>OY293829.1:2110518-4510518 GCA_958507055.1 Crioceris asparagi
TTTAAATTTTGAGTAAAGCTTGTTTTTATTTTCTTCAACATTTTCAGCTCAGTAGTATTGGAGATGACGAGGGGGGCATGTTCAATTCTTGTTTTTTTCTCAATATCTTTTTGATTCTAATTCGTTCAGTTTAATGTTTTGGAAAAATATATTTTTGTGATAGGTTAAATGGGCATTCAAAGAAATTTTTCTTCATATCAAAAACAGAAGGAGTAATAGATTATGATAAAGAAGGAATATTTTCATTATCTTCATAATCATAATTTATTACACTCTCTCTCTTTTTGAAATGGAGTATATTAACCAAATTTTTTTGCATACCTATGTATCAAATTTGAACTTTTTTGTTTAGTAGTAGTTTTACAGCAAAAAGGCTGAAACAAAAGGAAAAACTGGCGGACAGTGATCTTATAAGAGTTTCGTTTACCAACGAATGTATGGAATCCCGAAAATAGCCTTAAGAAAAATCGACCTTTTGTCTTTAACTTGAAAATAACGATTCTCAGACATATAGTAGAGACTCGAATGTATGGACCTCATTTCTACAGATTTGCTACTATCTGGATTACCAAACTCCTTGTGTTGGATTCTTTGTACTTTTAATTTGTTATTGACATTGACATTAAATTATGTTTTGACTTAAACTTATTTTTTTCTGGAGATTACGAATCTGAAAAGAAAACTACACCTCTCCATTCATTTTTTAAAAGTTACCGCCCCCACAGAAAAGCGGTGAGAGTTACGAAATTCCTGATGCTTCCAAATGGTGCCCCCAATGTCAGTTTTCTATATATCACCTTGTAACACTTTAAAGGAACCACCCGGTATAAGAAAAAAACATGCAAACACTTGAATTTCATCGTATACATTCTCCGTTAGGTTCGCCGTCCAAAAAAGAATGCATCTTACCTGTAAATGAGCTTTCTTCTCACGGATCTCTTGAAAAAGCCACTGCAACCGTTGCACGCCAGAATGCCATAGTGTTTGCCAGAGCTGGTGTCTCCACATACGACACACACAAGTCCGAGGGCGCCCTTCTTTGCGGGCACCGTCCACGGAGGTGGTGGAGGAGTACGACTGGCCTGCACCAAGGTCTGCGTGTTGGGCAGGCATAGAGCCAAAGGGCGGTCACCCGTGTCGGAGGAGTAACAGTCGACGCTGCCCGGTGACATTCTCATATCTGAAAGAATTATTGAGATTCTTTATATATTGTATCTAGATGGAAGTGAATATAATAGAAGAACCATTTAAAATTTTGATAGTAGCTAGGTACTTTTTTTTGTCTTGTATTTTTTATTGTTTGATCTTAGTCCACATTTGTATATTTGTTCCTTCTTAGAAATTCAATATCATTCGTTCCTTTTATTAAAGTAGACTTTGTCAGCTCTTGCTTCAGCCTCGTAGCCCATGATGTGTCTTTGTGGTTTGCTTGTTTTAGGTATATTTATACATCTTTGCCAAAGTTATTCTCAATACTTGCTATTCAAACACTGGTTTGAAAATGAACAACCTGACTTCCGTACCCTTCGAATTTGCGGAAGGGAGAGGGGTAACCTGGAAATTTAATATTGAAAAAATGCAAGCGAGAAAGATGTGGGTGAAAGGCTTTTGCCAAAGGTAAGAAATTACTCTCCGACAATCAGAACCATGTTCTTTGGAAATAATAATAGGTTTCCACAAACCGCAATTTTTAAATATGAAGCATCTTTATAAAAAAAACACTTCGGGCCTGGATGCATTTATAGAACGAGTAAGGTTTGTAAGAAGAAAGACGTCGAAAAAGAGGTGCAGGGTCCACCTTGTGGCGACTTTTTTGAAGATCTGCCGTCTGAAGACTGGATTCAGTGTGCAAGATGTCAGAAATCATCAAAATAATGTGCGCACTCTTATAAACAGGTTTACCTACGTACTCTCTTGTAAATAGTGGAGCACAAGAGTATGCATATGCAGTTCATTTTTACTTTTTGAGTTGCAATTTTCTATGTTTCTTCAGAGTTTTATGGAAGAATAAATATTTTATTTTGTCTTTGTGTGTTTATTTTTCGCTAAACTCTTGAAAATTCGTAAATATGCGGCACTGTTTAAGACACAATTTTGTTGGTATTTAAAGGAAGCTTCGGATGGAGATGCGTTAATTGAACCATATATACATCAATTTTGCTTTGCTAATTCTCTTCAAGCAGTACTTAAAACTTGATTGATAAAATTCAAATCGGCAATAGAACGTACATATCTTCCCGAAAAAAAAAAAAAGAATCCCATTCACAGCCACTGTGAGTCCCTCTCTCCATCATTAGATTTGATTATTCCACCAGTGCTGGCTGCATTAGCAGCGTAACCCCCACTTCAAACCTGTTACCTACTGTTACAACAGTTCCACAGTAGCAGTAGAGTGCATCATGCAGTGGAGAGTTTATGAATTCAGTTACAGTCAAATTGACATTAGAGTATTAATCAAGTGTGCATTGATTATCGCAACAAAGACAGACACATAGATATGGAGAGTAAGGGACAGAGAGAGAGAGAGAGGTGGCCCATATGTCAAATACAGTGACGAGGGACCCTATAGTTTCGGCAGTGCGTGTTTACAGATGCGCCCTTGGGGTGGTCGTCGGTCTATTGTACGTTTCGCTGTATGGATATATATATATATATGTGGATCTGATTGGATTAACAATTACTAAAGGAGGTACATCATAGTCGGTGTTTTGACGGGATAACGGAGTGGCAGTTAGCTATGATTCGTTTTGACATGTCTAGTCTTTTTGTATAATGGGTGATTTTGTTTAGTAAGTTATGTCAATACCCATGTAAGTGTGATGGTAGTCACAATAAGGAGATTTTGATGACGTAGGCAATATAATGTTTTTTTTTTCTTCTTTATTTCTAACATAGACAAACTTCTAATTAATGAGAAACAACTAAAAAATAAAGCGGATTTTATAAGAAGTTAAAGTCTGTTAAACATTTTTATATTGCTTTCAACTTAATCAATGTTTGCTAAACAAAATTAATATTTTATTGGAGTTTCAATGTAACATATTATGCGAGTCTCTGTTCTCAAAGCCATTGTGGACATTATAAAATCGAAATATTAGGTTCTACTATTAAGAACGCAATTAGTGTAATTAGGCATTTCTAAGAGCGCAATAACGTTCAGTGAAAGAAGAGGAGAATCGAGAGAGAAATTCAGATGAAGAACTTGATATTTTATTTTACTTGCAAGGTAATGCAAATATCTCTTTTTTAGAAAGTATACTGTTTTCTTCACACTAGAAAATTCAATGTGTATCTTCTCTGGGAGGAATATTCCTTTATATACTTACTGAGGAATTCTTATAAAGTTTTAACTTGTTCTTAGAGTGTTATCAAAGTCATCGGAGGCAATCTGTTATTGTTAGAGATTTGTTTTGGTATTTTCCATGTGTAAGAGAGAGACAAAATTTTCCTATAGGAAATTTTGGCAACAGTGTACCTCTGTGGAAGCGTATAAATGCTTAAAGCGTAGTAGCAGCGCTCAAATTATGAATGGAACAACGAACAACAATATTCCGACTAGCGACGAAAGCTGACGAATTCATACGGACGCCTAAATTATATTTACCTGTGTTGCCGCACTTAACTCAATCGATCGATATCGATTGATGATTCTCTTATTTCACAAATGGAAAATTTTATTTTGTATTGTAAAATATAAATTTGGTACATAATTTAATCTGCAGGTGTTTCTGAATAATCAGTAACAACTATTTCAACGACCATCTTTTAATTACGTCTGAATGTCTTTCATTATTATTACTCTATAAATCAGAAACATACTTATAAGAAGTTTGGCTAATATGTTAATCGTATCAGTCCGACATGAACCATTATAGACCAGAAGAATAATGAGATGGTCTTGAGATGTTGGATCGCTCTGAAAGAAGCTATGCGTGATATAGGTGGATATGCTGATATCTATGACTATAATCGTTTAACTCCACCAGATATCTATCCACATCGGGCTCATGCATATAACCAATTGTACGATGAAACATCGATAAAAGCATATAGGTATATCTACCCCTCTTATATATATATATATACACAATTCCCCAAAGCCCTTTTCAGAAATTGAGTGCGCGTGAAATTTCGCCCAAAATCTCCATCGACCAGAGTAATAGATTTTTAATTTGCCTGACCACATGGTATATAATATATCCATCTATCTATCTATCAATACGACACCCACCCTTGCATGGGCATACAATAAGAGACCTCTCTGCACAACACACTTCACCCCCAACCTAACTTTCTATCATACACCACTTTATCCCCGTATAATACAAATTAATACATCGGCATTAAATAGAGAGAGACTTGCCTAATCCACCAACCACCCTCCACCCCCCCCTCCCCAACCCCATATTCATCTCACTTGCACCCATGAAAGTGTGTGATGCGTGCGTGCGGTATATAGTACCTATACTAAGCCGCTAGAAAGATGGGCTTGCGAAAATATTTTGTAGCACTTTACATATGGCGCAAATTTTAGCATGTTTAAAGGAAGGAGCTAGGGTTGGAGATGATGGTGCTGGTATTGTCATGGTAATTGATTTTTATATCATGCGACACTTAGAGATTAGGGATGATTAGATGCGATTTTAGTGTGTGTTTGATATTGTGTATTGTGCCTTCTGGGGTGATGGGATGAATTATTTTTCTTTTGAATCCCCAGGGATGTTGATTCATCATATAAGTAGATATTGTTACAAGGTAGTTAGTTAGACAAGTGTTTCGTTTGATTGTCGCCGAGATTGTGTAATGATAGCTGAATAGTTTTGAGGTAGGTACCTACTTATTGGTGTGCTTGATTCGATTAAATAAGTGAGGCGAGTTTAACAACAAGAGGAACAGGTACTTCAGAATATGTTCACATACTAGCTGAGTTTAGCTAAAATTATTAGAAACTTTATTTTAATACTAGCCGCGCGTAATCATATAAAAAACGCTTCCGTCGGAAATCTGTTGAGCTGTTATTTATTTTGATGTTTATTTAATTGAGTTCTGAAAAAGTTTAGTTGAAAATTGCAGCAAGAAATAGTTGAGGCAAATAACTACCGCGTTTTGATCATAGACTTGTAAAATAATGTCTTCTGCAAATTAGATTCTCATATTTTGGAGAAATACATCAAAAATTCTCGGAAAATGATTAGGATATCACGATAAAATATTGTTTGCTTAATGAAATTGGTAGGTACACAATGCGGTTCATAAATAAATAACCCCATAATCGAGAGGAGTCAAATCGGGCGATCTAGGCGGCCATACAATCGTTTCACGTTTTCCAATGCACCTATTAGGAAAAATTTCGTTCAAATAAATAATCTCTAACAATACGTGTGTAATGCGGTGGAGCTCCGTTTTGTTGGTACCTACCAAATTGTTTTTTCTTTTGCCATCTCCAATGTTCGATTTTATAAGAAAAATGCCCCCTCCACCTTCTGTGGGAGAAGTTTTTAGGGAAACGGACTTCATGTTTTATTTTTTAGATGGGACCAACTCTCAACAGTTCAAATACAGGTAGGTAATTCTATACCTATCCATACCCCATCCGTAGGGAAATCGGTCAAACACATGTGCGTTTAAAAATAATTTTATTTAATAATTAACATCATTGTCTCCGAGACTAAAAAGGTCATAAGTAGGTACCATATCAGTCGTATTCATAAAGAAATTTTAGTTCGATATTAGTTTAGTTTTCTAATTAGTTATTATGGTAACGAACTAAGATTTGATTATGAATACGGCTGTCCATTTTGATCGTGCTTCTAGAAACAGAAAAGCTCAACGAATTATCTGATCTTAAGGCAGTCTCCAAAAGCTAGAGCTGTATAAACATCTATTGGTCTACCTGTAATACTTTCTTGTGTAATTCCGAAACTATTTTTTTATTATCATTCATTACTGAACATCAAATTTAAACCCAAGCGGTGAAATTTTTCTGAGATCAGCCCTATTGGTTGGTCAAGGCCAGCGTAACAGCGCGCTGGTAACTATGGGCTCCATAAGATGCAACACTGCATTCTCAGTTTGAAACGGACTATATACCTAGGATCTATGTCTTCCCGTTTATGAGGATCGTAAAATAGCAAAAGACCCTAATTGAAGTGGGTCGGTACCTATGTTCGAAACATAACGTATACCTACATTTCTCGCTAAAAGAGCGCAGGGTTTCTAATTCTGAAAAAGATATTTTCAATTCTCAATTTTCTCCACTCTCTTCTTCATGAAGTTGCGACAACTGTTTAACCCTCAGATGATAAAACTGCCCTTATCTTTTCTTTAAAAGTCTACTTTCATTCATACAAAATATACAATAGCTTGGGGTGTAAACTTACCATTAGGATGACAAGGATGCTCCGGCGAGCACGGCCGGTGTAGGCTGGGCATAAGTGCTGTCTGCTGTTGAGGAGACACTGTACAGTCCATATTTCCAGTTTTTCAATATACCAATATCACTGGAACTTTTTATGCACCGTTCATGGAACTTTTTTTCGAATATCAAACAACCAACTCGCTTATTGTTGAAGAATCAAAAGTAACTTTTTGTCGGTGTTTTCCGCAAAAACTGACTCTTCCGTAGTTGAAATACGTCTTCAAAGAAATGGAGGGAAGTTTAGTCAAAGTTTATTTTGCTGGAAATGGTCAAAAATGTTCAAACGCACTTTATAACTGATAACATTTGATCATCTAACTAGCTAACTTCAAATGGACAGTTGAAGATGGTCAGAAAGTTAGAAACGCCGATAGATAGGTAATTTTCAATTTTTCGATTTTGTAGGATTATCTATCAGATTTATATACTTTAATAATTAAATTATTTGCTGACGATGGTGAATGAACAACGCGAACAATGCCGTGTGTTGTTCTTCACTTGATGTCGCGGCTGTTAGTGAGTGAATCAGTTGTGGCGGTGGATCGCTGTCGTCGTCGTAAGCGTCGCGACGGTGTTTGTAGGTAGTGGGGGCGGGATCATCTGTCCACCAACACCACCTCGTCGCCTGCCATCTCGGCGTGTTTAACTTCTGTTGGGACGCGCGACTGCGCCCTATTCGGGGGAGATTGGGTGCCGTGGAGGGGAGAGCATAGGTGGTGGTGGTGTTGCCACCCCCGCCGCTTTTAACCCCGCGTGATCCGACGGCGATCGCTTAGAATGTGACCGATCGCTTGGCTGGCAGATGATGCTGTGATACTCGTTGGCGAGTGTGAATCAAATTGGCATCAATTTGAATAATAGCAAGGTACTTATAAATTACTTATTTGTTTTGGTTTGGATGTAGGTATTTTTGAATAATTTTAATAAAAGTTCATTTATTTTTATATCGGTACAAACACTAACTAAGTATATGATAGGCGTATTCTAGAAAGTTGTATTAAAATTCAACCTCACACTAGTTGAGAGCTTTTTACTGGGCAGAAGACGCGTGGTAAGTTGCCAGTGCTTTCTGTGAGGTGGCCACAGTATAGATCTATTGAGTAATTGTCACAGCTTAGATGAAATCGAATTGGGATGTTATGCTTGGAAGTGCGATCATTCTTCGTATTCTGTATTCAAAGTAATTAATCTCAGCAGCAAATTACAATAATTGCGGTTCTACCAGAAACAACGAGATATAAGATAATTGACCTATGCCATAAGAAGAAGAATAGGAAAGGATGTTATGGTTTCATATTTGGGAGAACCGTTTTACACCGTAGGTAACGGAATAACCAGGAGATCTCAATTTTTTAAATTTGATTATTAGGTCGTTGTCTCCCCAAAAGGATATTGAGTTTGGTCTTCGGTTCACATTGAATAGAACCATCCTCTAAAAACGAAAAATCAAGGAAAATCATGCAATAAAGATCAGTAAAAGTTGTATATATCAGAGTATGTCAGCCAAGTTCGCATAGCCGCAGGATGACACAATGGCAGTGGGTTATATACATGAACCATTTTAACACTGACTAACTCATACTTATCAAAAGTTTTGATTACCTACTTCCAGGTTACTTAGGAAGTTTATTGGTAGTTAGTGTAGAAGACAAATATTCATAAACAACTCTAAGTTCACTACCTACTAGGTACAGTAGTTTGTCAATTAGTTACTGTGGTAACGTTGATATCATAAAGGTACGTGACAAGTTTTATTACCAATCATACCTATTAGAAGCTATTGCCGAGCTAGTTTTGTATATGAATTGCGCTGGAAGTTATTAATGCCGATACGAACATTATGGCTGGTGAATTAGATAACTTTGTATCGTTGTAAATGAAATCCTAATGACAAGTAAGACGTTTTTGCAGTGAGTGTAAACAATATAAGTTGCTTCATAACTTTTTAGTTTATTAAGAAAGGGAAAAGAAATAGGTACTTGATAAAAATAGTGATCTCTCAGCAAAAAACATAAATGTGAAAGAATATCAAGTTATTAAAAAAAAGAACTGAAAAGAGTACTATTTGTTAATAAAAGAAGTGAGATCTAACTGGGTACCAAGTTTATGCGAAATTCCTTTAATCTAGAGACTTGTCAACGAGTCCCTCCATAAATCGTTGCTCCTGATGAAGAATATTTATCATGTGCTTTTGCTACTAAATATTGCGAGTGGGCTAAGTTGTTCCCAATTTCGAAGATACAATTTTGAGGATAAAAACTTGACATGTCGCACCACTGAATAGCAAAGAACATGATGAGTTTTCGATGAGTTACCGTGAAGTCAGTTCTATATTCTGGTAGGTACTCGAATTTTGGAGTAGAATCCAGAATGCGAAGCATTGGATCCTCACGTGAGAAACATTAAACCAGATTGATCAACAGTGTCTATAGAATGGTCTGGGCACCTTGGAAGAATTCATGTAGTTACAGCTGTAGCCTAAAAAATTAATCAAATGAAAATCTCCTTGTCCCTGCAAACGAGGAACACTTAAATGTTTCTGTAAAGAAGAAATGGTGCGGAGGAACAAGCCTTTAGGATCGCATTACCTGTGTAAATCTACGAATTACTCTTGTCCAATAATTAGACATATCAATGTTGATTGAAATTAGTTAGAAACTTATTAAAATAGACATTTGTAATAGTCTAGAATAAAAATGTTCCTTTTATTTTCCAAAAAATCAAGCACCAGTCTCAATAGCCTGTGTAAAATCCGACCGAATTCATAATTAGGCGAGAGGCGGCATCTAGGTATACCTAGGCATATAAAATTTTAATATAGATAATAGATACTAAATTTATCAAATGTAATAAATAAATTAAGGTGCACTATTTTGGTTCCTGTAGATAAAATTTGATTTCGTTGCCTAAACTAGAAGCTTTGAAATAATTTAAATGTTATATTTTGTATTAATACCAATACCTAGGTACTCCATTTCAAAAAGAGAGAGAGTAGGTAACTACAGTTCATTCTTATCCAGTAAAGTCGTTTTAATCCTAAACTTACCTGGTTATTTCTAACAGGGAAAATTAAAAACAACTTCGCAGTGACGCAGGTACCTACAGCTTTATTCATACCAAGGTACGTGGGCCTTGCAAGGGCCATTTTTTGCAATATTGAAATAAATAAAAAATATGAAATAATTTATGAGAACAAACATTAAAACTTTTCATTTATTTGTATCTCAATAAAATCAACATAAAAATCAACATTCCTACTTAGGTATTAGGTAGATTTTAGTAAATTTCTTTAAGAATAGGTAGGTACATTTGTTTTTAAAAATCTCTAAAGTGGGCCTTTTTAGGAACATAGGTACCTAGGTACTTATCATTGCCCAACAAAATTCTTCGTGTTCGGTACCACAAAAACCAAACAAAGCATTGTCGGGCCATCTTGGGAACCTGTGTGGTAAGTAGGTAGATACTTATAGTGCGACCAGAAATCTAAGAAGGTTGTAAGCATGAGATTATAAGTCTTATAGGTAAGCTATTTGCAATATCACTGACAAACTCTCAAACATAGAAAAGATAACGGCTCCATTCCTTTGATATGAAGTTGCAGTTTTGCCAAATACACTAACCGAACATGGGCGCGGAATTTAAACTCACTCGAAGTTATAGTAGGTACCTACTTAGGTATAATATTAAAGAATGAAATTTTGAAGTGGGCCATCTTCGTAACAGGGCCATCTTGGACCTTCAATCATACCTATAGTTCAGAACTAGTTTAGATAGTTTGTTACAATGGTATAACGATAGTATAAAACTTTAAGCATCGAACGAATCAACGAATATTAATTATGAATACGACTGCAGGTATAACTAGGTACATTCTAAGTGACTTTTTCAAGGCCATGTAGTTATCCAAGATAGAAGATGGCACTGACATACTACAAATAGTTACTTTAATTTCGAAGTAGCATAACAAAGCCTGTAACAATTGAGTAAAATGATATTAGCTTCAGGATTGATCCACCAACAAATTTATGGGTAGTTGTGATAAATGAGTCACATTCTATCGGCACATATAGATAGGGCAACCACACCGTTGTTGTTGACCTGTTGGTGTTGTTTGTTGGTTGTTGAGTGCGCGACCGTGTCTCATTGGCGACCGTACGGCGCTAATCCCATTGGCCGCGGCAGCGCATTGGTGCCCGCCCCTCCACCACCACCACCACCATTGCGTTCTCCCGGATGACCTCTGCTGCCGTCGTCGCGACGCGCGGACGTTTGATCGTCATCCGAAATACGATCGATCGCGCTGCATCCAGTAGGGCTTGATGGAAAGGTAGTGTAAGTGGAGGGGTACGGTACCTACGGCAGTGATGTCGATGGAAGGGAAGGGGTAGGTAGGTGGTGGTTGTTGTTGTTGTTGTTTCAGTGACGACGTCTTGTGTTGCTGACGGTGAATTTTTACTTGAATGTTATGACGTCGTCTTGTGGATTGCGCACGTGGTTGATGTATAGGTGTCTCTATCATGTTTAATTTTGTTGTGATTGAAGGGTTATGTAAGTTATGAGAATGCTCATATTATTGCTACTTCGAGGGTATTGACGTGAAAACATCTAGGTAGGTATTTGGACAATCGATTAAAGATTTTTTTTCTAAGGAGGTATCGGCAGATTTGAGAAGTTTATTCTAATGAAAGTAATAAAGAGGCTGAGTGTTGTTTGAATAGAAAAAGAAAATATGAGCATCTGCAAAACTTATCTAACTTACTGTAGGTAATTGAGATAACGAAAACACTTCAAGATTCAAAAGGAAGAAGAAGTAATAAAGGGAAACATAGCATGTTACAGTAATGAAAACTGTTAAATTAAAAAGAAGTTAGGTTAAGGTAGGTTAGGTTAGGTACCTACCTAGAAATTAGGAGGACGAATAGGTCATGATTGAGTCAATGATCATTACCTTGGAATATACCTACCTAATGAGAAAAACAATAGAAAAGACAACTGAACTATGAAATAGAACAAATGTAGGAAAACTAATAAGAACATTGTGTTACACGAAACATGTTATGTTACATTATCATCATTCGAAATCTACCAATACTAAACTATAGGATTCGAAATCAAAAGCATAGGTTGGTACCTATAGGGCAGGTATAGGTAGGTATATTTTAATAAATCACTGAAAGTAATGAAAAAATTAGACATAACCAATAATCATTTGAAAAATATAGACAACGTGAAGACTTACCAGAATAATGAACTACACACACAATGCACATTCCAGAAAACACGGGAGACATCAGAGGCAACGAGAATAAGTCCTGGTCTACTCTCGAAGCCATATACTGAGAAATAACCTCCAGCAACAACGAAAACAACACTGGAAACATCTAGAGCTTTTTAGGTTAGATATATAATGCCGATGGCAATGACAGGATAGATAGATCACAGTCGATCATAGACAGTAGAATGTCGTATAAAGTCAGTGAGTTGAACGCGAGCAGCAGAGAACACTGAACATAAATAAATATACCTAGCGCTAAACGCTAGGTGGCGCTCTAAATATAAATGTGTAGGTATATAGTCGTGTAGTTATTGGTGAAAATAAATAAGTAGAAATAAATCGGACCCAGTTTTAATATAAATTCCCGTTACAGTATTTTATGTTCTAAGTAACATGCTATTTTCTCAATTTTGCAATGCCATCGTTGACTTTGACATTGGAACAAGTTGCTACTTACCTATATAATTCGACCTTCGATTCCAGACCTGTCGTTTGTACGACCGTGAGTGTGACCGATAAAGGTAGGTATGTTGAGAAATGCCAAATTATCATCTTTGATTGACTGAGTTCAGAGTTCAGTTCTCAAATAACATATTCATTTTTTCGATGAACCGTCTGGTGTATCCGTAGTAGGTGTCTGCACTTATGCCTATATTACAAATGCATCTATCCACTTGATCTTCATCTATTTCTACAACTTTAAAGATGTTTTATCTATAGGTTTCGGCTTCAATAAGACAATTTGATTATAACCCTTTAGTCCAAAAACTCAATTTACTCGATATTTAACCGGCCCAAATAAAGACTAGAAGTAAAGGATTTACGCTAAGTATGAACCAAAATTTGCTTTTTGAAAATGCATTTTACTCAGTTGAGTTTATTGATTACCAGATATATGCCATGTATTATGAAATAATAATAATAATAATGTATTCAAGGCAACATATAAATCTTACATTAACTTAAAACACTGCTAAGAAAATACAACTAGAAAACTTATAGATGATAGAATGTTTTTGGTCAGTCACTTTAAACGTCGATTTCGTTATAGTTAACTTTGTGGTTAATAACCAGAACTTTCTCTGAAAATCACAGAGTTTTGGTAACACAAATTTAAGTAACTGTCACAATTGTAAAAGAGTTTTTTAGTAAAAGCTTCAAATAATCCACAAAATGCGTAGGTACCCAAGTTTATCCTGGAAATACTCCACTAACTTGTAAGAAAATCACTTAAAACTTACCGAAAAGTTCAAAGAATTTAACACAAAAGAAAAACAAACAGAAATGTCAATGTCAAAATTGTCAAATAACGGTGTTTATGGAAACCAAATTATTGGACTTTTGTGGAAGAAACTTTAACTGGGCAACTATACTGTACCTGAACCTATTAGAAGATGCAATACACCCTTCAAGCGTTCAATCTTCGGAAAATCAAGTGGATGAAAATGGCGTTATGGAATTTAATAAATTTTAATGAATTCGCAAACGAGGTGCTGTGCTGTGGAATAACCCGCACTGTCTCCGGATTTAAGTCCTCTGGACTTTTTTCTCTGGTGTTATTTAAAAACTAAAATGTATCGGAAGAACTCCTCCTGTAAATATTCAAGAACTCGAAAATAGAATAGCACTGGAATGCAAAGGTATTCTAGACAAGTTTACGCTAACGTTCAATACAAGTTTTATTATTGTCCCGCCAATAACGGCGCACATCCCTTTGACATATTAAAGTTAGGTTAACTCTAGGTGAGGAGGTGATTGATAAAATTTTATCAAATATGAAAAAAACACTTTCCCTGTATATCTAACCTGATGTACTTTTTTTGTTTTTTTAATTTTCCTTTTAGTTAAAAGATATTTGGGGTGGTTTCTTTTTGAAATGAAAGCACTCTAGGTACAGGGTATGGGGACTTTAAATGGAACGCTGCGTATAACGGCCCTGGGAATGAGATTTTTCAAAAATCCAAAAGTACATCTTTAAAGATTTTTTATGGAGCTCGCTTTCGTCAGGTAAAAAAAATTGGGGCCCCAAAGAGGGGTCGCAGCCCTAAACAACTTTGTTTTTCCAAATTATGGCACCTCTTTGGAAAGCTTATTAAAAAAGGAATTTAATAATTAAAAAATTGACATCCGTCAAACCATTTGTCAAAAAATTACTAAAAACTGCTTTCTAACTATTTAATGAACAATTACATTAATAATAACATTATTGCTGGAATGTCAACTTACCTAACTCTGACCGAATCTTTGCATTTAAGTCTTCCAGTTTTCTAGACGATTTAAATGGAGACCTGTAACATATTTATTTCCAGAACACCAAGGAATAATCCCTTATGATGGAAATCTAGAGCAAAGGATATTTTTTCAGCAGGATGGAGTTTCTCCCCATTTTGCATGAACTGTAAGGGAAGTCTTAAATGCTGCATCTCCAAATAGGTGAGTAGGACAGCGAGGATTTATAGAGTGGCCGCCTAGATCCCCGGATATTACGCCACTCGATTTTTATTTATGGGGCAATTTAAATACTAAGGTCTATGTTAACAGACCTAGAAATCTGGAAGACTTAAATGTAAAGATTGGGGCAGAGATACGATTAATCATGCCAGAAGTTTTGAGAAGAGTAAGGGAAGAGTTCTACTATCGGTTGGTTATGTGCCAACAGGTTAATGGGGCACATTTGCAATAACTGTCACGCTAAAAAGGTGACATTCCAGCATTAATGTTAATATTAATGTAATTGTTCATTAAATAGTTAAAAATCAGTTTTCAATAAAATTCTGACACATGGTTTGACAGATGAAAACATTTTTTTTTTCGACACGTTCCCTTTTCAATAAGCTTTCTAAAGATGTGCCACAAGTGGCGTCTTCTAATTTGAAAAAAAATATAGTTGCTTAGGGCTGTGCCCTTCTTTGGGACCCCAATTTTTGTTATACTGCAAAAGTGAACTCCATAAAAAATCTTTCAGGACATGTTTTTGGATTTAAAAAAAATCTTATTCCCAGGGCCGCTATAAGCAGCGTTCCCTATACCCTGTAGGTATATGCATTCCCAATGTCAAATGATATCTTTTGGAAGGTCAATAAAAAAAAGTCACTAAAAAGTCCCTGTATAGCTGATGACGTAATCGCATTGCTCATTTAAATAGAATTTGCATTATGTATGTTACACAATCAGAAATGATTCCATGCTGCAAAAGAGACGCCTATACTTACTTCTTAATGCTTTTGATATAGTTCTATATCACGTCGCTATTATATTACAAAGAGCAATCATTTATCCTCTCACCAATCACTTAAAACGTTCGCTCTCTCTCTTTCTCTCTCTCTCGTATATATCGTTTATAACGATGACGATGACATGTAAATTGGCCAATTGCATATATACATTTATGTAATAGTAGACACCTATCGAGTTGGCCGCTGTAGAATACGAGGCACGGGATTTATTTTCGATCGTCAACGACCGAGGGTCACTATAATGCTGGGCTAGCTGCTGCTAGGTACACGGTAACGCACTATGCCTGATTAGAGTTTGGGGGTGATGTATGGCGCTCGCAGGACTACTCTACTCCTTTATGGGAGAAGCGGGAATCCGGATAAGATAGGTAGATATAGGTACTTAATCCAGCTCATTTCTATGTGCATCTATGATCGCGTGCGTGCGCCTGTCGTTCCTTTAGCTTGTGGGAATAAGGGGATTCTGAGCAAGGATAGGTAGGTAGCGTATATGTGTGCTCCTCGGGTGTTTAAAGGAGAAATTTATGAATAGTCACGTGATAAGTGAGAGTATTTTACTCAGATGAATGCAAGCAAGCGAGCTCTCGTTCTTATTTTTGGTTGCCTAACAAGTTAATTATCAAATACAACATATTTATTATAGAGTAGGTATTGAAAATGTTCAATATACCATAAACCTGCACACACTGACGCTGTCATCCACTATAATTCCAATCACCCATTTAAACATAAAACATCAGCCTTCAATAGTTTTATCCATAGACTTGTTAATAGTTCTATATGAGTAAAAACATCTTCCAAAAAGAGTTAAATATCATTAAACAAATTGCTATATCAACAATGGTTTCAAAGTTGAGTTGAGTAGATCATATTCTATCCAAAGTTCTCATTCACTTCTAGCTACTATAAAACAAATTCTGACTATGCATCACATGGTTTGAAATCTTTCTTGTTTGTAGTTAATTTCATCTAAATTCGCGAATGTAAGTAGTTTAATTACCAATTTATTATGTGAATAAGATAATTTGAAATGATTTTTGTTCACCCTGACGAAGAGAATAAACATTCTCGAAAGCTTGGCTTAATCCAAAGAATTTTATTTAATAAATGACTGCATCACCAACGGAAATATTTTAATTTTACTTCGACTTATTGTTTACCTATTTTAGTACATCTAGACCAAATTACACTT
The DNA here is from genome assembly GCA_958507055.1 of Crioceris asparagi. Taxonomy (NCBI): domain Eukaryota; kingdom Metazoa; phylum Arthropoda; class Insecta; order Coleoptera; family Chrysomelidae; genus Crioceris; species Crioceris asparagi. The sequence goes on from OY293829.1 coordinate 2,126,640, forward strand.
TCATGTGTTACCTTTCAAAGGCACTTTTCACAAGCCAAGGTAAAGAAATTTGTCAACACCAGAAAATTCTTAAAATTATATTACCATCAGTCATTTGCCTTACACAAGATCAAATTATGTTGGAAAACTTTCATTTTGTCCAGTCATTTATTGAACTATGGAAGTATCCGACATTTTTAATCTAACAAAACGAAATCTCAAAATGTCTCATTGGTTACGCGCTATCGGGATTCTCTCATCTTGGAATTAATTCAAATAAAATCCCTCAACAAAAAGACAATGCAAGCTCTCAAAAGCAACAGCAGCTTCAACTCTTTCTCTTTGTTTTCCCTTTTTCTTCCCTAAACAGAATAAATCAACTACAGACAGGAATTACCTACCAGAGGCGCGAATAAGGGGAAACATAGCTATATCTACCGGCGCAAGCATTAGTTATGTCGCTTGTCGTAAATCGACAAATGATTTAGTTAGAAAGTGAGCATACAGACAGACAGACAGACATAGGCTAGATAGAGCTCTCTCTCTCTCTCTGTGTCTTTATCTCTCTTCTTCCCTGGTGCTTTGCAAGAGAGTAGCGATAGGAAGTTACAGGAATTGGATGTGATGGTAATGGGTGGCAATTCCATCGTCGCCGCGCTTTCCCGAATCCAATTTGGGAGCCCGATTTTATTTGACGCCTAATTCAATCACAGACTCAGCAAGCACTCACCACCACCGTCACACGCGGCTGGGGCGCGACTGTCAAGGCAGTGCAGTACGTACCAACGGGGCAGTGGTGTGGATCTATTAAAGATATTATAAACCTAAATATTAACAGGAATGGTCTAACGTGTTCGTTTCATTTAGGGCCCATTATAACAAAAATCCTGAAAAACATTTAAAAAAAATGTCTTACACCTACTTTTTTGCTGGTTTCATGACATATTTCAAGAGCTGTGAAAAAAATTCGTTTTTGTAGTCACATTTTTTTGTTGTAAGTATTCAATATATGTATAACAAATAAATGTGTTCTGATGTTTAAAGATCTTAATAGAATTTGATAAAAATAAGTCTCTAAAAAATACTTCAAATGCCATTAAAATATCAAAAAATGTTTGAATAAAACTTTTTTTGATTTTCAGGTTTTTTTCAAAAACTACGTCGTTTGAATTTTATAGAAAATGAAAAAAATATTAAAATTGTTTTACATAAAAATGTTTTTTAATGTTTAAAACTCTTGATAAAATTTGGAAGAAAAAACTGTTGTCACTACAAAAAATTACAAACGATTTCTAATATATTCTCAAGAAAATCCATGAAAATATGAAAAATGCAATATTAAAACATTTTTTCTGATTTCCAATGTTTTTTGCAAATTTACAACCAAATGAATCATCTACGTCGTTATTAATATATGAAATAAGAAAAAGAAATTAAAATTGTTTTACATGTGGATGGTATAGGGCTTTCAGAAGAATACTTTTGGCAAGTTTAATTAAAATTCTTGTAGCCGTTTTCACGCTACTGTCTTGAGCAAATCACGTTTTATGGCTATAGCTCAACACCCAGTGTATACAGGATTCTCATTCAGTGCCACCGGCGAGTGGTATTGGTACCAAACAAAATAAAAAAGAAAGCAACAAAATACAACGATCCGTTCCCGAGATAATGCTCTCACAGACAGACAGACAGACAAATGGACATAAAACATAAAAAGGGATACCTACATTGGTTTACAGAGGTGCAGAGATATGGGCTATAATATAAATGCATATTTTGTGGTATAGGTATCAAAAGGCCTTTGATATAGTAAAATATATGAATAAATGTGAAAAAAATCGTTCAAGAAAATCGGTGGTAACAATCAGTTTCTCCATCAGATATTGAAAACTTCTTACTGAAATAAAATAGGCGCAAATTAGACACATGAAATCAACATCAACTCACAATAAGTGAGTGATTGAGAAGTAGAGACAACAACGTCGGTGTTGGGAAGAACAGTGAAAAAGAGAACTGGGATCATTCCCTCGAGGATCGAAGCTACCGACCACATAATGAGATTGTTCATCTTGTTTAAATCTCTTTTTCCAAACACACTAAATAAAATACGACTTCCTTGGTATTATTCCTTGTGCTTGATTGTGTAACAGAGGAAGTCAGAAGTCAGTAAGATGATGAAAGCATTCGAGATGTGGCTGTATAGAGGATACTATATGTACAATATAACTGTATTGGCTGATACTTGAAGGAAATCCATGTAGGTCTTAGATTAGAATTGAAACAATATATTAAATTTCCACTATTATATATTTTAAAAACACGTAACAATCATTGCTTTGGAACACTGTACCTTTATCAAATGTATAGGAACTAAACATCTCAGACATTAGTTTATACTAATACTACCTTGATAAATGTAGCTACAGTGTGCCGAAACAATTGTTATGTGTTTTTAAAATATATAATAATAACATGGAAGAATGCTTTGGGCACATTATAACAAATAATGATTGGTAACTCATAGAATAATAAGAAATTAAAAGGAGGAGACCAGATGAAAGACATATACGCTGGCATAAAATTCTTAGATCTTGTTTGCAACAACTGTCATTACGGGTTTATACTGAACCTAACTTAATAAGGATTCTAGCAATGATCCGATAAAGGACAGATTAATTTCTTGGTATCATTTGGGTTGTTTTTTTGTATTTACAAAACTTGGAAATATTTTCAATCTGGATTCTCACTAAAAAATCACATGTTCCTCCAGTCTGTCTGAACGCCCTGCTTGTTGCTCTGATCGACACCCCTCATCTACATTCCAGAGTCGTATCTAAGTTGAGATGCCTCCACTCGATAATATTGGGGTGCGACATGCCGTAGATACGGCCACCAGCCCTGCTATAGTGCCACCGACAGTGGCGTAGTTTTCATTAAAATATATTTGATGGACATCTTCCAAGAGCAGTAGAGCTTCAATTCAAATCTTTATTTTCTTCAAATGACACAGAGAATCCTGTTTTGAATAGGATTCGCCAAGAAAAATAACGAATATAAACATGGGTGTCCCTCAGGGTACCGTATTAGGCCCTACTCTATATATATATATATTTTATAAACGAGTGATTCAACAATGGTTGATGTTGTATGTGATTTTAATCTCTTGTTTTTCTTTTTGTTCCTTTGAGTACCTGTGTTATTGTGCTTTGTACTAGCAGGTATCTATACTGTGTATATATATATGTCTATATGTGTTCAGGTATTATATTGACGAATCCATGACTTACAAGTAAACGATTAATAAATGATGTTATATTGTATTGTATTGGTCTAACAATTGATTATATACTCTGCTCAAAATTAAACGTAGGTACTCTCCTATTTGATTCGAAATTTGAAAGTAATTTTTACATGAAATTAACTTTTCTAGTTTGCTTTTGAAGGGCATCGCCTGCAGCCTTCCAAGTTTCAATCCATTAGGATCAGGGTTGGAACACAGCTGATAAGGAGGATAAGAAGCAAGAAATGGTCTGATAATTTGTATAAGACTTTCTCAATTTCAAGGTGCATTTGTTGAAAAAGGCATACCTACATTTCTTTGATTTCTAGTTTGGTGTTGATACCATGGAGTCTAGCGCCTTCGCCCCTTTTTTAAATTAGTTTATTGAATCATAAATTTTCTTGTATGAAAATTTTCATATCCTAGTACCTATATCTACAGTCTAAAGCAACATCTCAAAATTTGCATTTGCTTTGATAATGTCCAAATATAAGAAGTGTACCTACTTAGGTTCAACAATTTTCATGACTAATGAGAAAAAAATAATAATATGACCATAGTTGGTTAAATGGTCTCACGATTTGATAAGACGATTTTTCTGTTCAGGGGAATTTGCCTTATTTTTAAGGATTTCTTTGTCGAATTCTTAGCTCTTGTATATATCTTACTTATGGATACATCCATATGTAAATGAAAATTTTTTAGTGATCAGTTGATGAAATTGCATTCTAAAAATATTTTTGCTTTGTTCTTTTTTGTGTCTTTCACATATGCCTTCGATACTGTTTAAGTCTTCTGGTAGTAATATTCTGCAATCAATTCCCTCAAATTATTTTAAATAAATCGGTGCTCATGCAGTACAAAATATATACCTAAAACATACAGTTACTGACAGTGTTTGTCCTAGCGTAATTTACATTTGAATAATTCACATAATAATTATTCCGTTATTAATATCCATAGATATATACATATTTTACTAGAGCACTTTCTCAATTTGCTGTAATCGTTTCCGTTAATGTGTGCATCAAATCGAACAAAATAAAAACTCTTTTACATTGTCTGTCCAAGTCAAAGCCTTGCGCGAATTAATCATCCGCACAACATTATGTCCCAGAAGGACAGACAGACAGATTGTGCACCAAGCTGCAAGCTGCAGCAACAGGGCCACGCACCTCCGTTAATAATTCAATTGGAGACGTAAACGATATGGGCAACAATTTCACGTTGTAAGTATACAGGGTGTCTATAAAAATGTATTTCCACATTTAGATTTAAGAGGGGGTTACAAAAACAGTTAACCTCAAGATTTTACTGGACAAACTATATAATTATGGAATAAGAGGAAAGGCACATAAGCTTATAACTAATTACATGAGCAACAGGTTATGAAGGTAAAAGTAAATAATTGTGTAAATAATTATAAAGTAGTAATAACTGGAGTTCCACAGGGTACCATATTAGGTCCTCTACTATCTTATGCAGATCACACTAACGTTATATCTCTTTAAAGGAGGCTTGTTCCTAACAAACTATCGTTGAATTTTAGTAGTACAATAAATGGAAAAAGGTTGAGAGTAAAAGAATGTAAATATCTTGGGGTAATATTTGATTATAGATTAATGTGGGATAAACCTAAAAATTATTTGGTTAAGAAAACATAGTATTTATATTTTATTTTCTATAAAATTTCTCAATCTATGAATACAGGTAGATTTACAAATAATGATTTACTATGCCCTTTTTATAATTTAATTAGCTATGGAAATACCTATTGCATGGTGAGATTTATTTAACAATAGTTTATATAGCCTGCAGAAACTTTAAACTAGAATTCTTAATATTATTTGTAAAAATAAATATCTGCAAAATTATCCTCTAAACTTAGAACAAAGCGTTACTTATGAATCATGACTATAATGCACTAAAAAGTATGTAAATCAACTCTAATAGTTTAACATGAAAAAAAAATCCGGTGTGTCCACTCACACGACTTTCCTACCGCTCGCAGGCAAATTCCAGTGAATTTTACACTATTACAATACTCTCCTTACATAGCGACGATAATAGCGGTAGTAAAGTAAAAATCTTCTGGTCAAATCGTGCTACCACTCATTTTTTTCAGCATGTCAAGACAAACAACAATGGTCATGTAACATTTTTTCGCAAGATGAAACGTTTAGCAAGAATCTGAAGAAACATGTGGAAAATACGGAAATTTATTCGAGCATAACATTTTTTTGTGCTTTTTCTTAGAGATGGCGCTATACGTGGGTGGTGAAGGGCTCTCAGAAGAATACTTTAGGCAAGTTTAATCAAAATCCTTATAGCCGTTTTCGCGTTATAGTCTTAAGCAAATCACGTTTTTTGGCTATAACTCAACACCCAGTGTATACAGGATTCTCATTCAATGCCACCGGCGAGTAATATTGGTATCAAACGCACAGACAGACAGGCAGACGGACAGACAGGCCAATGGCTGAAAATATGTTTATGAGACTTAGAAACGAAACGAAATGAAAAATTTGAAAAATATATTCAATAAGAAAAAAAGTCATAAGGAATAGATTATCCATAAAATATAATTAGGTACGAAAAATCTATAAGCAAATTATAATTTAACCTTAGCTACTTGATGGAATAACTTTTCTAAATAAATTGGCAGATTTTAGACTTAGTTTTAAGTAACCAGTCTGCTTTGGAAAATTATTTATATTTTATTTTGTAGGTAAATGTAAATACTGGGATATAAATAATAATAATAATAATAATAATATAACAAAATAATAAAATAAACAAAATTACTCTAGTTCAGATTGTGTAGGTATTTCTTTTAATGTTAATCAATAAAATATTTATGCTTCAAATAGTACAAGTGATTTTTCAATATTATTTATGCAATTTCAGGTGATACAAGTATAGTCACATACTTTAATACATTTTTTTATCAATTGATACGTAGATATACTTTGCCTAAATCACCGCAGGAATATGTTTGTACTTAGTATTGTGTTCGAACCTTTCTAAGCTACCCTGTATATTAAGTATGTGTGGTGACCGGTCCTTTCCCAACAAAGCTCTATACCAATTAGTCCATCGTTGTCGTACGTTGTCGATGATATACTTAGGTCCTTTTTTGAAATTAAATCGAAGCAATTGTGTTGGTCACGCGAGCACGAAATACTTTATTATTCATTTTTTATAATACTCAGAACATTGAATTGTCGCTTTATTACGGAATTACGTAGGGGCAAATCTGTTTTGATATCAGATGGAGCGAGTGATGAGGTTATACAGTTTGCTTGGTCTCATATAGATGTCTGCATGTTCATTTGTTTTTCACGGTTTTAATGAAAAATGCGAGCGTGAGCTGAAATATTCATGTGTACCTAAGTTGAATTTGGAATAATGAAACAAAACAGAAAATAATCACAAATACTCAAAATCTCAATAAGTATTAAAAAGAGATTTTGTAAAATTATATAAATAAATAATTTACATGTATTTATCATCTATAAGAAATGTGAGAAGATGTAATTTCATTGTCTTCATATTTGTTAAAAAGACTATATCTACTCGGGTATTACTGCTCCAACAAAACACAAAAATCATCTATTATCTTCGCTTGTATCAAATTCAGGACAACACTGAAGGCCTACCTATTTCTTCTGTTTCTTTATGAATTCTTGTATCAACTTCAAAACTTACATCCTGACTTTTCCAGCGATAAAACTACAATCACTGGAATTTTGAAATGGATATAGGATTCTTTGTAATAAAGACACCAATTTTAAAAAAAATGTATTACGTCTGCAGATAAATAAAATTCAATATCTGCCGACGTAATGCTCCAATCCACGCTAGTTTTTCTATCCAGAAACTAGGAAAACGGTAGAAATGTAAGTGTGGATTCACAACATTTCAATCTGGATTTCCGAATTTCCATATTTTTTTGATAAAATATAAAACCACAAGATATCAATTCAATTGGGATTAATAGAGAATGGAACAATATTCAAAGTGAATGACGTATCGACATCGAAGTCTAGCAAATGACGTATCGACATCGAAGTCAATCAGATGTCAAAATGACTTTGAAAGAATGTTGGGTTACTGCGATGGCGCAAAAATTGCACACAAGTGATTACTCGCCTATGAGTTGAACAAGCTTATCTGAATGAACCGATGTTGGTTTAGATTTTTAGCTGTATAAGGAAAGTATTGTAATCGTGTGAAAATTTCGGTATCGAGATTTTTACAAATGTTGACACGTTTTAGAGTTTTATAAGTCTAATAAACATATTTTTGCCATTTGTCTGTCTGTCTGTCCGTCTGTCCGTGACAGCATTATCTCGGGAACGGATCGGTGTATTTTGTTGCTTTCTTTTTTATTTTGTTTGGTACCAATATCACTCGCCGGTGGCACTGAATGAGAATCCTGTATACACTGGGTGTTGTGAGCTATATCCTAAAAACGTGATTTGCTCAAGACTGTAGCGCGAAAACGGCTCTAAGGATTTTGAATAAACTTGCCTAAAGTATCCTACTGAGAGCCCTTTACCACGCAAATATGGCGCCATCTCTGAGGAAAAGCTCAACAAAGTTATGCTTGAATGAAATTTCATATTTTCCACATGTTTCTTCAGATTCAGGCTAAACGTTTCATGACCATTGTTGTTTTTCTTGACCTGCTGAAAAAAATGAGTGGTAGCACGATTTGACCAGAGGATTTTTACTTTACTACCGCTATCATTAATCACTGAAATTTGCCTGCGAGCGGTAGGAAAGACGTGTGAGTGGACACACCAGATCTTTTTTATATCGATATATGAATTGATCGAGAATTTTGTAAGCTATGGTTTCTTTTTTAATTTCTTTTAACTGTGTCTTTCTTACAATAACATATGATAGTGTTATTGTAATCGTTTTATTGTATTCCAATTTTATTTACATTTTTTCATGCGCTGTATGCCAATCGCTTCTATATAACGTAAACAGGGCCGTTAAATGTGTCCCTATAATCAACGAGCATATAGGGCTGGCATAGCTTCCAGATTCAGAAATCCAAAGAGATAGAGGGTAGCAGGGGCAGTGAGTATGACAGGTGTATACCTAAACAACAATTCCAGCATATTTTACATTTAATTTAACACACACCCAAACACGGTCCGTTGATTTTCCAAAATGACATGGCACAGATCCGCTGGATTGTATCTAACAGAATATATGCACGTCGATTACAATATGGGCGTTGCCACAACGCGGCATCAGCTCATGTACAAACAACACATACAGACAGACAGACAGACAGATAGCATGTTGTAGATTCCACATCTGTGAAGGCATTTATGTTATGTATGTGTGGTTGTTGTGCTATCCAGATTTGAAATTATAAACAACTACTGTGCTGGGCACTATAAATGAAACCGGTCAAATGCAAGACGTACGTACGTACTGGTTTTGTAATATTCCTTATATATATATAATAATTGAGGTTTTGAGTATTTTGTTTTTGAAGTGAAACTTTTATAGCGAGGACAATTCAATTTCAACATGTCAGAAAATAGCGAAACAACGAAATTGGTACATTTTAAAATCGAAAGCTTAAAAAAAGCAAACCAGTCTTATGTAGGTATTATCCATCCAGCCAAGCCATCTTTTTTATAAACAGGAGAAAGCTTGGGTACGAACTATTTACAAACAAATCGTAGCAGAATCAGTTTTGATGATAATATATAGGTTCTTACTGCATTTGTTTCATACACAGTATAGGTAAACACAGTAGTCCCATTCACCGGCGGCTTCTTAGATGATAGTTTCGGAGCATTTTTTCTTGCAGTCGTAAATCATCAATGCAAAGACGACGGTTTGTCAAAAGCTAGCCGATTTCGTGTCTCCCCGTTTATGGTACTGCAGACTGCAGGCTTGAGTGGGACTACTGTGTTTTACCTATATCTATTGTGGTTTCATATTCACAAATTTGTAAACAGGTTGGCAAACATTGTTTGCTCTTCGTATATATAAAGGAGAATTCTCATAGAAGATGTTTTTTTCCCAAAGAAGTGTTTCGGTATGGCAAAACGAAAACGAAAAAATATTGGTGATTCGCAGAGAGAAATCACACAGCTTCGCTCGAGAGTCGTGTTCCGTCTCATTCAGACGATTAGGAACGATTGACTGCTCCATGATCAAGCAATCGACGAAGGCTCAATTTTAATATCCTAAAAACTTTCTACAGCAATTTCAATCTGCATAAAACCGCTCACGAGGAGTTCAACAATAAATTCTTGGACAACTCATTTGGATCGTCATGCTCTGTTTGCGAAAGAGTTTGGTTCGAGAAGGATGTAGAATCGCCTTCTTCAAAAAATTATGAAATCCTTAATATTTGAGTGCGAGGAAACTCCATAGATCGGCTCAAATTATGCTTCAGCTCCATGCACTCAGTCAATAAAAGTAATATACCGCCATTATCAGTGTACAATGGCTTCAAATATCCAGAAATACCATCTTACTTCTCTCTAAGAATACCATTTATGCATATTCGACGATTACAGCATAAATTTATTAGAAGATTTATATGAATGACACTGTAGCTAAAGCTTAATCAAACAAAAAAATAGCTGACCATAAGCAAACAAATTTTGAAAATAATCCTAGCATCAAATTTTCTATGCAAGTCTATATGCTGATTACCCTGTATATTATTCAATACAACACAGAAAAATATTCTCTATTTAATTTCCATTCAATTTTATTTAGAAGCAAAACAAATATTTTCACCACAAATTAAAGTGAATATTGTTTCTCATTTATTGTTTTCGCCTACAACAAAATATAATTTCAGTATCTACAATCGAATTTAGTTGGTTGTTACATAATATGCAAAATTGCATGTGCAGCCATGCCCGAGGCTAAAAATTATTTATTTATTTCCACGTCAAACGCAATTTTAAAACAAATTAAAATATTATATTATTATATATAGGTACATTTTGTATTTGCAATTCCCTATCTATTAAATTAAAACAATTCAGTAATACGAAATACGTGATTTTATTCCGTTTTAATCAAATTGTTGCTAGGTAAATAATTATATATATTCATTAATAATAAATAACGAGAGGATCATAGGTCTGTAACGCACAACTGAAATGTTGTAAATGTTTATTTTAACAAACATATGGCACTGTGAACGTTTGTTCTTTAAGAACATATTATGTTTGAAATCATGTATTTGCTTGAATCAGACAGAAAATCAATCTCAGATATTGGGTGTATCCAGATAACCGATTTGAACTAAAAAAAAAAATATAAGGAGTTTTATTTTTTATTGAAAAAGGTCGCTATTGTAAAGAATTTGATATATAGTGTCGACGCCATTAGGAATGGAGGCGTGTGCGATTTCTTAAAAGGCAGAGCATCTACGAACCCTGGTGGGGACCGGGTGGTATCAGTGTAAGACCTACTGCTATTGGTCACCAATACATGCCAAGGTCCAGATTATATCCCGAAACATCTAGTGAGTTCGCGCTGTGGGTGGAATGTTCGGGGCGTTGGACGATGTCGGTGGAAGCTTTCTAGATGGAGATGGAGTTCAGTCGGTCCGGTGCGATAGTTGAGTGTGTAAATAAATAAACTTGAAAAATAAGTAATTCCCAGTTATTTTTTTATGCCTGTTACATTTGGTATAAGTTCAGTAATTATGAAAAAATACTGAAAAGCAACCCAAGCTCAAGGCTGTAACGCAAAAATGTCTAACCATTTTGATGACATTATTTGTTAAAACAGTCGGCTTTCAACCGTTTACCAACTTTTGTAACACGTATCTCTGAAAAAAGGCAGAAAGAAAAGTTATCGTAAAATGAACTGTGATTTTTCTTCACTTTTATATTTTGAGTAAACGCTTCCTTCAACGTTAAAATTGAATATGACCATTGTTGTTTTTCTTGCCATGCTGACGAGACCAGATCCGGAAAAGTTTGAATTGAACATTGTTTCAAAAGAGTTACGGTTTTCGAGTTACAGCAATGGTAATTACTGAAATATCTGTATTTCCCCTTTGAGATCTTTAAATAACAAGAAAAGAATATACATGGGTAATAGGATAAGTACTGTCTTCTTTGATATGAGTGATGAACGTTCAACGATTTTCATAACTAATGTTATACTCTCAAAAATGTGAAATAAATATTTTTTCCCAATAATTGGATCGACTTTATTAGTTGGTACTCCGAAACATATAAAATACAACACAGCAAGGTGTATTGACAATATTGTAACCCATAGGTACCTACATTGTGCCAAGATAGAAATTAGATAGAATTAGGATCTCGGAAACGGTAAAAGCTACGAAATACGTGATCTGTTGGGGTTTTAACATATTTAAAAAAATTCAGTAGCTTGTGGAGATTTCAAAGAAAAACAGTTTCTTACAACTTTCAGCATTCCTATTCTTACTTCGCTGATCGCTGAAAAGATAGCAAAAAACAGGAATTAGGTACTTGGGCAACTTTTTCAGCTCTACAAAATGACGTTTACAATATTATCTTGCTACGTTTCGTCTTCTAAAAATTGCCATGAACTTTGTTTTCTTATATGGACAGAAATAAAAGAGCACTCTGTATTAAATACCTTGATCACTACTATACTCACTATGATTTCTATAAAACTAAACTTGGCTTTATAATATTGTGGAGACCATTTTGTTGAACTGAAAAAATTTACGATAAAAACTCTTATTTTCCTTCTAAAGTTTGACATGTTGTCTCTGTTGACAGGTCACAAAGTATCACTTTTTTCCCACGGGAAATATTAGATTTGAGCTCTCGAGCTAAAATCTAAAACTTTTTTCCCTTGTATAATAAGTAGATATCTATTTTTCTGCTAGTTTTCCAGCTATCGTCAAAAAAATAAAACTACAAAACTGTTAATTGAATTTCCTTTCAAATTTCAATGTTTGTTTAGATGACAAGAGAGAACATTAAATTGCTTATTTTTACAATTTTTTCTCACATTTATTAGTATTTTTAATCGCTTTCGAGTTCCTACTGCAATTTCTTCCTTTTATTGGACACACTTTATACATAGCTAACAAAGTTCACCACAGTTTCACACGATGTAACAGTATCAGGTTAACCTATTACGATTTTGTCATTTTTATCAGTTATTAGGATAGATCCTGAAGCATATGCACCACTATATTTTCTCATTTAAAGTTATCTTTAAAAAAAACATATAAATATATAAATATAAATATATAAATGTAGTATAAATACATATACTGTCACTTAGCAGATTGCCACTTGAAATAATCCAGCAATTCGTATAATTCAATCTGAAATTTATGTGCCCGAATTATAAAAGTGCCGTATAAATTCATTCTTAATATATATATATATATCTATATATATACAGAGAAGTCTTTTCATATTCGAAAGTGAGATGATGGCGCACTCACGCCTCCTGCAATATCTGAAATAATATTATTCATACTCAATAAATTACGAGTTTATATGAGTGCTTCATAAATAATGCATTGTACCTTTTTTTTGGTTGATAGTGTTACCAGGGTTATAGGATTTGTTGTCTGATGCCTTGAACTGTATCACAAAAAATAAAGACTAACAGTGTCATGTAATGTTCCAGAAAGTACTAAAGATATTGATGAAATCCTGGTCATGAATTACGAAATGGATAGCATATGCTGCTACTCAATGCTGTTTTATTTAAGATCACAAAACATACACAGAAACATTGGATGACAGACGACATTCTGGAGCTCATAGAAAGGAGAGAAAAAATATTATTCTGTGAGACAAAGTTTATACAGATATTAGGAGGAAATCAGAAGCTTTTGAATGCTCACCATGGAAATAGCTCTGGCCAGTTTTGATCAATTTAGGGACGCCTATACTCACCTTGTTCAATCGCTGTATGAGAATACATCCTGCAAAATTCAAAACTCATTTTTCGAATCGTTTGAGATGGTGGCTGGTGTCAGGCAAGGATACGTTCTATCACCTATATTATGGCAAGCAAATAATGAGGTTGGTTTTGGACGGATGGGATGGAGGACTAACTGTTGTTGGGAAAAAGATAAGCAGCCTCAGGTACGCCAGTGAGATACTGTCATCATGGCAACATCAGTAGAAGAACAGTATGGTCTAAAAAATGAATATAGCAAAAACCAAAGTAATTGTTTTTAGTCGAAAAGACGATATGTCTCACTTGAAAGAAATCGCAGGCTTTGAGGTCGGGGATACTTTTCGCTAGTTTCTTATATTTTCTATCGAAAATTGCTTATGTCGTTGAATTATAAAGAAAGAAGCAAGCTTCCTTTTAAGCTGCAAATGATATAGTAACTAATTTATCTGATTCATCTGATCATATCCGTGAGAAAAAAGATGATCCAATAACAAGTGAATCAATCAAATTGTTATTTTTCCCTCGTATAAACATCCAACTAACGAGTACACTGACGTTACTTTTCCGTTGATCAAAAAAGTCTTTACAGACAATAGCTGTACACGTATCTGCACATCTCTTGTTTGGCGTGAGCATCCACACTTTTCGCGCCGTTTTGGTCGATTCGTATCGAGGCCAGATGACATTAGCAGCACCAAGATGGGCCTGTCTCTGGATGGACCAGAGTGTGCTGGCGTCTGCATTCGATGTGTTGTGGGCAGCCGACGTCAGTCAGTGCACGAGTTGTGCTGCTGTCTAAAGCAATTCCCTTCATGTCCCCCATATTCCCCAGGAATAGATATACAGTGCGTTTATAAAGTATCGAAACTCTTCAATATCTTTTAGAAAATATTATTATATGAAGTATAAAATCTCTGACATGTCTAATTTAGTTTTTTTTTTACTTTTCTGTATATGTATACAGTATTATTTTACCCATTCCACCACTCAGCCTATGATGTCACTACTTTTTTTTTAAGCAGAATATCGTTACTTTTGCCATAGATAAAATACTTGATTTTCTGAGTTGAAAAATACCAAAAATAATTACTTATATTTTAGTTCTGAAAAATTGCAGTTGGGGCTTTATGAAAAGGCTCTATCTAAATAAAATAATGGCAACTTAATATATGAGATCCTAATTTCCTTATCTCAGATGCAATACTATATTTTTAATATAAAATTGTGATCCTACACCTGTTCCAAAGCTACTTTTATCGGAACTCAAAATCTTTTTGAAATATATGCAGTCGTATTTATAAACAAATTATGTTCGGTAGGTACGAATTTAGTATGATAATAAAATTGTCGCGTATAACACGTTCCAATCAAATCAAACTAGTAGGTAAATACCTACCGAATTTTGATAATGAGTAAGAATACGGCTGTTTGATTTTAGAAGAGATCTGTACGAAAACGGCATTAACTGATAAAATTAATAAATTCCACTGTGAGGGATGGCAAATGATAATTTCATTATTAATAATGAGCCATGAGAATAAAGTCAATTTGTTTGTTGTATTTTAAACGAAGTATAATATTCATCTTATATATTGTAAAGGGCATATATGTTAAAACTGGGTTCGATTTATTTTCACTTATTTATTTATACCAATAACTACACGACTATATACACATTTATATTCACGCTTATTTCTCGGACTATATACTTATTACTACTTTCTATGATCTATGACCGACTGACTATCTATCACTAACTAACTGTCCTGTCATTGCCATCAGCATTATATATCTAACCCTAAAAAGCTCTAGATGATTCCAGTGTTGTTTTCGTTGTTTCTGGAGGTTATTTCTCAATATATGGCTTCGAGAATAGACCAGGACTTATTCTCGTTGCCTCTGATGTTTCCCGTGTTTTCTGGAATGTTTGTGACATTTGTGAGTGAGTGTAGTTGAATGAACTACCGAGTAATGATTCGGGTAAGTCTTCACGTTACAATATTTTCGACATTTCTTATACTTACTTCCCTATATGAATCAAAAGTCTTAGGTATAGTTAAATTAATCTGGATTTATTCCTCATTAATATTTTTTATCGTAATCTTTTTCAGCATACTCCAGAACTATTAAAAAAGTGAGTTTATATCTGCAGAATACATATCTTGTTGTGCAGTGAATATAAATGTTAAATTATGTATTCTTTAAAAATTTAATTCACCTGATTTGGGATTTTGCATTCATGTTTGATGAATTTTCAAAGTGAGAAAAATAATAATAATATTTTTTTTCACTCATCCAGTTAGTACCTATACTCAACTCATCAAAACGTCTATTTTAGTTTCTGTTATGGCATACTATTAATACTTAATTAAATTTGTGTATATTTCTCCAGTTTTCTCAAATATCCCGAAATAATCGATATTTCTCACAGATTTTTTTTATATATATATTTGACTGACTCCTTCTAATAGACGTGAATAACCCTAAAATATTCCTTACATTTCAAAATTATTCCATAATAATTAGACAGGTATAATCATGATTGAATTTATCCAAATTTGCCACTCACATTTCTTGCATTGCGAAACTTTTAATACTAATTTCATATTTCTCCTACATCAACGATTCATCATAACTAATTTCATCATATCTAAACAGATTGATTATAACTATTATATCGGTAGCAAGGGAGACCAATAATCCATTTAATATCAATTTATTCTAGCGCTATGGGAGCCGTGATGATTAATTTATTGCATCATTGATTAATGATGACGCTGTAATGCATTAGGTACTCTTACTGCGATTAAGATGAAATCTCATTTACTGATGCAGGCAACATATTCCTTGGTTATACACTCACGTTGATATTGGGAATTGGTAGACCAAAAACGAGCAACTGGCTAACATTTGTCCAAATTACTAATTTATCAAAGAGACGATACTTGTTTGACCGCATAACTAAGCATGTAGGTTATCGAATAAACGCTCAGTATAGAATGTTACAGATCAAACCTCAAGCCCAAGAAAAAGGGAATGAAACATGTTATAATAATCATGAGGATTTCCGTATGCATTTTTGAAAAAAAAATGCGTCTTTGCGCATGTATTTGTGCGCAATAAGCCACTTTCACCATAGAGTAAATAGGTTAGGTTAGATTCGATTATGACACTCGCTAAGAGAGATAGCAGATTATTGCCAGCAGTGAACGTTGATCAATTGTTTCCACTTCATAATAATTCACACTTTACAAAACATTAATGTTCACTTTATTTCTATGATTTCGGAAGGTCTTTTTATGTCTATGTTGCCTTAGTACCTACTTGTTGGTACCTTTGATTCAAGGTCCTAACTTTTGTTTTTTTTGAAATTTAGAATAGTAATATTTTAAAATTATTTCATAAAAAAAAATGATGGCATCGTTGCATACACCGAATTTGTATCGCATATTCATTCAGAATATATCTTGATAAGATTGAAAAAACTCGTACAATGAAGGAAATGTGACTATCCTACTTCGTAGATTTGTTGGCGCATCCGGCATATTTGAAAATGTTTGTAAAACAAATCTCAAGATGCAAGTTTGGCTTTTTTCTATACTTTTAAAAACAATTTCCCAGAATTATAGATTTAAGCTGTTTACAGGGTGTTTCATAATATATGCGCAGGACTTGAGGATGTGATAGCTTGTCCAAAAATATGAAAAAAAGTTCATATTGTAACGGGAATTTATATTAAAACTGGGTCCGATTTATTTTCACTTATTTATTTACACCAATAACTACCCGTCTATATACACATAGACTATATATAGACTATATATTTCTTACTACTGTCTGATCTATGACCAATTGTGATCTGAGACTGACTATCTATCACTAACTAACTAACTGGCATTGCCATCAACCTTATATATCTAACCTAAAAAGCTCTAGATGGTTCCAGTGTTCTTTTCGGTGTTTCTGGAGGTTATTTCTCAATATATGGCTTCGAGAATAGACCAGGACTTATTCTCGATGCCTCTGATGTCTCCCATGTTTTCCGGAATGTGCATTGTGTGTGTAGTTTATTATTCGGGTAAGTCTTCATGTTACAATATTAACTTAAAATGCACTATTTTCGAGATACAGGGTGTAGTAGAAATTGAAAAAAAAATCGTTTTTTGTGAATATCTCCGGAACCGTTCATAGTACAGGAAACAGCTTTTGAAAGCATTTTCCACGCTTAATAAGTTTTGAGTCATAATAAGTTATAATTGGTGAAGATTTTGAAGGAATAGTGGTTGTTTTTCTCCCCAATTTCTACGTCAAAGTAAAAAGTGCGGTTTTGGGCGCTTCAAAACGGTACGAGACCATGCGGGAAAATAAGAAGTAGGAACACACTTTCTTTTAGGTTTTAGTGTTCTCTTCAAATATGCTTTGAATATTTTAAATTTTAATTTTTTCTCATTGCTGACCTGCATTTTTTAACTGACTGGAAATCGGATTGATAGGAAAAGATGAATGCGTGTACCAAATATCAGAATAACATACTGGGTGGATCGTGAGTTTTTACCACTCAATGAAATGACCAAAATTGACAAAACACCCTATATCTCGGTGGTTATAAAACTAGGTACACCCAACAAATATGGTATATTTAGAATCATCTTCGTGTCGTCTATCGACTGTTAATTTGTGGGACACCCTGTATATAGATGGGTTAGTAACTTAAAACATAGCAGAATAAAATATACGTTCCCCAACGGATTTCAATTGTTATATAAGCTGTATTCCTAGCTTTGATCAATTTAATTAGGTATTGGGACAATTTTTCAAAGTTGTCAAATTGATTCATTATTGACGTTTACAAACATGTTAAGGGGTATTCTCATGTTTGTAGATTAATGTTGATTTCAAGAAACAAAACACAAGAAGCATTTTGTTCAGCGAAACCATGTCCAAACTAGCCGAACTTTCAAACGTATCAATCATGTAACAGTAACAGAAATTTGACATTCAGTCAACAAAACGCATATGTTGTGTTTCACATCTCGAAATAATCATATAATTCGTAGGTATTTAATTATGACTTCACTTGTCAATACGAGATAAAAATTCGCTTAGGTCGTTTATGTCAAATATTTTGAATGTCCAATGTGACAAATGAATTATAATATAACCTATTAAATAGGTAATCTGCGGATTGTAGGTAATCGGTGTCGATTTCACGAAACTATTATAACGTTGGAAATTTCAGGTGTACTGACTCCAGTATTCGTAAAAATACGTATTATATTGGCGAGAATTGTTAATGATCGAAATTCTTCTATAAAATTTCCATATCTCCTACAAGTTCATTGTACAATAGAACAAAAATACAGCCAACATGATGGGAGTGAAGAGCAGACAGATCCATCATCCCTGTAGGTACCTACTGTTTTTATTATCCCTGAAATAGGGATGGGCGTGTGTGAGTATTTGTGTGTGATGTACAAAAATTCTAAAACAAATATATTATGACACGTGTGTGGGGGTCGAAGTGAATCAAGGGGCGGTGCGGCATGGCACCACCACCTACCTACCTTGCATTTCTACTATATATATATATATATATATATATATATATATATATATATATATATATATATATATATATATACAAACAAACAATAGTGGAATAGAAAAGAGAGATAGATAATAGTCAACGTCAACTGCAAGAATACACATACCACCTGTGGTGAACGTCGATAGAAAGACAACAGTGGAGACGGTCTTTTCCAGGGGCGCACAATATTGTCCGCCCCCCTCCCATACAAATAAATTATGTAGGTTTTGACTTTTATATTTTATAATCATCGGGTGGATCAAGAAGCCGATTCTACGGCTATATTTTAAGAAATATTCATCGTTGAAGATTCCTTGACTAAAACAGGCAAATGAGAATTTGCTGGAAATAAGTTTCGAGTTTGTAGCTTTATCAAAAGATAATTCTTAAAGAAAAATTGAATGACGAAATCATTGCTGTTGTTCATAAACACTTTCTGCTAATCGTGCTAAGATAAACGATATCGTGGAATATGACTTGAAAAATCTTCAAAGTGCCTGTAGCGAAAGTGAAGTCGGTGCCTGAGCACAAGGTATCCATTTCAAAATGGATACCAATACTCGAAGACTTTGAATGAGATAACTGATGAGCTCGCCATAGGCTGAGACACACTAGATAGGGTTGAAATCAGCTCTAGCTTTTACTCGGCAAGTAATGCACAAGATTGGGGTTGGAAAAGTTCAAGATCCTTGAAGAGGCAGAATGCCTGATGGGTGCATTAAGGTAACCACAGTTCTTGCCAGATGCAGACTAGGAAGATTGTAGGATATCTATCTTTCTAGTTCCCTTTCACTTTTCGAGAAACTATGGCTCGTCAAATACCTAACCCCCAGTACTCATCATTCAATTAGATAGACCCTACTTCTATACTTTTTTCGATTAGTTTGGATTTTTCAATTGGCACAAGACAAAAACTGGATGTTACTTCTTTTCAGAATGGAATAACTACCATGATGCATTTTCACTTACCGATAATTATTGAGAAGTAGAAGTAAGCTTAACTAAGCGATGGCAATAACATACTTTGAACAACGGGAACACTGTTGTTTATTTGAATAAGAATAATAAACTTTTTGACACACAATTCTTTATTTAATATAGACACGAAAGATTCAATATAAGCGATTGCAAATTAACATAACTTTGACTGCAAGAATAAATACTAAAATGGTGATTTCGTTTTATGTCAGATAAAGTCTTTGGCGATTAACATTGACCGTGACTGTCCGAGCAATGATTAGAAACACCTAATCCTTGGTCCGAGTTTCTTTACCTGTTGTGCCCACTACCAATTTTGTTGACTCAGTCAAATCTTGAGTAAATACCGACAAGAGATCGGCTTCCTTGTAAATTTTGTCAAGACTTACCTGTTACTTTTTCATGTTTTAAATCATAAGTGAATTTTATTATCCTACTATTGACATTTATCAAGAACAATAAATAAAAAGTTCCAAATAATTGTAAATCATAGGTATTTATGAATGAACTCACTTGCGGTAATTTTTAAACCCGTATCAACGAACACAACTGAACATACCGAAAAGAAAACATTAAAATTGAGTTTAATAGTTGATAATAATAGTTATGAAGATTCATGTTGAACATCCTTATTATTTACATAGGCACTTACCTTCAAAGAATTTAGTTAATACTCACATTTGAGAAAGGCACTATATGTCATGTTTATAAATATTTTTTACCGACATTATCAGTAGTTGATGCACTGAAAAATACGAAATAATATTAATTTTATTGGTGCAGTTACTTGTGAAGTTGAGCAGCTACAGTTAGATTGATAACTGTTGGCACTAGCTTCACAAGTACCAGCACCACACTTTTGAGTGTAATATAAGTCACGAAAATCGTTGAGCATTCACTAATATCAAACAAGATAGTACGTACTTATCCTATTACCCACATATATTCTATATTCTTTGCATGTACTTATTATATAGAGATTTCAGAACCGCTGTAACTCGAAAACCGTAATGCTAAGGAAAAAATGTTCATTATAAATGTTGCTACAAATATTATTATCTTTCATGTGGTACCCAGAGATTTTTTAGTTTTCGAAAGAAATCACATAGCAAAAATACACATTTGTGAGATTTTAACATGAATGTAACTCGAAAACCGTAACTGTTAACTGTGGCATCGAGAATTTTCGATTTTCGAGAAAATTTGTCCCCTCCACCGCGGTTTTTGGGGATAGAAGGAGATTTCCGATTTGAGTTTTTTATGAATATGGGACCATTTCTTAAGTCTCCTCTTTCAAATGAATCAAAAATCATCAAAATTGGAGTACAAAAAACAGACAGTCGAATTGTATACCACCTCCGTTCGGGGTTCGTCGGTCAAAAAAATAGGTGTATTAGTTTAAATTTATTATAGTGTTTTCTTTTTAATTTTAATTTGTTATAGATTTATATCAAGTGACAGCCAACTAGATGTCTATATGATATGAAATTTTATTGCGCCAGCTTAATGGACCTCGACAGCACAATTTTCTTGATTATGTTTTGCATAATGCTTTTTTTCTCAGAGCTCTGCAACGTGACTCGTTATTGACTCTACTGCATTATCAATTCACCAATTATTTCATCCCATATGCTTATAATAATAATAATAATACTATAAAGTCTGGACACGGCACCCATCATAATTAGATATTTGAGAGTGATTTGTCGAGTTATTTTACATACGCACCGTTTAACTCTGTATCCAAATATCATGATAGACAGCCGAGAGCGCATATCTATTGTTTTGTTGCCGTGTCGGCATGTTACGTGTGTTCAGTCGACAACTGACGATCGGTTCATAGGTAGGTACATCGATAAAACACGGGATCCCTTGGCATCAAGGTACGCGCCACATTGTGCTTAGATTATACAGGATGATTCCAAATTGCAGCAAATCTATATACCTATATATAAATGCAAAAACCACTCACTCACTCCTATGTCACAGCTCGAAACAAGAAACAAGAACTGATCCTCCTAATGATCCTAATGACAAAACTAAAATAAATTCCCAATTCAAGACACTAGCTCGACAAAAAAAAAAAGAGCTATCCTATCCCAACATCCCCTGCTCGCTAAAAAAAAGAGCAAACCTCCCCAACAAAAATAGTATCAAACGACATTACCAAACCACTAAAATTGCGATGAGCTGTAAGGATGGATCAAAAATAATCCATCATCAGAACCAACAAAGAAGAACATAGTAGTAGTAGTACTTACTTAAGGTGAGTTTATACAGTAAATAAAACAAAATAAGAAACAAGTTAAGATAAAATAAGAAAGTTAAACATGTTCATTTCTATGGGAGCGTTTATACACGAAATTAGCTAAATTAAGAAATAAGAATAAGAACTAAAGATGGCCAACTTTCATCATTATTTCTTATTTTATTTTATTTTGTTTGGAAACTGATAATGCACATGATCAACCACCAGAGAACACTTAACTTGCATACAGCACAAAAGTTTTTGTCAAAAAGCTGTGATTTGATTGGTTCATTCTTAATTCTTATTTTATTTTCGTCATCTGTATAAACCAATCTTTTTTGAGGTTATTCTTATTTCAATTCTAATTTGTTTCTTATTTTATTTTATTTACCGTATAAACTCACCTTTACTGACTGTGGCTGACCGAGAGTCATTCCCACGGCCAAACGGCCTGGAGCTACGAAGATGAAATTTTCCAGGAAGCTCATTTTGTTTAGTTGGGAAGAGTAAGCCCAATGGATGGGACCAAATATAATTTTTGTCTGTATGTCTGTATGTTTGTATGCGCATCACGCAAATATTACTGCATGGAATTGAATCCAGTTATCACCGATGTATTACTAGAGGTAACCTAACCTAACCTAACCTAACTTAAAATATAGGATAAATTTTATCGCATCTGTCTGTCTTTTTGTATGTTTGTACAGGCATGACGATTAAACTACTACAAGAAATGGAATTGAATTGAACTTTTGAAGCGCACGAAGTCGCGGGCAAAAATTAGTAATTAAATAAATGTTGCTGTAGAAAATTTATAGAAGAAAATTTCATATGAATGTTTGTCTGGGTCATGAACCTTGAATTTCGAAATGTTGAGTGTTGATAATGCAACAAAATTATCACAGGATTATCTTAAAAAAATCTTTTGGCATTTACAAGTCATAAATTTGGCATACCTTGGTCACAGCTTACCAAGTAAGCTGTGCCTTGGTTTTCTCAACAAAAATACAGTAGTATGCATTCAATGTACATACAAGGAGTTGTTATTTTGACCGACAAACCCCGAACGGAGGAGGTATACAATTCGACTGTCTACTTTTAGTAATCGTTCTATGATTTTGATGATTTTTGATTCATTTGAAAAAGGAGACTTGAGAAATGGTCCCATATTCATAAAAACGCTCAACCAAAGTTTGAAAATTTTATCTGGGACTTTTTGTTATCTAGTTTTTTACTCTCAAATAGACCATGTTGAAGGTTTTTTTGAAAACGAACATAAGCCTTATTCTTGTAGCCTTTTGTCGCCAAAGAAGAACTCACCTCAATTTTGTATCACCCTGTATAGACTAATAAAGAGCGTTGCTATCGTTTTGACGGCCGTCAAATGCAAACAACTGCTTTTGTTTGTTTTCATCACGAATATTATATTTTGTTTACAAATGGGAGATGATGATGATGATGATGATGCTGATGGTCGATTGATTTCTAAAATTCGAAGCTAGGTATTGAGGCTCCGAATGTTGAAATCAACGGCAGATATTTGTGGGCAAACAGTGCTGGTTATGATGTGTCTGTCATTTTATTGAAATGTGATATCATATAAGCCCACGATTTTAATTTATATGTTTGCCATTGTCAATAAATGAATTGAATGGGTGTACGGCAATGACCTATTAACAGAGATAGACGGAACTGTAAACAATATACTGTGCTGACATCATCCCTTGTTCGGCCACGCCTCATTGCATATCAGCTTCCCCCCCATTATTTAAATACTTGGTGTTTTGATTGTTTTTGAATATTCTATTATTTTCTTTGGTTTCAAAAGTTGAGAAAATGAGTGAGGGTTGCAAAGTGTGCAATAAAATAGAATCCCCAAACAACAATGGTATACAATATAAAATATATGTTAATGTCAAATATATACAGGGTTCTGCAATAGGACGTCAGGCATCTATAGCTCATATACCAATTAGGTTACGAATTTCGTTAGTACGTCAACCAGTATTTCCTTTAAATTTACCACCAAATATGCATGCGCAATACATATGTGGTTGCAACAGGATGGAGCTCCAGCCAATTATTCGCTTACATGTCAGATCACTGTTTAGATAACCTTCATACCCTAATTTGTGGATTGGAAGAGACAGCCAGTTAGATGGCCGGCAAGGTCGCCCGATTTACCAAACTTGACTTCTTCCCGTGGAGGTATGTAAAAGATCTTGTTTATAAGGAGACCCCAACAACTGAACAGAACATGCGACAATAGAATAATCGACGCGTTTGCAACTACGTATGTCACTTGCAATGCTCCGAGATGGGGAAATGTCTTTTCAAATAAGAATAAATAAATGTCATGAACGAAATAAATGACTTCTCAGGTATGGTTTTCATACTGCTTTGCTGATGATACGGACATATCTTTGG
This sequence comes from Crioceris asparagi, assembly GCA_958507055.1. Classification (NCBI taxonomy): domain Eukaryota; kingdom Metazoa; phylum Arthropoda; class Insecta; order Coleoptera; family Chrysomelidae; genus Crioceris; species Crioceris asparagi. The sequence goes on from OY293829.1 coordinate 2,151,066, forward strand.
TCTTTGGTAAATATCTTCTAAACGGTATAGCATTTCAATAGACTTGAAAATACAAAAAGTAATTGTTTTTACATTCTGTATTAATCAATGAAATAAGAGTGTATCATTTGAAACAGTTGAGAAAAATTGGCATATTTGGAACCAAATTTAAGACAGCCTGTACAAAATCAAAATGCTAATGCTTGCAAGCAAATTTCAGTGAATGAAAAATTTTACACTATTACAATACTCTCCTTACATAGCGACGATAATAGCGGTAGTAACGTAAAAATCCTCTGATAAAATAGTGCTACCACTCATTTTTTTCAGCATGTCAAGACAAACAACAATGGTCATTTAACCATTTTACGCAAGATGAAACGTTTAGCCAGGATCTGAAGAAACATGTGAAGAATACGGAATTTTATTCAAGCATAACTTTTTTTCGTGCTTTTTATTATAGATGGCGCTATATGTGGGTGGTAAAGGGCTCTCAGAAGAATCCTTTAGGCAAGTTTAAGCAAAATCCTTAAAGCCGTTTTCGCGCTATAGTCTTGAGCAAATCACGTTTTTGGCTATAGCTCAACACCCAGTGTATACAGGAGTCTCATTCAGTGCCAACGGCGAGTGATATTGGTACCAAACAAAATAAAAAAGAAAGCAACAAAATACACCGATCCGTTCTCGAGATAATGCTGTCACAGACAGACAGACAGAGACACAGACCAATGGCTGAAAATATGTTTATTAGACTTAGAAAACTCTGAAACGTCAAAATTTGTAAAAATCTCGATACCGAAAATTTCACACGATTACAATACTTTCCTTATACACCTACTATAGTAGCGTAGGAAAGTAAAAGTGATAGAGTATCCGTAGATACGCGTATTAAAGTAGCTTTTCGTTAAATGGTTCAACTGTGTCAAAATTGGTTAAAAGAATTTCACCAGTAATAGTCAACTGCCATATGTTATATCTCTCTTTAAATTTTACCAATTGCATTGATAAGAAATTTGATGGTAAGATAAATGAATTATGAAAATCTAAATTGCCTGTATATTATTTTTCTACTTTTCTCTAGCCCTTTCTTGAATAAACCAAGTGTAGGTATAAGGCTTTTTCCATTGCTGGATATGCACTTACCCTTAGGGTCTTCCGTTTGACCAAATTGCGATCCTCAGCTTCATAACCCATTATGTTGGCTTTATTCTTGGATATATCCAAGACGGTAGATTTTACAATATTAAATTTACTGGCAACTGATCTGACACTTTCCCCGGAATCCATCAACCTAATTATTGCATGCTTTAGAATTTCGAATAAATAGTAAATCAATGTAAATATTTATTGTAATCGCATGTATAATTATTTTTTGTTGACACTCAAAAATGACTTTATTAGCTGGTTCACTGAATCATACGAATTAATATTAATTATATTGGTGCTGGTACTTTTGGAACTGCTGACCAAAGTCTTAGATGTAGGTACCTACAAATGCATCATTTCAATATTACCAGCACCAATAGATTTAACAATATTTTGAAATTTCCAATTTTTGTAAGAAATATTTAATGAAAACTTATTCCAGTTAAAGCTTTTCATTCTAGCTCAAGGTGATGAAAAAATAGCCGTTATATTAAATTCTCTCATTAAAACTTCTAGAATTGGCGGTAGGTACCTATATCAGACAGATTGAATCACTATACAAAATCTTAATGTAATTTGGTCGAAGATTTACCCTACAGATCAAACTATGTCCTGCTATCTAATTACCCCAACATTTCTTTTTGGTTCAAAAGCACATCATGCCCATTTCATTAAAATCAAAGACTTTTGACTGATGTTCATTTATTCAAATTTCTGAAAACAATATATAGGTACAACAATTTGTGAATGGTGAAGCGTCTTCTTATAGTCAAATTAATTGTTGAACATGTAGAAAATACAAATATACAAACTACAGTAGTAGTATTGTGGTATAAACTGAACACAGGACTGCCCTCTTGTGACCAATATACAAAGCTTCAACCCTCAATTGGATATACTTTCAAGCGGAGATAGCTACAGGCAGAAAACACAGGTCTCTGTTCTCTGCTGTATGTAAAATTCAAGTACGTTAGCGTAGCAAGTTCAACTTGTAACTACTAGATGGCGCTTTATGTATTATTGAATAATAATAATATTTACCTATACATCTGCTGTTATCTCTGTTATCTGTAATGTATATTATATCTGATTATTGAAAAAATTAGGGGCAGGGGCGTACCTTTTATTTATCCAAACATCAACATCAAGCCTTAATGTTATTCCAAAACGAAAAGGGTTGCCACGCATGGTAGGTTCCTACCAAATTCCAACAAAATATCAAAAGAGCAGTCTTAATGAACTCGATATATTTTTTTACAAAAATCAGTGGCGTACCATTTTTAGGTTAGTAAACAAATATCTATAAGATCATCAGGCCATTAACCTCTCATGTTGGTAACAAACTCTTTTATTACAAGAACTAGATTATATATACCTATTCATCACAATCTTTATTAGTGCAATCATCGTCAAATACCAAACCACAAACAAAATAGGTAAAACTTGCAGCAGTTATTATTATCAATAGCTGCCGACAGCATAAAGACCTGAAACACGTAACTTACCTATATACCTACATACGTAACAAACACATAACCGAGATCTAGTCACCTTTTGGTACCAATAAAAGGATACGATACCTATAAGGCTGGAATTAGTCCAGTGCCGAAGATGAATGGGCGTTCAGACATGATTTGACCTATGAACCATTCCAGCCAACGCTTACGAGTGAGTATAACACAATAACTTACAATTTTCAGTTGACATCTTCTCTCTTTTCTCGCCTGCGGGGCTTAGGTAAGGTACCTACACCAGCTGAGGGAGCTTAAGAAAGTAGTTCACAGACCATAGCTGCAGCAGCATTGTGCATGCTTCATTTATGCAATTATATTGGAGGGCGGGCGTAGCCTATATCTATGCTGCCATGAGGAAGGCATCGATATAATATGTCAACTATTTGTTGTTATTGTTTGTGATATATGCATTAATGACTCTTTCCTGGCATATTACCCAATCTTGTTTTGTCATTTGAGAAGGCTATAACAGACAAGAAAGTAGATCGCTATGCTAGATTCGATAGGTAGTGAATTCAGTTTACTGCTCAAGAATAAGAAGAATTAAATATGGAGAGATTAATAAAAAGTCGTGTCCACAGCATAGTGAGTGATTAGCAATCGCTGAATGAACTGAACTGACGTTTGTTGAAAGAATGGAAATAATTTAAATCGACAATAATTACACGTATTAGAGAAAGTGAAAATGGAAGAAGAAGCAGTATGTTCTGTTCAATATTTTTATAATGAATATGATTATGTGGTAAACGAAATGATAGATGTCCATATAATGGAATTGGGAAATGGCAAAAACAAAAGATAGGTTATGTTGCCCTCATACAGTAAATAGGTTAGTAAATTAAGTATTAGGTCTGCAGTCACTTCTTGTGTTTGTGCTGTTTGTGCTTATTTGAAGAATATTAACCACTGCATGTGCTTCAAAATGATCAGGTTGTAGATGCTGTTCTGTTGGACACGAATGTTGACTCTATTAGGTAATATGTCCATTCCTTGTTGTTGCAAACCTAAGCATTGTCAAATATCTTTATTTGCACCGAAATCAATTTATTGCGATAAATAAGCAAGTTTATTTGAATTTTTTGGACATTTTATTTCAAAAAGAGGCAACAATTACTTTAAATATCTCGATGATTTTAAGGGAAAATTAAACATTTTTATGTCAAAACCTTTATTAGGTACATTAGATTTGTAATGTTTCTTGTTTCTTAGAATTTCATTGTCCTATTTTATCTCTTACAAATAAACGTTGCAATTTCGATTTCGGAATGTAATTTCCATAAAACCAGATAATAGCATGAAAATAGAATCAAACAACGTACCTAGTTGTGTGATAAAATTAAATACCATTTCCCAACCTATAGGTGTGTTTATGCACACATTTTCAATCAATTATTTTCTTATCTGTAATTTTAGCAAACTATCTACTTTGATTATAGATGGCGTATGAGTGTGCACATACAAAAAGCGACAAACAAGACAAGAGTCATTACTATTACAACGACTTTATAGCGATAAAACTTGAAAGAGGTTAGGTCCACGTAGCTACAATATGCGTGCTGGTTTTAATGAATTCAATATATATTCCATTGTTGTGATTTGTGAGTCACATAAAAGCGTCTATATATTTATATATATATATATATATATATATATATATATATATATATATCCCATAAAGTATTAAACCAATTAAGGAATTCTCAAAAGTCGCGTTCCACCATGGTTATTTACTGCTCCAACGACAACAATAATACAGAGGTCTGACAGCACTACCCACAGTACCTAGGAGACCAACGGTTATTCAACCGTCCATCAATTCTGTAGCACTCATCGAAACTGGATATTGTCACCGCATATATGTATCTATGTATAGACTTAGGTATACAGAATCGAAAGGAAATGTTCGCAAAATATGGTGTTTAACAATGAATTAGAAAGAGAGGTATGGAACACTAAATCATCCACCACTGTAGCATTTTTCCCGATCATTTTCTTTGGAGCGATTGAGTCACTTCCAACGTTTACTTGTTTACGTTTTTTTTTAAATGAAACATCCTATATAGGGACGTTATTTTACGTTGTCGCTCTAATTGGCCAGCCTGTATATTAGACTGAGAAGCTAGTTGCGTTTTAATCAACTCAAAATTCAGTTTTGACTGTATGTTTCAATGCAAAAGGATTTTCCTTTTATGCTTGTTGGTTGAAGTTTTTTCTTCATGATTCTTTCAACTTTTGTTGTTCCCATTTATTTGCGCCAATCTTCTTGGCATCTTTGTCCCCCCCCATCATAGTTTCGATCTCTGATTTATTTCAATGGATAATTTTCCTTGTCACCTAAGATTTTCATAGAACCTTTCATTCGTTGGAGAAAACTCTTCCTATCAGTTGTTGACATTCTCCACGTTTCAGATCCATATTGCAAGACTAGGATAATAAGGGCCTTGTATGTTGTACTTTTGTGTTTATTGATAGATTTTGGCTGCGTAGATATCTAGTATGCCAGAATAATTCTTCTTTTTATTTCTGTTGATGTATTATTTGATCCAGAGGAAAAATAAGTTTTCCACAACGTTGAAGTTGTATTCATAAATCCTAAATACTGGACCGATGTTAGGTGTTTTTCAGTCCGGTGCAGATGCCATGAATTTTGTTTACTTGACTGTGCTGCATTAAAAGCAGTATTTTTTCCTGATACAGTTTGGAGTGCGTCCAATCCGGTCTAGGCCAGCTGCGACAGCCATAACTTGTGTTGATTTATAAAATATTCTGCTCTTGTTATTTCATCCAGAATTTCCCAGTACTTTTTCTGATGCGATGTTAAAGAGGAGGTACGCCAGGGCATCCCATTGTTTAAGTCCCTTATTGACTCCCTCATATACTCACGGTTGTTATTCGTTTATTAGTTATTTATTCTACTACCTTGTTTACAATAGTTGTTGCTTGTATATTTCATTATGTAGTTCTAGAATTATAGTAGATTTATTCTCGATTCTTCCAGAAACTATATGTGAGATACAGTTGTCACATTATTGTCAGTTTGACAAGCCTCTACAACATTTATTATGTGCGTCTAGATAATCATAGAACATTCTCGATGAATTTCATGTCAAGATCCAGATCTATAAAACCGTGTCGATCACGGGTCACAGTTAGTCTTAAAAAGTCAGTTGATAATACAGTCAGTCTGTGGAATCAGATGTTAATAGTCGTTCAGTCGGTAAAGACAATGACAGTTTAGATAGTCAAGGTGACAAGTAGTGACAGTTGTACTACAACAGAAGGTCTTGTACAGAGTGTTCGAAATAAACCATTGGAAGCAATTTGCGAGCTTTTGAGTATTACGCAGGTGAACTCACCCCACAACGTTTAGCACAGTGTTAAACGTTACAATATTATATGCAGCCGTAAAACGAACAAATTTGGTTATATCACAAGAATAAAAAACATGTTTTTGCAGACAAAATATCGTGTAGGAATTATATCATCAAAAAAGTGTTCGCCAAACAAGTTATGTTGAATTGTAGGTAGATGCCATATTTTTTCATAATTTTATTTTGATTCTACGTCAATAATTCCGGTCCTAATAGGTATTGTTTTATATCAGAAAACAGACAGTCTGAATGGAGTTTCCACAATTTATTTGCGTACAAAGTCGAAGGCGTTTGCTAGTCATCTGATAGAATCGTCCATTTTTTTTAAATCAAGATACAATCTAAAAACTTTTGTGATAAGTGAAGAGTCTTTACTTGTCCAGCCCATCTCGTCAATCATATCTACATATTCTTTTTCTTATTCTTCTGTGCTCAGCTTTCATCGGACAACTTTACAACAACAACAACAGCAACCCACAACCTATTTATAGAAAACTTCATGCATAATGCAGCAATAAATTAACGGTTATGCTCCACGCGAACATAACATGTAATTAAAGCTTAAAGAATAAATTCACTTTATGTATGTATGTATATAAGTATATCACGTCCACCACAGTCTGTCTGTCTGGAGGAACGTACCTACTACAAGATAGCATTTACAAATAAATATATCTGTAATCGCTTGTAGATTGCTTGTGTACATCTTTATTTAGCAATGAATCTTCTTACTAGGTATAATGATAGGTCCAGTGCTGCTAGCCACGCGAATGTTACGAATACCTCGAGGGATAGACAATTGTAGTTTAAGGTTAAGTGAAAGATAGTTGCAACTGTATAACGCCCAATATCGTCAGTAAAGTCGGTAGTCCACATGTCAAGTCTTCATACATACTTATATATTTTTGATTTTGTATTCTTGTCTGGTATTATATTCAATAAAAAGATGTTCTTGAAGATGCAGTAATTTGATGAATACCTACAATTTTTCGAGAGTGTTTATTCTTTTCTTCAGGGCACAAGTTGTGAATTTATAATAAATTAGCTAAAAATAGGACCGATTACATAGACATCAATTTTTCTAAATTCACGTCTTTTACCCTGAAGAAGAGAATAAGAATTGTCGAAAGCTCGGCTTAAAAAATTTTATGTATTAAATGACTGCATCTCCAAGAACATCTTTGTATATATTCTTTGGGCTTCTTCTATTTCTTTTTCCTATCCATTTTGCTTGCCATGTTAGTTTTGGTGTCCAAACCATTTTAGTCTTTGCCTTTTAATTATTTTTAGTATTGGCTCGCCTCTCAACTTTTTACGCACCAGGTTATTTTTGATCCTGTCTCATCCTGTGATTCCTTTGACTATTCAAAGGTACCTCACCTCCATTGCTTATACCTACTTTACTTTTCTGCTGTTCTGTGAGGATCCAGCTTTCAAATCCAAATCTTAATGTTGGTTTGATAATAAATAATAATAATCTTTATTCAAGTTAACATACAAATTTTGTATAAAAAAAATAGTTTGCTAGTAGATTGTCTGACTTATAAAGTTCAACAAATCCCTACCGAGATGCAAATAGCATCTGTGTGTAGACCTGAACTCAGTAATGTATTAAAATCTACAAGCTAAACATAATCTAAATATACATATTAATGTACTATAAATAAACAAATAATAAAATTAAAATGCAACAGAACTATCAATACAACTACAAATGTAAAGAAAGACACATGATATAGGAAGTATTAAATATTAAAACAGATTTTTTAAGTAATATAACAATATCTATGTATATTATAACTTCAAATTATTTAAAATCCAACACTTAATATGAAATTTAATACGCCCTCTAGAGAAGTTTATTTTTTTTAGATTGTTACCTAATCTATTGTAGACAAGTTTGGATCGATATAAGCTAGTTTTTTGGCCAATATTTAATTTAGTTTTACTTACTGTAAGTGTAAGTGTAAGTGTGTAGAAAATAAACATGCTTCAGCAATAGTATACTCTTATTATATATCGCTCATACTTGTCTCCACCGACAGTTCTATACTGAAGATTGATACAAGCATGAGTTCCAAATTAGGATTGATTATCAAATATGGCTCTTCGCCCTGCGACATACTGATGAGAGGCAACAACATCGAAATCATGATATATGTTTGGGAGACTGATGCTATGTTTGGTAATCAATCTGATTGAGCAGTATAGTGGAAAAACGCATAAAAACGGAATATGTAGACGACGAACCTCGTTCTTATTGCGGCACCCTACGATATGTAGGTTCAATTTACCAGCTAGGCATGAAACTATTTTTCATATTCAAATATGGTCATCTGGTACGGATAGCTCTTTATTTATTTAATTAATTATTCACCTTTGCCGATTGTTCTTATCTACCATTATACATGCTCAATATATCGCTCATACTTGTCTCCACCGACAGTTCTATACTGAAGATGGATAAAAGCATGAGTTCCAAATTAGGATTGATTATCAAATATGGCTCTTCGCCCTGCGATATACTGATGAGGGGCAACAACCTCGAAATCATGATATATGTCTGGGAGACTGATGCTGTGTTTGGTAATCAATCTGATTGAGCAGTATAGTGGAAAAAACGCATACAAATGCAATATGTAGACGACGAACCTCGTTCTTATTAAGGCACCCTACGAAATGTAGATTCAATTTATCAGCTAGGCATGAAACTATTTTTCATATATATATATATATGTGATGATGGAATAAAAATAGTGCATTTCTTAAAAACTTTTACAACGTAAGTCACCTTATCTTTCTTTCTTTTAAACTAACTTTGAATTATATGTCCAATCAGAAAATTTATGAAAGTTTTAATGTTCAATTAAATAATAATAGGAGATTAAATGATTTGAAACAAAATTCAGATGACAATATCCTTTAACGTTTTCCTAAAAAAAATATTAAATACCTATGATGCACCCAGAGGGCGTTCTTGCTCTTTGTTCTTATATGACATTTTGTTTCTATTTCACAAATACATATAGGTACTTATTGTTATTAAGGTTGATTAAGCAAACATTATTGCAGACAAAATACCACAACACTAATCAGTAATGACATATATTTATACTTAAGAAAGGTAGGTTCATACATATTATAACCTCCTACCTGCGCATTTGCCATCTTCATTGTGTCCTTTTTTCATGCTCCATTGTTTCGAATAATTGCGCGATATAATAATAATAAATTAGAATATTACGTATATGTACATGTTTTTGATAGGCTAGTGAGTTTATATGTTCAATATCAAACTGATATATAATTACTTAGTTCATTTCATCGTTTTGGGCATAAAGCTGCAACAATATTATAGTAAGCAATGTTTTGATACTATCCCTTTTTGACCGACTTCCCAAAAGGAGGAGGTATACAATTCGATTGTGTGCATTTTTTTTTTTTTTTTTGGTTTGTGCGCGCCTTTCATATAGTAAACATACTCCGATTTTGATGATTTTTGATTCATTTGAAAGAGGAGGCTTGAGAAATGGTCCCATATTCATAAAAACGGGAATCCGACATCTCGTTCCCTCCGAAAACCGCCCCCGAAGGGGGTGGAGGGGGCAAATTTTGTCGAAAATTGAAAATCTGCGTTGATATAATTACAGATAGGACAATATCCGGAAACGTTTAAATGGAACATTTTTTCAAAAGAGTAACGGTTTTCGACATAGAGACATTTTAAATTCTCAAATATACCTATTTTCGCTATGTGGAGAGGGCGATTTCTGTCGAAAATTGAAAATCTGTTTGCAGTACATGAAAGACATAATTATTTGTAGCAACATTTATACTGAACATTTTTCCCTTAGAGTTACGGTTTTCGAGTAAAATCGGTGTTAAAATGGTAACAACTAAAATATTCAAGCGTATTTCCGCAGCGATGTTCTGAGATCTCAATAATAACAACTACAAGCAAGGAATATACGTGGGTAATAGGATAAGTACTATCTTCATTGATATGGTATAGTGAACGTTCAACGATTTTCGTGACTAATGTTACACTCAAAAGTGTGAAATAAATATTTTTTACAAAAAATTGGACCGACTTTATTAGTTGGTGCACTGAAAAGTATAAAATAATATTAATTCTATTGGGGCTGGTACTTGTGAAGTTGGTGCCAAAAGTTACCAATCTACCTGCAACTGCACAACTTCAAAAGTAACAGCACCAATAGAATTAATATTATTTTATACTTTTCAGTGCACCAACTAATAAAGTCGGTCCAATTTTTTGTAAAAAATATTTATTAAAATACAGAGACATGGATTACGCGTAGACAACGGTGGATGATTTCAATATTATTATCATTAATAATCTAAGCTACGACATCAATATGTCAAGCTTATCTCCTTTCATACAATGATAGAGCGCTGCACGTATGTCCGATGGTGCATACATTTATATTTCATACTCAAGCTATAAATTTATATTTTGTGTTTCTGCATTATTGTTGCTAGTAAATATTTCATATTATGTTTGCTTATTTAATCAATCGATATTTTTTCCTCTAATTATATGAACTTCCTTAAATGCCATGTCTTATCTCGAAATCGTTACGCCACTGATTTACTCCCGTCAAAAAAGTATAAAATGTTTTCCAAATGGTACAAGCAATCTAAAAATGTGGTAATATACTAGAATTCCATTAAAAATAACAATGTTAGCATCTACTTCCCGTATAACCGGAAATCCGACTAACATGAAACCATTTTAGACGTATGTCTCCTAGAACATCAGAATCAAGGAAGATGTATCTGATTTTCACTCTTGATTCCGAAACTCTTTTCGCCATTCACAACTGCACCATTTCAAAATTACTAGCACCAAAGTAATTAGCTAACCTTGCTTGGAATTTTTTTAAGGCACCATCTGATAAAGTCGGTTCTATTTTTTGTCAAAAAATGTTATTTTCTTATCTATACATATAAGGTCACTCACTCACTCATCACGAAATCCCAGAAACTACAAGTGTTAGAAGTCTCAAATTTTGCATGGGGGTTCCTTAGTTAATATACAACAATTTGGAATAAAATTGACTGAAAGAATATAGAAATTATAAAGGTCTAATGGTTGAAAATTTTCTCATCTATTTTAAACTTCTACTGCACCCTACAGCAAGAATTTATTTGTCGAAGTAATACGAATAATTTTAGTTCTCAATTTGACCAAACTATATAGGTATTTATGAGATTGAATCAATAATGATTATTAGGATTTGAAGAAGAGACGTCGGGTTCAAGGATTTCCGATCTTCTTCATCATATCATCAACATCATCATCATCATCATAGTTCTTGAAACAGCTTAGACCTTGAGGCTTAGTTATAAGTTATAAATAATCATTATTAACGACCTCTAACTATAATAATAGAATATCGATATATATATATATATATATATATATATATATATATATATATATATATATATATATTCCAGAACATAGATCTGAGAAGAAAGAAACAACTATACAACATATAAAAAAACGATGATAGGTAAATTTGTGATTCAATAAAAAACAAAAGACAATAATCGCTTGTTTGATTATGAAGATTCAAAACAGTTTTTTTTTGCTAGGTGTAAAGCTTGTTGAAGATCTATTCAATATATGTATAATTAAGGAAGGAGTCAATTATTTTTGCAAGTTATATTTTTTGAATTGATTTTTCCATGACAGGATGATAATACATAACATAATATTATGAAGCCTTTAATTATAAATATTTTTGACAAAAAATTGGACCGACGTTATTAGTTGGTGCACCGAAAAATACAAAATAATATTAATTCTATGGTGCTGTTAGTTTTGAAGTTGTGCAGTTGTAGTAAGATTGATAACTTTTGGGACCATCTCCACTAGTATCAGCACCAATAGAATTAATATTATTTTGTATTTTTCAATGCACCAACTAATAACGTCGGTCCATTTTTTTTAAAATTTATTTTACACTTTTGAGTGTAACATTAGTCACGAAAATAGTTGAACTTTCACCAATACCAATGAAGATAGTACTTATCCTATTATTCACGTATATTATTTGCTTGTAGTTGTTATTATTGAGATTCCAATACCTACATCGCTGAGAAAATACGCATAAGCATTTTAGATGTTACCATTTTACCACCGCTGTAAATCGAAAACAGTAACTCTACGGAAAAAATGTTCATTACAAATGTTACTACAAATAATTTGGTCTTTCATGTAATACCCACAGATTTTCAATTTTCCATAGAAATCGCCCTCTCCATAGAGCAAAAATACACATATTTGAGAATTTAACATGCTTCTAGCTCGAAAACTGTAAGTCTTTTGAAAATTTGCACCCTCCACTCTCTTTGGGGGCGGTTTTTGTTGGAGGGAAGAAGGTTTCGGATTTGCGTTTTTGTGAATTTAGGGCCATTTCTCAAGCCTCCCCTTTTAAATGAATCAAAAATCATCAAAATCGGAGTACGATTACTATATAAAACAAACGCACGAACCAAAAAAAGCATAGAGTCGAATTGTATACATCCTCCGTTCGGGGTTCGTCGGTAAATAACTCGAACGTATAGGTAATCCATAAAGTACTGATCCTACCTATCAACCTTAGGCCCTTACTACCTACTATAAATTGAATACATTTTCAAATAATTCATTTACAGGACGAGTTGTAAAATTATAATTTGGATGTCGTTCATGAAACTAACTTAATTTGGGGGGTCTATGTAGTATCGTTCTTGAACGCAAATTTGAGAGAATAAAAGAATGAGGGTGAGTGAATATTTGGGTGACGTCTAGGTATGAATTTGCCCATATCATTAATCTTAATTAGATGTTTTCCATGTGTAAATCATATTACTCGGTTTCGAAATCTAATTATTTTGCGATGAAAACTCATCCGGCGTGCGGCTCGCGTCTTTATAATCTTGCTAATATTTTCATGAAATGCTGCTGCATTTAGCTGCTCTTTCATCTTAGGAAATGTGTCATTTGCATAATAAATCTAATCGATTCACCATGTTGTTGTTGTTTTTGCTGTCGCCGTATTTCTCACGACAGGTCACCGGCTATTACAGATTTCGCAGAAATCCATCGTCCTCAGGATGAGCTGCAGCCATTTGCGATTATGTTGTGAGATGCTCTGTTCCAACATTAAATCTGCGGACATGATTTCCATACAGTTTGCAAAACGCCTGCAATGCGCATGTCAGGTAGGTAATTATTCATGTAACGAATTTTGACAGTAGTCGGGACAAAACTAGAATTGGAGTTTAAATATAACCACACAAATGATATTTTCTTGAGATTTTTATTAATAATATATAAGTATAGTCTCTATTATCCGGACAATTAATGGTAAGGGGGTTGTCCGGATAACTGATACAGGTAAAACCCAGAACAATTCATAAACCGTTTGCTATTTAGCACAAAAGTAGCTAATAATTCTTCATAAAAAATATTTTTTTCAAAAAAATTGGTTCGTCTTTATCAGTTGTTGCACTGAAAAATACAAAATATTATTAATTCTATTGGTGCTGATTCTTTTGGAGTTGGTGCCTACAACAAACTACAACGGATCAACTTCAAAATTACCAACACCAATAGAATTAAAATTATTTTGTATTTTTCAGTGCAACAACTGATAAAGTCGGTCCAATTTTTTTATAAAAAATATTTATTTCACATTTTTGAGTGTAACATTAGTCATGAAAATTGTTGAAAGTTCACTAATAGGTACCCAAAAAGTTATAGGTAGGTTTAGCTTGTACTTGTTATTTATTATTCAGAGATCTCAAAACATCGCGGCGCAAATATACATATTTCAGACTTTATTGCTGTAACGCGAAAACCGTAACTCAATTTAAATGTTGCTACATATAATCTTTTCTTTAATTTTGCCGTGTCATATTTTCAATTTTCTAAAAAAATTGCTCTTCCACATAGCGGAAATACGCACATCACATATTTCAGACTTTACCATTGTGAAACTCGGAAACCGTAACTCTTTTGAAAAAATGTTCAATTTAAACGTTACCGGATATGGTCCCCTTTCTAAGTTTCAAATCTCGCATTTGCGATTTTCATTTTCCACATAGCTGAAACACATATTTCAGACTGTAGCGCGGAAACGTATGATTATTTTTAAAAATTTCCAATTTAAACATTTCCGGATATGGAATTTTCATTCATTCTGTCATCTCGTATTTTCAATTTTCGAGAAAAAATGCCCCCTCCTGATTTGTTAAAAAAGGGAAAAATGGTATTCTTAGGACGACTTTTAACTGGAATTTTCGATTTAGAAATATCTTTTCAATCTCAAATTGTATATAATCATTCTTGCGTTCTATTAAATACTAACATACTCCAAAATTAGCAAGAATATGCTTAAAAAATAGTAATTATTAGTTTGCGAAAAAGTAAGGTTAAACAAATTGATGATCGACTTCTGCAACTTATTCAACATCCAAGTGCTGTTAATATCAATGTTGCCAACGCTGCCAGTATAACTTTAGAAGCATTAGATTATTTTATGAATTCCATTTCCAAGAATATTTGCTTTAGAAAAAAATAACGACAAAATCTTCTGGTAAAGCAATCACTGAATTTCTATTTTCAAAGCCTGAAGACAAAGTTCATCCACCTTTGCCATAATATCGCATTTGTGCTCTAAATAAAGTATTTATAAACAAGTGAAATTTTTGAAAAAAAATTAAAAATAGTTTTTATTGGGCATTTAAGATTTAAACCGTACCGATGAGTACCTACTATTGTTATCCTTTTCTCGATTTTAACTATACTTATGTATATGTGTTTGCCAGCAAAAGCAATTCCATAACAAATTACTGTTTGTCTACCACAACACAAAATTAAACTTTAAATTAACAATAACGTCTGACGTCTGACAATTGCGACATAACCATAGACGATCTTCCAGAAAGTACCTATATACCAGAGAACGAGACGTATATATACGCTCTATGCTCGTGCGTAATTCCAGTGACGGATCCCATTGTCGTTCCATGTCGACAAAATAATGATCTTGGTTAAATGAGATTGAATGAGATAATTATAATTACCAATATTGGGTCACACTTGGAGCTTAACAGGCGGCGAGATGTCTCGGATCTAAGTTTGAATTCGAAATTTCAAGTCTCTAGACCGTATGGGGCCTGAGAAATCGCTGCGGAGTCCATTGATACAAGAACCGAAAGTAATAAAAATTATTTAAAAATGAATACTACTTAGTAAATTTCAAACATAAAACTATACCTTTAGTCACTTGACAACTGACCACTTGGTTTATGCTCTCATTATCGAATTTTTCAAAAAATGTTCAATATTTCGCAAAACTTATATTGGATTGGCAATTTTGGTAAAATTGAATTCCGCCACAATTTTATTAAATGTTATTCTAACATACCATACCTACATCTATTTTTGCCAAAATTTCATTTCTTAGGGCCTTTTATAGCAAAAGCCGCTAAACTCGACTATTACCAAACTATTGCCGTCGTGGAATGACACTACTGTTAGTCTGTCTCTATATACTGTGATAATATAGTCCAGTCAAAACAGTTGTGCTATTACGTCCTGGCGTGACATCTTTATCTAGTTCTGACTGGACTATATTATGATATTGATGCATAGTGAAAGCTAAGCAAGAGCATCAGCTTATTATATAGCTTTCATAGACATGTTCAGAAAGTCTTCTCATGTCTTTCCCCGAGTACGCCGCCACCTCCTCTTCTTCTTCTTCTTCTTCTTAACTACCTTCAACGACTGTTTTTCTTCCTGTCTTACGATTTGCATTTTAATGCATTATGCATCATTCCATCATGATGAATCGAACATGAAGTTCAAAGTACTGTGAAAAGGATGTGTAGATATCTATAAAGGTATATGAAGGAAATGGAGAATACAAGAATAAGTGAGTGGTTCATTTTGTTGTTTATTGTTGTTCAGTATTCGTTGATTAACATTGATCCTCAACATGTGGAGAACAAGTAGTTGGGGAACTTAATAAAAAAGGAGTTCAGTAGATGATTCACTAAAAGGTGAAGAATGTTATTTATTGTAATTTGACCATTAGGTACCACTACTAATTTAGACAAACACAAGCAACATATTAGCGTAAAACCCAAAACAAATTTTTGGATCTGTGCTAGAGATAAAGTTGGAAAAGATAATTTGTTGGTGAGTACTGGCACACTGCTATTGGTCACCGATACAGGCCAAGGTCAGGATTATATTCCGAAGCATCTAGAGAGCTAGTGGTAGTGGTGGAATGTTCACGTGGCCTTGGAAGATGTCTGTTGAAGGTTCGGGAAAATTAGAGGCTTGTCCATATACGTAGTCAGTCCGGTGCATTTCGGTGTAAGTAGTTGGTTTCTCAACATAAATAAATAACGACGCTCGGTTAAAATACGGTTGTAATATAAATTGTACATAGTAGTCGATAGGGTGCGAGTGGAAATAAATAAACTTGAAAAGTAAATAATTCCCAGTCATCTTTAGGACTCAAATAAATATAGACGGAATAAAACGCAATACTCAAACATATTTTGTTTATTTCTGAATATTCATATTATACAAATTGTTGAATAAATATAATATTTATTATGTTTTTTTTTTTCACAAACACATTTATAATAGATACTTATGCATCATGTCCACAATAAAAATTTCAAATACCAAAATACATGCAATTTTTTCTTTCTCTTGTTGTTTTACATACACGAGGGAGACTTTTAGTTTCCAGAAAAGATTAGATAATTATAGATAATATTTATTTTAGAAATTCTAGGAAACAACAGCACAATTTCAAGGCATTCAGGAAGGAGGAGACACAGTCGCATCGATATACCTACATAGGTCTTATGTATAGCAAAATCAACCAGTTATTTATATATTTATATACAGTCCTTTATTCATACAGAAAAAGAAAATAAAATGCAAGAAGTGGCTATTAGGTAGGTATACTATAATATATACCTACACTAGGTATATATATATGTAGATAGTTTATGTTTTTATATAAAGATTTATATTTTAAAATGTATATGATATGTTTATTGGTATGAGGAGAAGATTCAACAAGAGCAGTGCAATGAAATGAATTAATTATACAATATTGCAACCATTATTGAAGTTTATTGGCACGAAAAACTGGTGTGTTTGCCAACAAAGATGGCGTCGTGGCTATAAGGATGTTAGAAACATAGTTATAGCTTAAAGGTGCCACAACTTTGCTGGTGAAACACGCTTCCGAAGAAGTAGTTAGTTTTGAATTTTAGCTGTTTTGAAATGGATAAGCAAGCATACCTGGGTGGATTGCGCGAAATTTTGCACTTTACACTTACTGAATCTCTCCAGCATATTGTTATAAATATTTCGTTATCAATTTTGGCGTTTTCATAACATATTTTAGAATAAGATGAAGAAGAGGAAGAAGATAGGTAATAAGTATTACACAATTCGGATAATAGGTCCTTATAATCTAGTAAATTAAGAAATAAAATCATACATACAATTACTTAAAAAAAAATAATGAACATATAGTTTCATCACAGATGAAATAAGCATCAGTAAATTGCCTAATCTTTTATTTATATAGGTATATGGCAAAACGGTGGCTGGCTATTTACTATTGTAATTTTTTTCTATCGATGAAAATTGATGAGCAGTTCTTGAGACATTTCTCCGCAATGTCATTAATTTTAATGAGTAATCATAATTTCAGGTAGCACATTTAGAAATGATTTGAATTTGAATATTCATTTCCAGCTATCGAAAATAGTTGAAGAAATCTTTTTTTTTATGAAATATCAAAGACATAAAATTCACACTCAATCGGAATGATAGGTTCTAAAGATAAAGATTTTGTCTGAATTGGGAGAAACTAGGTAAATAAAATTCAAAGAAATGGATAACATACCTGTGAAAAACCAGTTCAAGTTAGATATGTCTTTGCAGTTTATTTTAGGTAAGTATTCCAGACTCGTTGTTTTCGAAGGAATCGGCCAATCACTTGGACGATAAACGATGTTTTTCGATTTTGAAAAAGAACAGTATCATTGGTAAAACTGCATGTAGTGCCACGTTCTCGATGATGAGAGTACAGGAAAATTAGTATGTGAATTAGGTTGTAAAGTCTAGATCACCCTTATAGGTAAAAAAGCATATATAGGTTGACATTTAAAACAAATTTACGATTATTTCCCGGTGCAGATTAATTTACACATAGGCGTATATAAGACGATCGATTTTTTTTAAAATGACAACGAAAATTTGATTTTGAACATTTACTTGTTTTGGTTTTTTTATAAAAAAATGTTATTCTCAGGGATATTGAAGGTTTTCCTGACTTTACGCCCTTACAGTACCTTTACTTAATAGATTTCATGTAACTTTGATACCGTTTCTTCTCTTCTGTTCTGAGTAGGTACTCCCTTGATATTTCATCAACATTTAAGTACTCCTAATTCATTCATAATAATATAGATATTTGTTACTAATCACCAGCACAACCGTTTGGAAAATTACTCATATCAAAAATACACTACAACTAAAAATCACAAGTCTTAACAAAATATGTAAGTATATAAAAAAACTTATCCATATAAACAAAACAAAAATCTTATACAGTACACAAAAATCACAAACAGCTAAGCTGTGGGAATGCGTGTTTATGAGTGTTCTGCAGATTTGGAAGCAAGTATGCTATATCGAGACATATGTATATAGAAGGGTTGTTTCTGGTGTTTTATTTTTTTGTAAAAAAGGCACACAAAATGATTTCGTTGCTCGTTCAAGGAAAATATTTTGAAACTCATCATATATGGTATGGAACAGAAAAATGGAGTTAGCTGTTTTTTCAGCTTGGACTACAATGTTTAACGTCGTGACAACGGCTGTAATGAAAAATGGAAAGTAAATTTGCTAGTAAAGGCTTTGGACAATAATGGAAATCAAACAATTATGGCAAAATATTGAGATTATAACATTTATGAAATATATTGTAAATAAGTTTCTAATCATGGAGTCTCAGGTTAGATACAACTAGGAAGTTGTCACTTCAAGAAGTATAATTTAAAACCATTGAGACTCGACTATAGGTCTAGAATAGGAATTGGATATTTAGTTTTTTCGCTATACCATACTCAAATTCCTCACCTCCATAAACAACTAAATATACACACAGACAATACCTACAATTACAAATACAAAGTCCCGCGTCGCTGACCACTCACTGAATACTTTGAGTGCTTCTTGTAGATCAGCGCCGCCGGATCGATCTTCTTCTTCTCTGCCACAGGTGGCATTGATATATCCGGATGCTCTCTAATCTCCCACACCAGATTCGTTAAGCTCCTTGGCCTTGAAAGTTTTCTGGATCGTTTCTCTGGCTGCTTCTGACCACCAGAATCACCCGAAGCACGCCCACCAGAATTACTAGAGTCCAGAGTACCATCGAGCTCCATAGCTTGCTGGAGATTATTCAAAGATTTATAGCGAATATTGAACAGCGGTGAACCCGACTTGGACATTGGACTTGGTGGAGTCTCCTTCATGGGTGAGGCTGACTTTTGCCGCAGCAGCCGGCTGCGCTGCGAATGCCCGTTCTTCACATACAACTTTGGTAGCCCTGGTGGTGTCTTCTCCACCACTGGAGTATTAGGGTTTTTAGTTGGAATTGAGGAGGATTTTCGGTTCCGCTTCTCCGCCTGCAGCTTCTTTGTCGGTATAGTTTCGATTGGAGGTGGTTCGGGCTTTGTGAGATCTGATATTGGTTGCGCTGGCGCAGAACTGTGTGACGTTATCGAAGGTGATGGATCCGAGAATGGTGATCGAATATTTTTGGGAAGCGGGGCAAAACCTCTCACATAGTCGTATATTTGGTCGATTTCGTCGTAGTCCTTGGAAATGACAGGCACTCGGTTCTCGTCCTTTTTGTGGTGGTGAACGTGCTTAGTCCTGTGGTTGGCAGAATCGCTGGAAGCACTTCGTCGTAAAGGATACCTGCAACAATTGAATAGCTTTCTTAAGATTCCCTTTGCTAGATATGTATAATAATCAAGCCAAGTTTCAATGTGAAACAAGACGACAACAGTTCATCGATCTTTAAGATTCATGGATTTAGACTTACCCGTTTTTCAAGTCCGCTTTCCCATCGAGTGCCAACTGTTTCTTGCCACTCTCACCCAATTTGCCTTCCAGGGCATGTATCCTATCTGCTGCTTCTGCAGCCAGTGTACAACATCTCTCCACTAATCGATTAAATTCCGCCGTGGCTC
Organism: Crioceris asparagi; assembly: GCA_958507055.1. Taxonomy (NCBI): domain Eukaryota; kingdom Metazoa; phylum Arthropoda; class Insecta; order Coleoptera; family Chrysomelidae; genus Crioceris; species Crioceris asparagi. Next base: position 2,171,395 of record OY293829.1, read on the forward strand.
GCAGCTGATCATCGTTTCTGGCACGCAGTAATTTAAGTGGGGCAGCTAAGGGTAGAGCAGTCACTGTGGTGGCATCTTTTTGAAGGGGCAGAGCAAAGAGATGCTCCTCCTCGACCACATGAAGAAGGCGGAGCTCTGGCACAAAGTGGGAGGGCGACTTGAGGCCTCTGGGTGCCGTTCCGTGGACCAGCCTTCATGAAGATATAAATTGTTGGTAATTGAATGAATTATTCATGATTTTATCTATAATTTCTAAATAATTTCCAAATATACCTAACAAACAAAATGCAGTTGTATACATACCTGACGGTTATTGGCATCCGCTTAGTCAACAAATTTCGTGATGTGTGTACGCCACTTATATTATCTTCTCTAGCTAGAGCAGAAAACCTGCCCCTTTGTTCCATACCTAATAATACGGTATCACCTCTGGAATCTAAGCACTTGAGGTAGCGCCCTTTTGAGCCTGGTAGCGTTGCTTCGCTAGTTGGGACTAGTATTTCACCTTAAATAAAAACAAAAAATTTGCATTAGTTCCATCGGAATGAAATTTCAATTAAATCTCTTACCAGCAGAAATAGTCCTGGCACCTTCTGGAATAACCACCCCGTCCGCATCAGTCCTGGCGTGCACGCCCCTTATCGTCTCTCTTACCAAGCATCCCTCTTCAGGTCTCCGCCTTGCCAGCTCAGCCACGCCTTCTATACACCTAACCGCCCGACCTTCCTCGCTGAGCAGCTCAAAGTAGCCGGGATACGATTCAGGTATAACTAAACGGGGGCCGACACAGGCTAATCTCCGCCCATCCTTGATTTTCACTGGTTGGGCGACAATCTTGCGCCGCCTACCGAGCGATGCCAGCAATGCAGTGCTCTGCAAGGCGGGACTAGGCAGCGTTGGCACGCCCAGACCAGAGTACTGACCTTTGATTATCTTGACGACTGTTGGAAGGCGGTGCTTGAGAATGAATTCTCGCAGGTAGTTTGCCTCATCGGCCCATCTGGCCGCTGCCACTGTGATTTGAGCATCGGTCGCAGCCATTGCGACATTACTTCTTCTTGATCACTGCAACAACAAGAAATAATGAACATTAACAATCATTCAATACAAGTAATGTTATGATGTCAAATTTACTGGACTAATATACTTAAAAATATCAATAGTATCGGCAAAATTTATGTTGTGTAATAACATTATTTTATATGGTATTATGTTAAGATTTTTTTTCCTGTAAGAAATGTAGTCGTGTTGTCATTCTTTGGATAAAAGTATTGTTCATATAATCATTGATTAATATTTATATAGGTAGTTGTGGTGAATGCAATTAACTTTATTGACATAACTATTTTATGAGTCATTTCGATTAATAAAATAACGTTCGAAATGGCGCCCACATGACAGCAATGGGTCATAACTCTCAAATACCACCATGTGGGCCGTTCCTAGAGATCAACGCTTGGCGGTGGTGGGAGGAATAGATAGACATTGTCTTTCCACTGCCTCAACTATCACTAAAAAGTGAAGCCAGAAAAAAAAATGATTGAGCAAAGGTTTAAAAAATGATTATTCCGAAAAACTATATTTGACTTGCATTACGCCAATTTACGAACAATTTTCTTGAAAATTTGCATTTGTGGTAATCCATCTAATGGTTTAGGACGAGAAAAATGTAGATAATTTGAATAAAAATCTTTAACCTCAAAGTCATGATCGTCGTGTCATTTTTTCTTGATTCGCTGAATGAATGAATTCTAGATAAGACATTCAAAAGATTGAAGCCAATTTCATATCAAACGGTGTTGGTTGTTGAAAAAAAAAACTCGGCTCTTATTTACTATCCACAATAATCATAATAACTCTTTATTGACGGTGCTTCTAGACAGTCATTCACAATAAAAGATTTATGAGAACCATGAATAACAAATCTGAAACCATAAATTCAATCTATTATTTGTTTTATTCCTTAATATGCTTCAACGAATGTTTTTTGTTTTTCGCTTTCTTGCATCTGACTTCCAACAACAACAACAACAACATGCATTAAGAAAAAACCCTTTGGTACTCAGAAGTCATTCGATAAGCTTATCACGCCTCAAAAGAATAGAAAGAACCACCAATAATTTGGCGTGACGGACGTTGTCTGTGTGTTTCTATTCTTTTACATTATGTAGCCATCTATCTATATATATATATATATATATATGTATATATAGGTGTATATATTCGATAAAGGTAAAATTTTCAAATGAATATTAAAAAGGCAGCCGAGCGTAGGAAATTTTATGTTTGTAGTTCTAGGGCATTGGTTAAAAGTCAGTGTCCTCTATAGCCGCTATATCTCCACCACTCTATACAGAACCAAACAGCGGCCAGAACAACTAGGTATAGGTAGGTATACTAGGTAGGTATACCATCATCCATCGGCCGAGTAGGTATACCAGGTCTTCTTCTGGGCACCTACCATGTTGCCAATTCTTCCAAACAAATCGATAATACGCTCTCTCTTTTAGTGGAATTTCTTCGTTCAGTTTGGAGCTTGTAAGGAAAACATTCACTAATAGTTGGCAAAAGTGCCTTTTTTACATTTCCCAAGGCCAAATGTAAGATGTAGGTAAAATGGCTCGTGGGTAAATTTCACGATTTTTAATTATTATTTTTTTCACTTCACTTTTAGAGAGAAATGTTTCAAATAAAAATTGTAGAGACGTATCGTATCTATGATTAATAAATATTTTTTACAAAAAATGGGACCGACGTTATTAGTTGGTGCACTGAAGAGTATAAAATAATATTAATTCTATTGGTGCTGTTACTTTTGAAGTTGTGCAGTTGCAGGTAGATTGATAACTTTTGGCACCAACTTAACAAGTACCAGCCCCAATAGAATTAATATTATTTTATACTTTTCAGTGCACCAACTAATAGGTAACGTCGGTCCCATTTTTTGTAAAAAATATTTATTTCACACTTTTGAGTGTAACATTAGTCACGAAAATCGTTGAACGTTCACTAATACCAATCATGATAGTACTTATCCTATTACCCACGTATATTCCTTGCTTGTAGTTTGTAGTTGTTATTATTGAGATCTCAGAACATCGCTGCGGAAATACGCTTGAATATTTTAGTTGTTACCATTTTAACACCGATTTTACTCGAAAACCGTAACTCTAAGGGAAAAATGTTTATTATAAATGTTGCTACAATTAATTATGTCTTTCATGTACTGCAAAAAGATTTTCAATTTTCGACAGAAATCGCCCTCTCCACATAGCGAAAATAGGTATATTTGACAATTTAAAATGTCTCTATATCGAAGACCGTTACTCTTTTGAAAAAATGTTCAATTTAAACGTTTCCGGATATTGTCCTATCTTTAATTATACCAACGCAGATTTTCCATTTTCGAGAAAATTTGCCCCCTCCACCCCCTTCGGGGGCGGTTTTCGGAGGAAACGAGATGTCGGATTCCCGTTTTTATGAACATGGGACCATTTCTCAAGCCTCCTCTTTCAAATGAATTAAAAATCATCAAAATCGGAGTACGATTACTATATGAAACGTGCGCACAAACCAAAAAAAAAAGCACACAGTCGAATTGTATACCTCCTCCGTTTGGGGTTCGTCGGTCAAAAAATTTGCCCCCTCCACCCCCTTCGGGGGCGGTTTTCGGACGGAACGAGATGTCGGATTCCCGTTTTTATGAACATGGGACCATTTCTCAAGCCTCCTCTTTCAAATGAATTAAAAATCATCAAAATCGGAGTACGATTACTATATGAAACGTGCGCACAAACCAAAAAAAAAAAAAAGCACACAGTCGAATTGTATACCTCCTCCGTTTGGGGTTCGTCGGTCAAAAAAATTGCCCCCTCCACCCCCTTCGGGGGCGGTTTTCGGACGGAACGAGATGTCGGATTCCCGTTTTTATGAACATGGGACCATTTCTCAAGCCTCCTCTTTCAAATGAATTATAGAGAAATTTTGCAAAGATACTTTCAAAGAGAAGGAAAATTCTTAACAATAACATTGATTCCGGGAACCTCACCTTTAAATATTAATGGCTTACGGATAGATAGACCGTTTTTATTGCTTTGTTTTTTGTTTTGATTCAACCCTTTGCTAGGCTATAGCTGGAAAAAGCGTTTCGTTCAGGACTGTGGTGCGAAAACGACTTGAACCATTTTGGTAAAACTTATCTTAAACATTTCGCCTAAATCCCTCGACAAAGATTAGAAAAACCTAATCTTTGCCCTCGGTCTACTCATATTCTGGCTAAACTATTCCTTCAACTTCAAAATTGAATATGACATTTCTTGTTTGTCTTGGCACGCAAAAACTCATGGTCCCACAATCTCATTAGACAATTATTGATATTAAAGGTGAAGTTTCTGGATATTTCTTATATATGAAGCTTCCTCCATTTGCTAAACACTACAACTTTTTATGGAATCCTTATAACTTTTGAATTGTTTATGTAGGGTACATTCTGAAACTTTCACACATCTACCAAGCGCAGTCATTGCAAATCCAGTATAGGTCATACAGATTTGACAACAATGAAAATACAGGGTATGTCGATGTTCAGAAATTAAAAATCACACATTATACAGATCCAATTATTTCTGGAATTTAAAGCAAATTATCATGTGACTGCGAATATCTATCAGGGCAAATCAAGATGCTGACATGAAGTAGTAGGTATACGGTGAATGCGCCAGTAAACCATGAAGAGAGCATATTGAATGCTGCTTAGTTGTAAAGGATAAGTTTAGACAATTTACCACTATTAGGTATAAGGGTAGGGTAAACCAGGAATACAGAGTGAAATTTTATAAGGAAATATAGGGAATTTGATTGTATGCTGATAAAAATTATCATACTACTATAAATATTTTGTACAACAAATTGGACCGATGTTATTGGTTGGTGCACTGAAAAATACAAAATAATAAGTATTAATTCTAGTGGTGCTGGTACTTTGGAAGTTGTACAGTGAGCAGATAGATTGAAAACTTCTGGCAACTTCACAACGCGCAGTTGCGTCGTGCGTGGTTCTAGTTGCTCACGATAGCCTAGGGGTTCCAGGTACCTAAATAGTTTCGGACTTGTGAACTATATATATCTAATATGTGATATAATTCGCAATGCTGGGTAGATTGCCATATGATGCGGCAACGCTTTGGCAAAAGCAAGAGAAAGAGAGAGGCCACAGAGAAGCGAGAAGAGAGCATGTATCGACGACCTTGAGATGGTCACACTTCTGGTCAGCACCGGCGATGGGCAAGGTCCGCCCCGGTGAAAATGTGGCCTTGACTGTGGTGTGTGGAGTAGATGTTGTGAATATACGAGTAATATATATATATATATATATGTGTATGAGTGTGTATTTTATGGGAGAGTAGTTGTTGGAGATGGCCGCTGCGTGGCGGGTGCTGCTCACCATTATTCTGCTATCACAAGAGCCTGACTTCGTTCTAATCGTTGTTGCACTTTCTAAATCGACACAAACATGGAGGCATAATTATTATAGACTTAAGCACATTCGGCACTTTACTCTAGATGATGACGCATAGACGTTCTGGTAGAAGAAATATTGCTGATGCCGTTACAAGATTCATCTATGTATTTTTAGATTTTGGGCACTGGACAGCGCATAGGCAAAACAATAGAACAGACAATGAGTAATTCTGTGACAAAAATGTTAGGCAGGATATCGTTGGTTCCATCACAAGAGAGACTGTTCAAACAGTAGTTTGGGACGGTTTGATAAAGCTGTTTAAAATGCGCATGTGCGGTTTGAAACACTTTCCAAGTGGTTTGTTTGGGATTTTGTTCTGCTCGAGGCTCGAATACCAAACTGCAGTTTGCAAACTACCCCTTCTACTTTCTTACAATTTTGTCGTCATAGAACAAATGACTATGCCGATAGATATGTTTTATGACCAAAGATAAGAGAGAACATCAGTGAGAGACTGATGGACAAAACACAAAACCAGGGTTTAGTTTAGGACTGTGTGGTTCAAACCAGTCCCAAACCGTCAGACGCCTGCGCACTTCTATTTACGATGATAGTAAGATGTTCGAGCAGTAATTTGATGATTTCCAAACTCAGTTTGAGACAGGCGCAGTTGAAGCGTCTTCTTCTTCGCTTAGAGTATAGTGTTCTCTGTTGTTGGAGAAATCCCTTCCAGAGAACACCACCACAGTCCTAAATTAAACGCTGGTTTTGTGTTTTGTCCATCAGTCTTTCATTGATGTTCTCTCTTATCTTTGGTCATAAAACATATCTATCGGCATAGTCATTTGTTCTATGACGACGAAATTGTAAGAAACTGGAAGGGGTAGTTTGCATACTGCTGTTTGGTGTCCGAGCAACAAAATCCCAAACCACTTGGAAACTGTATCAAACTGCACATGCGCATTTTAAACAGTTATCAAACCGTCCCAAACTACTGCTCGAACAGCCTTGATATTGTTCAAATTTACCTAAACTCTCAGATAAACAGAATGTAAGAACTTCAGTCCTTCTCATCAAATTAAAAGATGAGAGAACAATATAATTCATAACACACCGATGATTCAAACAACGCAACACTTCAAGTGACTATACATACATTTCGTGATCAAATTGATTGATGAATGAATTCGAGATGCCTACATACTTGTTGGAAAAAGACAAAAAACAAGCCGAGTTTACAGAGCAAACACGCATGTCATTAACAAGGTGACATACTTTTTCCATCTTCTCCAGTTTTGTTTTGAACGGAAACAACGGTAATTACATACCTATAGTATAGGCGTAGATATATTTATTAGTGAAAATTTCGAACATCCAAATTAACGGTACCACACTTACTTACGTAAATATACGTAAACCGATACCTACCTAGCTAATCGTTGTTGTCTATTGTCATCGCTTATATTCACTCACTCTTACTGGCGGTACTACTTACTTTATGTACGTATAAATGTGTTGATATGATTTATTATTTGAAAAGGAACTTCCTGTAATCTTAATGACTTGAAATGATGAATGGGATCGAACTTACAAGTAGGTATAAGTACATTATGTTATGAAAGTGTAGAAATTACAAGTGTTTATTTTGAACGGTACATATAGATAGGTACCTACTCTTTTGCATTATTACGTACAGGATATGTCAATCAATGTTTGCTTATAGATGGATGTTCAGCTGTGATTCGAAAGATCGAATATCACTGATTCTTTTTCCACACTTTTACTTTATTTTTCGAACGCTTTTGTCTTTTTCGGTGTAGGATTTTCCACTACAGATTTGTTCCTTTGTTTGTTTCTTTTTTTGAAATAATGAACTGTTCAATTTAATGGCTTCGTAGTCATTACTGACCGGTTATTTTTCTTATATCTGTTACTATGTCCACACTTGGAATTTTACAGCAGGAGGAACGTCGATTAGGTGGAGACACCAGAATTTAGAATGCGTTCATTAGAATGCAGACCCTTTCATTTGTAATTACCGTCCATGAAATTAAGTTATTTCGGAAGAGTCGCCAACTTTCATGAAATTTTAAAGCATTATTTGAAAACTTTTCCATTATGATAATATCTACTGGAAAGTAATAACGAAATGTAAATTAGAACAAGATTGCATTTTGTGGAAATGATAATTGACAAATGGAAATTTTGGGGGGAATTTGTGGTGATGGCGTGCAGTCAGTTAGGTATAATTGCCGAATCGTGTATCGATCCATGTCTGGGACAGTGTGCAGGCCAGACATCAATAATTAAAACTTCACAGTTATCTATTTATCCTACTAGGAAGCAGACGAAGTTCAAATGAGATTTCGGAATGATATTCGGCATAGACCAATCGAAATACAGTCTTTATTCATTTGGATAATGATTGAGAAATATTAAATTTGTATAGAGAAATATTGAAGCAATATGTGACATGAATTTTGGTTTTTATAATTCCAATTTAACGATTAAACAAATCACAGAAGAAGTTGCTCAAGGAAAATTTGGGAAAGAGGAGTAGGCAGGCTATAAGACTAATGCAAAAAATATACGAAGGCAACTTAGCTCAGTAATTAGAAACAATATAGCCTCAGAAATATTTACAACCAGAACAGGACAGGCAGGGACAGGGAGGGAGCCTCAGTCCGCTTTTGTTTATCATATTCATGGATGATATTATCAAAAAATACAAGCCTGGTACTAAGAAATTAGAAATAGGACATACTCGGCTAGAAAGAATATCAATAAGCGAAGGAGCATTTGCCGATGAGGTGATAATACTGACTGAAAGTGAGAAAGACCTACAAATCAACTTAAACATATGGAACAAGTCATGATGCTTGGAGAAAATATAGAAAAGCTAAAGATAGTGATAGATGGAGACCAGATAGAACAAGTAGATTATCTCCAATACCTAGGGTTAACTCTAGACGAAAAATGGATACAAGGAATAGACGAACTGGAAAGAAGCAACTGGACTGCAAGGCATAGAACAAACAGGAATGAAGAAGATTTGAGCAAATATAAAAGATTGTAAGACCTACACAATTATTAGAAAGGGTTATATATTTGAAGATAAACTGATTTTCATAGACATGGTGATTTTCCAGAAAATATTTTTTACATCCTTAGTTTAGAGTTTAGATGTAGCTTAATATAAGGAAATCAAAATTACAAGTCTAATTATTATGTAATTATGAAGTATTATTAAAAATATGTGCATATACTTTTATTCACGCATCGTAAGTTTTAAATATTACCTACTCTTAATGACCAAAAATCATTTAATATTTGCAAAGTAATTAAATGATAATAAATGCTCATAATATTATCCATATATCTAGTTCTAATTGCACTTTCACCTTCGACAATAACTTTCATTTTAGGTGATATTTTAAATTTACACGACTAGAAATATAGCACAAAGAAAATATAGGAAGGAGAGTTAATAATAAAAATTGTATTATGGAACAGTAAAATTTATTTCTTCATAACCACTCAAGTAGGCAGATATTGTGATGGGTTTAAATTTCCTAAATTCTTATTTTGGCTTATTTTCACATTTCAAGCACCGTGAAGTCGAAATTGCTTGTTTTTAGGAGAATTTTGTATTTCTGTATGTAACTAAGTATATGTGTGTATTAAAATCTAATTTTTTTCACGATAATCTCAAGAACTAATAATTATATCAAAACTGCATTCTGATCAAGTTTTGTACAAAGATTAACCATGCATCAAGATCCATCGAAACACTTTGGAAAATGTTCCGATTCATTCGAATAAATTCCAGCTAAAACTTTGGTAACAATAATTTCCTGACATCAGTGACACTTTGAACTACGATTTTTAAACTGTTCTCTGAAGCAATTTCCTGAGAAAAATATTTTCGTTTATTTAAGAAAAGAATTCGATGAGATTCTACTAGACACTCCAATTGAAACAACAATTCTGAACAGAAAAAATCACATCAGTCTTGAATTGGTTTAATACCACCGTCTAAAATTATCACTCTCAGTGCATAAAACTAAATTATGATTGTTAAAATGTTCTGGAATAATAAACAAAACCGCCAAGTCACATATATTTAATATAATATTTTCTGTTTAATTTTAATGTACGTACTTTAAATATGATTAATATTTTTTCGAATGCTCGAATAATTTAAATAGAAAATGACCTCGTTTCAGTATAATATCTCTCCGCCTTTTATTGTTCCCATTTAGATAATTAACACTAATTTAAGGTGACGAATTGAGAAAAGCAATCTGGAATATCATTCATCAATATTATGTCTTAATAATAGTGATCATATCTAATAATATGTATTGAAATTATCCAAATCGAATGGCAATAATTGAGTAGAATGAAGAAGATATAAGTACCCATAGAAATATTAATTCTCGACTGTTGATTACTTTAAATATTATTTCCATTATTCTTAGAATTTAGTGGAAAAAATCTTTGACCTACATTGCACATCAGTATTGGGGCGTAGGTACATACGTTGCAACTTCAATGCACTTCCAATTACAATTTGTTCAGTTGCTTCGATATTGAAGAAAGAAACTGGACCTAGTATGATGATTTTATACAAAAGATTTTAATTTTTAGACAGTGAATATTGAATAATACATTCAGAATTTAGCCCGCATATTCGCATACTTACACCAATCATTTGAGGATGTCACAAAATAATTTCCCGATGTCATCATTCCTGTTTATCTCATAGTGAGCGGCCTTGCTGTCATCCTCCCATGTGTCATCATGAGCATAGAATCCTTGTCGTCGATAAATTTCAAATTCGTCCCCATAATTATTATACACTTCTTGGTGTTCTTTGTCCGCCTATCGTGCAATTAACGCTAATTTGTTATAGCAAAGGACGCCATTGCTAAATATCTTCGTATTTCTAATATTGCTATTCAAAATGTGGGTTCGAAAAAATCATGTTTTCGTTGGAGAAAATTGAAGCGATCGCGAAATTTTTTTCTCACTATACATTTCGTGAGCCGATCGTAGAATAAGGGCCACTGGAAATAACCTATATTCATAGAATAATTATAATATCAAGCTTTAAATGTTCAGGGTTTAATTTAATTTATTTCTTTCATGAGATGGGAGAATCAACGTTTTTGTATGCTGTGCAAGGAGTTAGACATAATCTTATGCAGATATTCAAAATCAATAATGAAGAATTCTAACAATTCCATATGTATTTTACTTAATAATATTTTAAACAACATTTACCATTACTGATATACTAATACCAATTTGCAAGGACATTTATCGACTGGACTATATTTTATACCGGAAGAACTGCACAAAGTCACGACATGTAAGTACTCTAGCGGTGTGGCACAGAAACGCGACATGACATTACCAAGATATATACTAATTCCATTTACTATCTATTTACTCTTGCAACATTGCATCCATCCGACATGATTTTCCGTTGGTATATTTGCACATTTGTGTGTTGGTATATGCTGTCATTTTGGGGCAATAACATCTACACCTAATTACCTTTGAGCTAATGGAAGAGAGCATGTGTGGATTGCTTTTCTTTGCAGGAAATGCAACGAAACCCCAACATTTATTAATCACCCGCTGACGATGTTCTTGGCATTTCTGTCGGGAACAACATAGGTATGTGTCGTCTACCTGCTCAACCGTGAATTCACATTTAGTGGAGAACATATTATTATATAAGGATATATCAATAAAGAGTACCCCACGTTCACTATTTGATTATTTAGATAAATATTTTATAGAATTACCTATTCTTGATAGAAATATCGAGCGATCCAAAAAAAAAGTAGGTTATTGGAAATGAGAACGATGTTTTTGCATTTCTTTGCTGAAGTTGGATCAGGTTGGATGAGAATAAGTTGTCATTGTCATAAATAATGGGCGTGTTCGGATAATCAGCGAGCGTTCCATGACAGCAATAGCAATAGTATGTTTCCATTAATATATTATTAAACATGACAATTGTCAAAAATGCGAGTATTAGCTAAATTCTGAGTGGATAAGTGCCTATTAAAATAATAAGGATGGTTGACATAGATCTTAATGACACTTATATTATAGACTAATTAGGTAACAATTATTATATATCATGTAAGGGGCTGAAAATACCAACGATCTGGTCACTGAGAAGTTAACCCGAATTTTTAAGTTTATCAGTTTCCATTGACTCAAGTAAATTCAATTTTAAGCTTTTCTTTCGGGTACATAAGATTTTGAAATTATTATTAAATGTGTTATTATTATCATTGAGATGTAGCGCATAGTTTGAATTCATTTTTTGGTATATGTATGACCCCTTGTTAAGAAAAATAAATCAATTAATGTTTTTTACAAAAAAATTGGACCGACTTTATTAGTTGTTGCATTGAAAATCTCCTCTTCAATTTGGCTGTCTCATATTTTCAAATTTCTACATAGCGGAAATAAACATATCGAGCACATATTTCAGACTTTACCATTGCTGTAACTCGAAAACTGTAACTCTTTTCTTCTCTTCTAAATATGGGACCATTTCTCAACACTCTTTCAATTGAAACAAAAATCGTATAAATTGGAGTACATTTAATGAATATAGAGGGAATTCTATAAGTTTGTTTTTATAGACATTCTAAACGCTGACATTAGAAACGTATAACAATGTTTATAGGCATAGATATAACCAAACAGAACAGTTTTCATTGATTTGGTTAATTTAATTTTTTTATAGTCATGCAGTTAGGTTTCATATAATTAAATCATGGATTGGTGCATGAAGTCTATTGCCTGTCATGGTACATAAATGATTTTTGTTGTCTTTGTATGAATTTTCAAGCAATATTGATATTGCTTAACAGTAAATTGTATTATTTATCACCAATTTTTGAAATGTTGTCTTAAATGTTAAAAATATAACCCCACCTCCACATAGATGACCCTTTTGTGATAAGCTGTGATTGTATATACGCTCTACTCCATCCAACCTAGTACAATAACCATTAGGTACTACGCCGCTTCAATACTAATCGAGAATCGAGTTTAATACTATACACATGCATACTTTCATTATTCTTGTACCGAATAGCTCGAAAGTCAAGCAATCGCGCGCGAAATCGCTGTTCGGCACGCCACCTTTCGTTATCCCACAAATCTCGCACTCTTGAAGTGAGAGAGAGAGAGAGAGATTTAGATCACGCGAAAAGGAGATCTCCAACGCTTTTCCAATGTATAGCTAAAATATACATGGTGTTCTCGGTGATAAACACAGGTAAGAGAGTATTAGATGTATAGTCATTTAGAAGAATTGTAATTGTTTTTGTATTTCTTCTCCAAGCGTTAAGACAGGCCTTCAGGACTTGCGCAACCACGCTCATTTACAGTAGGTCTAGAGACTTCCGTCATGGAGGGTACTTTCCTTAAGGAAGTCAAAAAACTTGAATAATCGCGCATGTCACTAGTCTTCGCTGTGATCAAGATCCTCAGATATGCCTAACCTCAAAATCGTGATGCGTCAATCATAGAATTGATGCAGCAGAGTAGAAATGCAAAGAGAAAAATTGAAGGGGCTTCTAAAAGACACAGAAGATTGATCGAGGTTATTATTGAACAAGGAAGAAACTCCCTCATTGATATAATTAGGGTGCTACGACATTTTCACTTACAGTAATGCCTATTACATTCCCACTCTATTGTATTGGTATGTCTACCTCGGCAATATTCATTCACATATATGCTGAGTCCATAGCAGTCAGCCACACACTATCCAGTCAGATAAAATTTCGTTTACGATAGCTGTCAGAATAACTGACAGTGACAGCTATCGTAGACCAAATTTTAACATAACCTCTACTCGACATTCAGAAATAACTGTTTGCTTTGGAATATTCAATAAAGCTTATGTTAAAATAATCTTTTGCTTTTTCATAGAGCTGCCTTATCAAATAATGTAACTATAAAATCGGTGGTGGTTATTCTAAAAACACATTTATTATTTTTGAAAGTATCACAGACAATTTTTTTTTATAAAATCACGTCGATTGACTATCAAACTCGTGAAAAATCATAGAACACTCTATAGTAGGAACGGCAACTGTATGTATATCTGGAGTTTTTTTTTTGAGAATCGCGATAATAGATACAACACTTTTTCTGAGTTTCAGGTAGGATAGCACACCCTGTATATTAAATGTATCGCACGTTACCAAATCGAAAGCGCAGTCAATTTGGCGTAATAATGTGTGACGTACGTACCTACGTAAGAGCTTAGAGCAGGTAATGCTGTTAACGTTGGAAAGCATAGATTCGATTTACCTATCGGGAAATTATATTGAATATGTGGACGTGGGAAGAGGATTTTTCTAATGCGATTTGTTTGTTAAAGTACAGCAACTTATCATTGATTGGCATGATTCAAATGGTTTGTAGGATAGGACATATAATTTAATCATTTTCAATGAAAGCTTACGTAAAATGATCAAACTTTGAATCGTCTTACAAAGGTTTCGAAACTTATTTAACGCAGCACCAAATTTTTTTTTCAACTTTGCATTTATATATTTTCAACATTTTTTGTAAATTTTTGTAGATTTTTTATTGTTGTTTTTTCTTAAGAATGTCAATACTGTAGTAGTTTTTATGGTTGAAAAATGGTCTTAAAATTAAAGTTAATACGTTCCATAATTCGATCAATTTCAGTAAATTTTGTGGTTGTCATCCTCCACATCGTAACCGCCGATCAATGTTATCCCAAAGATGTTCAATGGGATTTAGTTTAGGTTAAGTTAGGTTCTATTCCATTCCATAATTCGACCAGATTCTCAACCGATTCTAGTAAATTTTGGGGTTGTCTTCCTCTGTTTCGTAACCAACAACCACAATTATCCCAAAGAAGTTCAATGGGATTGAGGTCGGGGCTACGGGCTGGCCATTCTATGTAGAGAAACAATATGCAGCTATTTCACAATATATTTATCGGCAGTTATTGAAACTCAGAATGCACACACACTATATGTTCTGAACTCGACCACAGTTCATGGGGAAATGGGATAAATTGTATATTTAACAGTATATAAGCAAGCCCCTAGACACTCGCTGAATTCGGCGAGTCGGTTTATTACTCAGATGTGCGTTCTGGTGAGAGTGACCCAACTTATAGTATTCGGTAAACTTTGATACTACATTTGCTATTACGACCTGTGATTCTAGACTTATATTGACTAGCTATCCTCGATGTATTCAGAAGAGAGGGACGTTTTTCTCTACAAAAAAGACATAAATCCGAAAATTAATTAATGAAATATATATGACGTTGAGTTTATGAAACAAATTTATATAACTTTACATAACCAATTACCTACCTGTCAGGTATACTTATTCTCTTTTCAAATCAACATGAAAAAAAGTTGTTACTGCAGCAAGTTAATTATGTTACCAACTATTAACAAGGAAAAAAAAATATAACTGTGATTTCTATTTCATAAAATTATAATTATTACGGACATAATATCTGCAAGGACATTTCCGTTGCATTAAAATATAAATTTTCTGTACGTACCTACATAATAAGTATATTTTACCATTTTTTTTAAATGTTGTTCCACATCTCGGGTGTTGTTTCGAAACGATGAGAACGACGATGCAGTCCAGTGTTTTGTAACGATGTAAGGATAGTTTGTTCGTCTTGTCAACAATAATTATGATTTCGCTTTCATCTTCATTGTCGGCATAAAGGCTCGCACTATTACTGCATATCTATGGGTTTGGAGCCTTGTAGGCAATTTATATATTGTTATCACTGGACTCATTAACTTCCATGCAACATTTAATGGACACAAAAATTTGACGAGTGTTACTAAGAAAGATGATAATTTTGCATTTCTATTTCTATTATCTTGTTAGGAAATCAATATTAACAGAAAATTTGACTTTATTATATGTATATAGCTATATTATTCAAAGATTTCAATACATTGTGGAAAATACCCATATTTCAGACTTTACCACTGCTGTAACTCGGAAACCGTATTTTTTTTGAAAAATTTCCATTTTAAATGTTGCTACAAACAATCTCTTCTTTAATTTGGCCGTCTTATATTTTCAATTTTCGGAAAAAAATGCCCCCACCACACAGTGAAAACACCCATATTTTAGACTTTACCACTGCTGTAATTCGGAAACTTGCGATTTTATTGAAAAATGTTCTATTTTAACGTTTCCGGATATAGTCTCATCTTCAATTCTGTAGTATTGAATTTTCAAGTTTCGATAAAAATTGCCCCTCCACCCTATTTGAGAGAAGTTTTTGAGTGGAAGGACATGTTGAATGTCAATTGCTTCATTTCTTCACTGGAACCAACACTCAATAGTCCTCTATCAATTGAAAAAAGAATCATGAAAATCGGAGCACATTTACTACGTCAAAGGCGCGAACATCCATAAAAAAACAGTCAAATAGTATACCTCTTCCGTTTGTTGCGTTGGTCAAAAATCCGACGACCTGTAGGTAATCAACACAAACGTGAATTCAAAGTTTTCATTCAGTTTTTCGAAAGCTGTTCCATACACAAGTTTTAGTCGAGACTCATATACAGGGTTTTTCTTAATAACATGCTAATATTTGAGAAAATTATTCTTGTGTCCATTTTCAGATAAAAACTTCCTTTGAACATAATATGTCCTATTTAAATTTTGAACTAAAGGCTGCTAAGGTTTTAAGAAAAAACTCTCCTTTTTCATGATAACATTAATATGACCCTAGATATTTTAGTGAAACTTAGTACGTATCTTCTATGCTTTAAAAGAAATTTCTGCTGTACAACATAATTTTTTTCTCTGGCCAGTGGCATTCATGCGGGATTTGCACTAAATTATTTTAAAGATATAAGTCACAAGATACGCCACTGCTTTTCCATAAAATTCTGAAATCGTTATTCTTTTCGCAACAAATCTGGTCTTTGATTTTTTCTCGTTTGTCGGACTGTTTTTGCATTCAAAAATAATATTCATTCTTCTTATGAGAAAACCAATTATACAAAAAAAAATATTTTTTTCTTAAAACTTTTGCACCTTGTAGTTCAAAAGTTGAGACTTTTATAACATGGCCCCAAAAATAACCTTCTTGAATGTTAGCAAGTTATGAAGAAATACCTTGTATAATCGTATAAATCTTAAATATCTGTGGAGATATTTGATTACTTTCCACTTTTCTTGAATGAATATGGCTGCCATTTTGAAACTACTTGTACAATACTGCTCAGTAACGACTAATTTTTGATCACGATACCTCATTAAATGTCTCAATCAACCATTTCGTAAAAATCTTCGCTCTCGGACTTCAGTCAATTTTACATATATCTAGGCTCATATTGCATCATCACGATTGTCAGATATTCGCACCATTACACACTTAGTAGCATAAACTTCCAATTTTTTATCGTTGCTAAAAATTATATTTCTGATTAGCCATTTTTGTGAATGCAATAAAGTGCAAATTATTTCTGAGAAACGTTCCATTGCTTCTGATTCTCATCTTTCCAATAATTGCTCTTAAAAAACAAACAAACAAGGGTATTCTTATGTGAGACCTGTTCTTATCTCGCTATCTTCTGGCTCGCATTTTGTGAATTGTAATAATTACTATTAAGCCTAACCTAACCTAACCTATCTCTTCATAGATGGCCTTGAATTGATGATGTAGAGCTTCATCTTCAATCATTCATAATTCGAATATCACAAAAATACTTCATCTAAACCCCCACTAAGATACGGCTATGTGTTTCGTAATCGAAAATGAATATCCTGCATAAGAAAAAAAACATTTTGTTTTATTAAAACATTTCTAACACACACTCCATCATATTTATCTTTTTCGCATGAGCTCTTGATGGAACAGAAAACGTACTCGTAGGTATATACCTATATGAAATTATGATCTGTGTCGAGAGATAGTGGAACGAGAGAAAAGAAAGGTCAATTAGTTTTGAAAGGTCTTTTGCTGGTCGGAGAAGCGTTGCAATACGACTAGGTATAGGTATAGAACAAGTAAAAGCATAAAGTTAACGAATCATAACGACGATGTCTACAACACGAAGAGGAATGGAAAAATAAACGAACTATATCAAGCGAAAATACAATTTACTTTTGCTGTTTGCGAATGCGAGCAGACCCACATCTACAGAATCGTATACAGTGTGAAGGTTTAGAATGAAAATAAAATACGTCCCTGTATAATTTATTTTTAACGCCATCCTTTTGATTATGACGTCATAAGGAAATCCCTGTTACGAAATCTATGTTATATACGAAAATTCACTTGTTCTATTTAAGTAAACAAGTGGAATTTTTGAAAAAAATTAAGAATAGTTTTTATTAGGCATTTAAGATTTGAACCGTGCCGATGAGCACTATTGCTATCTCTCCTTTTCTTGATTTGAACTATACTTATGTATATATGTTTCCCATCAACAGCAATTCCATAATAAATTACTGTTTGTCTACCACAACACAAAATTAAATTTGAAATTAGTATTATCAACGTCTGACAATTGCGACAGCTGACAGTTAACAGCGCGACATAACCATAGAGTAATATATACGACGATCTGTCAGAGTGTACCTGTATACCAGAGAACAGGGACGTGTATATACGCTCCATGTTCGTGCGTAATTCCAGTGACGGATCCCATTGTCCGACATTGTCGTTCCATGTCGAAGAAACAGTTTGATCTTGCTTGAATGAGATAATATAATTAATCAATATTGGATCACACATGCAGCTTAACAGGCGGCGAGATGTCTGCGATCCAAGTACGAATTCGAGATTTTAAGTCTCTAGACCGTATGGGGCCTGAGAAATTGCTGCAGAGTCCATCAATTCAAAAACAGAAAGTAATAAAAACTATTAAAAAAAACATTGCTGAAAATAGATTTTGAAAGAGAAGGATTTACAAGAAGCCAGACTGATCCCTTTTTGGAACAACATAACTAACAAAATGACATAATTCAAACAATGAATAATCAAATAAGTAAGGTACTAAAGATGTTGTACCTATACGATGCATCAAGTGATTTTTTCATTGTGATACAACTTCTCAGAATAAAGATTTCAAGAATAACTAAATTTGACGACTTCAAAAATAATCTACTTCTCTATGGAACTGCCTGCTCTGGGATTTTGCTAAACTCTAAATTCTTCTCGCATTTCTCAATTACAATCAATTTTAAAGTCATATTGTTGCTTATAACCTCAGGAAAATGTTTTCAACTTCAATTTCTGGATGTTTCTATATGATTGAAACAATTATTTCGCAAGAAACTCAACTAAATTTAAAAATTGATCGAGTGTCGGAGTGTTTTTGTATTAAAAATACTTGGGTGTATTTTGTTTACTGTTGATATTCTAAACATTCACCCTGTATAACAATAATTAATCATTATATGGCTAACTACAAAGCGCCTTGTACCTAGATAGTAGGTACGTATGAGTTTTCATCAGTTCACTGTGCTCGAAACATAATTGCCCAGTTAGAGTTGCGGTTCGCACCGAACAGAAGAATATAATATATTGTATATATATCTAAATATATATGTATATAAACCTTTTACTTTCTGTAACACTTGAGGCTTATTGGGAAAGTGTTCCATAAACTTAGACACACTAACTGAGATCGACCTAGATTCACGCGCATAATTTTTGCTTCAACGTCTATCTAATACCTACCAACTCCTTTAATATATTATCTCTTTTCTTTGGCAATTTCAAACCCCGGCTGCCAATATAGCACCATGACATTTATTATTTATTCTTCTCTTTGGAGAAGGAGGAAGAGGTGGAAGTAGGTAAGCACTCCATAATATAATAGAAAATGTCACGAGCAGCATTCCGAGATCTGCAATTGAGAACCAATAATTGAATCTAACTGAATTACTTGTCAAGCGAGTGTAATCTGTTTAGTTTGGCCGCAAGTGACTGCGATTCCAATAGATGTTGTCAACCGAATTTGAAATTACCTTTTTAAAACTTATCTTCAGAATTCCATGAAGGGATAAGTTTCCTATGAAGCTGGCAACCGAATTTGCAAAAATTACATATTTCATCGAAGTTCCAGCTTGATATCAAATAATTCTAGAGCACTTTGCGTAGATTTTGAAAAGTTCTATCGAATTTACTGAAAAAACCAGTGCACTATTATAACGATATTTCTAGAATTCTTAACTTATTTTGCAGAGAGTTCAAAAAAACTTGCAAACAAATTAATATTCTAAATATAAAAATAATGTACAATAACAGTTTGCTTCTCTAATTTTATACATATTTATATTGCTTAGGAACCTATTATCAAAGACGAAACAAAAATCCTACATTGGTTCTGTTCAAAGTCCTTAACAGAACTCTCAGTGTTATGTCTAAAATAGCAATAAAAATGTTCAGTAAAGTTATTAATTCATAAGGTATTCAAAGAAAAGATCAACAACTATAAAAACATCTGCAAATAAATCGTTTTTTAATAACTGATGAATTAGTAACTCCACAGAAATTATTGTTATTAGACTTATCAATAAAACCCTTAAGGTTGTAGCGAGAAGAATATTCTTTACAAAAAATTGGACCGATGTTATTAGGTGGTTCACCTAAAAAACAATATTAATTCTATTGGTGCTGGTACTTGTGAAGTTGGTGCCAAAAGTTATCTATCTAACTGGAACTGCACAACTTCAAAAGTAACAGCACTAATAGAATTTTCTATTTTTCAGTGCATCAACTAATAACCTCGGTTAAATTTTTTGTAAAAAATATTTATTTCACACTTTTGAGTGTAACATTAGTCACGAAAATAGTTGAACTTTCACTAATACCAATGAAAATAGTAAATACTAATATCCTATTATCCATGTATATTCTTTGCTTAGTAGTTGTTATCAATAAATAGCTGCGGAAATACGCAAGAATTTTAGATGTTACCATTTTACCACCGCTGTAACTCGAAAACCGTAACTCTAAGGAAAAAATTTTCGTTATAAATTTTGCTACAAACAATTATGTCTTCCATGTAGTACCCACAGATTTTCAATTTTAGAAAAAACTTACCCTCTCCATATAACAAAAATACACATATTTGAGAATTTAACATGCCTCTTACTCGATAACCGTAACTCTTTTACAAAAAATTAAATTCAAACTTTCCGGATATTGTCCTATCTTTAATAATCCCACCTCAGATTTTCGATTTTCAAGAAAATTTGCCCCCTCCACCCCTTTCGGCAGCGGTTTTAGGGAAGGAAGGAGATTCCGGTTTGCGCTTTTATAAAAATGGGACCATTTCTCAAGCGCCTCCTCTTTCAAATGAATCAAAAATCATCCAAATTGGAGTACGTTTACTATATGTATAAAACGCGCGAACAAACAAATAAAAAAAAACAGACTGTCGGAATTGTATACCTCCTCCGTTCGAGGTTCGTCGGCCAAAAATATATATTACCTATCTAAAAGGTAAGTTAACGTACATAACCTGTGAATTACTGCTTGAAAACAAACATATAGTCTAGACATGTCTTCAGGGACAAAATTTTCAAATAAATGAAAATAGAAAAAACAACACGAAGAACTTCCATATCAAATAATGGAACAATAATAGGTGTGACGTATTTAGAAAGAGATATAAATAATATTCTTCTATATATACTTATTTTATATCCAGAGAGGTTACTTTGAGGTTTTCATTTAATATACCCGTCACGCCATTTTATTTGGCCAATAACAATAATGATGTTTTTTTTTTGTTGGTTAGATTTCGAATCTTGCATTCGTTTCGGCAATGTTACACAACATCAACTGATTCATTTTTCTCGTTTAAAAAGAAGCTGGCCTTATTTGGATGGAAGCAGTATTCGATCTATAAATAATATACTACTTATAGAAATATCTAATAGTGAAATGGTGGATTTCGTGTTGATAGGAATATCTGTAGTGAACTACAAATCAATGATACTATACAGTATACAATAACAATACACAGATTGAAGTTGTATGTCTAGTCATATTAATTTATCGCGTTACAAAAAACTAATTATTGGATTTATCCATTCTATTTTAAAAGGATAACAAATTATTTTACTATATCTAAAGATTTTATCTGACATTGAAACTATGGGTTGTAGATTTCTGATAAAGCTGAACAGTATTTTTTGGAATAAGATCATCTGGAATTTATATCCATTTTCAACGTTAAGAGCATCTCAATATTTTAATGATTGTTAACAGTATACATATTTGTTGCGCGAGTATACATATTTGTATTTGCATGTCAATTGTACGATGGAAAAAAAATTACTTCTACCTATTATGTTCTAAATTTTAGGACCATAAGATAATGAACAGGAAAAATTATTTCTGAACTCTATAAGTATCTCTGATATCTATGACTGAATTTTCGTGTATTTTTCGCTATATTTGTGTGTAGTATATCACACTAGTCTATCAGTACGACTGGGACTTAAAGGTGGAGGGTTCCATATTGGAAAATCCCTAAGACGTTTGTAGAAGAAATTCTCATGATGATCTGTGTTGGTGTTCGAACTAGTTCTACGTGCGAGTGGGATTCCGATGTAGAACGGTTCCATATTCGAGACTTTTTATGACTTTAAAACAGCTGGAATCTCATAAAATATAAAATACCATGAAGAAAAAAGGAGTCAGTTTGTTTGTTTGTACATTGAATTCAGAATAAGGTTTGAAAGTCTTATATATGTATCTTTTGCAGGAAATCCATTCTATTGGATATAAGTAAAAGTCTCAGTGTTTGTGACAAAGCAGAAATATTCTTGTAAACTTGTCTACAAAATAGTACCAGCAACAGTCGAGACAGTATATTAACAACTTGTCAAGGATATACAACAACAATATTACTTACTCAATTGAAGACAAGAACAATATTTTTTCTATGTATAAATACAACATTCTAAATGCAAATGCGCTTATATCTATCAAACTAGTAAAGTTGCTCGACAAAATGCTTTACGTAACCTACCTAATGTCAAGTAGGTATTGAAATGGAAGAAAGAAAAAAAAATGAGATCACTGTTATTTAAACATTCGCCTACAATAAATACATGTTATGCAAATGTAGGTACTTCTGATAAATATCCGTTAAGTTATCTAATTGACAATGTCAAAGCTGTAGATATGGGTATTTATTATAATCAAAAGACAATTTCTATAATAGATAGTAATTAAATTGAAATGACAATATATGGTTCATTGATCGTTTTTAGTGTGTTTCTACAATACAGTAACCACTGATAGATAGGTGTGTGTTTTTGGTAAAAACACAGCAGTTTTGAGGGTACATTAGTCATCATAAATATTTTTACAAAAAATTGAACCGACGTTGATGCACTGAACAATACAAAATTCTATTAGTGCTGTTACTTTTGAAGTTGTGCAGTTGCAGTTAGATAGATAACTTTTGGCACCAACTTCACAAGTACCAGCACCAATATAATTAATATTATTTTGTATTTTTCAGTGCATCAACTAATAACGTCGGTCCAATATTTTTGTAAAAAATATTTATTTCACACTTTTGAATGTAACATTAGTCACGAAAATCGTTGATCGTTCACTGTCAATGAAGATAGTACTTATCCCATTACCCACGTATATTTTAATTGATTATTGAAATCTCAAAAAATCTCTGCGAAAATATTTTAGATGTTACCAATTTATCGTTGTACCTCGAAAACTCTAAGAAAAAAATATTTATTATAAATGTTGCTACAAATAATTGGGTCTTTCATTTATTAACCACAGATTTTCAATTCTCGAAAGAAATCGTCGTCTACACATAGCAAAAATATACATATTTATCTCGAAAACCGTAAGTCTTTTAAGAAAATGTTCAATTGAAACTTTCCGGATATTCTCCTAACTTTAATTATGCCACCTCAGATTTTTGATACTCGAGAGAATTTGCCCCATTCACCCCCTTCGGGGGCGGTTTTCGGAGGAAAGGAGATTTCGGATTTGCGTTTTTATAAAAATGGGATCATTTTTCAAGCCTCCTCTTTCAAATGAATCAAAAATCATCAAAATCAGAACTCGTTTACTATATAAAACAAGCGAACAAAAATCGGTCAAAACTCGTTTAACGTTATTCAGAGATATCAAAACAGTGGTATTTCAGACTTGAATGTTAAATAAGGTCTTCTCTTTAGTTTTGACGTATCATGTTTTTGAGGAAAAAAATGTTCCCTCCACCTGTTTTTGACAGAGAACGGAAATGGGACCATTTGTCAACACAGCTTTTTCAAATGAAAAAAGAATCATCAAAATTGTCGCACGTTTACGAAACTCGCAAACGATTGATCAACTGAAGTCATATATCAATAAATTACCCAGTATAAATTTCTTGTTGGTGGTTATATTTGATTCCAACACTGATAATTCTACCTGACAACTTATTTCAACTGCTTCTAGTGACGTAGACGCAAAAACGGTGAAGTGAACCATAGTTAAATTTTATTTATACTACTGTTACGTGAACTTCCAATGTTTGTTTTGGAATAATATTGTCATCATTTAATTATTTATAATATAGAATGCTACAGGGAATTATCGGATGATAAATTATTGATACCGAATAAATTTACATTAAATAACAGTTAATTTTATAAATAAGATTGGGAGATGTCTTACATTATGACGATGATTTTTCTATGATAAAAAATAAATTTGAATATGGAACTGAATCATGATTTACTTGGAACAGAAGTTTTTTTAAATGAATTTTATAAATAATAAATTATGATTTACATTTGACATTTCCTCTTTGCTGGAATTATATGTGGAGTGATAAAAAAACTAGATATTTTTCAGTGGGCTGTGGAATGAGATATCACCTCTTTCATTGTGATAATAAAATCCATTACAAATAGACAAGACTGGTAAATTCATCAGTGGTTATCGTACTACAGTAAATTGTCTAAAATCTACTATTAAACACACTGTCATATACATATAGGATTACCAACTCGCCAACATTTGAGCGGAAGCTGAGTTTCCCTTCTTGAAAACAAAAAACAGACGTTGTTATAATCTGGTTTCAGCCACACTTGCATTCTCAGCGATAGCAAATTTTACTTTGGCAATTTCAAGTATTATAAGGCTTATATTTTTTGTGCCATGATTTTGAGGTTAGGTTTATTATCTCGATAAAGTCGACCACAGCGATGAGCCTAGAATATATGAATCCAAAAGATCTTACAAGAATACACCTGAAAGGAAAGTTGGATTCATTAGAGAGAATTTAAGTGCTGGAAAGTGGAAAAATAAATTGGTATGGATTTGAGTAGAAATAGTTGTAACGTTTCTAGCGTTTATCGTTGTATTTTAAAAGAAAAGCAATATGTTGTAGTATTTATATGGATTCAGAATGAAAATTACGCCATTTAACAGATTTTTTCTATGAAATATCATTCGCTAGTTTAGTTGAATGTCTATTTGCATATTTTCTTTTCCTATTGTCCAAAAATTATTTATAAAAAGCACAAAAATAAATTTTAACTTATAGATTCCAAACAAATGGAAGATATAGACGATAATCTTAGTAATCGCATAATTTGAAACAAACAAAATGACAATGAGGAGTGATTTCATAGGTTTTGGTTGAACACAAATTGATAGGTAACTATTACATCGCTGATGAGAAGATACACCTATGTCATTAAAATTTCTCAAGTAAAATTCAAAGAATGTAAAAAATTGAGCCACTCATTGAAACATTCAATTAGATATCGACCTTGAAATAATATTTGGCAATTTATAAGAATAACAAATAATATGCCATTAAAATGCTAATGCATATTTTGCCAATAAATTGTAATTCTATTAACTTTATGCATTTGTTATGACTTTCATTGATCAATGAACACATTACTCCGAGGAATTTAAAATGTACAGGGTGTTGTATTCAATGATCTGTCTATTTGGAAGTATTATAAATATTTTTAACCAAAAGTTGAATCAACTTTATTAGTTTGTGAACTGAATCATGAAACATGAAAATCGTTGAACGTACACTAATATCAAAGAAGATAGTACTTATCCTATTATCCATGTATATTCTTGCTATTATTTTTAGGTCTCAGAACATCGCGGCGGAAATATGCATATTTCAGATTTTGCCACTGCTGCAACTCGAAAACCATAACGGCTTTTGAAAAACGTCCAACTCAAATGTGACTACATATAATCTCTTCATCATTTTGGCTGTCTTGTATTTTCAATTTTCGAAAAAAATTGTCCACTCCACATTGCGGAAGTATACATATTTTTGTCTTTACCCTTGCTGTAACTCGAAAACCGTAACTCTTTAGAAAAAAAATGTTCAATTTAAACGTTTTCGTGTATGGTCTCATCTTTAATTCGGCCGTCTCAGATCTTCGATTCTCGAGAAAAATTGCCCCCTCCACCCCCTTCTGGGACGGTTTTTAGAGAGAAGGAAATTTCTGATTTGAGTTCTTCTAAATATAGGACCAGTTCCCAACTACCTTTTTTCCAATTAATCAAAAATCATCAAAATCGTAGCACGTTTACTATGCAAAACACGCGAACAACCATACATAAAATAAAATAAAAAACATACAACTGAATAAAATACATCCACTTTTTTCGGAAGTCGGCAAATTGTAGTTGTGTCTTGTTTTAGTTAAAATTTATTCACTCTATTTTTAAGCGACTTCGCCAGAAGTATAAAATTCAATTGAATTTTTAAGATAAATTTTCTATAGAGATGTACCTATTGCAGTCATTCGCACTTTCGAATATCGAAGATTTTATCTAACAGAATTAAAGAAATGAGCATTTCCAACAAAGTTTTAATTGAATATTTGTTTTTTAAACAAGAATTTGATAGATACAGCACTAGAAATGTATCCTTGTTCCCGCTATATTTTGAAATCACTGAATACAGATCTTAATTCAGATTTTTCTTATAACTAATGGAACAGTCAAAAATATGAAATGAATATTTCTTACAATAATAGGCCCGACTGTATTAGTTTTGAAGTGAAAAATATGTCTTCAATTTACTAAAAACTGCACCACCTCAAAATTATCAACACTAGTAGAATTAACGTTATTTTGATTTTTTCAACGTACCAAATAATCTTTTTTGAAAAAAATATCTATGAAATATTCCTTTAAGATCTATGTATTACTCGAGGATCAATGGAAAAAGATTTATTTTCACTGAACTATACCCACCCACTCTAATTCTATCTCAGTTTTTGCATTACTCTTATTCCTTGATTCTTGAATTAAGTCTATATAGAGCTATAAAGAAAACAGTCGCTGAACATTTATAAGAATAATCATCTATCAAAAATAACTGTTTATGATAGCCTTGTTACCTTTATTCTATGACTTGTTTATGTAAGCTTAGTAGGAAACATTGAGAATCACCCTGTTTTTATCCAATGGACGTATTACCCACTAATATGTTTAGCATTATGGCTAAAATTATGCGCAATGATTAGTGGAATTCTCGACAAGAATGAACATGATAATCATAATCATTTTCTAGGTCGTATAAGAAAGTGGAATCGTTACACGTCATTGCATGACAAATTTTGTGGTAATGTGATTGTGTGTTTCCCCAAAAAAAAAATTATCTGGAAAATATTGTATACCTGCTGCGATTTCAGCATATCAATAAAAATATATAGTGAGTAATGTTGGAGGTTTGCACTAAACTTCATTCCCGTAAGTACTCCCTGGTCTAATCAAATTGCATTTATGTTAAGCTCTACGGCTATGATTAGTTTCTGAATACTCAAAAATAAAATTTAGCAATAGTTTTAGAGACTTCTCCAATCTATACAAGTATATAAAATCATATCTTTACTTGCTGATATTTTCTTCAATTAAATTTTTAGAGGATTCTAAGACAGAGGTGAATCTAAAAGAAGTCAATGTGATAACTCAGATTACAAACAAATTAACGACAGAAACTGAGAGAATAATATGACAGATTATCATAATTATGTTACTTATTAAAAATATGAAATGATACAGAGCAAGATACATACTAGGAGTTCATGCGTCGAATTCTTTTCATACAATACAAACATATTTTTTACCAGAAATTAGACCGACTTTATTAGTTGGTGCACTGAAAAATACAAAATAATAATAATTTTATTGTTGCTGGTAATTTTAAAGTTAATGTCAAAAGTCTTCTATCTGACTATAATTGGACCAACTTCAAAAGTACCAGCATCAATAGAATTAAGATAATTCTGTATTTTTCAGTGCTCCAACTAGAAAGTCGGTCCAATTTTTGGTGAAAAAATATCTATTTCAATCTTTTTAGTGTAACATTAGTCATGAAAATCGTTGAACGTTCACTGATACCAAAGAAAATAGTAGTAGGTACTTATCCTATTACCCATGTATATTATTTGCTTGTACAGGTTATATTCACAGATCTCAAAACACATCGGCGGAAATATATATATTTCAGACTTTACCACAGCTGTAACTCGAAAACTGTAACTTTTCTGGAAAGAATACCAATTCAAATATTGCTATATATAATCTATTCTTTAATTTGGCCGTCACGGATTTTCAATTTTCCAAAAAAAAAAAACCCACATAGTGGAAATACACATATTTTCAGTCTTTACCATTGCTGTAACTTGCGAGACGTAATCCTTTGAAAACATTATCAATTTAAAAGTTTCTGGATATATCTTTACTTCTGCCGTTTCAGATATTCGATTTTCGAGAAAAAATTCCCCCTCCACCACTTCGGAAGCGGTTTTCGGAGAGACGGACATTTCGAATTAAAGTTTTTCTAAATACGGGACCATTTCCTAACTTCCCTCTTTGAAATGAATCAAAACTTTATAAAAAAAGAAAAAATACAACCGAATTGTAGGTATACCTTCTTTTTTTGAAGTCGGTCAAAAAGTATCCTTCTAGTTCACAGAAACAGATATGCTGCAATATTACGATTGTGATATATTTTATAACATTTTTTCCATTGTAGCATTATAATATCTTGAACAATTCTTACTGAATTTTTGACCGACATTTTTAACCGACTTCCAAATGGAGGAAGAATACAATTTCACTATCTGCTCTTTTTATAACTGTTCACGGGTTTTGCATAGAATAGAATAGAACTTTATTTGTCGATAAATTAAAATTAGAGACGGGACAAATGAAGAAGTTTTGGGAAACCTTTGAATTAAATATTTCCTAATTTTGGAGTTACAGATCTGTGAATATGCAAAATTGCTGCCGCTATAAAGTGAAATGGCGGCATGCCTATAAGTGAACGTTCAACAAATTTGTTAACCAATGAAATACTAAAAAATCTGACATAAATATATTTTTATAAAAGATAGTGCTGGTACTTTTGGAGTTAGAGCTGAAAGTAATCTATCTACCATACGATACCATAACTGTACAACTTAAAAATTACCAGTACCAAAAAACTAATAATTTTTTGTATGTTTATCTAGCATCAACTAAGAAAAGTCTGTCTTATTTTTTGTAAAAAGTACCATATCTTATTACGGCAACGTGTACTCTGCAGTTTTTTTTTTGTAATTTCACGACGAAATATTTAAATTCAACCGACAACATGTTTCATTCAAAGCGATAACTTCATTTTATTTAAGAGAATCACTGATGAACAATTAAATAAGGCGGAAGTAAGGACAAGATATCAATTTCCATCCTAGGGTGTCAGAGTATAAATTTTGTCTGTGATTTTTTTCTCCTTTAATCAATCTGTCAATTTGCTTCTCAAAACAATTAGTATGAAAAATTGTATTAGTGATTAATTTGATATTCTACAAACAAAACAGAAGATCTTTAAATGCTTCTTCCGTGAATTTTATCTTGAAGACCTTTCTGATAACGTAGAAAGATATAACTGCAAAGAGTTTTCTTTCAGAAAGTTATTTTGTTAATAAAATATTCAATAGCTACATTTAATATTTAGTATTAAATAAGCAGACTGTTTTATCAAACATTCTCATAGCGAAAAACAAAACAAAAACTTTGTACACGACTCAAGAATCCACGATGAATTATATATAAAATAATCCACGGTTGAGATGCGACCGAGTCGAAAGACCAATAAAACGGATCATCCGATATAGCAGCGCATCATCGTCATCATCATAGAACTCAACATAAATAACTGGAGCGGTCCCGACCACGCGAAACTATGTCCGCAGATTTTGGTGTTTATGTTCAACAATTTAATATTTCAGTTTCAAAACTTTCTTCTGAACAGAAACTGAAAAAGTCAGCTAAAAAAGTATCGTATGATATTTTCTTTTTATTTTTTTTCTTATATTTTACAGACAGCACAATGCGAAAAAATATAAGTAGAGCTAATTTTCCCGTTTGCTTTTTAATGTATTAGATAGCGACGGAGATCCTACAGCATATTTATTATCACCCTCGACCTCACTTTCGTCTCATTTCGTCGCCGTTCCAGTTCTTTAGGTTGAGTTCACTGGTACCGGTACCGAACTTGTCTCGAACCAGCTCTATGCATCTCTTCTCTCTTATAATAGGAACAAAACGAGTCGAGTCACCAAAACCCGTTCGGTACCTACCTTGAGATAGAAAGAGAAAGACAGAAACTTGTCGATGATGATTTTGAACGAATTACAGTTTGAATTTAAATTAGAAACACACAGAGTTGGTTCGGTCGAGTGAAGTGAACAGAAGAGAACCAACCCATAGAAGATGTTATAGAAGATAAAAATACAACATCTATCTACTTACTGTTGAAGACGACGGAAAGTCCAAACTAGTTTGAATTAATTCTTGTGGCAGCAGAAAAGAGAGGAGTATACTTTTTATTATTCATTATTATAATTTAGGATGAGGATGTTCTATGTAGAAGGAACCGTAAAGTCAGCTGATTATGAGACCGGTATTTTGAAACAGGAGAGCTCAGGAAATATCTATTTGCAGCATGAGTGTTGTTAGGTGTTAAAGATTATGAAGGATGGGTCTGGTTTTGTTTATCGAGAATCACTTTCAAGGAGCTCTGAATCTGAATCCAAAATTGTTATTTAAGCTATTTATTGGAAATTAATATCTGTCAGGAGCAAGTAAATTTGGTAGATCCAACTTATTAGTTTATCAATCAATAGACTTTTTATTGATTTTGATGAAAAAGTTAATAGAAATTACAGAACAAGCTAATTTTTGTGACCAACCTCCAAAAAGAAGGAGGTAAAAGTTCGATTGTATGTTTTTTTATGTTTGTTGGCGCGTTTTGTATAGGGGAGGTGCAACGATTTCTATGAATATTTGGAAAAAGGAATATTGAGAGATAGTCCAATATTTCATTTTAAATCCAATTGCCCCTTTCCCCCCAAAAGAGGATGAAGGTGACATTTTTATTTTCTAATAGGCATTGTGAATTTCATTTGGCTGGAATAAGAAGATGATCATCATATTCAAACCGTTTCACGATGTGAATATATTAGGTACTTTTGGTTTTTTGAAAAATCCGGAATTTTGACCCACAAAAACCACTCCAATCAAAAAGTGATATATATACCCAATGTTGTGCCTGAAATTATCTATGGTTTCTTCACTTTTTTGGGCTTAACTAAAGTCAGAATGGTATAATTTAGCTAAATATATCAAATTAAGGCTAAATATAAATCAGATAAAATCAGTCTTACTGCCTTCGTTACTAGTTTGTTTGAACGTTTGAATTAGAAAATTTTCTTAAAATCGATGGCCTTCGAGTTATAGAATTAAGAAATTTCAAGATTATTATCGCTTCATTTTGAAATCACTGAATGTCAGTGACCGTTCAACAGGTTTGGACCAACTTTTAAAAAAAGAAGTCGGTTGTATGTTTGCTCTTTTATATATTATATGGTTCTTCGTGAGTTCTGATTCGATTTTGACGATTTTTGATTCATTTGAAAGAAGAGAGTTGAGAAATGGTACCATATTTAGAAAGACTCAAATCCGAAATCTCCTCTACTTCAAAAACCAAAATCGAAAATCGAAAATCTGAGATGAGACCATTCTCATCTTTAATTCCGGATATGGATCCGAAAACATTTAAAATGAACATTTTTTCAAAAGAGATACGATTTTCGGTTTACAATAATGGTAAAGACTGAAATATGTATATTTCTGCTGCGATGTTTTGAGATCTTCTTTGGTATTAGTGAACGTTCAACGATTTTTATGATTAATGTTACATTCAAAAATGTTAAATATTTTTCAAAAAAAATTGGACCGACTTTATTATTTGGTTCACTGAAAAATACAAAATAAAATTAATTATATTGGTGCTGGTACTTTTGAAGTTGGTGCCAAAAGTCTTCTATATAACAACAACTGCACAACTTCAAATTACTAGTTCCAATAAAATTAATATTATTTTGTATTTTTCACTAATAAAATCGGTCAAATTTTTTGAAAAAACTATTTTATATTAAATGTTCATTCAATAACCAATTTCAAGTATAAATTTCAAATCAATTTTCTATGATTTTCTACAAATACGCCCTTCAAGTCTATTTACTGAGATACAAAATCAAACCTCTAATATTTATTCTTTCTCTATTGTAAATCACCACATCCTATACCAATATGTACACAAGTATACAAACATATAATAATATGTATTGTATTGTCAGTTTACACTTCCGATAATATCTCTTATAATAACAAATCCTTTTTCTTCTAACAAAACTCAAACAACGACTACTGATAATAGATACACATATATTATACTCACACTAGACCAATATAATAATTGAGATTCTTGTAATCGAAGAACAAAGGAAAGTGTAAACAAATGTCTCTCGGACGTAGGAGACCAAAAGAAGGCGCTGACTGGAATAATTGACATAAAAGGGCGATCAGAAACTCTATAATATGATGGTAATTACAAATAAGTATTAGTAGAAATAGTAATAGTGAGAATTGAAGAAAAGTCAGTCGGGAAATTGACAACTGACTTCAATTAGTTATAAAAAGCCTTTTCATTTGGTAAATCAAATGAAGGGTTAGGATGAAATATAATCATCTCTGACTAATTCTACTTTAACAGACAGATAGGCAGACAGAACAAACTGAATAAGATGTACGGAACCCAAAAACACTGTAATTCAAAGATAGTAAGACATAATTTCCAAAATTTTTAATTTAAAATTCCATCAACCCCATAATATTACAGATACAAGACAGAACCCTACACTGTGGGCATTGCAACACGCAGTTGATCATTCATTCATTCATCTAATTTGTACGCCAACAAAATTTCACTTTTTTGAATAATCTTGGACATTACGTAAGATGAACATAAATGAAAATTAAAAGATGAGATAATCTACACAAAATTGCCTGAAATAATTTGCAATAATAATCAAAAATTATATCAATATAATTTCAACATGAAACAATATTAATAATATATTTTTGCTCCTCTAATTAGAGTTATATAAATATTTATTTGTTAGTTTTTGTTTCGTAATGTTTCTGTTATTTTGCCCTACATTTATTGGTACAAGTGGATAAAGTATGGAAAATCTAATGTAATGAATTCTATTGCAACAAAATATTTAAATGCTACATTGAATTTTAAATCGCGCTATGAAAAAATGAGGACAATTCAATGCTGTAGGTGATTTTGAGGATAATTCAATTTGAGTACACGCCTTGTTTGATAAAAAAAATAAACAACACTAAATTTGTCAATCGAATATATACGCCGTTGAGAAAGAATATTGAAACATCAAAATCATATTAAGAACATGGTATATTATTTATTATTAAAATGTTAGAGGTAGATATGTTTATATAAATTTCTTATAATTAAATTATCCACATCTAGGACCAATTATTTGTGATAGTTACATATCAAATTATTGTTTTTTGTTATTATCAGATTCAACTTTCACTATTCTTTATTCCAGAGTTTCTCTTAAATGAAACGTATGCAACATTCAACTTTATTAAAAAAGTAAGTATGATAACTTGATAAAAATAGTATAAATCGCTTTTATGAATAGAAAAAACTATCTGTCGTTTGTTCTACATAGTAGTGAGCCTAAATAAATTCGAAGTATGCCATTTGTAATAAGATAAATATAAAAAAAAAATTGACTGACGTTATTAGTTGGTGCATTGTAAAAAACAAAATAATATTAATTCTAGTGGTGCTGGTAGCTTTGAAGTTGGGCATTTGCAGTTAGATTGACAACATTTGGCACCTTCGGAGGGAAGGAGACTTCGGAGTTGAATTTTTATAAATATGGCACCATTTCTCAAGTCTCCTCTTTTGAATAAATCAAAAATCATCAAAATCCGAATACGTTTACTATATGAAACGCACGAACAAACCAAAAAAAGCCAATCGAATCAATAAATATAAAATATACATAGATATGACTTGACTAACGTCGTTGCATGAAATTACCTTATAGAAGATTAAAAAGCAACCAATATATATATATATATATATATATATATATATATATATATATATATATATATATATATATATATATATAGATATATATATATATATATATATATATATATATATATATATATATATATATATATATATATATTGTTATGTCAAATAATAATAGATTGTAGGCAGTTTCATAGAAACTATGAGCAATTTTCAGCACCACTGATCTTCTCAGTGTGTTGTATGAGCTAATTTTGAAATGTCAGCATCACCTACTGGAAATCATTGACCTTTTCTTTGATGTAGAGAAGAAAAAAAAACAGTTGAAAAAACTTTATGGTTTATTCTTTCACATTGTCAAATAATACCAATATAATAATAGTAATAATAATGTGAAGTTATTCTTATTCTTCTTTGGAGAATAGAAATAAGAGATCAATGTATTGTTTTCCGCATGGATCTGTTTTATTCATCTTTATATGTTCCCATACAATTACCCCCATACAAATTTGATTCTATTGAATAAACCTAATAATGATTATTATAAGCTTCTCTATCAAACTGAACAGAACAGAACACTATTTCTAAGCTTCTTGAGAATGAGAGAAACATATACCTATAATATTTTTTTTCAAGCACCAGCCTTGAAAGTTCAACTTTCGAGCATTACTTTTCCTAGCAGAAGGCTTCAAGATAACTTCCAATTCTATTACACTAGCCCGTATTTTGTTTTATGAAGTACTTTGAGCACCGATGGGAAAAAAATGACTTCATGCCCGCAATAACTTATGTTTCTTTCAGATTTTTTTACGGCCCTCTATCATTTCATTTCAAGACGAATCTCAAGAAATCCCAGGACAAGAAGTTATCCTCTCCTCCTTCTCCTTAAAGTTTAAATTTAAAGGACCATTATTGTTTCTTTTTGCAAGCTGAGGAAATGAATGGTAGCACGATTTGATTAGACGATTTTTGTATTTGATAGAATTTGTTTCAAGAATGGTAGAAAAATCACAGCACAACATACAAGGACCTGAGTAAGCTAGAAATAATACTAATGGCTTTGTCTCAGCTCGTTTTGGTACATCAAGGATTTATCAAAATATAGTTGAGAGAATCCTTGGGGACTCTTTGGGAGAAAGCTAAATGGTATTGTAGTATTTTCAAAATTCAGGACTTATTTTCTCAAAATTGAAGTAATCCATTTTTTTGAATTAAGAATTCTTTCATCAGTTAATAAATATTTATTACTTTTTCAATTTTATTATTTTATTTGATATTTAAAAAGTTGGACACACCTATAAAACCTTAGGTATATCATTTAATTTGTGGAGAAGGTGGCTATCTGAAAATGCAAAAAGCGAAGAGCATAAAAATACTACAAAAACCTTTTACGGGTATTTTCTCAATGTAACATAGACTTGAGCCAAATATAAGGTGATTCCATGCATTTGCTCAGAATTGGGGACTCTCTAGTTGGTGAATTAAGTGGCCAACTTAAATATGAATGACAACGATATTTGTCACGCAGAGGCTACACCTTCGGCTAGCGCAACATCAATAAAGTAAAAGATTTTTCCACTATTATAAACTGGTTACTAATTTGGAAAATTTCAAATGTAAGAAAAATAGATCGCAAACTTTCAAGACCTATTTGAGCGGTAATTTTTATATGCATGGATGGAGATTCGCTATTTTTAGGATATTGGAGAAAAATAGTTAGAGATTGAGTTCAGAAAAGTTCCTTCCTATGTCAATATCTTGTATATGAGCTCAAGGCAATTATTGGGACCTTTTGCAAGATATCTTTTCTTGGCAAGTAATTTTTTGTAATTTTGTAATGTCTTTACCATGAAAAATATATGATTTTCTAGGAATGTTGTTAAAGTGGATATTGAGGGTTCGTACAGATATAATAAAGTTGCTATATTATAACATTGATGATAGGATAATTTTTAATTTGATATATATTCAAGGATAATTGGGAATGACTGAAACTTGAATTATTCATTGCAAACACTTATATCAGATCCTTGAGCCACCTTTACTGTACCACCTAAATTTGTAACAAATCCAATAAGCAAAAATATTACGTCAACACCTTCTAACATAAAACAAATAACACACAAATCACACATAAAATAAATAATATAAATGATAACGTCCATCCTCGTCAACTCACTAATCAACAACAAAGTAATTAAAAACCATGACCTTTGAGTGTGATTGAAGGTACAGTTTTCTAACGGATGTTTTTTTACTCTAATTTTTATTAGATAATACTGTATATGTATATACTGTCAAGGTCACTGCAACAATTCTCCTGCAGTCGGTATAAAAGTAGAATGTTAAAGATAAAAGGCAGATGATTTAGTTTAACAACTATTTCAAGCTCAGGAGAACAGGTGGGTGTTCATTTGAAATATGACATAAATAGAATATAGGTACAATGAATTAAAACAAGAATAGTTTTTAACTTTGATTTTAAAGAGAAGATCTGAGTGAAAACATTTGGGGATACTTATAGATCGCCTCAAATATTGTTAACTATTCAAAATAGGCAAAGGGTTTTCTAAGAGAAATATAAGTTAATCAAATTTAAAATTTTCATATTTTTAGCAGACGTTTTAGTGTATATTGTATTATATAAAATATATTTTTAAACCCGGTGATATCGAAGACAGTTTTATTAAATTTTAAACAAATTGTTATATGCTGTAAAACGCAAGAATACAATAGAAATCCCTTGAACTGTTTCCGAGAAAAAAGTAATAAACAAATTCATGTTTTATTTTTAATAAGAACGGCTATGATTTCCAGCGGCGTTCGTCAGGGACGCATATCTCCTTTAGAGAAAACCTTTCTATGAACTTTCATTTTTTCATGTTTTAACTGGATCCGAGAGATTTCCCACATTTTCCCCGACACCCTGTAGATTATCTGCTCTAA
Organism: Crioceris asparagi; assembly: GCA_958507055.1. Taxonomy (NCBI): domain Eukaryota; kingdom Metazoa; phylum Arthropoda; class Insecta; order Coleoptera; family Chrysomelidae; genus Crioceris; species Crioceris asparagi. The sequence goes on from OY293829.1 coordinate 2,208,325, forward strand.
TTGTTAATTGAATATTTCAATTTGTCATTCACAGTCTATAACTGATTCCATTCTACACTGTATCAACATAATATCGAAAGATGACTGGTAAATGGCAGCAGTGTATACATATACCTCCTATGTATTATGTTGAAGACAATTAACACAGGGCTCTATGTTGTGCCCTGAAATTGACATCCGCCCAATTTAGTTTGATCACAAGTCAATATTTGTAGGGGTTGGTTGGTTGAGCGATAAAATCCTCACTTCGATACAAACAAAGGTGTCTCGTCCACAATGAAAATGTTGAGTTTGTGTTTAAGTTTTTGAATTGCGCATTTCAGTTTCCACAAGGGTTGATTCAATAACCATGAGAGTGTATGTATTTTGGGATGGTGATTAGATCGGTGAGGGTGACAAAAAATGTGTGTAATTCAGGTCAAAATGAATTGGGGGGATAGGCTTGCAAAAGCGTGCGACTATTGATTGGGTTGTTGGTTGCCTTATAAATCTTTGTTTGGAGATTGAATGTACTCGTTGGAAAGAACAACAGATCAATGGCAAATGACAAACATTCGAGAAAAAGAAACGCTGCAAGTTAATGGAAAGTTTGATTAATAATTTTGGATTTATTGTACGTATGGTTATAGTAGTTTAAGGGCCGATTGGATAATAAAATGCTAAAATCGCCTTTTACAAAGATCGCTATCAGTTTCATGTACATTTTAAATGCAAACATTATTCATTATATGTTTAAAGGGAAAAAATCTCATCATCATCATAGGAATATACCTTAGGAAGCCCTTTTCAGTGACATTTAAATGTCATTTATCAATTTAAGGATTCCAAAATTAATTAAAAATCTGAGTGGAATAAAATGACAAAAAAGATAATGTCGACTCTAGATATTTAAGATGCTGATGGGCTATATTATAAGTAAATATCGCATCAACTCCCCAGTTTTATGTTTATTTTTTTATTTTTCACATTTCCTTATATATTTGAAGAAAAATTTTCAACAAGTTTCTTTAAATATCTTTTGACTTATAATTTTACAGAAAAATGTTATAAGACGAAGAAGGAAAAAGTTTGAAAATTCAAGTTTTTTTTTTAATATCTTATGAATTACTAATTCTAGAGAAACACATGTTCTTTTCCTCAAAAACTTCTCTCAATGGGGGTAGAGGGGTATATTTTTATGAAAATCAAAAATTTGAGACGACGAAATTAAAGACGATACAATATCAGGCAACGTTTAGAGTGGACATTTTCCAGAAAAATCATAGGTTTTCCAGTTACAGCAATGCTAAAGTCTGAAACATGACCTATGTATGAAACGGCCAAATTGAAGAAGACATTATATAAAGCGACATTTGAATTGGACATTTTTCAAAGAAAAATTACAATTTCCCAGTTACAGCAGTGGGAAAAACTAAGATACGTGTATTTCTGCGTGGTTTTGAAATCTCTGAATAAATATAAGCAACGAATATTCTTGTTTGGTGAAAGTTGAATGATTTTGATGATTAATGATACATACAGAAGAGTGAGATGAATATTTTTTACAAAAAATTGGACCGACTATATTAGTTGGTGCACGGAAAAATACAAAATAACATTAATTCTATTGGTTGTGGTACTTTTGAAGTTGATGCCAAAAGTTTTCAATCTAGCTACAACTGCACAACTTCAAAATTACCAGTGCCAATATAGAATTAATATTATTTTGTAATTTTCATTGCACCATCTAATAAAGTCGATCCAAATTTGTGTGAAAAATATTTATATCTACATTCAACTGTTCAATTTTTGCTTGGATAATTCGCGTGTTCAAATAAAATGAGTAAATGCGATTATCGAAAGCAATGTCAATCCCTGTTTAATTTCCACATTTTACTGCTACTATAATAATAATAATAATAATAATAAAAAAGGGGAGACAAAAGACCCCAAGCAACGAGTGCGCTTTGCAAGCCGCCTGAATTATTGAGGAAATTATGTCTCATAACGTTACAACAACAAAAGGGTAGGTCTGGGGTGTCTGGAAAATGGGGTTGGACGTCTGCCAGCCAGGGTTGCTCTCCACCGCATCCACTCAATTTAACTGGCTTTTGTACACCCGGAATATTCTCTCGTCCGCCGGTTTTTGACCGACTTCCCAAAAGGAGGAGGTATACAATTCGATTGTGTGCATTTTTTTTTTTTTTTGGTTTGTGCGCGCCTTTCATATAGTAAACGTACTCCGATTTTGATGATTTTTGATGCATTTGAAAGAGGAGGCTTGAGAAATGGTCCCATATTCATAAAAACGGGAAAAACGACATCTCGTTCCCTCCGAAAACCGCCCCCGAAGGGGGTGGAGGGTGCAAATTTTGTCGAAAATTGAAAATCTGCGTTGATATAATTACAGATAGGACAATATCCGGAAAGGTTTAAATGGAACATTTTTTCAAAGGAGTAACGGTTTTCGACATAGAGACATTTTAAACTCTCAAATATACCTATTTTCGCTATGTGGAAAGGGCGATTTCTGTCGAAAATTGAAAATCTGTTTGCAGTACATGAAAGACATAATTATTTGTAGCAACATTTATACTGAACATTTTCCCCTTAGAGTTACGGTTTTCGAGTAAAATCGGTGTTAAAATGGTAATAACTAAAATATTCAAGCGTATTTCCGCAGCGATGTACTGAGATCTCAATAATAACAACTACAAGCAAGGAATATACGTGGGTAATAGAATAAGTACCTACTATCTTCATTGGTATTAGTGAACGTTCAACGATTTTCGTGACTAATGTTACACTCAAAAGTGTGAAATAAATATTTTTTACAAAAAATTGGACCGACTTTATTAGCGGGTGCACTGAAAAGTATAAAATAATATTAATTCTATTGGGGCTGGTACTTGTGAAGTTGGTGCCAAAAGTTACCAATCTACCTGCAACTGCACAACTTCAAAAGTAACAGCACCAATAGAATTAATACTATTTTATACTTTTCAGTGCACCCGCTAATAAAGTCGGTCCAATTTTTTGTAAAAAATATTTATCGTATATAATTCCGACATCATAGTAATGTTTGGGTGCTTTAATGTTTGAATCTCTATTTAACCTTTTAGATGATCATCTTCTTATACAATTAAAACAAAGAGGTAATCAAACATTTCTTTTTTCTCGCTTTTTTTTTAGAGTCCAGTAGAAAAATGATATATCTACAAATCAAATCTAAAGTTATATCGCTATTATGAGTCTTATGGTTTGCAAGGAAAATGAGCTTGAAATAAATAAAGTTGAAAACTCAGAAACCCACTAGGCCTTTGAAAATGAGAACATGTCTTTACTAAACTCAGATAGGAAGAGCTGAAAGCGACAAGTGATGTTTCAGTCAATATAAATGCAATTGCATATGACTCAAGTAAAGACATGTTCATGTCCAGACAATAAATTAGTGTCGCATTTGTATAATTATCTGGATAAATGTAATACCGATTTTTTTTATCCACACATTAATTAGGACTTGAGAACAATTTCCTTTAAGAAAATCCACAGGGTAAACGTAGTTCATTAGGGATAAAGTCATAAAAATTTCAATATGTTCTCTGCGGCAAAAAAATCTCGATGGCCTATAGTCAACGGAAAGGTAAATTTTTCAAAATTCATTGAATTGAAATTTGTACAACCTTTTCATTGGTATACCTACATGTTATTACATAAAATTGTCGTATGTGTCATAGCCTTGCAGTTAGAGGTTTTTATTTTGGCTGTGGAATATAAAGCAGACAGGGTTCGCGTTCCACTTCAAGGCAGAATTTTTTTTTCGCCTATTTCTTTTCAATAAATATACTATATATTTTTTTAATCAGGGTCTATATTAAGATCTCCAGAAAATGTACAATTACATCAAATTTATATTGAGTGTTCATGTTTTATCAATATTTCTTATTTTTCTTTATTATTTTTTATTTTTTTATCTGTGCATTTTATGGAAAATTGCTTTGAATAAAAGTTGTAGGTACTGATTATATCTATAGCCTAAAATTATTTTTGATGATATTTACACTACGGATCTTTTTTGATAATTTTTTTAAATGTTTGAACGGTCGCCATTTTGAAACTACTTACCCGATATCGCCCAATAACGAACACGGCCAAGATATTTAAGAGATTGATTTTTGTAGCAAATTTGAACTTGATACCTTCAAAACTGCGATCTCTATCGTGTTAACAAATTTCGTAATATCCCATATATATATATATATATATATATATATAAACTTTTGAACCAAATATTTTTTTGGACTAACTTATAGAAATATAACAACATGCCGTTGAATTTTTTTCGAAATTCAAAAGTGTGAACGATCGCAATAGGTACATTTCTATAAGAAATTTACCTAATAATAGCATGGAGTTAATGAAGTTTCGTTTCTTGTAAAATCTTTTATGTTGCTATGCGCAAAGGTGACTGAGCGCTGGTATAATTTATATCAAATGTAAAGATGACATTTTAAAATTGACTAGTCCAGAAATTATATATAGGTATATAGGTATCTACCTATATATGTTGGTTAGAATAATTCAGGTTGTAGCGTAAAGGTCAAAGTCGTATTCATTTCAGTTTTATAAGCGGCACGATTGTGTTTTGCATCGCAGAAGAAGAACACTTACTATTATGGAATATATAATATATTATATCTACAGGTACTTGAGAGTGTGATGATATTTAAAATAATGCACCATTTCAATTCTATGAAAGGATTATGATGCAATGATGGGAATATCTGAAATAATTTGAATGGGAAATTGAAACAAAGATGAGCGTCTGGCATCAATTCCACAAGGTGAATGCTAGAGAAAATCTGCTTGTCTCTAGATTTTGAGTTGAAAAATGGCCTCTTGTAATCGAACTCTTGCATTCATTATTCTAGAACTGTGCTCGTGCTGCCAAAAAGCTAATGTCATTTGTTGAGTTTAAAATCGGATCTGGGAGCACTACCAAAACTCGATATTCGATTGTCTATTTGACTCGGTATATGTGTTAGGGTTTTACCTCAATAATATTTTTTTTTGAAACCTTGATTATTGATGAGTGATCGCATCATTATTCTGATTAGTTGAGAAACTTATACGATTTTTTTTTCTATTGGTGTTGGTTCTTTTGAAGATGTGCAGTTGCAGTTAGATTGAGAACTTTTGTTCCAGCACCAATAGAATTAATATTATTTTGTATTTTCAGTGCACCAAGTGATAAGTAACGTCGCTCCAATTTTTTGTAAGAAATATTTATTTCACACTTTCGAGTGTAACATTAGTCATAAAAATCGTTGTTATTATTCAGAAATACAAAAACATCGTCGCGGAAATATAAATATTTTATGTTTTACCACCGCCGTAGCTCGAAAACACTATGGAAGAAATGTTCAATAAAAATGTTGCTAAAAATAATCGGGGCCTTAATTTTTTAGCCGTAGATTTTCAATTTTCGAAATAAATTGCCTCCTCCATCTAACGAAAATCCATATATTTGAGATTTTAACATCGCTGTAACTCGAAAACCGTAGCTCTTTCTAAAAAATGTTCAACTTAAACGTATCCGGAAATTGTCCTATCTTCAATTCTATCGTCTCAGATTTTGGAATTTCGAAAAAAATTGCCCATTCCACCCCCTTCGGTGTCGTTTTTTGGAGGGAATGAGATTTTGGAGTTTTTACCAATATGGGACAATTTCTCAAGTCTCCACAAACAAAACAAAAAAATCAAAAAAAAGTTGACAGTCGAATTGTATACCTCCTCCGTTTGGTTTCGTCGGTAAAAAAATGGTCAACTGCCACTCGAATTCATATGGAGACGGTTCCGTTCTTAGGAACTTCGCTAAGATTTTCCTGTAAACTTTTCTAATTTGATCCACCAATTCAACCCACAGAATAAAAATTCATTTATTTTATTTATTTTTGGGTGTCCATCTTGCGCTCACCTATCTCTGAATCAGGATCAAATTTCAACAGTTCTGTAAATTCAGACACAGACAGACAGACATACAAACAGATAGTCCGATAGACAACAAAATGATCTTAACAGAATTATATTTTTTCTTCGGATGTTCAAAATCCTAAAAATTTAAGTAATATTGATGCAGACACTCAAAGCCTTTACAGACCTGAAGCAAGTCAAACAAATTTGTCGAGGAAAACTGAAAGTGAACCTGTTTTTGGTTAATAGGTGATTGACACCGACAACCTGTTTTTGGTTAATTTATTCTAAATTCACGATTTTTGCCCTGAAGAAGAGAATAAACATTCTCGAAAGCTCGGCTTCAGTCAAAGAATTTTATTGAATATATGACTGCATCCCCAAGAACATCTTTTTATTTATTATAAATCCAGTCAAGAATACAATATCAATATATATATACATATATAAGGGATATTACGAAATTTGTTAACACGATAGAGGTCGCAGTTTTGGAGGTATCAAGTTCAAATTTGCTACAAAAATCAATCTTTCAAATATCTCGGCCAAGTTCGTTATTGGGCAATATCGGGTAAGTAGTTTCAAAATGGCGACGATTCAAACATTTAAAAAAATTATCAAAAAAGAGCCGTAGTGTAAATATCATCAAAAATAATTTTAGGTTATAGATATAATCAGTACCTACAACTTTTATTCAAAGAAATTTTTCATAAAATACACAGATAAAAAAATAAAAATTAATAAGGAAGAATAAGAAATATGGATAAAACATGAACACTCAATATAAATTTGATGTAATTGTACATTTTCTGGAGATCTTAATATAGACCCTGACTAAAAAAATATATAGTATATTTATTGAAAAGAAATAGGCGAAAAAAAAATTCTGCCTTGAAGTGGAACGCGAACCCTGTCTGCTTTATATTCCACAGCCAAAATAAAAACCTCTAACCGCAAGGCTATGACACATACGACAATTTTATGTAATAACATGTAGGTATACCAATGAAAAGGTTGTTCAAATTTCAATTCAATGAATTTTGAAAAAATTACCTTTCCGCTGACTAGAGGAGGCCCTCGGAATTTTTTTATTCTTCTGTTGGATTTATTGAGAAAATCATCTCGGCAAAGCCATTTCACACGATAATTCGTCAGTTAATTTCTCGCTCTATAGAACAATTCTCTCCATCCTCTTCAAAACAATTCCAAATTTAATAATAATACATATTGAATATTTATATCCATAAAATGACGTAAATGCTCTGGAAGTGCAAAAAAAGTGTGAAATTCTAATATAACCGTTACAACAACGTAAAAATGGTATTTTCAACGGTAACGGTTCCTCTGTATAAAGATGGAATCGGTTTCTTGTTGCCTTCCTTCAATATTATAACGATTATTTACTGAAATTTAAAAGCTTGAATATCTCTTCAAAATAATGGTGACATCGGTTTTTTCGTTAAACTTTAATTTGAAATGTATCGGATATATGATAGGTCTCTATCAGGTGATGCAGATTTTTTTTACTCTTAGCCTTAGATCATAAAAATGATTTTATGTATTTCAATAGAATATGTTCAAATGATTTAAAAAGTTTATTTAAGTATACGAAGTTAACATTTTTCAAATGATTCTTAAATATTCCTTGAGTTGACATCCTATGAAATCGCCTTGAAAAGAAACTCAACTCCCAATAATTTTACTACTATTTAGAAGATATGTGTACATATATGTATTCTTATCTCAAATTTTGTTCATTTATAAGAAATCGTTTCAAATAAAAAAAATCCCGATGGCCTGTAGTCAGCGGAAAGGTAATTTTTTCAAAATTCATTGAATTGAAATTTGAACAACCTTTTCATTGGTATACCTACATGTTATTACATATAATTGTCGTATGTGTCATAGCCTTGCGGTTAGAGGTTTTTGTTTTGGCTGTTGAATATAAAGCAGACAGGGTTCGTGTTCCACTTCAAGGTAGAATTTTTTTTTCGCTTATTTCTTTTCAATAAATATACTGTATATTTTTTTAATCAGGGTTTATATTTAGATCTCCAGAAAATGTACAATTAAATAAATTTATATTGGGTGTTCATGTTTTATCAATATTTGTTATTTTTCTTTATTAATTTTTATTTTTTTACCTGTGTATTTTATGAAAAATTGCTTTGAACAAAAGTAGTAAGTACTGATTTTATCTATAACCTAAAATTATTTTTGATGATATTTACACTACGGCTCTTTTTTGATAACTTTTTAAATGTTACGGTCGCCATTTTGAAACTAGTTACCCGATATTGCCCAATAATGAACTCGACCGAGATATTTGAGAGATTGATTTTTGTAGCAAATTTGAACTTGATACCTTCAAAACTGGGACCTCTATCGTGTTAACAAATTTCGTAATATCCCATATATATATATATATATAAACTTTTGAACCAAATGTTTTTTTGGACTAACTTATAGACATATAACAACATGCCGTTGAAATTATTTCGAAATTCAAAAGTGTGAACGATCGCAATAGGTACATTTCTATAAGAAATTTACCTAAAAGTCGGTGTCAATCACCTATAGGACCTAGACCTAGGTGATTCCAGAACTGTTCATAGAACACTGAAATATAAACTGTTTATTTATCTTGTTCTTGAACTCTACATAAAAGGCAGGTATTATAAGACCACTTTTACGTTCAAGGTGCGTTTAAATACATAATATGGAAAATGTTGATTCCAACATTTTTATCATGAACATCGTAATTTATTAGCCAGTGTTTACATGGCAAGACAACTTTCCGTGTTTGCTTAGGTTTTATATATAGTTAAGTTAAGAGTATAGGGTCTTTAGGGGCTCAGATGCAATAATATTATAATCTTGGTATTCAAGTTAAGGACTAGGAATAATCCTATACCTACTCACGTTTTCATTACTTTTGTAGGTATATCCGTTCAAAAATGTCGCAAAAGTATATTTTTAGACAAAATTATTTAAATATCGAGTACCTAGGTAGATTATCGTCAAAACATATTTTTTGCGCTGTCTGGAGCTCTGATTAGTTTAATTGGTCACCAGAGTGTACCAACTATTATTTGAGCACTTATAGCTTTTCCTTACAAGTACTTATTTTGAATTTTTATTGTCCTAAATTTATATTAATTTTTAATTAATATTTATCAGTAGAACAGATGATTTACAAACAACATATTTGAATATTTAAAAGTTACCTGTATTGTCATTTTTTTATAATTATTCAGTGAAGGTTCGTTTTTTATAATTATTCAGTGATGGATCGTCTTAGGTAAAATATAGAAAACTATACAATTTACATATCCTTCCTAAAAAAATATATCAAATCACCATGCATTGTATTTTGAAGAATAGATAGATTTATTCAAGTTACATATACATATTTTTGTGTGAGTTTTTAGAATGTTCAAGAATAACATCCTGAGTCTGCAAAACTTGATTTGAAGAAATCTTTTACATACTGTTCCTTAATCTAGACGACATATATATACCTTAGGGAAAAATAATAGAATTTTAAACTTACATTTCTTTCGAATATCCTCCAACACCCTGGTAACAATAAATAATATCCCTGAAATAACAACTAACACTGCAACAAGAAGCACTCAACAACATTATGTTCAACACTCATCATAATTCTTCCAACTTCGGTTGGTATCATCCACACCGATTCGTGTTAAATCAACGAAGACTTCGAAGGAGATCCGACGAAGCTCCTTGTGGATATATTGTAAAGCTCCTGAATATTATCCTGCCAGAAGCCACCCTGCTGCTCAAATGTTATACGATTTTCGTTGGAAGCAAAGTGTAGTAGTTAGGTAGATATACAGCCGACAAACAGGTGAACCGCACTGACTGGTTCTGTACCTACTATGAAGGGTTATACTGCGTGTAAAGGTAGGTACCTATAAAAAATACACACCGTAGATTGCTGGTGAGCAGATGCGCGCGCGCGCGTACCTCTGAAAAGCTCTCTCCCTAGCAGCGAACCACGCTACGGTCACAGGCTGACTGATTGAAATTGAAACACACACTCGAATACAAGTCTGCTTACTGCTGCTGGAAAGGATGGTGGTTGTTGGAGTTGGAGTAGGTGAACAGAGAGTAAGAGAGATACGGGCTTCGAATAAGAGTGGGACAGCATGCAACGTGTGTTGTCGCTCGTTGCATGCATGCGCTTGGTCCTTCGGGCCGGATATCTTTCTCTCTCTCTCTCTCTCTGGGCGCTAGGCAACGACACCGGCTGTGGGTGCTCGGACAAATACACACATGCTGGCCAACGACGCGAACACCACCACACACTCTACTTGCCGATAACCATCGTCAATCGGTGGTACCCAACACTTATACCCAGTGGTGTGGTACCTACCCAGCTACAAACTCTTGACGGTACTGTTCACGCATGTAATAGGTATACCTATATTACTTTTCAAGGCGAGGGTAAATCTATTTCAAATGTCACAAAATAGCGACACGAAATTGGTATATTTCCAGATCGAAAGCTGTCAACCCGGTGGCTCGAGCACACCACACTAATATATTATTATCCATTAGGCCAACCCAACTTTTATATTTAGTAGAAAGCTTGGGTACTTATAGCATTTACGTTTTGAATCAAATTGGTATAGGTAAACACAGTAGTCCCATTCACCGGCGGAGCCTTAGATGATAGTTTCGACTATCATTTTCTGCGGTCGTAAATCATAAATGCGAAGACGTCGGCTTGTCAAAGGCCAGCCGATTTCGTGTCTCCCCGTTTATAGTACGGCAGACACGAAAGGCGAAGGTGGGTCACATCAAGGAATGGCTTGAGTGGGACTATTGTGTTATATACTATACTCTATGCGTTGAGTTTGGTTCGAGAAGGATTTAAAATCGCCTTCTCCAAAAAATTATGAAATCCTGAACATTTTAGTGCGATGAAACTCCGTAGGTCGGCTCAAATTATGCATCAGCTGAATGCAGTCAGTCAATAAAAATAATATACCAGCATTATCAATATAAATGGCTTCAAATATCTAGAAATACAATCTTACTTGCCTCGCCTGGATCTTGTTTTTGAAAGACTGATTTCTCTCCAATAGATTCGGCGATTACGGCCAATTAGGAATTTTAGACTTTTATCCTATCCCTAGCAAAATACGTTTATACGTCACATAATAGTTTCACTTTTACCGCGTGACTTTTCACGCAGCAGCTTTTTTATTGTTTTATTTATATTCCAGGTCCTTCTTTGCATTTGAGTGAATACAATAAGAGCTTCACAGTCTTTATTTTATTTATTTCTCTAGTTTCTGGTCAAATTCTTAATAGATGCTTTTGGAAGATTGATCAATTTGTGTACTTATACCTAATACAGTGCGTTCATATAGTCTAGAAGCGCGCCAATATCTTCTAAAATATTTTATGCTAGAACGAAAACATCCCACTTATCGATTTTGGTTCGTAATTTTCTACATTTTCTCCCCCTCAACTTTTGCACCTATGACAACATTGAAGACTTTTTTTTGAATGAAAAGGTAATAATAACTTTATATTATAAATGAAAGCTCAAGATTTTTTGAATTCAAAACTACCACCAGAAGTGCGGATCCCACTTAGAAATAGTGGTCGTAAATTTTTTAATGTAATTAATGTATTTTTATCTGCGGACCCAAAAATTCGAAAAGATTAATTAAATATATTTTGACAACGGTATATTGCTGGATTTCGTTACTCGCTTTGGATACCGTCAAGTATGTCAAGTGAGCAAAGTTTGGCCAAAATTTTATTGTATATTAATTATTGTTACTACTACACTCCATTTCAAAAAATAGAATCCAAGCATTTAAAAATATAAAATAATATTGATTCTACGGGTAGGTGCTGGTGATTTTGAAGTTCTGCAGTTGTAGTTAAGATGGAAGACTCTTGGCACCAACCTGTTGCGGATATGATCTCCTCTTTAATTTTGACTTCTTAAACATTCGATTTTCGAACCCCATGGGAGGAAAGTTTCCTCCTACTTACAGAATTATTAAAAGCATTGTTGTATGTTTTGGCACAATAAAAGAAATCGGAGTTTACACGACCTTTTCCGAGTGTATTCATATTTAATGGAACCCGTTTGAGGACGGACATTCGCGAATTCATTTTGAAAAATAGAAAATACGATTTTCTTATTAGAGCATATTTCAAATAAGAGTGCAATTTTATTCGTAATTAATTAAAATATCCAAATGTAGCAGAATAATAACAGAGCTGTGTTTTTTTTTGTGGATAATTGAATTCCTTATTTTGAAAGATATTTTGAATCTTGTAACTTTAAATAGAGATAATAAATAATATTCAAATCAAGTATCACAATGGTTCGCATGATGTCACGAACCAACAATGTTTTTTTTTTTGTTGTTCTTCAGGTTCCACACAACATAACGTAAATAGACAAGAAACGTGAACAGTTTGTAAACTCTTATGATTGTAGCTGTCAAAATACTACAAATACAACTCTATTATATTATATATCTTATCTACTAAATAAATAACTTGCCAATATATAGAAGACGAATGATGGGAGCCTTCATGTTCCAGTGAATCTTCTTCTAATAAGTATTAAATTGTTTGATGTATGTAATAATGTGTCTCAGCATTATATAATATATATATATATATATATATATACATATATATAAACAATCATTTCAAAGTTGAGTGAACGAGACTTACAGACATAGACGTGCCAAGATTAAATTAAAGTAACAATACGCTTGTTGAACTCGTATATCCATACAGTGTGTCCAAGATAAGGATGATATAGCATTAAGATATCGAAAACTGTAATAGATACGAAATTGGTTAAATGGGTAATAATATATTACATTAAAACCCCATCTGAATCGGGTTATCTTTCAAACAAAAAAGATTAATCAAAAATCATCATCATCCATTTGAGAGTTACGATGCCTCAGACAGATAGACGTACGCACACGTTGGAATTAATAAAAAAAACTTGTTGAGTTAAAAATAAAAATAATACGAGAGAAATTCAACGAAAATATCATCAAAATGTATGAAAATAGAAAATGTGAGAAGCGCAAACGGACGGAAATAAGAAAATGCGTGGAAAACGTGAAATACGCGAAGGCGTCATCCTCTATTGGATGTTAACTCTGCTGCAGGGACCTGCGATGCTGACTTTCCCGCCATAATTTGAATTTCCCACCGAGGGAGCCAGGCTGACTATCTGGGGTTTTTTTGGGGGGAAAAACATATAATTAGCTCATTATCTGAAACATTGTTGATTTGGTAGTGAACAGTAGGGTGCACTTTAGTTTCGGACTATATTATACATAAAGTTGCCGATGGGTTCTAGAAAAGGATAAGTCGCATGATAATAACGTAAGTACACGCTATTTTGTATAACTTATTATTTCGCGAATATTAGTTTTTCTCTAAAACCTCTAAACCAAAAAGATAAAAAAGTACCTACAACTTGGTAAACCTGATATAAGAAACCATCTACAATAAACATTATTTTGTCCAACTTCGTACCTATTAATATTATCTAGATTCTAATGTTATCATATCCTTATATTGATCATTCTGTAGTATATACCAAAATGATGTGCGGATAAAAAGTGACTTGCATAAAATCCCATAAGGAACACTGAGATAATATTCGATTCATTCGAATAGGCGCTGCCATCGCTTACGGCGCAAGTTCAATGACTTCATTAAAATTTCCCCAAATTAAAGTCATTAGCGTTTCGTATTGTTGGTACGTATATCTACAGCAATTACTTGTGCGTTTGTATATAACGAGGTGAATTATTTTTTTTTCATTCAGCATTACGGTACGCGCGTCCGCCAATTTTGTTATTGTTTGCGGCAGATTGGGCGCCTACTGCTACTCATTTTTTTTTCTTTTCTTTTCCTTAGTTCTCTAAACGCTGGCGCTGTCATCATTAACGCAAAGCCTTTACAGATTGATGGCACATATTATTTGGTGGTTCCTTCTGTAGGTACTTTTGACGTTAAGATAAGTATATATAGACATATTTGTGGCCGCCATTGAAGATTCTTACGTAACGAAATAGCGTCGCTTCTATCTACGAAAATAGTAATGAGTGGTCAATGATTGAGTAATTGTACGTTGAGATGCGATCTATTAGTGAAAATAACAATAAAATATCGAGATGACATTTTATACCACTGAGAAAACATATCAATATGAATGAACACGGGAAATGTTCTGAATAGTCCATGAAGTATTGTGATGAGACAAGATGGCCCTTTAATAGAACACTGTTTTATTCAAAATTATCCTATATTGAAAATATTATTTGGATTCAGAAAACGTAAGCATCTGTTCATATTTGGAAACCAAACATTTTAAACGATTAAAATAATTTTCTTAAGTACATTGTTACTTAGGGTGATGGTGGGAAAGTGAAATGTGCTATGATCTGATAAATAAAATACCAAAGCTGTCTACAATAAGCTGTCGACATTCTACTTTGTAAACTCATTTTCCAAAAGATCTGAATTGAAGCATCATCATGTATGCTCATCTGTTCAGCGTCAACAATTCAATTTCCCTATAGCTTTATAGGTATAAAAGATTGAATTCCAACAACGTATTATTCAAAGAGCTGCTAAGCTGTCAACTCTTCAAACTTCAACTAGCTGATATGACGATGACGTTATTAAATTAAAAACCACCAACTCCCACAGCAATGAATTTTGCCTAATCATGTCCCCCAACAACATATTTATTTACTTACCCATACTTACATCATGAGAGGTCATCATCGCCATCTTGAGCGTACATACATACGCGCTTCGGGGTAAATTGTTGATGTAAGTAATCATATATTTTGTATGGTTGAAAAGTTTGCAAATAAGAAGACAAGAAGACGTCAAGTCTCACGTCAAGTGAAACAACTGTTTGCTTATCAAAGTGTTTTGTCGGAATAAGACGCCTAAACTGATTTATGAAAATACATGAGGTCTAACTTAAAATATAGGTCACATTTTATCGCGTATATCTGTCTTTCTGTATGTTGGTGTACGCATCACGATAAAACTAGTACTAGGAATGGAATTGAATGCACTTTTACACGCGCACGAAGTCGCGGGTAAAAGCTAGTACACTATAAATTATATAATCATTTAAAATATTCAGTGTTGGGTTTTTATCGAAGGTTGCTGCGCAACGGATGTAGAACATATTTTGCTGAAGACTGTATGGCTAAGAAGGCTCTAATGATTTTAATAAAATTTGCCACTTACGTACTATTCATTCATATTCCGACTAAACGTTTCAGTCTTTTTCTCAGCAAGCTGAAAAATATGAATGTTTGTAACGCGTGAATCAGAAAAATTTTACCATACCTATATGAAGAAAATTAATAGCTCGAGTGGAATTTGTCTGAAAGCAGTGAGAGTACAAAAGTTTATTTTTGTTGGTAAAAAGCGTGATCAGATCACAAACAGGATGATGAGAGAAATATTTTTATGAGATCATGTTTATCTTTGATTGGTTATTATTTGATTAAATTTTTGATTGATTCTTCTACCCAATTTTTATGTTCGGTACAAAAGAGGGCGGGAATCTACCGATGAGTGGAACAGAAAAAAATGTGTAGTTGAGAACATGAAACGGTATATTCCATAGAACAAATAATCAATAAAATTTAAATGAATAAAATCAACTCACATACCTACCACAGATGGACGTTATCGGGTGACCAGAGTTGAAGTTGAATTTGTTATATCATCGATTTGATGAGCCGATTTCAGATTGGTTAGATTTGTATAAGTATGAGAACAGTTGATTGGAACTTGAAATATGTATTGCTTTTCTGCAAACTACAAGTTCAAGTAACTGCAAGAGTCCGTGGTAAGACATCACTTGAGATATATAAGAAATACTTAGGATATCAGAAATATTTTTTACAGAATATAGGATCGACTTTATCAGTTAATGAAATGAAGAATGGAATATTTCGAAAATATTGCTCAAATGTTGCCAGAAATGATATTTTCTTCAACACTAATAGAGAAATGTTTTCTCTCTTCTCTTTTTGAATAAAGGACATATTGGATTCTAAAATGTATGAAAATATGGGATCATTTCTCCCAAAACGCGCGATCATACATAAAAAAGCTCAGATACACTTGATTTTTATACCTTGTTCTTTTGAGAAGTTCGTCAAAAGTGAAATATTCGATTTACTAAATAAGAGCAATTATTCGTAATTCTGAAAGTGCCTAGAGTTTGAAAATTCCTCACAGACGAAGTTAAGGGCTCTCAGCTAGTCGTGAATATGAACCAAATACTTTTCTGCATACTATAACGCACATAATTCAAGAAATAACCGTCAAAATTGATCAAACTTCGGTCAGAATCAACATTTATCCAGTGGGAAATTATGACTTTAACATCTTAAAATAGACGTTATCAAATTTGCTCCAAAACTTTTGAAAATGATCATTATGGAATGTGGTAGAACAATCAAACCTGAGATTATTTTGTATGAAATAGAAGTAATCAATAACTACTAAATAAAATTTTCTCCAATTTCTAGGTAATGCTTTTAAACCTGCGCTTTTTTTGGAATAACCTCATTTAAATTCAATAATACAATTTATTCAGGCCAGCTATGTTTGAAGCAATAGCTACTTCTTTTCGGGAAAAGATGATTTTTTCCACTATTATCTACAATATTTGGTTTAAATATTAATAAAACATAGGTAAATTTATTCTTATTCAATAGAAACTACTTTTTTCTTGCTTTCAGGGTAATCGCAATAAATAAATTTACCAATTACCTTACGATATTCGTTGTGCTGACACAACATTTCTCAAAACTATTGAGATTACTAATGTCCAAAGCATCTATCTGTGATTACCAGTTCCGGACGTCTCTAGTCTAGCTCAGTTGAATAAATTATCTCCGAAATTTAAAAATAACAATTAACTTTTTCCCGATGAATGTATCCATTTGAATCACATTCACTATTCCAATTATTGCAGAAGTGATTCATACATCTTTTAATTAAGTTATACTTACATTACTACATAGGGTAGGTCGATGTCTTACCTCAATTTAAAGTTAATAAATGGCATAGAATGGTATGTTAAGGCCGGTGCTCCAAGTATCATCTTTAATAAATTTAAATTGTGCAAACTATGCGAGTAAAGATAATAAAAATATATTTCTTCATCCGTTGGGTCAAGAGCCAAGGTTCTACAAAATATTTGCAATAGATATTTGCATTTTTCACAAATACTTTAAATTCATAGGATATAATTTATTATGTAATTTTGCAAGATCATATAAAATACAACAATATCTTAAGCAAGCTCGCTAAAGGAAAGCTTAATCCCTTTCATTTTAAGAAGTTTCTCATTAACGTCTGTCTGTTCGTCACAGAAAATTTTGTAAAGAAACTTTTCTATCCGCGAGGAACTGCTCTACCACGTGCCTTTAACCTCAAAGTCTAATAGGAATCAACGTCACGGCTTCCAAATTCACCACGGGGGACCCTCACTCAGGGTCTTCTACCAACGTGTTGGTATTAACAGTATGGAAATATAAAATAAAATTTTCTTCCACAGAGGTTGAAACGGAAATTCAAATGTTATGTTCTTATGGGTATTTTAAGTTGAAATGCCTGCGGTCAAATGAGTAATTATTAGAAGTTGCATACGATCCGTTGTCCGATTTCAGCTGGGCATAGCATACTTCTTTGAAAATGTATTTTTCTATTTATATGATTTACCGTAATGAAGATGTACCCACGGAACTATCGAGTTATAAGTTCTAAGTATTCGTACTTCCCACATTTTTTCATTACACTTCCTGCATGCTTCAGCTCATTACGAAAAATGCAGACAAGTTTAATACTTTCAATAACACAAACAATTTCAAAATTTGATGTCTTCAAATTGTAAGAAAAATATATATTTTTTTTTTTTGTATTTCACACAAGATAAAAACTTATTATACATACGACAAATATAAATCCATAGACATCGATCTTGACTGAGAAGACAATAAAGGAAATTCCAATGATGCAGGAATTATGCAAGACCGCTCCGTAAGTCAAGCGACGAGGTTTCTTTTAAGATCAAGAAGAAGATCGGCTGGTGGGGTCCTGGCCGAACGAACGGTCGCTTCTTTCGGCAGTGTCGATGAGGCAGGACGCATGTATTACACAGAAGATGTGGCGAGTTCAAGGTTGATTGTGTGTGGAGGAGCATTCTTTAGCGGTGACGACACACAGAGAGAGAGTGAGATATATCGTCCGCGAAAATTTGGATGAAAGAACTATTATTCGTCCGAGCGCAAAATAAGCGATATACAGTGAGGGCTAAAATGGCAAATTCGAAAATACATTTCAAGAAAATAGATTGAACCCGTTGCCATATAAAGTGTATCCAACAGAAGGATATCAATATGATCTGCAAAATGGCTAAAGATATGAAGTAGATTGAATTGGTAGAATATTCGTATGCATCAAGCATGCGTTAGTAGATGATGATTGATGCAAAATGAAATGAATCGATGTCAAAAATTATACTTGTTGAGGTTTTGAGCTGGTAGTTTTTGAGAATTGTTGAATCTATATTTGTTTGTTTTATAAAATACGAGCATATAATTAATATTATTCAATTAGTATTTGATTTCTCAATTACAAAAGTTATTTTAATATAGATCACTTTCATCAACACTATGTGCCAACCAACGAAGAAAACAACTACTCTGTGAGCATATACTATAATATTGATTCTATTGGTGCTGGTAATTTTAAAGCTTTTGGCACCAACTTGACAAATATCAGCGTCAATATAATGATTATTATTTTGTATTTTTCAGTACACCAACTAATAAGGTCGCTATAATTTTTTGGTGATAAATATTTATTTCATTATTCATGAAAATCGTTGAACGTTCACTAATACCAAATGAACCTATGTATATTCTTTGCTTGTACTTATTATTCAGAGATTTGAAAACACAGCGGTGGAAATATCCAAAGTTTACCACTGCTGTAATTCGAAAACCGTAACTCTATGGAAAAAATATTCAGATTAAATGTTGCTACATATAATACCTCCTTTAATATGGCAGTCTCAGATATTCAATTTTCGAAAGAAATTGCTCCTTCCACAAAAACGTAGTTCTTTTGAAAAAAATGTTCAGTTTAAACGTTTCGGGATTTTGTCCCATTTTTTTAATTCTGCCGTCTCAGATTTCCGATTTTTGAGAAAAATTGCCCCCTCCCCACCTTTTTGGGGGCGGTTTTGGAGGGAAGAAGATTTCGGATTAGAGTTTTTATAAATATGGGGCCATTTCTTGTCTGCTTTCAAATGAATCAAAAATCATCAGGGTTCGTCGGTCAAAAAACAGGCAGCAAAGCCTAATAAAAAGAAAAAAAGTCTTCTCAGGGTTTAGTTAACTTTTTTGAAGGCCATTTCGCAATAATGTGGTGGATTATAATACAGATTCTTGTAAAAAACTTACTTAAATAATATGGAAGGAAGAATGATAATTAAACAATTCACTCGCAGCTCGCTGCAGTAATGTAGATGTAGGGGTCACAGATAATTACTTATATTTTGTTCACAGAAGAAATTCTAGACGATATGAGGATAGTGATACTAAATCATTAGGAAATTCAAGTTTACTTACCTGGATACAATACCTATTTAGTCTAGTAAAATGGTTTCAGTTTTATTTTTTGTTAAAAGAAATATTTACATCAATTATGATGAAAGTGATTTCTACGTTATGTCAATAGCGAGCTGGAATCGCGTGAATATGGTTCCATACTTCAAAATTTAATCATCTATACAAATAAAAATGAATTGCCAAATGCGTTGCTAAGCGCAAAACTCGAGAACAGCTCGACCAATTCGGATAATTTCTGTTTTAATACTTTCATTAAGGCATAAGTAAGGTTCTTATGGAGAGAAAAATTGTAAACATTGCGAGGAAAACAGTGAAAACTCCACTTTTCCCATACGCATTCTTAGTGTGGTGTCAGATATGTCATACACGTCAACAACAATTATCCAAAGAACACCTTATATATTATCTGGAACAATGAACCTTTTCCTGAGAAGAGTGTGGCCTTTCGCTACGAGAGGGCAGCACTTCTGTTAGGGACAGGGACAAATAATAAACCTACTCCATCTAACATTGTGGAAATATAGGAGATAAAAGTAAATTATCTAAAATAATCAAGCAAGTAAAAAAATATCGTGTACCATAAAGCAGTACAATAAAAATATTATACTATTACTGAAGTGTACAAAAGCAGGAAGTTATTTTTGTAAGTAATCGTCATTTAAAATTGAGATAATAAATTAATAATTAAATTGTTTACTTTGAAATTGGTTTTATTTATTCATTTTTAAATAGTTTTTATTACTTTCGGTTCTTGTATCCATTTCTCAGGCCCCATACGGTCTAGAGACTTGAAATTTCGAATTCGTACTTAGATCGCAGACATCTCGCCGCCTGTTAAGCTCCAAGTGTGATCCAATATTGGTAATTATAATTATCTCATTCAATCTCATTCAACCAAGATCATTATTTTGTCCACATGGAACGACAATGGGATCCGTCACTGGAATTACGCACGAGCATGGAGCGTATATATACGTCTCGTTCTCTGGTATATAGGTACTTTCTGGAAGATCGTCTATGGTTATGTCGCAATTGTCAGACGTCAGACGTTACTGTTAATTTAAAGTTTAATTTTGTGTTGTGGTAGACAAACAGTAATTTGTTATGGAATTGCTGTTGCTGGCAAACACATATACATAAGTATAGTTCAAATCGAGAAAAGGATAGCAATAGTAGGTACTCATCGGTACGGTTTAAATCTTAAATGCCCAATAAAAACTATTTTTATTTTTTTTTTCAAAAATTTCTATTGGACTGCACATGGCCAATACCCAACATAACTATTTATTTCAAATATCTCTACAAAATTATTACTGCTACGGCAGCAACGCGCCGGGTACTGCTAGTAGATATATCTGCATCCACATATCAGAACTTTAACGGTTCCGTTGTGTTTTGTGTTACTGTTTTAGTTATGTAGATACTTTTTCATTGTCGCAATTATCTCACTAACATAATAAAAATACTGCAATCTTGTTGTTGACATTATTATTATTACGTAAGTCAGTCAAGAGAGTGAGATTTTTTATTATAATAATGTACAGTAAGAAAGTCCTTGAAATTCTCGTTTTTGTCTCTACTATATAATACATAAGTATAAAATAATCTTTTCCCTACAGTAAACGCACTCCTTTATGTTTTATCTATATGTGTGTGTGTGATTGTTGCGTAATGTCTTTTTTTGCATAAAACTTGTTAGATATACACATAGTAGGCGGCTAAATGGAACAAAAGTATGATAAGGTACTGCTGCATGTAGTTCCCCAATATCGTTCACATTCGCAAGCATTTTATCATTAAAAATTTATATAAACGCTTTTTTACCGATCTACAGGATGTGGAAATATTAAAGTTTATTCATTTTTTCCATTATAGCTCCTCCAATTTTCGGGATATTTAGCTCTTCTCCATCTTCTTTCTTCTCCATATTGGGAGAAATCGCCTGTTCATTCTTCGTCACCTTCTGTGCGCTCAGGTTATCGCTCCATCTTTTTCTAGGACGACCCCGATCTCTGTGGCCTAATTTACCGGGGATTTGGCACGTGCTATTCTGACAATTCTTGCATAGCTCGTTCTATGTATGTGTGGGTTCCATTCGTTCTTTCTTCTTAGCACCCATTCGTTTTACAGGTTTTTCGTATGTTTTCGTTTGTTTCTCTGTCCAGGAGTATTTTTCCGGCAATTCTTCCGAGCACCTTCATTTCTGTTGTCTCTAACAACTGTTTAGTCTTTGCAGTATCAGGTCGTGTTTCCGCACATTAGTTCCCATTGGATTTGATCGTCGCTTTGTAGATTCTGGCTTTGGTTTCTGTTCTAATGTTTTTATTGTGCCATATTGTGTCGTTTAGACATCCTGCTCCTCTTGCTACCTTTGTTGATTGCTCTCTTAACTCTTCCTCAACATTGCCATATCCTGAAAGTTCTATGCCAATATATCTAAAGCTCATTTCCTGTTGGATAATTCTTCCCTCGACTTTGAATTTGAATCTAATGGGCGTTTTTGATGTTGTCATACATTTGGTTTTGGCTGCAGATGTTTTCATGTTTAATGTTTTCGCCATTCTAATAAACTGATGTAGGAGTCTTTGTAGGTCGCCTTCGCTCTCAGCATTTAACATTGCGTCATCCGCATAACATAGTATATTTATTTCGTGTTCTCCCATCTACGGTCTGCTTATCTTCCGTATAATCTCAACCATAATTGTGTTGAATAGAAGAGGGCTAAAGGAATATCCCTGTCGGACTCCATTATACCCACAGGTATCGGGTTCGGTAAGCCCTTCTACTTTTGCCTGGATTTGGTTGGCTGCGTATATGTTTTCTATGGTTTTAATTCAAATTTAGAATATAGGTTAGGTTATAATGCTTACATAAGCATACGTGGTTGTCAGAATCTACAGGGAGATATTTCTTCCGGGGCTATGCCCATATTTCTCCCGCTGAAAAAGATTTTTTTGTTGTATTTAAAACTTATTTTACCTAAGACTGTACCGCGAGAACGGCTCGAATGATTTTGATAAAACTTGTGTTAAG
Source organism: Crioceris asparagi (assembly GCA_958507055.1). Classification (NCBI taxonomy): domain Eukaryota; kingdom Metazoa; phylum Arthropoda; class Insecta; order Coleoptera; family Chrysomelidae; genus Crioceris; species Crioceris asparagi. Next base: position 2,231,019 of record OY293829.1, read on the forward strand.
TATTCTCCTAAAATTCTGTGAGCATTTGCTATAAGACGTATCATTGATATAAAGCCAGAAGAAAAGATATGCTCAAATCTATTTTTATTTTGTAAGGAGAAGAGTTTGTATTTTTTCTCAAGTAAAATTAACTTGACACTTACTATTTGATTCTAATTATCTTCTCTTATATAAGAAGGGTGTATATAAAGTTTATATCCATGATCTGAATTACAATGAATTTCAAACAACATTTATATTTCTATATATACACGGTATCGCTCAGGTATTTGTTCGATCTTACAGTTATCTACGCAGGGTGTTCTCTAATACATATTCATTATTTAATTGGCTCTCGTTGTGTTGTGTTAGCCTTGTATATAAAGAAGTGTTATGTAATTTTGTAGAAAATGTGGAAGCTTGAAGAAGAATATAAGAGAGGAACATTAACATGGACATTATTTGCCTAATGAGCTGTCATTGATCTCTTTGAAAGGTCACTTACATAATAAAACGCATTTCCCTTCTTCTTGATCTAGAATTTTTCAATACTCAATAATAAGGATAAAAAATAACCAGCAACTAGCTCTTCTCCTTAGATCTTCTCTGCAACAGTTTCAAAATATCATTAGTCGCAGATGATACTTCGATATATATATATATATATATTAGTGAAAGGAATTGAGGCAAAACTTAATGAAGAATTGTTGAGATTAAGTCATTGGTTGAGAATGAACAATTTAAAGTTAAACGAACATATATATAGAATTCAATTTTGCAATTTATTAGAGATAATTTCTGAGAATGAAATGATCAATTATTGTATTTAAATATATTTATCAATCGTATAAGTTCGAAGAAGCTTATAAAATAATAAGTTTAGACCTGTGCTTAACGGTGCAGGTAGTGATGCGCAAAGCAAGACCAAGACCGATATGGTCTTCCAAAACTTCCCAAACAATTTAATAGATTGTGGTACGAAAACATAAAGTCATAGATAGTCTTGAGTATGGAACCCTTCTACCTCGGAGTCCTACTCGCACGTAGAACCAGTCCAAACACCAACCTAGATCCATCCACCAAAAGAGAACGGCATACATATATGTCTTAGGGATTTTCCGGAATGGAACTCTCCACCTTTAAGTCTCTGTCGAACTGGCAGACTCTCACAAAACAATCCATTGACATACTACATATAAAAGTAGCGAAAAATCAACGAAAATACAGCCATAGAGCTCAGAGATATTTCTTTGGGTATAATAGATATAGAACCCTCGACCTAGGAGGCCCAGTTACTCTTACAGCCACTACCAGATCATTCCAATAAATTCTACAAACATACATGATAAAAAGACCGTCAAAATCTAGTCATAGAAATATACAACTTTCAGGTACGGAATCCACCACATAGAGTCCCACGGGCCATAAAAGGTAGCCTGTGTTCTTTCCCAAGGCCTAGCCTATCTCTGTACCAAATTTCATTAAAATCAGTTCAATGGTTTAGGCGTGAAAGCGTTCAATATTTGTAGAATCTTTAAAATAAAGATCGACAATAAAGTTAACTTAGTCAATCAATTAAAGTTAATTACGACCAAGAAACAATCTTGCCTACCAATTTGCTGTTTGGTTACGGAATTGCAAGAGTCTTACAATTATCGCAAGTCTCGTAAGTCTTGCAGCAAGACCAAGATCAAAACCAGTTCAGTCTTTGTATTGGTTTTGCATCGCAGTATTGGTCTTGATCTTGAGTCTTGGTCTTGCATAGTCGTTCTTGGTCTCGGCTTCTCTATAATTGCCAAAGACCAATACTGCAAGTATCACTATGTGTGGGGGTTCGCTTCAAAATATAGCGAATGGACTGGTTATTTGATAAAAAATAATCTATGTCACTAGAAAACAAGCTTCTAATCTGCAAAGAATCAGTCAGACGACAGTTGAAGGCAAAAATGAATTATCTAAAGGAGATTTAGGCGCTAGGTACGAAGTCGCCAAATGTTCGCCATCCTAGTTGGAAAAAGTTATTTTTTATAAAATAACCAATAAATATAAGTACCTTTTAGAAAGGGGAGAGATATTTGGTTCCAATTCTACAAATCAAACTTCTTCCCATACTTATTCCTGTAAAGTTATTGCTAGAATATCGAGAGTAAGCGGTAATCTCTCAGATTAATATGTGTACCTTATTTTTATTGTACAAGTTTTTCTAGATCGCTAGAGAGTGAGTACAAAAATGATGCTTAGGCAAACACGTAATTTTCGCATTAAAGCTAGTATGTATGTGTGTTTCCCATACGGTGTTCAACGTGACTTTAAGGACCATTAGGTAGCCTCATCATCTTATATACCTATATATTTACTAACGTATAGGTACGTATCACAGCACACACTCCATTCGCCACCACCGATATTATTAATGTGTGCATAATGTATATCGGCTAAGTTGGTTATTAATGTCGTACATCACAGAGGTACTAAAGTCAGAGAGACTGGTCAGTAGACTGACTCAAAGATGACCTGACAAGAAGACATTCGTACGTCAAGGCATGTATCCACCAAAATGATTGTTGGCGACTTTTGTTTTGCCAACACTTTAAAATTCTTTACAAAATTGTCATCAATTTTCGTTTACAGATTGGCCACACTGGCTTAAAATAAGTCTTCAATAGTTTAAGGAATGACCAAACAAGATGACATTCACACGTCACGTCTCCACCAAAATGATTGTTGGCGACTTTTGTTTTGCCAACACTTTAAAATTCTTTACAAAATTGTCATCAATTTTCGTTTACAGATTGGCCACACTGGCTTAAAATAAGTCTTCAATAGTTTAAGGAATGACCGAACAAGATGACACTCGAACGTCAAGGCACGTCTCCACCAAAATGATTGTTGGTGACTTCTGTTTTGCGAACAGTTTAAAACTCTTTACAAAATTGTCATCAATTTTTGTTTACAGATTGGCCACACTGGCTTACAATAAGTCTTCAATAGTTTAAGGAATGACCGAACAAGATGACATTCGAACGTCAAGGCACGTCTCCACCAAAATGATTGTTGGTGACTTCTGTTTTGCGAACAGTTTAAAACTCTTTACAAAATTGTCATCAATTTTTGTTTACAGATTGGCCACACTGGCTTAAAATAAGTCTTCAATAGTTTAAGGAATGACCGAACAAGATGACATTCGAACGTCAAGGCACGTCTCCACCAAAATGATTGTTGGTGACTTCTGTTTTGCGAACAGTTTAAAACTCTTTACAAAATTGTCATCAATTTTTGTTTACAGATTGGCCACACTGGCTTAAAATAAGTCTTCAATAGTTTAAGGAATGACCGAACAAGATGACATTCGAACGTCAAGGCACGTCTCCACCAAAATGATTGTTGGTGACTTCTGTTTTGCGAACAGTTTAAAACTCTTTACAAAATTGTCATCAATTTTTGTTTACAGATTGGCCACACTGGCTTACAATAAGTCTTCAATAGTTTAAGGAATGACCGAACAAGATGACATTCGAACGTCAAGGCACGTCTCCACCAAAATGATTGTTGGTGACTTCTGTTTTGCCATAAGTTTACAACTCCTTACAAAATAGTCATCAATTTTCGTTTCCAGGTTAGCCATACAGGCTAAAAATAAGGCTTCGATTATTTAAGGAACTTATCATCTGACAATTTGCTGTCTCCACCGAGAATATTTAGTTGACACAAATATTTTTTACAAAAAATTAGACCGACGTTATCAGTTGGTGCACTGAAAAGTACAAAATACTATTAATTCTATTGGTGCTGGTACTTTTGAAGTTTTGCAGTTGCTGTTAGATTGAAAACTTTTGGCACCTACTTCACAAGTACCAGCACCAATAGAATTAATATTATTTTTCACTTTTCAGTGCACCAACTGATAACGTCGGTCCAATTTTTTTGTAAAAAATATTTATTTCACACTTTTGATTGTAAGATTGGTCACGAAAATCGTTGAACGTTCACTAATACCAATGAAGATAGTACTATTCTATAACCCACGTATGTTCTTTGCTTGTAGTTGTTATTATTAAGATCTCAAAACATCGCTGCGGAAATACGCTTAAGTATTTTAGATCATTTTAACACCTATTTAACTCGAAAAACGTAACTCTAAGGAAAAAATGTTCATTATAAATGTTGCTAAAAATAATTAGGTCTTCCATGTAGTGCCCACAAATTTTCAATTTTCAAAAGAAATCACCCTCTCCACATAGCAAAAATATACATATTCGAGAATTTAAAATGCCTCTATCTCTAAAACCGTAGCTCTTTTAAAAAAGTGTTCAATTTAAACGTTTCCGGATATTATCCTATCTTTAATTATACCATCTCAGATTTTCGCTTTGCGAAAAAATTCGCCCCCTCCACCCCTTCGGGGACGATTTTCGGAGGAAGGGAGATTTCCGATTTGCGTTTTTATGAATATGTGAGGTCAAAAAGCAGGCAGCCGCCGCAGATTTTATTATCTTCAGCTTACAGAAACGGAAATATCGAGTACGACGAAATGAAACAGACGTATATCGAGGGATTGAGGTAATGAATACTTGTTGATAGAACCTATTGAGGATAAATAAAGTAGAAACATTCTTCGTATGACTGATTTTGCTTTTGAACGACTTTTCGTACTTGTTTGGCCAAAACGTTTTTTAATTATGTACTGGACAATTTTTTTTTTCATGGTTCAAATTTGTGTATCTTCATAATATCACTAATAATTTCCATTCATCCCTTTTCATGTTTTTATTTTCTTAATTTTCATCGGCTTAGTCTCTAAATACCCTTTGAGCATAAAATACAGGGTGGCCATCTAGTGCGACAAAGTAGAATATATGAAAATTTGTTGGGACTATACCAGGATGTTCCAAAAAACCAGAATAGGACAAAACTGTGTTTTTCATCCTATATATTCTTACATTTTTGTATTCGCCATACAATAAAAAGTACAATGGTGTACACAATTGTTTGCTTTGGAACTATAAACAATTAAAAATCGACATCTTAGCCCCTTCCCTATTTTGTTTTCACATTTTTTAATACCACATAAAATAACGAGTACAATGTCTTTGAACTGATATACATTTATTGTATAACGATCCATCTTTAATAGACGAGTATATTAGTATTTTTCCCCTTTGTATCGACAGGCTTATTTCGGTTGCTAGTTACGAATATTATTCGAATAAGTCAATCCGAAATTTGGTCAGGTAACATCCAGTCTCTCCTCTTCTAGTGTCTCTAATAATCCCCGAGAAGCAACGTCTATCCAGCGAGGGAAACTCAATCTCGCAAGAAGAGCTTAATTTGTTTATGGTCATTAATTATATTAGCATTAAGAAGGAACACCCATTATACACTTTTAAATCTTGATGGATTTTTTATTTTGCCTGCGAGATTCTCATAGGTATATGTACGAGGATAATTTTCTGTGATATTTTGTATAATGTTGCAATATAATAAATATCGAGAATAAATAATTTTTCATATTTCTGATAAGTAAAGACAATAACGATGTTGCAAGTGAAAGTGATAAATTACGGAAGATGAACTATGTTTATATCTCTTTAGATAAAGGAAAATATGTTGTGTCACTTATGTTTGACTTTTCAAAAGCTTTTGAATGTGTAAATCTCAATTTTATACTGGAGAAAGTTAGCAGAGGTAAAATTGAAAATTGGTTCATCAAGACAGAACCGCGACGGGGTCCAAGGAGTGCGTGATTTCTCAAGGTGATCCGCAAGATTCTGTCTTGGGACCCTTAATCTTTTTTGTTTTTGTGAATGATCTGCCCTATCATACAACCGCATTCCAGCATCTTTCTTCTTTTAAATGAAGGAAATCTTCAAAATCGGAGTACGTCTAGTATACGAAGCGCACATACGAAACAATAGAACACAGTCGAATTGTTTACCTTTAATTTTCAATAAAGAATTATTATATTTTTATTCAACGACTTTTCGTATGACCACAAAAATCTCGAAAACTACTTATCCAATTTCGATACTTTTTTTTTATTGAATTTGTTATATTTGCGCGGGTAACATAGGTTATATTTTATATGTGCCTGGGCCTCACAGGTTGAGGGTTCGTAATCTGTAAGTCCCCAAGAAGTATCTCTGAGGTCTATGGCTGAATTTTTCTGGATTTTTCGGTATATATTTGTGAGTAGTATGTCACTGGACTATTTTGTGAGAATCTGTCAGTGCGACAGGAATTTAAAGGTGGAGGGTTCCATACCGGAAAATCCGTAAGACATTACGAGTAACAATTTTCGTATGACCACAAAAATCTCAAAAACTACTTATCCGATTTTGATATTTTTTTCATATTTAATTTCTTATATTTGCGCGGGGGACATAGGCTATATTTTATGTGTCTCTGGGCCTCTTAGGTTGAGAGTTCCATATTTGTAATTCCTAAAGAAGTATCTCTGTCTATCAAAACTTTAAATGACTTTATGTTTTCGTAGCACAATCTACGAAAGGGTATGCCTGGGAAGTGCCGGGTAAAACAGCTAGAAAAGTTATAAAACGTCTTATCAGACCGGGTAAATGACTGAACCCTGTTGTTTTTATTTTACAATCAAAAAACTGTAATCTAAAACGTTGTTACAGTCGTATATTTTAGCCATTTATATTCTAATCGGCTTCCTTTCTGATAATACCAACACCGACATTTACAATGACATAATTAACATTATCTTCAGGTGCAAAAAGCAATAATATGGACAACAACAGTAAACAAAAAGCTCTGTATGCTTCTACTTTGGTGGCAATAATAGTTTGTAAGTAATTTCTCAAATGCACTGGAAAAATGCACCGGAAGTACGGATAACAACATGAAATGTAAAATTATTCTTGTATCGAAGAGTTGCGGGCCCCGGGGAGCGTAGGGTAGGGTAGGGGGGGTAGATTACCTGCAAATTGAACTTCCTTTTAGCCACTCAAATACGACGCATACCTAAATAAACAATGCGATGTGCGATAGCCGATTTGTGCGTATACGTGGTTCGGATACACACACATATGGATATGGAAAGTGAAAAACCGTTAAGACAACTTAATATTCCGCTCGTTGTTATTGTGTGATAAAAGTTCATGCCTTTAATACTACACAAGCGTGTACAGTGTGTGCCAGACGTAATGTTTAAGCTCACTGAAAATTCAGCCGTATATTTCTATTTCTTAATAGGTTCATTGATGGCAAATCCAAGTAGAGGGGAAATATGCCAAAGACTGCGCAGTCAACTTAAAATCGATCTGTAGAAAAAAAACCGGTACACCATGGAAAAGGGAAACAAAATGTATCATGTAAATAGACTTTTTATCTTGCAAATAATAATCAAAGCATAAGCATTTATTTCAAGTTGAAGTGACAAAACAATAAATTATCACATAAGTTGTCGAAGATTGCGCGGTAACCTAAAACTGCGCAGATTATATAAGAATGCGGCGCACGCGTCTGTGTATATATTTCATCGCAGACTGGACAAATCCCACAGTGTTTTTTGGAGACCGTTGCTTTTTGAGTAGCTTTAGTTTTTTTGCCTTTTTTGTCTTTGGATGCAACAATCCGCCGTTTTGTAGCTCTCGCAGCTTTTTGCTATTCCAGTTATTGTTTCTTGTTCAACCCAGGAATTCCTGTCAGACTTTTTACCTACTTTCCTCCACATTGTATCTCTGTCTGTCCATCTAGGAAAGGGACGAATTTCATCCAAAATCATTGAAGTATCAGTATCTGCTGCAGTAAAATCTTTTGTTGAAGAGGTGCCTGGAATGATAAAAGAAGTACGCGAAGAAGGCTTAGTCTTAGGAAATGGTTAGTTTTTGCTTCAAACAAGAAAAATTCTTATGCCTAATGGCAATAAAGACCATAAAAATATTGACTGCTTTTTAGTGTCCAAACACATGTCTAAATGAACTGCTTTTGCGTTCAAATAAAAATGTAGAAATATTTGGTACATCGTTACGTACCACATTATTGAACTTTTGATAATTCAATTTTGGTTAGCCCGATTCCTCTAAAATTTTGGTTAGGTATTTTGCCGCTATCACCCTTAATCTACAGGGTAGCCCAAAAATAACTTACGACCATTAACATAAGGTGAGTTTATGCAGTAAATAAAATAAAACAAGAAACAAATTAAGATAAAATAAGAAAGTTGAACATGCTCATTTCCATGGGAGCGTTTATACACGAAATAAGCTAAATTAAGAAATAAGAATAAGAACTAAATATGACCAACTTTCATCTTTATTTATTATTTTATTTTATTTTGTTTGGAAACTGATGCGTACAACAACAAACTACAACGGCACAACTTCAAAATTACCAGCACCAATAGAATTAATATTATTTTGTATTTTTCAGTGCAACAACTGATAAAGTCGGTCCAATTTTTTGTAAAAAATATTTTTAAATGTCCAATTTACACGTTTCCTGATATGGAATGTTCTTTAATTCTGCCGTCTCGGATTTCCAATTTTCGGGAATAATGGCCCCCACCACCTCCTTTTGGATAAGTTTTTGAGGGGAAGGGTATGTCTAATATTGTTTTTTAATGAAACCAATTCACAATACTCGTCTCTTAGATAGAAAACAAGTAACTACAACTGCACAACTTCAAAATTACCAGCACCATTAGAATTAATATTATTTTGTATTTTTCAGTGCACTAACTAAGGAAGGTGGTCCTATTTTTGGTTTCAAATGTTCATTATTCATTAATTTATTTATCTTTTATCGCTACATGAGAACGTGTCGCTTTCAACGTAATATCTAGATGCCGATTCGAGTCGAGTCACAGTTTGGTGACTCACCATTTGCTGAATAATGCTGGAATGTCCAATTTGATGAAGAATTTTTAATTTCATTTCAAATCTTGACTGGTTGGAATATCTTATACCTGATACGAGCTAAAAGCCTTCATACATATTTGCATATTTGGAATTCGTTGATTAATTTCTACATCTACTTTGTTATAATTCGTCGCGATTCTGACTCAGGTGTATGAAATTTCCTTCTGTTTGCAGATAACGAGTGTCTGTTTTATTTTAACCGACGAACCAAACGGAGGAGGTATAAAATTCGACAGTTTGCATGTTTTTTTTTTTGTATGGCTGTTCACGCCTTTTAAATAGTAAACGTGCTCCGATTTTCATGAATCTTTTTTTATTTGATAGAGGACCATTGAGAACATTCAACATGTCCTTTCACCAAAAACATCTCCTAAAGGGGTGTAGGGAACAATTTTTTTGAAAATCGTAAATTTGAGACGACAAAATTAAAGATGCTACTATATCCGGCAACGTTTAAATCGGAATATTTTCAAAAAAAATCATAGGTTTCTGAGTTACAGCAGTAAAAAAGTCTGGAATGTGTGAGTTTCCGCTATGTAGGGGTGGCTTTTTTCTTTCGAAAACAGAAAATATGACACGGCCAAATTGAAGAAGAAATTAGATGTAGCATCATTTAAATTTGATTTTTTAAGTACTGTTTTCTAGGAAGAGCAGTGCTAAAGTTTGATATATGTATACTTCCGTGATGTTCTGAAATTTCTGAATAAGTATAAGCAACTTATAATATTCTTTGTTGAACTTTGATGACTAGTGATATGTAGGTACATTCAAATGTGTCAAATACATTTTTCTTACAAAAAATAGGACCGACTTTATCAGTTGGTGCATTGACAAATACAAAATAATATTAATTATATTATTATATTCATTCAAATCACTTTTTCATCTCTTTTTTATTTTCTAAAAAAAATTAGGATCGACTACACGAAAAAGTATCACATCAAATCACAGCAATTTATGCAGGAATCATAAAGATTTTGAAGTTTCAAGTGCAAAGAGTCATCTATAGCTTTATGACCCTGTTATTCAATTATTTTAGTGCAATATCAACTGAAGTCGACGTCCAGCGAATTTTAAAATGTCATTGAACAAACTTTTGGGTAACAGTAATTGGGGCATTCAATGCCCGTCAAGAATACCTTACCCAGCCTGTATCCACACTTAAATGTATAATTGTTTTTTTATGGACTTTAAATAGAGGTCCAACGAGATCCTTGAAACTAACCAGCTTTGGTTTTAGATATATCTACACACATAATCCAACCGAAAAAAACAGTCTAAATCATCAAGAAGATATGTAATTTTGCATCCCAAAACAAAAACCCCAAATTCATATAACCCAATGAGTAAGTAATGACCTTCAGACTTCCAACCAATGTAATTCATGTCATCCGTACGGGTGACTCGAAAGACGTGTGGAATGTTAAATATATGTCTAATTTAGCCAAATAGACGAGTAGGTTATTCTCGATGCCAGAGAGACCCTATATCTTCGGTTGATTTGCATAATTTTAGCTCGCCAGATTGAATCTCCACAATGATTTTTTTTCTCTTATTTGCAATGTAGAGTCAAAGGTAGAGTCTTTGCTCACATATACATGACGAATTAATGACTTGCCCGTTAATAAAGGCTTCAGCGGCGTCCGTAGGGGTCAACTGGTTCGTGGTTAAAAAATATGCACGATACAGTCAGCAATAAATATGATCTACAAGCACTAAATTTAGAACCAGCTGCTTTTTGGAGGTTGCTCTACTATCTTTATAGGACATATTATAATTGTTATTTATTATTAACTTATTCCTCTATTCTAAAATTAGTTGCTTACAATTTTTTTCGGATAGGCTCTCTCCTTAAACTAGTAAACGTAATCCGATTTAGACGATTTTAGTTTCATTTGAAAGAGGAGAGTTGAGAAATGGTCCCATATTTAGAAACTCAAATGCGAAATCTATTTTCCTCCAAAAACCAACGCCGAAAGTGGTGGAAGGGTTCAGTTTTTCCAGAAATATGTGATATGTTTATTTCCGCTATGTGGAAGGTGCATTTTTTTCGAAAATTGAAAATATGAGATGCCCAAATTATTTATTTTGATTTAAATTACCAGAGAATACGTTCGTTATATATCTTGAAATTTTCATTACAGTTTTCATCACGTGATACACATGTTTTCTACGTTGACCACCAAAATCAGATTTCATAGGTTCATCATTGTGATTAGGTCAGTCTGTATAAGTACTATCTTTCTCGGTATATTTAAAGAAGGAAACATATGAACTGATTCTTTTAATGGTCTCGTGCTCTGGTAGTGTTTGTGCTTTGTTCTCTTAATTTAGTGCACATATTTACATTCTCACACATTTTCCATTTCAAATTAATTCTGGAATGGCGTTTGTTCGTTTATTGAGAACTACTGTTTGATGTTTGATGTAAAATATGTTCGAAATTCATGCCATTTTATTGATGAGATACCCAATGCTGTGGAAATATTTTTTTATCTTCTTTTTCCCAAAAAAAAAGATCTTATAGATTGAGAAGGATACAGGAAGAATGTTATAGAGTTATATCCTATTCAATTATTTGCTGGAAAGGTGTTATTGCTGTCTCCTGCATTTCTTATGATTTGCTCATAGAATTTACCTTTGATTTCATTCCATTCAGCAATTTCTGGAGCTGCTTGATCCTAAGTCAAGTCGAAATCTAATTACTTCTAATTCTAGGAGATCATTAAATTCGATATAATTTAAGCAGGCAGCGTGAAAATGTTACCAAAATCATTTATTCACCTATAAATAGAAGATAATCCAAATATTTCTGGAGACGTCATCAGGAATCAGGATGCATATTCAAGTGTTATTGATGTTGAGTCACTGAATGCAGTAATTAAATGTTCCTATTTGACACATTTATCATTGTTTTGGACGGCACTGAGTGGTTCTCGCTTTTGCATTTCATATATAGTTATAATATACAGGGACGCGCCGCGCCCCTTTTTCTTTTGCAATCCGTCTCGAGTGATAAATAAAACATAGGCAGACAGAGAGAGAAATATATGTTATATTATTTTGTGTTGCAATTATGATTATATCCTTTTGTCGAGCTTTGTCACACACATAGGTCGGTCCAAACACATCGACACAGGCACAACAATATGCAACAAAGACAAAGTGAAAGAGAGAGATGGATAGAACACAAATCACACACAGAACAGACACGAGAGTCGGAGGTCGTAAGGTTCGCTGTAGTGTGGTATTTTTCGAATTTTGCTGCATAGAGGAGCAAACTCTTAAGCAAATTATACGCGGGCGGAATTTTTTTGATCGACTTCAAAAACACGAGGGTTATTTGGAAAACTCAAAACCTAAATATCCTTCCTCACTAAAAACCGTCCCTCAAGGGAATGGAGGGTGAAATTTTTCTCTAAAATCTGAGAAAAATGGACTATTTCAAATTGAGCACACTGTATTTTATATGTTCGTATCGTATTCAGTTTTTTTCACTCTATCGATTCATTTTAACATTCCCGATAAAAAAACAAAAGATTTTTGAATTATATTTCAGCTAATGTTTGCCAGAATTAATATATGGATAAAAAACATCACTACGCTACATATCAAAGTCGAGAAAATTCATTACAGCCAAGTCTCGACATTCGCTATGTTTTAAAAATTTCCATTAACGCGAATCGCAGAAACAGTGCCATTGTGCTTGTACCAGCATAACATTAAGAAGTATTCGAAGTGGTTTCGGTGACTTCCAAGAAGTCAAGCGAAGAAATTGGCCTTGAAGTTAATCGTTTTCTGGTATATGGAGGATATAATCAGGTTAAACGCAACGCCCAAGATTCGAGTGTGGGCGGCCAAACAGGCAGCGAAGCGGCTAGAGTCTCTCGACTAGCTTTTCTAATTATAAAAAAATCGCCAGCTTGGCCTTTTTGACACCACCATACTTTTATGCAGATCAGTATCTAGCTGGAAGGCATTTAGAAGAGAATGTCATAATGCATTCAAAATTGCGATGTCTGATGTGTTCGCAAAGAACAATTATTTAAATTTTGAAACGATTCCGAAATGGATATAATGTTGCAGATAATATAATCATTGAAACAGATGAGTGGTTTTTTGTAAGGAAGATTTAAAATTTCACCATAATAAGAACCGAGCATTTGTGTAACCAGTTAACATTTGATTGACAAACAGCATTATATAGGGGATTTATTAGAATATGAAAAAACTGTCCATTGTTAGCCATGGCGCTTTTGATATTATGAGGCAATGGATATTATGGATTTCTGGTTGATTGCTACGAAGGACTCCACCAATATATGTACATTAAATATAATTTAACAGAATACATATGCTTAGGTATAAATATTACTAACACTTTAATTAAATACGTAGATTGAGTAACGTAGGTATACTTTAACAATAAGGAAGTAGTAATTATTTGTTTGTTATATTAATTTCATGTAAGGTTAATTTCAATAAATTCCATTAAAATTGAGGAAATAATAATGTGTATTTTCGTAATGATATTTGGCCAAATATCTCTATTATTCATATTTTGAATGCTGCTAGATTAGATTTTCTAATCGTGACCATTAATTATAATCATGACCGAATGTTTATATAGAATATTGTTGATGGAAATATTACGAGTTTGTAAACCATATGAATTTTGTCATCATTACGTTTTACGTTTTATAATGAAATAATCATAATTTTTGGAATATATCTATTTTAGGCAGTGATTCAACTTCAACAAGAAATCATTTGTAAATCAACACTAAGATCTTAATACCTAATAATTCTTAATGATATGAGATGAAGTTTAAATACAATATCAGTTATCAGTTAGTTATCTTTTTGTTTTATTTTTATGGCTTTCCGCGCGTATCGCATAGTAAACGTACTCCGATTTAGATAATTTTTGTTTCATTTGAAAGAGGAGACTTGAGAAATGGTCCCGTATTTAGAAAAACTCAAATCCGAAATCTCCGTCCATCAGAAAACCACCCCTAAAGGGGGTGGAGGGGGCAATTTTTCTCGAGAATTGAACACCTGAGAGTTGAAGAAAATTACATATCCGGAAACGTTTAAATAGGTGTTTCAGCTATGTGGAGGGGCAAATTTTTCCGAGAATCAAAAATTCGAGATTTGAAAATTAGAAATGCGACCATATCCGGAAACGTTTAAATTGAACATTTTTTCAAAAGAGTTTCCGAGTTTCGCAATGGTAAAGTCTGAAATATGTGATATGCGTTTTTCCATTATACGGAAGAGTAGCTTTTTCGAAAATTGAGAATGTGACGGCCAATTTGAAGAAAAGATTATATGTAGCAACATTTAAATTGAGTTACGGCTTTCTTCTAGCTACTGAGCATAGACTTTTGAAAAAAACGGATTTTAGGCCTGCAATTAAAACTCACTTGACCATTGTTTTACTTTCCTAGCACTACTCCAACTAGCTATGTAAGGACATTATTGTAATAGTGTAAAATTTTCGGTGTCTATTTTTACGTTTTAGGGTACATTGACAAGACACGTATTTTCAATCAATTAGTTTATCCGACTGTATCAAGATTAACTCTTTGTTTTGCAAGATATCGATGCCGCCCACTTGAGACACATAATAGGTATCTTGCTTGCGCTATTTGCTAGGAAAATGAGAAAACTCGGGAGAAAAGCGAAGCTCAAATGGCGTGTTAAATTCTTTTTCTGACTTATATTCTGTCTGAACGATTATTTTTACGTCAAAATTGATTATGATCATTATTGTTTATCTTGGCACGCTTGAAGAAAATAATCTTAATCGAATTGGTCAGACGATTTCTATAACACATTGAGTTTTTTGAGTTTTTCTTTGTTCATTGAAAAATTATTGCATCAATGCTTTCGGGTCAATTAAAATATTATTTAGAAGTTTTGCTTTATTGATAATCCTCAAAATTTAATTAGATGACTTCATAAAAATCTCTTTGGGCCACGAAATACATAATCTGCACGATTTTATAGATAAATCATCGTAATTCAGACAATACTTCCGTTCACACATCAGCCTATCTAATAAGAAATCTATCGATGAAATCATGGACAAGCATGATGAAAGAGAAAAAAATCACACCGATACTCTTCCTGGTTTACGTCAAATCTTTTTACAGAGATAAACAGTATTACTAAGTATAACTATTAATTGATTGAAGAGAAAAAAATATGAGAAAAAATCTTCGACAATAAAGAGTTGTTGTTCGGATCAAGTCGTTTACATCACAAGCTTAGATCATTTCAGTCCCTCCATTGGTTCGCCGTCCGTGAAAGAGTCATCCCATGGTCACACGAGGGTTTTTTCTTTTCATTCTACATGAAAATCAATTATATTAGTTTGCGCGAATTTTAATTATATTCCGCACCATGTATATTCAACGTCTTTGCTGCTGACGAATAAGCAGCATCATGGTATTTCATTCACATACAAACTTTAATTTTGGTCCAAGTTTTTTTTAGCAAATCTAGACATATTCCTAATAAAATTGTAACAGGTCGATGTCTCTACATTATTATAGATATTTGAGAAAAATCAATATGGGGATTCCTTATTAGAGCAACAGTAATAATTATTACATATTGTTTCGATTTAAGAAACTTACTTTTTTCATTCATACAGTACCAACCTATTCCGTATCAATATCAGTATATACAGGGTGTCCCATTTAAGCGTACTTCCCCGAGAGCTCCGTTATTAATGAGAATATGAAAAAAATTGCTGAGCAAAAGTTTTATCAATTCAAATTTTCCATCTCCTAAAATTATTTTCAGTTATACAGGGTGTCCCATATCTGCTGGGCCGGACTCAACTTCATTTTTTCAAATAAAAAGATACTTATTTTTAATGAGAAATGCAAAAATGCAATAAAAATAGTATCTTTTCATTTGAAAAAATGAAGTTGAGTCCGGCCCAGCAGATATGGGACACCCTGTATAACTGAAAATAATTTTAGGAGATGGAAAATTTGAATTGATAAAACTTTTGCTCAGCAATTTTTTTCATATTTTCATTAATAACGGAGCTCTCGGGGAAGTACGCTTAAGTGGGACACCCTGTATATTATGTAAATTAAGTAAAATTTATTTATAGATTTGTAGTCAATAATTTATCAGATGAAGACTCAATTTCAGCATTTCTGTAATCTCTTATGCGACCATTTATCACTTAATTCTATTAATGATAAATTGATAGAGAGACGAGAGACCTTGAACTTGGAGCTGATGTTTGAGGATCATTTACATAACATTTCCGTATATTACGCTGTGTCCTCACATTGCGGACTATTTCTATATTGCGTTGATGCCAACTTTGGAGCCACTCGATATTGATGACTAGAGATGTCGATGCCAGGCATCAAGAAGCCGAATTCATTGTTTGTCCAAGAAAGTTTATTTTCGTATCAGTTATTAGGAATTATCATGCATTTTTTCATGAATAGTTCATTTTCTCTAATTAATAGTTTGATTTTCTCTAAAACCTTAGATTTGAATTGTTTTTTCCATTGTGGATCCAACCAGATTATACAGGGTGATTTTTTAACATGCCCATTAGAAGATTTTCACTTAAAAATCGAGACAGAAAATGTTTTACAATTTAGTGAAAATATTTACAAAATGGTGGCACTTCCGGTTACAACGGAAATTGTACCAACTTGGTTTTTTCAAAGGAAACCCCTGTTTTTATATATTTATAGATATTTGAATTCCGCACATTTAATTAAATATGAAAAGCCCTAGTTTTTATAATTTATCTGTCATAATTTTTGACGTATGTCATGTTTACTGCAACTACTACTACTATCTATATTTTCAAGCGGAAAAGCAAAAAGTTGTTTTTGATCGGTAGCCCGAAGTTGGAATTTCCTTCAGTATGCCATCATTCTGAAAATTGTATTGCTTAACACAAAAATATTAAAAACGTCAATGACAAAAGTTAAAAAGCCCAACTTTTTTTAATAGCTCATACCTATTTTTCTATCGTTATTAGGTTAGGTTAGGTTAGGTTAGGTTAGGTTGAAAAAATAATTTTAGGAAAATGTTTATTACACTATGTTGAAAAGATATTCGAGATATTTTAAAAATTTCTATCGTGAATGTCTTTTTTACGAATGACCTTTGGGGAGAGTCAAGGAAGAGGTGTACAAAACAGAACCTAGATCTCTAGAGGATTTAACAAACAGAATAACTCAAGCTATGACCACACTTGATCCAGATGAAATAAGAAGAGCCAGAAATTATGTCATCCAGGAGGAACGTATTGTTGAATGCTTCAACCAAAATGGTGGACACATATCTTGTAGTTGCAGGAATAAACGATTTGTAGGTATTTATCAAACCTTGAATATTTTTCAATAATTGATCAAATTGAACATCTACATAAAAAAAGTTCATAATAGCCAATTAAGGCGTTCATTTTATTTGGGACATAAAATTATCAAAATTCTAAGTACCTCATTAGGAGACGGAAGCAATGCTAAATATCCAAACAATCAATACACTATTTTGTTCAACTTTGGTTATTATTCTAATCCTAATGTTGAGTGAATTATTGTACCTGTGAGAATAAAAATCTTTTATATTATTTGAACAAAACATGAGATAGTGTAATAAAAATTCCCCTAAAATTCAATTTTCTAGCTAATGACGATAGAATAATGGGTAAGTATGTGCTATTAAGAAAAGTTAAGTTTTTTATCTTTCATCACTTACGTATTTAATTTTTATTTTATAGTAAAAGAAGACAATTTTCAGAATGATGGGCATGCTGAATGCAAATAAGAGAGATATGAATTCTTAAATAGACATTGATCATGAGAACTTCTTGCAATAAAATTGACATACGTCAAAAACTATGACAGATAAACTTTAACAACTAGAGCCTTTCATAATTAATCAAATGTGCGGAATTCAAATATCTATTAAAAAACAGGGGCTTCCATTTGGAAAAACAAAAGTTAGTAGGTACAATTTTGTAGATATTCTCACTAAATTGGTCAACGTTGGGCAAGCCAGGTTCAAATTTTCATATTTCTTTCTCAATTTCTGAGTCAAAATCTTCTAATAGGCACGTTAAAAAAATCAGCCTGTATACGTCACCGATGAGTTGACAACTTTATAAGACACCAGTCTCCAATAATTAGTCTACAAAATAACCCAAAAACTACAAGCACAAAAGTATATCAAGACAATGTTAATTTAAAATTGCCCCAGACGTATCTGCAGGGCTAAATATACCAAATAGAATAATTACTATCTTAAATATATCGTTACATATTTTTGATAATGCACGAAATAGAAATCAATAGTAGAGTATCTAAGTAGCCAACGAAGATAACGATGTGGCACACCTCGAAAAACTCACACTGTCGTGTCGCTCAGTCGGTCACAGGACCGGGCAAGGCATCTGAAGAAATTGGCCTTGAAACAACGAATGCGTAGCCTAGCTTAGCTATCTTATAGCTGCTGCCGATATTGTAGAGTATAAGTAGATCTTGAGAAATCTTGTTAGCCGTGCACTGGATGAAGGAAGAAGTGAGGTAGTAACAGTGTGTGGGCTGGGAACATGCTTCGAACGCGCGTTTCAAATGCCTACCGAATGACCTTTTTGACGATGATTGTCGATTATAACATACAACTAACTAATCATTCTAGTTATGTATATATATATATATATAGTGTTACTTAATTCTTATGAACATTCTAGACGATCGTAAATATGAACACAAATTGATACTTGTATTGCCTTAGGGACATTAAATTGATACTAATATAAAATCGTCCTGGAGGCACATACATAAAGTATTTAAAGTCGTAAGATGGTTCAGCTTCGCACATTTAAATATGGAATTAACACTTCTGATTTGAAGAAAAAAATATCGGCTTAGTGTTGTTCTTGACTTGAAATTATTATTCGATCTTGATACTCTGGTAGCCAATTAAAGACCTTGAATAACAAAGGGTACCTAGTTAGAAATCTAGTAGTTTAAAACAAAATAATGTCGGCATTAATAGGTCTCCAATTAAAAATAAACTTGTATCAGTTCATTGAAGTGATGAGTTTGATTCAATGAAATGCGTGGACGCTTATATTGTTCTTTCTTATTTTGTGGTGATGACATGGAATTCAATTAGGACTTTGAACAATCGTGATAGTTGACACAGAACATATATGTAAAAATTGATATTGTAACGGAGAAGTGAATGTAAATTTTTTATGTCCCAATTTTATTCATTTATAATATACAACATCACTGACTATTTTAATATACTATTTATATATCTTACATTACATTATCTACTACTATGTACAGTTTATATTTATTATTTAAACTTCTTACAGCGTATTTGAACCGAGCACCGTAATCCTGGTCTTCACCATACTCCGGTCTCTACCGTACTGCTGGTCTCGACGGACTGCACCCTAGTGTCGGTCGCCACCATAATACCGGTCTCCAGCTAACTGCCAGTCTTCACCTTACTAAGGTCTCCACCGTACTACCGGTCTACACCGTACCATGAGTTTCCACCGTACCGCAGGTCTTCACCGCACCACCGGTCTCCACCGTACTCACTAAACTACTGCACTGGTCTGACTGACTCTGCAGCAAATCATCCTTTTACTCATAAAAAAAACAAAAATGAATACAACGACAAGATATCAAATTTTCATTACCATCTGCAAAGGTCATCTTGAAGAGTACCAACGCATACGTTTGAGTGAAATTCTCCAGTCAATAAATTTTTAGATCCATGTAGAAACAGTACATAATTGGCCTTAGCCATTTCGTCATTGTATTCTGTTGAAAAAAAAGTAATAAAAATTTATTGTAAAGTGCCATTTGTGTAACCCATAAAGCTTTCTCTATTGATGTGACAATATTGACTCCTCCACATGGTAAAGGAAAACTTTCTTCCACAAAGGGATAAAAATCCACAAAGAGAAACCAACCCGAGACAAATGAAGATTGCAAATAATAAAGGCGCGTAGGTATTGTTTGCATAATAAATAGAGTATTTGCATTTGGGTGGAACACTTTCTTGATGACGTTACGTACTTACCGGTACTTCCGGTGGTGCGTTCCAACGTCGCTAGAAAGACGAATAGGAAGTAAGTAGGTATAGTAAATGACACAATGATGGGGCCATTGTTTTGGTTTGCTTTCTGTTGATGTTATTGTGGGACGCTCGATTGAATGAGAATTGAGGAAATTGATTGTTCGGTAGGAAGTGACTGGGGCAAGGATTGATGGGTCGGTCAGATATGGAACGCGGCGGAGGGCATTATGTGCAGTACTTTAAAGAGTAGGATGAGATGCATGCATTGGGCAATGGTTTGTCGTATCCGTTTACAGGATACAGACAAGATTATTAGGAATGTAATATGTCTATTGCCTCAGTTTATCAAACAAACATAAGCAAAGTTACCATGTTCGCTTTTATGAAAATATCTATAGAACTACTGATGTTTTGAAATGTTTCTCATTTAAATAGAATTTATAGATTTCAGGTAATTTTTCCGTATTGGTAACTATTATAATAATAATTGAGGTAAATACCTAGAATATCAGCTCATTCGCAATTTCATGGTATCCTAAAGCTACTCTTATCTATTTACAGTTGTGCAGGATCCTCAAATTAACCAACATGACAGTTCCCTCAAGAATACATCTTAAACTTGAGAGAAATTATCTCGGAAATTATTCAGCTATAATCAAAATAGCAGAAGGAATGAGGTTTATTTGCACAAAGGTATGAGGAAATGTTGGATTTTATATACTTGAACCATTATTAGCTCGAAAAAATCTTAGGCTGATTTTGCCGTACTGCTTGTTTTGGATTTTAACTGAGAAATATCCGGTATATGTGCCTTGGCATAAACTATGAAATCAAGGATATCAATATATCTATACAAAATATCAGGATATTTTCTTTAAATTAAAAGTTGATGGAACTAAGGAACGACGTAAATATTTATAGGCATTATTAAACTCGATATTTCAGTAGTCTTGAAAGTCCAAAATCATTTAGATTATTAAACAAAGCAACAAAAAAATTGCTACATATTCTACCTATAGAAAATGAGCGTAATCAAAGTAACAATACCTATGTTGAAGGTAATCTTGTGCCACTGGTGATATCATATCAGAGCGCTCATATAAAAGGTATTTTTTGCCCATTATTCTTCTATTAATTTTTTTCCTGTTTATACACCTATCTACATATCTGCAAAGATTAATATAATGACTTGCATATGTATAAGTAAGTAAATAGCTTCGACAGAAGAATAATCGAAAATAGTAGAAGCGATTTTTCCATTAGGTACAATTATGTCGAATAATGTAAGTAGAGAATGTAAAATTTAATATTTTTGACTGACGAACCAAACGTAGAAGGTATAGGTACATTTCGATGGTTTGTCTGCCTGTTTCTTTTATATGGATGTTCACGCCTTATATACCAACCTACAGGGTGTTTCTCCGGGAAAGACATCGATCAACTGTGGGCAAACGATAACTACAAACAATCTGAAAAAATGGTGAGATACTAATGTCATTGGGGGACATACGTCTAAAATATTTTCATGTTTATCGCATTTCCGGTTATAGCGGAAGTAGATGCTAACTTTGTGTATTTTAAATAGAATACCCTGTATATTACTGCATTTTTAGATTTCTTGTATAATTTTGAAAATACCTTATCTATAATGTCCTATACCTAAGTCTAACATTTTTTGACATATTTTAAATTTTATATCAAAAATTAATTTTGATAACAATTTATACAGAGTGATCAAAAAAGAAGCTGAAAACTAGATCAAAACAATCGTGAAAAGTATTTTTTTTCAAATGGAAACCTCCTTTTTTATTGTTTTATTGTATTAAGCAGCAAAAATAAGGGAACTCGTGTTTCCATAAAATTCTCAGAACTAGATATTCCTAATTCGCACCTTACTTGCCTTGTAGAAATTGTTGAATATGCGGCAAAATACGCCAAAATTGCTAAAATAAGAATTTTCATTGTTAACAATTATCGGTTTATTTCCATGTTCTTTTGGCTTTACAGTTCCAAAGTACTTGAAGTTTTCTATAATTTTCTTAACAGATTTTGGTGTTGGTTTGTGTTTCTGTGGATATAGCGTTGCGATTCTATCACATATTCTTGAAATAACTTTATCACATTCTCCATAATAATAAATAAACTCAAATAATCTTTACTTGTATCATTAAGTCTTCTCGGCATGATAATTACTCAAAATTTGCAAATGAAAAGTATTATATTGACTTATTTGACGCATGTTTGACTCTTATTGACATTTGTTATTATTTTCTAATGCAATCATGGCCCACTTCTTACACAACTTCAAAGATGTGTAGCATTTTTACATAGAAAAATGAAAAATTGTCAATTATTTTAAGAACCACTAATTTTTGGTATAGACAACCTTATACACCCTCTGCTTAATACAATAAAATAATAAAAAACGGAGGTTTCCATTTGAAAAAATTGATTTTTTGGATTTAGTTTTGAAGCTTCTTTCTTGATCACTATTTATAAATTATTATCAAAATATCTCAAGAATACTGATAAAGTAGATCTTCTTCTACAAGAAAATCAACCAAAATTAAATATTAAAGGCTTCCCATAGGAAAGATTGATAATTACGTTTTGGACTGTAAACTTAATTTTTGACATAAAATTGGAAATATGTCAAAAACGGTTAGACTTAGGTATAGGACATTATACATAAAATATTTTCAAAATATTTTCAACAAAATTGGACCCCATTTACTATTTATAAAGCGCGAAAATATATACATATAGAAAACATTCAGACATTGTATTTCTCCTCTGTTTGATACGTCGGTCAAAAAAGCTTTCGAGATAACTACATGTGGTGAAACATTATTCTCAAGTTCCATGCTTTGTTGAATCATGGGACTCATTTTAATATTGAAATTCTCCCACTTGATGATTTCTTTTTTGCTGTCCAACGGAAAAAGCATTTTAAATAATTAAAAGATCATCATAATGGCAGATTTGGTTACTTTCAATTAAAAAAATATGTAAAAATTAGAGAAATTGATTGAACCATTTTTTTGACAGAGGAGTAACGCTCGTTATGTTTCTGGATATTCAGACATTTTCATTGCGAAAAATTTATTATTGATATTATTAATTTGTTTTTGATTTTTGTGATTTAATTGGTGTTTACCTTCTGACTTAATACACAGCTGTATATTAACTTACCTTCGGACAGGATATAGAGCTGTATATTACATTCTTATTCTTATTATCTTATTTTTTATATCTTTATATTTTTATATATTTTTTTATATTTTTTTAAATTAATTTAATTTTAATTTAATGTTTAGTTCTAGTTTGACTTTGTTTTGTTTGTGTATTGTTTAATTTTGATATTTTTATTTAGCTTTGTCTACAAAATTCATATTTTTTTGTTGACAATAAAGCATTTCTCTCTCTCTCTTTCTCTCTCAACAAATCCAATGGCTTTTGCAGTTTTTTTTAGTACACTAATTCACTGGTTGCTGTTTGCCCGATTCCAAAGTTTTCAGCTATTTTAATTATAAAGCAACAAACTGATTTAAAAAGTAAATCATAAGAAACGTGTAGCACGCATATATCTGACTTTTCTTGACACTCTGTATATATATATAGACATTAAAAATGCAGATCAGAGTCCTACCATAAAGCATCATCTCCAAGACATTCCTTACAATAAATTTCACATGACGTTGTCTCGTGAAAATCATCATCACGTATAACCCATAAAATACCAGCTAATCACAATTTTCGATTTAAAGGAGGTACCAATCGAACAAAAAAAAAACTCTCTCATCTCTCATCTCAATTATTATTAATAAAATTTACAGCTGGCGCTCAAAATTGGGTACCTATAGTATCTATCTAGCAGGTAGGTACCCACCTATATAAAATATAATATAGCAAAGTATATAGTAGTTGGTAACTGTAAAATGTCGCCGACAAAAAAGCCAATACTCAACAACAACATCAATCATGTCGCGTATAGAATAATATAATATCGTCTCTCTACACCAAAACAACGGTGTTTGCCCCCCGTCCATGGGCTAGCTACAGGATATTATGCTGCTCTAGGTCCCCGTTAGTACAGGTGGTGTCGGTAACGAATGCCGCATCCGTAAATGGTAGCACTAGGTCGAGGTGTTAATTTCGATAAGTACCTACCAACAGTCAGTTATTTCTGCTTTGTATTCAGAATGTTAATTCTTTACTTGTAGTTTTATATAGAAGGAAGATCAATTGCAATAGCATAGGGATGTTGGAGAAAAGGCCTTACTTCAAATAAACAACGTTTTAAGAAAACTATAATAAAATAATATCAATTCTAGTGGTGATAGTAATTTTGTGGTGCATTTATAAATAGATAGACTTTTGCCACCAACTTAAAAAGCTCTAATACCAATAAAATTTATATTATTTCGCAATTTTCATTTCACCAACTATTAAAGTCGTTACTAGCTTTTATAAAAAAAATTATATATGTCTGAGTATCAACAGAAATTCAATGAAATATAAATAAGGCTTTCAATCAATATGACAAGCGGTTTACAATTTTTTTCGAACACTTCGCTGGAGTTTTTGAAATGTTCCATTTAAATATTTTCGAGAATGATCTCTTCTTCAATTTTGCCATATAAAATTTCCGATTTTAGAAGTTATCGCCATTGGAGGAGATTTTCTGGAAGAAATTGGGATGGGATGGAACACGGAACCATTTCTCATCTCTCCTCTTTCCAATGAAAAAGGAATCATGAAAATTGGACCACGTTTGTTATGCCAAACATGCGTTTATCTAAACAAAAAAGGAAGTAGGAATTTCTTGTGGCAATTTCATAGACTCATGTGCTAAGTGTTAATTTAGTTAATAATGTATGGTCTGAACCCGAACCTAGCTGCACCCTTTTGCTTTCTGAGCTTGTGAAATTAAACTATTCAACAACAGATGTCGAAAATTGGTATCTGCTATACTTTCAAATTTATTCAGGCAGTTGATTTTTGAGCCCTACTGCTCGAACGATGATCTTCTTCAGAATTATTAAACTTATCATAAACCTTAGGTCAAGGGAAAAGTGTTGAAGGAAGACGCCCTAAAATTTCCGCAAATAGAAATGTTATCCAACTCAACATAATGAAGCGATTTACGAAATCTCAAAAGGGGGATTATTTTCCACGAATAATAATTCTAGGTCTGGGCCCCAGAACTATTAGGTATAAATGTTATCAAATGACATATGTGATTATCAACAGATATTGCACAGAAAGTATAGTATTTGTTTTTTCTTTAATTGATTGGTCATCATTTACATTCGTCTCATCTACCTTGTACCAAGATATATTTCATACACCAAGAAACAGTCTCAGAAAATAACGTTCTTGGTAGATACTATATTGGCCAATTGAACCAATTTCCTTCTGTCCATCACCCGTACTTAAAGTGATGCACACACCTCTTCGTCTATCACTATCACTCAGCAGAAGGAGGAAGAGGCCACGCTCATCTCTTATTTTCTCTATCAGCGCTGTTAATAAGCCAAATTGCAGTCGTCGTTCTTCTCTTGTCTCTTACAGCATTCTCTTACTCGAAGCTATATGACGACCATGTTTTCTTCTTCAATTAACCACGAAATACCTTCGATGCCCACAGTATAGTATGTACAGTTACGAATAATGTAAATACCTTTTGGATAGATGGAATTACGACAATTACCAAGCCCTGACTCTCGATGTGTCCCCCTCATCGACGTCTTCGTTGTTGTTGTTGTTGTCTTCGATGTCTGCAATCAGTCCGATGATGCGGAGGAGAGGCTTAGTAATTTCTTTCTCTGTTCATTCCTGCTCTTACGTTCTTCGATGATCTTTGACAATAGCTAGGGAGAGAGTAACAGGGGGTCGCCTAGGCATCGTTCCATGTCGAAGAAATAGTTTGTTCTTGCTTGAATGAGATAATATAATTAATCAATATTGGATCACACATGCAGCTTAACAGGCGGCGAGATGTCTGCGATCTAAGTACGAATTCGAAATTTCTAGTCTCTAGATCGTATGGGGCCTGAGAAATCGCTGCTGAGTCCATCGATACAAGAACCGAAAGTAATAAAAACTATTTAATAAAATAAAAAGGCTTTTTAAATTACGGCTAATAGTTCGTGTTTTAGATGAAATTCGTTCGAGTAACCTTCCTGGTATATTCTCCAGATGGATTGCTCGATATTTGATAAGACAATCATCCCCTTTCCTTCTGGCTTTTGCTCTTAACTGTTGATATCATTGTCTACCCTTTAGGTATGCTTACAGATTTTCTATTTCTGTTTACTCGCATTTATTGCACATACATATTCTTGTCGTCTAAGTGAGTTTTTTGCTTTTTCCAGTTGTTGTTTTGACTTCGAGGTGCCTGACAAGAATTAAACAACTGTCCATGAAATGAAACTTGATTAATCATCTAGTATCGAACAGAGGCATTTTCCATTTCCTTATTTACTATTAACCATATTAAATTTTTCCCATATATTTATAGATATTTTCTATAAACTCAGTTCCTGAAGCTCCTTCAATATTCCCAATTACCATTATCAACTCTCTTAACTAACAAATAAATCTCCTCCCATCATCACATAGGTAGGTATATATATATATATATATATATATATATATATATATATATATATATATATATATATATATATATATATATATATATATATACGATTTAATAATAATAAATACATTTTTAACTGTTTGTCCAAGGAACGGTACAAGCCGTTCAAAAATGTGTGGGAACTTAAACATTCATACAACCATATCAACGTTATTGTTATAAATATAAGGAGTAAAAAAACTGGCTTCTGAATGGATATCCACGTTAAGCAAGGGGTCCAAGTATTATTTAGGTATATTAAAAGCTATGTTGATTTTGTCCTGGTGTCAGTTTCTCAGAAGTGAAATTCCTCAAGTTCAAGTGTCCGTACATTATTTGTGTTTCTTCACTGGATAAAATATGCGAGAAAAATATTTGTGTAATTTTGTAGTAGAGACAATATTAGGTCACATGAGAAACGTTAATTTTCATTGAACTATTACTAACTGTCCGAAGGCATTTGTGAAATATTTGGTGGAGACCCACCTACTGTTGTTGGTCAATTAACAGGTTAATTTCAGTGATTTTTGAAACGTAAATACAATCTTTTTGACATATCAACAACGTTCACAGGTCATGGAATTCAGATACGGTTTCTAAGAAGGAAAACGTATGTTAACAAATTTTAATAATGACTAGAGATTGTCCTGATGTCGAAATTCTACAGTAGGTATCTCATTAAATTTAAATTTGAACATTATACTCATTATCTTAATAGTTATTGAAAATACTTTTTTTACATTTTGTTTATCAGTTTGAAATAAGATTTATGTCATGACCAGGAATCAAAACTAGTTCAGTCGTAAGATTTCTAAGACGACGTTTAACACACCATCATAAACATATACTTGATAATCCGATATATCTATAATTATAAACGGCTGGCCGATGTCAAATTATTTTATTTAATTTGATGTATTTGTATATGTTATATATTAATTTCATATGTCTGCACTCCTTTTCAATTACAAACTTCAACTATGCCAAATCACATATTCTTCTATGACCTCAATATGCTTAAAAAAGATATTTTATCACAACTGGTAAAGCTGTCTTTTTTCGAGGTCGAATTTTCAGTAGATGTTCACATTCCAGAAAATAGATTTTCATATTTTTTTTGTCTGTTCTCTGTCGGTCTGTGCCAACATTATCTCGGGAACGGACAGACCGATTTTGTTGGTTTTCTTTTTTGTTGTCTAGGGTATCGATATAGATCACCGGTGATACAGATTCGGAATTCTACTCGCACTAGTTGTTAAGACATAGCGGAAAAACGTGCTTCGTTTAATACTGTGGTACGAAAACGGGGTAACTTGTCTACAACATTCAAGTTATGATCAAATGAAATGTAATTTTTTTTATTTTTCATTCATATTCTGGCTAAACAATCCTTCTAATGTCAAAATTGAATTTGATCATTGTTGTTTGTCTTGGCACAGTGAAACGTTTAAATATGAAGAGATTTTTGTATTCGAATAAATACGTTTCGGAGCGGTAGGAAATAGTTGATTTTTCTCGAAAACAGTATATTTCTTGTGTAGAAAACATTGACGGTTCAAATGGGCGCCTCAAAACCGTACTTTTTCCATTTGGCGTAGAAATTGGGGAGAAAAAAAACCACTACTCCTTCAAAGTCTTCCCCAAATTTAAATTGAGAATTTTTTTTTCTGGCTCAAAACTAAGCTTATTATGCGTGGAAAATGCGTTCAAAAGCCATTTTCTGTACGATAAACGGTTCCGGAAATATTCACATAAACGTTTTTTCTTCCTAATCTCAACACCCTGTATCTCGAAAATGGTACATTTCAGAAGGTAAGTTATTATGAACTTTTTTTCATATTTTTGAACGAGCTATCACATCCTCAAGTCCTGCGCATATATTATGAATATCTTCAATATTCTCAACTTTTTGACCGACGAACTCCGAACGGAGGAGGTATACAATTCGACTGTCTGCTTTATTTTTTTTTTTTTGGTTCGTGCGCGCCTTTTATATAGTAAACGTGCTCCGATTTTGATGATTTTGGGTTCATTTGAAAGAAGGGGATTGAGAAATGGTCCCATATTCATAAAAACGCAAATCCGAAATCTCCTTCCTTCCGAAAACCGCCCCGAAGGGGTGGTGGGGGCGAATTTTCTCGAAAATCGAAAATCTGAGTTGGTATAATTAAAGATAGGACAATATCCGGAAACGTTTAAATTGAACATTTTTTCAAAAGTGTTACGGTTTTCGAGATAGACGCATGTTAAATATGTATTATTGCTATGTGGAGAGGACAATTTCTTTCGAAAATTGAAAATTTTTCGATACTACATGAAAGATATAATTATTTGTAGCAACATTTATAATGAACATTTTTTCCTTAGAGTTACGGTTTTCGAGTTAAATCGGTGGTAAAATGGTAACAACTAAAATATTCAAGCGTATTTCCGCAGCGATGTTCTGAGATCTCTATAATAACAACTACAAGCAAGGAATATACGTGGGTAATAGGATAAGTAGATACTATCTTCATTGATATGGTATAGTGAACATTCAACGATTTTCCGGACTAATGTTACACTCAAAAGTGTGAAATAAATATTTTTTACAAAAAATTGGACCGACGTTATTAGTTGGTGCACTGAAAAGTATAAAATAATATTAATTCTGTTGGTGGTGGTACTTGTGAAGTTGGTGCCAAAAGTTATCAATCTACCAGCAACTGCACAACTTCAAAAGTACCACCACCAACAAAATTAATATTAATTTATACTTTTCAGTTAGGTTACAGTGCAACTAATAACGTCTGTCCAATTTTTTGTAAAAAATATTTATATTTAAGTCATTGTTAAGTTGCTTTGATCTATATACAAAAACTGCATCACAATATGCTGCAATTGTTGCAAACTATGACACAATACCACAGACTCTTATAGAAAGTTTAATTCTCTTGTCCTTACGCGATATAATGGTAGATATATATAAGTGATATAATAATTTATTTTACGGTTTTGTCAGTTGTAGGAGTGGCTACCGTTAGAATGATAAATCTAAGAATATGTTTAACTTATATAATATATTGAATTTATAAAAGTGAAATTCCTTTGACTGAGCCGACAATTACTACTAACACACTACGATAGGACCAAGATCAACTTGATCGTGACTTACGTGAAACGGAACATAATATACCTACATTCATTTTTATTGCGGTTTGTATAAATAAATGTGCATAACACTATTAGACGTGGGGTCTCCTATAAGTAATTAAGGTTATTGGTGTAGAATGAGCAGGCATGTCCGAATTTGTTCCTGCATGTTGGCGCTAGTGTTGTTGGTGGAGGACGTTGTCTCAGAGCCTCAGCTATAAAACTGCGAGATTTATCAAGAAAATTAGACAAATGACATTTTAAATTTTTGAAAAATAATTCGCCATCATTCGAAGGACTGTCTCGAAGGGATACGCTTATTCAAACACTGAAACTTTGGAACCAACTCCCAGCTGTCACGTTTCCTATTCGTAAAGTCGCATTGTATACCTCCGATTTTTGAGAAATTTGTGAAAACGGAATAAACAACAGCAGATGTTGCTTCAGCGATATAGTGAATACATATTTATCATTTTTGACTAAAAGTGGTGTGACCCGGAAGAGAAGCAAAGTCCCTCTATGACATTGGATATCCCCTTATACATGATAACCAATCTAGGATTGCTTGATGGTCTTGATACATATATATATATATACACTAGTAGAGACACACCTTTGCTTGTTCTGTTGCCATCAGTTCTACCGCCCATCTATCCCGTTAGGTATCGAATTTCGTTCACATCCATCCCAGTGTCAGTAAGTGTATGGTGGTGTTTGTTGGTGCAGCAGGAAATGATGTCTCTCTTTCTCTCTCTCCTCCACACAAGTCCATAGAACGAGATACAACGCAAGGAACAAAAAACCATCAACATCACAGAACATAAAAACAGCACTCTGTGCGATGTCTTGGGCAGACAACCCCATAAATCACCCACTGCCACAAACACTCACACACAGTACACAAGGCGATCAATTAATATTTTTCCAAAGGCTACGTGATGTTCCGTTTTCTTTTGACGTCACACCGTGCATACACACACAGTCGTTTGTCCATTGTCTTTTCACGACAAGTATGCAGGTTTGAAATGAGAGACAAACAAACAAACAAAAAAAAACGTAGAAAATCGTGATTGGTGTCTCACGATTGAATAATATCTGCTGGTCCT
The DNA here is from genome assembly GCA_958507055.1 of Crioceris asparagi. Classification (NCBI taxonomy): domain Eukaryota; kingdom Metazoa; phylum Arthropoda; class Insecta; order Coleoptera; family Chrysomelidae; genus Crioceris; species Crioceris asparagi. Next base: position 2,261,858 of record OY293829.1, read on the forward strand.
GGGGTCCAGGTCCAAGCAGCCAGCAGCCTAGCTTCAGAATGCCATCGATATTACTGCGAAGAAGGATAATGACAAAGGACGGGAAATGTCCGTATTTTAAATTATTGATGTTAATAGTTTAGTAGAATGTATACCATCATTTAACAATGAGGCGATTTGTAATGTCCTCGTCGCAGGGATGCTGTTTCTTGAAAATATTAAAAAATCCTCTACCTAAGGAAAAGCTGTAGAATTTGATATAGCAGATAATAACAATCACAACAAATTTCCTGATATCCGCAATTGAATCAGGAAATATATTGATGTAGAAATAGTCTTCAGCCACGAATGTTAATTTCAACCCACCTGTATCAGCCGGATATTCATATAAATAGACTGACCGGTACTTTTGTTAAATTCAGGATTTGCTAGATGGAAATTTTGTTGGAGCGCGTGCCTGCGAGCTGAAACCGAAGGTCTTCGGTCATAGAAGGCAAGCAGTACTGGGCGTGATGACAGGTTTGGTCGATCGACCAGTGGCGATGAATCGGTCTTGCATTTCGCCATGAAACTGGAAATACGCGATGATAGTAGGTATATTTCCGTTGTTTTGTTTCTGTGGAAGTCTAGAAAGGGCTTGTCTATTATGATTTATCTTGAGACATATTGGTAATTCGGGATCCACGCTGAATTGTCGGACCCTTGGCTTTCGTGGTACTGACTGAGAATTCGTCTACATCTGAATAATACGATTATGATAGTAGAAGAAGAAGACCAAGAAATGTTACGAAAGCTTTAGATTTTCCAGGGTTCAGATTCATTGTTGCTTTTGTAGAAACGGAATATAAATAATCTTATTCACGATTAAGGTTTTCATATACTAATTTTTAGTATTCATAGTCGTTTCGTTTTTAACACGTTTTTATTAGCTTGGTATGTATATATGTATGTATGTAGTATGTAACGGAATCTTTGGACACGATTTTTACCCACTTATAAACATCGGATCGACTTGAAACTTTGTATACTTTTAAAGGACCGATGACAATACAATAATTTCATGTTGTGTATGTGCGAGAGGGACTCCTCGATGAGGGAGTACCATACCAATATCTCGGAGCTCTGTGGATGGATTCTCGTGGAATTTTCGATAAACATGTGAATTGGTAGGATATGTGATGGTGTGTAAGTGCGAGTGGGACTATTTGGTGGAGGATTCCATACCTATGGGGGGTGTTTTTGATTTCTGGATGAATTTTCGTGGATCTTTCTATCTGCATCTGGGTTAGGAGGTTTTGTGATGTTGTGTACGTGCGAGTGGGATTTTTCGATGAAAGGTTCCATACTTATAGTTGTGTACGTGCGAGTAGGACTTTTTTGATGAATGGTTTCATACCTATACCTCTCGGAGCTTTATGGATGGATTTTTGTGGAATTTTCGATATGAATGTGTGTTGGAGGATTCGCAATTTGCGAGTTTAAGAGTGGGACTATTTAGTGGAGGGTTCCATACTATCCTCTTATACCTATATGACTATGATTGTTTATATCCCACTCTCTTCATTTGTGCATCGCTTTAATAGCAAACCGTACTAAAAAATTAGAAATTAAATATAATTTTAATAATGCGTGGGTTGCTTTGTAAGTTAATTTTATAATGACTCTACTCATATCAGTATCTATCAACATAAAATATTTATATCTAGCACCCCACGCTTTTTTACATTAGAATGATAATTTTTAGTTTGGTTTGCTATTAAAGCGTGTTTTTCAGTTTCTTAAACTATAAATTATTTTACTATAGAGTTATAGGTATATGATATAAGAAATTGGCCATTGTACCTAGTCATCAAAAATAACTAATCTCGCAAATGATTTTTTTGAAGATATAGGTACCCTTTTGGCTGAAGAACAGATTAAAGTATGAATTATTTTCTAATCTACGGCTAAGGTTCAGCTTGATAAGAAAAATGATTCAATGATAATGTTCTCCCAAAATCATGAGTCTTTGAAACTATCACCTTTGCTACTATAGAGAAAAATAAATAAAACGTTGAATTTCTACAACTTTGATTCATATAATTGGGCACCAGTTGAGCTATATCCAAACTTTCTGCCTTGAATCAAAGATGGTGACACCACTTGTCTCCATCAAGAGTCTTTCAAAGACTTGAAGAAAATGCGTTCGAAATACTGCCAAACTGTCAACGGCTTCTAACCTCAATGAACACGCGCCATTCGTCAATTTGAATTCGTTTAGTGTGCGCCCACGCCTTCATTTGCATGGCCATTCATGCGTCTTATTCCTATAGAATATAGATACTTACAATGGCTTTTCTCTCATTTAAGAGCCTCTAGATTTCCTCACATCAACTCTCTTGTATATCTATGAAGGTGCCCATATATTATGTCATCTATTCGTCTACTTCCTTCTTCTACAACATCGCAGCAATCACATCAACACACTCCTCGTCATCGTTGACTCGCTAGCTTCATCAATTACACTTATATTAACCGCAGTTATATATAAATCGATCGAATTCAAATGAAAAGGGCATGCGATTATTATAAATGACTCCTTCATTTCGAACACATTATATTATTAAGTATATTTGTCGATATACATTTATATATATACATATATATAGCTTGAGAGTACAGTCACTCCCTCTTTTGTGTTGGCTACGTACGAAATGCTGAGCCTAATGAGGCGTATCATAAATGTTAGGTAAGTACGCCCTGACACTGAAGACAAAAGTTAGCTAATAGTCTGGTCAGTATTTCAAAAATGAGAAGAACCATATAAATAATGGAATTTAAGATCAAGTCTTTAATTGAATCGTCTGAAATTGCGCAATGTTCCTGAATTAGCTGTCATTTTTAGGAGAAACAATGAAAGGAATGCATAAATTCTGCATAAACAACAAATAACAAAAATGCGTATATTCTCTAAGCTTCTAAAAGAAAATGAAATAGTGCAAATTCTGTGGATGCAAGTGTATTTAGTAACTTGAGGAATATTTAAAAGACATTTGATATTGACAATACAATTCCAAGCCTAGGGGTGTGTCCACTAACACGACTTTCTTACCGCTCGTAGGCAAATTCCAGTGATTGAAAAATTTTACACTATTACAATACTTTTCTTATATAGCGACTATAATAGCGTTAGTAAAGTAAAAATCCTCTGGTTAAATCATTTTTTTCAGCATGTCAAGACAAACAACAATGGTTATGTAACATTTTTTCGCAAGATGAAACGTGTAGCCAGAATTTGAAGAAACATGTAGAAAATACGGAATTTTATTCAAGCATAACTTTTTTTGTGCTTTTTCTCGGAGATAGCGCTATATGTGGGTGGTAAAGGGCTCTCAGAAGAATACTTTAGGCAAGTTTAATCAAAATCCTTAGAGCCGTTTTCGCGCTATAGTCTTGAGCATATCATGTTTTTAGGCTATAGCTCAACACCCAGTGTATACAGGATTCTCATTCAGTGCCACCGGCGAGTGATATTGATACCAAACAAAATAAAAAAAAGCAACAAAATACACCGATCTGTTCCCGAGATAATGCTGTCACAGACAGACAGATTGACGGACGGACAGACAGACAGACAGACCAATGGCTGAAAATATGCTTATTCGACTTAGAAAACTCTGAAACGTCAACATTTGTAAAAATCTCGATACTGAAAATTTCACACGATTACAATACTTTCCTTATACAGCTACTACAAGTAGCGTAGGAAAGTAAAAAATTCTAGTATTGTATGAAAGTTTCGAGAAACATCGAATAAATTTTAAAACTATTAATTTCCCAGTTGCACAAATTGACTGGTCTAGGAGAGAATTTTATTTCGAACCAATTCTTCTAAATAAACGAACCAGCAAGATCAACACTGCGCTCTGTCCTCTAGTTTGGAACTGCAGGGTGTATAGCTCCTGGAATCCGGAAGGAACACACAATCACACACACACAGAGAAAGAGAGAGAGAGAAATCTCCATTTACATTATCTTTATTGCCATATTTTGCTGAAAGAAAAAACCATTGCACCTAATAAAGATTAGTGGTGATAGTTCAATACCTGCGGCCATCTGGTTTCTATATTATGTACTTGAGCGATTATCTTGCTGCGTTACGACTTCCTCTTTGGTTTTAGCGTAGCAAAACAATAAAAGCTCCTCCTTAACCTATCAGCGCATTGATATATTTTCCAAGGATTTTGTGAAGAACTTATTCAAACAACGTAACAATTCATTTATTTAAATAGGTACAAAATTGCAACCGCCAGTTGGAATTCGATCCCCGAGGACCTTACTATGATTATTCTTGTAATACTTACTCATAAACTTCAAATTTGATAAGTTTGAACCATAATATGGGATATAAAAAAGGTGAATTCTTCCCCGTGGGTTCTGTATTATGAAATAAATGGTTGAATCAAGAGGATAAATTAATTTTGGAATACAGCACTTAATTAACACTTAATTAGCTCTACAAGCACTAAATAAGATGATCTTACAAAAGTTGATTTCTGAAAGTAAAGCAGTCGTTTTCCGAAAAACTGTATGAGCAATTAATTTCGCTATACAGCACTTGATTAGCACTTAATTAGCCCTAAGAGCACTAAAAAGAATTTATCAATAAAATTGATTCTTAAAGGTTGTTGTGCTAGCTTTAGTCTTAGGCTAGCAAAGCAGCCATTTTCCATAAAAAAACTATATGAACAATTAATTTCGGAAATCAGTACTTAATTAGCACTTAATTAGATCTACAAACATCAAATATGTATCGTGGATTCTGCTCACTTTGCTCTGCTAGCAAACTAAAGCACAAGATTTCACGAGATGGGTATGACCTTTGATACTATCTCAGATTCTAAACGTTGCATCTAACACACAAGGTATAGAAAAGGTATAACAGTGTCTGGATTTTCTTAGAACAATGCAATGAAACGAAGAATATTGGTCCAAACTATAGACCATCCAATAAGAACATAACGAGAGCAATAATTTCTAAATTGAAGATTAGATATACCTATTTATGCCGAGGGCGGAGATTGCTTATTTTCCTCCAGAGGCTAGTTTGATGTCATTAAAATTAAAATCCAAGACAGGAAATGCACTTTACTCTGGAATCAGTTATTGTACATCAGAGGGACTGGCGTTGTCAAGGCTGTTGTTTAAAAGATAGTTGATGACATATTTTTATTTGAAAAAAGAAAAAGTGGACTGAAAGACTGCGGACCTAGTATTTCGCAAAAATATTTTCTCATTTGAGAAGTTGGTGAAAAGTGGGAGAAAGGGCTTTTCGAAAAATTGATAAGAGAAAAGGGGAATTGAAAGATAACTTATTAAGTTGCCTAGTAGCTTTTTCGAAAAGATAAGCCTCCAAATTTAAACGAAAGAAAGCAAAAGTATTTATCAGAGATTGAAAGACATCAACAAAATGCTCGAACGCCACTGTGCTGAAACAAAACTACATCATCACTTTTCATCATTATAATGCTGTGATATTTTTCGGGCGTGTTGAGAATTTGACGAGATGGACAAAAATATTATTATTGATTAATTGTTTCCTACCGTACCACCAATAAAGTCGGCATTCATTTGTTGGACTGTTCCTTTCTAAAAATAGAAAAAAAGGGGATCATCACATTTTCACCCGTTTATATGAGAAAAAATACGCTTTTCGCAACACACAGTCACGCTAGTCCCTCACCTCAGAAATGTACACACCTCTATGGATTATCCAGAATAGAGGCACTAGAACAGGAGAACGAATGGCAGTTAGGTCCTACGCGTTAAACAATTTTTGGACCGACTTTATTAGTTGATACGCTGAAAAATTAAAAATAATGTTAATTCTATTGGTGCTGGTAATTTGCAATTTCCGAAACAGTGCACTCGTAAGTAAATATAAAATACTTTTAGCAACAACTATTATTAAAGAATCATCATCAATAGATATGGTGATAATAATTATATACATTTCTAGTGCTGGTAAAATGTCGTTCCTAAATACAAAAATTTAACTGAACAGTATATTATTAATCCAATACTTCACTTGGTTTTTGAAATATTTTCTTGTACTTCCGCAACTCCAGCTCTGGTGATGACGTATATCCGTACTGGATTGAATTTAGGAGTCTGGATAAAAAACGATCTAACTAGGTACCTTAAATATGTTTTTTTCTAGACAAGTATTTATCACGAGCTCATAAGATAATACAATTTAGACTGAACGCAGTAGTTTCAATACGCTAACCGTTCAATCTTTTACAAGAAACTTAAAAATATGGACATTAAACAAATATGTTAATGCAAAATGACGTAATATACAACGTTTTTTTTATTGGTGTTACGAAACTAGATGGTCTCTCTTCTTTTAGATTCTCTAATACAAAGGTATTTAGACTACTACGATGTAAAATCTGAAAATTTGATGATACACAGCTATAATAGAATCACATTTACATAATTACATATGTAAATCTAGATTATAGGGTTTTTTAACATGTTTGTTGTCGAATGTGGAGCTGCTAATGTTATTAGTTTAGAATACAAATGCAAAATGGAGTGACCTTACAATGTGGATATGTTGTTATAGGTTCGACTACATATCCTTGGCAGTTCGAGTATTTACGAGATCAGGATATGAAGATAAGATAGTTTATTGTGCGACAAGGGAAGAAACAAGATGATCAACCTGAAAACCTGAACCTGATCAACCTGAAACCAAAAAACATCTTCACGGAAATACGTATATTTTAGACTCTACCACTGCTGTAATTCGAAAACCGTAACTCTATGAAAACAGTGTTAAATATAAATGTTGCTACAAATAATCTGGTCTTTAATTTGCTATTCTCAGATTTTCAATTTTCGAAAGAAATTGCTTCTTCCACCTAGCGAAAATACAAGTATTTAAAATTTTAACATCGCTGAAATTCGAAAACCATAGCTCTTTTGAAAAAATGTTCAATTTAAACTCTTCCAGATATTTTCTGTTCTTTAATTCTGCAAGCTCGGATTGTAGATTTTCGAGAAAATTTGTCCCCTCCACGCCCTTCGGGGGCTGTTTCCAGAGGGAAGGAGATTTCGTATTTGAATGTTTATGAATATGGGACCATTTTTCAATTCTCCTTTTTCAAAAAAATCAAAATCCGAGTACGGTTACTATAAAAAAGCACACAGTCGAATTGTATACCTCCTCCGTTTGGTTTCGGTCCTCTAACTTAGAAACCCTAGAAGCTTTTGAAAAATGCTCAATTCTTATTTTACAGGAAATAATCTTGTCTTCAATCCTGCTGTACGGAATTTCAAAGTCTCGACAAAAACCCCAAGGAAGGATTGTTTGGATTAAAAAACAAAATCATTGAGCCACTCGTTCGCTTATTTCAAATGAAAAATGAATCAATAAAACCATTCTATTCAGAAAGCGGAAACAAACATAAAACAATAGACACAATTGGCATCAGGAACTAAGAACTTTATCAATCAGTGTACAAAATACGAAAATGACGTTATATAAACTGAGATTTTTTTCTTCATATTTCCACTAGTCATCATCAACATTCTACCTATGTAGTTTTCTGTGAAACATTATCACTGATTAAAATAGAATCAATTATTTTTTCTTCGGTTCGTTTCGCTATTTGATAGATGACTAATAATTTATTTCCTAATGGGATTTCAAATGTTCCAATCACGTTTTTGCGTCATTTTCGAACTCATCTCTGTCTCTCAGAAATGACAATGAAACTCTATTTCATGGTTGTAATAATAACGAAGGTCGCCAAACAACTGTTTATAATGAAGTCTGCGTGAAGAAACGTTTCTTTAGTAGAAAACAACAACAACAACAAAAAAACCTACGAAACAGGTCATCTTCCTTGATGGAGCACGTGCAGATCAGTGTGATTGATGATCTTTAAAGCGATTAATCGGTGCAATATTTAATGAAACAGGAAAATTTGAATATAACGATTCAAAAAGCTTGAAATATCAATATCGTGAATTTGATATGTTTCCTTGTAATTATTTTTTCGACATTGATCGTTTTAGATTTGGATAAACTTTTATTTTTAAGAGAAAAAATAAAAATAGTAATTTTAAGGATAATTAAGTTAAGTGCTAAATATCTGGGCGACCGAGCTTTGCTCGGGTAACACAGAATTTAGAGTGGGTCTATAATAGTTACCCTAAAGTTCAAAAATGTGCATATTTATAGTTAAAGTGTATTGCGATGGGTAAACATTGCTTTTATCCTTCACATGGCTCAGAATTTAAAGATTTCAAAATAAATATGAATGTGAAACATGCCAGAACTCAGCAGTATCACCAATAGACTTCTCAACCCCCAAACACTATACATACTGAAACTTTTAGCTAATGAGGACCTCGAGGGTCACACCGATTGTATATGAAGTATCGTAAATCGATTTCTCGACTCCGAAAACCCCTTTTTAATAATTTTTACCAAAATCTGCTAAACCTTCCTACAACAATGTGAAAATAAGAAAAGGAAGCTCGTAAAGCACATGAATTCCAAATTTCGAGCTTTTAGTTTCATACCAGTTTATTCGAATCAATAATTAAACATCTTTTTCAGCAAATTGAAATTTTGCAAGGCAATAGTTAAAGCAATAAAAAAATGCAGTCACCTTTCATTTTCGACCTTTTTCGGTTGACCAAAAATAAAACATCTCTACCCTTGAGGGTTATCATAAAAACACGCGAGCAACATTTTCCTATTTTCCATCTTTTTCCATAAAAAAATCTGTTATTAGAAAATACAATGTATCTTGAAACTCATACCTCATTCTATCATATTGGATAATCATTTCCACTACTTTTCCACCTCTATAATCGCGAATTGCGAAGTTAACTAATCCATGGAACTCATAGAAAACTATCTTTGACAGCATTATATTATGTGCCTTTAATACCCCCTACAAAGATATTAATTACATTTGATAGTCAATCAACAACTGTTGAATAATCAATTCTAGCAAATTCAGAACAACATTTTTTCATTATTTTTATCGAGAAAAGGGTATCACGGCACTGGTGTTCTATACACAAGAACGCTGCAAAATTAGTTTGCGTAATTCTATTTAACAATTCCAAGCATGAGTCTGTACGAACACTCGATTCATGTAGATTGTAGACAATTGGTTAGTTCGGTGACTAATTTTAACAACATCTAGAAAATGTCGGTTAGATGATAACGATTAAAAAATTGCTTCACTCTCGATATGAGAAATTATATATGGTGCTAAGTTATCTATTACGAATAAAATGGAATCAATGTTTTAAACACATCTAGTATGCCTAATGATTTAATTAACAGATATTATCCAATGAAATGAAACTCAAACAGATTCAACTGCTTTCTAGTTCAAACAAAAATTGACCTAATAGATATATTACCTAATCTAGAAAATTATGGCCAAGTGAAATTAATCAACCAGTGAGAATTCCGTATTGTTATATGTATTAAACATTTAAGTTATCAGCAGAATTAATGCGATGCTTCAATGCTATTTTTAACATTTTTTTTGAATAATTAAAAACAATCGATAGAAACCATACAGTATCATATACATTTATGATTGAAAGTTTATAAAAACATTGGTCCTCTAACACTTGTTAGTCGATATACAGGGTATTGAAAATATTAGGTTTTTCCTTTCCGGTTATACCGGAAACCCATACCAACGTCGTTATTTTATATGGTACACAACGTATATTATTGTATTTTTGAAATCCTAGAATAGTTTTAGGGCCACTTTAATAAACATACATTGTGTCTGAAATGCACCGTTTTTGAGAAAATGGGCATTAAATCAACATTGCAGTAGACGAAATTATCGAACACAGGAATAAAATGACAAAAGTGAAAATTGTCTGAAATTCAAACAATACAAGACATGACATGGCTAACACGAGAGAAATTAATCGAAATAAACATAAAAGTGCACATTTCACGAGAACATTAGCAATAATGTTATATCAGGCAAAAGGAAATTGAATTTTTCATTCAGTGTTGCAAAAAAAGTAGTATGGTCCATTTGAAAATATAAAGTTTTTTATGTTTGAAAATTTGCTTCGTTTGAAACTGCAAAACTAGGTTAGGTTAGGTTAGGTCAGGTTAGGTTAGGTTAGGTTAGGTTAGGTTAGGTTAGGTTAGGTTCCTTAACAAAGCAACGCGCGGAAACCGCATTCTTTTAAGAGCCCTAGTTTAAAAAAATCAAGATGGCGCAGACTACTGCAATCGTTGATTTTTTTATTTAGTGCCCATTTTCTCGAGAACGGTGCATTTCAGACACTATATATGTTTACTAAAGTGGCCCTAAACTTATTTGAGGATTTCAAAAATGCAATAATATACGGGGTGTTCCATATAAAATAACGATGTTGGTATGGGTACCCGGTATAACCGGAAGTGGCTTATCTTCTAAATTATTTTTAAAATATGCAGTTCAAGAATCTGGACAACTTTTGTATAAGAAAGTTTTTTATATTCTCAAGGCTTACGGAGTTATGCGGGAAATACGTTCATTGGGACCACCTTATATACTAGTTAAAAAAGCGTCAGCTGCATACAATTTATCACATAATAGTAACATACCTATAATATCTAAACCTTCTCCATATGAGAACACAGTCCTATCTAAACACATCAACAGCAGTAAAACTTTAAAGTACAAACAGATATGAAGAGGAAATGATATTTATTTTCTTCTTTTAGGTTGTTGGGTATGGAAACTGGTAAAATCCCATGCGAACAGGTAAAACACGTAGGTATATGTAATCTTCGGTATAAACCAAAAGACGATTATAAAAGGAAACAAAGCTTGTGAGTTAAATGACAACAAGGCCGCAATATTCAAGGCTTTGTACAGATTTATTCTTCTCTAGATCTGAGTAGTAACCAGACTATCCAGGAAAGAGATTCTGATGTAATCGAATTAACCCTCTACATATGAAAACAAGCACATAGTTCCTTATAAAATCTTAAATTTAGAACAAATAACCTAACTTGTGCTACACAATTTTTTTTTTCAGATCTATTCGAGGAAAAAATAACAAATTCCTTTTTCCTGAAGTCAGCAGAACCATTGGTACCATTGCACCGAATCGAATATTGTTCTACAATAATTAAGATTTATACAATTTATATTTCAAAATACAATCACCTCATTTTTATTATTTTATTCCCTCATATTCGGTGATTTTACTTAAAAAATATAAATTCAATACAAAATTCTTCGTTGAGCTTTTTTGTTAATTTCAGCTTTAAGTTTTCATCTCAAGCGCAGTCCATGTTTGATAATATCAGCTTACAAAGATGAGACCTTCATGGAGGTCCAAGCAAGTGAATTATCATCACTCAATTGATGTGGTCCAGATGGTCGATTCGAATTTTTGAGTTCACCGTCCCTTGCATATGCCCTTGAGGTACACCAGGTGGCTTACACAGTTTTTTCGTACAAAAAACGTTAAAGTTAATAAATATGATACTTAAGTGTTGATATTCATTTATCCCAACAAGGTTACGTGATGTTTTTCTTAACAATGAAATCACGTTATTGTGTTGGTCATTCTGTCTATCTGCCTATTTTAGATATTTTTTCAAGTCTACGTTAAGGAAGAATATTTTTTACTAGAAAGTATATAAATCAATCAAAAATTACTGCAGGAACTTTCACTATTATATCTATCAATATTTATTTTTGTCTTGACGTCTTCGAATTTTGATCAGGTTCATTAAAAATATGACAAGACTGTTTTCTACACCTTTTTCAATTGTATTTCAGAAGTCGTCAACTGTAATTCAGAATAGTTAATTGTATTTTAGAAAGCATCACATGTATTTCGGATTAGTCAATTGAAATCCAGAACTAGACAGATGAATTTCAGATGGGTCCATCGAAATTCAGAATTCGTCAAATGTATTTCATATTGGTGAATTGTAATTCAGAACTCGTCAAATTTACTTCAGAACACATCAAATGTAAAACAGAAAGCATCAGATGTATTTCTTATCATTGTAGGTCTGCAAACTCCACAATTGTCTTTGAAGTTCATTTTGGCGAATTGGTAAGTGTTTAGCTGCTTTTTACAATCAAAAACAATGCACAAATATGATTGACAAAAAAATAATCAACACAATTACCTGTGATTTGATACATATGTTCCAAACTACCCGTCTAATGCTTTCTGATTTATATTTGATACTCGTATGTTCTGAAATACATTTGATACGTTCTGAATTGAATTTGACGAGTTCTGAATTACAATGCACTAATTTGAAAAACATTTGACGAATTCTGAATTACAATTGACTAATATGAAATGCATTTGACGCTTTCTAAAATTTAATTGATTATTCTGAATTACATTTGATATCTTCTGAAGTTAAATTGATGCTTTCTGAATTACACTTGGGAAAGGTGTAGAGCAAGTTTGCTCTTGATGGTAATTTGAGATTCAATTTTTTTTACCAAAAAAAATCCTCGAAAGGTGTTCATAAAAATAATTAATTTCTATATCCAAAATATTGCATGGAATCAAATCAGTACAAGATCATTTCGTTACTGATTCTAGAAATATTTAAGATGAATTTTTACTTGCGAGCAAATACAGATGATTCTCCCTGTAACTAATTAAATTTTTGACTTAATAAAATACTTACAGATTACGGAATTGTTCCGGAAGAACAAATCAAACATATCATCGTTTTATTATGAGTCAAATTCATAGAGAGTATTTCAAAGATTTATGAAGCTAAGGAAATTACATAGTCCTAGGAAAATAAATAATAAAGATCTTTCTTGGGCATAAACAAACAACAATTTTTGGTCAAAAGCGATAGATACATATCTCATAAAATCGCCTTAGGTTAGGAACTTGTTTCACCCGTCGCCACTTCCTGGATGAAAATCATCTCGATCATTTTAGCTTGTCTTCGGCTTAAAACCAACCAATTGCAAGAGAGAGAGAGTCAGATCAAAGTTTGCGAAAATATTGATTTGGATTATATAACCAGCGACAGTCACGATCTCTTATTATAATGTTGAAAGCTTTGTACAAGCATTATTTGCTTGCAACAAATTCATACAGGGTAATAATAAGTTTATTCTCTACAGGTTACACCCAATAACAGGGAAAATGAGAAGAAAAAAAACACTTCAATAGAACTCTATATAAGTAGTAAGATGCAATATCCAAACATTCCTGCGATATGGTTTTCATTGAAAGATAGTTTGTCGTCAAACATAATGCCAAGGCTTTAAACTGGCAACACTTTTCCAGGCAAGGGGGCATTTTTTGTAAATCTAAAATTTGAGACGACAAAATTAAAAACCACTAAGTATGTGACCTCATATCAACGGTAGATAATTATTAGAAGAACTTAAATCTATAGCAGCATACAAGACGTTCCATTTGATAGCCTTTACTCTATTTTTACATGACATCATGAATAAAGCTGTATAATTTATTTTTCATTGAAGTGATAGATTTTTGAATAGCATTAGATCTTTTATTTATTTACCAATTGTTCTACCAGCACCACATCATAGCGACCCTGTATAGTATAACAAACTATAAACTACACAATAAATACTTGGATTATATGATTACGGTCACGGTTATTTTTATATCAACTCATTTAGTTTGCTGACCGATCAGAAAAAAAATCAAAATAAATAATAGAATTATTGTTAATGGTAGCTGACCAGTATAATGATTTGTGAAACATTTTTCGCGAACTTATTTAATTAAGGTACCTACTTTTGGCAATACCGTACCCCCTTACAAAATTAACTGAAATGCATTAATTGTATCTATTACTAGGAAAACCTTTCAGTTACTCCAAGGAGAATTGCTTCTATATGATCACAACCAGTTCTGATAATCTGGAATTAGATTTAATAACATAGTAAAATATTGATTAATAAATATGGGCTTCCATTGTTTCTTCCAGCTGATCGTTATCAGAGTTGTTATCAAACAAATAATCGATGGTAATAATATCATCATCATGAAATTCATTGACAAATTTTACTTATCACGTACAACCTCTAGCACCTCTATTACGCGATAACACCTGTGTTTTATGACCTCTCATAAATTTCCCGTATTAATTGATGGATTGTAAATTTGTTAATCTGTCAATATTTGAGTTCCCCACGGTGGTCGCAATTGAGTTGATTCACTAACTTTTTTCTCTCCATTTATTATTAACAGAAATATTCAATTGTTCTCAACAAAATTTATGAGCTAATATCACCTTTATATATAACAAAATTAAATGCAGATTTCTTTATTTGTATTTGCGAATAGAATGGATTATATTGTAACATTAGGCCAATGTGTCATCCCTCATATTTTCAGCCACTGACTTGCCTGTGGGTTTTCTAACGCTGCCGAGATTACCTGATGATTTTGTTGCTTTCTTTTTTGTTTTGTAGGTTAGGTTAGGTTAGGTTAGGTTAGGTTAGGTTAGGTTAGGTTAGGTTAGGTTAGGTTAGGTTAGGTTAGGTTAGGTTATGTTAGGTTAGGTTAGGTTAGGTTAGGTTAGGTTAAGTTAGGTTAGGCTCACTTATGGCTCAGAAAGGGCATTCTGGCCTCACAAATAGTACAAAATAATACAAACATTATAGAATTTTACAGTTTATTAAAGTTTCAGAATGAAATTTGGTACGCGAAATTGAAAAACTATTACAGGTTCCAGGTGTGAAATAGAATAACTTAACTTAAGTTATTATTATAACTATGGGAAGTTAAAAATCATAATACTTATAATAAATCAGTCAAAACTCTCTAGAGACTCATTATGTGATACTTTATATGGCTATACACTATGTAAAACGTGCCAAGCTAAGAATATGGGTAACTTCGTCTCGTCAAGCCTTCATAGAAGGTTTATCTACCGGCCTAAAAACAACCTCAGATAAAGGAAGAAGGATCATCATTACACATACTTATTTGATGTTGTGACGGCTTGGCAAAAGGTGGTTTACTTATTTCATTCCAGTCTAAACGTACAGTGGATTATCATGAAGAGATGAACGCAGATTTAATCCCCTCAGGCTCTGTCATCGTTATGGACAACGCCAGCTGTCATTCAAGAAAATGTGGAAAGTTACCGGCTAGTTCAAGGAGAAAAGCAGATATCATCTGGTGACTTTTGGAAAAACATGTAAACTTTGAAGTAAATATGGTCAACAAAAAAAAAACTACTTGCAATAGGAAACCGCTTTACCAAATACGTCATCGATTAAATGACAAAAAACGCAAAGTGACTGTACTTACACTGCCTTCATACCACTGTGAACTAAACATACTCAAGACTTTTAATGCCTTTATGTTTTGGCAGCACAATCTACGAAAGTGTTGGCCCAGGAAGTGCCGAGTTAAACAGCTAGTATTTTATAAATATAAAATCTACTTTTATTAGATATTAATAAATTTATCAATTCAAATTAACTGCTTAGTTTTAGAAGCAATATGATGAACAATTTACATTGTATTCCGACCCTTAAGAAGCCCAAACAGGTTGAGCTAGACTAGACAAATAAACAAAACCATTAAAGACATTTAAAACTTTTTCAAAATTTCCAAAAACTATTACGACCACCTTGTACAAGTTTTGCATATATTCAATTAGGGTTTATTACTCCCTATGCTTTTCAAATGGACTATAGAATATTCATCTGTAAAGAGGTGCAATTCCACCTTGTATGTATTACTGTAAAACCTCGAATCAATCACGACTTATTATTATATATTTGCAGAACCATGTAGGTACCTATAGATATATATGTACATACACACATATCCATAAATTATACTTAAAAACATATATGAGGAAACGATTAGGATATGTAGCCGGCAAAAAATAATTACATGCCATTATCAAAAGAAACGAATTATCGAGGAAGATGTATAAATTCACGTAATAGAACAAATATACAGATAGGTATATACATATACATATAGGTACCTTATAGAGAGATGATGGGCGACGCAAGATAGAGTAGAAAATAGCTTTAGAAAATTGGTTGAAATATCTATGTACAATACTATGGAGGTATAAATACGGCAGTTGAGTTTGCTATAACATTGAAAGCTAGAATTATAGCTACTGGTGCATTATATATACATGTACATGTTGTAGAGTGGCTCTAGGGTACTCATTGAACGCACGACCTTCATGTTTATCAACTTATTTTCCTCAAAACTCTGTCTATAAACATAAGTGGGTAATTGCTGAAAAATCAGACAATCGTGACATTAGGTACTACAAGAACAAGAGATATGTCCAATCCACCAAAAAATAGTTACTTTTATATAATACTTGCTGTTTTACCCGGCACAAAACATAAATTCATAAAAAGTCTTGAGTATGGAACCCTTGTCGACTACAGCTGTAAAATCTTATACCTATTGCAAATTAATTTGTAGTTTCTCTTCATTTTAAACAATAAAATTTGGTTCTTATTAACCCTTAAAATATATTGTAGGTTTTCAAATTCAATTTATTTGCTTTGAACCACGTATTCAACCTCTTTCATTACAGCTGTGTTTCTTTTTCAATGGCTTTATCCCACTTAGTATCATGGCATGCCAAATGTGCATCATCTACAAATAAATTTACAACTTTTTCATTAACAAACACAATTACGACATTTTAGCAGAGGTCCTAGTACCTTACCTTGTAGAACACCTATGCCTATATCCTAATTAAGTAAGAAGCTGTCTTTATTCCAGCGTTGTGCTTTTATAAAACGAATATTCAGGCTATAGCCAATTTAAAAAACTAATGGTACCGATGGTTTCATTGGAATCAGATGATTACCTGTTTAATAGATTATGATGATCTTGCGTCACATTCAACTATCAAAGCTTTTGACACACATAAACGAACTTGCCATTTAGAAGAACAATGTTAAATTGCTGATCTTACCTTAGGACACCCTCAATATAGCAAAAACAAAATAAAAATTTTCCGTGATGATTGTTAAAAAAAATCAAATCGATACCTTGGAAAGAGAAAAAAGTTTATGGAGCTTTCAGGCATCCCCAGATCACCCAATTTTAATTTTGTTATTCACCTCGAATATTAGTTGCAGACAATAATAATCAAGAAAACATGAGATATTTGGTTGTGTCACATACCAGATACTCTACTAATATTTTTCAAGGAAGAACAAATTATAACCTTCTACAAAGATAGAACACAGGGTTGTAGAAAATTACTGGGACCCTTTCCAACAAGCATTTTTTAATTTCTCAGTTTAAATTTCATAGCTGCATCATCCAAATTATCATAAATTTGCTAGATAGACAGAGATTCATTTACCTTGAAACTTCACTTTACTTAGGTATACCATAATTTCTCGTCGTGTCATTTATCGTCGCAATTTCCACTTCTCAACTATCAAAATACCAACTACAAATATGTGAAATTATGTAGAATAGGCATAATATATTATTATTATTATAATACGACATGTTTGACAAAGTATCTACTTGTGTATCAACTTGTCGGTAAATGTTCATTCACCGACTGTCACGCGACGTCATGGGAATTTTATAGTGAAAAGACGCGAGGAAGACGTGTAGGTACCTAGCTTCGAACTCGAAGTCGCATGTCGGTCGCCATATTTATGGTATCTTGAAATGGCGAGATGCATACATTATATACCAGGTTAAGAGAAATTGAAATCATCAAAAGCATCAATTGATGCCATGGATCTTTAGATGAAGCTGGATAATTTGTCAACAATTTTCGGTTTTGTCAAATACGGTTTTGCGGCTTTTGCTATAAAAACCCTAAAAAGTCAAATGTTAACTTTTAATAAAATTGAGGCAACAAGGAACGATTTGTAAAAAAGGAAAAATGGTGTTTTAGAACTTTTAGCTGGAATTTTCGATTTGGAAGTATCTTTTCAATCCCAAATAGTATATAATCATCCTTGCATTCTATTAAACACTAACATCCTTCATATTACAATGAGCCTAAGGCCACCGAGTGGACTACATCTGAAAGTGATAGAGTCGCCCTAGTAACCTAACCTAACCTAACATCCTTCAAAGTTAACAAAAATATACGTCAAAATAGTGAATATAAGTTTGCGAAAAACTAAGGTTAAACGAATTGATGATTGATTTGTGCAGTGTTTTTGACGTTTAAAAACTGTCAATTCCAATGTTGCCAAAACTGCCAAAATAACATTTGCAATATTGATTTTTTTTTAAATATTCGATACTGAAAGAATAACCAAGTGGTCTCAGGGTATAGTTTCATGTTTAAAATTTACTGCGAAAATTTTTTGTTACAAATACTAGCTTTAGAGGAAAAATACGATATTATGGCAACTTTTGACGACAAAGATGACGAACTTTGTCTTCAGGCTTTCGGAAATATGAATTCAGTGATTGCTTTACTAAAATATACTGGCAGCGTTGGCAACATTGATATTAACAGCACTTGAACGTTAAATATAGGTACTGTGATATAAGTCAATCATCAATTCGCTTAACCTTACTTTTTCGCCATCTTATGTATTCGATGTTTAAGCATATTTTTGCTCATTTTGAAGGATGTCAGTGTTTAATAGAATGCAAGGATGATTATACCGGGTTTATAAAGTACAGGGTGTATAAAGTTGAGATTTATTTATTGAATTTGGCAATATTTTTTATGTTTTAATAGTTTCTGCTAGAAAATTTGTAGTTTTATGTTTGTTTACATGATGAGTACAAATTCTAACTTAGCATTTTTTTATAGTAAAATTAAAATATATTGAACTTTTTAAAAGCAAATAACGCAAAAACCGATCGAGCTAAACAAATCAGACAAGAGTGACTTTCCTAGTGGAATTGAACGTTCTTTCATATTTTTTGATTGCTTTCCTAATAATTCAACATTGAAAAAAAGTTTTGATTTACTAAAGCAACATGTTGTAACTAACACCCTGTATAAGAAATGCTAAATTATAAGTCAAACTCGTAATCACCATGCCAAAAACATAAAGCTACAAATTTTGTAGCAGAAACTATTAAAACATAAAAAAATATTGCAAAATTCAGAAAATATTTTTTTTATTTTAAACACCCTGTATCTCGGAAACCTTTAATATTTGTATGAGGTCTATTGAGCTAAATCATCATATTTTGGGGTCTTGAATCTATGGTTTGGAGATTGGACATTCTTAATCGAAAATTCCATTTAAAGGTCGTAAGTCCTAAGATCCCAATATTTTCCTTTTTTATTAACAAATCATTATAAATAGCGTCTTCGGCCTCAATTTTATCAAAACTTATGCTAACATACATCTATTTTTGCAAACATTTGATTTTTAGGGCTTTTATAGCAAAAGCCGCGAAAATACCTCAAAGACTATTAACTTTATAATAGCGGATGCACACGGAGCGAGTCGGAGTAGTTTAAACACAATTAAGCTTTTCAGCATAATCATTTCATGGGCCTCTGGGTGAATTTCATTGAATTATCTATGTTGTATCTATTATTATGAATTAATAACCTAATCAAATCTTACCTATAAAGAAGATAGGAGGCAATAGATCTCAATAATAATAATGAAATTGAAAAACTCTCTCAATTACAGCAGATAAAGTAAAAAACCTTGATTGCATTATTTTATGATGACAAAGTCAAGGTTATTGAAAGAGCCTTTAAAGAAATGATCTGAAAAGCCCCTAGATCATGGTGTTGACACGTTGTTTTTGACCAAGTTCCCAAAGAAAAGGGCATACAATTCAACTGCATGTATTTTTGCTCAATAGACTATACAGGAAATAGTAGGAAACATACGCTTCTATTGTAATTACCAACTTTGGGTTTCTCAACATCTTTAATTCATAGTTCGAATCCATCTCTGATTACATAAGCACATCTCGAATTTCTCATCTTCGAGAATATATTCAGCTTGTAATCAAGCTTACAGCAGCGCAGGTATCACATGTTTTCTGTGTTCTCCCACACAATCTTCTTATCCAGTCTCGCGAGTGTATAGGTACCTACTGACATCACAATCGTATAATTTTCCCTGAAATATATGTATGTGTATACACGTCTCTGTAATGGTGCGTACAAATCATTCAGAAGAATTCTTGGAGCGAAAATGAAACCATACTTTCGCACCGATTTCGAAAACTTGCCATAACAGCGCATTTTATAGACCAAGAGCCAGTACAAACATTTATAGGAAACAAGATATGATCGAATTTTCAACGACTCAGACCGTTTCTAAATCTTCCACGCAAATGATCAGCAAAATAGGATGATGTAGGTAAAATTTATTGATTGAAGAAAATATCTTACAGATAAATCTTACTAGAATAGAGCTAGCTTCATCTAGAGTAATGTTTCCTCACACGTTGAAAATCTCTCTTGGCTCACTAACTATCATAATTATCCTACATGAAAATCCTTGGTAGAAATCCAGAGAGTACGGAGTAATGGTAGGGAATTAGAGGAGATTTCAAATGAGGAAACCATAGATACCACTGTATTATTTACGTACCCATACATACCCAATTGGAGACTTGGAGCTACCGAGCATTAGATGCTTGGAGATTCATACCACAGTTAAATTGTAGAAACATGGAATGTCTTAGAATCTAAGAACAACTCCATCATGAACGGAAATATTCAATAATCCCTTTGCCAACTAATATCATGTTTTTTATACGGAATTTAGCACAATCAATGTCGTCCATTCCAAAATTTTCCAACATTTTTTAAGCAATATTGAAAATTTACAGTAACTTAATACTCAATAATCGCTGAAATAACAGGATTTTTTTCTTTCAAGTACATCCGTGACATATGTAATGAAAGGGCTCTATGAGTAATTGAACAGTATAGCGGTAAGAAAGCGAAAATTTACTTTCTTCCCTCATCAACTAATCGACTGAGAGTTTTTTTTTAATGTAGAATATAGGAATGAACTCAAACGATATAGGAGAACCTATGTGAGAATCCCAATTACGGAACCCCCTCTTCGCGAAACTGACTTGCACTTAATATTTTTTTCAAGCATTTTGACACTTTCTTGCTTTCCTAAAAATACTATTTTTACAAAACGGTCTTAGTTAGCTTACCTTGCTTCTTATTTATTTATTCGAGTCAAAACTATTAATTGATATTTAACCCCCTTCCTGTTGACAGATTGATCTGAAATTTAGTACACGCCTTTAGTTCTGATGACAATGCAATTTATTACATTCTGTATCATTGTAAATTCAATTTTTTGTGCAACGGGATCAATTTAGTCATAGAATAATTATTCAAAATGCCTTTTGATCTCTCCATGTCATCCTTGCACATGTGTTTTATGATAATTTTACTGGGATATAAAATTGGCATAAATTATGGCATTCGTGTTCGGCTGGCATGGACGTGTTTTATAAAAGTGAGAATGCTCGCAAAAGCCGCACGGGCATTAAAAAGCTCGATGCGTTTTGTTTAGTTGTTGTTTATCGACTGACCCTCAGGAGATACGTGCATAAAGCAAGTGATTCTCAGCTGACCACCAACGATTAGGAATAAGTATATATTTATTTTCAAAAAAGAGAATACTCTCAATAGTTTCGCTCTCAATTTTTTCTTTACATATATACTGAAAAGCTTTCGTTTGAAATTGATTTGAACTTGAACAAAAAAATAGGACTAAATCACTAAAAAAAGAAATAATAAATTGAAGTCATTTGGCACCAATTTCGAAAGTATCAGCACCAATTTATCTATTTATTATAAAAAATATATACCTATCTATTTTACATTTTTGCGTGTTTCATAAGTTATGAAAATTGTTAAAGGTTCACTCACGTTTATTCAGTGGTTTCAAAATGTGGCCTCAACAATTTTGAACTTGTCTAGTGCTTCAACTCGAAAACTTTAATAAACTCGCGAGTCTCTCTTTCCAAGACTTATCCACATATTAGTTCAAAATCATCAATAATTTCTGTCTCAATTCCTGCGAGCATATTTGTATTGCAACACCTAAAAAATCTAATTGGTATAGGTTCGGAAAACGAATAGGCCATCTTATGAAACATCTACATCCAATTTATCAATTTGGAAAATTTGCATCCAAAAATCCCTAACACATCGATCATAGTAGGGAGGCGCTCCATCATGTTGAAACCAAACATTTTGTGGTAACTGCACCATTCTGTTTAAGTACAGGAATAATTTGGGATTATTAGCCTACCAATAATTCCCACCGAAACATTCAACTTTTCTGGATGCTGGGTACGTGATTATGAATCCAATGAGGATTCTCATTTGACCAATACTTATCTTGAATTATGGCGGCTAACTGTTCCATTTAAACAAAAAGTTGCTTCATAGGAGAACACTACGTTAGCAGCAAAATGTTCTTCGTCATTAGATCTGTCCATCATGTCATCTTCTGACAATTCTTGAACCATTTATATCTTATACGGATTATAGTTTTTAATTTTCTCTACAAACCGTTGACTAATACCATAATTTAGTGCCAAATTTGTTGTAGAAGTTTGAGGTAATTCCTCTAAGTCAATTGCAATGTTTTGTCTAATAGCTTCGTTCGTGGTGGTCCAGTTCTTGGCAGATCGTTGACCATCCCACTTGCATTAAGACGTTGTAATGTTTTAGTAACCGTTGAACGTGATTTGGGATTTCTTATAAATAAAATCGATTCTTTAGGAGTAATCTCCAAAAAATTATGTCAAACAATCATCACAAAATGAAATGTTTTGGAGTCTACATTCTAGCTAGAAAATGGAGGAGCAAAAACATGTTTCAGTGTTCCTTTTTCTCATTAGTCTTTTTATACAATAGTAGCTTTATTCTCATTATAGAAGAGCAGAGAAATATGCATTTATATCTTGATCTGGCGGTCCTCGGTCTTCCAGTTTTTGGCAGATCTTCGACCATCCTAGTTTCATTAGAAAGTTTTAATATTTTAGTAACCGTTGAACGTGATTTGGGATTTCATATAAATGAAATCGATTCCTTAGGATTCAACTTCAAAAAAATGTTAAACAATCATCACAAAATGAAATGTTTTGGAGTCTACATTCTAGCTAGAAAATGGAGGAGCAAAAAACATGTTTCAGTGTTCGTTTTTCTCATTGGTCTTTTTATACAATAGTAGCTTTATTCTCATTACAGAAGAGCAGAAAATTATGCATTTAGATTTTGATCTGGTGGTCCTCGGTCTTCCAGTTTTTGGCAGATCTTCGACCATCCTAGTTTTATTAAAAAGTTTTAATATTTTAGTAACCGTTGAACGTGATTTGGGATTTCATATAAATGAAATCGATTCCTTAGGATTCAACTTCAAAAAAATGTTAAGCAATCATCACAAAATGAAATGTTTTGGAGTCTACATTCTAGCTAGAAAATGGAGGAGCAAAAAACATGTTTCAGTGTTCGTTTCTCTCATTAGTCTTTTTATACAATAGTAGCTTTATTCTCATTACAGAAGAGCAGAAAATTATGCATTTACATTTTGATCTGGTGGTCCTCGGTCTTCCAGTTTTTGGCAGATCTTCGACCATCCTAGTTTTATTAAAAAGTTTTAATATTTTAGTAACCGTTGAACGTGATTTGGGATTTCATATAAATGAAATCGATTCCTTAGGATTCAACTTCAAAATATGTTAAACAATCATCACAAAATGAAATGTTTTGGAGTCTACATTCTAGCTAGAAAATGGAGGAGCAAAAAACATGTTTCAGTGTTCGTTTTTCTCATTTGTCTTTTTATACAATAGCAGCTTTATTCTCATTATAGAAGAGCAGAGAATTATGCATTTATATTTTGATCTGGCGGTCCTCGGTCTTCCAGTTTTTGGCAGATCTTCGACCATCCTAGTTTCATTAAAAAGTTTTAATATTTTAGTAACCGTTGAACGTGATTTGGGATTTCATATAAATGAAATCGATTCCTTAGGATTCAACTTCAAAAAAATGTTAAACAATCATCACAAAATGAAATGTTTTGGAGTCTACATTCTAGCTAGAAAATGGAGGAGCAAAAACATATTTCAGTGTTCGTTTTTCTCATTAGTCTTTTTATACAATAGTAGCTTTATTCTCATTACAGAAGAGCAGAAAATTATGCATTTAGATTTTGATCTGGCGGTCCTCGGTCTTCCAGTTTTTGGCAGATCTTCGACCATCCTAGTTTTATTAAAATATTTTAATATTTTAGTAACCGTTGAACGTGATTTGGGATTTCATATAAATGAAATCGATTCCTTAGGATTCAACTTCAAAAAAATGTTAAACAATCATCACAAAATGTAATGTTTTGGAGTCTACATTCTAGCTAGAAAATGGAGGAGCAAAAACATGTTTCAGTGTTCGTTTTTCTCATTGGTCTTTTTATACAATAGTAGCTTTATTCTCATTATAGAAGAGCAGAGAATTATGCATTTATATCTTGATCTGTACAGCATCACGTTGGGATAAAGTTCCAAAGCCGACTCCTTATGGAGACATGATCCTTTACCCAGAAAAAAAATAATCGGGTAGTATCAAGTACGGATTATATTCGAGCATAATCGAATCTCTTTCATACACATACACACTGACTGCTCTTGCCATCTCCTTCATGCACCTGCTGTCCCTCATTAATTCCTATTTTGCCTAAGAGGCCGATTATGGACGAGAGAATGATCGTTCCCGAGGTGTCCACTGTTCGTGTACTAGTAAATAGCAAAAGGAGGAAACATTAATATAATAGATGATTATAGTTTTGTATCGAACGCTAATTGGTTGGCTCTCTTCTTTGGTCGTTCTCAAATTAATTATAACTCAATTGACAGGTGACTATATGGGAAGATATTATTTTAATAGGTTGATATCTCTCGGAAGGTTTAATTATAATCATTACTTTGAGATAATAATTACAAGGTAAATACTATACAGGGTTGGGCAAATGTGTGGAAACACAAAAATATCAGATATAATAATAAATACCCTAATAATAGTTGGGTAAAAGTTTTACTTCTATTCAGTGGCATACTCATTAGCTACGCTAATTTTCAAAAGTACCAGAACCAAAGGAATTGAAATTGTTTTTTTCTTTAAAGAACATAATAGGTACGTTGTTTATGCTGATTCAGAAATTTCAAAAATTCGTGGGCAAACACATATTTCAGACGGGTCTAGGACACTTCGCCCAATAGACACTTGGCCTTAAATAATATATAGACCACTTCGCCCAAAAATTTCGTACTAAACTATTTCCAGAGCTACTTCACCCAATGTCATTAGAAGTCCACAAAGTCCAAAATGGACACTTTGCCCAAAACTCATTGGTGAACACTTCGTCCCAAATGTCCACTTCGCCCCAAACTCGTTGATGGACTCTTCGCCCAAAATGTCTGTTCGAGACCTTATTAGTTATAAGTTAATATTATAAATGTTTAAATTCAAGGTAGTAGAATGTTAAGTTCATTATATTACTGTTACTGTGAAATACTGGCTGCAAATAATTAATATATAAATTTATAGATCGGCAATTCAAATATGGTAATCCCTGGTATATCTTTTATCGAATTATGTCATGTTTAGGAACTGTATTATGTTTTAAATAATATAATTTTATTTAAAAATAAAGTGAATTCTCTGCTTATTTTGTATAAATATATATTGATCATTACTATGGTCCCGAACAGACTTATATTTGGCGAAGTGGCTCTGGAATTTTTTGGGCGAAGTGGTCGATATATCATATTGGGCGAAGTGTCCATTGGGTGAAGTGTCCAGGTCCCTTTCATACATTCCACTTCTGTAACTTGGAAATTGCACAGTTTTATGATCAATGTCTAATTAAATGTTGCCGGACATGGTCTCATTTTTATTGTCACAAATGTTAGATTTTCGAAAAAAATTGCCCCCTTCGCTTTGGGAGAAGTTTTCGAGGGGATGGACATGTAGAATGTCGTTTTTTTTTCAATGGATCCAGTTTTCAATAGTCATCTCTCTATCAAATAAAATTATAAAAATCGGAGCATGTTCACATGGCGTGAACATCCATAATAAAGAAAATCCCGATGGCCTGTAGTCAGCGGAAAGGTAAATTTTTCAAAATTCATTGAATTGAAATTTGAACAACCTTTTCATTGGTATACCTACATGTTATTACATAAAATTGTCGTATGTGTCATAACCTTGCGGTTAGAGGTTTTTGTTTTGGCTGTTGAATATAAGGCAGACTGGGTTCGAGTTCCACTTCAAGGCAGAAATTTTTTTCGCCTATCTCTATCTAATTTACAATTACATGAAATTTATATTGAGTGTTCATGTTTTATCAATATTTGCTATTTTTCTTTATTAATTTTTATTTTTTTACCTGTGTATTTTATGAAAAATTGCTCTGAAGAAAAGTTGTAGGTACTGATTATATCTATAACCTCAAATTTTTTTTGATGATATTTACACTACGGCTCTTTTTTGATAATTTTTTTAAATGTTTGAATGATCGCCATTTTGAAACTACTAACCCGATATTGCCCAATAACGAACTCGACCGAGATATTTGAGAGATTGATTTTTGTAGCAAATTTGAACTTGATACCTTCAAAACTGCGACCTCTATCGTGTTAACAAATTTCGTAATATATATATATGTATATATATATATATATATATATATATAAACTTTTGAACCAAATGTTTTTTTGAACTAACTTATAGACATATAACAACATGCCGTTGAAATTTTTTCGAAATTCAAAAGTGTGAACGATCGCAATAGGTACATTTCTATAAGAAATTTACCAAAAAACATACAGACAAACAGTCGAATTAGTTCGTGGATAAAAAGTCAAATGGATAAGAGTAAAAATGAATAGATAAATAATGGAATAATGTAAATTGATATTTATTCCTCAATATCAAATTTCTATTTAATCACAGAAAAACATGACATTAAGAAAATGTTTCTTTTGGGTCTATGTGGAGATCTGGCGACATTTGAATAATTGTTTGTTTTTTTTTTCTTAGTTAAGTAATCATCTGAACCTTTGGAAGTACTAGTATATCTCAATAATTGATCAATGTTTACCTTTAGCTAAAATTTTTCCCATTAGGCTGATATTGACACAAAACTTGTCAATACGTGTTTCTCTTATTTGTAAATAAATAAAGCCGTAATTATTCCAGTAGCCAGTATTTGGTCAAGCTAATGTTTTGCTAATGCATTAGACTAGTACCTGTACTACCTAATCCATACTTGGACAGAAATTAAATAAAGTCTGAATGCTTAAGAAAATTATTAATTACTGTAGATAGATAATTAGATTTATTCTAGTGGACAAGCTTCGAGATCATTTCTAAAGCTGGTTATTTTCCAAAGTATTTCAGGCGTATTCATAATCCAATCTTAGTTCATTACTAGCCTAGTACCGTTTTAAAATAAAAAAAAAAACAAAACACTATCCTGCTATAACACTGACATAAGAGTCATAACCCTAATTTAAGGTTAAGTTAGTTAGATTGAAGGACGATCGTGGATTGAAGGTTCTGTCAGTTGTGTGTTCTGGTAGCAATAAACCTCCGCACTTAAATTAGTAGCGTACTATGTTTCGATTATGAATACGGATGTTAGAGTATAGAGGATCTCTTGATAAAGTCCAAAGAAAGATTTAAAAATATGGAAATGCACAAATGGAACTTATGGGCTGGAGGGTTCCATACCTGTAAAAACCAAAGAGGCATCTCTGAGCTCCATGGGTTTTTTCGCTAAATTTGTGTTTAGTATATTAGTATATCACTGGACTGGCTGGGACTTAAAGGTGGAGGGTTCCATACAGAAAAATCCCAAAAACATATGTAGGAGAAAGTCTCAGGCTGTTTTCTCTAGGTGCATCTCTTTGAATGGATCTGGGTTGATGTTCAGACTAGTTCTATGTACGAGTAGGACTCTGAAGTAGAAGAGTTCCATATTCAAGACTTTTCATGACTTTACGCTTTCGTACCACAATCTGCCAAAGTGTTTTCATGGAAAGTACCGGGTAAAACAGCTAGTATGGAAATAAAAATCCATGGAATGAAAACTATAATTTTCTCTACAGAAAGGAAGAAGCTACAATTTCAACTGAGAGGCAGAAGTTGTAACAGATTAAAATCCACCATTATTATAAAGAAACAGTCATGGAGAGTCTGGGAAGATAACGATAGAAATTACAGAATGTTTTGGTTGAACTGGATGTTTCTCCTCAAAACCCTACGATGCAGATTATCTGTGAACAAAGAAATTCCACGTAAATCAATATATCAGACAGATCAGCAAATGGTTAAACTATTGATAGTCTATGGTAATAAAAATGTAGTGAGTCCTGGCCACTAAGAAATATTACAAAAATGGAAAAGTAGCAACCGAGATGAGATTTCTGATGAAAAATAGAAGGAACTGTGATAAATCATCGAGTAAAGTAGATCATAGTTGATGCCAAATTTAAGATTTGCCCATCGAAACCAGAATAGAAAAAAGAGAACTCAGCTGGCAAGGTAGGCCATATATAGATGGTAATTTCAAACTATAACTAATTTAAAGCTTAAACATTTTTATATTAGAAAACACATTTTATTTCTCCAATTCGATATTCCTCAAGGGTATGTTAGGGAACACCGATTAAGATAGTTTGTGAAATGGAATATTTTCTGCCAGTTTGACATTGATTTGATACTGCTACACGAAAAGTAGGATGCCAAGATAATGGGACAATATGTAACCGGACACCCGAATATTTCATAATGAATCCCTAATGGAAGATTAGTTAACCCTTCATTTTATGTCGGCCTTAGGATTTCAGTAATTGCTAAACAAAAAATGTGGACACTCGATGGTATAGGGGAATAGGGATGACCAAATGAGCATACGTATGAGCGAACGTAGCAGATCAACTCGTTTGTGAATAACCATAAAAGCATAATTTTACAACAACAATATGCTATAACGACCGTGAATGTTGGTACTCTTAGTGCGACGACTGATGCATAAAACGCACATAAAAATGGCAAAATATTCTCTGCCAGCAGAAGTAGAGACAGTACCTAGTAGCAGTGGTTGTTTCAGTTTGTGGTACTAGCAGACATTCCATTTACATAAATATATAGTTTACAATGTATAAAGTGGTTGTTAATTATGTTGTAAAGGTACATAACTTTAACATTTTATTCGGACGCACAAGTAGATGCTAATATGGGGTAACGAAGAAAAAATCATGGTAAGATGGAAGGGAGACATAAATTGCGTTTATAATTGATTTTATTATCTCGATGAGTTTTTCGCAAATATTTACAGAGAAATCTAGGAGATCCATAAGCAAATGCAGCAAGCCGAGGAAAATGTAGATAATAAGAATAGGTACTTTCCATAATAATTTTGTTCTCATGATGTTATTTTTGTATGATTTGTATTAGGAGTTAGTTACATTGCATTGTAATAAGGAAATTGCTGTGAAGTGGTGGATGTCTGGTTGCGTGATGGTAGACGGACCGGAAAGGCAGCAGGAGGAAAGAATATACCTATGAACTACGAATGCAAAAAAATATCCTTCAAATGGCTGCTGTGAATTGGGCATTTGATGAATGTAATAAGATCTTTCGGTATCTGCTACCTGGGCTCGTTTGTACCTCAATTATTTGACAGGATGTTCCTTCAAAAGTATTTTGTTTTGGTAAACGATACCTACGTGAAACTGAGTCAGAGTCAGTTCAGCAGGTACGAGACGTGCTGATCGAAAAAAGCGAGTAGAATAAGATCGGGAGACCGAGGTGGTCATGGAAAATGATTCTTACGAGTCTACTTAAATGAGGAGTCGCCATCGTGCATCAGCCACTTTGTATAGGCCTTCAAAGGGGCCTCTTCTTATAATGAAATTCAGATATTGTCGGCAAAATCTAAAAACACATTTTCATTGAATAAACTTAAACTTTTTTACCTATGACTAATAGGTACATTAAAAATATTTAGCCTTATTCATAATCTTAGGTTTGGTACTAGCTAGTACCGTATTAAAATAAAAAACAAAACCCTATCCTACCATAACACTGACGTAAGATTCATGAACCTTATTAAAGGTTAGGTTAATTATTAGATTGCATCACAGTCCGCATTTACTACCGTGGATTGATAATTCTGTCAGTTGTACGTTCTGGTAGCCATAAACATCCGCACTTAATTTAGTAGCGTACTAAAATTCGATTATGAATACGGCTGATTGTCTTTAACGGTTTTTAATCTATAGGTGCATGGT
Source organism: Crioceris asparagi (assembly GCA_958507055.1). NCBI lineage: Eukaryota > Metazoa > Arthropoda > Insecta > Coleoptera > Chrysomelidae > Crioceris > Crioceris asparagi. The sequence goes on from OY293829.1 coordinate 2,292,143, forward strand.
ATTTCCTCATTTTCACTGCCTTAAACATTAATAACAGTTCAGGGATCATCAAATGTTCATAAAACAATACACACTATACCGAGCAATTCTAAATCATCTGGAAATTGGACTCAAGAATTAAAGTTTCACTAATTGGATGAAAAAGGGGTGAATTTGCACTACGTTATTCATACTTTGTCAAATCATATTTTTGTATTTATATGAGTATAAAATAATCAACTAGATGGTGACGTACACGTGCTTTTGGCTTTTTTTTGTATGGACCTTTTACGTTTCTAACAGTAATGTAATGAAGTTGTCAATCCAGTTCAAGAGCAATAGCCATATACAGGGTGGTCCGAATTATATTGGGGAAACTTCAACAGCGTATTCAGCAGATAAAAATAATCAAAAATGTTCATATAAGCTTATCTCCAAAAACGCTTCGTTTTGGAGATACGGGGTGTAGAAATATTGCGAAAAAAATCGTTTTTTCTTATTTTTAAGGAAACTTTACTAGATTTTGCATTCGAACTTAGTAGGTATTATTGCCACTTAAAAACAAAATTATGGCATGATAAACACATGTTTTTGTTTTACCAGTGGCGTTCGTGGGACAGTTTTAATTATTTTAAATAATAAAAAAATGTACGCCAATGGATTATCACAATTTTAATAATAAATTTAGATATATTGATCAATTCTAAATAAAAACGGTCTCTCTAGTCTTTGCGCTAAAATAAACCGTTTTCGAGACAAAAAATTATTATTGTTTGCATATGCACCTAATATCTGAGGTTTGCAAATTAAAATAAAATAATTCGCGCTATTTCAATTCGTTTTTATTCACATCACATTTGCAAACGTAAGATATTAGGTGCACATGCAAACAAAAATTATTTTTTCTCGAAAACGGTTCGTTTTAGCGAAAAAACTGAAGAGACCATTTTTGTTTAGAATTGATCAGGATAACTAAATTTGTTAACGAAATTGCGATAAACTATTGGCGTACAATTTTTTTATTATTTAAACTAATTAAAACGGTATTATGAACGCCACTGGTAAAACAAAAACAAGTGTTTATCATGCTATAAATTGATTTTTTAGTGGCAATAACACCAACTAAGTTTGAAAGAAAAATCTACGCTGTCAAAGTTTCTCCATTATAATTCGGACCACCCTGTATACACAATATCTCACCCGTATGATAAAAGTAATGCTTCTTCCTTCTCAAATCTCAATTGTGAATCTCATATTGATTATCCGCTTATTACATATTACATACATGTGGCCATCCAACATCTTAGCCGGAAGAAGAAGATGGGGAAGAAGAAGAAGAAGAAGATCAAACTATATCGGACGAAATAGACATAATCTAGGATCTCTACCATATTATAGAGAGACTTCTGCTGTAATTAAGCAGCCTGCTACTTACCTGCAGAGGTAGAGGTTGGTACTACTCGCCCATGCAAGGCATTCCAAAAATGCGTCAACTTCAACCATATAGATATACTTCACCTTTAGTCAGATAAACCAATTATACTTAATTAATAGAGATCAATTAGCTACGATTCTATTATCGAGAATATGAGGGAGATAAAGTGCTAAGAGAGTGCACAGCCAGCCAAGGTGCGATGAACTTGTTTCGAGCTAAACGTGTTTTGTCCGTCCTCGATCCTCCTTCTACCTTTGTATATATATATATATATATATATATATATATATATATATATATATATATATATATATTGATTTCAAGAGAAGCACCTTCCAGCTCTCTGTAGTTTAATACTGGGGCGTAGATGCACTGGGGGGAGTATATTTGTCGCCAGAAGGGCATGATCATGTAAATATCTTACTCTGTAATCGTGTAGTGTCCGGTTTTCAACAGATGTTTATGTTTCAGAGGTCTCTGAGTCCAAAAAGTAGATTTTCTCCTACTGAACTATCTGTTGCTAATAATAGATATCTCAGGAACTGATTTACCGATTTTTGTACTTTCTTTTTTGTTTTGTAGGGTATATAATATAATATATGTAGGAGTATAAGGTTCGTCGGTGACACAGATTGTGCATCCTGCACGTTCTGTTTGCTGGGCAAGAGCTAAAAAACGTGTCTCGTTCAAGATTGTAGCGCGAAAACGGATTTAACGATTTTTAAGGCCTCTTCCCACCTGCTATAACGCATATCTTTGACAAAAAAGAGGAAAAAAAGCTACAACGACATGGATGTCTCTGACAGAATTGAGAAACGCTGAAAGAAAGAAAGGTCCTGCTCCATCTGAGGGCCTTATCTGTTGAAGTTGAATCCCGGTCTATGGTTTGGTGTTTCCATCGGTGTGGTTCCAGTCTCTTATCTACATTACGCATCCATAACTTCTTCCTACATCTGCTGTAATCACGCTCGATTTTTTTTTTCTATTACTATCTGTATTTCTTCACTATTGCTTCTTTTAATTTTCTAGTGAATTTCTGACTGAGCTGTTTAGGTCTCTTTCAAGATATGTTCCATTTTTGTACTATTGATACATACAAGTGGTACATCGGTGATAATACGCATCCTTATCGAACACCTCTTTGAATATGTAAGTAGTTTGTGTTGCCGCATTACGTTTGGATTTATCCTTTATGGCTCCAATATATTAGATATCTATAGAAAATTAAGATTCTGTTAAATTACCGCCATATAGCGCATAAGTGAATGATAATAACATTTGAAGTATATGAGAATTAAGTTATATCCGTTAATATTATGGAATTTCATGGAAAGCAATAGAATGTTACCAGTAAAGTCTCTCAAATACTGGTCTTCCCAATCGGAAGTGCGAAAATGCTCTGGAAAACTGCCAATGCATGAAATAATCTTCACAACTTATGGTCTCTATTTCAATTTTATGACCTTTGAAAATAAATAAGTCCTGAAAACCAATTTTATATTTGAGGTCAGTAAGCCACAGCATGGGTGTATCCTGTCAAGATTTCTTATGGGATAGAAGAAGAAGAAGAAGAAGAAGAAGGGACTTTACGAGCTTGTTCGTTCACACATTTTATGACAAAATAAAATCCACATATTATCGAGGATGTCCAAAGATGTGAGCTGGTAATATTATTGCTGTTTGTGGTCTAGGACTGGGAGGTGATATGGCGGCTCGAGACGAGCATTGAGGATTTGTCATTTAATGCGAATCTGAAGAGAATATACAAAAATATGTTAGCCAGTAATGGGCAAGAAAATCCATAAAAGGGAATAATCGATAACAATATATGGCGTTTACTTGTAACTTTTTATTAAATTATTTAATGCGGTAGAACTTCTAGAAAGTTATAAGCTTGAACTGCTCTGCCCTTAGACAGCATCGCCATAATAAAGCGGAGGCAATTGAATGCTAAATGATTTCATCAAAACGTAGTTTATTTTATTTTTATTTTTAGTAAAAATTTGATTGTAAAATAATTTTCTGAAGGACGTTGAATGCCAGATTTTGTTGGTATGGGTGAGGCGCCATATATCTGAATAAATAAAAAAAACTGGCTGAAACACGGTATATAGATGGAGCAAGAACTTATACTCACACACTTCTGGTTCCGAACAAATTTTTGTATAAAGTCTGATTTTTACTGTAGGTACTTTATTATAAAGGGTGTTTCATAATATATGCGCAGGACTTGAGAATGTGATAGCTCCATGTACCATTTTCGAGATACAGGGTTGAAAAAAAAATCGTTTTTTCTGAATATCTCCGGAACCGTTTATAGTACAGAAAACAGCTTTTGTAAGCATTTTCCACTAATAATAAACTAAGTTTTAAGTCAGAAAAAAATTTTGTTAAGTCATAATTGGTGAAGATTTTGAAGGAGTAGTGGTTGTTTATCTCCCCAATTTCTACGTCAATGGAAAAAGTACGGTTTTGAGGCGCCCATTTGAACCGCCAATGTTTTCTACACAAAAAGGTACAATTGGTCCTGAGCTCTAAAGTCGACCGTTTTCGAGAAAAATCAACTTTTATGTTAAAAAAACACGGTAAATTTTTTGAAATACAACTTTTGTATTTATTAATCAAACAAAATTTCTGTAAACGTTAGAAAAAGTAACAAAAGCTACAATTGACCGTGTTTTTTCAACATAAAAGTTGTTTTTTTTTCGAAAACGGTCGACTTTAGAGCCCACGACCAACAGTAACTTTTTTGTGTAGAAAGCATTTGCGGTTCAAATGGGCGGCGTACTTTTTTCATTGGCGTAGAAATTGGGGAGAAAAACAACCATTACTCCTTCTAAATCCTCACCAATTATGACTTAACAATTTTATTTTCTGACTCAAAACTTAGCTTATTATGAGTGGAAAATGCTACAAAAGCTGTTTTCTGTACTATGAACGGTTCCGGAGATATTCACAAATAATGATTTTTTTTTCAAATTCTACACCCTGTATCTCGATAATGGTGCTTTTTAGAGGGTAAGTTAATATAAACTTTTTTTCATATCTTTGGACAAGCTATCACATCCTCAAGTCCTGCGCATATATTATGAAACACCATGTATAATTTTGAATATAAACTTCTAATGTAGGCAAGACAAAAGTTTTATATGGATTTCTTAGTCTTGCATCATAGATGTTGACTAATATACAGGGTGTTTCATAAAAATGGTCATACTCTTAATGGTATATTCTATGGTCAATTGTAAGTCGATTTGACAATATTTATCTATATAAAAATGCACCCTTAAAAAGTTACAGCCCTTCAAAGTTGTATTAAATCGATAAGCTTTTTGGATGTAGAATCCAAGCAGTAAAAAATAATAGTTTGTAATTTTGGTATCTACCATTTCTTAGGGTCAAAAATCGTTTGCGGATACAGTTGAAACGTTCCCGTAAAGGCAAGGGGGTGAAATTGGCATTGCACCTCTTTTCAATCTCCATATTTTTAGTTTCCATTTCATCTAACAAAGTTGTTTTAGCAAATTTGAAAAGAATAATTCCTTAAGATTTTTTTTGCCTTCTTACCGATTTTTGTACCTAGGAAACGGCAACTTTGAAGGGCTGTAACTTTTTAAGGTTGCGTTTTTGTACAAAGATAAATGTTGTCAAATGAACTTAAAATTGACCATGCTATCAAGAGTATGACCAGTCTTTATTAATTACCCTATATATCAGATGAAAGTGAGCTCTATTCCGTAATCTGAAAAAAATGTTCAAATTAAACGTTTCCGGATATGGTAGTGACTTCAATTCTGTCACCTCAGATTTTCGAGAAATATTGTTCCCTCCACTCTCTGTGGGGCGGTTTTAAAAGGGAAGGATATTTTGGATTTGCGTTTTTCTAAATATGGGACCATTTCTCAACTCTCTTCTTTCAAATGAATCAAGAATCATCAAAATCGGAGCACGCTTACTATGCAAACTATGCGAACATACATAAAAAAGCAAACATACAACCGAATTGTATGCCTACTCCTTTTTTGGGAAAACACTCTGTTGCTAACTTATAACGTTGATCTTTAGAAAATTGGTTCGAAAAATTTGTCGGGTCATAGATACAGATTCAAGGAATACGCCAAATTTTTACAAATAAAAAGTTATTCTACCAACTCAATGAAAACAAAGTCTCAAAAGAGTTGTATCCCTTCACAGTTTCAACATTTCTTATACCTAAATGGACAATGTTGAATCAGATGCCTGAAATCAAACTTTTCACTTTTCTATTACAATTCTCTCTGTTTGAGTCGTCCTTTTACGGTTCCGTATATCCGACAGCACCAATAGAATTAATATTATTTTGTATTTTTCAGTGCACCAACTAATAACTTCGGTCCAATTTTCTGTAAAAAAAATATTTATTTCAACTAAATATGACAGAATGTGAAAAGTTCTTCATTTCTCGAACTATTAACATTACGTTTTTTTAGCACAATCCCCTAACAAATCACTATTTGAGTAACATAAGAATAACAATAATTGTATATACTCATATTTAATTCATATTCTATGATTTATTTGACCATTGACCGTTTCCTCTATCGTTTCATTTTCCAACTTTATCTGCGCTGAAAATACTTAATTCTTAATGTTAAATATCATATTTCTGCAAAACTAATTACAACAAAGTCGTTTCGTTCCATCATTACGACCTTATACCTTATTCATTAAAGCAAATATCTCAAATCTGAGATTACTAATGATCAAATTCAAATTGTTTACATCTTCTAAATGGAGTTCGTATGCAAATGTATAAATACCAAAGGGAAGTTGTGTATTTATTTCTGAAATACAAGACCAAGTCCAACATGGGTGCTTCGTCAAAAGCCAGAAGAAGATTGTTAACTAGCTAAGATTGTTTGTTTTTTAACTTGTTAACATGCAAACTAACGATCGCTATTTTATTTTTATATGCCGGTTAAATTACTGGAAATTAATATAAATTATTATATTTGATATATGAAATATATAACTTGGATTGGAGAAAAAATAAGCGAGAATTTTAATTCCAATGATAAATCAAAGCAATGAAGAAATACCAGTATGTTGATGAGTTATTGGAGAAAGATATATCATAAATATTCTCAATTTTTTTACTGATTTCAAAAAAAGGAGAAGGTATATCAATTCGGTTGTATGTTTGCTTTTTTATTATTTTTTTATGGGTGTTCGCTCGTTTCGCATAGTAAACGTACTCCGGTTTAGACGATTTTTGTTTCATTTGAAGAGAAGAGCTGAGAAATGGTCCCATATTGAGAAAAATCAAATCCAAAATCTCCTTCCTTCCAAAAACAGCCCCCAAAGTTGGTGGAGGGGGCAATTTTTCTCGAAAATTGAAAATCCGAGAAGACAGAATTAATTAAAATTCCATATCCGTAAATGTTTAAATTGAACATTTTTTCAAAAGAGTTACGGTTTCCGATTTTCGCAATGGTAAAGTCAGAAATATGTGATACGCGTATTTCTGCCATGTGGAAGAGCAATTTTTTTTATTGTTGATCCTTTTGGAAATGTTCTTTGCGGTACATTCAAACAAACCCAAAAATATGGCGCACACATTTCTCTTTCAAAGAAATTTCAACATATTATCTAAACACTACAATCAAGATCAAAAAAAAATTAATTTATAAAATGGACCTAGAAATTACTGAAATCGTGTGACCAATAATTAATTAAGATGAAAAGGAAACACAAAGTCTTGTCCACAGTTTATTCCTAAAATGTTAATTGAGACATGTTTCGAGATTGTACAATCAATATCATTTTCAATCAAAAAATGTTCAAAGTTATGAAGATGCTGAAATTATTTTCTTTTAAGATACCAAGAAAAACTTTGCTGAAAATGATCTTTTCTTTATTCCTATCAGATAAAATTTGCGAATTTTGAAAGATTTTCCACTTCCACCTCATTTAGATTTGGTTTTCAATGGGATGAGATGTACTTTTTTATGGAACAAAAAAAAGCAAACAAACCGATGAATTGTATATCTACGTCCAGCATTATGAAGAAGCGGGTCCATATCAAAGATTGCGCATTGCTATATCCACCATTCTTTGCTGTTCGGGTAGAATATGCAAAATTCAAGATCTAATTAAAAATTGTATAATGAATCTACAGGATTGTCGTTGTTCATGTAGCAAAAAATACACAGCGTCCATTAAGACAGCTTCGTTACCATCAGACTCAATATAGCGCCTCTAAATTAAATAAAAGTTGATAATTTCACTGGCATATCACCGCATCAATTCTCACACAAACCAGTAACGATTCGCTCTATTAAAAGGTAAATAATTAATTAGAACTACTCTGACTGCATGTTTAATTAACACACGGGAGCGATCCACACCGCAAATCCTTCTTTTACTTCTTCTTCTTCTTCTTCTTCTATTTATTGGTCTTTTTATTTTGTACTATGTATGTAGAAACAATTTTTCCGCAGATGATTCGAAGCGCGAGCGCACACGGGCCAGACGAAGAGAGAAAGATAAAACCGAACGACCGACAGACAGATAGACATGGCGATAACGTCATCTCACCGTCCCGTAATTAGGAACGCTCGACGGACGCTGGTAGAGAGAGAGAGACACGGCATCTAAATATTGATCTTGAGCGTAAAGCATATCCCGACATGGCCATCATAATACCCTTCTGAGCGTAAAAGACATACATATTTTATATTATTCCAATATCGGCAGCCGTTTACTCTCTTTGATGGGTATCGTGATAAATCTTCATTTGTATCTTGGTCTTCATCATGTCCGACTGTCAGGCGTCGTTCTTCTAACTTCGTATAGAAGCAGATACATTAAATAAAAATTAGAGTGAGAGTATAAATAGAACATTTAACAGGACTGACTTTATTAGTTGGTGGATTGAAAATTACAAAATAGATACTACACTGGTACTGGTAAGTTTGAGGTTGTGCTGTTTTTTGACCGACGAACCCCGAACAGAGGCGGTATACAATTCGACTGTCAGCTCCGATTTTGATGATTTTTGATTCATTTGAAACAGGTTCCTTGAGAAATGGTCCCATATTCATAACAACGCAAATCCGAAATGTCCTTCCCACCGAAAACTGCCCCCAAAGGGGGTAGAGGGGGCGAATTTTCTCGAAAATCGAAAATCTTGGTATAATTAAAGGTAGGACAACATCCGGAAACGTTTAAATTGAACATTTTTTTTTTAAGTTAGGGTGATCGAGTTGGAGGCATAATAAATTCTAAAATATGAGTATTTTTGCTATGTGGAGAGGGCGATTTCCCTCGAAAATTGAATACTACATGAAAGACCTATTTATTTGTAGCAACATTTATAATGAAACTTTTTTTTCCTTAGAGTTACGGTTTTCGAGTTACGGCGGTGGTAAAATGGTAACATCTAAAATACTGATGCGTATTTCCGCAGGGATGTTCAACAATTTTCGTGACTAATGTTACGCTCAAAAGTGTGAAATAAATATTTTTTTACAAAAATTGGACCGACGTTATTAGTTGGTGCACTGAAAAATACAAAAAAATATTAATTCTGTTGGTGCTGGTACTTGTGAAGTTGGTGCTAAATGTTATCAATCTAACTGCAACTGCACAACTTCAAAAGTAACAGCACCAATAGAATTAATATTATTTTTAATTTCTTAGTGTACCAACTAATAAATTCAATCTTATTTTTTATCATCCATCCATCCAGTCACCTGAATCGTTCTGAAATATTCTCCCATTTTGAAAAGATCGTTGAGCTTGATTCTGTCTTCATCTTCAATCAATCTTCATGATGTCCATGTCACTCATTATACAAGCTTAATAATATTCAGATAATATGCATGTGACCGCAATGATTCCAAGAGAGTAATGACATTTCTTGTCCCCTCCAGGCACTCTCATATAATTCGATCAGATACCAAACCCACTATCAAACTGTCAACAATACAGCTCAAAATTCTAATACTCAATATTTACCTTCCATACTAAGGAGATGAGTCCCGTTCAGATGATTGGTACACTGGTCCATGATATGGTCTTCCGTCGCTGGAATTTTTATTTCAAAAGGTTGAGTTTCAACTTGTTTTTTTATCTCTCAATTTTCTTTGATGTTGTTGCTGGTGCATTTTTTCCTCACAGAATTGCGCAAAATTGCCGACGACGATGAAGGCATGAACATGATGGCTGCGAGACCGCCACGTGTATAATTTAGATCTCTAATTCGATGGATTTGATTGTTATTGATCCCCGACATCATCGATGGATCTCGGTTAGTTAGTTAGGAGGAGGAGGATGGATGGCTGCGGGAGATGGCGCGGCAGATAGTTGCACGAGCATTTTCCACGTAAATAGGCCGAGGTACGATCAGAAAATCTAAGAAATAAGATAGTTTTTTCCCATGGTACATGGGCACTTACCTTGTGACGTCACTGAGAAGCTGCTGGTCTGGCCAGAGTATCATCGATCAATCTAATTATTTTCAAAAATGATTTTTATAACAGTTTATTAAATCAAAATGAAAGATGTGAAGATTTCTACAGTGAAGTACATTAAAATATGAATGACTCTGGTCAACAGTAGATAAATTAATGCCTACCAACGATGACAACAACTACTCGGTGAGCTAATACTCCATCCTGCATTAGAGTACATCATCGTTGATAGGTGCAATATGATTGCAGTTATTATCATCAAAAACCCCATAGTTAAGAAATAAAGTCGAAAAAAAATCTTTGAAATATAAGGGTTTAAGGTTTAATTAAAAATGGTTGATGCAGATTTTACAAAAGAACAATCAGATAGTTTACCTATAGTTAATATGTTTATAGCTGCGTCATTGATATGTTGCCATACGGAGTACCAGAAATTAAGTATTTATGAGTGTTACACTTCATATATTCTGATCATGTTAATGACTGTTCAAGTGCATCTGACGGTTTTATCATCCCTTTTTCCAAGCAATCAATGATACAAAAAGACATTAGTATATCGAGCTCGAAAAGCCAGAGGCAGATTTGACTTTATAAAAGAAATTTGCGGCTTTATAATAAATCTTCTTACATATTTACTAATCACTGCTAAAGATAAATATTTCAGAAGCATTAAAAAATTAAAATGATCTTCACATATAAAAATAGCAGTGTTCTTTAGAGAAATATCCGCCCATATTTCTGAATGCTCTTAGCCATTAGGATTGGCGATTTTTATCTTCAGGTACGTGAATAAAAATTTTATTTGGAGTTTTCACGGTTGTACTAGTAAATAGTGGCACAATGCAGTACTTAAGATAAGTATTTTCCATTTCATACAAAACAAAAATAAATAAAATCTAATAAACAAACCAAATATCACACCAAAACAGAAAAGCAATGTGCATCAAATGGCAAATAGCATGGCTGCTGCGGCTCGACTCGTCTCGATGCAAGGAGTGACGTCACAGCAGGTCGCGCGTTTGGCCTCGTTTGAATTAGCCAGGATTTCAAATTTAATAATTTATTGTAAAATAAGTACTGCGATTTAAGAGCTGGTATTTGGTATTGGGTGTTTATATACATAAACACACAAATTAATAAAATAAAAAAATATTGGCAAGTCCCCTATTCAATATAAATGTCATTCGGAACCCATCATAGTTGACTCGAGCGTATGATCGCCGATAAAAATATAAGAAAAGAGACTAATAAGAGAATTGGACAGACGTTGGTAGACACGTATGGGAGTTGAGAGAAGAAGCAAGAAAAAAAATTATGGCTAGTGAAATGGATTACTTAAAACGGAGTGCGCGGATATCGAGAAGAGAAAGGAGAAGAAATGAAGAAATCAGAGACACAATGAAGATATCCAATACAATCATTGAGAGGATAGGAGTTAGAAGTCTAAAATGGTTTGGCCACCTGCTGCGGATGAACGATGATAGATGGCCTAAGCGTATTTTCAGATGGGAACCACCAGGGAAGAAGAACAAAAGGGCCGTTCAAGGAGATCTTATGGAATGACGGCATAAGACACGCAAAGAGAGATCGAGACCTAGACGAAGATGTGGCACAGGATAGGCGAGCTTGGCGTTTGGGAATGGGTAGACAGTTACAAGCGGTTAAATTAGATATATTCTACGTGCCTATATTGCGAAATTAATTGCTCTTATAGGTTTTTTGGAAAATGGCTGCTTTGCTTTGAAAAATCAACTTTTGTGAGAAAATCTTTTCTGGTGACTGTAGAGCTAATTATATGCTAATTTAGTGCTGTATTCCGAAATTAATTGCTTCTATAGTTTTTTGGAAAATGGCTGTATTGCTAGCCCTAGATGTAAAGCTGCCACAGCAACCTTTAAAAAACAACTTTTTTGAGAGCTTCTGTTTTAGTGCTTGTAGTGCTAATTAAGTGCTAATGAAGTGCTGTATTTCGAAATTATTTGCTCTTATAGTTGTTTTGGGGAAAATGGCTGCTATGCTTTGAGAAATAATTTTTTTTGAGAAAATCTATCTTGGTGCGTGTAGAGCTGATTAAGTGCCAATTAAGTGCTATATTCCGAAATTAATTGCTGCTATAGTTTTTTTGGAAAATGACTGCTTTGCTTTTAGAAATCAACTTTTTGAGAAAACCTCTTTTCGTGCTTGTAGAACTAATTATGTGCTGTATTTCGAAATTATTTTCCCTAATAGTTATAAAAAATTAATGATTTTTCAAGACACCAGCTGCCAGCCTAAAGAATTACTCTTCAGTGTCGGCTATACCTGTTCGTGGTACTGCGGGTGCTACTCGATTCCTTCGCTCTGTCATAACCATAGTAGAAGATTACCTACAGCTGAAGACGGCGTCTCTGGAACGTCGCCAGCGTGGCCCAATCGAGTCGTGTCACATTAAAAGCGTAGCGGTATGGTTTTTATTATTATAAAATTATCGAGACGAGTTACATGGAATCCAGCGCCATCGGTTGTTAAGTTAAGTTAAATCTATCCGAAATTGCTCTGAATATATTAGAATGCCGTTAGATCATGCTCAATTTAGAGGCAGCTGATTTTCTTGTTCGATGAATAGACAGACAAACGTCATATCTGAACTGATACGATGACAATCTTTATTTAATTTATGAATGCTTGAGATAGTGAAATAAAGGCTTTACCGATTTATTCTGCAGTATTGTGAAATAATTTGACAAAATCTTTACCCAGTCGTCAACTGAATGACTTCACGGTCTCATTACTTTTTTATTAGTACGTTCTCAACAGAGTCAATTATTTTAAAAATACTTATATTAATCATGTAGGTATTATTTTTGACCGACTTCAAAAAAAGGAGGAGGTATACAATTCAGTTGTATGTTTTTTTATGACTGTTCGCGCGTTTTGCATAGTAAACCTTTGATTTACAATGATTATGAAATTATCATAAAGAAATATGAAGGACTTATATATCCATTCACCTTCTTTTATAATGGCTGTTCTAGAAAGCATACGTCAACCGATCGCAGAGTATATATATATATATATTACATTCTTGGAAAGCTTTTAGCAAAAGCTTTCCAAAAAGCTTCCCTAGTCGGTGGAATATTAAATTTAGTTTCCGTCCAATTTTCTCGGAAGTAACGTTGTAAAGGCTGCGTATTTTTCCATTCTGGCAATCAAACAGTCTATGTATTTATTATTTATGCTATAGCGTACTTTATCACTACTCTAGAGAATATTTCAGCATAAAAGATCAAGGTTTTTGCGCTTCAATATGTCTACATTTCGATAGAAACAATTTTGATTATTTGGGAGTTTGTATCAGTAAAATGGATAAATCTGTAGAATGGAAATGCATCTATAGTTTTTGTTAAGGCAGAGCTTCATAAATTGATGAATGAATGAAACCTGATATAACACTGTTTCTTAACTAAGACCGTCCGAATGAGTTGGTGCACTGAAAAATTCGTGATTATTAATTCGAATAGTAATGGTAATTTTGAAATACTTATGAGTAGATAGATGACTTGCACTAACTTCAAAAGTACCAACACCATTAGACTTAATATTATTTTATATTTTTCCTAATTGTAGTTTATGTGATAAAAATATTTTGTAGCTTTGAATTGATGAAATTGTTGAAAATTAGTTGGTGCACAAAAAAATACAAAATTATATTAATTCTATTGGGTTTAAATTACTGAAGTTACCAATAGTTTTTTCTCAGTTTAGGAAAGCTTGAAGCTCTTGTTTCAAAACTAGATAATTTCTGCTCTCGTAGAATTCCTCACTTTTTGAAGTTATACTTCTTTGGGCTCGTTGGGATGAGGTGTTGTTCGAGAAACCGTGTCACGCTAAAAGTGAGAAAAAACGTCGATTATACGTTTTTGTAAACTTTTTTGTTCGTTCTGGCTTTTAGAGAAATTTTTAATAATTAAATTATATATTAAATTTCCTTATTAACTACCGATTTATTTTGAGGTAGCTATTGTTTTGATCATCCTGTCTGTCTGTCTGGTGCATTAACATTTTATTACAATTGTGTGCGAACATTTAAAGAAGTATAACTTCCACCGTCTGGTCCGGCGCAGACCCAGTTTATTTTTTCTATTTAAAACAAAGAAATTCTATAAAAATCCCGGCTTTCTACTCACGCGCTTATAATACAGAGTTCCACAAAGAGGGTGCACCTCATTTTCTTCATTAAAGCTCCAAGATAAAAGATAGGTATCCACAATAAAATATGCTTCTCGCTTGGCGGCCCTATTAGTCAAACAAAAACATAACAAAGAATAGAGGGAGAGATAAGCAGACCTAGGCAAATGCTTTCATCAGATGCACACCTCTTACAAACATAAAAAACACGACACGAAGCTCATTAACAGTTTAGTAATTATTATGTATTCTCTCGATCTTTTAGCAGCAACCAGAGGTTGTTGGTGGCCTACGCCAACTCGCGCGGTACGCCTGCGACAATGCGCATCATTTTTTTGTTTTGCGTAGTAGGTATGCGTATTTGTCACTGTCGCTTGATCGGCGCAGCATTTTCTGCTGTTACTCATTTACAATTCCTTATATTTTGTAATGATCAACGGGCGTGTAACATTATTACCGTTTTCTAGCTAGCTTTAATATTTTCTGTTATAGAGTTTCAATACTGAACTCTCCGAGATTGCCAAATTGAGCTAAGAAAACGTTCGATGGTTTTTCTATGAGGATATATTATTCAATTTGAGAGAAAGAAAAACACTGCCCACATATTAACATCTTGCCCTATGATGATTTTGAAAAAAAAACCTTTGCTTCGAAGATACAGGGCGAATAAAATTTGCAACAATAACAACATTTTATTATCAAAAAGTACATGTAAAGTTGCTCAGTCTACAATACAATGTTTGAAATGACTTCCTCCAGCCTGGATGCAAGCATTCAATCTTCTCGTCATTATGACTGCCGAACTTTTTCAAACACACCAGGGTAGTTTCTAATTGAGTTATACCCACCAATTAGCCGATTTCGTAAGTCATCCACATGTCTCCAATGAATGGAGTAGCGTAAACTAATGACTTCAGATATCACCATACGGAATTATCAGGGGGGCTCAAGTCTGGGGATCGAGCAGACCTCTTGATCAATCCAACGATCTATCTATATTGCTGTTAAGAAATTTAGTTCATCGAAACAAAGGGTTTTTTCAAAAAATCATCATATGACAAAATGTTCTTAGAATAGGCCAAGGAATATCCCCTTGAATTTTTGCCGCATATTTCTCTAACAAACCTGAATTTTTTAAAGACTATGTTAAGGCAAGGATATTATCAAAATTTATTGAAAAAAATGTATTAACTCACAACGCGTTACGGGCATTTCATTCTGGACAGCCACCGAATGGGGATACTCAGAATACGAGGTGGTTGTTCTGATTCCGTTCAGCGGCCGAATTCGGTCATTGAGCTTAACATACTATACAAATACTCACTCACACACACCATCACCTAGGTAATACACCCGTTAATAGCGCATGGAGTTATTGCATAATGTCTCTGTGGTATAAGTAATCAACATTGAGAGAGTGACTTTCATTGAAATTATTATTTATAATACAAAGCACAAGCCCATATAGAGGTAAACATATATGTAGCTATAATATGTTAATATCTTTCAATGAGGAAGTTTGTTGTGCGTATTTATTATTAAGATGCAGAGTTATGGAATAGTTGGGAATTATCATCATTGGGTGTGTTTGTGAGTTATTTTATGGTACCTTGAGGATGATGGTTCTTGGACACGAACCAACTGTTCAGCCAATTTTGTCCAAATCATTACGTCTAGAATACTCGAACCAAATATTGATGAGGGGTATTTATGCTGTGGTTGTAAATTAGTTAAATTACATAATTAACGCGTTGTGTGCTATGTGGCACGCATGCTGTGCCACACCTTATTTGTCGCACTGGACCACGTGGCACATATGTTGTGCCACACTTTAGTCGGTTCAGAAACTGAGGTATACGTAGAGAATATTGAACTTTGACTCAAAATTTTCATCGTATCGACCTTTATATAGCACAAAATAGTTTTATATTAAGCATATGCAGTTACATGATACATGATATAGAAAACTGTATATTATATTAGGTTTTGGTGATTCGAGTTGAACTCGCTTTGCGATACTTTTAAACTCTGTTTTACTCGGTTTGCAATTTAACCAAGTTGGCCCATCTAAATTATATTATAAGATCTAAAATGCAAGCAATTATAATTTGTTGTCAAATAAGGATTGTTGATGTCAACATAATTTGAAACAGCACAAGAGTTGTATCGTTTAATTAGGTAAATTTCTTATAGAAATGTACCTATTGCGATCGTTCACACTTTTGAATTTCGAGATATGGGATATTACAAAATTTGTTAACACGATAGATGTCGCAGTTTTGGAGGTATCAAGTTCAAATTTGCTACAAAAATCAATCTTTTAAATATCTCGGTCGCGCTCGTTATTGGGCAATATCGGGTAAGTTGTTTCAAAATGGCGACCGTTCAAACATTTTTTAAAAATATCAAAAAAGAGCCTTAGTGTAAATACCATCAAACATAATTTTGGGTTATAGATATAATCAGTACCTACAACTTTTGTTCGAAACAATTTTCCATAAAATGCACAGAAAAAAAATAAAAAATTAATAAAGGAAAAATTATAAATATTGATAAAGTATGAACACTCAATATAAATTTGATGTAATTGTACATTTTCTGGAGATTTTAATATAGACCCTGATTAAAAAAATGTATAGTATATTTTTTGATAAGGAATAGGCGAAAAAAAAAATCTGCCTTGAAGTGGAACGCGAACCCTGAAGATTGTTCAAATTTCAATTCAAAAAATTTTGAGAAATTAACATTTCCGCTGTCATCGGGATTTTTTTAATTAATTCTATTTATTTTTATTTACCAAATACAATACATACACTAAAAAAAATCTATTTTCATCGCTTTGATGTCAGAATAATAATTATTATATTAACGTTTATTGATAAATCATTCAACGAACTGCTTCGAACATTTCTGCGATTTTTTAAAAATAGAGGAATGTTTACTTCTAAGTAGATACGTAATCAAGGTAGGACACGGACAGAACAAAAAAATATATGAAATCTGATTACATTAAAAGCGTTGACCGCACCCTAGATTCGTTCGCTTATTCTGTGAAATAACATAAACGAATGAAAAGAACATGCAGCACCAAAAACGGTGTGATTAATCATAATATTATAACGTGAAGCTTTAGGTTTTTCCACTAAATAGTGTTTTCGCACAGGCGAAATATTATTTGGATTGAGACAGAACATGCGACGGAATCGTTGTTGTGGATAGTGGTTTAGTCATCGTCTAATTTTAGGGTTGAATGTCGTCATATCTTAATTGAAATTATGTATTCTGCTTCTTTTACCTGGAAGAAAAGTAACTTGACTTAATTAATAGATTCCTTGATGATCATGCAATAGAAATGTAGTGGGCTTGGGAATTGTTAGAAATAAAGGGAATTATTTTGCAATTGATAACGCTTTATAAATGTTTCGTTCATTCCTTCATGGAATTTTATTTTATTTCTATTATTTACCTAGTGTAGGTAACTTTTGATGTTTTACTCAGAGATGTAATTGTAAATTTTAGGGAAAATCAATGAAAATCAAAAAGATAATAAATATAATATATATAATAAATATGAGACAGCAGAAGTTAAGATGAGACACTATCCTGAACGTTTAAATTGGACAATAAAAAAATAGTAAAGTCTGAAATATATGTCTTCCCGATATGTGGCAATTTTTTTGAAAATTGAAAAAACGTAACTGTCAAACTGAAGAAGAGATTATTTGTAGCAACATTTAAATTTGATATTTTTCAAAAGAAGTGACGGTTTTCAAGTTACAGCATTGGTAAAGTCTGAAATATGTGTATTTCCGCCGAGAACTCTGAATATTAACAAGTACAAGCAAAGAACATACATGGGTAATAGCATAAGTACTATCTTTTTTGGTATTAGTGAGTGTTCAACCATTTTCATGCCTAATGTTACAGTCAAATATGTGAAATAAATATTTTTGGTCGTGGACCTACTTCATAAGTTGTAAATGTTTTTTACAAAAAATTGAACGGACATCATTATTTCGTACACTGAAAAATACAAAATAATATTAATTCTATTGGTGCTGTTACTTTTGAAGTTGTGCAGTTGCAGGTAGATTGATAACTTTTGGCACCAACTTCTCAAGTATTAGCACCAATAGAAATAATATTATGTTGTATTTTTCAGTGCACCAACTAATAACGTCGGTCCAATTTTTTGTAAAAAATATTTATTTCACACATTTGAGTGTAACATTAGTCACGAAAATCGTTGAACGTTCACTAATACCAATGAAGATAGTACTTATTCTATTACCCACGTATATTCCTTGCTTGTAGTTGTTATTATTGAGATCTCAGAACATCGCTGCGGAAATACGCTTGAATATTTTAGTTGTTACCATTTTAACACCGATTTTACTCGAAAACCGTAACTCTAAGGGGAAAATGTTCAGTATAAATGTTGCTACAAATAATTTTCAATTTTCGACAGAAATCGCCCTCTCCACATAGCGAAAATAGGTATATTTGAGAATTTAAAAATGTCTCTATGTAGAAAACCGTTACTCTTTTGAAAAAATATTCCATTTAAACGTTTCCGGATATTGTCCTATCTGTAATTATATCAACGCAGATTTTCAATTTTCGTAAAAATTTGCCCCCTCCACCCTCTTCGGGGGCGGTTTTCGGAGGGAACGAGATGTCGGATTCCCGTTTTTATGAATATGGGACCATTTCTCAAGCCTCCTCTTTCAAATGATCAAAAATCATCAAAATCGGAGTACGTTTACTATATGAAAGGCGCGCACAAACCAAAAAAAAAAAAAAGCACACAATCGAATTGTATACCTCCTCCGTTCAGTGTTCGTCGGTCAATAATAATAATAATTGTATTGGAACTGGTAGTTCTGAAGTAGTTGTACAATTCTTAGATATAAATAAGACTTTCGGCACCAAATTTAAAAGTACCAGCACCAATAGAATTAATATTACTTACGTATTTTTCAGTTCACCTATTAATTGTTTCTCTTACAGATCAAAAACTTCCACTTACAACTTGAGTAAATGTTTTTAGGAAAACGAGTCTCTATCAAATAGACTACTAAGAGTTTTGCTGTGGATTTGAAATAGATATTTATAAAGCAAATTCAGTAGCAGTGCTGTCATTAAACTTCAATTTCAATCTATAATGATTATTACCCTATGTGCGCGAGATAATGAAGTATCAACGACATATATGATTATTATGCAACATGACATTTTACTCCTTTTTCCACAAATTATAATAAGCTCAACACCATCAATAACGATGAAATAATATTTCATTATGAAGCTCTAAGTGCTCCACCGCCATCAGGATAAAAGCTTTTGATATTAGTTAGCTAGCTACTCTTCGAGAATATGGCATATTGCGGTGTATTTTCCAAACTAATCTCATAAATACAACACATAGCGAATGTGCAAGTGACATGCAATCTGCTTATCTATATATATTAACCATATAAAAGCATTATATGCCCTAAATAGTTACACGCTTTACATTTATAAACTACCTATATATATATATATATATATATATATATATATATATATATATATATATATATATATATATATATATATATTCAAGAAGTTTGTGTTTAATCCAATCAAATTTCCTTTCGGACGCTAACTTTGTATAGGTAATTGTTTTTTTGGCAATATTGGCGGCAAGAAACTTTGTTCGTTTGTCTCAGCCGAATAATCAGTTATACAATAGATCGTATAAATCGTATAAAGATACGGAATAAACTTCAACGCAACATTGAGTTGGAAAAAGAAGTATTGGAGCCAGTATATCAGGACCACCGAGGTGCCACGTACATTCGAACGTACAAAGTGGTTGTCTCTGAATTTAGTTGTTTCCCTCGTCGCTTTGTATAAAAATCTACAATTTAAATGTTGCTACATATAATCTCTTTTTTAATTTGGCAATCTCATATTTTCAATTTTCGAGATTAATTGCCTCCTCCACTTGGCGGAGATACACAAATTTCACTTTCCCCTTGCAGTAACTCGAAAACTGTAACACTTTTGAAACAAATTTCAATTCAACCTTTCCAGATATGGTCTCATCTTTAATTCTGCTTTCTCAGATTTTCAATTTATAAGAAAAATTGCCCCCTCCACCCGATTTGGGAGAAGTTTTTGGTGGCAAGGACATAGTGCTCAGAGTTTGCAACTACAACTGCACAATTTCAAAATTATCAGAAACAATAGAATCAAAATAATATTGTATTTTCAATGCACCAACTAATAACATATTTACAATTGATTGTGAAAGATATCTTGTTTCTAAGACTCAAAGTTGATGTTTTGATACTGACTGAGAAGCTTGTAGACCTATTCTGTACATTTTCTAAAGTCTCAGATAAGAAAAAGAAGTGAGTTCAGTTAATACTTAAACTTGAAGCTCTCGCCTGAAATTGCTTATAGGACTGTATACTGATCGACTGACTCTAATAACTTTCTTCCTAACTCAAGGTTAAAACCCTTTTTTCCAAAATGTTATTCCGAATCTGTATAATAACAAGGCTTATTGATTGAGGATGAAGAAACTCTATTATATTGGTAACTTTCAGTTGATTTTAATTTTCATGAATTTTAAAATTAGGCGGGGATAGGGCCCGCAGTATTTGTATTCCTTTATTTAAATTATACGTCATGTTGAGGTAACCAAACTGAAATATGACCCTAATGATGATTGTGAAATAATAAATAAAACAAACAATTATTGGTCTCCATTTTCTGAGATTTCTGAAATAAATCTGAGATTCAAATAAATTTCGAAATAAATATAATTTATACTATTAAATTGTGTAGTAAGTTTGGGCAAATTTGTAAGATATATCAGTACTACAAAAAGCATATAATAATTCAAATAAGCATAAAAATTAAATATTTTGCAAAAACCTCCACGTACATTTTTTTTCTCGTTAATATGATCTTGTTGTTGTTGTTCTCTATGTATTTTCCGTCTTTTATAAAAAGCTGTCCATTCACACTTTCAACTGATACAAAAATAAGCATGGATAATTACAGGGAAGATCGTGTCACATTCTGCTTTCTATTGCTACAAATTCTAAATCTAGCAGAACATAAATCATAAATAAATTCAACAACTTGACTGATTCAAAAAATCAACCAAAACAGTTCAAATAGAAAGGCTATTCACTGATTCAAAAAATCAAATGTCGTGCACCACTTCTTATATAAAAAAATAACAATTTATTCACTTGTACAAACTAAATAGATAGAAAAAAAATGTTCTATCACAGCTTTTGCTTCTAGCAAAACACATAAGGGAACTGTACACCTACTACAAATACAAAAAGCTTTTTCGTGTGAATCAGATTACGCGAAGCGTCGTCCTCGATGTTTGTCGTGTGATTATGAATCACAAAGCACACGATTCTGTTACCTACTTCGCTTGTAAGAATAGACCTGAAGATGAAAACAAAAAATACTCTGAAATATCCAATCCAATCTCGAATTCGTCGTCGATACTACACACGAGAATTTTTCCACAATACTAATAGATGATACAATCTTTTGGGCAGCAGCTCAGACAGGACACGAAGAAGCGTGTGGTTTTCAACGCTTCACTGGTAAAATTTAAATATGAAAAGAGTTGAGGCACCTTTGATCAATCAGACATTATTGTATATAATATGGAAGAAGATGAAGAAGAAGAAGCAACGGTAAAATTCGTGACCTGTGACCTGTGAAAATGTACGAAAAAGAAGTGTTGACGTGACCCTCTCTACACACGACCACGACGACAGAGTCTGGGACGACAACACTTTGCATGTGATTCCCAGCAGTCATGAGATCTCGGATAAAACGGCACATTATTGCGTCAGATGATAATTGGCAGCTATAGACCCATGACACGTGAAGAGATTCTTCAAGTTTGTATATGTGTTCTACAGCTCGTATCATTTCTGCAAATATGTAGAATTGACTTAGCTCATATCTTTCGAAAAACCTGCTTCTTTTTTAACCACATTTTGTAAAGAAACTCGAACTTTCTCAAAATAGACTTCACAAACCTTACATAGATAGAAGGCTCTTAAGAAATGTTATAGAATTATGCAATAAAATACATTTGAAAATATTGATTTATTGCAATTGGAATTTAGCATTTTATAAAAAAATCCTAGTAGGATAGAACATCGAGTCTTGAAATCAAGATTAAAGAATCCACTGAATAAGACTTGGTTAACTTATCTTAAATGGTTCCCACGTTATAAATTGTTTCGTGGTTTATGCACGAAACTTTTTTGAAACAAAAATTGACATAGGTGAGTTAAACAATCGTGTTCATAATCCAAACTTAGTTTGGTACGAGCTAGTACCGTATAAAAAAAAAAACAAAACACTATCCTGACATAAATATTTTTTACAAAAAATTGGACCGACGTTATTAGTTGGTGCACTGAAAAGTATAAAATAATATTAATTCTATTGGGGCTGTTACTTTTGAAGTTGTGCAGTTGCAGGTAGATTGATAACTTTTGGCACCAACTTCACAAGTACCAGCCCCAATAGAATTAATATTATTTTATACTTTTCAGTGCACCAACTAATAACGTCGGTCCAATTTTTTGTGAAAAATATTTATTTCACACTTTTGAGTGTAACATTAGTCAGTAAAATTGAACGTTCACTAATACCAATCAAGATAGTACTTATCCTATTACCCACGTATATTCCTTGCTTGTAGTTATTATTGAGATCTCAGAACATCGCTGCGGAAATACGCTTGAATATTTTAGTTGTTACCATTTTAACACCGATTTTACTCGAAAACCGTAACTCTAAGGGAAAAATGTTCATTATAAATGTTGCTACAATTAATTATGTCCTTCATGTACTGCAAACAGATTTTCAATTTTCGACAGAAATCGCCCTCTCCACATAGCGAAAATAGGTATATTTAACAATTGAAAATGTCTCTATATCGAAAACCGTTACTCTTTTGAAAAAATGTTCAATTTAAACATTTCCGGATATTGTCCTATCTTTAATTATACCAACGCAGATTTTCAATTTTCGAGAAAATTTGCCCTCTCCACCCCCTTCGGGGGCGGTTTTCGGATGTAACGAGATGTCGGATTCCCGTTTTTATGAATATGGGACCATTTCTCAAGCCTCCTCTTTCAAATGAATTAAAAATCACCAAAATCGGAGTACGATTACTATATGAAACGCGCGCACAAACCAGAAAAAAAAAGCACACAGTCGAATTGTATACCTCCTCCGTTTGGGGTTCGTCGGTCAATAAGAGTCATAAACCTAATTTACTGTTAGGTCAGTTAGATTGGAGCACAGTCCTCATTTACAACCGTGGATTGAAGGTTCTGTCAGTTGTCTGTTCTGGTAGCCACAAACCTCCGCACTTAATTTAGTAGCATAGTAATATTCGATTATGAATTATTGTTGAATCTAGAAATGAACCAAACATGAGGGGTTGTCATTTGGGAAAATAGAATTTAGTTGCTTATCTTCCTTGAGCACATTTTGCAAGTTTGCTCATTTCAGTTTCTTTCAATGGTCTGCCGACCAGTTGGTGCAGGTGTTAAGGATATATCGTAATAAAATAATAAATATAAGTAGTTGTCGTGTGAATGCAGTCTAACGCCTCACTTCCTCCGCCGACTCAACCAACTGACAGAAGATCCAGACAACACAACGTTATGTTATAGTAGGATATAATATATATTGTATAGTTGGTTAAAATGAATGACAATGGCCGTAATAAAAAAAAATTACGTGTGGGTATATATCTACATAAGCGTCGGTAAAACGATACTACAAAGAGAGACACCTCTTTTTTATGCTTCCATAATAACAACGGCAAGACGTAAAAGCAAAGCTGCCCGACAGCAGGGGCGTAGGTCAAGGGCCCCCATTTGGAGAGTAGTTCCACTACAAGGTTGGACGAGGACTGAGACAAAAATTAATTCGATGTACTTAGGTGCATCTAAGGAGGTGCATACATAGAAGAGCAAACGGGTGATCTGGATTAAGTAAAATAGGTACTACATATTTCTTCACCTTCACCTGAAGCCATGTTTCATATAAGTAACTAGAATTCCATAATGCTATCTTTATTGCTTGTTTCCCTCCAATTATGAAACATTATCTGTTTTGTTTTATACAAGAAAATAGTTTTGATTAAAAATTATTATCAGTTATGAAGGAACCCTATACCATTTCAAGCTTTAAAAGGTGGATTCATTAAATTTTACCATAGATTAAAACAAAATCCTCCATTTTATTGAACCAAAAGTTTCCCTATTAAGCGATCCAGAAAAAAAACATACCCAGGGTGTCATGGAATTCAAGATTATTTATTTTCACTTGAATCATCTGAGATTCCTACGAATTCTCAATCAGTCGGATTTTATCGAAAAACGCGCCAAATTGTATAATGGCTTGAATAACAACTAAATAATACCATGTTTTTGGGGAAAACTCTATTGAAGAATTTAAACAAAGACTCACACAAGTTGATAACAAATGAAAATGAATCATCCTCACGTCAATATTTGCTTACAATTTGACTTGCTCTAAGTGTAGAAGTTATGTTTTAGATAGAGTTGTAACTAACTAAATGTCTGATATTTCACAAAATTCCGAAAATGTCACAATCATTGTCAGTATATTTAAAAACTTCTATGTGATATTGATGATAAAATTTAAAAAAACTCTCAAGAATACAGACATAAAAATTTCGTGTATGAAATGAAAACTAATAATTGTGACCTAAGATATAAAGACATATGATACAGAGTTCCATACCACTCTCAGGATGCTCTTTCTTGTTTTAAATCTAGCACGGTTAAATAAAGTGTGCGCCAGCAAGGAGAATAGGAAACAGCGAATTTTTCTTACGTAATTTTTTGGGACGTCACTGTAAGAAATGAGCGGTCAAAGGCGGCGGCGTTGGGCACCACCACACCAAGACGACTTGTGCATGACCTCCAAGAATGGCCATGAAATAGCTGATATGAATATGAATGATACAATTAAAAATCACACATATTACGCCACCTTAACATACGCAGGGCCGTATTCAACGTTTTATTGTTTATTCAGATAAGAAGCTCGAAAAATTTATTATCAAGGGCTTAAATTCTATCAGGTTTTTAGTGACGTTCTTACAGATTTTTTAAGGTCTATTTTTCCCATTTTGCTGTCCAGCCATTTACGATGTTTCAACGACTAAAGCATTTCCTCCAGTCCTATGACTTTTTGAAATGTCTGGATATCAGGTTGGGTCTTCTATTACTATAATGTTCTCCATGGCATCATACCCTAGAATTTTGCAGAGACGTTTGGTGATCTACAGCATATTTTAGCGATTAATTATCGATTAGTAGTTATTTTCAATATTATGAGATATTCAAAGGCCTTTTCTGTAAGTATATGATAAAATTTACCCGTCGTTAATATGTCTATTGATATTGAGATCAATCTACACCATTATTTTGCTGTCTCAATTATAGAGAACTAATTCTACAGACAACTAAGAATAGTTTAACACTTTGGAACCCTTAATAATTCGTTCCTAAATTACGACTAACGTAATTTTTTATTCGACTTTAATTTCAGAATAAATCCAATTATCTACGAATGTTGACAAATGTTGCTGGAAACAGGAAAATACATACATTACAATTAACACGAATCCATAATTCACTCTGCTATCACAGCCTGCTATACAACAACAACAATAATAGGCAAAGGAAAATCATCTTTATTTACGCAAGTCAATCGCAGACCATATTTCACGCGTCCTTCCTGTAGTTTATAAGAAGAGGTGAGGTCGTCGTGGAAAGAGAAATAAGGAACCCGAGAGAACGAGGAGCGACGTGTGCAGGAAAGAAGAAGAAGAAGAAGAAGAGTCAGTCCCATATGTGTGCACCCAAGAGGTGCGTGTCTGCAGTACCTACTACTACGAACAAGCAAAGGTCGATGACCATCACATCGGCTGTGCGGTCATTTTTGAGCCGAAGACCGCAACGACCTCAGTCTTTTCATTTTTCTTTTTTCTTTTTCATTGGACACACTACAAGAAAAACGATTCCAATGAAAGTAAATTTGGCATAGTGGCCAATTGTTTGTCTATACAGCAAGATAAGCGAAAGGAAGATTTTCAGAAGAGAAGCTTAATGATATTAAAAGTATATAGTTTCGAATTTTAAATCATATATGATCCCTCATTCAAATGACTCTTCAATTTAATGCAGCCAATCTTTATTCATAACGAACCATCGTGAGAAAGTTGTAGACTAGTTCTGTTTCAAAAATAAAGGGAGCAACATTAATATGAGAACTTTTACTTCAATTTTGGTTTGAGCGAAACTGAGGCCTACAACCAAAAGGTTACTTCATAGGTAACACCCATGCCTTGTTAGAAATTCCTAAAGCTATTTAAGAAATCTCAATAGATTTAAGATGCAGCATTACTTTTTTCGAATCGGGGGCAACAATTACTCAAATGGCACTCAAGAGATTGATAGTTAGTTGCTAGTGAGGTCTCTGGTGGCTAGTGATACGCAAATGGTCTTGGTCTTGGTCTTCAACCTTTGGTACTGGTCCTGGTCTTGCATCAAATCCTTAGTCTTGATCTTGCATAGATGGTCTTAGTTTTGACCTTGCAGTGAGAATAGCAAGACTCTTGAAAAAAATTTGTACTTTTGATAAGTGTGGTTCTAAACCTCAACTAGATACTAAATTCAAAGAAGAAGAACCCCGAATAAGAACTGAGAATAAATTTGGGAGCGAAAGGCGTAATTAATTAAGAAAGTTTATAAATTATTATCTATCATTCACACATGAGAATCTTATCTTTCTAGCGTGACTTGCTTGTGCTGACTTGGTATCTTCCGTCGCACCTGAACACTCATTTGACTACTTTCTTGTGATATTTTCATTTATAATGGTTTCCCTTGACCTGCTCAATGTTTGTGCATCATACTTCTACATAAAAACTCATTTTACAGTAGGTTATGTAACGTTTTCTTGAAGGAAATAGTGAAAATACCAAGAGTGTCCTGTTCTGGACAATTACCAAAAAATCTGTCAGAGTGGCCATTGAGTGAAAGCGATCAAAAGTATTTCTTGTTAAAGATATAGTTTTTAACTTCACATTAGTATAAGGCTTTTTCCAAAAAAATAATAAAAATTAAAATCTGGTAATCTGGTATCTATTTCAAAAATCAGTCGTGTGAATATCTCAGTTGAGTTGGTTAATTGGCAAGATCGAAAAAAAATATAGTTTCAAAATAAGGGCAATATAAATTTAAGAAAATCTCAAAAAGTGGTTGTTGTATAAATGTCATCAAAAGTATTTCAGATTTACAGATGAATTTTAACTACAACTTTTACTTAAAACATTCTGCGTGATAGAAAAAAAAGCATGCAGTTTACCTTCCCTTGGCTACGAGCAGTCGAGATTCTTGGAAATGAACTCGTTAAGGGATATCCTAGAAGGGTTGAAATTACTGTACAGAGTGTTTTAGAATTTTTTGAAATAATGAAATCCTAGAAGAATAAAATGAACACACTTTTCAGCCAACAACTTTCAATTCAGGTAATTTACCAGCATTTCTTCTTTAATCATTGATCAAGAAAAAAATTGTTTCCTACCAATTTGCTGTTGGGACTTCGAGAGTATCGCAGCAAGTCTTGCAGCAAGATCAAGTCCACGTTAGTCTTGGTATTGGACTTATTGCACCGTATTGGTCTTGAGTCTTGGTCTTGCATAGACAGTCTTGGTCTCATCACTACTGGTCGTGCCTATATTAGGTACCACCAAAAAGCTTTCCTATCATGAGTTGGGTCCTAGGCCTTCAATTTTATATCTGCATTTTCTGCGCGTAGACTCGCCAACGTCATCACGTTTCAGTCAAATTATTGACAACTAACCTAATCTGATCTAGACTCTGGTGACGATTGCTTAATCTTGTTGGACATATTATTTATGCTGTTGCTAAAGCTGTGTTTAGTAGCTATTTCTTACATCATAGTAAACTAGTACACCTATTTACGGACATGTCAGTGAGCATAGAAGAATCTTCCCTTACCCTGGTGGTGTCAATTTTTCATTTAGAAGGTCCTCAAAAGTATTTATTTTAAGTTGTTTCTGAAATTAAGTTGCAACAAGATCTCCTAGGACAAAACTGAAAATGGTAATTGTTGTTTTTTGGCCAGCCTACGCAACCATTAGCGAAATTTAATTCAGTAAATAGTGTTGTATCATACTCATACTGTATATAGGTGCAGAACATTGTGTTGCAGCATTTACCGAGAATATCGATTCGGGTATCTTAAAGTTTGGAATGCTGTACCTATATATATATATATATATATATATAAATGCATGAACCACGTGATGCTGGTAGCGATATGGACTTTTCTGCGAATTTGATCGTCGCCAATTTAGCAAGCCCCCACAAAATAAATTTTTGTCTCTCGACAATTTTAAAAGCAGCAAACAAATATAAATAAATGATTCTGGTAAGCTTTTCAATGCGTTTTTTTATTAGTCTGTCCATACTAAATAGTCCCCTGCCCAATAACAAATTCTTTGATACAAGAGTATGTTCAATAATTATATGGTATTCGGAATGAAAAAAGATTTGGAGATAATTATCCCAAACTGTTATTTATGATATGTTTTTTAGGCGTATAAATATTTAAAAGGTTGATGCTTGCCTAATCACTTTGCATATCCTTGTTGAGTCATTCAACTTTGTATTTTGGTTCAATAGCTCATTTATTATTATCAGTAAATCTGATACAAGAAAGAAAAGACGAGAAAATGAGGAGTTCCAATTTGAAGGCTAGGATCTCTTCTTTAGTTTTGTCGTTCAAAATCTTTGGAAGGGATTGTTGGGAACAGTTCCCTGTTTTTTTATGTCTTTTAAATGGTAAATGTGCTCCACCTTTCACGATTATTTTTTTCATTTGAGAGAGAACTATTGAGAGTTATTCATATTGAAAAAACAATCGACATTCAACATGTCCTTCCCCTCAAAAACTTCTCGCAAAAGGGGTGGAAAGGGCTTTTTTCAATCAGGGCATTCTATCGAACAAGCGTCAATTACTGTTGGGTATAGTGCAAAATAATTCCCAAATATAGAAGTATTTACCATAAGTAGAATTAACATCATTCACAGAACAACTATTCAGTTCTTCATCTCAAAATATGCTTGCCTATACTGTTCTCCAAGATAGTTTACAAAAACTCGTACTATTTAGCATTAAGGGAACGGTGTTGAGTTGATCCAGAAATATGTATGTGATAGATATAAAATTATGCAAAAGGGATTGATAATGATAAGATGCTTAACTATCTCTCTCTCTCAAATAGATTTCAATGTGAATGGTGTTAGGAGTTCTTGCAGCTAGTCACTTGTGGAGTACCTCAAGGTTCAATTTTGGGTCCATTAGGTACAGTATTCTTCGGGAACAGTTTACTATTGCTGATGCATCTGTATGTTCTAGACGTAAAGCGCTTGTAGTAAATAAAACAAATATAAATATTTGCAAAAAAAAAGTTTATATCGATTCAAATTTAATTAAAATAGATTAGATCATCTAAGAAAATTTAACTTTTCTAAAGGGCGTATTAAACTTCATATTAAGAGTTGAATTTTAAATAATTTGAAGTTATAATATATTGTTATAGTCCTATTTATAAAATTTCCGTATTAATAAATATTTTCAATCAAGATTTGTTTGTTAACCTGAATTGATTATTATTATTATTATCAACTATCCAGTAAACAAAATATCAATATAGGTGTGCCACAAAAACGTGTCTTGGACCCAGTCCTTCTTATTTTACGTGGATTATTTTCTCAAACTGGATACTGATGATACAGTATTTTGTGTCATAATAAAATCTGGAATGAAGCGTGAAACAAATCTCTTACCTCTCTGGCAAATATTGGCCTCCTTGATTGAAACTTGGAAATTAATCAACAATCAAAAACTAGCTATAGAGCTTTTTATTATCAGTAAAGAAGAAATAACTATTTTAGTACAAAAATGATAATCTTGTATAAGTGTCAAAAATATAATGAAATAGCATCGAGAAAATGTTTTCTTGTCACTTGAGTGCTTGAAATTGAAGAAAATGATGACAGTTATTAGTAATTAACTTCACAGTAGAATATTAAACATGAAGTTGAATCTAATATAACAAGTTTGATAGTTATGTATCCGCAGTTCTCAAAGGTCCATCATCTCAGTGTAACCATCAATTTTTACATTTTGATCCATCGGCCAGATTGCGGATCGTGCTGCATTTTCCAAAGCCTTCTTCTTCTTCTTCTTCTTCTTTTAACGAAGGGAGTTGAGTGAGGAGCAGCACCTTAGATGGCCTGCACATATTATACACACTCACATACACATACAAGCGGCCGTTACGACGATTGGTTATTAACAGTTAATTTTGATGTTTTCACGCGACCTGGAGGTGAGTGTGTCGCGCCGCCCGGCTGGGAGAGGTTCGCCATGGACATCTTCCTCATAACTCACCTACTTGTGTGCCGATATTCTGTTTGAGTTTACTGTTATTTTTGTTAAATAATAAGTGTATATGAGCGGCTCGAGTTTGTATAATAGCCGTAGGTATATGCATCCATATACATATTATATGATATAATATGGTTTTGCATGTTTAGAAAGATGATTACCTTTATTTATTCGAATGTCTCATTTCATTTATCGTTATATGAACATATTTATCTCGAGATGAATGAAATATTCTAATGATTAAACAATCTTACTTCAAAAGGGTCTAGGGCACTTTGCCCAATGGACACTTCGCCCAAAATGATATATCGATCTCTTCGCCCAAAAATTTCGTACTGTAAAGAGTTTCCAGAGCCACTTCGCCCAAATTTCGTTGGTGGACAGTTTGCCCAAACAAACTAAAAGTCTACAAAGCCGAAAATGGCCACTTTGCACAAATAATTTATTTATTTTGGTCGAACTCGGGACCTTAGTAATAATTTAATATTATAACTGTTTAAATTTTCAAATTCATCTTAGTGGAATGTTAAGTTCATTATATTAGGTACTGTTTTATCTTAAATAACATCTTCAGTAATTTAGGGACTTACTGGGATATAAGAGTTTTCAAAAAATAACCCAACTGGGTAGAAAAATCATTCGTTGACAAACTAAGAAAAATGTAGATAATCAGAATGATTGACTTTGTAGTTTCAAAATAGTTGGCTTCGAAAGTGAAAAACTCAAAAAATTGTCCAATATTGAAAAACAATTGAAAATGATTTTCATTCACTCGTACGATTTCAAGTTACCTACATTTTTGCAATAGGCATTTTGGACTTTGTAGACTTTCAGTTAGTTTGGGCGAATTGGACATTTTGGGCGAAGTGGCTCTGGAAACTGTTTTCAGTACGAAATTTTTGGGCAAAGTGGTCGATATAACATTTTGGGTGAAGTGTCCATTGGGCGACGTGTTGAGTTCCTATGAAGAATATTATCGAAATATTAATTGAACAAGATAATCAAGGAATATGTGCTACCCGCAGAATAGACAAAAAATAATATTTTAAAAAAAAATTTGGACCGACTTTATTAGTTGGTGCACTGAAAAATACAAAATAATATTAATTCTATTGATGCTGGTACTTTTGAAGTTGTACCATTGCAGAAAACTTTTGGCACCAATAGAATTGGTTTTATTTTGTATTTTCCACTGCACCAACTAATTAAATTAGTCCAATTTTTGGTAAGAAATAATTATCTCACACTATTGAGTGTAATATTGATTATGAAAATCATTGAACGTTCACCAATACCAATGAAGATAGTAAGTACTTATCCTGTTACCCATGTATACTATTTACTATGTACGTGTCATTATTCAAAGATCTCAAAACATCGCGGCGGAAATACACATATTTCAAACCACTGCTGTAACTCGGAAATCATAACTTCGTTTGAAAAATGTCCAATTTAAATGTTGCTACATTTAATCTCTTCTTTAATTTGGCTCTCATTTTTGAAAAAAATGCCCCCTCCACATAGCGGATATACACATTTCAGTCGTTACCATTTGCTGTAACTCGAAAACAGTAAACAGAAAAGTTGAATTTAAACGATTCCGATATGATCTCATCTTTAATTCTGCCGTCTCAGTTTTTCAATTTTCGAGAAAAATTGCCCCCTCCATGGGACCATTTCTCAACTCTCTTCTTTCAAATGAATCAAAAATCATCTAAATCGGAGCACGTTTATTATGCGAAACAGCCATACATGAAAAAAGCAAACATACAACCGAATTCTATACCTCCTCCTGTTTGGAAGTTAGTCAAAGACTCACTAATTATATACTGGGTGTCCCAGCGCTTTTATAGGATATCTCTGTTATTGTTGCCTATAAGTACATATCTTTAATTTAATTAATAATCATACTGAATTAGCTCAATCAAAATTTATAACTATTTGCTCGTTCAACGTACTTAACATAAAAAAATTACAATAATAATTTGACTCAGAGGTATAAATGACAAATTCTAGGCATATCAAATAATCGTACTTTGTATTTCGTATTTTGTTTAAAAATTTTGAATTTCCTAAATTTCTTGATTAACTCTCCCTTAGCAGCCTTTCTCAGAACTCACAAACATACTGCAAATATATCAAATATAGAAAAAACATGCACATTTTTGAGTGTTTTATTTTTCATGAAAATTCGGAAAACTCGGCCAATGTCCAATAAAATTGTTGCTGAAAATGATCTTTCATTCAACCCAGCTGGATAAAATATTAAATTTTCCAAAACATTTGTCTCCTACGTTGTTATTGGACGAAAGGACAAATCGGATGTGGATTAAGAAAATTACCACCTTCGTTTTTCAATGCAGCACAACTTTGTCATGATATATCCATTTATTCCTTCTCTTGACCATGATTTCGCAGCATTACCCCCAAGTACTTTGAACTGGCATCTTTATATGGAAAATTTTACAATTTGCTCTCATATCCCCACAGTTGTTCTATTCCACAAAAGTTTGATGATGGTTTAGAAGTTGGAAAGTCTGACGAGGCAGTTGTGAGATTTTGTCTAATTTCAAGAAATAGCCTTATCATCAGCAAACGTTCATATCAACGTTTCGGTGGTCACTGGTTTATCGGATGTATATAGCATACAGCAGTGGTCCTAGTAAACTGCCATGAGGGACACCCGACTGAATGCCAAATCGATCAAGTATTCCCGATTAATTAATTGTATCTTATAGAAAAAAATATGAAACACAATGAAATTTTACGCAACATACTGTGTATGTTGCAGCACAAACAGCCATGGACATTCATACCTTCATTAGCACCTCGATTAGCACATACACACACCCTGTAAATGGCAGGAACACAGCTAAATACAGCTTCCGCCGTTACGCACTAAACCTATACCATATACATATTATAAATATGCGCACATCCTAATATCAAATTATTATTCCTGCTGCCATTGCTGCTACTGCATCTACGTTGACGGTACTTAGTGAAATTACATAAAATTAATCCTATAGTGTGTGTGCATTTTTGTAACCTGTTTGTCTTCGGCTTTTTGCCACTGAAGTACCTACACGATATACAGTGTGTCCAAGATGAGCATGGAATAGCATTATCATCTCGAGAATGGTAGTAGATGGAAAGTGGGTTTAATAAGGAAAATGTTGAGCGGTTTGATCGCTTTTTTTTGTATAGTATGTTTACAAAATTCAATAGCTATGTGAGATTTTCGAAAAAAGTTAATTCTTACAATTTGGTTCTTGATGTGGACCAACATAAAAGCGCATCCTGTATTAGGTAGCATTTTTTCGACAAAAAAAAAGCTCAAAAATATTTCTATGGCTATAAGAACATTTTAAATATTTTATTATATTATGATCATTACCATTACATTAGTTCAGGTTTGTATATTTTTTTCCAATATTGATCTATAAAATATTTCTGCTTCAATAAGTGACATAAGTGATAATTTAGATGATTTGACAAGACATTCGTAGCATTTTCTCATTTTTACAAAGCACATTTCGAATTCGTTTTTTTTTGGATCACGAATTATAAATGCCATTCTGTAGATCCAAAAATGTTACCGAGAAGAAGTACTTTTCTTTTTTTTTTTGGTAGCTTTGGTAACTTTAAAAAGAATGTAAATACTCAAAATAGCTATAATCATTTCCGAAAACAATATAAAATAACATCAAATTCTTCATTTTTTTCCCCATTTATCCTATCCCATCCTTATCTTGGACACACTGTATAGGAAACAAAATGAGCTGCTCTCTCCCTCTCTCTCTCTCTCTCTCTCTCTCTCTCTCTATCTCTCTTTCTCTCTCTCAGGCACACACATATAATTTATGTTACGCGCATATCCGTTCAAAATGCAGCAAAAGGTAGAGACAGGTAAGTAACTCTGTGCGGTATAATTTGGCCTTTGGACGCTACGCACACTGCAATTAGTCGTATAAAATAATATGTAAAAAAGGCTGCTCTGCTGTCTCCCATATTACCCTAGTCTCATAAGATGTCATGAAAGATGTATGTCGATAGTAGGTATATTGAGAGATGCAACAAAAAACTGCTCCTCATCGGAATAAGAAAAGAAATGTCACCTGTTTAATAATAATAAAATGTGATTTTAAGAAGTACAATATGTTGATTGATTGTCAGTAAAAGAAATTAATAAATATTGTAACGTGAAAACTTAGCAGAATAATAAAATACACATAAACACGAATTCCAGAATATCGGGAAGAATACCCTGGAACACAAAAGAGAGAAACATCAGAAGCACCCGAGACCGTAGGTCCAGGATTATTCCCTAGGAGGTTACGTAGCATAAATAGCAGCGTCAATCACAGAACAGACAGTCAGTCAGTCAGTTAGCGTGAGTCTACACTAGTGCATACATAGAACACTAAATATAAATAGAGCGCTAAGCGCTAAGTAATGTCGTGAATATAAATGTGTATATAGGTAGTTGTGGAATTATTAGTGCAAATAAATACAATATGAACACTTCTAGTGAAGACGATAATAAAAATGTGGACTTTTGCCTATACATTACCTCTGAACTCATTTTCCTCTAGTCTTAGGAACAAGAATATGGTCTAGAAGCTCATGAATTTTTATATTTATTGTCTAGAGTAGATTTTATCCGCCTCTATTAAGGTACTTTCATCGATCACCACAGACAAGGGGACCTACAGTTTAACGTGGATACCGAAACACCAATATGTCTCAAGATAAATTTCAAGGTATATCCTTCCAGAGAGCTGTACTAGGGAATATACTCTCGCTGGTTGCCCGTTGCCTTGCGAGAGGAGGCAAAGGCAATGCGACGCTGCATCTAAAGCTAGCAAAGCAGCCATTTTCCAAACAAACACAAGAGCAATTAATTTCTGAATACAGCACTTAATTAGCTCTACAAGCACCAAATATGTATTTTGGATTCTGTTCACTTTGCTCTGCCAGCTTTAGGGACATGCGAAAATGGCTCTAAAGTTTCTTACGAAATTTGCTTATTTCGGCAAGGACGTCATTCCAGCCTTGTGACATTCCAAATGGTGTTTTTGAGAAGTCTAATGAACATTTTATTCTAGGTTCAGGTTGAATATTCTTTTAACTATTAACTTTTAATCTAAGAAACAACCAGAAACGTTTTGCATTAACCGTTATTACCTATGTATTTGGAATGTCAAAAATTGTTCAAATGTCATTCATATAAAAATGGCTACCATGGCTAATATGCCTCCGAATAAAACGGAAGAAACGTCCCATGATTGTTTGATCAGAATGCTTGAACGATAAAATTTATATCTGCTAATCATCGTAGGTTGTGAAAGTTTTTTTTTTCTAGATTGAAATTCCTATATGATAACGTATAAGCGTTTTTATTAAAATATACCATATATAAAAGGTAATTGGAAGATTGCATGTAAAATTTACCTGGGATATATACATATACCTACATATTTGGAGAGATCGAAGAAAAGGAAAGGATAGCTTCTCTTTTATCAGACATAAGACATCTAGAACGCTGCTAGCAGATCTAATCGTCCGTTGGGAAATATGATATGGTAACAGTTGACGGTATATATATATATATATATATATATATATATATATATATATATATATATATATATATATATATATATATATATGAAGAAATCGAGCGATAACAGAGATAGTGCTTCTGCCAGTATGGAAATGAGAAACAGATGAATCTGCCATGATAGATATAGAGTATGTAACTATACAGGTTTCATCTCGAAATCACATGCATTGATTTTTCCATTTACCCAACTTTCAATATTACGCGATGACATCGAGATATGGATCAAGAATGGAGTAACATCTCTTCATTACATAGTTGAATAGTCTATACATTATAAATAGTAGAAAATCGAGAGGTGACTTATGAGAGTGAAAAGATGGGTATTTGAAATAATATTGAAGAAAAATTATATATTCCCTTACACTTGTATGTTGGCAGTGATTAGATTTTGGAAATTTATGTCATCAATTATATCGGCATTATTTTTTGTATGGTAAATGGATTACTTTCATATCTCAAATCTACCTAAACATATAGATAGATAGAAAAAAATTACAATCACCCCAACTCGTTGTTTGATATAATTTAAGAAATATGTTCAGAATTTAGGACTGATTCTAGTTTACTTATTGAAGACGTAATCCCAACAAGAAACACTTCATGCATGCCAGGAGCTATGATTTAAGGAAATTCGAAAGAACTTGGTATAAACGTTTCCGGATAATAACCTTTCAATCTTTCAATCTGTCGTCTCATATTTTCAATTTTCGAGAAAAATTGACCCCTCCACCCCCATCGGGGGCGTTTTTTGTAGGGAAGAAGATTTCGGATTTGAGTTTTTACGAATATGTGATCATTTCTCAAGTCTATTCTTTCAAATGAATCAAAAAACATCAAAATCTCTAACAATACGTGTTCAATGCGGTGGAGCTCCGTCTTATTGGTACCAAATTGATCTATCTCACTTTTTTGAGATATTGTATGTGAGCCTCAGATATCCAATCCTATATACGATTTTCTCTGCTCCAATATCTACTGTCTTGTCTATTAAGCGTTTCATTTAAATGAAAAGTAGCTTCCTCAGAAAACACAATTTGGTTTATGAACTGCAACTCTGCCTTCGTCCTGTCCATCATCAGTTCACAGAATTGTTACCTTCTATCAAGATCATCCTCATTTAACTCCTGAACCAACTGAGCTTATAGGGATGGTATTTTTCATTACGTAATGCTCTCAATATCCATGATTTATTCACATCATTATCGGTGGCAAAGTTTCTACTTGTCATGTGCGTATTTTCCTCAATTGAATAATTTTTACATGTCCAGTTTCACGAAATTTTGTTTCCATTTTGCTGACTGTAGATTGTGAGACGTGTGGGGTATTTATTATTGAATATTTCACAAACTTTCTTTTGAGTTCTTATTTTATTACTGCAACCCATCATAATTAAGATGTCTATTCTTAGAATTTCGGATGAATGAGCCAACGAATGAGAACAAAGAATGAAAATCCCTTTCAAACAAGATTCCCCTTCTCATTTAAAATTTTTCAGGCGATGCTCATACTTCAGAGTTCAAAGAGAGTGCAGGAAGGGGGTAATATTTTCATAGGTACTATTAAAAATTGTCAAGTTGGAAATAGAAATCGACCTATTTTAGGTTTCTTAAACAAATACATAATAACACTAAAACCGAATTTATTCCATACATATGGACCGCACTGTATAGTTCTTATGTCAATAATATACTCAGAATATATTTTTTCGTTGGCAGTTACATTTAATTCCGCTACTGATAATACAGTCTGACAATTTATATCAACTGCTGGTGGAGACGTAGACGCCAAAAATAATGGTAAAATTAACCATATAAATTTTCTCAATTAGGATAATGAAGATAATGAAATGGCCTTGTTCACAACTGTGAATTCTTTATCATCTCATGAAAAGTTGTGAAGTATAACAAGCGAGTCGTCGTTGCTTTCTGAAGAATTTAAGCGTCAACGAAGTCATAAAATTAGTAGAAGATTCAAGCGAGATGGGTTTTTAAATGGACATAAAATATAATATATACATATATATATTCCTTTCTTTTCTCCAGCTTCCAAGAAAATTATCCAACACTGTAACGAGCCGCCTTATTTTTCTAGTCGATTTATCCTGAGAGCAAAAGATAGAGTTGGTTACGTGTTTTTTTTTCAGTATTTTTATATATATATATATACATCATGAAATCGGCAAGTAGGGCGTAACTAAATCGTTCTACGTGCCCTGATTGTTTCGCGGCGAATTTCGATTTTTCCTTCTCCTTTTTCTTCAACGCCAGCTGAAGCTGAGCGTGCCATTCCGGTTCATTTATGTTAATTGTTTAATTTGCCGATAAATAGAACGGCGTTGGTGCAATATTGATCTCATTTCTTCTTACAAGGGCCTCTCAACAAATTCCTCCGACCACAACTCGATTCATACGATTGTAATCTCACACAGAAATTTCCATAAATGTTCAAAATGTACACTTTACGACATAATTCTCTAAAGGAAACTAGATCATAAAACATGAAATAAATAAATAAATTGAAAACTTTTGGCACCAACTTCACAAGTACTAGCACCAATAGAATTAATAACTAATAACGTATTTCCAATTTTTAGTAAAAAATATTTATTTCACAGTTTGAATGTAACATTAGTCATGAAAATTTGTTGAACAGCTTAGCTTGTTCTTGTTATTTATTATTCAGAGATATCAAAAGATTGCGGCTCAGATATGCATATTTCAAACTTTACTGCTGTTACTCGAAAACCGTAACTCTTTTGAAAAATGTTCAATTCAAATGATGCTACATATAATCTCATCTTTAATTTGGCTGTCTCATATTTTCAATTTACAAAAAAAAATGCCCTTCAACAAAACGGAAATACGCATATCACATATTTATGACTTTAACATTGCGGAAACTCGAAAACCGTAACTCTTCTGAAAAGATGTTCAATTTAAACGTTTCCGGATATGGTCCCATCTTTAATTCTGCCTTCTCAGATTTTAGATTTTCGAGAAAAATTGCTCCCTCCACCCCCTTCGGATGCGGTTTTTGGAGGGAAGGAAATTTCGGATTTGAGTTTTTCTAAATGAAACAAAAATCGTCTAAATCGGAGTATGTTCACTATGCAAAACGCGCCAACAGACATAACAAAATTAGCAAACATACAACCGAATTGAATATCTTCTCCTTTTTTTTAATTCGATCAAAAATAATTGTTTCACTCACGCAACAGATTACAACTGAAAATTAAGAGTTGTAAAGCTTATTATTCATGAGTTTGTTGAAAAATATTCATAGCTGAAGCTTAATTCTACAACAAAAAATACAATCAGATTCAACCCCATCAATTTGTTGACCGCACTTATCCACCTCCTCTTTTTCATCCTCTTCTTCTCCAAGAACAAAAAGTGGCATCACCACAGGCAAATGGCATGATGATGAATTTATCAGCATATAATTTTGGGGCGTCTCAGGCCAAATCAGTTTTTATGGCGGTTAATTGGGTGTGTTTCTGTCTCGAGGTACCACCCTCCTTTCAAATTTCGGAAGGAACGAGTTTATTGTCCTCTGTGAGAGATGTTAATTTGTGGTTGTGGAAGTACCTACAGAGTTCCAAGTACGGGTTTGTATAATATATAATGTCTGTGAGAGTGTTCCTTTCAAGGTCGAGCAGAAATGAAGATTGTGGTTTCAAGAGTGAGAGTAAGATGAGAGTGTTGAAACGTGATTTTTGGTTAATTTCTGATGCAAAGACGATGTCCCGGCGAAAACTGCATAGATTGATAAATAGAATTTGTTTCGAAAAAAAATATTTTTTTTTTCAGATTCTACGTTCAATTCTAAAAGCATTTCGTGCTTAATCTTCAATACATGAATTCAGCCGTTTTTGACATATTTAAAATGACGTTATGTAAAAATGAGGTTAGCATAATCAATAGTTATGTATAGTAGAGGTCGATCAAAAATGTCGAATAAATAATATTTAAAAAAAAAAAAAATTGTTATTTTTCAGTACACCAACTAATAAAGTCGTTCCATTTTCGTGTAAAAAATATTTATTTCACACATTTGATTGTAACAATAGTCATCAAAATCATTCAACGTTCAACAAAAAAGATAATACGTTGCTTATACTTAATCAGAGCTTTCGAAACATCCTGGAAATACACATACATATTTCAGATTCTCCAACTGCTGTAACTCGAAAACCTATGATTTTTTTGAAAAATGTCCAATCTAAACGTTGCCGCATATAGTCATTTCTTTAATTTTGTTGTCTCAAGTTTTCGATTTTCGAACAAAATTGCCACCACATGCAGACAAACGGTCAAATTGTATACCGCCTCCGGTTGGACGTCGGTCGAAAATGAGAATAACTTTGTATAAGAATATATATTGCAAAAAATGTAGTTTTTGGAATATTTGGCAATCTACCATTTTCTATGAAAAATTCTTCATAAATTTTAATTTGTTAGAAGTTGTTCATCATTGCATAAGTATGTCACACCGATGCGAATATTATACTTTTCAATAAAAATCATGTCGAGGAGATTATAAATTGTAAAAATACTTACACAGATGATCTAAAGTGAAGGTTATTTTTAGAGAAGGCATTACTCCACCAAATATTGAGGATCTAAAACTTCATGAGTTTTGGATCTATACAAACATACTACTATATACTATACTATACAAACACTACTCAAGTCAATCTTTCTCAGATATAATGCTTTCTATTTGGCACTTCCGAGTACCCCCATTAAAAATTCAGTTCTTTTATAGTTAGTTTTCTCTACATCTATTGATGCAGGTCCCGGATGATCTTGATTCAGTTGCAACGAACGCTCTTCCTTAGCCTCAGTCCAAATTAAGTATGGCATTCCCGGAACCCTTCGCTTTGCACATGTAGGTGAGAGGTACTACCGCCCGACATAACATGCGACTAAAATTTGAGTCAAATATCTCAAGATCATCCGGTATACTCAATTCCATGTGGCAAAATAATCCCAGAACATCAAACCAAACTACTGCCTACAAAACAAAACACACCATAATACTTTCTTCATCTTATGGCAGTGTTTTTGCCTCAAAGGCACAACAAAGCACATCTCTCAAACATATATATATATAGAGGCGAGATGGGAAATTGATTTATCTGCTGGTGTAAAGTGTTTACGTATCTACGTTGTTGTTGCGGCTGCTTGCCCGCATCTGGCAGAATCTCTGGCCACGTCCGTGTAATCAAAAATACACATACACTCACAAACACGTAGCTCGCCGCTAGAGTGAGAGAGTTAATTGCATTTTGTTCAAATGTAAATTTTCCCAAGACAAATTTATTGAATCATTAAATCCAATTACTCTATCTCTCCGCCAAGCCGCAAAACAATCAAAATCATCATTCTGCCAACAAAACAACACAACAACACACGTTGCAAATAAACCCATAATACCATCATGGATGAAAACAAGTCTTCTTGTACGTTTGTCGGAAATTGACTTTTGTGAATGTTCGCAATGTAAATGCACATAATAATTTTCTCTTCCAGTGCATTTACTGTTTGAGCCAAAAGTTTGTGACACTAGTTTCTTATTATTTGTTATTTGACTCTGTTTTTGCCTATTCCCATGAAACCAATTTAAATGTTACCGGATATAATATCTTTTATAATTTAAGTCTCAAATATTACATTTTCGCGAAAAACTCCCGCTTTAGGTCCAGATCATTACAAAGGTCGTCATCACTGCCATATCAGTTGCAAGTTAATCATACGAAACTGTTTCTGATGAAAGGAGAACTTATTTATCGATATAATACTCTACTCCCATACTCGAGAAAAAAAGAATATTGATAAAAAAAAAACTTACAAATATGTACGCTATTTATCCATGTCGGAATGGTGGCTGTTCATTTGAGCTCGTCGAATTCATTTATCACGTTGAATTTCTTTAAATTCTATATATCTTTACGTGTATTTGCTTGTTCT
This sequence comes from Crioceris asparagi, assembly GCA_958507055.1. NCBI lineage: Eukaryota > Metazoa > Arthropoda > Insecta > Coleoptera > Chrysomelidae > Crioceris > Crioceris asparagi. The sequence continues at coordinate 2,334,344 of OY293829.1, forward strand.
GTTATCCTCCCCCTTTTTACCTTGTCCTGTGTATCACTTCTCCATTCATTCATATTCATTCTTCTTATGTTCTCTATAACTTGATCTAATCTTCGATCATCCTTCTGGTCCTCATTGTAGTGTCTTTTTGGAATATATGTTCGCACCATTTTAATCGTTGAGCTTTGATGAATTGTTAGCTATATCTTCTCCTTCCATTTCTGGTCGAACTTCATGGTTCATCATAGTTCTAAGTTCCCCTTCTTCTGTACTAACTGATCAAAATATTGTCCTTCTTTCCGCTATCCTTAAGGTTACCTCATTTCTTGTAAAGCACATTGTACAGGGGATTGTTCGTCTTGTAGCAGCTCTATAGATTCTTAATTTCATGGATTTATTTGAACGGTTATTATTAATCAGTTTGTTATATTTCCAATACAATTTATTTCCTGCTTTTACTACCTCGGCTACTTCTATGTTCCTGTCATTTATCTCATTAAACATTACGCCTAAGTTTCTTACTTTTTTGAATGAGTAGTCGATTATCTTGATTCCATTTATATTTTTCGTTGTGTCTCTGCTCTTGTATTGTTAAATAATCTTTTATTATCTTTGCTGACTTCTCCTATTTCCAAACACTAATAAATATTTTTCTCTGCATCCTAGCGCATACTTTGACAAGAACTCATTCAAAAAAAGACAAAGCTAAGACATCCAGCGATCCCAAAACCAGTGACGTGTGAATGATATGTGCTTCAGAGATTGGTCATAAGTCGGAATTTATTAAATTTAATCTCAAAACTCAAAGAGCTCTTCAATTATGGAATATAATTTGGGAACTTTGTTTACGTTTTCCAGCTATTGCTTAGCAATCATTGCGAATAGAATACACAATCTGTGACACCGGCGAGACTTATCGGTACCCTACAAAACAAAAGAGGCAAATCAAATCAAATTGATCTCGTGTATAGGGTGACCATAATATAGCTACCCCGAAATCTACCTTGGCGTGCCGACACTGCCACAGGGCAAGAAGAAAGAACGGAGGAGTGCAGCCTGAGTTACATAAAGTCAACCTTGTGGTTGATAAACAAAAGGAGAAAGACGATGGCGATGTTTGTATGTGTGTGTGCTCTTTTGTCACACAGCTAATCGATATTTGAATCTGCTACGCTAAATGTCGAGCTGAGACCTTTAGGTGTTCCATGTACACCATCATCCATAAAGCTTTCTCGGTCAGGCTCTCCATCCACACCGACGAACCAAGAGGTAAATAGATGGGGTAATAGAAATACTCCGGTCATTGTATGCGAAAAAAAAAGGAGGCCAGGAAACTTAAATGAATCGCTTATTTTTTGATAGCTTTCGATCAAGATTTCCTATGAGCTTCCTTCTTGAAAATTATACTGGAATTTCTTTATATCAAGAAGAATTTAAGATCTTCAGAATCCACAAAAAGCTATTTTTTGTACGACGCTTCTCTATTGCTTCAGTGAACTGTACATGGATTTTGAAGGATATAAGAATAGCATATTGTCTTTCAATCTGTCATTATGACAGTATCATGCAGATGTCAGATACAAGTTTTTAATAAAAGTAATTTGTTCAAATAATATAATAATTGTTTCTATGACATTTAGCTAAAGCTAACCAGCGAAGGGAATGGTCAATTTTCGTCTATTTTCTGGAATAACCTGGAAACTGTTTATTTTAAAGTTACATAAAAATACATATAAAATATTGACAGCAAGACCTTCCATTTGATATGTCACACGATGCTGTTTTCTAAATTTTTGTTTTAATTTTCCACCTTTCCCCCCAATATACCCCCCCCTTATACAGATTTCATCTATTCATGTCACACCTCTGCGTTTGGGTCGCAAAAATTGATATCTGGACAAAATTTCAATTGAATCGGTCGAGTAGATGCGGAGATAATTGACTGTGAACGACGGACAGACGGACACACGTGTGATCTTATAAGTGTTTTTTTTTCGGACATATGGAACCCTAAAAATGTAAAAAGCCAGTGTCAATCCCATTTTCATTAAATATCTCAAAATCCATTAACGATAGCTATAAAATAGTGTGTAAAGCCAAGTTATAAAAAAAAAGAAAATTACCCCTTTTTTCAAGATGGTGGAGAAAGCTCATAGGAAATCTTGCTCGAAAATTTCAAGTGTAACCTCCTCCACATCATATCCAAAAATCAGTCTTCTCGGTTCATCTGCATTTTCAAAATGTATATAATGACTGGAGTAAAATAAATACCGCGAAGTACCTAATAAAGATATTTATTCAATTTTCCCAGCTAATGGTTATCGTTAGCCATGTAACGCCTGAAGATAATTATCTATCTATGTTCGAATATGGTATATCCTGGGAGATTGATGTTTATCTATTCTCTATCGAACATTGTTGTTGTTGTTGTTGCCTTCAGTAGTAGTATTTATATAATTGAGGCTGTGTCATCATCCCGATAAATAAATGTCAATGGCACGAGGGCAATCAAGATTCATCTGGATGTATATTAATTGGCAATACTCCCAGTCATCTAATTATAAATATGGCACCTGGGTGAAGATGGATAATTGCCATAGAGAGTCTGTTACAATTTCATGAAAGATTTATGTTTGTACACATCGTACTGGTTATTTCATTGGGGGTGAGTTTGGTGGAATATGGCTTTTGCCAGCGCTAGATGTCAGAAAAAGTGCTAGCGGTTAATTTTCGGTTAGAACACGAATCTAAACTAGCGCCAGCTCGGTGGCAATCGTGAAACGTGAACGTTGAACATGCGTAGAACACATAGACCTCTGAACATCTAGACCACGCATAGCCTCTTTCAGAGCGATCCAACATCTCAAGACCATTATTCTTCTGGTCCATAATGATTTGTGTCCAACTGATACGATTAACATATTTGCCAAACTTCTTATGTTTCATGACAACTTCTGATTTATAGAGTATTAATCAAAGACATTCAAACGTAATTAAAAGGTGGTCGTTGAAATAGTTATTACTGACTATTCAGAAACACCTGCAGATTAAATTATGTACCAAAAATATAATTTAGGCGTCCGCATGAATTCGTCAGCTTTCGTTGCCAGTCGGAATATTGTTGTTCGTTGTTCAACTCATAATTTGAGTGATGCTACTACGCTTTACGCATTTAGTTGAGTTTTTTATGAATATGGGACCATTTCCCAAGTCGCCTCTTTCCATTGAATCAAAAATCATCAAAATCGGAGTACGTTTACTATATAAAAGGCACGCACGAACCAAAATGTCAAAAATGTCATAAAAATAGCTCTAACTTAGCTATAATTCTCGCTACTTTTTATAGATTACTGGTCTATTGTTTAATTTCGATAAGCCTCATATGGATACAAAGTTGAAAGGTTAAAGGTTTATATCATCGTCGTCAGTCACCGTTACTTGATGTTATTATCTATCCAAACCAATCATAAATTATCATTAATGTCAAATATTTTAACAGGGAGTCACCTGATTGTGATTTTACAATTTGACAAGACTGGAAAACTTCCGGCATACCAATCCAGCTGGTTACTTGAATAGAATTTTCCCAACCATTTTATTGGAAAGTTGGCGTTGTTGCTTTATTGCTACAAAGACAACGTATAGAGTCACCACCATGGTTGGTTATTATTTTATGCTTGTAACCTTGATGTTACAAAAGACTATTATTATTTTATATAGGTATGTGCCCATCTGTCACACACAAAACTTATGTAAATCTCCCATGAAATTTACGAGTCAGCCAGTCAGTCGTCTCTGGGTCTTGTTCTTTTGTCGTTTCCACACATCTTCTGTTGTTGCCTGCGTTGTTCTGTTCAGCTATGTTACGACCCTGGTTCATTACCATTAAAATGACAATCATCCCGTGCCGTATTTCTTTCGTATTTCTCGTTCTTTCAGTCAACGAGATTTTTCGCTTATACTATATATATATATATATATATATATATATATATATATATATATATATATATATATATATATATATATATATATATATATATATATATATAATAAAAAGATGTTCTTGGGGATGCAGTCATATATTCAATAAAATTCTTTGACTGAAGCCGAGCTTTCGAGAATGTTTATTCTCTTCTTCAGGGCAAAAATCGTGAATTTAGAATAAATTAACCAAAAACAGGAAAGATTTCATATCCATCAATAAATATATATATATATATATTATATGCCACAAATATGTTATGGTGTTTCGCAATGACAATAAAAATGAGTTATTTTTCTGATTCAGAATTAGGTACTTGACTAATTTTTTAAACAATTTTTATTTTGTAGCTAGACATGCAATTAAAGCAAAAAAATTACTAGTCTATTTTGAAAATAAAAAAAATATATATTCAAAAACTGTTTTTAAATTTCCCGCTTGAATTCTAAGAACGGCTGCAACGTCACAATCTCCCTTAGTTAGAGCAGAGAACACTATCTGACCTGAGAGAAGATATAATATTGTATGTTCTCTGTGAGGAGGATTTGTTCATCGACTTGATTACTACGTCATTATCTTCGTTCGCAGTCACTTGGTAAAGGGTTTGAAATTACAACTATTTAAATTGATTATATTTTAAATTCTAAGAGAAATTTAACCTGCATAATGTGATTTTTGGTATGTTAAGTGGAAGTGGTACTTCACAAACTGTAACACCTGAGGGGCAACGGGTGAAGCGGAGGTATAAAATTTACTACTGGTAGGTGGAGCCTAAATACTACGCAAACATTATTTCTCATCTGTAATTCCCGTCCTAGAGCAGAGCTTCATCGATATCGAATACTTACGAGGGGAAAACTATTTTCGGTACAGTTGCGGCGGTACCGACTGGAGACATATAGGTAGCGAATAAAAAGCGTGGGATGCTTTTTATGGTATTTTTATAATGACAATAATTTTACCAATATTTGTCGATAAATTATTTAGCACAATTGACGTTAAGCACTTCGCACGCTTTTCTACAATAAAATCAAATATTTTGTTAATCAATCTATTTCTATTTTAAACTTATTTAAGATTATTTTTTACATTTTAGTTAGGGTTTTGTATTAAAGCGTGTTTTCAATTTTTTGGCCGACTTCAAAAAAAAGGAGAAAGTATTTTTTTATGGCTGTTCGCGCGTTTTGCATAGTAAACGTACTCTGATTTAGAAGATTTTTGTTTCATTTGAAAGAGGAGAGTTGAGAAATGGTCCATTATTGAGAAAAATCAAATCCAAAATATCCTTCCTTACAAAACCGCCCCCATAGGGGGTGGAGGAGCAATTTTTCTCGAAAATTGAAAATCCGAGACGACAGATGTTTGAATTGGACATTTTTAAAAATAATCATACGTTTTCGCGCTACAGTCTGAAATATTTGTTTCAGCTATGTAGAAGGGGCAATTTTTTCCGAAAACAGAAAATTCGAGATTTGAAAATTAGAAAGGGGAGCATATCCGAAAACGTTTAAATTGAACATTTTTTCATAAGAGTTACGGTTTCCCAGTTTCGCAATGGTAAAGTCTGAAATATGTAATATGCGTATTTCCGCTATGTGGAAGAGCATTTTTTTTCGAAATGATATGACACGGCCAAATTAAAGAAAAGATTATACGTAGCAACATTTAGATTGAGTTACGGTTTTCGAGCTACAGCAGTAAAGTCTGAAATATGTATATTTGCGCCGCGATGTTTTGAGATCTCTGAATAATAAATAACAAGTACAAGGCTAAGCCTATAACTTTTTAGGTGTTACCAAAGAAGATAGATACTAGTAGGTAGTATCTATCTTCTTTGGTATTACTAAACGTTCAAAATTTTCATAACTAATGTTACACTCAAAAATGTGAAATAAATATTTTTTACAAAAAATTGGACCGACTTTATTAGTTGTTGCACTGAAAATTACAAAATAATATTAATTCCATTGGTGCTGGTAATTTTGAAGTTGTACCGTTGTAGTTTGTTGTAGGCACCAACTCCAAAAGAACTAGCACCAATAGAATTGATATTATTTTGTATTTTTCTGTGCAACAACTAATAAAGTCGGACCAATTTTTTCAAAATAATATTTTTTAAACTATTCTTTATTTTTGACTTATTATTTATGAAGCACCTCTTGTGTTGTTGTTTGTTCATGTAGGTGGCACAGCGATAATTCAACGATCATGAAATATTTTTCAAGAAATTTGGCTTAAAAAATATATATTCATGAATTTATTGTATTGTCAACGGATTCTAATACATGTTAAAAAAAACATTTTATTTAGACATCTGAAAATAGTGTTCAAAGATTTCTGTACATAGATAGATAAAAAGATACAGGTGTTAGTATATGAAACCCTCTCAGATTATACACATATTAGATCATGACATTTGACCCAAAAAATATTAACGTACGTATATGTGAGGATAATGTTATTTGGTTATTGATTGTGTAAAAGTGTAAAATGACAAAATATACCAGAAGGAAACGAATAACATTAGAAGGGACGATTTCATAAAATGGTCTGCGTCAGTATAAATATTGAAAAGTTATATTTTTAATAAAACTCATTTCTCATTTTGTTTTTTTATTCTATCTCGCACTTCCATGCCTCTATTTGCCCTACTATCTACAATTTCAGGTAAAACGTATTGGATATAGAACTGTTTTATTTTTCCTTCCATTTTAACACTCCAGAAGTCGTCCATTCGAGGGATTTTCTCCACTTTTATTCCTTGAGGGGTCCAAACACATAAATAACAAAAATTCGCAACTGACCCTGGATTTGAAAGTACCAATTATGGCATTCATTGATATTATTTTTATTTTATTATTTTCACTGAGGCGTTTTACACCGCAAAGAATTACGTCAATGATAACAATACCCGAACATTGTTCATTTGAAGGCGTAGAACCAATAGCTTGGGTATCCTTATATTCCACGGGTACGGTACCAGGCTCCTGTACTTCTAATGATCTTGATGTACCAGCTTCACTCATCTTCGATGACACCTAAAAATATAGTGTTTTTAGTATTTGTCTGACCAGGACCTCTTCAATCTCAATGTGCTTTGCTTTATGTAGAATATGATTTATTGAAGGAATACAAAAATTACACTATTGCTTTTATTTACTATATGGAACAGTTACTAGTTCAATAATGAAGCCTTCAATCGCTGTATGATTTATTTAGAAGAGAACCTTGTCACATTCCTCATGTAATTCAAATTACATAATGATAAAACTTCCACTTATACCACCATATTTTTAAATAATAAATTAATATGTGTTTTAATATACCTATAAGTGGAAGTTTATAATTTTTTTGTTTCAATTGATCATGAATTTCCATCAAGTATCAGCAATATAGTTTAAAGATATTATTATACACAGATTTTAGAGATTTTCTATTCCCAGTTACTGTGTACATGATCGCTAACGCTAACCAAAATGCCGTTGTATTGTCAGGACAGTGTGTTCAATAAAATATTTACGTAGGATTCCAGTTCAACTCACCTTATTTATTCGCTGGATTTTGGATCTAGACGACGATCTCGTAGATGACAACCATAATCGGTTCTTCAAACCTTCACGTGTGACCGGCATTCTTGAATATTATAATCACAATGCCTATGTCTGTTGCTGCTGATCTTTTATACCCATAAGGGCCAATTTCAAAACCAAATCACTAATGAGGGATTAACTAAATCTCCAAATGACAAATTAAAACATTTCATAATAGCTTTTATATTGCGTTATTGCGACCGAGAAATTACGGCAAAAACGTAATCCCCCGACAGGTAATTCTTCCAAGAAAGAATAGTATCCTACTTGGATGAAGAATTGAAAAAAATGTGCTGGTATAAGAAGAAATAAGGAAAATAATTGACAGGGATATGGAGATTTATAGAAAAGAAGTGATGTTGAAGGATTTGGATACTGAATTGAAAATCAAAGAATAGATAAAATAAATAGTACCTATATTCAACGAGAATCAATTAATTGCGCACGGATTTTATCAATACTTAATTGAGTATATTGGTCCGCTTATGAAAAAAAGATTTAATTTGTAGGAAGTTGTTGTTTATTGAGATAATCCCATCGAACACTGCGCTACTCATGAGTTCCTTCATTGGACATCTCTAAGACAAACTACGTGAGCGATGTAGGGAATAAACTCACAAATCGGTCAAGGCAATAGCTCTTCATATATTATACAAACCACTAATTTCAGTTCAAGCAGTTTTATTAAATTTTCAATATTCTTCTTGATCTTTTTATTTACCTACGTACGATATAAAATACTACTTATTCAATTTTCAACGGAAACTGTACTTCTTCACCCATCCGTCTATCCCTCGTAAACATTTATAATAGTGAATGTATTTTATCTCCATTCATAAATGATGATTACTTTAGAACTCAGAGAGCGGCGCCACTCTGCAGGTGCAAAATGTTGCTATGCAAGGGTTTCGTAGTCCCTTACTTTTATGATTTATTTTTCATTACTAGTGGATGAAAAAAAATGTCCTTGTTGGTAAAGGTCTAATCTATGTTTCTGTCGTCTTACTTTTTTGATATTTTCCTTGATTCTTCTCTAAAAAAATGGGAAACTCGTCAAAAAATATGAAATTTTATGTTTTTTTTTAGAAAGAACTAAATAAAATTTTGAAAAAGTGATTCCACAGAAACATAGATAAGAGCTTTACCAATACGTAGTTATTTTTTCATTCTCTTAAAATAAAAAATGAACCTAAAAGTTTAGGGACTACGAAACCCTTGCATACACTGTTTTAAAGTGAAGTACAACTTCCTCTTAAGAATACCTAATATCGTCTGAACATCACTTTATATTGAATTTCCATTAATGTCAAGTACCCAATTATCTCTATTCTATTGGTCAAGTTATTTTTGACCTAGGTCAACATATTGTCATTATTGATTACTTTTTTAATGCAAGTGTAAACCTCCCATAGTTAGTATTTTATTCATTCTGTCAAATAAAGATAAACTACGTTCTGTTGTAAAAGATTTGTTCATAAATTCTTATTTAAGGAAACTTTTGAAGTAATTCGAGAATGCCTGGTACACGTATCTTCATGCCCTGACTATGGATACAAGCAATCCATGCATAAAATAACAAAAATTATCCAAAAGTTTCTTAAAAGTTATCGGGTCATATCTCGTATAGAGTCATATAAGTATATAATTTCTCAATGGTGTTTTTGAGAGTAATATGATACTTTATTTTTTCCTAATACTTTATCGCAACTAATGATTGAAACAAATTTTAAAGGTAACGTTTCCCACTAATGAGAAAAAACTTAAATATTGTTTTTATTAGTTTAAAGATAATGCAAAAAGTTCCAATAAACATAGGTCGAATATGTCCGTTGAGGAGTTGCAGCACTTTTAACGTACTCGCCTGAAAATGGTTTCTATTCAATATCTCCAAAATTAATGAAGATAATGGAGCGAAATTTTATCAATCAACAAATGTTTTGTCTCCCAACGTGATGGGCTAACAGCATTTTCAAAATTTTAAATAGGGATGCATCAAACAAGGCTGCGTTGGGGCAAAAACTACCCAACCTTTTACTAGGTGGCTTTTTCAAAGTTTTTCAAACAGGTACTCTCGAACCTCAGTAGGATGAACCGTTCCCTAGTAACATCGATTCAAAAGCTTTACTAATTGTCTCAAGTGTTGTAAGTCAAAGAATATTTGAGATCATAGTAGCCATGGAAAATACAAGTTTCGCGTTGACTTATTTAACATTCGGTAAAAAATGCAGTGTTTTTTTTTCTTCTGGCGCATACTTTAAAAGGGCAACAAATCCCCTAACGAACATTTTTCGACCTATGTTTACTGGAACTTTTTTGCATTATTTTCGAACTTAGAATCAGCAGTTGAAGTTTGGCAGGGTAATTATGGGACATTCTGTATATAAACATATCTCGGTCCTGGTATATGTACAGTACTTCGGTTAAATCAGCATCATTGAAAATACTCCACTAACTTTATCACCATATCTACGACTTGTCGCTTTGCCAGTTTCTTCTAGTGGTACATTCATTAGGCCATGCCCATTTCATGTGTCGAGAACATATAGAGAATGAAGAATTATATCGACGTCGAACTTGTTTTATTTGAGTCATAATTATACTTTGACAGTTTTCTATTAAATTCCGTGAAACACAATTTATTTGCATTTGCAAAATTTATGAAAATTTATATTCTATTATATTCTAATCAATTACAAAAATCAGTCGGTTATAGATTAATGTAACTGATTGACCAATTTCCTAGTACCATCCTGTACACGTTTCGATACGCATATCTGGCGGCCAGTTTTCATCGCTTATATATACGTACTTATACGTTTTCTTATCTGTGGGTGTTAAAAAATGCACTTTGGAAAAAAACGCATATATCCATATATCATGCCTGAAAATCTTTGCTCATTGGTCAATAACCTCGACCTTTCTCGATGGTGCGGCATTATCTTCCATCTCAGACGCACATGTATAATAATAAATAATTTATACAGCCAAGCAAATCCTGCGCATCTTTTTTTGAAAATAATTTATATTTTATAAATGAATAGGTATCAATGCAAACAAAAAAAAACGAGAGAGGTGTAAGGTTTACTATATATTGCTAGGAAAAGTATTAGTTATGCTCCTGGTTATGTCTTAAAACGAGACTGTGAACTGTGAAATTATCAATGCCAAACGTCAGAGCTCCAATAAATTGGGAACAATTACTGGATCATGTAATAATAATAAAAATAATAATAATAATAGCTTTATTGTCCAACAACTACAGGACAATTCTAAAGTAATACATTAATCCTACAATATCTTCATAAAAAACTAAATTTTAGTAAGATAAATCATAGTAAACATCTTTAATGATACCCATAAACAATTAAATAATTTATGATACCTCATATATAATAATTTGCCTTGGCTTAAGTCAAACATTCAAATGCTATCTTGTTCAGCTGTCTTTGCGAACAATTAAAAATGTCACAGAATAGAATGATCGTTATTAAATAATGGAAACAAAAGTGGTCCATGGTTGGAGCCCTGGGGAACACCTGAATTAGCTAAGTTAACTTCTGGAACAAAACCATTATAAAACAAATATCAATTTCTGTTCATTGGATAAGATTCCATAAAAAGCCTTGCGTCTTGTGTTAATCCATAATTGTTTCGTTTTTGTATGTCAGGTTCTATTTCATCGAAGGTCTTTTAGCGATATCTGTATATATCACATCGGTCTGTCCACACATCGGAGATATATTGGGTTATATTGATTAAATTGGTGTTAGTTCCACGATTTTTCACAATGGCTTGTTGGCGTAGAGATAGATAATTCTGTATAAATGCGAGTATACATAACTATCTCGAAGACCTTTGCAAAGTAATACAAGATGGATATTGGTCTATAATTCTCGATGCGTGTCTTATCCGTGGACTTGAAGACAGGGCACACTTTGGCTACTTTCCAAAGTTTGGAAAAAATCATATTTCTTAAAGAGATATTAAGCAATTATGTAAGTGGCACTACCAAAAACCTAAACCCTAACACAATCTTTCACTAAGAATGATGGACTTTCATCTGGTTCAGAGGTTATGTCATCATGTCTTTCAGCTTTTTGATAGCATCTAGTGTACTACATCACTTTCCTCCCAAGCCGACCAATAAATCTTGTGGAGGTGAGCTACAAATTTGATTCGAAACAACCAGCTAACAGGCAGCCCACCCCGTTTGGAAAACAATTAAAACATAAAAGGAAGATTTGATTCCTTTACTAACTTTAAAATTTCGCACCATATTAAACCTACTGCCTTGTTATTGATCCTCAATTTTACTCCTCGCCTATTATTGATGTTGAAGTTTCTCGAACGGCATGCTGAGTATCTAGAATTAAAAAAGAGATGCTCCTATGGAGACGCTGCAGGTCGATTTGTAATAAGGCGAATCTCGTTCATCAGCTGTATGGTGTACCTATATAGAGGTACCGGGTACCGTACGCATTTTATTTTGTCCATCTCCTAGCTACTGTTTGTATCATCTCGCTCCGTTAGAATAATGAGCTGTAGTTAGTCGGCTAATTATTATTGTTCGCCTAATATCGCCCATCAATCTATGTATATACATATATATTTTATATATACATAGGTAGGTACTTCTTCTTATTCGATTTCTCCTTCCTTGTATTGCAACCGATATCTATTATTTCCATGTGCATTTTTTCTTCCATTGCATACAATTATTATCTCTCGCCACACCAGGGCCGTACTGGTTTAATATTACGATAATTGTATATTGGTGCTATGGAAAAATTCACTTACAAACTGCTGGTTTACGATTACAAATACTTTTTCCTCTTATGTATTTTACGAACGCGCATTCAAGCGTTAGTAGTTCAGCTGGAAGAAAAGTACTCCTTCTCAAATAAAGAAAAATGGAAGAGGTAAACAAATAGTCTGTATGTTTGCTTTTATGTATGTTCGTGAGTTTTTTGTAGTAGACGTTCAACGATTTTCATGATTCTACTCTGAGGCTAGCATATTCATAGAGACAAGGTAAAACTGACACTATTATCACCTCTTTCATGGAAACTACAATTGAGACATTCTTTATATTGTAGACTAACACCTTAGCTAGAAGGTATATTTTTGAACGACTTCCCAAACGGATGAGGTACCTATACAAATCAACTCTGTATGTGGTCGCTTTTTTATGTATGATCGTGCGTTTTGCCCATTAAACGTTAACCGATTTGTATGTTTTTTTATTAGAAAGAGTAGTGATGCGAAATAATCCCATATTCGTAAAAACACAAATTCAATATCGCATTCCCGCCGAAAACTACCCCAGAAAGGGTTGGCAGGGACAATTTTCTCAAAAATCTAAAATCTGAGACGGTAGAATTAAAGATAGGATAATCTTTCTTCTCCAAAAATCCCCACAGGGGGTGGGTCTGTAAAATAATAATTATAAAATATATTTATCTCGTACCCAACCATCTGGTGATGTCAATTTGTTTTTTTTTTATTAAGACACATGACCATGAACAGAAAAAAAAATAACTGTTTATTGTTCCAATGCTCTATGTACCTATATGGAATTTTCAATTGTTACAGTTCCGGAGTACTGCCCTGTCCAACCGATCCCAATCACATTTTATACGTGCATTTTATATTGAGTGCCTTCCTTATTGAGATTTCTTGTTGTTTTGTTTTTTTAGTTAATTTAATATACCCGGCCATGCTTTGTTGGTTTGGAAACGGCTTGTCTGCGCGACTTCTTTTGAAATTTCATTACACGGGGAAGTTGCAATAACGTCTCCATGAGAGATTCTTAGTCGCTTATCGCTTATCGAGAAAAACGACAGTTCAAGGATATACCAGATATTTATTCTATTTCATCTCATCAGTTGAATTGGAAGCAGGGCATTCTGACGAGGACAATTTTACAAGGTTTTGGCAAATTCCAGAGAATGAAGAATTTTGTGATCAGTTTCCATGTTTAACACATCCCCTGTCACAGCTTCGACGATACTCATGTGTCCTGTTCCAATGTTTAACATTAACAACCAGTGTGTTACATATTCTGAAAGCACCTAGTCTTGCCTCACCCTACACTACTAGATGCAATGGAGGCAGTCCCAGATTATTATTATTATTATTATATAGCCGGTGCTAATATGTTTATTTACAAAACGCTATCACGATCTCGCTTAAAAATCGCATCTCTCTTTCACTGTAAAATATAAATTCTCTCCTTCTCTTCCTTCCAGTTATTTGCCATATTAAGTAAGGTCAGGCAAGGTTAATATTATTGTTTTAATGGATTTGGTCGCGGTCTCTCTCTTTCTCTCTTGGTTTAAGGTATGTACCTATACAAAAAAAATGTGTCCGGTGTATATACCGTTAAGGGGGACAGTGCGGGGGAAGCACTTGAGAGAGTCAAGCGGTGAGAAATGGATGTCTTGTGTCACCGTGCAATTGAAGGACGGCTAAAATAACAAGAAATAGCACTGGACTGGACTCGACAATTCTAGAATTGAATGGATTAGGTCGAGCAGATTATTTTATTAATAAAATATATTTTTTTAACCGACCATAGAAACTACATTAATAGTTTTTGATACTGAAAAATACAAAATAATGCAAATAGTATCAACATTATTTTGTATTTTCCAGTATGTGCAGCGAATATAATTCGTTTTTTATATTTATTTGACATTTTTGATCTTTTATCAATCATCAGAATTTATGAACTTTGGTGCTAATAAACTTACATTTTCCTAGTGTAATTCGGAACCACCAGCTTTTTTCTATAAAGCTATCAACGGAACAACGGGCGTTGGCGAGGCCAGAGTGGTGTGAGTGTGGGGCATGGTGCTATTGGTCAGCGATTGATGCCAGGGTCAAGATGATATCCCGAAGCATCTAGTAAGTTCGCGCTAGTGGTGGAATGTACGCCCGGCGTTGGAAGACGTCTGTTGAAGATTCGAGAAGGAGAGCAGAGACGGTAAATACGTTGGAGACGGCACCATGGTGGAAACCGGAAGTACGGTGCAATCCGGCAGTTCGGTGGGTTCTTAGTAGGGGGGCATAAATAAATAACGCTTGGTTGTAAATAGTGTAAATAGTAAATATAAATTGAACATTTTAGTCGATAGTGTATAGTTAACTTAAGATATAAATAGTGTAAATAAATAATATTTGATATTTAGAATAGAAATAAATAAACATAAAATAAATTATTCCCATTCCCTTTTATAAGCCCGTTACAGTATCAATAAATACATCAACACAAGAATCACAAACTTGGAAATTACCTACGGTAAAAATTGACCATACTCACTTATCTTAGAATAATACTTAAAATGTAAAATCTCAGCTATACAGACCATACCACTAAATGTCACACAACATAAGTAGACATACAAAAGCGGAAGCATGTACTCCAAGTCAACTCTGAGATATATATGAGTTTTCTGATCAAACTTTTTATAGCGACTCCAGTACTCAATGATTCCACTTTCAAAACATCTGCCTATTAGAGTGTTGAATCTATTTAAAAAAGGCGATCCATAGTTGACTATGTAGCCAGCTAGTGAAGGCATCACAGCCTCATCGAGTACGCTGAAACACATTCTCTTCTCTTCAATCAGGAAAAGCTGCATAACCAGGCTCTGTTTAACAATCCAAGCGACGTTCTGACACTTTTGTATTCTCTCCATTTGTTCAGGCATTTTCACATACTCAGCTCGACGTCTTATATTCTGAGCAACATGCGGATCCAATGTCGTCGATAGTATTGTCATGTACTTTTCGATCATTTTGATCGTGTATTCACTATCGAGCAACTCTTGAATTGTCTTCATTTCGTAAATTTGTGGCCGCACCCAGATACTGGTAAGCCTTGCCGACAAAAACACCGAAGTGATAAAAAAAACAAACAAAACTTTGATATAAAATAGCCTAAAGTATTTGCCTTTGTATTCCGGAATGGAGTGACCGGTGATTATGAGTATTATCCGGAGAATTGTAGTGGATATTTGCTTTCGTTTGGACGTTAGAATGAAATAGAAAAATATGACACTTGATTCAACGGCAACGAGCGCAAGAATTGCTTTGCTGAGCGTATGAGCAAAGCTGCTGACTCGGGGCTTCCGGTGCGGCACCAAAGCAACAAGGTTTTCAGAATTGAATGGATATGTATACTCAACCTGAAATAATAATCAATACATTATTCTGATTACCCCAATAAAACAATCCCGGACAAAATTGAGCCTACAAAAAAAAAATGGTTTTGTTCATTCACTTTCTATTAGTAGCTTCCATTTAAGCTTGTTATAAGGCGATACTCAAAAACTGTCTCCATAAACGCTCAATAAACGTTATATAACGCTCTAATAGCGATAACATAATTACCCATGGTCGTATAAAAAAGAAAGGTCATTCAACACCATGAAATTGGGCTAGGCCAAAGTCTTCTGCATATCGAGTTACACATTAGATTACAACGCCCTATGCGGCCAGACTTTGGATGTCGAAAATGGCCCTCAAGAACAGTGACTGTGATTCGAGCCTACTAAATAGGGTAAAACATGGCAGATTTCAACTTATTTTTCATTGAGTACTCATCAAATAATATTCAAAGTGACATGATACGAAAACACAGCACCAGTCAAGGTGCACCTCAACAAAATGACAGCATTGCAGATCCCTAGACCACAAAAGACAAAAAATATTTGGATTACCAAAAGGTGACCCAGACTCTTACCCAACAAAGCACTTGACAGGCTTATTCAAAATACAGTTATTCTGGATTGGGTGCTTTAAATATCGCAGTCAGATGCACTGGGCTCAGTCAGAATTTGTGCTGCGAAGAAGATGGTTAGATACAATGGGCCAACTGGTCTAAGTGTCACTGGATACCAGTACTGGTCAGACAAACCTAGACGGGGTGGAGGTTTTGGTGAGTAAGTATACCAGGCTATGGACTCACACTATCGAGTGGGTAGGGTCTACTCGATGTCCACAAGAAGGATTGCAAACAAAAAAAACTCATCTTGAGATCTGACTGGAGATAGTCTTGGACTTTTTGTTGGGTCAACTTTCACCTGGGTTATTTTCATCGTTAAAAATTATTTTGATCAGAAAGAGACTTACCTGATCGAACGATTCAACTATAAGCCTTATATTAAAACTGACATTTGCTACGCCTTCAATGACATCCTTGTAACTGCCACTGTGATATGTTTGATTAAACAATCCATATGTTCCTCCATCAGTTACTGGAACGAATGTGTAAGACGCATTCATAAGTTCCATGATAGTATTACAGAGGTATCTGTCTTTTTTCGACGCCCATTTAAAATTTGAGATATCAATCGTTAAGCCATTGAGATTCTGCATTGGATCATCAAACATTACAAAATCATGGTATATTTTGATTTTGTTTGTCAGAGCCGACGTGAAGGTTTTTGTTGTGTTGTTTCTCATTTCAACAATGGAAATATTTGAGATAAAATACCTGTGACATATAGCAAATAAATGTTCAACCAGATCTCTTCTCAACTGATTCTTTACAATAAATAACAATTTATTTATGGATCTCCAGAAAGGAAGGTGATGGATTTTTTCTAAGGCCATTCTGAATACATCCTGATCAAAGGTTCCAAGACAAATCATATACGCCATAAAATGTTCATGTTTCAAACTGTTCAGCAGATCAGGTGTAAAAATGTTGCTGTCCAAATTAATGTTGTATATGGGTATGTTCCAATTTTCCAAACTTGGTGCTAGTGTTAAGTTGAAATGGTGCAGAATTAATAAGGTTCTTGAATGTCTCAGGCTATATTCATATTTATGAAGATTTATTTCATGACTTGTAATCATTATTTTGGAATTTGAAGAACTGCCTATGGTGATTAGAAGAATGATGACAAAATTCATGGCAGCTAAGCCTGTAAAATAATTGCCAATGATTTCTATGAAAATTATAGAAAAAATGTTAAAAAAATCAAATGTCTTAAGAATAATAGCATAGGTGTTAGCTAAAATTCAATACGTGTGCTGATAGAACGAATACATACATGAACCTTGAACAAAAAGAAACTAGAATTTTCATGTTACAGTTAAACCTATCATGAGAGAGATTCTCTTTACGTCGTTTTATTACATGCGAGAAATTAACGTTTGGAGAGAAATTTTAGTAGATTGTATGGATTAGATCAATTCTTTATCGTTGATACCCTAAACCCTACTAAATATCTACAGCTTCTACAAAATCTCATTAATCCGACAATTCAGCAAATTCCAACTTATTTTGTGGACATTTGATTTAAACGAGAGACAAGAATTTGAGAGAATTACAAATATCTCGATGAATTAAAAAAGAAAATTGTCCATTTGCATACCAACATTTCTCCAAATCTACTCAGATAAATGAGAATAATCTGAATCACTGATTGATTTGGTCATTTTTTGACACAGTAAGGTGGCTTATTTGAATGGGTAATCAATTTAATTTGTAATGTTTATTCTTTCAAGATTTGTTGTACTGTACATATTTGTAATATATAATACAGCATAAAATTTCAAGATTGTAATTTAGGAAGGATTTACCAAAATTACGTTATTGTCATCGTTTCAGTTCAATAAAGAAAGCTATAGTAGATTTAAGTAGTACGTAATTTAAAAACCTATTTTAAAGAATCTATATGAATAAGACTTCTTCTCACTATCAAATAAACATTTATACAGAGTAACTCTCCTGTTTTTGACCGACGAACCCCGAACGGAGGAGGTATACAATTCGACTGTTTGTTTTTTTTTTGTTTGTTCGCAAGTTGTATATAATAAACGTACGTACTCCGATTTTGATGATTTTTGATTCATTTGAGAAAGAAGACTTGGATATTGGTCCCATATTCTTGAAAACTCGAATCGAAATCTCCTTCCCTTCGAAAACCGCCCCCGAAGTGGGTGGAGGTAGCAAATTTTCTCGAAAATCGAAAATCTGAGGTGGAATAATTAAAGATAGGACAATATCCGGAAACGTTTAAATTGAACATTTTTTCAAAAGAGTTACGATTTTCGATTAAGAGGCATGTTAAATTCTCAAATATGATTATTTTTGCTATTGCTTTCAAAAATTGAAAATCTTTGGGTTTTACATGAAAGACCTGATTATTTGTAGCAACATTTATAATGAACATTTTTTCCTTAGAGTTACACTTTTCGAGTTACAGACTTGGTAAAATGATAACATCTAAAATACTTCAGCATATTTCCGCAGCGATGTTTTGAGATCTTAATAATAACACATTCAAGCCAAGAATCTACTTGAATAAAAGGATAAGTAATATCTATATTGGTAGATATTAGTGAATATTTTTCACAAAAAATTGGACCGATATTATTAGTTGGTGCACTGAAAAATACTCAAAATAGTATTAATTCTATTGGTGCTGGTTCTTGTGAAATTGGGGCCAAAAGTTATCTATCTAACTGCAACTGCACAACTTCAAAAGTAACAGCACCAAAAGAATTAATATTATTTTGTATTTTTCAGTGTACCAACTAATAACGTCGGTCCAATTTTTTGTAAAAAATATTTTATAATGTTATGATGAATTTTCTTGAAAATGAAAGAATAAATGAAATTTAATGAATAATTTTCCTAAGAATATTTATTTCACCTTTTTGAATGTGAATAAGGAAAGTCAGGAAAATTGTTTAAAGTTCACTATTTATTTCAAAATATGTCACTAATAAGAACATTCCCGGTATTGTTACTTTTTTAGAAAAATGTCCAATCAAAACGTGTCACTGGAAATAATCTTTCATTTTCTCTAAAAATTGACCATCTTCCACCATCCAATGAAAAAATAATCATCAAAATGGGTGCATATTTACCATGATAAAACGCGCGAACATACATATTAAAACAAACATAGCTACAGATGAATTGTATACTTCCTACTCTTTTCAAAATCGGTCAAAAATGATAATATAGCTTAAAAAATATTCAAATATATATCACATATCTTATGAGCTCTGTTTGATTTACCTTTTTCTGGCTACGCACGTCAGATTTTGTTCTACATCTACATCACATTTGTTTGCTGTTTTTTTAAGATACCTACAACTTTTCAGAAAACTATTGAAAATATGTCTTTGAAACATTTACAAAACAAATTTTCACGACGCACCCATCTGCTGATCTGCTTTCAATATCTGAAAACATTATTAGCCTGCGTTGGCCGAGCTTCGTCAACGCTCATGAGAGTTTTTCATTAGTGCATATCCGCGCGCGGTGCGTGCCGAAAATCTAAATGTATTTTCCTTGTCACGAAGCACATAATAAATAGTATAAAACCATTTGTACAATCGCACTATTAAATTAGAAATATATGTTTTATTACATATGCTTTTTAAAACTACATATACTGTGAAAAAAAAAAATTCACTCACTATTGTCACAACATGAACGACAATGTAATAACGTTGAAAGCTTTTGCATTTGTGTTAATGATGGTCGGTGATGGTACACATTAATGACTTGACGTTTTTTTTCATTTATGATTATGTCTCCTCTATATATGCTTTATAGATGTAGGTAGACATATGAAGTAAATACAGAGTCAGCAAGATAGACTTGGTTGTCATTTCAAAATCCCTATGCAATGTTGAATAACAACGAATGGTCATACTAGCACCAATCTCTGGTCGGAATAAAAGACCCCTGGGGCTATAAAGAGAGTAAGAAAATACAAATCTGTGATCGATGTCCCCCATTCTGGAACGAAGTTCCTTACGACTTTTCTCCAATTTAGATTTTCATCAGACTGAGAGATTTAAGTTGTAACTGTATTGGCAATTTTTCTCGAAAATCGAGAATCTGAGATGGCAGAATTAAAGATGAGACCATATCCATAAATGTTCATTTTTTTTTTTTTCAAAAGAGTTATGATTTTCGAGTTACAGCAATTATGTCTGAAATATGTGTATCTGCTCCGCGATGTTATGCGATCTCTGAATAACAACAAGTACAAGCTAAGACTGTATCAGATGTACGAAAGTACAGGGTTTTCCAAATAAGAACGATATGATTTTAAAATGAAATAAAATAGAAATGATTTCAGATATAACCACACTTTTTATATTATCTAAAAGTACAATCGATAAGGTTTATGTTTTGAATAACGCGTCGGTAAAATGTCCAACTCGGCTTCGTGTGCACGAGTGAATTCAACGAATCCAATTTTCGACGACTTTGTGCAAAATAAATCGGGCGTAATCTCTCCAACGCAACGTTCAATGTTCAATCTCAGAGCATGGGGCATGTTTGCATAAAACTTAGATTTTAAATAACCCCACAAAAAATAATCCAAAGGAGTCAAATCACAGCTTCTTGGAGGCCAGGTAAAAGTTGAATTCCTTGAAATTATCCTCTCTCCAAACTTTTCTTGCAGTATGGCGACAGTTTCATTCGCAGTGTGACATGTAGCGTCGTTTTGCTGGAACCACATATCTTCTAAATCAAGCGCATCCAAATTTGGCCATAAAAAAATTGTCAACATATGTCGCTATCGTTCATCATTCACTGTAACTGAAACTCCAACCTCATTTTGGAAAAAATGATCCAACCATAACACCTTCAGGAGATGCGAAGGCTTCTTATGAATCTATTGTAGATTGTTTTTATACCAAGAACGGCAAGGTTGCTTATTTACGTAACCACTTAACCAAAAATGAGCTTCATCTGAAAAGATAATTTTCCGCAAAATTACGATCCCTTTCCCAATGACTTATGTTCTTGGGTCAAAAGAATTTTATAAGGGTGTAAATTTAAATCTTTTTGCAAAATTCGCCAAATTGTTGTTTTTTTTTAGTCCTAACTCTTGAGCACGAAGAGGAGTTAATAAATTTGGATTTTCGGCAAGGCTTGCTCTTACATCAGCAATATTCTCAACAGTTCTGGCATTTCGGCGTCTTACTGTTGCTTTTACATCGTGAAGAGTAAAATTACTATTTTTTTACGAAAAATTGGACAGACTTTATTAGTTGGTGCACTGAAAAAATACAAAATAATATTAATTCTATTGGTGCTGGTACTTTTGGAGTTGGTCTCTACAACTAAATACAATGGCACAACTTCAAAATTACCAGCACCAACAGAATTAATATTATTTTTTATTTTTTAATGCACCAACTAATAAACTCGATCCAAATTTTGTTTATTAAAAAAATTATAAGGTATGTATTTAAGTGAAAAATATTTGGATCTACATATTATAGATATTTTCATGTTGTTTCTGTACTATGCATTTTCAAATGAATGAAGTAAGGACATGTTCCTAATTTTTTTTATCACTCAATACAACTTGGTTCTCTTTTATAATTCTTCGAAAATTCTTTTCACCTACGTCTCTGCGTACCTATGAGGAAATGAAAAGCCGTATTCTGCATGTTGTTGTTGTTGTAACAAACATGGGGAACATCCTCTAACGTTCATTCGTAAGGCTTGTTCAAATTAGGAAGTTTCTAACTGTTCTTCAACAACAACAGTCGTATATGTATTTGCATTTATGCGTATATGTTTAAGTATATACCTATATATATATATATATATATATATATATGTACCTCATGCGATGGTTAATAAAGATGTCGTTTCTTTTCTGTTCAGTTTCTCAAAGGCTACATATACCATACCCTTCTTATCGAGAGAAGTTATTAGGTAGGTATACATATATAATTTGAATTTATATGAATTCTGTTGATCAATTCATGTTCGGTATATATTTCCCAGAGTATTGAACTAGGTAGAGAGGTATGCAAAAATTTTAACTTAACTTGTTACACATGCAGATGGAAAATGTCAGATCTTTGATATTACTTAAACATAATTTAGTATTTGCCCGTAGCCTTAGCATCTCAGTTCTGATCCTCTGGTTCCTTATGGTTTATACATACTTCTGTCAAAGATTAGAGTAATATTTGCTTCCGTTATAAGCTATTTTTTTTTGTTTCTTATCGATAACCTTCAAATATGAAAAAGAGGTGATCTACGATAAGATTGTCTAATTTTGGTTTTCACAAAAGTCGTTTGATTATCTTAACAGCTTATTGATTTTTTATATATAATCATATAGGTAGTAAAGTTTTTTTTCCAGATTTTTTTCTCTTCTGTAAAACTGACTAAAGTACGCCATTTAAATAAGTAATCTCACAGTCCCTTATTATTATTTTTTTAATCAAGGGATATTCAGTGGTATCTCCTCTTCTTGATACAATAAATAACGATTGTAAATATATCGTCTTGTCTTATTTCTCAAAAATAAAAAAAGAATTATTTATAACACAGTATGATTAAGAAATAAATCGAACCATTCTCGTAAGACGCGCTTGTTAAAATATGTAATATGAGTCATGAATTTTCAACACGCATCTCCTTTTTACTTGATCCTGATCAGTGAAACTGATTTTTTTTTGTTCTCTGATGATAACCATCTTCAGCATCTGAAAAGACTCAACATCAATTCAGTCCAGTCATTATATACAAAAATATTTTTCTACAGAAAATAGGACCGACTCTATCAGTTGGTGCATTGAAAAATACAAAATAACATTAATTCTCTTGGTATTGGTAATTTTGAAAATGTGCAGTTATAGTTAGATTAGAAGGCACCAACTTCAGAAGTAGCAGCACCAATAGAATTATGATTATGTTCATATTCACACCGTTTCAGGATGTGAGTATGTATATTACTTTTGGTTTTTTGAAAAATCTACTTTTAGGAATTTTGACCCACAAAAACCACTCCAATCAAAAAGTGTTGAATATACCCAATGTTGTGCCTGAAATTATCTATCGTTTGTCCAAGGAAAATCGTCGAGAATCTCAACTTTTTTGAGCTAAACATAAGTCAAAATGGTATAATTTAGCTAAATAATCAAAATGAGACTAAATATAACATTTTCCTTAGATAAAATTTAAAATTATTGGTTCAAAGGGTATGCTAATTTTTGTGGATATGCCCATGAACCCTTACTGCCTTAGTTACTAGTTTTTCATTTTTCCGGGCAGCAACTAATAAAGTTGGTGCTATTATTTGTAAAATATAAGTATTTCAGTTTTTACTGTACCTATCATTAGTCGTCAAAATCGTTTAACATTCACCTCAAGAAGATAATACAATGCTTATACTTATTCAGAGATTTCAAAACATCGCGGAAATATATTTCATATTTCAGACTTTCCGACTGCTGTAACTCGGAAAACAATGATTTTTTTTTTAATTTCCAATCAAAACCTTTTCAAATATGGCGGAGAAAGCTTATATAAAATCTTGGTCGACCATTTCAAACCAAGCTTACCTAAGCCCTTCTATATCAAAAAATCATCCTCCTCGGTTCATTTGCATATTTCAATTTATATAATAACTGGAGTGGATACAAAGCGTTTTTGTTGTTGTTCAATTCAAAACACTTTCGGTTCGCATGTTTCGCCCTCATAAAGCAAAACATCGAAAGCGAGGAGCCCAATAAAACAATGTTTCGTATTTCTTCTACTTGTTGTTGGGTTTTGCCTTCACTTTGGCATCGGCCTCTCGGTCTCTTTCGCCATGCAAATATTGAAATACAAGCTTACGAAACTGGTTTTTGGCCATTGACCGATAATTCGCGCCGTAAACAAGCACGCTGCTCTTCTTCTTCTTCTTCTTCTACATCGTCTTGTTTTTCTTATTCTCCTTCCCTATAAACTACAGCCAGACTTTAAATTTGCGTCCATTTAAGTAGAAATTTTCACTGTAAGCAGTTTCTTTTCTTTAAAATTTAAGTAGCTACTAAGTAAGCTTCTTACGAAAGAAAACGTTTTTTTAATTTCAAAAGATTGTTTTAGAATGGAAGTTACATTTTTTCTAGCAACCATATAATCTTAGAAAAGACAAACGAAGCTAATCCAATGTCTGGATAGAAACAACAAATTTGTTACATATAACATCTAAATCCTAAAGAGTAAAATAAAGTATTTCACGAAATCTTGATTAAAAAAATATTTTTTACAAAAAATTGTATCGACTTTTTATCAGTTGTTGCAGTGAAAAATACAAAATAATATTAATTCTATTGGTGCTGGTTCTTTTGGAGTTGGTGCCTACAACAACAAACTACAACGACACAACTTCAAAATCACTAGCACCAATAGAATGAATATTATTTTGTATTTTTCAGTGCAACAACTGATAAAGTCAGTCCAATTTTTTGTAAAAAATATTTACTACACATTTTTGAGTGTAACATTAGTCATGAAAATTGTTGAACGTTCACTAATACCCAAAAAGTTATAGGTAGGTTTAGCTTGTACTTGTTATTTATTATTCAGTGATCTCAAAACATCGCGGCGCAAATATACATATTTCAGACTTTACTGCTGTAACTCGAAAACCGTAACTTAATTTAAATGTTGCTACATATAATCTTTTCTTTAATTTGGCTGTGCCATATTTTCAATTTTCGAAAAAAATTGCTCTTCCACATAGCATATCACATGTCAGACTTTACCATTGCAAAACTCGGAAACCGTAACTCTTTTGAAAAAATGTTCCATTTAAACGTTTCCGGATATGGTCCCCTTTCTAATTTTCAAATCTCGAATTTTTGATTTTCGGAAAAATTTGTCCCTTCCACATAGCTGAAACACATATTTCAGACTGTAGCGCGGAAACGTATGATTATTTTCAAAAATGTCCAATTTAAATATTTCCGGATATGGAATTTTCATTACTTCTGTCGTCTCGGATTTTCAATTTTCGAGAAAAATTGCCCCCTCCACTCCCTTTGGGGCCGGTTTTTGGAGGGAAAGAGATTTTGGATTTGATTTTTCTCAATATGGGACCATTTCTCAACTGTCCTCTTTCACATGAAACAAAAATTCGTCTAAATCGGAGTACGTTTACTATACAAAACGCGCGAACAGCCATAAAAAAGCCATCTTACAAACGAATTGTAAACCTTCTCCTTTTTTTGAAGTCGGTCAAAAATAACATACCTTATGTTTAGAAGTCAAGTTTTCTGTGTATGTTAAATTAATGAAAGGAACAAATTCTCACACTTCTTCATGGAAATTAATAGTTATTTAGTTATTTAATCCATATTAATGATATATACGCGAAAGTGTGTTTGTTTGTCAAGTTTTTACGCACAAACCGCTGAACCATATATTTTGGTCACATTTTGGCGCCAAAATTATACCAATTTTATACTTGTTTTCATAGTCCCTACTAAACTATTTTGGATGAAATTAAAAAAAAAATGGAAGATAATTTGATCACTCATAAAATTTTAGAAATTCTTTTCACGGTTTTCATTTTTTTTCGTCAACATTCATGTTTCATCTGCATATGGGTCTTATGTCTAATAAAGTCGGTCCTACTTTTTGTAAGAAGTTTTTATAGATTTTAAAAATCCCATATATGTAACATGCATCATCAATTTGGGGCACACTGTAGCTGAAAGAACCTATTGAAATCTTTCAGAACCAAAACAGCTCTTCCGAATGAATAAACACATAAGGCACACACGATAACGATGTGTGCGTCCAAAATCACCCACATCCCACACACCTCTAATCAACTACCTTCTGCTGGTGTCATCGACGGTTCAGTGACACCTACCACTATTACTACTACTTCACTACTAGCCATATCGTCAGCAGGATCTAAAGACAATGGCCAGTGCAAGAAAGAAAATCAAACGTTAGACTACACGCACGGAAATGCATTCTTCTTTTGGTAATCAAAAATATGTGTCACCGTTTGCCCCCCGATAAAATAATAATAATTAAAAAAAAATAGTGCCAATCTACCGTAGGTACAACATGTCGTAATCGTGACTTAACGGAGGTAAAGTTTTCGTGCGTGGGCCTCCCTATATTCTCTGATCGCAGATCGTGAGCAATTATGATTAGCTAGGTATATGTATATTTTGTTATGTCGTGTGTGTTATATTATATCGGTAGGGAGGTCAGCAATATCATAAGCTCACATGTATGTTTTCGTCTACCTATCTGTCTATAATTTATATATATACATGCGGAAGAGAGACGTTTTCAAGTTCAGATCCCCCAATCCCAATAGCAGGTAATGGTCGCCAAAAATAGCTGATAGCTGGTGTATCTCAAAATCACCGGGACCGAAGTCCAGATATCCATTAACAAGCAAAAAGGTCACAAGTATGGAACTGCCTTCATAAATGGCATGAAACCACTGTTCTGTTTGGTTTATTAAACGTACTCATACAATGCGAGCTATCAGATCTATTGTGTTCTCTTCTGCTGCCCAGAAGTTTAGGATAACTCAACAACTAGAGCATTTCCTCCAGTCCTATGGCTTTCTTAAATATCTCAGGATATCTGATGGCTTCAGGTTAGTTAGATATTCCTGTTCTATTTATTGTTCTCTGAGACTTCGTAGGTCGGTACCCTCGGATTTTGCAAGGTAATGTATTTCGAGAGAATATGAATAGATGTTTCGTCGTCTTCCCCAAAAACATCTGCATTCTTCTTCTACTACTAATCCGAGTTGCTTAAGATACCCTTTCAACTGTCAGTGTCCTGTTAGAATGTCCATTAGTATTCTAAGCTTTTTCTAACTCTTACTCATGCGATCCTCTAATTTTTTCTTGTTATAGTTTCCTGCCTCATTCCTTGTGATCCTATCCAGAATTGTGATCCTTTCTTATGAGTACTTTATTCTCAAGTTTATCAAATATCGTATTAGTACTTATTCCGCAGAAGAGTACAGTTTATAGAAATGGTGATTCAGCCGCTTTTTACAAGTAGATTTGCTATTTCATTACCCTCGCGTCCCCCACTCGAGTAAGTCCCGGAATCCAAAGGAGGGTAACATTGTTGTTCTTGCTTGGTTCCTTTTGGAGTTGATTACATGGAAGTTTAAAGCATTAATGGCATCTTGGCTGTCTGACAAAATGATAATACCTTGTCTACGAAAATTTCTTTCTAAATTGACCTGGACACATTTCCCGATGGCGTGGAATTCTGCTTGGAAAATACTTGCAGTGTACCATTTAATGGCACTCCTCTTGAGTCTCGAAATGATATCTTCCTCATATTCAGTTTTGCTACTTAGCTTTGTGTTGAATTCTTTCACAAAGATAAACTTTTTTTATCACCTTATTCCAGCCATCTAAGTTCTGCTATTCCAGACCACTACCCCATAAGTGATGGTCGGTCTGACTTTTGACGTTTACGTTCAATGCATGGTATTTGGCTTAGGTATATTCTCAGGTCTCTTCCAGAAAGTTTCTACCCAACATTAGAATTGTGATGGCTTTATTGGTTATTTCCTTTTCGTTTTTGTTCCAGATCAGTTTGCTCTCCTCGATATTTGACTTCTGGCATCCAATCAATAAATCTCTCATCTAGTTCGATGACTTTGAGGATGATTTTTCGTTTTCTTCTTGGTGGTGGTCTCATCGACTGACACTTTATATATTATACATATTTTAGTTTAGTTAATACTGCTTCGAGCTATGTCGCAGAGATTGCTCTCGAATTTGCCTTTCGCGATTATGAGTATGTCATCGGCCACGATATTCCGATCAAATCCCAGAGGAATCGATCCAATGTTAAGCTCCACATACATGAGGTGGCCATTTTCACATGTGACATGTCCACTCATACAATTTTTTCAGATTCTTTAAAATATTCAGGAGACCTATGCCTTGAATTAACTTTTTTGCAAGAACATCTCTGAGTTTCTGTCATCCTTGAACCAATTCACCTTCAGCTTTGCAAAACTCTTCTTCCCATTGCATTGTTATCGCTTGTATAGCCTGAGATCTGCGACAAATTACGCTACTTATGTGCCAAGAGCCAATCACATTGTTTAGGTTTTCCAATATGAATCGGCTGGCTGATTCTGAATATTGGGCAAATATCTGTGTGACATTGTGGCTTTCAATTCTTATTGCTGCCATAATAAAAACTTTAATAAATCAACGTCTATCAACTGAAATTTTCAGTGCCACCCTGTATATGGAAAACAATATATCTATGCCAACGTAAGACGGTAGAATGTCATAAAAATTCAAAAAATAATTATTTCCAAACATCTTGTCGTCATCAATCATGTTCGGGAGAGACTTAAAAGATGAGCGACGTATTATTATTTTAGTTGCCTCTAATAGACATTAACATTAGTACCTATTAAGGCGCTGATTGGAAATTCGTCATTAAATAAATATTTCTTCTTCCATGGCTAGCCGCAGCCAGCCAGCTTCTTTTAACGGTGCAATCCATCATCTTGTTTGTTGTTTGGAATTTTTGTTGCTTTAAGGTTGATTCGAAAGACGTAAAATATTGGCAAATTTGGGATTTTATCACAAATATGATCTAATATTGTTTTTCTGTAAATCTATAGCAGATGAAATTGCGTAAAGCTCAACAGCTTATTCGACGGTAAAATAATATAATTTTAATTTGAATTATTATTCCAAAATAATAAAGAAGAACAAGATCTAAATTATGTCATGAAGAAAAACATAATTGTATGAGTGAACACTTTTACAAAGTGAAGAAATAATAGAAATAAAGGAAAGAAGGAAGGAAGAAGGAAACTTAAATGACTTGGGCACAGCTTACCTAACTTTACGTGACTTGGGGCTGTCACAACGTCTGGATGAAGGGTGTTCCATTTCGTAAAGATTCTGTTCGAGAAGTAATTAAGTAAGACCAACGAACCCCGAACGGAGGAGGTATACAATTCGTCTGTTTGCTTTTTTTGGTTCGTTCGCGCGTTTTATATAGTAAACGAGCTCCGATTTTGATGATTTTTGAATCATTTGAAAGAGGAGCCTTGAGAAATGGTCCCATATTCATAAAAACGCAAATCCGAAATCTCCATCCCTCCGAAAATTTGCAAATAAAAAGTATTTTTGACGCATGTTTGACTTTTATTGACATTTGTTATTATTTTCTAATGCAATCATGGCCCACTTCTGACATAACTTCAAAGATATATATAGCATTTTTACATAGAAAAATGGAAAATTGACAATTATTTTAAAAACTACTGATTTTTGGTATAGACAACCTTATACAAAGTTCCCCATATTTTTGCTGTTTAATATAATACAATTATAAAAAACGGGGGTTTCCATTTAAAAAGAAATACTTTTGACGTTTTTTTGGATCTAATTTTCAAGCTTCCTTTTTGATCACTCTGTGTAAATTTTTATCAAAATATCATAAGAATACTGATAAATTAGATCTTCTTCTACAAGAAAATCAACCAGAATTAAAAATTAAGTACTTCCTCAATTGAAAGATTGATAATTATGTTTTGGTTTGTAAATTTAGTTTTGACATAAAATTTGAAATAGGTATAGGACATTATGGCATCTACTTCCGGTATAACCGGACATGCGACTGACATGAATATATTTGGGACGTATGTTTCCCAGCGACTTTAGCATGTAACCAAATTTTCAGACTGTTTGTAGTTACCGTTTGCTTACAATCGATCGATTTCTTTCCCGGAGAACCTCCCTGTATAAAAAGTCCAGTCGAATTCTGAGACTCCTTCTTTTAGGTAAAAAATAGAAAGGTTTCACATCATTTCTAGCAAAATTACTCAAGTGAAGTCTCTATACTCAATAATTCCTACCAACTGATTTATTGCAGAATTAAATAAATAGATTTTTTTCAAATGTCTTATATACTATGTTGATGTATAATTAACCCAGATTACCTTTGAATGTCTTACAATTAATTACATACATATGTGTGTATACATTTATGTAACGTATGGAGTTCATGACGATTTTGTAAAGAGAAAGAACCAATTATTAATCTTCATATTTATCTTCAGTTCTATGTGCATGTGTATTTCGCAATCATCAATTTTGTCTATCATTTTGTATGAAAACAACACTATTCCATGTCAACGAATGGCGTATATTGAAAAACTTAAGACGGTATTGAAGTAATGCTCCAAAAGAATTTGGTACCTAATTTTTATTTTGTAAAACACTTGTTAGGAACGCTCACCATCGCCATTCATACGAAAACAAATCTGAATTTAAATCGATTCATTCGTTTGAGTATATTTTATTTAATCAATTATTTGTTTTGTTTGAGTAATTGTTCTTTCTATTTTTCAAAGATTATTTCAAGTACTTGTTTATCGGTTCCTGAGGTTTTCACGACATGTCATATTTAAATATTTTATATAATTTACGAACCTACCCCCTCTCTACTGTTAAAAGCTAGTGGGACCTACCATTTATATAATATTCCCAAAAATCGCGGTGAATCTCACATGGCGGTGACATAGTTTCTCTGAAAAGAAAAAGTTTCTACCTAGACATTCTACCCTTAGAGTAGAACGTTGTCAAAAAGGGTAGATGAAACATAAATCATTGAATATTGAAATACCCCCTCTCCACTGTTAGAAGCTAGGAGGACCTATCATTTAAATAATATTCCCAAAAATCGCGGTGAATCTCACATGGCGATGACATAGTTTCTCTGAATTGACAGATAGTTTCTACCTCGACATTCTACCCCTAGAGTAGAACGTTGTCAAAAAGGGTAGATGAAACATAAATCATTGAATATTGAAATACGTTCATCTCATGTCCAGTAGTATCGTTCGTATTTTCAAACTTGCCTCACTTTATCAACAAGTAACACAAGAAACTACGAGTATATATAATGTACTATTATTATTGATGGTCGCGCCCGCTGACCCTGTAACCAAGAAAGACCACGACGACGAGCAGAAGTCAGCAGCACACACATAGACGCCTCGCATCGGACCCATCAACATCAACCACCACCACCACCTGCCCACATCGTATAATATTCCACCATGGAGTCCGGCCAAGTCATCTGCGATGACTTACTTACATCTACCATTGCCTACCAATATCCATCCTCTCCAAGTGTACCAGAAACATGCAGCATACAATAGACAATATTATATAATATATATGTATATAAGTATATATACAATCATGCCATGATATATAATAATTATAACAGTGTCGATCGATGACTTGTAAGATGTCCACATTGCAGTGACACAATACGGCTTATGTTTTCCACAACAAAGACGTCTCAAAGCATTAGGAATTTCGAGAGCTACAGCTGGCTCTTGTAATAGTATTTTTACCCTAGGTGAGAAAGTGGATCATTTAAAGATTGAAAAAAAATTTTTAACACTTCACCTGGAAAACCTCTTTGGCAAAGAGACCTAAACATGTTGTCACAATTATAGCACTGTCATATGTCTTTAAGAGTGTTGTAAAGCCGGCTACACATTAAGCGCCACTTGGCAACTGCCAATCACATGTCAAAGTACCATAGTTTAGCATGTAATTACGATTATTTTTCGTTTTAGTGTGTATTTGTTCTAATTGTTTATTTATTAATTATTTCTAGAATTATTAGATTTATCCTCGAACTTTCCAGAAACTATATGTCAGGTGCACTTTGTCACAGTATTGTCAGTATGACAAGCTTCTAGAGCATTATTAAAGAGACAACCATAACCTTTCTGATTATTATGTACCTACGTTTAGATAATCATGGAACATTCTCGATGAATGTCATGTCAAGATTCAGATATATAAAGCCGTGTCTTGTCAATTAGAGTCATATACTACTACAGAAGGTCATGTACAAGATGTTGAAAATAAACCGTTTGGAAGCAAAGTGCGAACTTTGCGAATAATCTCACTTTTTGAAATATTTGTCATTTGTGTAATTCCTTGGGTTTGCGTACCTTCGAAAATAGTTCGGTATCTTCCATTTTATTGAAAATTTGGAATTCTAAAGACATGTTTTCAGTTATCCAGGGGACAGAAGTTATTTTGAAAAATGAATACTGCCAATGTCAGACTTCTGCGCATGCTTACTTTTCACTTCTTAATTTGAGTGCATGAATGCTACATTATTATACTTGTTAATTGATCATTGTTATTTGATACTTTTTACCATATAATTCTTACTTGATGCTGCTTGAATCCACACAAAGTTGCCAACAATTTTGCTACGAACGCGCCTTCAAGGACATTACGAAGACATTGGTTTACAAAAATACTTGCAATTTGCTAGCTACTTACTTTTAACTTTTCACATCTGGCAGCCATAAAAAAATTAACTCAATACACATATTAACAATAATTGATCATATTTTACAGAGATACTTAACAAATTGGCCTGTCCGTTTCCGTTAATGATTGTAATTTTTTACTTTACAAAAGTAATAAGCCTAGAGACCAAACCTCAAGCCATTACTCACACTCATACATGTTCCGTGACATCTAAATAACCACCACAAATGCATCCGTTATGTAATCATCTACACCTAACACTATATATATATATATATATGCTCATTAATGCCGATGAGCAAAAATGCCACAAATCCTATATCATATGCAAAAGTTCACAAGAGGTCATCGTTGATTACATTAACCAAGTAACAAAAATGGAAAGAAACCATCGGTCTGTCCAATGACAGCGCAGGATAAGAAATCCTCGTAGATAAAAAAAATCTTTATATATAGATTATTTTCAAAAGATTGAAGCCGATGTTTAATTTTCAATGTCCCCTCAACTTAAAACATATATCTAAAGGTATACCTACTATAAATAATATAGATATAAAGATATACAGATATTATGATATTATAGATGTTCTTAACAGTGTTTGACAAAAGTCAATATGGAGTATGGAGTCATTCTCGATTCAACAGTTTCTACTAACTATAAGTTTATTATTAAAATGCATTTTTTTGATGAGAACATCATTTAATTATTTGATAAGAATTCGTGTTTCAAATAATAATCGAATCCATACTCAATTTGAAACAATCATATTTTATATCGAGCGATCCAAGTAAAAAGTTGAAATATTTTATTCATCATCATTGAAACAAATACGCAAACCTGAAAAACTAGACTATTGATCATAATGTAAGGAATTTGGGATATAGAGTCGACGCCATTCGGAATGGAGGCGTATGCAATTCGTCAGAGGGCGGGGCATCTTGACGAGTACGGACGTTGGTGGGACCTGGCTGGTATGGGTCACCGATAGATGCCAAGGTTAAGATTATATCCCGAAACATCAAGTGAATTCGTGCTGTTGTTGGAATATTCGAGATGTCGGTGGAAGTTTTCTAGATGGAGAGGGCTTGACTATATGTTGGAGAGGATTTGCAGCGTAGTTCATTAAGTCGGTCCGGTGCTGTAGTTGAGTGAGTACGGTGAATACGATGGTAACCGGTAATGCGGTCCAGTCCGGCAGTCGGGTGTAGTTGGGTCTCTAGTAAGGGGTTACCAACAACATACATAAATAACGTTTGATTCGAATACGTTTGTAAATAGTGTAAATAGAAAATATAAATTGTACATAGTAGTCGATAGTGTACTGTGAGATATATAAATATTGTACATATATAAATGTCTGTGATATTTTAGTATATAAATAGACAATAAACATTGAAGATAAATAATTCCGAGTATTTTTTTATATGCCCGTTATAATTAAAAATATGTAAAAGATCGATATATCCACTGAATAAATAACAACTTATACTGTGGATATATCCATACAAATATTTTTTAAACTTCAGTCTAGATACTTGCTAACATTTGGACATTAATGAAGTGAATTGATAATTTCCAGATTGTTCATCAGTTATCAGTTTCAGTTCGTTTGGATCAGTTTGTAATATTTTTTCAAAAGCGCCCCAAAAGAGAAAAGTTCATGTAGATGTGAGCAAAGCTTGTTTACATATTCTGTTAGGAAAAGATCGAATTTACCGTTGAACATTTTCCATGTGGTATTCTCGAAAAATAATCGAATGAATGCTTCAATCCATTTTGTAATAAATAAATGAAGTGAATTATTAATTTCCTAACTGGTCTTCAATTCTCAATTTCAGTTCATTTTTGAATAATTTGGATAGACAGCTGCACTTGTTCTGAAATTGATACAAATGTAAGCAAAATTTGAATTCATGTACGTATTTCAATATCAACCCCCTTCAGGTAACTATCTATGCGTATCAAGTGTCAGTAGGTCATCTTTCAAATCACCTGTCCGACGAATGCTCTTTGAAATGTTTACAAAATCGTTTGACAAATGAATGGTTGCATTTTTAAGGCGAGTAAAATATATTCACTACAGATTAAGGAATAATCATGATTATTATCAATAAAAATTAATTACTATTGCTGCCGTGGACCGTACGCTCAATTAACTGATCATCTGAGCACAACCAATATTTATGACAAGCCAAGACTCTAGCAAAGACCCTACTGGAAATTAGGCGCTTTCTGAACCGATCGATAGTCAATATTGTAATTTATATCAAATATCTGCTGTTCTTCTATATACATAAGCCAAGGGTACTAGGCTGTCATATAGACTCTGCCTCTGTCCAGTTTTTAAGCAACTGATCAAATAATAATTTATGTAAGATTTTTTTGTATTTCTACTTGAGATAGTTGTGTTCATATAGCAGCTACCTATAAGAAAGAACCCTGTGAAATAGAATAAGCGCTTCTCTTCCAGATAACCACTCGAACGAGTTCGACAACCGATGGCAAAACATCTTCAAACAAATCTACTACTTACTACTACTCACTCTTCAGATATCTACAAACAGCATGGCAGTTAACGTTGCTAATTTCTCGATAGTTTTTTTTTCAACTTTTTGTGGCCTACGACGACTACGAGCAAATGCACTTCAGCTTTAGAGAAGTCAGAACCTGGCAATTAACATTAATGTCTTTTATTTACTCACCGTTGTTGTTGTTGTGGTTGTTTAGTCGAAGTTTGCCTTTTGCAGAAGAAAAATAAGCAAACAGACAGACAGATAGATCAACACACTGACTGTCTCATAGGGCGCTACTACCTACTTCAGTCATTATATACTTTTGAAAAATAAAATAATTTGAAAACGCTATTTTTTGGATATGATGAAATTGTCGAACAAGATTTCCGATGAGTTTTCACCAACATCTTGGAAAGAAGGGTGAGCTTTGCTTCCTTTTTTCTCATAACTCGGCTCTACGTCATTATAAGAAAAATATGCATCAGTATACTTACTTTTTTTGTTGTGTTTTCCGTTCTACGTTTTAAGTTATTGGAATTTTAATTTTTCACTTATCGGTGATCGTTATTGAGATATCAAACGAAAAAGCAGATATTTCAGAGATTGAAAATTGTTTTTATTTTTAGTTTTGTCATCTCTGTTGATTCATATCGAGAAACTGTCTATCATCTAACATGAATAGAGTTTCATTCAGATTCTTTCTAAAAAAGCCTAATTTTATGTATTTACACATATACCTAGCGTAAAATTGTAATTTAATCAATAAAAATGCGAGAAAATAATCAAAATCTTTAAATTTGAATATATCTTTTGAAAATATTTTTTGGTTTTCTTGTATTTCTCAGAACATCCATCCACACACATGCAAAAGAGAACAACAGAAGAATTTCTCCTATATATGTCTTAGGGATTTTCCCCGGTATGGAACCCTCCGCCTTTAAGTCCCAGTCGCATTTACAGACTCTCACAAAACAGCCATAGAGCTCAGAAATACTTTTTTGGTTACAACAGGTATGGAACCCTCCACCTAGGAGGCCCAGTCACACTTACAGCTACTACCAGATCATTCCAATAAATTCTAGAAACATACTTGATAAAATGATCATCAAAATCCAGCAGTAGAGTTCAGAAATATACAATAGACTTTCAGGTACGGAACCCAACACATAGAGTCCCACAGGCACTAGGCACTCAAGTATGAGAGTACTTTTACTTAAGGTACAGACATATAGTTTCATAAATATATTTTATGGAGTTGTCTAAAATTTTCTGGATACAAGTAATATTATTTTTATTAAACATCAGCTGATTACAGTCTAACCTGATTTTGCGATTTTACAAACAAATTTCCGACATACCAATCCACTGTGATGTAATTAATACAACTGGTAACTTGGATAGACTATATATTCTATTATTGAAAAAAAACTACAAAAGATACAAAATGAAGTTTGTAGTATTCTTTGCAAAGAATTTGGAGATCTTCACTGGTTTTCAGCATTTTTCCTTGTATGTCTAAATAGTACTTGAGATATTTTGAGAAAGTTGATTTTTCAAGATGGCGGAAAAAGCTCGTTGGAAATTTTGTTCGACATTTTCCATTAAGCTTTTCTAAGCATATTTTTCAAATCTTACTTGTTTGGTACATTTTAATTTATTTGCCATTTTTTTCGTATACAATGACTGGAGTAATGATTCAACATCGAATTTGTTTTATAGTCGTACGCGTGGAAAAAGCAGTAGCCACATTTAAGTCGAATACCCATGGACAGTCATCATCATCATCAAGTGCTTCTATACCCTCATAGGATTACTCAACACCTGTATGTGGGTATTTCAAAGAATTATTGTGCACTGGTATCACTAGTTTTTAGTGCCGATAAGACCTTAAGACTCACAACACACCACCAATAAAATTTTCACAACTTTCTTCGTCTATAATATTCAGGAGAATTCTAAAGAATCTTCCTCATAAAAGTGTTGAACAATTTAATTGCCATCTATACGTGATCACAGAAATTCAATAGTTCTTTAAGTGTTCAAGATTTTGAACAAAAACTGATCCACACAAATTTAAATTATATTTTTTCCATAGTTCACTGAAAAGCTAGCAAAAAACAAAAAATACCTCATCACTGTAACTTTTTCAGCTCTACAAAATGGTGTTTTCTCATCATGCAAAGTTTCGTTTCTCTAGAAAACCATCATCATTATATTTTTATATGGACCGAATGAGAACCGCACCCTGTATTAGACAGCCCTTTAGATTGCTAAATCAAGAAAGTATCACATCATATGCCCTTTCTTGCCTCCTCGATCACCAGATTCTATACCCATTGACTTGGTTGGGTCTCTGAGAAATATCAAAAATTATGTGTACCATATTTTTAGTCAACCCAAACGGGTTTGGGAAGTTTCAGCTAGTTACACCACGTGTACTAATTGACAATATTATGGATTCAGTAGATAAGCGATGTTACTCATGCTTTGGAAATAATCATTGCAATTTAACAATAGAGATTTTCGCCCTTTATGGGAATTTCTGAGAAGCAACTTCTGTAGTAATAATACTGCAACGATTTCTGAAGTCAAAAATTACTGTTTGAAAGGAATAGAACCAGGCATGCTTGCGACATTAGTGGAAACACGGCTTATGTTAAAAAAAAAAATCTTCCAAATCTTTCTTCTTTTTGACCGACTTCAAAAATGGAGAAGGCATACAATTTGGTTGTATGTTTGCTTTTTTAAGGCTGTTCTGGCGTTTTACATAGTAAACGTACTCCGATTTAGACGATTTTTGTTTCATTTGAAAGAGGAGAACTGAGAAATGGTCCCATATTGAGAAAAATCAAACCCAAAACCTCCTTCCCTCGAAAAACCGCTCCAGAAGGGGATTATGGATGGGGCATTTTTCTCGTAAATTGAAATCCGAGACGGCAGAATTGATGAAAATTCCATATCCGGCAATGTTTAAATTGGAATTTTTTTAAAATAATCATAGGTGTATGAAATATGTGTTTCAGTTATGTGGAAGTAGCAAATTTTTCCGAAAATCTAAATTTAGAAATTTGAAAATTAGAAAGGGGACCATATCCGGAAACGTTTAAAATGAACATTTTTTTCAAAAGAGTTATGGTTTCCGAGTTTCGCAATGGTTAAGTCTGAAATATGTGATATGCGTATTTCCGCTACGTGGAAGAGCAATTTTTTTAGAAAATTGAAAATATGAGACAAGAAAAGATTTAATTGAGTTGCGGTTGTCGAGTTACAACAGTAAAGTCTGAAATATTTATATTTTCGCAACGATGTTTTGAGATCTCTGAATAATAAATAACAAGTACAAGCTAATCCTATATCTTTTTCGGTATGGAACGTTCAACAATTTTTTGTTGTTTTAGACAACAAACTGCAACGGCACAGCTAACTTCAAAATTACCAGCACCAATAGAATTATTATTATTTCGTATTTTTCAGTGCAACAACTAATATACCTAGTCGGTCCAATTTTTTGTAAAAAAAATATTTATCCAAGAAATATTTTTCAGTCAAAATCTGAAATCTCGTGTATTTGTCCATAGTGTCGGTCTGACTTGAAAATATTTTTTATTATTATTTTTGCGATCGTTCACACTTTTGAATTTCGAAAAAAATTCAACGGCATGTTGTTATATGTCTATAAGTTAGTCCAAAAAAACATTTGGTTCAAAAGTTGACACATACGTCAATTTTATGTAATAACATGTATGTATACCAATGAAAAGGTTGTTCAAATTTCACTTCAATGAATTTTGAAAAATTTACCTTTCCGCTGACTACAGGCCATCGGGATTTTTTTATTTAAAAACCAGTCGCCACGATACTTATCTTTATTTTTCACATTTTTTTTCTATAATGTGATTGGAAAATTATATATTCCAAAAGCAAAGCCAATTATATGATAATTAATACTGCCATTAATTGATATGAGATAAAATCTCAATCCGTCTCAGGTATTTATATCCATCACATAATTTCTTCATTATATTTTTTGATTTTTTCACCAACACATACCTACCTAGGTACCTACATTTTTTTCCAATATAACGGCTCGACGAATAGTTTCCAATATTTATGATCTTTTTCAGAATATGTAGATTGGTCACAGTGTTATCTTGCACCGACCAATAAAAACAAAGCCATATAATTTCTCATCATTTTTATTACAGAAGACTAGCGAGCACATAAACCATTAATGAATATGAGAGTTTTTTTGTGTGCTAGATTTGATAAAACATTTACGAGATGTCTATACATTATTTTGTATCAGGGATTGAAAGTCATAAAATTAACTTTCACTGCAGCTTTGAACGATTCAAAAATAATGTTTTTCATTTGATGAGATTCCTTGTGCTAACAGGTAATTGTTCCAAGATTTGTTAAAGTTAAGACTTGACACAATGTAAATAGAACAAATAAAAAAGGAAGTTCAAAAACTAAAAGCCAACTAGGTACACTGAAAAATCACCATCCGAAAAAGAATGAAACAAAAAAATTCTCGTCTGAGATAGTTATACCCAAATTTGCTCTAAAGCTTACGATCGCTTGGTACTGTTACAATGTATTATTTTGATAGGATAGGTGGTATACGACCACGGCTATCCTCTAAACATAACTATGAAAATGTAGGGGAGAGTGGGGTATGTAACCCTGAACACGGAGCACAGTCAAACATTGGAATTTTCTTTGTTTCCTTCCTTTTAGAGCGTGATTTTTCAGTAGTCGGGTCTTAGTTTTTGAAGAGGATTCCAACATTTGTCAAATTATGAGTAGTTTAAAAATTATAAAGGAAAAGATGAACATAAGGAACAAAATAATAACCCTCCTTTTTGCATCGGCGTTGTCGGGTAAAAAAATATTAGTTGCTACATTGAAAACTTCATAATAAGTTTGATTTGTGCTGGTTATTTCAAAGTGGGGCAGCTTTAGCTAAATAGAAGACCTTAAAGGTGTCTACCAGCATAGATATAATTAAACTTATTTTGAATTTTTGTTTGCATCAACTGAAAAAAAAATTGTTGTGTTTTATTATTTTGAATTTAATGTTTATTAATGATGTCAGCGTTTTTTTATTACCTATACCTATAGGATAGCAATTTGTCAAGTAAATTAAATTGGTTTTTCGAAGGTACACTAAACTTCCTGCCAAGTATCTATAATAAAGTTACGATAAATATTTCTCCAGATTGACAATTCTCTAATCTGTATTCAAGAAAGTCACTGAAAACTCACATTTAGATAGACCACACTATAAAATTACTTCATTCATAAATGTTATCTATCATATCTTGTTATTAAAAGTCCATCGATATTATCACTGTAAAAAAATCAAATTAAAACAAAACCGATAAGGTCAGATACCTCTCCACCGATCATCACTAATGAATTATTATTCTGTTCGGCTTTGATGCTAGAGAAATGAAAAAAAAACAGATGCCTACTATATTCTCTTGTCATCGGAATTAATACATAGATATATTATCAACAAATGAAATAGATTGGCTGCAAACACGCGCCTGATCGACCATCATATATATGATAGATTAAGTAGATATGAGCGCGAGGTCAATAGCAATTATTGTCCCTTTTGTCTCTAATTCAAGGTGTGGACGTGATGTGTATCTATTAAGCCGGTTCTACACCCAGAAAAAATATGCATCCAGCTTCCAAGTTGATGCACGATTTTTTTTTCTTTTTTTATTTAAATTATAAATAGTAGCGGGCCCAAGTGAGAGCCTTGAGGTACTTCCACAAAATATTGCAACAGAGAGCAGATACGTATATAGAAATACCATTGCGATGTTCAAACGTGCCCGGTACAATTTACAAGATATAACTCGCTTTCCTTCCAAAAGATGGTATAGGAACCCGATAATCCACTTTGCCTCATACTGAGGTGGGGAACCAGAATATTGTACAGAGATTTAAATCAGTTTCCATATTTCTCTCACGTCTCTTGCGTAATTATATTTAATTTTGATATTTATTTATTAAAACCTATGTGTTTCTTTATTTTCATAATTTGACAAGATTGGGCGTTCTCTGGGCGTGATTATTTCATAGCCATCTATTGCTTGGGGGTAAGAACTACAGCGGGGTTGTGTAGCCATAATATGCAACACGCAGTGCACATATACAGTATTTTATGTACGTACGTACGTCTCTCTTCTCTGATTGTGATCTATTTTTGAGCCACGAACCAAATAGAGTACTGTTTGTCTGCATGTTTTTTTATGGATGTTCGCACCTTATAAATAGTAAACGTGCTCCGATTTTAATGTTTTTTTTCATTTAATAGATTTGCGAATTGATCCCAGTAAAAAAATCCCGATGGCCTTTAGTCAGCGGAAAGGTAAATTTTTCAAAATTCATTGAATTGAAATTTTAACAACCTTTTCATTGGTATACCTACATGTTATTAAATAAAATTGTCATAGCCTTGCGGTTAGAGGTTTTTGTTTTGGCTGTTGAATATAAAGCAGACAGGGTTCGAGTCCACTTCAAGGCAGATTTTTTTTTCGTCTATTTCTTTTCAATAAATATACTATATATTTTTGTAATCAGGGTCTATATTAAGATCTCCAGAAAATGTACAATTACATCAAATTTATATTGAGTGTTCATGTTTTATCAATATTTGTTATTTTTCTTTATTAATTTTTATTTTTTTACCTGTGTATTTTATGAAAAATTGCTCTGAACAAAAGTTGTAGGTACTGATTATATCTATAACCTAAAATTATTTTTAATAATATTTACACTACTGCTCTTTTTTGATAATTTTTTTAAATGTTTGAATGGTCGCCATTTTGAAACTACTTATCCGATATTGCCCAATAACGAACTCGACCAAGATATTTGAGAGATTGATTTTTGTAGCAAATTTGAACTTGATACCTTCAAAACTGCGACCTCTATCGTGTTAACAAATTTCGTAATATCCCATATATATATATATATATATATATAAACTTTTGAACCAAATGTTTTTTTGGACTAACTTATAGACATATAACAACATGCCGTTGAAATTTTTTCGAAATTCAAAAGTGTGAACGATCGCAATAGGTATATTTCTATAAGAAATTTACCTAAAAATCGACATTCAACATGTCCTGGCCCCCGAAAACTTCTCCCAAAGGGAATGGAGGAGGCAATTTTATTCGAAAACCAAAAATGTGAGACAATAAAATTGAAAAGGGAGAATATCCGACAGCATTTATATTGGACATTTTTCAAAAAGGTTTCCCAGTAACAAAAGTGGTAGAGTCTCAAATATGTGTGTCTCAGCTATGTGGTGGATGTTTTTTTTTTCGAAAATTGAAAATATTAGCCAAATCAAAAAAGAGATTATATACATCGACATATAATTTGTAGCTTTTCCTAAAAAAATTACGGTTTCCGAGCTACATCAGTGGGAAATTCAGAAAAATGTATAACTATTTCCGCGATGTTTTGAAATGTCTATTAATATTATTATATTAATTCTATTGGTTAA
Source organism: Crioceris asparagi (assembly GCA_958507055.1). Classification (NCBI taxonomy): domain Eukaryota; kingdom Metazoa; phylum Arthropoda; class Insecta; order Coleoptera; family Chrysomelidae; genus Crioceris; species Crioceris asparagi. The sequence goes on from OY293829.1 coordinate 2,377,062, forward strand.
GGTACTTTTGGAATTGAGGCCAAGAGATTTTAAACTGCACATCTTCAAAATTACCAATACCAATAGAATTAATATTATTTTGTATATTTCAGTGCACCAACTAATAAAGTCGGTCCAATTTTTTGTAAAAAATATTTTGTTGAATATTTTCCTAAAAACTGTGTAAATGGAATCAACCTGAGCTCGCTCATCCATGTAATCATATAATAGAGTGTATGTCACTAAATTTATTTCTATAGCATTATTAGTAGAGTGACACCTTTCAAACAGTTACTTAATATACAAGACTTTCTTAGACTTTTTCCCAAATGCTCAACTTGCTTAAACCTCGATAATTATTGACCTGATCGCTGATTCCAGAATTGACTGGAATGAAGAATGATGTTCTCCAAAAGATTGCGCAACAATTGATCATCGAGTTCGATTTCTATCATCTGTGACTGATTATTAAAAATGTCATTATTATAAATTGGAGCGCGGGCGCGCGCTACGATGACCTTAATGAAAACAATGGCCCCGATGACTTAATACAATAATATGCTGCCAATTTTGTAACATGCCAGATACCTCCTCCCGTGCTTTATCACATAGACTCCTTGCCTCCTAATCGAAACCATTGGCGGATCTGTAGTTTACTACGTGAAGGGTTTAGGAATTCTCAGAAAAGATATCAAGAGATCCCCATCCCCATCCTGCGAAATATGAACGGGACAAAAGCAAAAAGTTCTTTATTTTTATATTTAGTCACCAGATGCGTTTGGATATGGTTGGTATGTATAGGTTAAACAAAATTTTAAGAAGTAACACACAATTTATTGATAATTATTTTAGTCGTCAACATAATTCCGTATTCGATTCATTAACGTTAAAAAATAACGAGCCTTAAATCTAAACAGCGATTCTGTAACCTGTATCCGATAATTTGAAGGCTTAATTTAAGGCTTGCTTATTATCGGTAGGTCTAATTTTTTAAGGGTATTTAGAGATAGTTTTCTGCGCTTTAGAATACAGATTATGGTGTTAGATGGATATAATTGATCTTTGGTTAATTGTGCATCTTTAAAAATACCAGAACCAGTGCATTTATTAGTATTTTGCATCAATTAATAAAGTGTAAAATTTGCTTACAAAGAAAATAGTAAAAATACAATATATAAATATAAAAATAAAGAAAGATGAGTACTAATAAATGGTGGAACCCACAACAAGGGGGTTCCAAATGTACTTAGACACCATCATATAATCTTCCCGAACCGCATACATAACGCAAGTCCCAATTACAGACACCCCCCCCGGAGCTCAAAGGGGTATAGGTATGGCACCCACATCCAATGAACCTTAATCATAACCATAACATCGACCCATAACCATTCCCACGACCTATGACTTGCACAAAAACAACAGCTAATTGAAGCATATATAAGAGTGCCAGGTACGGAACCATCACCTAATGAGTTCTAGTCGCACTTAAAACTTCACTACTCCACCTCAGATCACCCATATCTATCAAAAATGCCATCAATATACATCCATACACTGAGGAGATACTTATACAACAAGTCAGAAGTATGGAACTCACACCTAATCAGTCCCACGTGCACTAATAAACCTTCCCTTAACGCCTTACCAACTCCCAACTCCATTGCCCCTTCAAGCGACGTGAACCTTTTTAATTCAATTCTGTAGGTGCTGGAAATTTCAAATATGTGCATTTGTGAGTAAATAGAACACTTCTGACACCAACTTCAAAAGCACCAGCACCAATAGTAGTAATAACCTAACCTTATTTTGAATTTTTCACTGCAGCAACTAATGAAATCGGTCATATTTGCGGTAAAAAAAATATTTATTTCATATTTTCGAGTATTTCGTTTCGAAAATTTTTGAACGTACACTCACATTCAGTGATTTCAAAATATGGCGGTAATAATCTTGCACTTTTGTAGTGCAGTACATCGGAAACTCTTGTTTTTTTAAAATTAATTAAAAACCTTGCGAGAAATGATAGTTTCTTTAATTCTGTCACAGGAAATTTTCAATTTTCAAAAAAGTTATGTCTCCTCTACTCCCTTTGAGAAGGTTTTCTGGGGAAAGGAGATGTTTGGTTTTATTTAATATGGGCTCCTGTTTCTTCCACCTTTGGCGAAGTCAGTCATTAAAATATCATATTCTGCACCTAATAGACGAATGAATTGGTCAAATATTAATTTACCAGACCATTCCGAAAACACTTTTTGAGCTCGAATGTTGATAAAATCTCTATATATCTACTCTCAATTAATCGATCGATTGACCGTAATATCGCCTAGCATACAAGCATTAACAACACTATTAATAAACACTGTCAATAATATAAAATATAACTATACCTACAAACCAACCTAACCCATTTATGCCACCATAAAGCCGTATTGACTTCAATGTCAGTCACACCCGAATAATTTGCAGTGCAAGGGTATTGGAAACATTTCACAGTCATGCTCATGTTTTCTTTTCTTTTTCTGTCTATAGAAAACGTGCAAACTACACGGGAAATTTCTTTGATTTCATAGCCAATAATGAGGTGAACCACCTTCCCAATTATTTTGTCAAAGATAAATATATAATATTATATTTTAACGATATTATTATAGGTATTATATGAATGGTGATAATGGTGTTTACCGTTGGATTTCACAACTTGAATCTGGCATATATTCGAGAAGAAAATATTGAATTAATTTTTTTTCTATAGTGGAGGTAAAAATGTGAATGATTTTAATAAATACTTCAGAAATTCGTCAAGAAATAATCAACATCAGAGTTCCGGAGTGACAGATTAGTATTCTAATAGAGTGGAAGAGGGCGTTTTCAATTTCTCTCTCAATTTGAAAGTTTCGGTATATTGTCCAATCTTTAATTATATCACCTTAGATTTTCGATTTTCGAGAGAATTTGCCAACTCCACTCCTTCGGTAGGGGTTTTCGGATTTGCGTTTTTATGAATATGGGACCATTTCTCAAGCCTCCTCTTCTAAATGAATCAAAAATCATCAAAATCGGTGTACGTTTACTATAAGGGTGTTCGAGCAGTAGTTTGGACCAGTTTCCAACTGTGTTCCGTGATTGTGGAGCATGCGCATATTAATTTCCGTCTTCTTAAAATTGAAATGCGCATGCCTCTGACGGTTTGAGTTTGGTTTGAAATCCTGCTCGAACACCCTTTATATATAACGCGAGAATAAACCAAAAAAAAGCAGACAGTCGAATTATTGTATACCTCCTCCGTTCGGGATTCATCGGTCAATAAAAGAGTATTACGTTTTTATACCAAAGTCATCAGTTCCAATCAGAATACTTAAATTTGATGAGGGATGAGAGAGCATTATATTTAAGTGAAGGTATTCTCACAGTATATAAAGTATATAGGTCTTTATATTGTTTATACTGTGGTGGAGGTAAGTTGATGATAAAAATGTTGCCTCAGTAGAGAAGTACACAATCAGTGACATCTATTGTTGAATAGCATAGATTATAAAGCACACGTACAAGCTTACAGGTATTGTATGTTCTTTGCTTAGAGAAAGATAAAGTGAAGTATGCATGCATCACGTATAAAAAAAATACCAAATACATCAGGGATCATCCTAACCATAACCTATATACTCTATGATCAGGTACTTCTCCTTTGGGAGGAAGTCATTTTGTATTTTTCCCGAAGGGATCAACTCTCAGCACTTCTCTCTTCCAGATCATCAAAATCGGAGCACGTTTACTATGCGAAACACGCGAAAAGATATTTAAAAATAAAAAATATACCTCCTCCGTTTTGACTGAAAAATGCGAAACATTTAAGTATAAACTAAAATTTATGACCGAGCAACGCAGTGTATTACCCATAGTTACCTATTTATTAAAAATAATTTCAAAATAACTGCGGCAGTTATATTTTAGTACTGACATTCTTTATTTATTGGATTGTCCAACCATCCTTATTTGGAGGAATGCAATCTCTTTGAACTGAAGAATGATTTTTTTCGCCATTCTAATCATGTCTCACCACACAACGGTTATTAGGACAGGCTGTCCCCGGTCGTTCATCGATAGTTGATTTTATTTATGGGCAAGGACAGCCTTCGTCTTCCTCCTTCTTAATGTCTAATCTAAATCCCAAGGAGTGTCTTTATAAAATAGTAGGGAGCGAAAGCGACTGCAACGATCCATGAGCGTTACGTGAAAATTCAACAGGGCAAATGACACTGTAGATATTCTAAATAATTTATTGGACATCGAGTGTTGTATTGAAGTGTACATTCTCTTTCTAGTATAAGGTAACAGTTTTACCACAGCTTATGTAATGAATAAGCTGTGGTTTTACCCCCGGAAGAAGCTAATTATGTTGGCAGAACAATTGTGGAGTTGAATGACTATTTCTTTCCAAAAAATGGACCTACTTTGTTAGTAGGTGCAATGAAAAATAACAGAATCATATCAATTCTATTGGTGCTAGTACTTTTGAAGTGGTGCAATTATAGTTAGAAGACTTTTGGCACCCTTTATTGACTTATTTGATGTCTTGATCTCTTGTACTTTTTGTACGTGTCAACTAGTCACCCGTCATAGTCGAATAGCCTTCTAAGTTCCCCGTTTTCTTGGTTGGCAGCTTTTTCCATCCTACATCCTACCCGTAGCAAGCCTTTTTATTTTTTGACCGATGAACCCCGAACAAAGGAGCTATACAATTGGACCGTCCGCTTTTTTGTTCGCGTGTTGTATATAGTAAACGTACTCCGATTTGGATGATTTTCGATCATTTGAACGAGGAGGCTTGAGAAATGGTCCCGTATTCATAAAAACACAAATCCCAAATCTCAATCCCTCCGAAAACCACCCGAAAGGGGTGGAGGGTGCTAATTTTCTCGAAAATCGAAAATCTCTGGTGGTATAATTAAAGATAGGACAATATCCGAAAACGTTTGAATTGAACATTTTTTCAAAAGAGTTACAGTTTTCGTGATAGAGGCATGTTAAATTCTCAAATATGTATATTTCTGCTATGTGGAGAGGGAGTGGTCACAAATTTGCTACAAACCCCTAAAAATAATAAATGCGGTTCTACCTTACCTTACTAAATTCAATGGGCTCTACTAACTCCAGATTCTAATTCTTACAAGCATACATACTACAGATTACAGATACCTAGAGACTACGACTTATACGTGACATTATTTGTTATCGTAGCTCGTAGCATCGGCGCGAGTGAAAAAACTAAATAATTATACATAAAAAAAAGTGAATGAACTGCCATAAAAATTGATGAGTTTGCACAAAACGTAGGCGACGTCGAACGTGACATAACGGAATGGGGTAAATGTGCATGTCTATCGCCAATATATATACACCTATATATATATATATATATATCCGCCAGGCCACTAAATTATTATTGTATCCTCAGAGAACAAGCTGATGATTATTATTATGAAGTGCGATCGAAGCAATAGTAATTTGTATGAGCCATGTCAAGGCAGAATCTTTATTAACTATTAGAAAAGTTTTTTGGCGAGTACCTGAAACAAAGCAAGAAGTTGCGTTGTTATAAACACAGATGAAGGGTGTTCAAGCAGTAGTTTGGGACGGTTTGATAACTGTTTAAAATGCGCATGTTCGGTTTGAAACAGATTCCAAGTGGTTTGGGATTTTGTACTGCTCGAACTCTCGAACGCCAACTGCAGTTTTCAAACTACCTCTTCCACTTTCTTACAATTTCGTCGTCATAGAACAAATGATTATGACGATAGATCTGTTTTATGACCAAAAATAAGAGAGAACATCAATGAAAGACTAATGGACAAAACACAAAACCAGGGTTTATTTTACGACTTTGGTAGTGTTCTACGAAAGTGATTTCTCCATTGACATAATTTCAATGAATTTTTCCAACAACAGAGAATCAGAAAAGAAGAAGCTTCACCTGCGCCTGTCTCAAACTGAGTCCGGACTAGTTCGGAAATCGTAAAACTGCTGCTCGAACATTTTACTAGTATTAGTTGGGAATAAATTATTTCATAGTAAATTGAAGTGCGCAGGCGTCTGATGGTTTGGGACTGGTTTGAACCGCTGCTCGAACACCCTTATAATAAATACTATCTCTGTTAAATATATGGATATGCAATGCCATTGGGGAACACGTGACTGCGAGCTAACGTTGGCTGACTTCGATCATGCAAGTTAAGCGGCTCAAAGTGTGGTCAAAGGTTGGACGAGTGACGGACGACCAGTTCGAATCACTCCCCTTCCCCCTCTCGTAAGGCAACTGGAAACCAACGAGGGTATAGTTCTCTGGTACAGTTTCTCTGGGAAAGTCTGTCCTGAGACATATACGTGGTTCGGTATCCACATTAAACTGTAGGTTTCCTGGTCTGTGGCAACACTCTCAAGGCAGAAAAGTCACCTAAAAAACGGCACTAACGATTTTGATGGAACTTATCTAAAACATCTTACCAGAATCTAAGAAAGTAACCTTGAGAAGAAGTAAGAAAACAGTTACCTTTGCTTAAACGTACTGCCAAAAACATTTTTTATTCATATCGTCCATATTTTAGTCCGCGGCCAGTCTTTATGAAATTTGGGATATAGTTCCACGTCACAAATAAAAAATAATGTAACGAACTTGAGTGATGTAGAATCGGCGCCGTTCTTAATGGAGCGTGTGCGATTCGTCGGAGGGTAGAGCATCTTGGTAAGTACGTACGTTTGTAGTGGGGCCCGGGTGTTGTGAGTGTGGGGTATGCTGCTATTGGTCAGCGATGCATGCCAGGGTCAAGATGATATCCCGAAGCATTTAGTGAGTTCGCGCTAGTGGTGGAAGGTTCGCGTGGCGTTGGAAGATGTCTGTTGAAGATTCGAGGAGGAGCTTGTCTATATATTGGAAATTGGAGATTTCATGCGATGCAGCGTCAGTCAGTTCGGGGCAGTCGCCTGCTGTAGTCGAGTCAATCCGGGACAGTCAGCCCGGTACGGTGAATATGGTAGAGACCGGACTATGGTGGAGAGGGGGAATACGGTGCAGTCCGTCAGTTCGGTGGGTCCTTAGAAGGGGGCAATAAATAAATAAGGCTCGGTTATAAATAGTATAAATAATAAATATAAACGTAAAGAAAACCAAAGAAATGGTCATTAAGACATCAACGAATGTCCCGCAACCAATTCAGATAAACGAAGACGCTTTAGAACAAGTGGATAGGTTTCATTACTTGGGATGCTGGGTAGACTGCAAGCTGGATCCAGACACGGAAATAAGATCAAGAATAGAAGAAGCAACTTAAGAGGTGCCTTTGCGATTCACGAATCAACCTCGGTCTGCGTTTACGACTGTCAAAATGCTACGTTTGGTCTACACTCTTGTATGGAACCGAAACATGGACACTGAAAGCCCAAACCATCAATAAATTAGAAGCTTTCGAAATGTGGACATACATACAAACATACGCCAGTGGACTGACCTAGACTACGAGGCACTGATAAGAACCGCCGAAAATAGAGAAGAATTATTTGCCACGGTGATTTCCAACCTCCACTGATGGAGATAAATAAATAAACTTTAAAAATAAATAATTCCGTCATTTTTATATGCCCGTTACCATAACTTAGTGACTCCAGCAGCAAACATACGTTTTCCTCTGAAAATTTCGCCAGGTGCTCCCACACTTTTCTATGCCCTCACACCTTGCTTATTCTTATAATGAATGCCTCAATGCCCAGACAATGAGTCGTCTTCATTGTCATTTATTAACGTAATAAATATAATTTCAAACACAATTGGTAGTGAATTTTAATTCCCTTGGCGTAAATGACACTATAAATTCCATGCAGATGACTAACAAATAAAGCGTCTTAATGTTAATGTTAGTATACAGAATATCTCTCTTCTATTTACATGCTTTGTTGGACGATGGAGTTAAATATTATTATGGCTGCCCACATGCTGGTTGCATTTTGTCGCAACTAAAATATGCAATCTGAGAAAGGAGGTGCGGGCAAAATTATAATTAACAAAATAATTATGTACCTACCTGCCAAAAATCATGCCTTATTGTATTCTATTGAGTTTGTTTAATTGCAAAATATACGCGATTCAAAAGACTCGCAGACGTGATTCAAAAGCTACCGAACAAAATATTTTGCAATAATGAACAATGGAGTAGTACAGGGTGGACCAATAAACCCAAGTATTTCTTCATCGCACATCTTTGAGAAAAAAAATAATGAACAAAAACGACCAAGGGAAAAAGAACGGTTAAGAGATTTCGTGATTCCAATTTGACCTGTATATTTTATGCCGGGTTTATGCAGACATTTAACGTAAGATAACTTAAGCATTTAATATAAGGTAACCTAATTTAATTCAACAAAAAGTTTCCTAATTTATGAAGGTTAAATTTAACATAATTTAATTTAACGTTGACGCATGCGTGTTTGCACTAGATATGTCAATTGTCATTTATTCTCCTACTTTTTGGGCAGCAGCCGTTACGAAATACTAGTTTTCGTTGTTGATCTGTGGTTTTAGTTCTACCATGACTGCTCAAATGTCAATTGAAAATAAAGAATCCCTAGAAAATATTTATGCTTTTTGAAATTAAAATTACTGTTATTGCTAATAAAACAGTAACTATAACAATATCTATAAATAAGCCTGCGAAATATGAATTCTCAAACACTCTCAAATATTTACGTCAAAAACAAAACAAGACAGCAGTGAATATTATATCCACTGTATTCACCTAGTTCTTTTATATAGTATCGGCTGGTTCCTTTAAGTTGGTCGCTCTGTCGGTGCGCAGTGACCGGTGTAGAACGCAAAAATTGAGCTCATTTAACGTAACGTAAGGTAAAAGATAAAAGTTAACCAACTATTAAATTATGTTACGTTATATTAAATGTTAAATGACGTGCATAAATCGAACAACGTAAATAGCATATTTCATCTTTACCTTATATTATGTTACATTAAATCCTTAAATTATCTTACGTTAAATGTCTGCATAAATCCGGCATTATAGTATTTTAATATTTTTGTTAATTTATTCGTTAATATAGTTTACTTGGTGCCGATTTGCTTATATTGGAACCCAAAAGCCACCATGAGAAATATTTGTAGTAATATAGGCAGTCCGATGGCCACAAGATGAAAAGTCAGGTTACCGGTTACCGATATTTTATTGCACTTTACCTTTTCAGCATATATCTTACTGCCAGGTAAGAACAATGTATCTTCGACAAAAATTACAGGTAATAAGGATGACATGTTCATCATAAGATAACCCTTAAGCCGTTACGTTTACATTTCCAGTCATGTCAGGTTTTTTAATAGCGAAGTTGTTTGTACATGTAAATTAGACCATATTATTAACTCAACAAACTTTTCTATTTTTATCTTTTCTTCAAAATTGACAAGCCATCACAGTTCATTATCAATCAAATGTCACACATCTTTAGAACAATATTTTAACATCAGAAGCACGGAAACGTTTTGGCAAATTCACCAACTCGCATTCGATATAGATTAGAATGTGTAGATAAATGGCGTCGTCGAAAGTTTAAATTGTTTCTGATGATGACGCAAGTAAAACTTCATCCACCTCATTTCGTGACTTGATGAGATTAATTTTGTGTTGTACCATAAATGGCACCAACTCGAGACCGACACGCCGAAAAGTTTGATTGTCTCATTTACCTATTGAATGTGGCTACATTTTAAAAATAGATTTCATATTCATAGCAATGTGCCTTCCACACCATTTTAGAACAATTTACCATCTGTGGATCCGTTCCCGAGATAATCTTGGCACAGAGTGACTGAAAATATGATTTTTATCTTTTTTGACCGAAGAACCCAAACGGAGGAGGTATACAATTCGACTGTCTGCTTTTTTTGGTTTGTGTAATCGTTGTATATAGTAAACACATTCCGATTTTAATGATTTTTATTCATTTGAAAGAGGAGTCTTGAGAAATGGTCCCATATTCGTTAAAACTCATATCCGAAATCTCCGCCCGAAGGGGGTGGAGGGAGCAAATTTTCTCGAAAATCTAAAATTCGAGATTTCAAAAAAGATAGGACCCGAAACGTTTGAATTGAACATTTTTTCAAAAGAGTTACCTACGCTTTTCGAGTTATATTGATGTTAAAATCTCATATATGTAGATTTTCGCTATGTGGAGGGGGCGATTTTATTCGAAAACTGGAAATCCGAGCAGATACCACATGAAAGACAAGAATTTTTGTAACAACATTTATGACGAACATTTTTTCCTTAGAGTTACTGTTTTCGAGATACAGCGATGGTAAAATGGTTAAATCTAAAATACTTATGCGTATTTCCGCCGCAATTTTCAAATAAAGTCGGTCCACTTTTTGATAAAAAAAATACGTATTTTTTATCATTCACTGTCCCTGTCCAACACATTGCCAATATTATTTCAAAAATTCACAGAAATATTGCAAACATAACTATCGAAATGTATATAATATTAATTCTAGTAGATCAGTATCTTGTGGACACCGATTATGGTGAAGGCGTATAAGAGTACGCGTTGTACAAAAGTACTCATTGTAAATTTCGCGGTAGCAAATCACTTACGCCATCTGGTTGTGTGATTATTAGAATCTGTTAATACGTTCCTGTGTTCGCTAAACAGAAATCTGCATTACAAATAATTACAAGCGTTAGTTCTTCTGTTAGACGCGAAAATTGTTTTCTGGACTGTCAACTAAAAGTTCTGAACATTGGGAAAAATGGGACGAGATCACAATTTTTCTAAAATAGTTTGAATATTTGCCTTTGCGGTATTCTTGGATATTCAAAATATGTATTACAACATCAGTTTTTTTATGTATTGTGAAGATTTCTATGAAAAATAACGTAAAATTTGAAAAAACACTGACATAACCTACAAGAGTACGCACTGTCAATTGTACAAGAATACGCACGTGCGTAAAAAGAAAGCTAGGAAGACGTGGGTTAAAGGCTTTTGCCAAAGGCAAGAAATTAATCTCCAACAACTAGAACCATTTTCTCTGGAAAGGTTAATAGGTTTAAACAAACCTAGATACGTTTTTTGAAAACTTAAAGAATATTTATGAAAAATTTCCCAACCCACCAAAAGTTATTGCACAAAAGGCCAAAAGAGCTGTTGGAAAACTTGCAAGTGCAAAAGAAAGGTATTTGCAGTAATTAAAAAAAGGAAACGTAAAAATATGCAAAGAAACCAAAAAGTGTAGTATCCATCCTGTGGCGACTTTTTTGCAGATCCACCGTCTGAAGAGTAAATTCAGTGTGCAAGATGTCAGAAGTGGTTGCACGAAAACTATACTGTTTACTCTTATACGCCTTTACCCTACTGATGCATCGCTTAGCTCATTTGTCAAAAGATTTGGAATAATTTTATTCGACAATTACACATATTAGAGGGATTTAAAATGGATGAAGAAATAGTATTTTCTGTTCAATACTTACATTTTTTATTTAAAAGATTATGTGGTAAATGGAACGATCGATAGATGTCCACAATAGAAAATGGAGTTGGGGAAATAGGTTATGTTGACTTTTGTTTACTGATAGCTGTCATATTAAGGACGTCAACTTTCTTATCACTTGAAGCGATTGGTAATCAGACACTGCTGTGGACACGACCAAGTCTAGATACCTAGATGACTTTGCTCACTAACTTCAAAAGCAGCAGCAAAATAGAAATAATATTATTTCGTGTTTTCTATCTATATAGGTACATAAAAATTAATACGGATATACCACCATCCGTGAACAGTATTCGTTGACATTGTCTATCCGTACATGCATTTACTCTTTGAGAAAAATAATTGTTTGATTGATCTACTTTATCATAACTCGCCACGAGATGGTGCTGAAGTGCATCAACATACAGTTAACCGATCGATGTAAAAATTAATTACTCACACTATAGAACCATAACTCACATGTTTGAATATTCAGTATATTGGGGAAAGCAAAGTGTCAATAGGTGGCGTTAAATAGAGGTGAACAACAAATAAATTGGCACGCGCCAACAGTGAATAGTTATAAGTTTAAAAATGTTTTGAGGGCTGTAAGTATGAAAGTTTTGTCGCTATTTTGATAATAGATACAAACACTGAAAGGTGAACTGGAAGGATCTCGTTGTATGCGAAATAAATATGAAAAGAACAGAAATAAAATACTTACTAATACCGTTAAAACATATATGATGTTTTCATAGAGTAAATAGGTTAGGTTGATGTTTTGTATTTCGCTGCTACTTAAATCAGTGGCGGCAGGTGACATTTATTGTAGAGGGGACCAAAGCTACAAAATTACTAAAAGACTACAACTCGATCCCTCGAGGTAGTGATACGGCACCTTACATTGTTGTGGTGGGTCATTCTTAACTTGAGAGAACTAATGTTTTATATTTGACAGGACCAACGTCGAAAATATGAATTTGCCTTAAATTGTAGAGGAGGACCTGTCTTCTCTGAGGAGCCGCCACTGGTTTGAGTGCTCTCTAATGATAATAGATGGCGTACACTTCGATCACTATCGCCAATATTTAAAAGCTATAAACTTTATTGTAACAAGCACCTACCTAGATGACTCTGCATTGCAACAACTTCTACAGCATTTAACCAATCTCCATGAAAATTAGTTCAAATTACCAAATTAGGTATTTAAACATTCAGAATATTCTAACGCTATCCACTTTGTTATAACTATAACTCAGCGCTAGATGGCACTATAGTTACAGTACCTCAACTTCTACAGTTTGTTTAAACCACGGTCGTACAAAAGAGGTTTTGGTCTTTTTGATTCTATCTGCGCCAACCGTTCTAGGTCCTAAACTGTATTTAATAGATTATCTTGTTCTCTGTGAGTCTTTGGAGATTTTACTTTATCTATAAAGTTATGTCTATGGCCAAGAATCATTATTTCAGCAGCGACCAGATACTGAATTACCAAAAAGTGTGGCACTTGTACTACTGAATTTGCAAAAACCTTTTATTATACTATCGTGACTTATTAGATTAAGGCATAACGTCTGTATGGTTCTACCAATCTTAAATATATATATAATAATTTTAAGAAGGAATGAGAATCAGAGTTCTAGAAGATTAAAACTCAAGTTTCCTGATATTATTTGCTCACAATTTTTCAACAAAATATAAAGCCACCTTTGGAGATTTTTAAAGAGAAATACATTTAGAATTTCGTTTTTTTTTTCTCTCATTGGATCATTCATCACTTTTGTTTTCCAGGAATAAAAGAAGAATCAAATATAAAAAAGCATACCTCCTTCGTTTGGGAAGTCGGTCAATAAATATAAATAAAACCAAATGGGATATTTAGAAATTTTTATTTTTTACATATATCTAAAACTTCTTGAAGCTCTTCTTCGAGCTACTACCCTTAGTCACTTTCAGAACGTTAAATCTTACTGTTTTGGACAAAGGTCTGCATTCACCAATAGTCACTACGTCACCAATTTCCACATCCCTGAAACAAGAGAAGAACATCAATATTCCGACAAAAACAACTCAATTTACAATGATGACTGCTGGTCACTGATACGTTTTCAGAATTGGAGAATCGACATAATCAGAATAGATCATACCGCCGGTGAAAGCATTCATTCATCATTGATTTTTTTTTGAAAATATCAAGTGCTAGATCGAAAATAAACAACAATTAATATTCACCTGAAGCAGGGCGACAGATGTACAGACATATTGCGATGTCTCTTCTCAAAACGGTTGTACTTCCTAATGTAGTGGAGATAATCACGTCTGATGACAATGGTGCGTTGCATCTTCATCTTCTGAACGACCCCAGTCAGGATACGACCTCTGATGGATACGTTGCCAGTGAAGGGGCATTTCTTGTCAATGTATGATCCTTCGATAGCCTACAAGTAATTTTTCACTTTCAAATTTCAAAACAATAATATTAAAATTAAATTAAATACATAAATAGACCCCCACCAATTAAGATTTTATAGAAATCATCATGCAGATATCACCAATTTTAGCATAAATATATATAGACCACATGCACTTATTATTTTACAGTAGATATACGAGAAATGTTTTCTTAATCGAAATATTTAAATAGTTAATGTTAGTATACTGAATTAATAATTTAGAAATTCATCAATTTTACTGCCTGGTTATTAAGGCATTAAATCTCAATTGATGGATTTTCATTAACAAAATAAGTAAAACAAATGACGTTTCTCTCTACTTGATTAATATTCCATTTATTAAAAAGAAAATTCTGTTTGTTCAGTCAGAAAAAATAAATACGGGATTTCCCGAAACGAAATAAGCAAAAATGAAAATTGCAGTAGTCTCTCGTTCTAATCTGATATATCTATTGTTTACATAGACGATTTTCCCTTCATTTTTCTCATTCTACCTACATGAGAGCAAGAGAAAGTCCTCTGATCATGTTATTTATATATATATATATATATATATATATATATATATATATATATATATATATGCACATGCACATCTTGGAAGGTAGAATCATATAAAATCTAAGCAATAGATATCTCGAATAAGGACAAGAACCCTGTTAATTTAACCAAAAATGTATAGAAATATCAAAGATGTACCAATAACCATATAAATAATAAAGCAGAAATACTGTAGCCCGTTTTTTCTGCAAACATATAGCAACTTAAATATTAACAAAACTACATAACCGATACTTCCAATACATTTCTGACAAAACCCAAGCCACCAACATGTAGTACAGCAGGCCCCAAGAAGCCGCAGCCATTATACAATAGGATTCCACCAGGCTCTGAAATAGAAAATTCCGACATACCTCTCTGGGGGTTTTGAAACCCAAACCGACGTTTCGGGATAACCTCAACTTCTTTTTGCTGCCTCCTGCTTTACGATTTTGAAAGACATGCTGTTGTTTTTGGAAAGCCTTCTCGGTCTATTTGGGAAAAAGAAACAAACAATATTAGAGTAATCATAATAGTATGTACCTCTCGGGGGGTTTTGAAGCCCAGTCCGACTTCACGATGGTAACGGAGGGACTTGCGCCATTTGATACCGGCGCCTTTCTTGCGGTTCAAGAAAACCGTCGGCTGACGCTGGAATGCCCTTTCGTTCTGTAAAATATGGCAATATCAAGTTACTATTAACAAATTAACCTTTAAACAACGTTTCACCACGTGTGCCCGCGATAAACAATGATCCTGTCGCACTCACTGAAGCCACTATTGAACTATTTATGAATTTGAATAAGTCACATTAAAATTTAATTAGATTCACGTAAGAAAATAATTGAAAATACATATTAATAATAAAATAATAATTAAATTTCTTCATCACTTACTTGGTCCGCCATGTTGATTAGGAAAGAAACCACATAAAAAGGAGGAGCTAGTTGAATGACTGAACAACTGTCATATGTGGAAAGTATGTAATAAAAGCATGGAATATGGAAATAGAATCCCATTCAAAAGGGAATGCTTAAAAAGGTAGTGTTCTCTGGCTCAGAACAAACATATCAAAATGAAAATTATTTACGTTCCTGTGTGCTATATAGTATAACAGGTGTACTGAAATCTAGGAATGCAATTAATAATCTCGAAAAAACATTTTTTTTATATAAATTTTACCAAGATAAATATCTTCATTTTATCTTGTCCTGTGGTGAGGGGACCTTGGTTGTCTCTTGTTCAAATGTCAGAAGTCAGAGTGTTCACTCTATGAAGCAAATAATATACTCTAGTTTGAAAGTATGTTTCCTCTGACTCTAGTTTACAAATTACAAATGTTCTCTGTGTCAAAGTCAACTATGAGGTATGTTTTCTCTGGTCGACGATGGCAGTGCGAAATTGTGAAAAAAAGAATATTTGGAAAACGGTTTAGTTTATTGCATAGATAAGTGATGTTGCATTTATACTGGTTCATTTCAAGCAAAATGTGACATAAGGCAAAAAGTTTCTTAAAGGAAACAAAAAATATGGGGGGTTGAAAAGGGGTGCATGCCAATTTCACCCCCTTGCCAACACTGCAACGTTTCAGCTCCATTCGCAAACGATTTGTGAACTTAAGAGATGTTAGCTATCAAAATATCAAGCTATCAGCCAAAAAACTTATCGATGTAATGCAACTTTAAAGGGCTGTAACATTTTAAGGGTGTATTTTTGTATATAGATAAATGTCATATCGACTTGAAATTGGCTATAGAATATGTCATTAATAGTATGACCATTCTTTAAGAAACAGGATCAAATTGTTGTTGCAGTGTTATATTACTTAAAAAAAATAAATAAAAAAGTGATTGAGTTGGAATGGAAATCTTTTAAATTTTCTGAAAAAATGTGGAATGCAGATCTCCAAAATTTGAAGCTTTTATTATAAACTTCGCAAGAATAATTATTATTTCGGTTGATGGATTTAAAAAAGACAAGAAAAATTATAGACTTTTTATTTGTAGTAGCAGATGTATCTTACAGTATCTCCGATGTTTTATGTCAATGCTGACATATTTTTATAAAAAGTGATAATTTATCTTCTCCACTTATATCAGTTTCTTCAGTATCAATCAAAGTTCATTCAAAATGTCTCTGTATCATTCGAATTGAAACACGCTTTTTCACAAGATCATTTCATCATGAATACTCATCCAGACTGAATCCGATATTTTATTCTTGAATTCTATTTCTTTGAAGAACTTCATGGACTAGTTTAAGAACATCATCCCAAATACCATTGATATCGTCATTCGGTTCACCTGGGCACGTGAGTTGCCTTATATAATAATTTTTGAATGCTTTTATAGCATTTTTGCATTTCACAATGTCTTCAGCATGCCTGAAACAGAAAATACCATTGAAAATCTAAAAAGGTTAACTTGGGATAATTTTGAATAATACATTGTTTTTTACTTTGCGGTAGATTTAGCAAGTTATAAATATTGTTCAGCTTTTTCTTTTGGCCGATTTATCATCTCTAAAATTGTTTTTCTCTGGGTCGTCCTATTAACAGACCACCCAGTACATAGTTAAATAAATGGTTATCTATTATCTAGTGTTCGGCTGAGCGATTTAGCGTTACTAAATATTCATTGTAGTTAGTTTAGTGAAGACACAAAAGCTTATGCAATGAAATATATATCTATTTTTTAAAGATATCAGACGTGTACTGACAATGTTAGTCTTGAAATTAAATTAAATTAATTAAATGTAGCACATAGTCAATAATAACTTTGAAGGGCCCTAGAGAGAGTGAATTTTGATAACTTCAGAGATCTCTGATAACTTATCGTACTCACAAAACGTTCAATCTCATACTTACTTTCTATCACAGATTATTTGGAGGTTAGTATCTTCTAAAACCAATTTCACATTATCCTTAACACTAATATCACCTAGATCATTTTCAACCTGCAACATAATGTACATATTAGCGCATGCATTATTTCAAAAACCAAAACACCTTATGGTACCTCTTTAATAGATAAATTCTTATTTGAAAACAGTAACACCGAAATCGCTGGTATAAGACTACATTCTCTAACAATTGTGGTCCTTCGAATGTTCGATCTGGTCTCGTTGATGTAAACCAAGAAACTCGATGGATATCTGCTTCGTTTGAAATTTACGCTGTCTGATGTTATTGTGGCCCGATGTTTATTTCTTAAACATAAAAAGAGAATAAAATTAAACTCACGACTTTTCCTATTAATTCCTATATTATTAGTTTCGACTTAAATTTACCTGGTAATTAGTACGTTTGTATTCTTTTTAAATCTATTCTTCACAATATCCCAATCACGATGTATTAATACACTCCCGACACCAGAGAAGAGAACTGCTTTGACTAATTCATCATTGTCTGAATATTCATCACAAATTGGAATGACGTCATAGAGACCTTTGTAGAGATATTCGAAATGCATATCACGCAACTCTAGAATAAGAAACAAAATCAATCAATATACCATAGTTATATTGTAAAGAAAAAAAATATAACATTAAAGTTTAAAACAATCATTTGTTTTTTGCTGTAAGAATGTTAAATAAAATCTGAATCTCAAGTTGTACTATACAGGCAATATCTCGCTTAATTAAAAAGATAATAAAAAAACCGGATAAGAGGTTTCCGTACGTTCATGTTTTTTTAAATCTTACCTAAATTTGTCAATATTGTGTGGTATACTATGTTATTTTAATATTATGGACTTCTCATAGGTTTTCCTATAATCTATAAGTAGAAAACTAATTTCTGTATTTTTTTCAACATTTTAGGTTCAGTACTTTCGGAGATAAGGGAGGGGGAATGGTCAATTTTCATCTATTTTCTTGAATAACTTGGAAACTATTAATTTTAAAATTTACTTTCCACGTTCCCCCCAAAATACCCCATATACAGATTTCATCTATTCATGTCACACCTCTGCGTTTGGGTTACAGATATTGATATCTGTACAAAATTTCAACTCAATCGGTCGAGTAGATTCGGAGATAATTAACTGTGAACGACGGACACACGAGTGATCCTATAAGTGTTCCGGTTTTTTTCGGACGTACGGAGCCATAAAAATCAAAAAAGCTGCTTCGAATGGCATCAAAATAACGTCCTAATGAATCATTAAAAACATTATTAAATTTGACAGCCATGTATTGGCTACCCCCTCACTTTTTATTTTTAAACGGCACCCCCTGTATATTGTCATTGAAAATTGCATGTCATTCTGTTTGGAATACCAAGATATTTGGTATTTTTTATTACTAACAACAAAATCATTAACATTTTGTGACTTTTTTGAGTTATTTAATTATCCTTTTAAAAATTTAAAATTGCCTCCGCCCATGTTTTTAAAACTTTTTCACTGACAATGACACACATATAATACACCAAACTGAAGCTGACAGTTTGTAGATATGTGAAAAACTATTTAAACTACGCAAATCTCAATGAAACAAGTTCAATACCGTAATATTTTTTTAAATTTCTATGTGGCATAGCTCCCAATGGATGGCAGCACACGTTAAATAAGCATATTGCATACAGTCGACATTTTATAGGGTAGGTACTTGTTTGTTAGTGTTACTAGTTTTAGTATCAATATGAATGAATACCGCTGGTATACCTTATAAAACATAAAATAGAATCTAAAAAATGTCATTAAACATATTTGCACTCACTTCCTATTGTGCCCATTTTATGGGGTACCAAATTCACCTGATCGCAAAAATTCCTTAACTGATACGAGTCACCCGATGAACTGACTTCCAGCCATTTCTCAAACACTCGCATCATGGCCAAATGATCACTCGACATGGAAAATTGTTTCTTAACCCTCTTAACCTCTTCTTTGTTCAATAGACCAGATACGAACAACTCCGTTTCAGATGAGAACAACGTGACAATATCCACAATAGGTGTGGCACACTTGAAGATGACTGAATGCACCATGGCCTTAGATAGTTTTGGTTCTAGCTGGAAATTTGCTAGGGCCCTTCCCAAGGGTGTTAGTTTTTCATTGTCATCCAGCAGCTCCAGATCTTTCAGCTCATCCACTGCCTAATTTTATTAAAGAGGAATAGCAATGTGAAATCTAAACATTATACATTGGGAACGTTTATAATGGAAACCTCAAATAAATTATGATGATAAAAATGTGAAGACACAGTTGTTTTACCAAATCTAAGTAGATAAAACATTCCTGAAAAAGGCGACAGCGTGTATTACTATGATCTTAGAGTTGACGGTTTTTTTAAGTTTGGCAAGATATCAATGTAGGAGTTCCACAGAAAACTAGATTCTTCAATTATTCGACCTTATCTACATAGCCGTGCACGGTGAGAGTTGTAGAAATTATTTTGGAGTTGTCAAATTGAGTTACTCTTCAACATCATTTGTGACTAAATTTAACGTAAAACAAAGAATTGATATCTTGATTCTGAGGGGTTGTAACAAAATAAAAGATCACTTGATACTGTATGCTACATCTTCAGTAGGTACCTTATTTTTGTTTGTTATGTCATATTATTTGCTATATTGCACTAAAAAAAATCTAATTTAAGGTAGTTATAGTGAGATAGTCAGTGACAAAAGTATGAGGTTCTATTCGTCAACATTTTTGGAAAATATGTCAATATTAATATATTTATTTTATAAGAACATATTTTTAATGTTTTATTTCTTGTACTTACTTACTTTTTACGTTTTCAACGATAACATCTGTCAAAAACTTTTGAATATGTAGAGTTCATTTTTCACACTAAAGTTGATATATTTTTTATTTGATAAAAATATTTGTTTCTTGCAAAAAAATGAAGTGTCATATGTGTAATACTGTACCTATATACTGTAATACTAGATAAAAGAGGAAATTTCCATAACGCAACATATGATGTGCAAATATTAGAAGAAATATCATCAAAATGTCTTCTGAAAGAAAGATTAGTTCGAGCGTTTTGGCCTACACTATACAGGGCGTATTTTATTTGTGGTTTCCATTCCAAAGTTCTCAATGTATATAAAACGTATTTCTCATATTTACCGACAAGACTGCATTAGATTCGGGCGGCGTAAGTAATTGCTCCATAAAATCGGCAGCATTCATATCTTTGTTCAACACTTTGGAATCCAAAACGATTTTTGTAAGGGACGTACGCATAATTTCTGGCAAAGAATAATCGGAGAATGAATCAAATTTCGAGCGTGGGTACAAGTGAAAGCTTTCGCCTGCTTGAACCCGACCTGCTCGTCCTTTTCTTTGTGTCGCACTCGCCTTGGATATCCAATGATTGTCGATGCAATTTATGCCTGTGTTTTGAAAAAAAAGCAAATTTACATTTTTTTTAGAAATGGTAATATTCACCTTTGTCAGCGTCAAATCTTTGTTCTTTATGTATGCCAGAATCGACCACATACACAACATCATCTATGGTAACTGAAGTTTCAGCTATATTTGTAGCTAAGATAACTTTTCTAACGCCAGGGGGAGGTCGGGAAAATATTTTCCACTGTTCCGAGTCCTGGAGCCTAAAAAGCAGATTAAATAGTTTTACCATTGAAAATTATTCAATTCTAACTTTCAGGGTTTAGGATTGGAATTGGAGACGGAAATATTTCATACTGAGTGTTTCAAAAATAATAAATAATACATAAATAAAGATTCAAACCTCGAATGTAGACAGTAAGTGGCAATATTGGATCTCTGCGGTATTAAATCATACACTCTTCTTATATCATCCCATCCTGGTAGAAAACATAGAATAGCACCTTCCGGTTTCGAATTATCAATGTAATGAATTAATCGTGCAACATCCTCATGCACAACTGCGGGTTCTTTACCATCACACATTTTCATTGTATTACGTAAATCTATTCCACAATCCTCCAAAAAATGCTAAGAACGCATAATGATTTTTTTTTATAATTAAATTTTTTTTTCCTATCAAAATCTCAACTCGACATACCTGCTTAACTGGGTAAGTAAATCCGGGAATCTCCATGATGGGTACGCCACCAAAGTAGTCGCTAAACAAACTCGTATCTATTGTAGCACTCATTACGATCAATTTCAATTTTGGATTGTGCTTCACAGCACTTCTCAACAGATTCATAAGTAGATCAGTATTTACATCACGTTCATGTGCTTCATCGAGGATGATGTGAGAGAAATTGGTTAATTTCGGATCTGATTGCAAATGACGCAGCAGAATGCCTGTTGTGCAGTACAATACTCGACCCGTATGTGGATTGAAATTGGAGTTTAGTCGCACCTGGTAACCTACTATATGGCCCACCTAAGAATAAGAGTGAAGAGAATCAATGATAAAAAAAGTATACCTTGGAGGTATCAAGTTCAAATTTGCTACAAAAATCAGTCTCTTAAATATCTCGACCGAGTTCGTTATTGGGCATTATCCGGTTAGTAGTTTCAAAATGGCGACCGTTCAAACATTTAATAAAATTATCAAAAAAGGGCCGTGGTGTAAACAGTACCTACAACTTTTGTTCAAAGCATTTTTT
The DNA here is from genome assembly GCA_958507055.1 of Crioceris asparagi. Lineage (NCBI taxonomy): Eukaryota > Metazoa > Arthropoda > Insecta > Coleoptera > Chrysomelidae > Crioceris > Crioceris asparagi. The sequence continues at coordinate 2,399,113 of OY293829.1, forward strand.
TCATAAAATGCACAGAAAATAACATAAAAATTGATAAAGAAAAAATAAGAAATATTGCTACAACATGAGAACTCAATATAAATTTGATGTAATAGTACATTTTCTGGGGATTTTAATATAGACCCTTATTAAAAATATATATATTTAAATAATTGATAAGAAATAGGTGAAAGAAAAAAATCCAGCCTTGAAGCGGAACGCGAACCCTATCTGCTTTATATTCAACAGCCAAAATAACAACCTCTAACCCCAGGGCTACGACACATGCGGTTAAAAGTGGGCAAATGTTGTACAAATTTCAAGTCAATGAATTTTGACAAATTTACCTTTCCGCTGGCTACAGGCCATCGGGATTTTTTTTTCATTTTATGAAGTGTTACCATTTCATGATACGGTCGAATCAATTCTATGAACAGACCACGACAGACACATATAATACGTCATACCTGCTCGTCACGTTCACTGCTGACTCTCTGAGCCAGAGATATGGCAGCTATCCTTCGTGGCTGTGTAACAACTATTCTGCCCGATTGTCCGAGAACACCTTCGTTTTCCGCCCAACTTTCAAGCACATATTGCGGTACTCGTGTACTCTTTCCACAACCAGGTTCACCCTTTACAATGATCACTTGATTGAGTCCCAACAGGTGCATAAATTCGTTTCTGAAGTACAAAATAAATAACGATTGTTAAACTTTACTTAAAAAAATAAAATGGAAATCACTCACTTATAATCAGCTATGGGTAACTTCACTTTCTCCCGAGATAAATATTGATTCAAACCCAAATATCTTTGTTTTCGAGCCATTTTGAAATTGATATCATCCGGCTCTGTCAAATCAATATCCTCAAGTTGTTGTTGTTCTTTCGTAACAGACTGTGCAATCAATTGAGGGGCTACATTTTTATCGTACATTTCAACGATAGTTCTGACTTTCTCCATACTTTGCTCATCAAGTTGTAAGCTAGGCAATGTTTTTCTAGAGATCGCCTTAACCTCCTCCTTGTCGTATACTAAAGGCATTGCATTGTCCGTTATTTTATTCTGTTGCCGCAACCACACAAGTGCCGCGAGGGCAGCTTTATGTGAAGCTTTGACTTTGGTTACATCTTTGGCAATAAATTTAATTTCCTCGGGCCACTTTAGGGCATATGTACATAGCCATGACGATTTATTAGTTTGTTTCAATGATTTATAGGAGGGTGACACCTCAAATGATTTATTTTTCAGTTCCCCAGCCAAAACACTAAATAGGCTGTGTAGTTTGTTTTTGGGACTGACAAACAGCCTATGATGCTCTTCCGATATAAATGATGCCTCATAATATATCACCTTGGGCTACAGTTGAACAAGTCGTTATTTTTATCACAGATAAAAATTATATGTAATGATAATTATACATACCGTTTTTTCGTTAGGTAAAGATGTTTCCGTATCGGTAATAATTTGTGCAAGCCGTTCGCGTGTTGATGTTCCCCTTCTTTTGTCATTATTGTTCGAATTTGCAATATTATGCAATGAGCGTATCTGAATACTATTAGAGAATTCAAGGTTGCAGAATTTTATAAATCTACCTGGATCAAGATTATCTTTTATGGACTTCAAAAAGTTACTATTCTCACAATGTAAACATTTGAAAGTTAATTCAATTGCCTTGACTGTCGCACCTCTGGTTTTAGTTGCTAATGGAATCTAGAACATACATGTAAAATTAAAATTTATAGCGACATGAAGAACATTCTATATCAAAACAGACAACCGACTTGTCTTTGGTTTTGCTAACTTTATAACTCACCATACATCCATATCTTTGATACGACAGCTTTTTTTGAGTAACCGCACAAATTCTAGAGAACATTTTGAATTCAACAATTTAATTCTCGTGTTTTACGTTGGTATTATTCAATCCACCAGATAATATATTTTGGAGGTATGTTTTCTCTGAATATATTCTACATTGAGTTTGAGTATGACTTTTTTCTAGGTTATTCTGATTTGTGAGGTTAGGGTTGCCGCATGGTGCTTAGACGAACTATTGATACATATAGAACTAGTAGTTCGATTGTCATATGATGACGTTTAGCATGGAACTCAACCTAAAAACTGGAACATATCATGATTGTCTCTGATATATCGTGGAACGAGGTGTTCTCTGCATGGAATATATTATTGGCAAAGGGTGTTTCTAATCTTTGACATTGGACTCTTTTGTTTTGAAAATGTGTCTTATTTCTTATAAAAAAATAACAGCAGTATATAAATTTATATATAGATAATAATTTGGATTTTCATTAGATCATTTCAACATGGACTCTGTACAGAGACAACCATCTTTGTAATCTTTATTTTTCTGATTGCTGCTGCTTTTAATTTTGCGATTCATGCTTCAGTGAAGATGTTTTAAATTCAAATGTGATTCCGATTTTGTAAATATTCCAAAGAATTAAGAACATTCGTTTGAAAAATCAAACTGCTAGCTAACTGGAGAGAATTCAAATAACTTGAAATTTATGTAGGTATGTAATTTCAAAATTCATGGTCCTCTATGAATGTATCTTTTGTATTGCATAATATAATTAAGTCACTTATCAGATTTATCGAAACGTTACGGAAAATTTATTATTACAAATAGATATTATTTTCAAATACATTTTCTTAAAAACCTTAGAATTTAATGAATTAATCATCCAGGTGGTCGAAAAGGGAAAACAAACACATGCTTAGAAAAATATTTATAATAAATAATGTTCGTCTTGCTTTCTATGTCTACAATATTCGATAGTTGCGAATACCAATAAAAGTCTTTTCTCAATAGCTTTCAAATGTTTCTCAGTGATGATGTTCATAACATCAGGCACCATCTCCAGTTTCTCTCTTAATCTGCCTCCAGTTAGGCCGAGCAGAGTCTTCCAAGTCTCCCTTCTCAACCTGAAACATGTCTCAAATATAGCAGATGCCAAAATAAATTGTGCAAAAGATTTTATAACTTACACACAACATTGATAAAGTGGTGCCAGAATATCTATATGATGAACATTAGGGTTACCAAGACCCTTTCCATTATCCAACCACAATACGGTGTCACCCTGCAAGGTTTCGTAATGGTGCCTGTCTCCATTTTGGATAAGAAAATCGAAAATGGATACGTCTACAAGATCGTAGAGGCGCTTTTTTGAAAGATTTGCTCTAACTGATCTTGAAAAAAAGGTTCATACAAACTCTCCTTCATACAGTCTGTCAGAATAATTACTTACTTGCAATATGTTTCAGGATATTCCTGCCAATGAGCAGTTTTGCCCTTTTTGTAAGTGCGCTGCCATGGGGATCTATGATAGCCTAAATTACCTTTAAAATTGAATATCACAGCACCATTTAAATATGTATTGGCATTTTCACAGATGGGATCTTCCTTTTTACAATAAAAACAATTTCCATAAATGCATGATCGATTATTTTTCTCGAAAGAAGTTTCCAACAATCTCTTGGTGGCCACCGGTAGAATATCTTTCTTTATTGAAATTTTTCGTTCAACACTTAAAGGAGTTAAGGGTTTTTTCAAAATTGCTGATAGATAGAAACCAATTATTTCAGATCCATAACGATCTTTACCTGCATATACAGGGCCTTCTATTATATGATCTATCGGATACCATTGCGGTTTGAATACAACGTCTTGATCCCCCTTAAATATATTTTTGTCATCTTTCCAAGTATTAAGAAAAAGTCATTATACCTGCCTGCAATGTAAGAAGCAATTTTAGCTGTGTTCCTCTGGAATCAAGATCAGCCTTGATAATTTGAGCTTCTTTCAGGGCAATGGAAGCTCTTCCTAAGTATGAGCTACCTAGATTTACAACTTGTGCTTTAGTTACCCATTTATTTGTCTCATTCCATAAAATCTTAAAATTTTCATGGTCCAATTGAAATTCTGTGTTTTTTATATTGTCTAAGAAAATATCAAATGTTCTATCTAGTACCAAAGACTTCAACTTATAATGTATTGGTAAATCCTTTAATTCGAGATAGATTTTTTCTTCGATTGTTAAAGGGAGTTTAGGGGGTGTCATGTCTGAGACAGACAGAGTGAAAATATAATAGTTTGTGACTAAAATAAATATCACCAAGAACCCCAGCGTTACGAAAAGTATATTACTTTTCCGAATCATTTAAATAAACTTTTACATTTTTGTTTATATTCAAAGAAAACATAGGTTAAGGTAAAAATAATGAAGAAATGTCACATGTCAAAAAGTGACTCAGTGCTGCCATAAGTTCTGCGCAACATCACTAAACTTAAAATGACCATGAGCTCTTGATAGAAACCTTAGTCTAAGATAGAAACACAACAAGCGTTGTGTTGACGAAATGTCAAATTTCCTGATACGTTTGAAAGTTCGGCTAGCTTCGATAGGCTTTGTTGAACACAACGCTTGTCGTATTTTGTATCTGGATATTATCATCTGTCCTTGTTCTTGATACTTAAACCCAAAATGAAGTTATCACCCCCTTCACTAGATGACGCGAGCTTTGAAAACACGAGAAACGAATCAATTCAACTGACGGGAGTAAATATGGCCTAACGATTTCGAGATAAAAATATGGTATTTATACGCATCAAGGACGTTCTTATAATTAGGGAGGAAAAGGCATCGATTATAAGCAATTATATGAAAGATTTATTATTAACAATAATGCAGAAACATAAAGTACAAATCTTTTGAGTTATAAAATATGCATTTGTTCATCCGAATTCTCTGAAATGTCACTTTGGCTTTGGACACCCCTGGGCCTTATCATGGTATTGAAGGCGATAAGCTTGAAATACTGATGTCGTAGCTTAGACCGACAAACGTAGTAGACAATTTCATGAGATTATGAGATGCGATGAGAATCCTATATCAAGTTACACATTTGTATCTTTTTCTCTGATGTTCCTATGGCAAAGCCAGATGCCAGATTTTGTTCTTATATTGAAAATATCTGGGTAAACGAGCTTTGCTCGGTTAACAATTACTTGGTCTATATATGAGGTACTTACATCAAAAATGTGCATATTTTTAGTTAAAATATGTTGCGATCCGTAAATATCGCTTTTGTCGTTCACCCATTAAAAATGAAAGTATCGCCAATCGATTTCTTGGCTCTTAAAACCTCTTTTAGCAATTTTTTAACCAAGCCAAACCATTCAAGAAAAGTTTATGGACCTCGAGGGTGAAACACTACGGCATACTACCACAAACCAGACATGATATTTCTAAAAACCAAATGTGTTTCACTATATATATATGGACTTTGAAACATGGAGATATGTCAAAATTTGAATCTTGGAAAGTCGCACACCCTCACAACCACTTCCTACTGGGAAATTAACAAGATATTTCACAGATTACACTACGTGACTGAATAACGGAAACCTCCATCATCATTTCTCTTGTACTCCCATCCGAATAACTTGAAGAAATGACCTCATAGTCGTGATGGGATTTTCCGGGCGCTTTTCGCAAATTTACGACTCATCCCCAGCCATAGGAAATGCTCAGTTTCCTTTGGGATCAAATATAATGTCATCCAAATTAAACTATACAGCTTTAGTGCTGTCCACGAGAAAATTAAATTAACATCAAAATTCCTTATTGGCCACCAAATTATTATTCATCAGAAAATGGGAAAAGCGTAACTAAAATAGCGTATTTGTTGTAATGTTGCTTGGTTTTTAAATACTGTAGGTATATCTTTCAATTTTATTGAATGTAGACCTAATTTAAATGGTGGATTTTTAAGTAACAAGAAATCTAAAGAGGATTGACATTTGAAATAATTGTGTATGCTATAATCTAAAGTATACAATGCTCATCTTCACAGAAGTGACTGATTACCAATCGCTTAGCAATCCGTAATCACTAATCCAAAGCACTAATCATATCTTGTGGACGAGACTTAGCTCGTTTGTCAAATTGATGTTCGTCAAAAGAAATGAAATAGGTAATTCAATTACTCGAAGTTTACACATATTAGAAAAATAAAATGGAAGAACAAACTTTCTTTATTATCAATATTACAAAAAATATTGAAAATATAAGTTTTAGGGTTTCATTTGACCTTTTCATTAACATAATTTCAAAAAATATTGAAAATATAAGTTGTAGGGTTTCATTTGACCTTTTCATTAACATAATTTCAATTTATACAGGGTGTCTCAAAAAAGCCCACTGACTTATTAGTTTATTTTTTCAAATGGAACCCCCTGTATATTATTAGATATTCGAGTTCTACAAGAAATTCTAAGCAGATTTCATGCATCATTTACCTTACATAAGTTGAAGTGAGTCTCAAAAAAGCTTAATCCAAACTGATCTGATTTTCGATCCCTTACGTTAAATTCAGTCGGCTGTTTATACTGTGAGTGCCTTAGTAACCATAGCAACAAGTAAATAAATCTTAACTCTGTTGTCAACAATTGTCAAATTAAAGTTAACAATATTTTGTGATCTCCTTGATTACTGTTTTCATATTTTTTCTCGTTGATTAATATGGCTCGTTCATTAGAAGACAAAGTTGAACTATTTATATTTCAAGAAATAATATTTTATTGATATAATACTAACATAAAACTTGTTTAGAATTTCACTACAATTTTACCACCAATTGCCGGAAATATTTTTGACACATTGGACATTCGAGAAATCATTTATTGAAAATGCAAAAAGCAGCGTGGAAATTCCGATTACCTTCACCAAAGATGATAGCGGCTTCAACTTTGTCTTCTAATGAACGAGCCATATTAATCAACGAGAAAAAATATGAAAACAGTAATCAAGGAGATCACAAAATATTGTTAACTTTAATTTGACAATTGTTGACAACAGAGTTAAGATTTTTTTACCAGTTGCTATGGTTACTAAGGCACTCACAGTATAAACAGCCGACTGAATTAACGTAAGGGATCGAAAATCGGATCAGTTTGGATTAAGATTTTTTGGGACTCACTTTAACTTATGTATAGTAAATGATGCATGAAATCTGCTTAGAATATCACGAAGAATTCGAATATCTAATCATATACAGGGTGTTCCGTTGAGACACCCTGTATAAATTAAAATTATGTTATTGAAAAGGTCAAATGAAACCCTGCAACTTAAATCTTCAATATTTTTTTGTAATATTGAAAATAAAGAAGTTACGTTGGGGGGGGCGGACTTTTGGTCCTCACTGTATATAATGAAAGAGAGTCATATTTTATTCCTGTTAGGATATTGTTTTAATGTTGCCTGAAACTCAAATGAATCAATCTCTTGCATGATAAATAATCGGGAAAATGCTTTTTCAATTTACTGCCGGGATTCTAATAAGGTGGTAGCTCCATTTATCATTCCATCTGATACTACCCGCGAGACAGTAATAAACGTCCAGAGTAGAACCATCAAAAGAAGATGGATCTGCACCTCTCTAAAATAACTTGCCATGTTGGTCAAATTACATTAGGTATATACCTACATTCTGAAATGTACAATAAATCTTTGACCGACTTTACTAGTTGATGCGATGAAATATTTAAAATAAAGTTGGTAATGGTAATATTGAATATGTGTTATTATGGGTAGGTAGAAGAATTTTGGCACAAACGTCAAATGTCTGGTACATCAATAAAATTAATATTATTTTGTATTTTTCAGTGCATAAGTCAGTCCAAGTTTTAACAAAAAGCTTTATGTTTTTACAGATGAATTAATGTTCATTCTATAATATTTCCAAATTATCGTCTTATTGTACTATCTGTTGTCAGAATGGCATATAATAACATATAATAATAATGTAATAAAATTATTTAATTAATATTAATTATAGTGTGAGTTGTTTGATCTGTGAGGACAATTACTGTGCTTTGGAATAAAAATAATCGTTTGTTATTATAATATAAAGATTCATTAAAGTAAGTACAATCATTAAAATTACAATGCGAAACAATTATGTACACGTTAATTTTACTTAACTTGCAGATATAGATGTTAGTATCATGGAAGCGGAGAAACAAGAAGTGTTTTAAATGCGAAAGCCGAACAAGGGTGATATCGTCGTACTCATCGAGGTAGTTAAAAAAGAGATGGGAGTTTAATGCGTCGTGGAACCTACAGCATTATTTGTGCTTTCGCTTTCTCCAAGTCTCTTAAAAAAAAACAGAATTGACGGTAATCTTAATATTTCAGTGCAACAACCAATAAAGTCGGTTAGTTTTTGAAAATTGAAACTCAATTTACGTAAACATGAATTTCCACCAATAGTAATTATCTCTTACAGAATACAATTTTCAGAAATCAGTATCTTGACTGAAAATCTATAATTGTGTTGTGACCATAAATATAAATAAAATTAAAATTACTTTGCCAGTCATGCCTGCAGTTTTGTTTATATATTTCTGGGTAAATGATAATAAAACAACAGTTTGGAAGAGAAGTGTGTTCATATTCTTCGTTTTAAATCAAAAATATACAAGTTCTAAGGTACATTAACCATTTGTACAAAATCATCTGCCTTGAAGTGAAGAGAACACACCCGAAAATAAGAATTTACTTTATTTTCCATTAATTTAAAGCTAACCTTCTATCCACTTTCTCGACCGCTACAAAATTGTTTGTAATACAAAACAAATCCAGATCCTTTAATGGGACAGCGATGAAAATGGATTGTCCTGTCCTTATTTTTTCTGCTGTGACAATTATATATGCATCAATTTGTTTTAAAAACAGTTTTTTACGACATGATGAGTGAAATTCACGTGTTAACGGATACGAATGTAAATAAACGATATCTGTTGTATCTGCCTGTCTGTTTTCAGTTGGCACTTTTGCCAGCAGAGGGCGTACGCTTGACTGGATTCGCTAATACAGATATCAACAATCAATTCGTGGATCTTTGGAATTGAAATTACATTTTTATTTATATATCTATTGATACAGATTTTCATAAGGACATAAACTTTTGAAAACACTTTTTCATGAATTCATACTTGTCGGTAATTTCAATATTGACTTCAACATAGATCAAGAATTGATCTTAGTAAAACCAACGATGGTAACAACTACTGGGTGAGCAAATTACTCCTTTCCGCTTTGGATTACATCATGGTTGATAGGTGCAATATGAATGGAATAGTATTCAGTACAAATATTACAAAATCTTACGTTTTTAGTTCATCATTCAACTGTGATATGTTCCGAATGAAATAAAAGCTATGTGGATGAAGATTCAACATTATTTGTTATTTGTTTCGGATATTATTTCAATCATATTGCACCTATCAACGATAATGTAATCAATGCGGAATGTAAGTAATATTTGCTTACCGAGTAGTTGTTGTCATCTTTGGTAGGGGGCGGTAATAGAATACTTACTGATGATCAAAGTCGTTTATATTTTGTTTACCAATTTCTTTTAAGTTATGCACGCGTCCCCTCAAAACCTAATCTTTTATTTTTATTGAGAACAGAGGGCCCAATGCTATTGCATTGTCATTCGACTACCTCACCTCACCTTAAGAACTAGTGAGGAGAAGTAACACGGCCGAGTCAATATGAAGTCGGCCGTGGAAGTAACCAAAGGCGCTTCTGGCGCTATTAAGAAAACTAGTGTAATGAGGAGAAACGAAAGCTGAAATTAAAGAATGGCGTTGATCGTTTTTTCAAAGGTAGAATAAAATAATCGAGGTACAAAGAAATTATATTTATATATTGACTTAAAGACTTCGATACTGTACAATGTCATTTAGAGATTGTGGGATATAATATATATATTGTAATATTTTATTATTTACAGTGCAGTCAGCAAAGGGGCGATTTTTCACGTTTTTTATAATATATATTTTTTATATAACAAAATGAAAGGAATCAAAGGACTCTGTACATCACAAAAATATTGAGAGTTTTTGAGCAAATCAAAAACACCTTATGCACTAGATAGTTTCTAAATTGATAGAACCAACATGTTAGTTAGTCGTATTTTTAGATCAGGTGTTGATTCTATCAATTTATCGAGGAATAAATTTTGAGAGAAATTTTCAAAAAAAAAACATTTTATATCAAAATTTTCCACCAAGAACGAGATTTCCCAGCACATCAAGAATTTCAGTTTAAATATTATGCAAACAAATTGTTTTAAATTTCTTCCACTTGTTTTCCAATAAGATTGTTTCAAAAGCATAGTCCAGAATTTCAACTTAAACACGAATATTTATGTTCTATGCTTATACTTTGAAATTTCACTTAAAGAATTTATAAGAAAGAAATATATATATAATTCGTATCACACATTAGTAGAAATGAAATTGACATAAATAGAAATCGATCTAAGCTAAAAAAAAACAAATTTGTTCTTCTTTTGTCAGACACGTTCTATGCTTCTTAGACCTTAAGAACAGAGCAATTAGACATTCTAAATTTAACGTTACAACTTCACAGACTTTTAATTTGTTCATTATGTTTTTCATTTTAGGTACAGGGACTTTGATTATAATTACGTGGCTGTTTGGAGACATTATTTTTGATGATAGAAAAACAAATGTATATAAAAATTGTAGTTTGTTTTTCATAGTATCTTTTAAAATTATCAGTAAAAGAATATCGCATTTACGAAATGGAAAAATATAGGCAACTTCAGTTTTTTTAAATGAAACATCCCGTATATTATGCGAGATATTTTAGATTAAATTATAAATATTGTAAAAAAATGTCATATTTTGTATCAAGAAAGCCATGGAAACAATAAAATTGTTATGTTTTATAAGTTTATTTTATTTATTTATTTTATATAATTTATTTATATTTTTTTATTGTTTCAATGGCTTTCTTGGTTCACCCAAATATTATCAATATATATATATATATATATATATATATATATGAATAATAATTTCACGCCTAGCTGGTAAATTGAACCTACATTTCGTAGGGTGCCGCAATAAGAACGAGGTTTGTCGTCTACATATTGCGTTTGTGTGCATTTTTTCCACTATACTGCTCAATCAGATTGATTACCAAACATAGCATCAGTCTCCCAGATATATATCATGATTTCGAGGTTGTTGCCTCTCATCAGTATATCGTAGGGTGAAGAGCCATATTTGATAATCAATCCTTATTTGGAACTCATACTTGTATCAATCTTCGGTATAGAACTGTCGGTGGAGACAAGTATGAGCGATATATTAAGCATGTATAATGGTGGATAATAACAATCGGCAAAGGTTAATAATTAATTAAATAAATGAGGAGCTATCCGTACCAGATAATATGAAAAACTAACTAAATTAAAGGCTCCAGATAGCCACGTAAATAAAGTCAAAGACCCTGTACATACTTATTTTGTTGTGGGTGAATTTTATGCATTTCGAAGTTTTACAAATAACCATATCAATAACAACTATAATCCATTTAAATAAAAAAATACGAATAAATAGAAAACTTTAAACTAAATATTATACAAAAAAATTCTATAGCATCTCTCAGTCATAATGGAAGCCCATAGGATGCATGCAATTTTTTTAAATACATTGAATGAGGGGGGGATCCAAAGCATTTTCATTTATTTTCTTCTCATTAATTTATTTATTCATCTATATATAATATATATAATTAGGGTATACTCGACGATAGTCTCCACATTGTATTTCAAAGGTTTTTTCTCGATTTATACAGGGTGATTCATAAAAGGTGAGCAGGACTTTAGCGAGAAGATACGGGTGGTCAAAGTTGAGAAAAAAAATCGTTTTCTTGTGAATATCTTTTTGAACTGTTAGAGGTACAGCGCTCATCTATTTCAAACACATTTCAAACCCATAAGTACCCTTATTTTAAGGTACAGACAATTTTTAAAAGTCAGTGGCGTACATTTTGTGTATATTTTATATTTAAACCCGACTAACTTTTACGCCACTGGTCGAAATAAGGTTTTGTTTGATTTTTCAGAACCGCCAATGTTTCTAAGTAAAAAAAGGTACTCTTGCTCTATTGCTCTAAAGTGATCCATTTTCGAGAAAAAGGTCATTTTATTACCAAAAATTTATTTTAACATGGAACGAATTAGCTTATGAACTATGAACACCTAACCTTAAATTAGGTTTATGACTCTTATGTCAGTGATATGGTAGGATGGTGTTTTGTTTTTTATTTTAATACAATACTAGCTAGTACCGAACTAAGATTCGATTATGAATACGCCCGAAAGTATTTTAACAAATTAAAAAAAAATGTATGTTTTTGATCATTAAATAACCTTGTTCTCGAAAACGGATCACTTTAGAGCAATAGAACAAGAGTACCTTTTTTGCTTGAAAAACATTGGCGGTTCTAAAACATTGAACAAAACTTTTTTGACCGGTGGCGTAGAAGTTAGAGGGGTTCAAATACAAAATATACACTAAATCTACGCCACTGACTTTTTAAAAGAATGTCTGCACCTTAAAATAAGGGTATTTATGAGTTTAAAATGTGTGCAAGAGATGAGCGCTGAACCTCTAACAGTTCCAAAGATATTGTCAAAAAATGATTTTTTTTTCTTAACTTTGATCCCCTGTATGTCGAAAACGGTGCGTTTGCAGACCCATGTTTATAGAAATTTTTTTTCATCTTTTTTTTTTAGACAAACTATCTTCCCCCAGTCCAGTCTTGCGCACCTTTTATGAATCACCCTATATATTTGTTTCACATTTCGTTTTCCACTAAAATGTGTATTTTTATAAGGCACTGTTCAATAATAATATTAGTATATTCTCATCTTTACACGTACGGCAAATTCTTTTTACAATATTTTTTTTTTAGTTTAGCTGACAAAAATAAATTGAGATCAATATTTCAACATTATAATTACAATTGGAAAAAATATAATTTTAGATATTTTTTGTTTATATTCGTTGCAATAATTCCAGACAATTAATTTTGAGCTAATGTTTAACTAAACAAACAAATCAATAGGACAGTAATCTGTCCTCAAGAAATAAAGTTCGTTTCACGATAAATGGTTCCAACTCAATGACTGCAATAAAAAGGCTGCCGATAGTAAATAATTTACATTATGTATTTGTTGTAAAACATTATTAAATACATAAATAACAGTTGCAGCCTTCTCATAGTCTCATCCTTTATATTTACGCTTATGCTTATTGTCTGCACAATATGGATGATCTGTCCAACTAGTTTTATTACAGTCATTTAGTCACGATGATTTTCGTCAAACAATGCCACACATTTGGTCAAAATAACCATTCAATTTTTGGCAAGGGATTTTTTAGCGTGGTCCAAAATTCAAAATCATAATTTGTCCGTACGCAAGTCATTTAATTTAATTGTTCATAATAAATGTATATAAATCCTTATAGTATAAGGACCCTGTATCTCACAACGACAACAACACATTCACTAGACACGCGCGCACTGCTCTCTCAATGTTCATGTTCACTGAAAAAATTGGTCAAAATTTTAAAAGTCAAAAATCCTGTCTTCATGTTAGACGTGTTCCGTTATGTCACAACCAGCACTGCCGACAGCACTGATTTCAGCCATTCTCACACTTCCGTTCCATCTTCGCCTTCGTCCTCAAAGAGAGGACCAGTTGAGATACGTTTCTTGGGTTTTGGTGGTGGACGGGGTGGCACTTTGGCAGACTTGTGGCCGCCACCTGGGGAATCCGCTGCAGCACCAGCTGACTGTGATGGCAGCGAGGCTGTGGAGGTTCTCTTTTCGGGGCTACGAAGCGCTTCAGCATTAGCCTTGGCCCACTGTGTCCTGGATGGAGTCAATTTTGTGGAATTGAGGTTTCTGAAACAAAATACAAGTTCTAGTTAGATATTTAACCATATAAGAGTATAATAAGAAGAATATATTTGGATATGGGTCTAAGAATATGGTTAACATACAATAGAACAATAGAATAATTTATAAGACTAGACAAAAGTTTCAAATGATAAAGAATACAGAGATACTTCAAGGAATGCCATATGCAAAATAACAATTTGGTAACACTATCAAGTACAGTGGAATGATAATTTGGATTATCTACACTCAGATACTACTTACCTAGGTAGAGTCTGGCTGCCAATGTTCATACCAACACCAGTAGGTGGCGATGACTCGTGACTCTCAGCTATTGGATCACAATTGGTCGGACTGAGCGGGAACATGCGGTTGCTTCTTGGTGTGCTGGTTGTTGTTGGTGCTGCAGCGGCACCGACAGCGCCATCTATCTTGTTGAGCGATGGCGTGCTGGCACCGCCATCTGCCGTCGTACGTCGCCCCAAATTGTCATAGAGTGGTTCCGCCACGGCCGCCAGTTCGGACATGTTTGGCGGTTCCGAACTCCAACTTGACTGACGTGGTCTACGAGGTATCGTGACATAACCTGCAAAAAATAAAATTATATTAAGAAGAGCATAATTTCAGGGCATTATCTAATACAATAGGTCCTGGTTTTTGTAAAAACTTATTAACTAATAGTACTTTAATTCATTAGGAAGCAGAAGGCTTTACTTTATGTGATTTTTAATGTTTAGCAACTCCCAAACAATAATCGGCTTAATTGCTGATGAAACATTTCACTAGTTACTAAATACGGAGCCATCAATCCATGGAAAAAGAAATTACAGTACCATTTTTGGCTTATATTTTTTGACGCATTTTTCACACCTAAAAACGTGACGAGAATATTTAAATAGTTAATTAATTTCTGCAAATAAATATGGTCACTATTATTATTCTTTTAAATGAAAATAAATTTCTGATACGAAGTAAAGCTACCAAAACAATATCAGAGTAAATCCGATTTATTATGAAATATTAATGTAGGTGCACGCGTTTCATAATATTATATTAAATTTAGTGTGATCTGATATAAACGTATTTACCTGAATTTGCAATGCAGCAATTTGATATGCCAATATTGGATTTTCTATTATATAAAATTTGAATTCAATATGAAAAGTTTTGAGGTTATAATAAAACAGTAACAAAATATAGAATCAAATATACCAAATAGAGAGAAGCTGTTTACAGTGTGTCCACGAAAAATAATGAGACGAGGGATGATTCTATACACAAAAATTTCTACCTTAGCTCAAATTAAGTTTGCGCAACCAAATTTATTCTCAGTACTTATTTTACAATGTTTTAGTACTATTTTCTAAAAAAAACATGAATGTTTGTTCTCGACATTGACCAGACGAAAATATATACTAGTTCACTTAAGTGCGTTTCGCACTGAGAATGCAGCAGCGCGTTGTTATTCCGGGCTCGACCAACCAGGCCCTGTCTCAGTGTCTCAGGCAAACTCGCCGCTTCGGTTTAAATTTAACTGTCAAATCGTTATGCAGCATTAGCGGTAATACTCACCATGTCTGGGTATTCGTGGCGCTGCTGGTCCGATAAAGGGCGAATGAGACCTCGAGTGCGGCAGTGTTCTGTACAGGCTCAACTGATCATAGATGGGGCTGTGTAATGGTGATTGAGGTCCATGATGGGGTGGCAGCCTGGTAGTGTCAGCGACTGTGGATGCTGAACTGGCTGCAGGTGACACTTGAGCAGCACCACGTGCCGGAAAGAGCAGATCCGGTGGATAGTGATGGCCATTATTGAGTCGATGATAGTCAGAGTCCAGCATCATTTGGGATTTGCGTAGCAGCGGCTGATCAAAGTCCAGGGAGCGGGACTCGTCGTCGCCATCTGGAAAATCAATTGGAAACATTTTTCTTTAATACATTTTTATCAAACATTAAAATAATTGTGTACAAATGGATGTAGTTTGTATGTGAATGGAATGGAGAGTCCCAATGATGAGATTTATTGATTTATAATTAAACATGCAACCAAACCATGACTGACTTCAGTTCACAATTAGGAGTTGATGAAAGTAGTGTTTCTTTATTTTTGGTACTTGAATAAAAGTAGTTCAGATACTTATTTACATAATTAGAGCACCAGCAAATGTTGGTAAAGCTTCTGCAATGAAGATCCTGCTCATACATTATTTGTTGATTGCTCGATATAAGAAAATGATAGTAATTTGTATTTTTTTTAACTTACGTCAGTTACTTAACTGCACCGAGATACTTAACCTTAAAGTTCATTATTTATCTGTCAATGTCATGTTTTACGTTGGCCTTAATCGTGACGCTGAAATTTAGGCATGTTATAGAAGAGATTAGGTATCTGCGTAAATTGAAAATGTTCATGTTAATCTCATATGATGAGGATTCATAAACACCATTATTATACAGGACAGGGGGTTCCTAAATATCATGTACCTACGCAAGAGGGTATTTCTATAGCTTATTTCATGACTGAAAGATAGGTCTGCAAATGCTTCTTAACTGATATACAGGATGTTGAAATATAAATATTTTTGAGTTTTTTTTTTAGTTTTTTCTTTATACCTATTGCCGTTTTTGAAATATTTAGCAATAATTTGGAATATAGGTTACGCTGTAGGGCTTACATTATCGGACATGCCAAGTGATTATGGGAATATACAGGGAGATATTTTTTCAGGGGTCATCACTCTTTTCTCCCCCTGAACTTTATTGCGATGCTTCGCTGGTGTAAGAGCTTTAAAAACAAAACTACTCAAGGTAATTGAAGCGAGCTGAAATCTAGAATTGGTCGATAAATCAACAATTCACGTAAATTATTAAAATATTTTTTTTGGGGTATGGAGAGATTTTCTATTTTTCATGCTAGGTACAACGTGGTTCAATGAAATATTTCTCTACTCTCTGAGAAGTGAGAGAAGTGTTGTTTCATCAATATTCAATTTTAGATGAGTTGAGTACGACGTGACTTTCCATTTCACAGCAAACTGAAAAGATTTTATTTGGATCACTCGATACTTCGCTACATATATTCCATATAGCAGCACCTTTTCAATCTGTTTATCAAATAATCTGATCTAATCTAATAAAAGGAAATACTTGAGAATAAAATTTTGATTCACAAGTAATAATAATTGTCTGTTCCATTTACCATGCTGAAAACTTTGAAGGGTCTTATCCTTCTAGATTCTTAGTCAAAAATAAAATTTTCTTCCTCATTTCAATATCTGAGTAAGATGATACTAGTAAGCTACTACTTGATTATATTGGCTGTAGAAAAGTTTATAACCAATTTGTTTATTTGTTTTAACAAGTATAAAAGTTTTTTAATAAAATCCGAGATAACGGTGGTATTTCGGATTTTTGCGGATTACCTTTTATACCTATATATAAGAAAAGAGCGATGGATAAAGAAAAGAAAGATGAGATGATCTCAAGGAGGATTTCTATAAGACTATATTAGATAAGATTTTGATGTTTATATCGGTCTTTCAATATGAAAAAAGCTATACAGGATAGCTCCAAATTAAGGTGGAAAAAAAAGATCTGGTTGATTTGTCACAGGAGACGTCAAAATTGCAACTTATAGTTTGAATACCCATCGAGTGGGGTTTCGTCACGATTCCTGACGTCATCTGCCATTTTACGCATGACGTAAATAATTTAAATTAAATTCTAATTCCTAACCCTAAAACACTGACAATACTGACATATTTGTAAAGGGGCTAAATCAAATTCAAAAAGAAATGTTTGGACACTAAACGTCAAAGAGAACAAGAACAAACATCAAAATAACAATCAGCCGATCTGATCGAAGACATATATATTTATTTATTACATCCATAGTATGAAATGGTTCAATAACACAATAACGTTAAAGACAAAAAGTTACAATTATTATGAATCAGCATTTGGAAGCAAAAATCATTGGCGTAACAGACATTTTCATCGAGGGGTTTGGGGGGGTAGATCAATCACGTAAAGTAAAAACAAAATATAAATATAATGCTTCCAGTGAGAACAAAACATTGCACGAAAAATGTAAACGAGAAATAGAAATAATGGAAAGAACATAATATATTATATGAATGAATAGGTCTCCACAATCAAATCAAATCCTTTGTATCGTAAACGACTGTTATTGTTATTGAGCATTGTGTGTCATTCTTTCAGATCCACCCGAATGTGTCAACTTGTCTGGAGATACAACAAGAATATGCCCCAACTAGCGAGAGGAGTTTTTCTTTCTCTGAATGTTTACTTATCTTGCCAAAGTGTTTCCATACATTTGACATATGGACGTATATTCATGGCAGGTATATAGTTTTTGAGATTGTATTTCATGTAACCATAACGACTCCTTAAACTATATCGGTTTAGTTTGTCATGAATATATATGAGTGATCAGTTTGTTATGTCACAAAATGCAGCAACTGTATTTCCATCATGTTAATAACAATAATCAACGGACCTAATATTTTTAGAATAGTCCAGGGAAAACTAGCAACAGCGCGATTAACTATATTTTTGACCGACGAACCAAACGGAAAATTTAAAAATCGACATTCAACATGTCCTTCCCCTCAAAAACTTCTCACCCAATGGTGATGGAGGTGACAATTTTTTCTCAAAAATCAAAATTTGAGACGACAGAATTAAAGAAGAAACCATATCCGGCATAGTTTAAATTGGACATTTTTCAAAAAAAGCATGTTTCCGAGTTACAGCATTCTTAAAATCTGAAATATGTGTGTCTTCGCTATGTGAAGGGAGGGAGTTTTTTCGAAAATTGAAAATATGAGACAGCCAAATTACAGAAGAGATTATATATAGCATCATTCAAATAGGAGATTTTTTAAAAAATTTTAGGATTTTCCAGTTACAGCAATGGTAAAGTCAGAAAATGTGTATTTCCTCGATGTTTTGAAATCTCTGAATAAGTATAAGCAACGTATTATCTTCTTTGGTGAACGTTGAATGCTTTTGATGACTAATGTTACACTCAAAATTGAGAAACAAATTTTAAAAAATTGACCGACTTTATTAGTTGGTGCACTGAAAAATACAAAATAATATTAAGTTTGCTGGTACTTTTGAAGTCGGTACCAACATTTTTCAATCTTATTACAACTGCACAACTTCACAATTACCAGTACCAAAAGAATTACATAATATTATTTTATTTAATACTATCTAGAGCTATTATACCGGGTGATTCATTAAGAAACTCCAAACTATAGACTCTAGACCCCAAAATATAATGATTTAGCTCGGCAGTACCTATACAAATATTGCAGGTTTTCTGGACACACGGTAAAGTTGAAATTTATCTGTTGAATTTTGTAATATTCGGTTGCCCAAATAAATCAATCGTAAGTTTGACCGATTACGATACCAGATAATTTTGAGAAATTTATCATTCCAACTAAAGAAACCCATCGAGTTTATTTTGTAGCTAAAATGTTCGCAGTTGCAGATAGTGGAAAATGCTCTCTCAGAAATTAACAGAAATAAAGTTAAAAGAATTGCTCCAAATGAAATATTCAATTCATTGGCATAGAAAAAAAAATATAACAATTACACTTCACAGAGATATATATTCCGTTATGAATATTCAATTTCCATATTCCAACTTTTAAGTTCATTTCGGTCAAAATGGGGCCAGTTTGCATTTCGATTAGGCGTAAGAGATTGATGTCGAAGCCATAGTGGTGGAGAGATTTGCAATAGATTCATCACGAGTTTAGCATTTTAATTAACTGTTTTTTTTATAAAAATGCATACCGACATATATATATTTACCTATGCATTTCAATTTCATTATTTAAAAAAGTTAGCGGTTGTTTGATTTTTTTAATAAATTAACTTTTTTCGCTAACATTTCTAAAGTTTCTGTTTTTGACCGAAGAACAAAATCGAGGAGGTATACAACTCGACTGTTCGTCTGCATGTTTTTAGAGTTCCGTAAGTCCGAAAAAAAAGACGGAACACATATAGGATCACTCGTGTGTCCGTCTGTTCGTCGTTCACAGTCGATTATCTTCGAATCTACTCGACCGATTGAATTGAAATTTGGTACAGATATCATCTATTTCGGCGACCCAAACGCAGTGGTGTAACATGAATAGATGAAATTTGTATATGGGGGGTATATTGGGGGGAAGGTGAAAAAAAAAATGAAAACTTCATCGTGTGACGTATCAAATGGAAGGTCTTGCTGTGAAGATTTTATATGTATTTTATTATTATTCAAGAAAATAGACGAAAATTTACCATTCCACCGCTTATCTTTGAAACTACTGAACCTAAAATGTTGAAAAAATATAGAAATTAGTTTTCTACTTATAGATTATAGGCAAACCTATGAGAAGTCCATAATATTAAAATAACATGGTATATCTTTAATTCTGCCGTCTGAGATATTCGATATTCGAGGAAAAGCGTTTTTTGGAGGGAAGGAGATTTCGGATGTGAGTTTTTGTATGAATATGGAGACCATTTCTCAAGTCTCCTCTTTTAAATTAATCAAAAATCATCAAAATGGGAGTACCTTTACTGTATAGAGCGCGCGCACAAACCAAAAAAAAGCAGACAATCGAGTTTGGGTTCTTCGGCGAAAAATACAAAAAAATCATCAAAACTGAAAATATAACCATATCATATAATTGTGCTTTAGACGAACTCTTTAAGCCTTTCAAAATCATCATCATACTTCTTGAATTGACACGGCTATACGTGCCGACGGGATTTTTTTTATTCTGTGCATAATAAATCTTCACACGTCTTTTCCAAATCCTATCCAACATCTAATTATCACTCGTCATTCATTCATTCCAACCCATGCTTCAAGTTCGGTTCAACAGTTTCACTCTTTATGATGAGAAACTGTTGTTATCGTTGACCGAAAAACGCAATCCGCTCATTATATGGGTACGTAATAGATTATTGTGAACAGAAAAAAGAAACAATATGAAAACATGATCATATCATATAACATATATAAATATCCCTATGTATAATATAGCCACACCCTGTTGTTAGTAAAATAAATAAATAAATAAATAAGTCTCGTGCAATATTCCCAATATTGTTAGGACAAAACACGAAAAAGTCACCTTCATCTAATGTGTTGATTGTGATATCCATATGTTTGCACTTCCAGCAAACCAAGTTTTCCCTATAAAAATGTGTAGTTTTGAAATAATAGAAGAAAAAAAAAACAAAATAGTGTGATGAAATCGTGGAGAAATTGTAGTACAAGTGAAAATGATGATTAACAAAAAATATTTATTATAAGAGGCAAAACTGATATTGATTGACAAACTGAATAAAACATATATACTTAGATATCTCTCTTGACTTGTGTATCAAAGAATTTATCTTGAAATATTATGTAAATTTCAGAGTTCTGGATTATCATCATAATATAATATGTCCCATTTGTTTTGTCCTTATACCAAAATATGAGAAACAGGAACTGAATTCTATTACCATTTTAGAAGGAAAAGGTCCGAAAAACGTTTGCATATATGAACCAATTCAAAAGTTAAAAAAATCCATTGGCCGTAAAGCTAGCAAACAGGGAAATTTGTGAGTTTGTTTGACAAAGGTTTTTGTATTGAGTATGTTATTTTTTGGGTGAAAAAATATACTTGAAGCTTAATCGTTGATATCAATAAAACTACCAATCGTTGAACCAAAAACCATAGTTACACGAATGTATATTTCCAGAGATTTGCTAGTAATGTAACTCCAAGTTAACTTTGCTCTACTAGCTTTAGAACGTAAGAAGTACCATAACCAAAGTAATACTTTTGTTTAATTAAACTATCCCTTGAACTAAAGTTGTATTTAGAAAAACTCTTTGATAAAAGTCAAGATTTTAATTTTAGTTTTTACCTCTTATAAATAAAGAAAACAACTCAAAATCAATACTCACCAAAAAAAGAATCGTTGTCGAGAAGCTTGCGATTAACATCGCTGACCTCAGTACCACCACTCACCACCGATGGCGGCACTGTCGTCCTGGGTGGTTTCGAAATGGGATTCACATCCGTAATCAGTCCCTTCTTGATGCCATCCTGTCCCGCACTCATGTTGATGTATTCTTCCGAGCTGTCTGTGCGATCGCGACGCTTCGAACCGAAACCACCGTGCGAGCTTCTTCGTTTGTAATAGCAGCAGTACAACAACAAAAAGATCACCAACAACAATGCGGCCAGCCCCAACACCAAACCGACAATCAAGTAGGTCTGATAGTTGACGCCGCCAATGATACCGCCATAGCCCGAGTTGGTTGATTCGTAGGTCAAGGTGATGTTTTTGATGTCCTCGCCGCCAGGGTTCTTGGCAATGCATCTGTACTCGCCTCGGTCACGGTACGATACTTTGGTGATGGTGAGGTTGTTCCACGTGAAGCCGTCGATGGTATCCTTGGAGGTGTAGTATTTTTGCTTGTTTTTTCGCGGATCCCGCTCGATTATCTGACCCATGTTTAACCAGTCAACGTCCGGTGGTGGGTCTCCAGTCACTTTGCAGACTAGCGTCACATTTTCCGTGGTGGCTTCGATCCTTGTCATTGCTATGGGTTCCAGTATCACAGGTAGGCAGGCAAAGACGACATTCTCCTGAAAACTTCTACCTTGCAGCATCGGAGGATTTTGGCACAATGTTTTTGTAGTGATGAGATTGTTCTGGATGGCACTTCTTCTAAATACTTCTAAATGGCAATCACAGTTCCACGGATTACCCTCCACATTGAGACTGATTAGCTTGGTGAGGCCTTGTCTCAAATCGAAATTGATTGTTTGAATGTAATTGTAACCGAGACTGATGTGATTCAGTGCTGGCAAGTTCTGGAATGTGTTTGGTGATATGGAGGTGAGCAAGTTGTGATCCAGGTGGATCTTTTGCAGGAATGTTAGGTTATTGAATAGGCCCTCTTCCAATACTTTGATTCTATTGTTGCTCAATATCAACACTCTCAGCTTGATATTGTCGTGAAAAATATTCTTATGTAGCCTTTCTATGTGGTTTCGAGATAAATCTAGTTCTATCATCAAGGCTAAATGATTGAATGTTCGCTCATCGAGTGATTCTAAGCTGCAATTTTGTAATTTTAATTTGTGTACATTTGACAGATTAGCATCGAAAAACACATCCTTGGTCAAGGAATTTATAGGGTTATTGGAAAAATCAATTTCTCTTATTAAACTACTGAGATCGTTTGGTATCGAAATGAAATTTTGATCGGCACAATTGGCGGTTTTCTTGCCGCTAGCCCATATACAGGCACACTTATTGCACTTTTTTGTCCAGTCTTCTTCTTCTGCAAATATTGTGGACATGGAGGTGATGAGGATGATGAGTAATTTGATATCCATGTTGCCTTCGGTCGATGTAGTTGAGTGAGTCTGAAAAAAATAAATAAAAATCAATAAAAGACTGGCAGTGTTATTTTAGTGGAAATAAATGGTCTGGTCAATGGCGCAAAATTGTATTCATCATTACATTAAAAAATACTGCCACAATGCAAAGCTTAATAAAATTTTGTCAAATATTTGTTTTAAATACAAATTTCATTATTGTTTCGGTAGATGGAACGAGAAAAAAATAGTTATTTTTAACTACACACTAATGCGGTGTATTAACTCTTCTTTTTCCAGTAAACATATTTTCATCTATGAAAATTTAACAAATCTTTGTTCGGTTTGACAATTCCCAAATTAAAGATATTTTGGAAAAAACCTCAGACACAACAATTTTTATTCGGAACAACTTGCTTGTGGAAGCATTACCATTTGAAATATATGACGTCATCGGTTTATTTTCTCAACACCCTATAATTTTTTTTAATTTGAACTTTCAAAGGCGATTTCAAAAAATATATCATAATATTTATGTTCGACAATTTTGAAAATGTGATTACATAATTTGAAATTGGTATTTTTGAGGATGCTCTATTAATTGAAAACAATAAAATAATACAAAAATAACACAAAATTATCACAAAATAAATTCTAGTAAGTGTTCAATAGTTTATAGTGTTCAGAAATTGTCTTATTTTGAAGCGATTTTCGTTTGTCAAGTTTTAATAATAAATATTTCGCATGATTTTATATCTTCGAAATTGTTCAACATGAGAATGATCTATTTTTTTATTGCCTTCAAAAAACATCGAGAATAAAAAAATGAGTGTTTTCTATATGCCTAAAATACACTGTGGGATTTTTTCATTATTTATTATGTTCGTTATATGAAAGAAGTATGCTAAGAAATGGCCCAATATTAAAAAAATCATGTGCAGCATCGTAGGCGTGGTAGAAGTGAAACTTCTTGTTAAATAGAGAATGAGAGAAATTTGAATTGTGTGCGTGTGTGAAAAATAGTAAAAATAATTGTAGAAAGTTGAGTACCCAGAGGTATGGAACTCTCAACTAATGTGTCCTAGTTGCACTTAAAACCCCAAAAAGATTGGGACATTCTCGAACCATAGTAAAAAAAACAAAAAAATCCAAGATGGCGGCCGGATCAAAAAATGGTGGAACCCAAAACAAGAGGATCACAAGTGTACTTAGACACCATCATATAATCTTCCCTAACCGCCCATATAACGCATATCCCAATAACAGGCATATCCGGTGCTCAAAGCGGCATAGGTATGTAACCCACATCCAATGAGTCCCAGTCGCACTTGAACATAATCATAACATCGACCCATTAACATTCCCACCACCTATGACTTGCACAAAAACAACATCTGAAGCATATATAAGAGTGCCAGGTACGGATCCCTCTCCTAATGAGTCCCAGTCGTACTTAAAACTTCACTACTCTACCACAGAACACCCACACCCATCAAAAATACCATTAATATATACCATTAACATACGTTCAGAAGATACTTATACAACATGTCACGAAACGTTCCAATTTTTCCAATTTACTCTCAATTCTTGTCAAATATCAGAACGACACCAAAGAAGTTTAATTTTTCTCAAAAACTGTCCCTAAAGGGTGTGCCGTTCTGCTTTAGATTGCATTTTTTTTTATTTTAGAATTGCATGGCATTTGATTGTTATATTGAAATGACATTTCTGTTGGTTCTGTGAGACATAACCTCAATGTATGAATATATAATATTTATCAGATAATACGTATCCGAGGATGCTTCGAAGGAAACTGCCCGACCTGCCCTATCCCACGACCAATCACGGCCTCCATCCAATTATCACAAGGGTGCATCGCTGCCTAACCAACCAACTATTATAACTTAACCAACCAACCTATCTCACATTCCGTGAAATCAAATTATATTCGAAACTTGATATGTTGCATAGTATACGGTTGGAGAGGATATTGCGTATAACTGGAGAGATAATTGGAAAATCCTATTAATTAAGGGCAAAATTGGTGTTAATTGACTCTTTGATGCGCGCACACACTGACTAATATATCTACACATTCACTTGTCTCAGTATTATCATCAGACTTGAGCCAGCCATATATTCTCGAGTTAGTACCCGCTCATCTCGTATGTTTGACCAGTAGTTGATCTTTCAAAGGGATGCTACAGCGTATTGTGCTTTTTGGTACTGCTTCAAACCGAGTAGTTGCTGCCATCGTTGGTAAGCACGGTTATTGTATTACCAATTCTCTATTGTTGTCTTTGAATCGTTCATATTTTCATAAATTTTCAGATTGTCTGTAGTTTGCCCACTATCGATCGATGTCTTTCCCGGTTCCCGGAGAACCACCCTGTACATAGAGGCAGTATAATCTCTTGCACACTCATAATGTTGTGCTGAAAGTAATTTGGCATTAGGCCAAAATAGAGAGCAAATTTAATGGAAAATAACCTCTGAGATAGTGTGAACATGTTTATTTTTTCATCGAGTTTCTTCCACAAGGCACGTTATTAATAATGTAAAAACCTCGGTAGGTAATTACAATCGTGTATTTGAACCGCATGAACAAAATGAAGACCAACCACCACCACCACCAGTAATGAGTAAAGACCAAGGCCAGAAGGTAGAGATAATCATTCTTCTTCGTTGTAGGAATTAACCACCGCTCAAGTGGTGGGCACGTGCTGTGTTCGCTGTTCTTACACATCGAGATTGGGGTAAAAGGTGGAGGCCGCGCGGCACCGGAAAAAGAATTCGTGAATATTTCAACAGCACCACTAAGCTATGCATGATGCGCCCTAGAAAGAGATAGATAGAGCAAGTGGTTTGCGTCGAGACTCCACACGCCACGCCGCCATGTTTTAGAGATTTTCATTACTCTCAGGTGGGGATGTTGGTTGGAATTATTCACGATTTTCCAGCTAATAACCACATGCTTACTGCCTCGATGGGGCTTCATTTTCTTCTCTATTTTTTTTTCGAATTTCTGTTTTATTTTCTTCTTCCTTAGTCTCTCTCTCGATCCCCAAGGAGAAGAGTAAAATTGAAGCTGAGCAGTAGTAATTGTAAGTTAGTAGTGTATGAGTTTTGATTAGAAAGAAGCCACTGAACAGATTTTCTTATTAATACCAGAAGCGCAGTCGGACATATTCGGGAAGAGACCGTGAATTATTGAGCAATGTTCAACAGTCATCAAAATCATTCAACGTTCACCAAAGAAGATAATGCGTTACTCATATTTACTTATTCATAGATTTCAAAACATAGCAGAAATACACATTTTTTAGTTTACCATCTCGCCGCCTGTTAAGCTTCAAGTGTGATCCAATATTGGTAATTATAATTATCTCATTCAATCAAGATCATTATTTTGTCGACATGGAACGACAATGGGATCCGTCACTGGAATTACGCACGAGCATGGAGCGTATATATACGTCTCGTTCTCTGGTATATAGGTACTTTCTGGAAGATCGTCTATGGTTATGTCGCAATTGTCAGACGTCAGACGTTATTGTTAATTTAAAGTTTAATTTATGTGTTGTGTCAGACAAACAGTAATTTGTTATGGAATTGCTGTTGCTGGCAAACACATATACATAAGTATAGTTAAAAATCGAGAAAAGGATAGCAATAGTAGGTACTCATCGGTACGGTTTAAATCTTAAATGCCCAATAAAAACTATTTTTAATTTTTTTTAAAAATTTCACTTGTTTGATATTGGTATATGTATAATTACATTACCTTAATTCTAGGGTCAAGAAGACGCTCGAAACTGAAAGCATCACATTTTCAACGCAGCTGATATGAAAGTAATCAGAATTGCCAATGTTAAGTTGTGTATCGATATTTTTAGTGGCAAAATTTATTGTTGGTTTCAATAAAATTCGTAAATACCTAATATTTTACGACAGATTTTATTTAAATATATTATTACAACGCGCTAAAAACCCAACATTAACCAATCATACTGAACGTTGAATCAATCATTTGACAAATCGTTTGGTCATATTTTCAAACACAAAATAATTGTAAAACAAAACACCAGCAACAAACTCCCTCTCCAGCCCAGTAAAGTGTGACAAATTAATGTTGACCATGTTGACTAATGACATTTCCAGCCTCCGTCAGTCGCATAAATCTCACTGTCAAATTCTCTGTGAATATCTATGTGGAAAAACTGTGAATTTTCGAACTGATCCCATTATTCTGCAACATTTTTCCGATTTTGTAATGCGGAAGGACAGACCCGCAGCAGTTAAGTCTCTCTCTTTATGTGTTTTAGCTCTCGCATTTGAATTGTTTGAAAAATGAGATTTTCACATTACAAACATGCCTACTCATCAACAGATTTGTTCGCGTTAAAACTGAGAGACTAAACGGACTAAACTAAAAAGACAGCAGCGACAATTTGTCTAAAAGTGAGGTTAGATGTGAAAGGGCAATGAAATGAAATATTTGCAACAAAAGAGTTGAAGGTGACAGAATATACAATCCATATTTGCAGTACGGCAGTGTTTATTTCTGACTCTAATCTATATAATATTAATACGTGATTTTAGACGATTTTTAGGGCATAAAACTTGCACGGAGGAGTATGACATTTGGCATAGTGCAGTAGTGTATTGTGTGTTGCATAAACCAATTGCAATGTGAAGTCAACGAGTCAGGGCTGTCAGATTGTTTAATTCGTGAATGACAAAATTGACAACCCTGGTCAACCGCAAATTTAAATATTATGAATAGTGTATTCAAAGTGATGTAATTATTTAGAGGGATACATTTAAATGCGCACTTGATGTCATTTCAAGAAAGTTTAATACTTTTGTTAGAGGATTAATGCACTTACAACGCATGTTTTGCAATGCAAAATATTTCGAATCAGAAATCACGTTTGTGAAAGGACTGCATTCTCTTCATTTTGTCATAAGGGCAAGGGTAGAGTAATCTACCCTTAGTAATATTACCGGCATTAAGTAGTTACTTGAATGGACTATTACTTCATTCAGATGATTTTTCAAGAAGATATGAACAAAGTATATCAAAAACTATTTTTATTCGTTCTAAAATTAAGCTCTGCAACTTTGCCATTCCTTATAGCGCCATGTTGCATTTTCCATCTACTAAATAATGCTTTGAAACGGCTTATCAATGATGTATAACAAGGCATATTCGTTCGGTGATGTTGCTAGCCACTTGCTTTTCAAAGCCTTCTATGTCAAAAACAGTGTTATTTAAATTTAAGCTGAAAGTGAGACGAGACAAAAGTGCCTTGTTATACATCATTAAAAAGCACTTCCAAAACATGGATGAAAAATCCAACATGGCGGTTATAAGAAGTATCAAAGTTACAGGCCTTTGTACGTTGAACTGGGATATGGAAGAAGAAAAATGGAACATGGAACATATGGAGCAATGAAAAAAACAAAAACCATCCGCATTAGGCTATTGAAAATGAGAACATTTTTTTCTGGGAAAGGACCGCTTAAATGAGACAATAATCATCACAGATAATGAATGCATTTTTATGTTTCTTATGTATCCTCTAGAATTTATTCATTTTTAATACGATATTCCAAATAAAATTCTTCTGAAAAGCCAAATAAGAGATTTGATTGAAACTGGATGAATTGAACTATAAATAATTCAAATACATCAACTCAATTCAAACTAACGCAAGTCACAGAATATTTAGGCAAGCTTTGCTTACATATGCAGCAACTTTTATTAGTTTGTTTCACGAATGCCTGTAATTATTCACGAACTACGTACATCACGCTATACTTCTTTGATCGCATAAGCTACGACATCAGTATTTCCAGCTGTATATCATGATAGGGCGCTGCACGTATGTCCGATGGCAACAAACACACAATCTCTATTTCATAGGCGTCACAAAGTCAAAGTGACATTTGAGAGAATTCAGAAGATGAATAAATTTATAACTAAAGCAAGATAGTTGTATTTTACGTTTTGGCATTATTGTTAATAATAAATCTTTCATATAATTGCTGATTTAATCAATCGTTCCTTTTTTATCCCTAATTATATGAATTTCCTTGAAGCGTATAAAAAATTTAAATGCCATTTCTTATCTCAAAATCGTCACGCCACTGCTCGGTTGAACTGATCGTTTCTTGTGTTTTCATGCAATCATTCTTGAAACAAACTATATCTCTTTCTAACAGACTTTAAAATAAGAATATCCAAATTATTCGAACGAAATCAAATTAAGAATTAAAGAACTGTCACGAAATTCAGAGTTTGTGTTCATATGAAGGTATGAATAAAGTAATTTTTAGAGGATTCTGCGTTCGAAGTTGCGGACATTTTCAAGATATACTTGCTTCGAGATTTTTTGATAAACACCTATATATAATATAAAGTTGATGTTTTTGGATGATTAAATAGTAATGAATACTGGACCAATCAGCTGTTCATTCGATATCAATATAGATTTTATTATTTCTAATTGAAGGAAACGAAGTAATTTACATATTCCTACCATAAAATCAAGACCCTCAAAACGATCCAAAAATAAATCCCACGACTTCAGTGCCCTAGATGTGAGAGGGTATTTAAAGAGACGCCAAAGAAAATAGATGATGATTTAACAGCATTACGTACTTGCCTTACCCAATCAAGAACTAGTTCCCCTAGTCTTCGTTAAGGCGCGTTAAAATAAACCTGTCAGTGAAAAGAACTGATATAAATACTTTCCCTATATATATGTACCTATATAAATTCCAACCAGACTGATTGATGGTGGCTGGAGTCGTTTGAAATCGATCCAAAATCCACCCTATTAAAGTCAGTGGAGTAGCAAAAAAGTCATATATTACATATTATAATTTACACAGTTTTTTTTTTGAAATGACAGCTTAAATGAACGAATAATAAAAACACGATTTTTTTATTTCAAAATTTATTTAACCAGTCGATCAACGTCACAGGTGGTTTGAAAATTACACTGACTCCGCGTTAGATGGTAGGATATACTTGGGTGGTCCAGTAATATTTTTTTTATCTAATGAGCGGTTATTATTTTTTTCCTTTTTTATTGTGCTCTTTTTCTCATTCAGGTGGTCCCTGATCACAGGATCTAGCAGTTAAGGATTTTCTGAATTAGTATAAATGAAACTGACAATAGTTTTACAACAAAAAAAACGTAAGTGCCGCCTAGTAAAGTTCTATGTGTCCTTATTTTTTCTTGAAGAAGTCTGCGAATGTCAAATTTCTCAGTGATTAAGTTCATATTCTCAAATAATTTATAAGTACAGGATTTCAAAAGCAGTTAATTCTTAAACCATAATTAAAACAAAAAAGAATTTGGTAATAGACATATCTGCTAGATCTTGAAAGCCTTATTGAAAAATAGTTTTATATGCTTGTATCGCCTTTTCAAGCACCAAAAAGTTTCGTTTGCGTTAATGAAATTTTCGGAAGAACTTAGCTGAAGCATGCACGAGTAATTAATTTCCGAATAGAGCACTAAATTGCCATTCAATATGCTTTACAAGCACCAAATATATATTTTTTAATTCCGCTCAATTTGCTCTGCTAGCTTCAGGGCCTTAAATAAATAGTTAGAAAATATAAAATTTCATTTGATCATAGCTTTTTTCCAACTTTTCTCGGATATTCAGCTTGAGATGATAGTCGAGGGTTTTAGAAGAATACTTTGGGAAATTTTATGAAAATCTTTAGAACAGTTTTCGTATTGCATTCTTCTCCTTTCACAAGGCAACGGGAAACCAGCGAGATTATATTTCCCTAGTACAGCTCTCTGGAATAGTGTGCCTTGAGATTTATCTTGAGACATATTGGTGGTTCGGAATCCACGTTAAACTGTAGGTCCCCTTGTCTGTTGGAACACTTTCAAGGCAGAGAAGCTTCCAACGCTCGAATACGCGTGTACGACTATCAAAGACAGAAGAAAGGAAAGCAAAAATATATTATTGTACAACACAAACCGTTACATACATCGTCTAATCAAACCTTTATAAACTCTAAAATAAAAAGCAAATCACATGATACGATTCCTCGTTGCTTTATCAATCATTTATGTCAACAGCTTCATTCAAAGTACCACTATTGAGCTATAGACAATTTTCACGTTTTCTTAGCGACACAAAACAAGGCAGTGAAATGATTTTCTATAAAAAAAGCCCAATAAAGATGAGGATCGGAATAGAATATCAGCATACGACAAGAGTATAGAGTTAGTAGTCGTACGAGAAACAGAAACTAAATATTTAAGACTTTGGCGGAATCGAGTGCACAAGTAGCGAATGGCAATGAGGTGGGGGAGATAGGAGGAATAGGAATAAGAAGAAAAAAAAAGGTCGATGCCATTGAATAATAAATGATGTGCCATCTCTTTCTTGTCTTCTTCTCCGTATATACGGGAAAAGCTTATTATCATTTGCTTGCTTCCACCTGATCGGTAGGTAGGGTAATTTTATCGTAAAAAGTAGTAATTTTCCTGGAAATTCTATTTAATGTTGACACCTTCTAAATGAGCTTGAAAAGGATGTATATGTGTGAGTGTGTGGAGGGAGCAATTTTCGAGAAGGGTTCCATCGAAATTAGAATTGATTTTTGATTTCATTGATATATTCGATTATGGAAACTTTTTAATCTGCCTCAATGCCACACAAACAAAAAAGAAATGATCTATAAATTCAATCTAGGTAGGTGGATCCTGGATATATACAGGGTGGTTCTCCGGGAAAGACATCGATCGATTGTGGGAGAACGATAAGTACAAACAGTCTGAAAATTTGGGGACTTGCTAATGTCACTGGGGGACATGCGTCTAAAATATTTTCATGTCAGTAGCGTTTCCGGTTATACCGGAAATAGATGTCAACTTTGTTATTTTAAATGGTGGAATACCCTGTATATTACCGCGTTCTTAGATTTCTTGTATAATTTTGAAAATATTTTATTTAAAATGTCCTATACCTAAGTCTAAACTTTATGTCAAAAATTAAGTTTACAGTCCAAAACATAATTACCAATCTTTTCTATGAGGAAGCTTTTAATATTTAATTTAGGTTGATTTTCTTGTAGAAAAAGATCTACTTTATCATTATTCTTATGATATTTTGATAACAATTTATACAGAGTGATCAAAAAAGGAACTTTGATGCTTGTTTGATATTTATGACATTTGCTGTTATTTTCTAATGCAATCATGGCCCACTTCTAACACAACTTTAAAGGTGTGTAGCATTTTTACATAGAAAGGAAAATTGTCAATTATTTCAAGAACTACTAATTTATGGTACAGACAATCTTATACAAAGTTCCCCTTATTTTTTCTGCATAAAACAATAAAATAATAAAAAAACGGGGGTTTCCATTTGAAAAAACATTTTTGACGTTTTTTAAATCTAGTTTTCAAGCTTCTTTTTTATAATTCTGTATAAATTATTATCAAGATATCATAAGAATACTGATAAAGTAGATCTCCTACAAGAAATTTAACGAAAATTAAATATTGAAGGCTTCCTCAAAGGAAAGATTGATAATTATGTTTTGGACCGTCAACTTAATGGTCCCAAATGATGATGATAGATATTTTGAATTAATCTCTGTTTTGTTTGAATGGTGACTTGATCGAGATTGTTCTTTTTTAGCTTGTTGAGTTTATCGTATGAGTCCATTTGTCTGTAGCATATATTATTATCAATTATTTTTACGAAATATGTGCACAAAAGCTTGTAGATCTAGATATTATAAGAGTAAATAAGAACTAAATTAATGATTTGTAAACTAGGCACAATTTCTCATGCTCATTAATGACATTTACCTTAATCTGTATAGCAATGATTCTTTGTAAGAAAAAAAAGGTCAATAGAGCCATACGGAGAGTCGTGTATCGTTTTCAACTTCTGGCTAAAAGGATAAAGTAGGCAAATAAAAATAGCAGAAAGACTTGAAGGCACCTGAGTTGAAGCAAATCCAAACATGCTATATCTAGTTGTCTTTTTTTTTCTCTTCAAAGTTACCACTTCTATAAAAAGAGTAGGCAAACATTTTGTGTTAGCTTATACCAACTACAACTTCTGTAATACACAACTTTCTGCTTGGGGCAAAACTTTACGTACGGTTTGGTTAGTGTGTAATAGAAGGTGGTTGTGGTGGTAGTTCATTAACGATGGTTCTGTACGCTTCATAGTCTTCAGCACACCGAGGGTTTTTGTTAACGGGTATATAAACTGGTAGCGGGTGAGATGTTCTTGCACACGTTTACATATATATATATATATATATATATCGCATAATGTTGTTCGCCCCGTTTGTGATGTAATTAAAGCAAAACTGTAATTATGCATGCATCTAGACGCTAATATCCCGAAACGACGACGACAACGCGGACTAGGAAGAAGCGAAGGGAGTGAAAGGCGACGACCAGACACACTTGTAATTAATCTTAATCCGTCCACGTGATCCAATTAGGAGGGTCTGGATGCATATCATCATGGTGCTACTCTGAGTGGAGGGGAGAGCTTTCCTATGGTCGGGGGTGCATATTTTAGAAAAGTTGTGGAATGATAAGATTGGCCGGATTTCTTCGTCGTGTCTCTCCGGAGCAGGAAGAATTTCCAGCTTGCTAATGACATATAGAACTTGGCGCGACAGATTGGGGCAGCAGAGAGTTTTTAGTTTAGTTAGTGAATTTCTGGATATATATATATATATATATATATAGAGCATCCGTATGATGGTACCAGAAAAGGGAGAAAGTCTTTTTAAATACACAAGTTTTAATTAGATGAGCATGTTACATTTTCTTGGTAATGCCACTTTTTTTTGCACAAGGTATAAATTGTAGTTTGAATGAAGAATTAGTGCTTTTGGTTGGAAATCTACACAGACGCGTTATATATTGGAAATGTATATATGTTATACCATAGACAACTGAACACCTAGACCAAGGATTTCATTCATAACATGTATCCAAAGGCGATCGTTTTGGTATTTTCCATGTGTAAGAGAGAGACAAAATTTTCCTGTAGAAGCGTATAAATGCGTAAAGCGTAGCAGAAACATTCAAAATTATGAATGCAACAACGAACAACAATTTTCCGACTAGCGGCGAAAGCTGAGGAATTCATACGGAAAAGTAACAGCACCAATAGAATTAATAATATTTTGTAATTTTCACTGCACCAACTAATAAAGTCGGTCCATTTTTTCTATAAAAACTATTTATATATGTGAGATGAATTATTGATAATAATCATAAATAAATAATAGTTTGGAAACGATAAATACTACTTATTTAAGTAGATGGATCGCTAATTGCATCAAGTAAGATATTGAGAAAAAGATAAAAACTGAAGAAAAAAAATGTAACTCGTTATAAACCAAAATGCCGGCTATATGAATCATCCAAATCATTCAACGTTCACCAAAGAAGGTAATACGTTGCTTGTACTAATTTAGAGATGTCAAAACATCGCGGAAATACACATATTTCAGACATTCCCACAAAAAGTTCAATTTAAATGTTGTTACATATAATATCTCCTTCAATTTGGTCGTCTCATATTTTCAATTTTCGAAAAGAATTGCCCCCACACATATCTATTTCAGACATTCCCACTGCTTTAACACGGAAACCGTCCATTTTTTGGAAAACCTTCCAATAAAATCTCTTCTCTAATTTTGTCGTCTCGAATTTTTGATTTACAAAAAAACAAACAAACAGTCGAATTGTATACCTTCTCCGATTGGAGAAATAATATTAATTCTACTGGTACTGGTATTTTTGAAGTTGGTACTAAAATACTTCTATCTACATATAGGTAACTTCAAAATTATCAGCACCAGTGGAATTGTTTTGTATATTTCAGTGCACCAGCTAATAAAGTTGGTTCTATTCTTTTGCAAAAAAGTTTGATTCTATCTTTTAGTAGTATCTTTCAGATTCCCATATAATATCCATCATCAATTTTATACACACTGTTGTACATTTTGGGCAAAATTAAGTTGGAATACATTTTAATCTCTTATATCATTTTTGTTTTCAACCCAATTTCAATAAAATTCTAACACAGTACGAATTCGTCAATTCTTGAGCGGCTGTTGCTATTTTGTATAAGGATGACAATACAGGGACGAATCTACGGCTTAATTTATATTGCAGTGCAATTTTAGTAAACATGTTTTGATCTCAATCTGACCATTAAACATCGGCGCACCAAATAAGGATAAAATAATACAAACGAAATTAAAAATATGCCTTTGTCAATTTTTGCAAGAAAGTGTCAAATGCAGGGCGTCATAATGTCAGTATTATTCTATTCAAGTTAGCCATGGAATACCTTGTCAATGTCCTGTTTTTGAAATGGTCTTAAAATTTGTGAAATTATAATAATCATAAATATAAAATAAAAAGTAAAACATTTTCAAAAATTATTTATTAATAAAAATAAACCTATTTTACAAACAATTATAGAGAATATGACTCCCTTCACTATAGACGACATTTTGCAACCTGTATCCGTCCCTGTAGTGTCATCCTTATACGAAATAACAGCATCCGTTCGAGAATTGACGAATTTGTGCAGTGTCCAAATTTTATTGATATCGGCAAGAAAACAAAAAATCCCGATGGCCTGTAGTCAGCGGAAAGGTCATTTTTTCAAAATTCATTGAATTGAAATTTGAACAACCTTTTCATTGGTATACCTACATGTTATTAAATAAAATTGTCGTATGTGTCATAGCCTTGCGGTTAGAGGTTTTTGTTTTGGCTGTTGAATATAAAGCAGACAGGGTTCGAGTTCCACTTCAAGGCAGATTTTTTTTTCGCCTATTTCTTTTCAATAAATATACTATATAATTTTTTAATCAGGGTCTTTATTAAGATCTCCAGAAAATGTACAATTATATCAAATTTATATTGAGTGTTCATGTTTTATCAATATTTGTTATTTTTCTTTATTAATTTTTATTTTTTTTACCTGTGTATTTTATGAAAAATTGCTTTGAACAAAAGTTGTAGGTACTGATTATATCTATAACCTAAAATTATTTTTGATGATATTTACACTACGGCTCTTTTTTGATAATTTTTTTAAATGTTTGAATGGTCGCCATTTTGAAACTACTTACCCGATATTGCCCAATAACGAACTCGACCGAGATATTTGAGAGATTGATTTTTGTAGCAAATTTGAACTTGATACCTTCAAAACTGCGACCTCTATCGTGTTAACAAATTTCGTAATATATATATATATATATATATATATATATATATATATATATATATATATATATATATATATATATATATATATATATATATATAAATATATATTTTTTATATATATTATAGACATATAACAACAAGCCGTTGAAATTTTTTCGAAATTCAAAAGTGTGAACGATCGCAATTGGTACATTTCTATAAGAAATTTACCTAAAAAAGGGAAAAGGTTAAAATGTGTTCCAACTTAATTTTGCCCACAGTGTATGTAGGTCGTTATTATGACGATCAATACACATATTCTTATCAATATTAATATCGTCGAATATTATTGTGCACAAATAGCGCTCATGTAGAGGGGCTCAACCGAACAATAAACACAGACTACACAACAAACTGTACGAACAAGCTGCTGCCAGGGGATCATCTCTCTCTCTCTCTTGTGTCGGGATGAGAAGAAGAGGCCAACCAAGCAGCAGAAAAGGCCCAAGCACAAAGTAAATATTTGCCAAGGACCTTCCTCACCCTGTCTCTATCTCTCCCTGTTTCCTTGACTCTCAAGGCTACAATGACGTGGGTATTATATAATACTTATAAGTAAAATTCAAAGGATATCCCTCCATCCACAACGACATATATCACATCGTTCGGGAAGCCATTTTGAGCCTGGTAGTTCAGGATAAGGTATACAATAACTTTTTGGTTAAGGTCCTCGACCCCACTAAAAGTTTACCTTTGCGATTTATTCTTGAGAATAACGTGAATAAAATAGCATGAATGAAAGGGCCTATGATAAGCTTTTGCATCCATAGGAAGTATTTTATTGGTTATGAAAAAAAAAAAATTAAACATATTTTATATTAAACCTGTGCATTTACTGATCAGTCCGAATGTTTCTGACACTACATTTTTTTATCTATTACAAAAATCAACTCAGAGTTTAGGTTTATAGATAAAATTTACAAATGATTTTACAATTAATCCAATGTCAAACATATCCAACAAGCGTAAACTGTCTTACGTCAAAATACGCTAGGATATGTTTTGTTTTTCAAGGCAAGCTGCTATTCAAATAACAATATTGCCCAACGCAGCTGATCAATGTCCGGAATTTTCGAAAACTAAGCGACGTATCAAAAAAGTTTAAGAATAAAGAAAGTTAGTAAAAAGACGAGAAAAAATCCTAATTTATCCAGTTTTAGTTCCGAGCAGTTGACCCCCCCGGAAAAACAACACCCCGTATAGCAATTAATCTAAAATTTCGAAGACTTATCAGTTACATTACCCGTAGCATTTAACCAAAAACTTGCGTATTTATATCCCCTGGCTTATGAGTAATAAAATAAAAACCGAGAAATAATTCATTCTTTGGCGCCATTTTACTCCAAACGCAAGTGTTTTTGGAGTATAGTTTATAATACAAACTATCATTATTTTGGTTAGTTCCATCGGTCCCTAAAGTTATTCTAGTAAAACTTGAATCACCCTGTATAGTTGCACAAAAAGTTTTGGTTATTAACACAGAAATTACTAGATGTTTGAAAGACTATACTAAAATAAAAAAGCCGCCAGTGGCATAGTAGCATTTAGGAATTGTGAACTTCTCCCTTGCCCCAGTCGTACGCCTCTGGAAATTTCTATTCAACATTTGTACAGTACCTTACGTTTGAATACCTATCGAATGGTGTTTCGTCACGATTCTTGACGTCATCTGCCATTTTACGCATGTCGTAAACAGTTTGAATTAAATTTTAATACCTAACCTCAAAACACTGATAATACTGACACTCCTAATTGTTAAGGGGCGAAAAGTAATGTTTGTCATTAAATGTCAAAGAGAACAGTAACAAACGTCAAAATAACAAGCAGCCGATCTGATCGAAGACGTGTATGTTTATGAGGTTAGAATTATATTTCACCTAATCTATATAAATAAAAATGAATCGCCAAATGCGTTGCTAAGCGCAAAACTCGTGAACGGCTCAACCAATTCGGATAATTTTTGTTTTCGTTAAGGCATAAGGAATGTTGGGAATGAATGGAGAGAAAAATTGTAAAAATTGCGAGGAAAATAGTGGAAACACCACATTTCCCATACGCTTTCTTATCTGTTGTCAGGTATGTCATACACGTCAAGAACCATTATCCAAAGAACACCATCTGGAACAATGAGACTTTTTCCTGAGAAGAGTGTGGTCCTTTGCTACGAGAGGGCAGCACTTCTGTTAGGGACAGGGACAAATATTAAATCTACTCTATCTAACACTGTGGAAATATAGGTGATAAAAGTAAAGTATTTAAAACAATCAAGCAAGTAAAAATATATCGTGTACCATAAAGCATTACAATAAAGATATTATATTATTACTGAAGTGTACAAAAGCAGGAAGTTATTTTTGTAAGTAAGCGACATTTAAAATTGAGATAATAAATTAATAATTGAAGTGATTACTCTGAAATTCGTTTTATTTATTATTTTTTTCTATTGGACTACACATTGCCAATAACCAACATAATTATTTATTTCAAATTTCATATATCGCTAAAATTATTACTGCTACGGCAGCAACGCGCCGGGTTCTGCAAGTTTACAAATAAAAAAAGAAATAGACACGGTGTAATGAAACCCCATTCGATAAGTATTCAAACCAAACGTTTGATTTAGGTACGCTGAACACAAATCAATTTTAATTTTTTTATATACATAGCCAAAGAATTTCCATTATTAATGATACACCCTGTAACTAAGTAAAATTAAATGGATACTAAATCTTTCCTCAAGTATCTACCACATTTCATCGTTCGAGAAAAACGATTTTGAGCGTGCTAGGGTAGAATAAGCTTGAACTTTTTGGTAAGGGTGACTACTAAAAGTTTCCCTTGCGATTTATTATTGTCGATACTAACGTGAAGATGTATATATAGGTATTATTCTCGATAGTATATATGGAAGGGCCGTCTCATGATAAGCTTTTATGTTAGGCATAGATTGACATTCATACGAAGGATTTTATAGGTTTCGAAAAAAAAGTTAAATATCGTTTATAAAGATTTCGCTTTCCAACCTCCATCAGAAACAGTTTCTTATAGTTAGGAGTGTCACACAGACGCGTTTCAATCAAAGCGTCTGATGATTAGTAAACTGTTCCATCGAAAATTTGTGACAGTTTAAGAACTATCTGATTGGTTTGTGAATTTTCATCTGAGTATCTGTTAGGATCATGCGTAGTGTGGTCAGAGATAACCTCTTGATCTTTGTTGATTTCATACACAAATAAGGAATTCATTTGAACTTAACCGAACAAACTGGTTTATTGAAAAAAAATATATGATCCGCAAATTCCAGGCATATTTTTGTTCTTTAGGCCCTGTAACCGCCCGTAGCTATTTTACCATTACAAATGTACCTGTATTGACTTAATATACGGTGCCTTTTGTCTTATCAAATATACATATAAATATTAAACTCAGGTAAATAAAAACTTTCAATGACGGAGATGCAAATAATATAAGTTCATCAGTTCATTTCGCGATATATTTACCAAATTAAACTTAATTAGGTAAACAGCATGGAAAATTCATCCCCGAGATCAATAATAAGAAATATAAATGTTCAGAGTATCCCATAAGTCATGGTCCAAACGAAAAGAGGTGATCAATTCTAATAAAAAAGGTCATATAACATAGGATCCCATTCCTCTCTGGTTTCGAGTAATTTTAATTTTTGTGATTTTTATTTAAAAAAAAAATTGTAAAAATCCAAGGACACATTAAATGTTTTTTTTCAGTTTTTTTTGGTCTTCAATTTTCATTTTTAAAAATTTCCTTGCGGCTTCTATTAATTCCTATTGCATAAACCATAAATGAAATGACAAAATTTAGTATTTTTAACAAAAATCCACTCTGGAAGCTAGAGTTAAACGCATTAGAAGTATGTATTTTAACTTTTTAAAGACCGGAAATTTAAAAAAATATTGAGCTTTTAAATTAAGTATTCCAAAAACAATGATTTTTTTTAAATATACCTACTTCAAATGAAAGACCAAAACTCCTGCTACTTCTAAAATAACCTTAAATATTTCCTTGGTTTTTTATAATATTTTCTTATCTAACAAAAAACAAGTTTTTCATAAAAATTAGTCAGAACTAGTGAGAAATCGGACCCTAGGTTAGATGACACCTCCTTTCGTTTGGACCATGACTTATGATATACCCTGTATATTACATATCTACTGATTTCCAATTTTGTGCGATAAAGCATTAAGTCTAGATAACGGTAAATCCTATAGACATAAACATAGTAGGATTGAAGGAGCCTTCAAACTAATTCAACCTACATACAAAAATCAAACTTTTAAGAGAAACCATACTTAAACGAGATCAATTTATATTATTCGAGTGATATGTATATTATTTCTGCATTAACGCTTTTGCTCGGATTGCAAATTTTTAAGTACTCATACAAATTTATTGAAAAATGAAAGCAGCGTAAGCGGCTATTTGCTTTTCCAATTTCAATGGCTTTCCGACAAATTTAAATTTAAATTAATTATAAAACAAAGTTTCAGTGAATTTAATGAGGTTAAAAATTCTACCATATTACTATTAAATTGATAGGGGTTAATGGTGGAGGTGTTTTTTTGAAAGTTGTAAACTGCAATGATTTTGATAAAACTTAAGCAAGCCATATTCTCTTTGAATCATTTTTGACCGAAAAACCCAAACGGAGGAGATATACAATTTATGATGAATGCTGTATATATTAGGCGTACTTCGATTTTGACAATTTTTGATTCATTCGAAAGTCGAGACTTGAGATATGGTCCCAAATTCATAAAAACTCTAATCCGAAATTTACCTCTCTCCAAAAACCGACCCCGAAGGGGGTGGAGGAGGCAATTTCTCATGAAAATCAAAAATCTGAGGCGGCAGAATTAAAGATGAGACAAAATCCGGAAACGTTCAAGTTGAACATTTTTTCAAAAGAGTTACGGTTTTTGAATTACAGCTATGGTAAAATCTGAAATATGTGTATTTCCGTTATTTGGAGCAAAAATTTTCGTGTGAAATGAATATTTTTTAGAAAAAAAACCGACTTTATATTTGTTGGTGCAGTGAAAAATACGAAATAATATTAATTATCTTGGTGCTGGTACTTGTGAAGTTACCAGTACCAACAGATTTAGCATTACTTTGTATTTTTCAGTGCACCAAGAAATAAAGTCGGTCCAATTTATTATATAAAATTTTTTATTTTTTTTTAAAGTATAGAATTAATTTCTTAAAACTAGGAATCTTAACATTAAGAATCGTTGAACTCTCCAATTTGGGAAATATCCAATAAAAACTAACAATTATTATAAAGCGCCTTTTTTGCAAAATTGACATAATTAAATATCCCTGATGGTCTCACATTTTAGGAGAATATTTCATAATTGTTCATTAACAAGCGGCTAAAATTTAATCGATATGTTACAATTTGGGGTTTTCTAAGAAACTAATCAAAATATACTTCATATATAAGAATCAACCGCTGTCAAACAAATCCTACTAATTAAAAATCTATTTGACATATACAGTTGAGCTACCACCAGGTGTTGAGCTTTAGAACAAACAAAAAAAAACACCCACCCCAAACTCATTTCAAACGTCGATCGACACATTTCAGAAACCCCATCACCCGTTTTCTGTTCCAATACGAGATCCTCTCCCCTTTACAATTTATTGGACTTTGGTAATTCCACAGTTCCATCAAACGTTTTACGAGGCTCTCACAGTCAGTTCCCTTATACCTGCATATATATATATATATATATATATATATATATATATATATATATATATATATAGGTATATATCGAGTTTCTAGTTCTCCAGACACTATCGCTGCACCTACACCCTTTGAATTCTCTCTCTTCCTATCTCACACACTCTCCAGGGGAAAAGTTATTCGCAATATCCAGACACATTGGCCATCCATCTATCCATCTATATCGATATACATATTCAGGAAGTGGGGTACAGAAAGTCATGTGAAGACGTCACAAACTTTTGCGAGCTTAGCTTTAACATATAGAACATGAGCCGTATCGAAAAACTTTTTTCTCATCACACACGTTTTTTTTTAAATTGTAGGTCATCGTGAAGCTGTTCTTCAAAAAAACAGTTAGATTACCGCGAGCGTTAAAAAACTATGGAAACTACAAAGTTTTTAGGGCTAACCCAAGTAGCTATGTAAGAAAAGTATTGTAACATTTTCGATGTCTCAACAATTCAGCCGTTGGACCAGCTTTGTTGCTTTCTTTTTCGTTTTTTAGGTTATCGATACCGACGATCGTCGGTGATACAAATTGGGCCTCCTGCTCGCTCCGATTGCTAGGCAATCGCTGAAAAACGTGTTTCGCTCAAGACTGTGTCATGAGAACGGCTCAAACGATTTTGTTGAATTGAAATTCTGCTTAAATAGCTTTATCACCTACTATAACCTCTATTACTGATAAAAAGATGGAAAGAAATTATGCTAAACGGTTTCACCCATAGACATCTGAACACCTAGACCACGCATAGCCTCTTTCAGAGCGATCCAACATCTCAAGACCATTATTCTTCTGGTCCATAATGGTTCGTGCCCGACTAATACGATTAACATATTTGCCAAATTTCTTATGTTTCATGGCAACTTCTGATTTATAGAGTAATAATCAAAGACATGCAGACGTAATTAAAAGGTGGTCGTTGAAATAGTTATAACTGATTATTTAGAAACACCTGCAGATTAAATTATGTACCAAATTTATATTTTACAACACAAAATAAAATTTTTCATTTATGAAATAAGAGGATCATCAATCGATATCGATCGATTGAGTTAAGTGCGGCAACACAGGATAGTATAATTTAGACGTCCGTATGAATTCGTCAGCTTTCGTCGCTAGTTGGAATATTGTTGTTCGGTGTTCCATTCATAATTTGAGTGCTGCTACTACGTTTTACGCATTTATACGCTTCTACAGTGGTACACTGTTGCCAAAATTTCCTATAGGAATGTTTAGTCTCTCTCTTACACATGGAAAATACCAAAACAATTCTCTAACCATAAAAGATCGCCAGTGAATACATGTTATGAATGACATGCTTGGTCTAGGTGTTCAGATGTCTATGGTTTCACCTAAGGCAATTTTGAAGATGACTAT
Source organism: Crioceris asparagi (assembly GCA_958507055.1). NCBI lineage: Eukaryota > Metazoa > Arthropoda > Insecta > Coleoptera > Chrysomelidae > Crioceris > Crioceris asparagi. Next base: position 2,442,789 of record OY293829.1, read on the forward strand.
TGTTGTTTTTCGAAGAAAAAAATGATTAGACCTGATGAAATAACTTTTATATATCGGATAGAATTCGTCTGAGAGCGGTGAGTAGGCAAAAGGTTCATAGCTTTATGAGCTACAAAAGAAGTCACATGAATTCGTTTAATTCTTAAAAATTATAAACTAATTCAAAAAATTTCATTTTTACACCGTTTCACGATATGAATATATTACTTTTTTTTGGAATTTTGACCCACAAAAATCACTCCCATCAAAAAGTGTTGAATATACTCAACGTTATGCCTGAAATTATCTATCGTATGTGAAAAAAAACAAAAAAAATACGTCATTCCCGTTCGAGATATTCGCAAAAAACTTGGGTCTGTAGGCAAGCAAGAAAGAAAGATAATCCGCACGATAACTCAAGAACGGAACCGAATTTCAACCAAGAGTTTTTTTGCTATTGGTTGGTATCGGCCCAAGGAAGAGCCCTATTGTTTTTGGTGGAGTTTAGATACTCGGGTGTCGAGTTACGGCCAAAAAATCCTGTTTTTAGACCATTTTCTAACGAAAATCGTCGGAAATCTGAAACTTCTCCACTTTTTTTGGGCTAAAGTCAAAATGGTATAATTTAGCTAAATACATATATCAAAATAAGACTAAATATAACATTTTCGTCAGATAAACTTTAAAATTGTTGGTACAAGGAGTATGCTAATCGGTGTGAATATGCCCATGAAGGCTTACTGCCTTCGGTACTTGATTTTTTTTTGTGCAATATTTTAAATGAATCGAGTGATTTCTATATGTCTATTCCTACTCAAGACTGCCAGTATTTAAAAAAATAAAATGAATATGAGCATTAATGTGTAGAATATACGATTTTATAATAAAACAAATAAAGGTCTACTCTTATGGAAAAACCTTCATTAAAATACTAAAATCAACGTCTAGTTTATGTAAATTAGGTAATCCATTCAACTAGAAGAAAAAAGTACGCTCTAACTAACAATCAACAATTAAATTTACCCACCAGTAGCTTTTCTTTCAGCCATTGGCGTGCCTAATTGGCGTGATGATTGTGATAGAAAAATAGAAATACAGAAATGTCAGTGAATAACATTTTGAGAGAAAAATAGAGCTAACGTGATTGGACACTGACAACTTCAGTGGTACATACATATTTTGTTGTTTTTACGCCAAATAATCTAAATAGCAAAGATTACTTTATGAAGTTGTGCTAGAGATTAAGATATGACACTTTTGGAGGATCTTGGCGTTCCAATAAATATTATTTCGTGTTTATTCTAATAATCTAAATTTTAAGAAAATATTGTTGAAGTCAACAACACTTACCACTTGTCACTTATTGCAAAAAACAGATGCCCCCATCTCACTGGTCATCACATCTGAAAACAAAAACATAAATCATTTACTGGAATTAATATCTACGCATAAGAATAAGTTAGCTTTGAACAATTATCATTCACATTTCTTCAACTCTCTCACATTATTTTCCAAAAAGAAGAAGGTAAGTATATAATTCGAAAGATATCGACATGTTCTCAAGTTCAATGGCCTAGAAACGGCTCTAACGATTTTGATAAAATTTGGTATATAGATAAGATTTTAATTTTTAAGATTATCTGTATAAATGGCTTTCTTGACAAAATTCGAAGGTGTCACCCTCGAGGTCCATAAACTTTTTCTTGAATGGTTCGGCTGATTTGGATAAAAATTTGCAAAAAGGGATTTTACGAGCCGAGAAATCGATTGGCGATGATATTTTTTTGAGTGCTGTGACCCTCGAGGTCCACAATAGCCATTTCGGGAATGGCTTCGCAGATTGCGATAAAAAAATGATGAAAATAATTATAGGTTTCCGCGCTACAGTCTGGAATATGCGTTTCAGCTATGTGGAAGGGGCAAATTTTTCCGAAAATCGAAAATCCGATATTTGAAAGTTTGAAAGAGGACCATATCCGGAAAAGTTTAAATTGAACATTTTTTTAAGAGTTACGCATTCCGAGTTTCGCAATGGTAAAGTCTGAAATATGTAATATGCGTATTTCTGCTATGTGGAAGAGTATTTTTTTTTGGAAAATTGAAAATATGACCCAGCCAAATTAAAGAAAAGATTATATGTAGCAACATTTGAATTGAGTTACGGTTTTCGAATTACAGCAGTTAAGTCTGAAATATTTATATTTGCGCTGCGATGTTTTGAAATCTCTGAATAATAAATAACAAGTACAAGCTTTTTGGGTATTAGTGAACGTTTAACAATTTTCATGACTAATGTTATACTCAAAAATGTGATATAAATATTTTTGATAAAAAATTGGACCGACTTTATTAGTTGTTGCAATGAAAAATACAAAATAATATTAATTCTATTGTTGCTGGTAATTTTGAAGTTGTGGTGTTGTAGTTTTTTGTTATAGGCACCAACTCCAAAAGAATCAGCACTAATAGAATTAATATTATTTTGTATTTTTCAGTGCAACAACAAAGTCGGTCCATTTTTTTGAAAAAAAAATATATTTTCAAACTATTTATGTGAGATACGGTCACTATAAAACAGTTATCGCGTATAGCATAGGAGAACCTTTTTTAAAAAAAATCGTTATTTAAAACAGTATTTTGGACTCGCATCCCCTTCATGTGTCAAAATATATATTCATTCAAACAGACAAATCACACAACATAAAATACACAAAACTCGCAGTTCAAGCATTCAATAAATATGTCAATCAGCTGCTGGAAAAGCTGTTGTTTACATCAGCCGGTTGTGACAATTAGAGAGTACATAATCGACCAGAAAAAAAAGGGGGAGAAATATCCTGAATTTTTCGATCTCAAAGCAGACTATGATTATTATGAATGACACGTGAAACGAGTTTTTTCTATCCAATATTCGCCGCTTTATTTGCCAAATTCAATGTGATGTGTGTGTATATATATACAGGGTGATTCAAAATTTAGGTGAAAAAATTTCAAACTTTAAATTATAAATATATTATTAAAAAGTTTCATTACATATAACTTTTGTCAATAATTTCTTTTAAATGCTTATTTATTATTTTAAAAAAATCAAGTGCGAGCTGGGCTCGCGTGAAGATGGTTCCGTGTACTTTCGCATAGCTTTTCCTGTAAATTTTAAAGTGAAATGTTAGGTATTATATATATAATAGGAGCCATTCTAGAAAATTCTACTTTTGCCATATCTTCACGTTTGAAGCTACCTAGAGCCGAAAAACATGGTTTTCAGAAGGATAATTATACTGAGAAATTCATACACATGTGAATCAGAATGGATGAAAATGGATTAAAGAGAGAAGAACACTTAAGGTGAGTTTATATAGTAAATAAAATAAAATAAGAAACAAATTAAAATTGAGATAAGAATAACCTCAAAAATGATTGGCTTATACGACAATAAAAAAAGAAATAAGAATGAACCAAACAATTCAAACAACTTTGGTGTTGTATGCAAGTTAAGTGTTCTCTGGTGGTTGGTCATGCGCATTATCAGTTTCCAAACAAAATAAAATAAAATAAGAAATAAAGATGAAAGTTTAGTACCTACTTAATTCACATTTCTTAATTTACCTTATTTCGTCTATAAACACTCCCATGGCAATGAGCATGTTCAACTTTCCTATTTTGTCTTAATTTGTTTCTTATTTTATTTTATTTACTGTATAAACTCACCTTAAGCGAAATAAAGAGGAAACATAATGCGTTAATTATTGAGAAATAATACACGAGCTCAATTCCTAGTGTAGCAGAGTTTCTTAATAATGAAATACAAAAACCAAGCAATAGCTTAATAATTATTTTATTCACCAGAGCTTTTCTTATTCCTCGAGGATCGCGTACTGTATCGTAAAATTTTCTCGAACCCAAACGCAGACAATATATACAACTTACATGTCTACCTAAAATATATATAAAATCGGCTGACTGTCCCTCTGGCATGTATCTATACTGTATATGGCAAATTGCATTTTCTTTGCTTACTCCAAAAAAAAAACTCATCCCCCAAGAGAGGGAGAAGCAATATAATTACCATAAAGTTGTTTTAGGATGTGATCGCACGCGAAAGCGTTCAGCATCGGATCCAAGCATCCATCTACCTTTATCGATATAATAGAGGCACGTGAAGAGAAGAGACTGGGCTAAAGGGCACAAATATGGTGGTGATATCGGTCGGAAGATCTTTTATATATTCAATTCCAAGATGAATCTATTAATTTTTCAAACGATTTTTTAAAACAAGCTTAGGAGCTTCTAGAAAAAGAATTAACAAATAACTTAATTGAACTGAAACTACGGACCAATATCAATAACAGGAAAAGATTCAAACAAAAAGCGGTCTAACAAGAGAGATTAAAAGTCATTTCTGGTATTAGACAGGGATACAACCTTAGCCCATGCTTTTTGAACATAATATTGGACCCCACTGTTACTGCAGTCATCGATAGAGCGTCTGAATTATTTTAGTTTACTCGCGCTAACTCACCCGATATGTGGATTTTTTTTACCTTATGTAGTCAGTCTCTCCTCTTTTAGAGTCTCTTATTTCGAAGGCTCTCCACTCACTACTGCTACATTGTTTTTTCACTATCTCGCTGCATTTTCGGAAAATAACAGCAAAGCGCCGGTGTAAGGTACGTTCATCTTGCGCTCGAATGGGTTTCCAACATCAGAGAGATAGAGAATAATGACTATCAATATTAGATAAATTGTGTTTATATTATACAGACGCGTATTATATGGAGCAAGTTCTGCTGTATGGATAAATGAACATGTTAATATGCAAATTCTTCAAATGGCTGGTGCGCCATATATTATTACATCAAATATATGATGTGGGTGATTCTATTCTGAGGCAAACTCCACCCAGCCCTCCTTCCAAACACCCCCAACATGAATGAGTAAATTGAAAAGTTAATATTATAACATGTATTTACATATTCAACTTTTAAAGTCGTTTAGGCTCAGAGCTTCGTAATCCCTTTACATATTCTCATGTCCTTCGTTTCTGTTTTTAATCTCAGATTAACCTAAACCTGTTTAATCCATACATATACATACATTTCATAAATGTGTAGATAATAAGTTTCGGTCTTTACACTCAGAAGGTATTTAATGGATTTTGATTTAGTAATATGTTCAGAGTGTAGGGCATAGGGGATACTTCTTATAGCCGAAAAGAATTGGTTCAATATTGTCATGGAACTAGTTCCAGAATAAACTTCATGCGCAATTATCATAAACCTCTAACAACAAAAAGACACGCATTGGTTGCTGTGTCCAAGTATTGTAGGAGAAAAACAGAAGACCTGAGAATAAACTATTTTGCAGAGGGTATAATGAAATTAATCTAAATTAATAAATTATGTTTAACATAAGATAATTCATTCTTTCTAAAGCTGTGATACAGGTAAATGTACCTACAAGAGAGGAGAGGAGAAGGAAGAAACCGAAAGAGAAACACTCTGGCGGAATCTCCCTGAGCTGGATCATCCCAAAAAGTTCCTTGGAACTGCAATATCTAAAAAATATCTGGATCTTAGCAAGAATACGCTACATCTCCTCACTGGATTCCTTACTGGGCATTGTCGCCTCAGAAAGCACCTAACGAGAATGGGTCTAGCCAGAGAACGACGAGTGCAGATTCTGTGTGGAGGAGGAGGATACTCCGGATCACCTGGTGACAGAATGCCTCGCCATTGCTAGCCAATGCAAAAAATGCTTTGGACAAGAAGCTTGCATAAATGAGGAAATAACCTCCTTGAAGCAATCCTAAATTCTGGATTTCATTAGAACTCTGGAACTGGAGGGGGAGCTGTAGACCAAGTAATGGCGAAATCAGTTCTGATGGGGGGCACAATAGACCTCAAGGTCGCAGTGTAATAACAAACTCTTACATCTACAACTGACCAAGTGCGAGTCGAACTAGCACATAAATGGTTCGGCAAGGAAGTCGTACATAATTTCGAAAATACTACTTCTCTTGGTGATCCAAACACAAGCTCCTGAAAACTCAATAAACATAATTTATCTGTTATTTTTCTTATGAATACAAATATCCACCATGCTCTATTTTGGCATTCTGGCATAAACACCGCGTCGCGATTTTCAAAGATAATGATTTTTCCCCACTCTTTCTCTCAAGCAATCCAGAATCCGATTACAGAACATTCCAATCATTAGATGTCATTTTAACATCTAATTTGTCTGAGGCACAGATTCGAATTGAATTCAGTGTAAGCCAGGGCCAAAAGGACATAGGGATGTCTTTCTCTGTTAAGGAGAATGTCTGCTCCCGTAATTTAATAAACTGCCATCAAAGCAGGATGGGATGGAATGGGGATGCCTCTAAGGTACAACAGCAACCAAGAAATTTCCTCTCGATAATTTCCAAGCCGAACGCAGAATATGGTTAATCAAAAAAGGCACAAGACCCTTCGGGAGATTTTATTCTAATTGAATCGATATTAACCTAGGTAGGTATATCTCTACCTTCTACCTGGAAAGGAAAGTTCGACCGGAACTGTGCTTGAGGTAAGGAATCTTTCATTGTTTTTTTTCCTTCTGTACAAGACGTGGCTGTGTCAGGGGAATTTCATAAAAGAGAGACTCTGTTCGGTAATTCATGAGATTTGACATGCCTTCTGTTTAATTATTAAAAACTTATTTCATACAAGAAAAAGTTCTGAGGCTCTCAAATAATTGAGAGGTCGTGTTTCATTTGGAATATGAGAAAATATTTACATTATATAAGGTAGATATTTGTTTTGAAACAAGAAAAATAAATCAAAAAGAGAAATTGATCAAGTCCATGCTACATTTTTAACTATGACAACAACGGCTGATTTTGATTTTTGATTTAAATTCCATTCAAATTTAAAGCCTAGTTTAGTTACGTACAGAATATACTTTGTAATAAATGCAACTTTATGGAAAATTTTGCTTTAAATAAACATCAAAGCTTGGGCAGTTCCATAATAAAGCTGAAATATTACAATAAAACGTGGAACTGGTTGAAGAAATAAAAATCTTGGTAAGATGCAAGATCAGAACAAAAGTGATGTCAAGAAATGCAGGTACAAAAGATGGCACAGAGTTCTATGCAGACTAAAAAAAAATGTGGCTGCGATAAAGATAATTATTCATATCACGATGAGTTGAAATTTCATTCTTTCTCACCTTTAAATATAATCAGATAAATAAATATACCTAACAGACTTTAGATTGCTATATTGAAAAATTGAGGTTATGTTGGAATTGTTAGTAATGAGTTAATTAATGAAACCGGTTACATTTAAAGTAGACATTAATTCAAAATGTGACTTGAGCACTTATGAAAGGTAATTGTAAATATCACCGCACAAAAATGTTTCCTACATAAGCAGCAATAGATCATCTTTTGAGAGATAAGATTTGAAACATAATCAAGTAGGTACCTGCCAATGTTAGGCCAATAAAAATATAAATAAATTTTAGAGCATTTTCCATAAAAAAAAATAAGGATAGGTAGTTATTTTTTTCCACACTGTGGAAAAAAGCTAAGGATAACTCTCAATTTCAATGGGATATTTTGGAAGAAATGAAATATATATATTTCAGTAAACATTATAAATGTTCTGAAAGAGTTTAATATTGAACTGGTTAGAAACTTTTTTTCGATCTCCCGAAAAAAAAACATGTTTGCCAAATTCGTTCGCTGAATGAATCTGAAGTTGAGAGAAAAACTCGGTGATATATTTCGTGAGCATTCGATACAACTTTTTCTTACTGAAAATACAATTGTGCGAAATTGTGAAACATCTACTTCAATCTCTCCTTTCTCAACCAGAGAACAGAGTCGTATTGAGTTACACATAAGAGTAAACGAAACAGAGGAATCCAATTATAATAAATGAATTACGCTAATGTTTCGTTATGGGCAGGTTGTGAAAACATCTAGATCCATTCGCTTTCAACCGCTTAAACTCTCTTTAACATTTCAAAAGGTGAAATTCAGAGAGTTTCTTTTATGTTCAAGGTACTGAACCTGTCTGGAGATGATGAGATTCAGTCAGCGGCATATTTAGCATACCTAATCATTATCATTGACCTCTGGGTGAATTTCCAGAATGGTGCTGTACCATAAAATAAACTCAGCGCTTTACAATCGCTTTGAGGAGAAATGGTTGAATACAACTCTTACATTGAAATTCCCATAAATGATAGCGCGGTATGAAGCGGGTCGGAGAGACGCCATGTGCGTCCAGCTTAAGAAATATAATAGTGGTTTCTCTTCAAGTTGTTTTTGATTCTGGTAACTTAAAAAATATATTACTACATGACATGAAGAGTTACCTATTTTTGAATAATTGATGGTTCTGTCCATTTAATATATCATTGTGCTTCGAATTAGCCGAAATTTCAGTCAACATTGAGTAATGAAATATTTATTTTCGATACCCGAAAATTTCGATTAATGATACATGTATCTAATGCTCAATTTTCTTGTCCACTAACCATTTTTTTATTGGATCACTACAATTGCCATCATGAGTGATTCTTTTCGTATTAAATGATCAATAAAATTGATAGATTTTAATTGAAGAATCAATCAAAGCTGATCTATAATCAGAGCAAATCATTTGTCACTCATAAATTGATACAAAGATGATAGTGGTATTGATTTAAATCAGCTGACATATTTAACTTTCAGAATATATCATAATGAATATAAAATTTATGAAATTTAACTTTAAATACAAAACTGAGGTTCTTCCATAAAAGAGTATGAGAAAATGGTCAATTTAAATGTTGCTATACATGTAATGTCTTCTTCAATTTGGCAGTCTCATATTTTCGATTTTCTAGAAAAATTGCCCCTTCCACCACTTTTGGCGGCAATTTTTGGAAAGGAGATATCGGACTTGAGTTTTACTAAATAAAGAACCATTTCTCAACTCTCCTCTTTCAAATGAATCAAAAATCATCAAAATCAGAGAGTAGAGGTATTTACTTACAGCGCGTGCACAATCCAAAAAAAAGCAGACAGTCGAATTGTATACCTCCTCCTTTTGGGTTAGTCGGTCAAAAATATACTCATACACAAAACTTGACATGCAATATCTAGAACTCATTCTAAATCCATTTTCAATATTAACCAAGTTAAGAATTGTATTTTTTCATCAAATGTTTAAAAAACCGACTTAGAAATATGAATATCATAAACATCAAAAATAGATTGTTGAATTGTGTTTTCAGTTGGTGTAGCTATGGCCTATGGAATATTTCATTTCGGATATGGCGAAGCCAATCCTGCACATTTTGCCAAGTAAGCAGTCGCTAGAGTCCCAAGAGTTGGGTTCCTTGCGACGATCGCCGCCATTCTTCATTCATCCCTAAAAGCACTTCCAAGGTATAAGTATATATATACTCGCCTACCCTATATGTATAAGCTTTACAAAATGCGATAATGCTACACAGTTACAGGTATATATATATATATATATATATATATATATATATATATATATATATATATATATATATATATATATAGCGCTTGCTATACACAACAATATAATACGAGCATAGATTTGCTGGAAAATCCACGTTTTTGCGTGGGTAAAACCCCCATGCCACTTATAAATAGGCATGAGAATAAAGATTTTCTCCCTAAGAAAAGATGAATACTAACATTGGTGGAGAAAGTGTTTCTTGTACTTTGCTTTGAATTATATTAGTCTTTAGTCAATAGGCTAGTTAAATAGTATTCTGAGCAGTTCTTGCGCCACCGATGTAACCCAAAATTCTTTTGTTATTTTGACATTTGCTTGGCATACGATGTTGATGTCATTCAATTCAAAATGTTGTTCTATTCGTTATTATTGAAAAGTGAATTTATCTATCGTTGTTCTATTTGCTATCAAAAAATATGGAAATTCAGAAATCCAGAAAAAAATATTGTACAGTGGGTTGCAAGAATACCGATAATAAGAATCCAGGTCTCCAGATAGAAAAGCTAACGTGGATTGGAGCGCAGTACGTCGGCAGATATTGAGTTTTATTTATCTGTGATTTATTTCAAATACTTTGGTTTTGCATTGCTCATTTTATCGCTGGCAAGAAAATCAGGATGTTAGTTGTTCATTCAATAATTTATACAGAAACAGAAGAAATGTGTGTTCAGTCATGTCCTGATTTCGATACAAGCGAAGATAATATATGAATGATAATATATGAATTTTATGTTTTGTTGGAATAGTAATAACCAATGACCTATTAACAGAGATAGACGGAACTGTAAACAATACATTGTGTTGACATCATCCCTTGTTCGGCCACACCTTCAAAACTTGAAAAAATGAGTAGAGCTTGCAAAGTGTGGAAGAAAATAGAATCCACGAACCCAGAAGTAACTTTTCATCGGTAATTAGCCCGTCTAAATTAAAATTTAGTAACTTATATATTTGAATTTTGAAAGAAAATTATTGACATATAAACGTCGGTCATGGGCGTAGTAAAGAAATTATTACCTAATCATTGTTATTTCATTAAAGAGATTGTTATATTGTTTGCGCTTTTCAAATCCTAGACTTTAAAAAAAAATTATTCCTACACACCTATTTAATAATATTAGTACGGGATAGGAACGAAAATCAATGTCCATTTAAGGGTCTTCGGATATTGACTTATTTTAACAAGCTTCAGATTTATTTTGTGGTATTAATTATTTCGACGTACAGCAAATGAAACCTAAAAGAACGAGATGCCACTGGTGTCATATTTCTATGCGAAAAGACGAGTACAGTGAGGCGGGGTTTAGTTAAAGTCGTTCTATCCCCACTTCTGACCGCTTCCACAGCTCAGCCCCCGGGCCCAAAAAGATGTTGTCAACAAACAAAACGTATTTTATCAATGAAGTGTTCTGTCTATCTCTGTTAATAGGTCATTGGTAATAACGAATTATAATTGGTATTGTCTTTAACAAATATAAGGTAAATAAAATTAGAAAAATATTGGACTATTATACCTATATACCTATAAACAAAAAAAGTAGCCGAAACAAAAATGAAGCAAGCATATTTCAAGTGTGTCATAATTTAAAATTTTCAAAAATATCGTCGTTAAACCATATCGGCCAACCTAGTATACCTAGTATACCATAATTAGATATGTACTCATCAATATTTCGTCGACTTTAAATAATTAATAATCTTGGTACGATTCATAATGGGGCTGGGGGGCTCTTAGATATTAATTTAATTACAATACAATAATGATATTTTCGACTAATATCTGTATTCCATGCTCACCAAATTAATTTCAAACAAAAACTTCCGGCCTTTACTAATTATCAACATTTTATTACAAGTCGGATTGAGAGACATAATGCAATACTAGCAATAGATAGACCAATAATAATCACATTTTTAGGCTGCTCGTCCATTTATATGCGGCAGCGTAAACGAGCGACTACAAGCGGCTTCGAGCGATAAGCACGTCCACTGGTGGCGACTTCGCGCTTTGAGTCTTTCAGTTTATTTTGAATTGTGTTCTGGTGCGGATACTTGTAAGAAAAAAAGATATATCTGAGCGAATGAGTTACATAAGCAATTGGAAGAAGATCTTGAAAAAAATATAATTACTACTGAATGTGTCCTTAAGCCAATGATAGCGTCCCCAAATCATAAATCTAGTCACTAATCGTGTATAATGTATTGAATCAATGAAATCTTTCCCAAAACATAAACCTAGCCATCATAACTGCTCATATGAATGTCTCTTTTGATCAAATAACTATATATAAAAATGACTGGGATTAATTTATCTTCAAGTTTATTTATTTCTACAATAAAATATCACAGATTATTTATATACACTATTTATATAACTTACACTAGACTATCGGTTACTATTTACTATGTAGGTACAATTTATATTTATTATTTAAACTATTTACAACCGTATTCGAAGCGAGCATATTTATGTTGTTGGTGGCCCATACTACAGACAAAACTACACCGGACTGCACTCCTAAATACTCCGGTCTCACCGTCACCGTACTCAAGCAAGCCGCCTCCATCTAGAAGCTTCCACCGGCATATTCCAACGCCTCGAACATTCCACCAATAGCGCGATGTTTCGGAATATTATCTTGACCTTGGGGCATGTATCGTTAACCAATAGCAGTATGCCTTACACTCATACTACCCACGCCCCAGCAAGGTCCGTGCTCGTCAAGATGCTCCGCCCTCTGACGAATCACATACGCCTCCATTCCGAATGGCATCGACACTTTCTCGTTACTATATTAATAAAAAAAAGTTCCAAATCTTTCATAATTTCGTATAGTAGGTATTCAAAAAAGTTCAGTAACGAGAGAATAGGGGAATCACAGCAGCAAAAAAAAGGAAAAAATAAATGAATGTGAGGAGTACATAGCTTCATAATTATTTCCTGTGTTTGCAACATAGCGAAGTTTTCAACATAAAAAAATATCCCATGATCTCAAAATAATCCAATGCTATTATATCATCCACTTCACTCTTACAATAATTATTAAATTTCCTTTTTACACTTTCATTTTGAGAACAACTCGAGAGCCACTGATCTCTACTGGGAATTCCCTTCCGCAGATACTTTTCAGTTCAAATCTGCTGCTGCTTAATCACTCTAATTAAACCCTTTTCATTGCCGAAATCGCTATCAAAACTTATGATTCCAATCCAATTTCTTGCCGTAATGATAGGGCGAAAAGTGCTTCATTTCCTCGCCTCATTTCCCCACTTCAAAGCAATTATTTTTTATATATTTATATATTCTGTAGGCATATCTATGTAACAGAACTCTTGGAATGGCGGACCGTAAAAAAGTTTTGGAGTTTAAAAGTGGTTTTTGGGAAAGCGAATGAAATGGGTAGGTAGGTACTGTAGCATTCTTGAAGAGGGTGTTGATGCGTTTCGTTTCATAATTAACACAGCCTGGTAACAATTATTCTGGTATAAAAAGAATTATGCTTTTGAAAATTTCAGCAGAAATGAAAAAAAAAATCACAAATATTTTTTGGCATTAGAAGAAACAAGCTATAAATTAAATGGGTAGGAAATAAATAAATGAATATTCCGAATCGAAGAAAAAACACAATTTTAGAAATATCCCACTTCTGAAACTAAGTCATGTCTGTAAAATCAGGATAAAGATTTAGATAATAGAGTAGTCACGATTTAATAAATAGGTGATTGAATAAACTGAATTGAAAAGATGGATAGATATCTTTAAATTTTATTATTATACTTATGGGATCACCTGGTCGTGCAATCCTAGCCTTTGACACACATGACTGACATGCTTTTTATCAAGTATGCTTAAAACTAGCAAGGTAACGACACTGTTCACACATTATATTTGCTTTAAATTTGCCTAAATGCTGGAATATACTGGTAGTACCTTTTTGTTAACGGACATCCTGTATATCAACTATTTGTATAAATGATCAGCTAGTTATTTCGACTCAATTTTAAACTCATCCACACTTTCAATCAAAAGTCCATAAAATTAAAATAGTCATATATTATTTATATATGTACATCCAATGATACAGACGAAAGCATAATCAACAATGTTTAAAATTCATACAAATATTTGATCAAACAGTTTCGAACGATACGTTGATTAAAATCAAATTAAGCTAACATTTTATTAAACAAACTTGAATTGCGCTACCATTCAATATGGCAAAAACAGTTTCCAAGTTTACCTGACAAATACGCGCCAAAAGTTTTTGGTATAGGTACATTGCGGCACATATTAATTCGGTAACTTTGTTAAAAGTAATTTTCGAAAAAAAAAATGGTGGGATAAAGCGATTTTACGTATTTTAGGTACATCTTCATTTGTCTTTGGTTTTTTAAGTTATGTAGTCACCGATATTTCTTTCTAAATGACAATTTATTACTGATTTTGAAAGTATTTTTTATTCTTTTTTCAGCGGTATAAGACTGTGTTACATTTGAGAAAAAAAAAAGAAAAAAACGAAACAAACAATCATTATTCAAAAAATCATTACTTTTTAGAAATAAAAATAATGATATATACATAAATTATTTAATATAACCTTCCAACCTTGTCAACCAATCTGTAAATTTCTTGTACACTAGCGATTCCTGTTAGGTGTATGAAGAAAAATTATTATTTTATAATAGATTTGTTTCATAGGTCTCAAAATTTTTATATTATTGATTTCCAATCATCTTTCTTCACTCAATAATTTAATAGTTGCAGTATTATTTGTAGAGAGCATTATAGTTTGTATCAAATTAATTTTCAAAGCTTATTGCGTTGGTTTTTTCTAAATTTAATTTAAACAAAAAACGACCCGCATCAAATTGGTATTATCAAAAATCACTGAAAAGCTTTTTTGAAGCAATATTGAACGCATACAAGAATCTATTTGGTGACTGTAAGAGAAAACAGATTTACAGGGCGTAAGTTATTTGAGAACAAAAAAATAAAATGTTGTTGAATGAACCGAATTCTCCTTTTAAAGCACTATAATCTTGCAGACTGTTATAGATCGTGAGTATAAAAATATTCAATATATTGAGATTAAATCAAGCTTAATAAGAAGAATCGTATAAAAAGTGCTCAAAAACGTTAAAAAAAACGTTCTTATTTATAATTTACATTAGATACCAACAATTTAGTTGTTTGTATTTTCTGGATGACTGTGTATTCCCCTTGTTCCGTGCCAGCTGTCAGTGGTACGTGTCAACTGTCAGTTGTTTGTGTTCCGTGTATGACAGTGTTCCGCGTCGGCTGTCTGTTGATTGTGTTCCGTGGCTGACAGTGTTCCGTTTCAGCTGTCAGTTCCGTGGTTGACAGTTCACTTCCGCTCTACTAGCACTCTCCTTGTATATCTACTACCATGTGATACAATGATGCTGATTTGGTAATGAAAAGTGCCAGCTAATATAATAACATAATATTCCCATTATCGCCTTAATGACAAATTTATATAGGCACATACTATACCATACACCAAGCGATATTATTATTTTTGTAACAAGAATGATTTTTAATAATTGTTGCACCATTGGAAATCTAAATAACATTATAAAACACAACTTATGCAGTAAAAGGAATTTTGAATTACCCATCTGACGTTTGATTCTGACAGATCTTAACCTTACCATTTATAATAAAACTATTATTTTAATAAAAACCAGGACCGACTTTATTAGTTGGTGCAGTGAAAAATAGCAAATAACATTAATTGTATTGGTAATGATAATGATAATGATGTTTTTGGTCCGCACATTTGTCACTGAAATTGTGATTATCGTTATAAGGAGTCGGCGCAGTAGCGACCTATCACGCCGTTATGTTCATTACGGACGTGGTTAATTACGGAGGATTAGCGGCATCTCTATATAGAGTGCTTATCGTTATTTGACAACTTTGACATTGACATTTCTGTATATGTTTTTATTTTGTGATCAATTTTTTGAAGTTTCGAGTGATTTTGTTACGAGTTAGTGGAGTATTTCCATTACAAACCTAGGTACGCATTTGGTGGATTATTTGAAACTTGTTAAGATCAAATAAAAAATCTCTTTTACAATAATTGTGACAGTTACGTAAACTTGTGCGACCATTTGTAGGGGATTTTTGAAGAGAAGAACATGTTGATTTTTTTACAAATTATAAAATGAACTGTTTAGAAGTGATTAGGGGTTGATTTTAGGTAAAAAAGTCTGATTTCGAGCTTTCCCTGACTTCATTGGAGTTAGTAGAAGCAGTGAAAGTGAAAGTAGAGTTATTCATTATACAAAGGAAAAAAGTATTTGATCTTAGCTCGAGGTATTTTTTTCCGTGACGGGAAAAACGATGATTTAATAATGAAAAAGTATTACAATAATCGAAGGGACATTTTAAGTTTGAAACTGGTAGTCTGTTTGTTGAACTTAAAGCGACAATTAGACCTGCGTTGCTAAGAAAAGCTTTAAAGTAATAAACTATCTGTCAATTTAATTAAAAAAGTACTCACTCTTTTCCCGTGGGGAAAAATATTTATTTCACAACGTTGAGTTTTCATCATTAATAACTAAATAACTAAATTTTATATCTCCTTTTAGTTGGAATTGGGCTAACTTTTATTATATAAATAAACATTGATTTTATTGAAAAATGTTATATGTTTAATTCTGTATGATATCTGAAATGGTCTGTCCATCAGTACATATCCACATGATACTGCATAATTTATCAGTTAATATGCGTATTTTCAATACACCATCAGCGTTAATTAAGTAAAATTGATAAATAGAATAGAATAAATATATATTGTGTAATAATAATAGAAATTTCAATAGCTCATTTCTGCCAAACAAAATTACCTATGAAGAGGTACGTATATATCATCATCTGTTTAAATTCAATCTATTCCATAAATAGGAATATACTAAAATAACAACAAAATGTATTTTACATATTATATTATATGAAATAGTATTTTATATTAACACAAATTGATAATGACAGAAGGCAGGGATATTATTAATAAATGTTTCCATATTGACTGAAAAGATTGGCTAATTATGGTAATGTTTATAAAATTTGTTAAATACAGATTACAGAGCATAAACCTTATAAATGATTAGAAGGGAACTGAAGCAAATTTAGTACTGGGCTGAACTCATCGTGTACTTTTGACTGTTTTATGTATGAATAAACGCTTTTGCTTTTGCATTGGAAACATCTAATTAATAAAAAAATGAACATGTTTCTTCCCAAAAATTCCGCCCAAAGGGACAAAGACGGCAATTAAAAAAAACGTAGATTTAGGATGAAAGAATTGAAGAAGGAACCATTTTCGGAAACGTTTGAATTAAACTTTTCGGAAACAATTTCCAGAGTTAGAGCTTTGGAATGCGAAGTTCTCAAAAATGTTGTGAATGTACATAGTTATCATGAAAAGTTATACCCATGTAAGTCCGCGGAACGCGTGACTGCGAGTTAACGTTCGTTGACTTCGATCACAGAAGTAAAGCAGCGCACAGAGTATATCGAGAGGTTGGACGAGTGACCAGTCATGAGCTCACATTGCATGTTTCAAATTCTCCTTGGCTATCGGTGGTTTAGAGTCACACCATGCGCTGTTCAAGGAATCAAAACACATACATCATTTGAAAAATAAAATTGAAACATTTCTTATATCACAAGCCTTTTAAAGCTTCTTCAGTCAGACAATATGAGACGAAGTTATTCCTCGAAATTTGTAATACTCTGTGGAGTGCAACAGCTATAGCAGCTATTTTATATGAATAAGAGTAAGCAGAATGAAAATTTCATTTTGAACTTTTTTCTTGCTTCTCATAGATACGTGTTATAGGAGGTAGAGCAGGGGTTTGAGCAGAATTTCTTAGGAAAGTTTCATCAAAATCATTAGAGCAATTTCAGTGCCACTGTCAGCTATTGCCTTGCAAACCAGAACGAGCACGATGTACCTGTGTCAGGGCTGAGCGGTATCCATATCCAACAAAACAAAAAAAGAAAACAACAAAATTGGTCCATCCGTTCCCGAGATAATCTTGGCAAAGACAGAGCGACAGAAAATCAATGGCTGAAAATATTATGTTTTTTAGACTCAGGAACCTCTGAATACTACCTTACTAGGCTACTTCAAGTGGAACTGTTACCAAATTCATTTGGAAAGTCGAGCAAATTTCGATAGGTATAGATTGAATAACGTTTAATTTTGTCTTTGACAATTCTTGTTGTCACTTCTGTGTAGCCTGACACCGGCCGAAATGAAAAAACAGCATTGGATAGGGCAAAACGTTTTTGAAGTTTCTCACATAGAGTTTTTCCGCACTCTTTCAACTAACTGCACGCTATTTCGAGCATTCGCGTGCTTTCCCGCACTATTTATGGCAAATTATGTGTTTTATTATGCATAAATCACTGTGAGGAAGTCATGGCTTTTACAAGCGCTCATTAAAAAAATACTAAATACCAACCAACCAACCTCCTCCTACTTTCCAACCCCCCAAAAAAAAACAAGCTCAAGCACGACTTGAACGTTATATACTACATAGCATAGCAGTATTATGGAAGTTGAGAAATATAACACAATTTATTCAAATGTCCCGGAGCGTTAAGATATTATGTATTTATTTAGAGAAAGTTTCCAGATTTACAATTGTTTTTGAAATGCTCTGGTTTGCTCCATTATTTGCAACTGGCTCATAAAAAGAAGGCAAAATAAAATTGAGGTATATATATTTTTCTTCCTCAACTATACAGAAAATCGGCGGGATATATGATTAAATTCATAAATAAAAGTCAACATTGCTATTTACATTTAAAGCTTGAGTACAAAAAATGTCAGGAAAAATATTGAGAGAAATCTCAGCAAAGCTGTTCTATAGCGTAATAATAAGTGGTTCTGAATTATTTCTCTCAATTCAATCTATATCACCTTATCATAACTTAAGTAAAAGTACCGTCATACTTTCAGTGCCCGTGGGACTCCATGCGGTGGGATCCGTACCTGAAAGTTTGTTATTTATTGTTTACATATTTCTGAACTCTATGGCTGGATTCTGACGGACTTTTCACCATGTATGTACGTAGAATGTTATTAGCATGATTTGATAGTGACTGTAAGTGTGACTGGGCCTCAATGGTGAAGGGTTCCACACCTCTAATACTCAAAGAAGTATCTCTGAGCACTATGGCTGAATCTTCGTGGATTTTTCGCTATATTTGTGTGTAGTATGTCACAGGATTGATTAATGATAGTCTGTGGTCAGTGTGACTGGAACTTGGAAGTGAAGGGTTCCATACCGGAAAATCGCTAAGACATATGTAGGAAACATTCTTATGCTGTTCTCTCTTGGAGCATGTCAGTGAATGGATCTGGGTTGGTGTACGGACTGCTTCTACTGAGGTAGAAGGGTTCCATACTCAAGACATTTTATGACTTTACTTTCTCGTAAGTGCCGGGAAAAGACGATAAATATTGAATAGTTTTTACATAACAATTTCAGATGAGAATAATTTCTTGTTTTTTTTGTTTCTAGAGCGTGATTTTTCTGTAGTCGGATTTCAGTTTTTGAAATTACTCTTTATTAGATTTAAATTTTGGAGATTCAAAACATGTGATTTGTTTGCAAAATAAAATGACACATATTCAAGAGTGATATCATAGCGAAAATAACTATAAAAAGTATCCAGCCCCAGCCTAACAAGCAACTTTTTTTCATCTATCGGCATGAGACAAGCACGCCGCTCCCTTTCGACAATTTCATCATGCGGGGAGAAGAGAACTCAAAGCACAAAAAAGCCCATTCATTTCGTATCCTATATGTGTCTATATATGTCTATCTGTATGTATGTGTGTGGGTTTCTGCGCTATAAACACGTAATGATTGAAAAGCCTTTTTTCCAAAAGAATTCTCCGAAAAAAACGAAAATAAAAAAATACCTCAAATGGAATCCGCCGGCGCCATGCTGAGAAAAAAAAACACACACAATTCCATGCTCATGTTTTCGGTCGATACAAGCAATACGTAGTAGTAGTAATAGTTGCTTTATATTCTGACATTGCTGTAGGGCAATGTTTTGCAACACGTAAGCGAATTTAGGCATTGTTTGTTACCGTTAAAAAGTCCATGATTCTTCGAAATTATCGGATTTTCATTGTGGAATCTCATGATTCCTGCTGATAACCTGCTCTAGCAGTAACAATCGATAGTTTATTGTTTCTGGAATCAAATGTCTATAAAGCATGGAACACACACAAATAATTATTTTATTGCACAAGTTCGCAGCAAATATCTTGATAACTCTATGACGACATGTTTCATATATCAGGCAGATGTTAAGTATGAGTTGTACCTTCTACTGAATGAATTATAATATTATTTGATAGTATTTTAGAAGTAGAAACATTTTCTGAATTAAAATTATCCCAGATGATGATTGAGGATCACTAATAACTGAACTCATTCAAGTATCTACTCTTTCCGTACGCACAGACATGATATTTTATTGACAAGGGCCTTTGAAGGCTATGTCAGAAAAAAATGTTTATTCTGCTCATGGTATCAGTAGTGATGCCTATTATGGAAATTTTTCTAGTTCTTCAATAGCCTTTGACGTCACTGCCATACGACTGGTAAATGTTTTTATGACAAAAGGATGACCAAAACTATGAAAAAATTGCCAATCATGCTTGAACACTGAGTCCAGAATGGAAGCGCACATGGCGTTGCGTATTCATAGACAGTTTTTATAAGATTTATTATTGAATATTTTAAAACTGTCGTTTGTGCCCCAACTGAATCCACTTCTTCCCTCTTACCTTCGTGCGTAGATCATTGACTTGTTCAATAATAAAGACTTTTGTAAAGTCAAAATTATCAATTATGTGCTAATCATCAAACCAAAAAAAGTTGGAGTCTGGGTGAATTGATCACTATTGTACAGGGTATCATCAGAAGGACGCTATGAGCTACGAAAATGTTGCAGAAACCACAACTGTTACTTCAACAGCTGCATACCAAATGCGCCGCCTATAGTATCTATCCCCAAGAATGTTCGGAGATACTTGACACCTATATTGGCAGTTACTGAAGACGTTGAGATAATTTTCATAATTTGATGCTGTATGGAAAATTTCATTATTTTCTTACACATATTTTCTGATTTGTGGAAAATTATATTTGGGCGAATTCATTGCTTTCTGACATAGTGTTTCATTATGTGGGGGCATTTAATGCTTTCTGAGATATTGTTTGATTATGTTTCGGCATTTATTGCTCTCTGACATATTTTCTGATTTATGGTCATTTACTGTTTCCTGGCGTATTGTTTGACTAGGTTTGGGAATTTATCACTTTCTGATATATTGTTTGATTATGTTTTGGCATTCATTGCTTCCTAAGATATTGTTTATTAATTATGTTGGGCAGTATTCTAGTTATCTGACATAGCATTTGCTCTTATTATGTCTGGACCAGCACCATAGTGGTATTGATAATAATTGTATTCTTCAGTTTACCAACCAATAAAGTCTGCCTATGGTTTTATCGAGATTCCAATGCTATCCCCCCTTACCTTGGACACACTGTATATATTTATATTTCGTTCATCGTTTCTATCTACTCCGTCGCCATATTTGCAGAACATCAATTTCATAGCATACATTTTTGTATCTGCCCTATCATCATTTCTCTTTCTCTTATCGGTAACCAACAAAACATGTTTTCAATGTGCAAATATTAGTCTCATAACATACATATACCTACAAAGCAAACCTTACTAATGTAGATAATCTTAAGCTGCGAAACGTTAGGCTGTGGCTGGCATATTATTTAAACAAAGGGTGTTTGTTTAATTTACAAGGAGGCGTCAGCTTAATGTCTGGCACATTTATGAGTCAAATGGTATGTGAAAAAGTTCGAATATATTACAAATAAATACGAACTTTATTAGTTTTGACGCGACAATATATCTCCCTCTGTCGGAGTATTTATGTTAATAAAAGTTTAAGCGATTTAGGACAAGAGTCAAAGGCCTATCGTAGCAGCAAAGACATAAAATAGAAATTAAGGACAAGGCAGAGGCGTGCATTGCATAAGTAGCTATGAAACGAAAGTGTTGAAATCGTATAATAGGTTTTTTGAGATATTTCAAGGTTGATTTAGTGCTGAAAAATATTATTTTAAGCCATTTATTTTAACAGTCGAATTGTATACATCCTCCAGTTTGGGTTCGTCGGTCAAAAAGTTAACCTACTAAATTATGTCGGATACGCGATATAAAAAGACTTTTAGAAACCATCTTATATATGTTCTTTACATCACGAAGAAGACAACTTTGAAATATTGTATTATTTGAATTTATTCATATTTATCGACACGAAAATCTTCAATCAAGTTCAAATTTTCATTTGTCATATTGAAAGTTATACTGTATGTGCCTAAATAAATGACCAATATTATTAGATATTAATATCCTTCTTTGAAATAAATCGAATTATTCAAAGCTTTGTAACACAACTAGCCCCCAAAATAAAGCAGGAATGGTCACAGCTCTAGTTAGAACATCCAAACTACTTAATAAAAAACTTTTGCCTCAATAAAAAAGTGTAGGAGGTACATGTCTTATTATTTTGTTTCAATATCATTGGAAACATTCCAATGTTTGTGTACCGATCGTGTATACGAATAAATGATAAAACAAGACGTACTTATTTATTTGAACTTTTCATGGCACACACTTTTTTTAGCTGTAATCAATAAATGTTGAAAGTATTCTTCAACTAGACTGTCATAGTTCAAACAAAACTTTCATCATTTCACAAGAAACATAATATATAATCTACAACTTTTTTTTTTCTGTCAAGTAAATAGAACATAATAAATATTTAAAGAGATGTGAACGACTTGACATCTACAGAGAAATCATTGAATAAACATTACAAACTATTATTATACAAGGGTGTAATTTATTCTAATGAGTTTGAAATTACCAAAATTATGTGTTAACAGACGCACTAGTCTATCAAATCAAATATAACTAGTTGATAAAAGTCCTTATACTCAATTTCGAAAATATTTTTTACAAAAAATTTGATCGACGTTATCAGTTGGTGCACCGAAAAATATAATAATAATATTAATTCTATTGATACTATAACTTTTGTCATTTAAGATATTTATGACATATTGTTGAGGATCTATACCAGAAAATATTCAATATTGAAAATGCATTAAGACCCCTCTCCCTGGATGTATTCTCAAATAGGCCACGTCCGATAATAATAAATTCCTTATGTAACGGATTATAGATTTAGTTTCAACTAAAGACCCTTCCAATTTTGTTTCAAGTATCTTGAATAGAGCGGTATACCGATGTGTCAGGTGCCAGGTCTATATCAGCGTTCAGCATTGGCGATAAGACAACAACAATAACAACATCAACACCAAGTCGTTTGTAAGTTCTACGAAGCAGCAGCATTCATCCCATGCTACTACTACTACAAATCTTTTCTAAGGGAATAACAATCGCTCTAGGTAGCAGGTACGGTATATATATATATGTATACACACTCCATACAAATCTCCTGGGTTTAATTACTGCAACCCAGACACTTTATAAACTCAAAGCAACGCGCGGGCTCAGTCCTCTCCACCACACTTGCGCGCATTTACATTTCACGCCCTTCAAAACAAGAAAGACAAGAGCGAGGAGGAAGAAGACGGTTTTCTCACACCATCTTCATAGAGTAGTAGAAGTAGCAAGCATACGGTGTAAGGGTAAAAACAAATTAGAACAGACACGACAGTGCCGATGAAGAAGGTAAATGTCTTACTAGTATTACAGGGTGACCGATAAAGACTCTCGGTGACATTGAACTAGTTGAACCAGCCGCTTGTAATATCAAACCTAACCTAACCTGATTAGCTGGTTGGCTAGTGAGTGAGTAGTGGGTAGTAAACTAGATCAATGTCATCGATGCTTAAGCAACTGATAGATTTAAATAGCGCGCCATTTTGGATAGGTACATGATTTCCCGTAAGTGGAACTGTAATAGTTGTTTACAGTTCATTCATAAGGGATTGAATATAGGTAATAACATGGACATAGGTACATGGAATGCGCATTCCAATAAGTGGGAAATTACCAGATGAGATTTACTAATTTTAAAGTCATTAGGTGTGCTTCGGTATTAGCCTGCGAACTCTTTCATAGAACAGTGAATTCTGTGATGAAAATGCGCAGTCCATATCCTTATGTTAATGAGTAACATTAACCAAATTACACCAAACAACCTGGTGGATACATCAGAAAATTTTAAACAACATTATAGGCAACACGCAATATGATTATTTTTGATGTCTTTTGACTTCATGTTAAAGAATTCTATTGTATAATAGACTACAAACATATTAAAAAATCAAAGTACTTTTATTTATTGCAAAAAATGCGACCCAAAATGCCTATTTCAATTCTCGCGCGAAAACGTACCTAGAGCTGAGATGACGTCACTCATGTCTGTCACGTATTTCCTTCTTATAACTTATGATAACAACTTGTTTCAGGTTAAACTTGTGAGACGATAAACATTGATTCGTTACGAAATTAATTGTATTTTATAATGAAATGGAAGCTGGGTTCATAGGAGCAGACTCCAGGAATTTACCATAATAGTACGTATTTTTGTTTTCTGTGCTGTGCTTCAAGAGTAGAAATGGAAGGGACTAATTTTTCACGGTATGTCTCAAACAAGTTCAATAAGTAACAATTTGCGTACAAGCTTAGATTATCCAGCCTTAGTGTACAAACATAACAAGTTTATTGCCGACTTACATCAAAGTTGTCTTCACAGCAATGTATCTGGAGAATAATTGTCATCCCTTATTGCAGCTTGAAACCACATTTTTTCTCAATTTTGGATCAGGAAGTCCAGTTAAAAATAATTTATTTGGAAACTTTGCTAAAGTAGATGGACAAAATGGCACAAAACATGAATCATTACGGCTTTTTATAAGAAAAAACATTTTTATGACTACCTGATGTTGATGGATGACTGTAAAAAAGATTCGTTTTAAATGCTTTACAGTTTCTTTATGTACTTATACAAAAAAAAAATGCAATACTTATGAAAGCCATCGACGAACAAATATGAGTGACAGACATGAGTGAAGTCATCGGGAACTGTAGCTCCGTTTTGGCGGGAAATTTGAAACAGTCGGTTTAAAACCGCATTTTCTCCCATAAGTTTAAATATTTAATTTTTTAACATACTTATGGTCTATTCTACATGGAATTCTTTGAAATGAAAGC
Organism: Crioceris asparagi; assembly: GCA_958507055.1. Taxonomy (NCBI): domain Eukaryota; kingdom Metazoa; phylum Arthropoda; class Insecta; order Coleoptera; family Chrysomelidae; genus Crioceris; species Crioceris asparagi. The sequence continues at coordinate 2,467,635 of OY293829.1, forward strand.
GTTTAAAATGGTATCGAAAAATGTGAAGAGCTTGATTAAAATAGCTAATTAAAAGGGTTCATATTTGTGCGGCTTCTTAAGGCCTCCATCTACAGTTATTTTTTCTCTTAACTCAATAAAAGTTTGAGATGGAAAATTTTTATTCCATTTTAAATAAATATAAAAGGCAAACCAGTCAGCATATAGCCACCCTGTATAAGTACGAATCTGGAAAGCGCACAAGACCGATTGCTGGAAGAGAGTAATTTACATATAATTCCATCTGACTATACTTTGAAGGTTTAAATTCTCAAAACTCGGTATAATTTAAGACGAGTGTATACTTATATAATAACTTGGGAGAATAGAAATTCAACATTTTGTTTTATTGTTTTTAGAAAGAACATAGGAGAGGGTAGTAAAAGTAAGTGAGTAAGAAATAGGAAAACGGAAAACTAGCGGGCTAGGGCTGCTATGATGATGGCTGCAACGGGTTGATTTAATTTGACAGGTTGAAGCGGGTTGGAATGGTGGTAAGACGACGGTGACGGTAAAAGGCATATTTGCATGATAAAACCAGTCGGTATAATTATTATTCTCTTCTATTGTTATGGTTACAACAAGCTGACTGACTGACGAAACATTAGGAGATTATAAAGCGTTTTCATTATGACTCTGAACCTGTATACTAATGAAGTATTAGTAGCACAGTTTAGGTTTTTTAATAGGTTATTGTGAGTGATTTTTGTGTTCATTGTAGCATTCTAAACACAACATGTTCAGTAATAATATTAAATTTTATATTTGAACTCTGACATCTGACCGCCTGTAATGAACTGTAAACATGAAAAAATATTGCTAGGATCCTCCTGTGTTCTTCTTCTCCAAGTGCCGTACTCGTAATCGGGTAAAAGTGGCTTATTTGCTTTGAAAAAGTTTAATGTGAAATCCTAAATTTCAAAAAAGATCCGATACGTTCCTATCGCCCTTAGAATTTCACCAAATAGAGGGCGAACATTTATTTTTTTCAGTGTGCCAATAGAATAGATCATATTCAGTTTTGACGTAGACTGAACCTTTTAGATATGAAAAGAAAAGAAAAGTAACTGGATTTTTTTTTCGAGACGTTTACACCTACTTAGAGTAGCGGTAGGAAAGTAATAATTTGTTAAGCTCAAAACACGTTCATCACACCATATTTACCATAAAAAACCCACATATAAAAATAGTCTACATTGTTCATAACATTCTCTTTTGAGAGAGAATATAATCTCATTACCATTCACAATAATTTTAAAATTAAAACAACCTCAACTGAAACGAGAACAGGTGCGTTTCTAAGAATACGCCTACGCGAGTGTCGAGTGTATTCCAAGTAAATAAATCCATTCTTACGTCAATACCCTTGATTCCACGTCTTCATCTATTCCAAATGAAGAGGGATCCGGTCGTGGAAACACCATGTCGAGATTATAATTATTGTTTTATATTTTCAAGGTCTTCTGTTACAGAACAAACAGGTGGAAGCAAGAAAAAATAATAATCCGATAGATATTATTATTATTATTATTAGATAGTATTTTTTGACTGATTTCGTAAAACGAAGGAGGTCTACACCAATTCAATTGTTTGTTTGCTATTTTTTATGTATGGTGTAGCATACACGTTTTCCGATTTTGATAATTAGATTTGATGGACAAATTTAGAGAAAAAAAATTTTAATCTAATATGAGTTCCTCTCCAAAAATACCCTCTAAAGCGGGTAGCTGCGGCTTTTTTTTGAAAAACCAAAATTTAAATTGAAACATTGAGGAAGAAGACATTTCCGGGAACTTTGAATTTTTTCAAATTCTTTTTTTTTACTGACTTAGAGCTCTTGAAAGCGAGCTTTCGAAAAATTCTGAATGTGAAATAAATATTTTATAATTTTTTTTATTAGACACTAAAAAATTCAAAATAATATTTATTCTTTTGATGCTATTAGATATCTCTTGCACAACTTCGAAATTAATATAATATTACCAACAGAATAAATATTGCGTATGGAACACAGACCAGCAAAATATGTATTTGCCTTGCGCCGTATTTCGATTTTATTTTTGAGTTAATAATTCGACCTTTTCGCTGGAAGTGTTCTGGTATCCTTCCGACGTGATTCGGACATCAGAACTTTGAGATTCTCAAATGAAAATCATTTCAACGATTTCCTCAGAGCACAAATTTGGAACTTTGACAAATAGACATTGCGTAGATACGCAAAACTATGATCTTTCATTAATTGCTAATCACTATCCCTGTATTGTTAATTTCATAGATAGTAATTTGACAATATTTCTTTACCTACTCAAAACTGTCTGGTAAAACGTAACAAGCTGATGCTAACTCACTTAAAAATGTAAATAAAAGGTTTAAAATGAGATTACATATACCTTCTATTATATACTTAATTAACCGTCATTTTCAAGATTCAAACAAGTTTATTTGAGAACCTTATTTCTTTGACTGTTCAAGTTCATTATATCGTCCGCCCAGTAAATCCTTATGTGAATTTGGCCGCATGGTATGTACCTACGCCCTAATAACTGCCCAAAGATATATATATATATATATATATATATATATATATATATATATATATATATATATATACGTCAGACTAAAAAGCGATTTCTCTTTTTGGCCGTTCTTCTAAAATCTAAAAGCCGCTTAAAGCATTATCGTCTCCGCCCAAATAGCCTGTCGACCACAAATCTGAGAGATACTATTTTTTTTCTTCATCATCCTTTGCCAGGAGTCGGTGGAACTCAATTTAGATTGTGGTTGTCTATTTTGCTTCTCTGTAATCAATATAAGTGAAAAGTTGATTATACTTCCTTTCTTTTTACTTATATAAATGTTAAATTACCATCTCTAGCCATCAATTACAAATGCCATTGTAACTGATGGCTATGAAATCTTTCCTGTTTTTGGCTAATTTATTCTAAATTCACGATTTTTGCCCTGAAGAAGAGAATAAACATTCTCGAAAGCTCGGCTTCAATCAAAGAATTTTAAGTGTATACCTCATCCGTTTGGTTCGTCGCTGAAAAATAAGAAAGATGAATGATTCTGAAAGTAAAATAGTGAATATTTCATTTATCTGATTTCGCTATACTGAACGACAATTCCATTTGAGCATCAATAGCAGCTGATTGAGAGATTTGGCTCATAAGTGATGCCTCAATGAAAGATTGAATGAAAATATGACTCACCACATATACACAAGAAGTGATTCCAATTGAGTTTCCAAAGCTTTATCTGCCAACCCCACACTTATCTACATTACAGGATTATATTGTATTTGACATCCTTCACCCGAAACCACAGAGGGTAAAAATAAATCTCGGCCACCCCATGCTCCAATGGAGAGAAGAGTCTATCCTGTTGAACAAAACTGCTGACTGCAGAACTAATTTTTTTTTGGAGGACCCGCACAATCCGATCGTTATGTTGTGGTGTGTTTCACAAGCAACGGGAAAATATAGAAAAAAAGATAATTATACAAAGCCTCAAAGACACATTCCATCAGCTAAAATGAGAGAGGGCAAAGAGTCAAATTCAAAAATTTCCATGCTGTCACACAGAAACAGACAGACGTTCTCTTTCCTCTCTTCTTTTTCATTGTTATGCAAACTTTATTCGAGAACTTGAGTGATTATTACAAAAGAATCTCGTCACCATAGAATGGGATGTACCTACACAAAAAAAATTGGATTCGCCCAAAAGTTTTCACTGTCAAGTTGAATGAGAATGGAAGAAGAAGGATAATAATAAATGCACAGAATAAACATGAACAAAAGATCCATCCATCTCTTCATTTAAATTTTTATCAGTGTGGAAATATAATATTTTGGAGGTATTTCATTCTCTTTTATATACTATGCGTTCATAAACTATGGAAAGGTTTTAGAATCCTCTAAAATATTAGCAAATTAGCTGGTTTAGGCATTGTGTATAGTTTTACCATTTTCGAGACCAGCTGGTTAAAAAACAACATTTTTGATTGGTTTGAATATCACAACTAACTATCTGGTAGATTTAAACACGAAAAAGGTATCGGTTTGTCAGTGTCAATGAGACAGTATTGTAATCTAAAAGTGAAAATAATATACGGTAAGACAATGATCACTACTAAGTACACCAATTATTGATAAGGTCAAGCAAAAAATGCCCCTTGAGCTACTTCCAAGGTGAGAAACATTACATTTCTTGTATGGGATCGATTTTCAGCTTTCTAAACTCATTTTGGCGTTTCTTCTTCATCAAATGCCTTAGGTAGGTACTCCTATTCGAGTATAGGCGATTTATCTGCCTAGAAAGTGTTACCATGGACAAGGGGGCCTACAGTTTAACCTGGATTTCCAAGCACCGAGATTAACCTAGTTAACTTGACTCAACCAATCAAAATAACTGTATTTATCGTTTTTAAAGGTTAAGGGGGGTATTTGTTCACTAACTTCTCTTTGTATATAAGTCTCTATGGTTCCATATCCAAATAAATATTACTTATATTATTTTATAGGTAATATTAATTAATTTTATTAAATCTGTATTTAAGTTGACAGGTAGCGCCACCGATCTAGGTATATAAATAAGAAATTTCAAGTCTCTCACCAGTGAAAGTCTTGAGAAATCCTGGCGAACCCACCCTGTCCACTTAGCCGAAAGTAGTAAAAACTATTTTATTACCGACCACGTGATACGTTGAATGTTTTAGTTTTAATAATTATAATAGCCAGTGAGAAGAGAAAATCAAATCAAATAGTAGAAACAGAATTGAAAAAAGTCTATCAATATTATTAACACTTTAAACTTTAACCGATATGAATAGAAGAAATGAATATTGAATTATCCAAATTAACATTAAATCTCTATAATATATCGAGAGAAATTATTGCAATATGTCAATTGAGTGGCCATAAATTTGGAATAGAATATTGAGGGTAATTTTCATGGGAAATATTCATTCATATCTACGAATAATAAATCAATAAAGAATTTACTCTCTATGCTCAAGTCACGAGAAAAGCACTCAATAAATTTCATTAGAATTGATATATACTGTTATATTCCAGATTTTTTCATCTATCGCCGAAATTTAAAATATATAGTTTTAGCACGTCTATTTTTGAGTTCCATACATCAGATGAAAAAAATCTTATAACATCACTTGGGTGTCTGTCTGTCTGTTCGTCTGTCACAGGCTACTTTCTCCGAATCTACAGAAAGGTCATTAAGGAAAATTGACCACCTCCACTTCTTATCTCCGAACGTACTGAGCGTAAAATCTCTTGAAGAAAATATCTGGTGTCTCGACTCGCACGATTTTACTACCACTATCAAACGATTTCCACCGAATATATCAGGTTGTGTGAACATTTTTTAAGCATGTCAAGACAAAGAACAATGCACATATTCATTTTTTACATAGGACGGACCTGTGTAGCCAGATTAGGATTAAAATATTACAAAAATTGCCAGTTCATTCGAGTCAACATGACAAAGAAATTTTATGTTATCTAAGCGCTATTTTTTTATTTGCTAGACCAAAACCACTGTGATAGATATGTTATTATATACGATATACATTGTAAGTATAATCTATCTATCTATAATTCGGAGATGCTGTAGTTATGTATCTGAGAAATAATTTTAATAATCATGTCATTTGTTCCATAGATTACCCCCTACATGCTCACTAAAAATATTACCTCTTTATAATATTGATATAGATATATAGATAAATAAATAGATGTTCTTGGGGATGCAGTCATGTAATGAACAAAATTCTTTGAGTTAAGCCGAGCTTTCGAGAATGTTTATTCTCTTCTTCAGGGCAAAATTCGTAAATTTAGAATAAATAAGCTAACAACAGGAAATATCAATTATTAGAAATGTCATTATATACAAATTATAGCTAATATAGCTAATTAATAATGATATTTATAATTGATGGCTATAAAATCTATGACAACAAATAGCAAAAATTGGAATGACTTTATTAATATCATTTTGTATTTTTCAGTGCACCTATAATAAAGTGGGTAAAAAAAATTTTATTTCACACTTTTGAGTGTAAAATTAGTAATGAAAATCGTTGAACGTTCTCTAATACCAAAGAAGATAGTACTTATCCCATCATCCATGTATATTCTTTGCTTGTACTTGTTATTATTCAGAGATCTCAAGACATCGCAGCGAAAATACACATATTTCAAACATTACCATTGCTGTAATTCGATAATCGTAACTCTTTTGAAAAAATGTTCAATTTAAACATTTTCGGATATTGTCTCATCTTTAGTTCTGCCGTCTCAGATTTTCGATTTTCGAGAAAAAATGCCTCCTCCACACCTTTCGGGGGCGGTTTTTGGAGGAATGGGGATTTCGGATTCGAATTGGATTTTTCTCAATTCTCCTCTTTCAAATAAATCAAAAATCATCAAAATGGGAGTACTATTTCTAAAACCAGACACTCGAATTGTACAGGTACCTCCTCCGTTTGGGAAGTAGGTCAAAAAGGGTTGTTAATTCATAAATCAATGCATTAATCCAGGAGCAATTCATATTGATATGAAATGATTGAAAATATCTATTAAAAAATGTTTATCTTGCATTTGAATGTGAATATGAATATGGGCTCATTTCTCAACCATCCTCTTTCACTCAGAAACAGGATATTTGATTGAACAATAAATAAAAAGGAACATACATTAAAATTGTATATCTTCTTCTTTGGGAAAGTCGGTCAAACATAATAATATTGTTGATATTGGAGTTTGAAACTAAATGTTCAATAATATCTGGTACTACTGATGTTTCAAATATACTTCGTGTAAATAATTTTCAATTTTCAAGACGGAAAAATTTCAGTCACATCGAAAACAATCGACAGCCATGAATATGTAACAAAAATACCCTCTTATAAAAATAAGTACATATTTACTCGTTTCCATTCACTTTGATGGATATAGGACTGAAGTATTGATATATTTTCCTTTTATAATCTACCTTTACCTGGAAAACTCACATGTATACCAATGTAGGATGTATTTTTCGATGAAGCTAGTGAACCATACCTGAAACGAAGAGAGAGAAATATAGCATTAATAAAGTTTAAATTTTTCATGACCAAATAAAAATTTCACTGGCCATTCTCTGAATATTGAGCGATTAATCAAAAATTGATATGTATCTAGTTGAGATATAATTTTTAGGTAAAAAATACAAATGGAGCTACGAAATATGGAAAATATGTATTACAAAAAGTAATTTTCCATATAACAATATCACCTGCATTGAAAAATAAAGTTTCAATGTCTACTCAGGGCCGGTTTTATAACGTCCGGCTGACCGAACGTTGAAACTCGACCGCAGGTCAATCATGACTTTTACAAATCCCCAACCGAAGATTGAATTAACATCAACTGACCGTTTTCTCTTTCATTTCAACCGACGATTTGGAATCAACCGGCGTTCGATCAACCGACTGTTGATCTGGCCTTTATAAAACCGGCTCTAAGGGCCGATTTCATAATGAATCCTTAATGGGAGATTAGTTAATTCTCCAATTTGTTTAAGTCATATCTCGATGATGGAATAAAAATTTTGCATTTTTCAATAACTTCTACAACGTTAGTTACCATCTCTTTCGTTTTTCTAAAATAACTTTGAATTATATGTCCAACCAAAAAAATGATGAGATTTTTAATCTAGGATTAAAAATAATAAGAGACTAAGGGCCGATTTCATAATGAATCCTTAATGAGAGATTAGTTAATTCTCCAATTTGTTTAAGTCATATCTCGATGATGGAATAAAAATAGTGCATTTTTCAATAACTTTTACAAAGTTAGTTACCTTCTTTTTCTAAAGTTACTTTGAATTATATGTCCAACCAAAAAAATTATGATTTCTTTAATCTAGGATTAAAATTAATTAGAGATTAAATTTGATTATGAAATCGACCCTAAATTTGATTATGAAATCGGCCCTTAAACTGTTGAAACATGCCATATTAAGATCTATCTGAACATATCATGACGTAAGTGGGAGTCTTTTGTAATTATTAAAATTAAGACTCGAAATAAAGTAAACCTATAATCTTTCAGTATATGTCCATGCGCGTGTTTTCTAAATCTATGGTGTCTGAACGTATACAAATCAGGTGAATTGTTAAAAAACAGTATTCTTTGCCAGCTTTATCGAAAAGAATACATATTTTTAAATTCCACTTGTTTTCGAAATTTAGATAAGTAGTCGGTTACGTTTTTGACAGTCTTTAACTATTCAAAGGAGACTTTCGAGATAGTACGTATCCTATTACCCATGAATGTTCTTTGCTTGTCCTTGTTATTATTCAGAAAGCTCAAAACATGGCGTCGAAAATTCAGACTTTCCCAATGCTGTAACTCGAAAACAGTAACTTTTTTCGCAAAATGTTCAATTTAAATGTTGCTACAATAAACTCTTCTTTAATTTGTCTCTCTTACATTTTCAATTTACGAAAAAAATTGCTCCCTCCACATAGCGGATCTACACATATTTCATTCAGTCTTAACCTTAACTCTTTCGAAAAAATGTTCACATCAAACGTTTCTGGATGTCATCTTCATTTCTGCAGTTTCAAATTTTCTATTTTCGGGAAAAATTTTCATTGTGGCGGCTTTTAAGGGGAAACAAATGTTGGATTCTAAGTTTTTTTGAATATAAAAGTATAGAACCATTTCTCAACACTCCTCTTTCCAATGGAAAAAAAAATCATCAAATACGGTAATTGCTTCGAAAAAGACTCGTTAATACATAAAAAAGTAAACATACAATTGTATTGTATACCTCCTCCGTTTTTTAAATTCTGTTGTTGAAAAATTAATTGTACCATTAAAATTATTAAATTAAATACAAGTGATACGAAAAAAAAACATTTCAATCTTCGGATGATGCTGTTTCACGTCATCCTCGTCTTAAAATCATCTTGTTTCCTCTTTTTTTGTCAGACAGTTGGAAAATTAATAAAGCGCTGATTTTGCTGGTAGAGTTGAAATAATCACAAACATATAATAAGAGTATCGTGTCAAATCTAATGATACCGAATAATAATTTTCCTCACACATATATACAAAAGCTGACGGCGGCCGAGCGTCACGAAGACGAGAAGAACAAGATCGTTTTAGCGCTTTTCCGCTTGGTGCATAGTTGTTATTATTCTCTTCGTTCTCTTTTCACCATCACGCGCGCTCTTACAACAAGACTTTTATTATTTCCTTTGTGAAGAGTGAATTTGCATAGAACACATATACACATATAACAACACAAAACACAAACGTTATTGTAATATTTTCACCGCATCTAAAATTTCATTACAATTATCATTATGAATAATATCATTTTCATACCCATAGAATATAGTTGATGAGTAAATGTGGTAGGTATGGTCCTCATTTTCTTGACGCAGTGCAGTTTTCGTGGTGTTTAGTTTACGTTTCACCAAATCCATTTGCTTCATAATAAGGATGGTCAACATAAACCTTCAAGTAAATTTAATTTTAATCCTTTCGTTTCTTTATGTAAAATTTTGTATTATTATCATTGATATGTAGCGCATAGTTAGTTGAAAATTTCTGCCAGCTTGACCCACATAAACTTTCGAACAATCACCGAAAACCCACATATTGAGAAAGAAAAGAGCTACTAACTGAACTAATATCCCAGGTATAAGCGAGTGTTCAGACCATAGTAGTGAAGCCAAGACATTCTCAGTAAAAATTAAAGGAATCACAAAAAGGGGCCGATTGCAAAATGTCACGAGTAAATATTGCAGAAATAAATATTACAACCATAGAAACTATTACAGGAGACAGACAACAGAGGCCATATAAATAAGATGGATATAAAAGACTTATAAAAAAAGAATACTTAAAACTACGATGTCTAAGATAAGAGCAAGTGGATCAAGAGGAATACTCCGCCATGAATATTCCAAGACACAAATGGCTAGAAAAGGCCAAGAATTTAAAAATGCATTCTTCATTGAATAGAATAAATGTTTAATTGTCTGAAAACTCGAAAAATGACAATGGTAATAAATTCAAAGTTCACCAATATAACAAAGTATGGTTATTATAGTATCAAGAATCGCTGAATAATACGAAACACTGATTGTGAAGAAACAACTGGGACTTTTATCCTTTCATGTTCTGAATCAATACCTAAGAGATAAAACTTTTGAACCCGATGTATCTGTACACTGAAGGTATGTATCAAAAATGTAAATGATAATGTAAAAGTTTGACACTTTAAAAGTAGAATGAAGGAAATAATGTTACATAATGTTTACGAGGTATTTTTCAATTTATTTTACAGTTAAATTTTCAAAATGACCACCAATCACTTCTTGACAATAATCAAGTCGATTTTGGAATTCTCGCACAAGATTTTGTCAACTGATCATCGCATTACTTAACGGAAGAAATTAACAACATAACCCCTGAGGTCCTACAAAATATTGTACGAGAATTTCAAGAGCGCCTTGCTTATTGTCAAGAAGTGAATGGTGGTCATTTTAAACATTTAATTTATATGTAAAATTAATTGAAAAATGTTTCAAAATTTTACATTTTCAAAATAAATTTTCATAGTTATGATTGCACGAAATTTGAAAAACTTAGTATTGCTGAACAGAGAATGAAAAACTCTTTCGAACAAGGTGCCACTTTTCTCATTTAATTTTTTTGTGGGGGTGCTCATAATTCAGAGGGGGGTGCAAGAAAGGGCTAATATTTTCATACTATAAATTGACAAATTGAGAATAGAGATCGATCTGTTTCAGGTTTTTTCAAACACATACATTACACTAAAAATGAATGTATTCCATAGGTACCTATGAACCGCACTGTAAATATATTTAATATAGAAAACTTACTATAAAATAGCAAGTACCTATACCAATCACCTTGATGTCAGAAACGTTTATTCCATAAATTATTAAAACTTAAATTAAATCTGTCAGTCGTCGATTTGAAATTATTAGCAACGAGAACTGATTTCAATGAAAAAAAAATCGTAATGACCTTTCAACCATTCAATTACATTGAATATTATTGAAAATCACAAGCAAAGTAGGTAAATACAATTATTTATACTTTGTTATTGTAATAAATTCATATTCTATTTCCATTATAAGTATATCCTTCGATTGCAATTAGTTTTTCATCGGAAGAAAAAATTGCATAAGTCATTCAAGGTTTTAGTAAAATAACAAAGGAAATACTCTGTGCTGATATTAAAGGATTACGCAAAATTAAAACTGTTCGATATAGGTTTTCTGTGAATAAATAATGAAACAGTTGTGTAATTTTAGAAGAATTGATACTTTCCTGGTATTGACAAGAAAATAATATTGTCATATTCCAATGAGAACCAAACGTTGGAGGATAAAAGAAATTATTTAAATTATGATGATATTTACCTATATACCTATAATAATTTAAACAGAACCAAACGTTGAAGGATAAAAGAAATTCTTTAAATTATGATGATATTTACCTATATGCGATCATCGATAAAATTAAATAAGCCATACCATACCATATTCGGCAACCTTTAAATTGGACATTTTTTTATAATATAATAGGTGTCCAAGTTACAGCAGTGGTAAAGCCTGAAATATGAGTGTTTCCGCTATCTGGATGGGTATTTTTTTTTAAATTGAAAATATGCGACGGCCCAATTGAAGAAGAGACCATATCTAGCAACATTTAAATTAGAAAAAGGTTGCAGTAGTGGTAAAGTCTGAAATATGTGTGTTTCCGCGATGTTTTGAAATCTGTGAACATTGAACGATTCTGATAATGATACACTCAGTTTTTACAAAAAATTGGAGCAACTTTATTAGTTGGTGCTAAAATACAAAATAACTTGGTGCCAAAAGTCGTTCTATAACTGCACAACTTCAAAATTACCAGCACCAGTGGAATTATGTAATTTTATTTTATATTTTTCAGTACACCAACTAATAAAGTCTTTTGTAAAAAAAATATCTGACACATAAATTGACATAAAAGTCAAAAACTGTTATAGATAACTCTAAGTCTTGAAATCAAGACGAGACGAGAAATCTCGAATTTCGAGAGTCTCTTGAAATGTGGTTTAGGTTTAAAAAAATGTCGTTTCCTAATAGACTTTGAGGTTCGAATCACGAATCAAATAGGGGGTTGTCGTTTAAAAAAACTGGAACTTGATTGCTTATCTCAAGAACGTGCCTCATTTTCGGACCTATCGTTTAATAAAAAAAATATATCAAATTGGTAGCTTGGATAGATTGGAAGTTATGAAGCTTATGTCACCCGCTATATAACTGAACGGCACTATTGTATAATTGTTGCCATAATCCATGCTCCTCTATTGTTGTATGTTTCGCCGCAAAATTCAATATCGATTGAGATACATAATAATATCCAGGTAATATGTAAATGTATATGAGGATAAATGTTTGTATCATCCCAGTGAATAGTAGAGATTATAAAGGATGACACTACCATTTTCTTTGTGTTCGTTGAGCGCGTACTAATGCTCCTACCGACTAAACTTACATTGTTATCCATTACGAGTTAGAGTAGAGCGATGGATTGACGGCTGCCAGGAATACACGGGGAATATCTAAATGTATGAATGCGTAAAATGTACATAATATGCCTGAAGCATTAATAAATCATTTGAATTATCTCATTAGTATTTCCGGATGATGACGATAAAGGTTCGATTACCTATGGACAGGTACTGTTTTCGATTCTAAATGGAAATAAATTCGAACGCTTAATTCTACTGGTGCTGTTAATTCTGAATTTATGCAGTTATAGAATTGATATTAATTTGTATTTTTCCGTATACCTACCAACATATATTCCAGACTTTACCACTGCTGTAACTCGGAAACCTATGATTTTTTTGAAAAATGTCCAATTTGAATATTGCCGGATATGATCTCTTCTTCAATTTGGTCGTCTCACATTTTCGATTTTCGAAAAAAATTGCCGCCTCCACCCCCTTTGGGAAAATGGTTAAAAGAATCATGAAAGTAGTACATTTATTAAAAGGTGCGAACATCCATCGAAAGAAACATTCAAGCAACAGTCGAACTGTATACCTTCTCCGTTTGTAATGTCGGCCAATAAATAAATACATATTGCCAACATGACAATCCCAAATTAGAAATGTAAGTTATTAAACATGACAGTGTTTACAGTATGTAAACATTTGCAACAAGGAAATACTATATAATGTATTAATAACATGTATACCAACCTATATCCAAATGGGCAATGTTATATAACAATAACTATGAACGCGGAAGCGCACGTCATCGGTGGATATGACTTGAAATAAATAAATAAATAAATAAATAACTCCAGCAAATCAGAGTGGTGTGTCCATCACGAATTCCATTGCAAGTCATTCAACTCATTATCTGGGTTTGTTATGCGTACAAAATTAACTACTAAAGAATGCCATTATCTTTCTTAGAGACTTGATAATGTTATTTTCTCATTCTTCGCGCAAGATAAATAATGGAAATATTTATTTTTTATGAAAACAAGAAAAATTTATAAAGAGATCTCTCCAGAATGACGATATGAATTATTTATTTATTTATTCTCAAGCTTTTATTACATTAAAACTGAATTTCAAATAAAGAGAGAAATTGCGAACGAAATTAAATATCTAGAGTAATTTCGTAATTTTTTTATGGTACCAGTAAACACAAAACATTCCACGGAATTAATAAAATTTCAAGAGATTGTTATTATTATTCCATTAAAAGTAGGTATCTTGAATATTTGAGACTAGATCATCAATATAAATTTTACATAAGGCTCCAAAAGTGTAGGGATTTTTCTTCATATCATGACCAACATTATTTGGAATAATAAAAATGGTTTATTGACCATTCTGGAGATGTCAGCCAGGAGAGTATTGTTGAATATGGATCAAAGAAACCGGAGGCTTAGGCTATCAGTGTAAATTAAAAAAATAACACATAGCAATGCCTTCTCTTCCCAGCCTCTTTTCACAGATTAAAGCACAAAGGGTACAGTTTTCCATGGCACCACTGGTTGTAAATTTTTATTTTACAATAGAATAATCATTGCTTTTAAGGGTTCCATAAATAATCGAACCTATTCATGAACCAAGTTGATCAACATGTAATCAGGTTCAGTAAACGTATTTACGTATTTATGGCCATAATGTAGTGACTGACTCATTTTGAAATCTAATAACTTTGGCTCTTAAAAACCTACAGGTACTTATAGGTTTTTGGTGTTGTTCGATAGAAAAAGTAAAAAAAAATTGTGTTGTAAAAAAAATAAATACAGGGTGCATCAAAGGATAAAAATTGTAATCATAATCGAAACATAATTATGTAAAGTTATGTTACTTACAATTTTTTTAAGCGAAAACATAAGAGATTTTCAATTGTCAAATAGACAGCCACATGCTGACTGTTCTGAAAAATGAATTATCTCGCTATTCATTATGCTCTTTTATTGTTGACAATTTCATTAGAATGTCGAGTCTATTGTCCAATTTCGCACAACATTTAATTTTAATTCCCCGTGTAGAAACACAATTTTAAAATGGGTTTTTCCATTTCGAACCACAGCATCATCTCTAAAGAAGAAACCTCCAGGTAGGCCTATTTCAGTTAGAACTCCTGCAAATATTGCAAGAGTTCAAACTGCATTTTTGAGAAATCCAAAAGCGATCTACAAACAGACAACCTCAAAAATTAGCACTTTCAAGAATTAGCCTGTTGTATGGATCCTATTAGAACTCAAAAATAAAATTTTCATTGCTTTTTATTCTCGAACAAAAATAAGACACATATTATTTTCTGTTATAAAAACCAATGATATTTGAACAAATATCAACACTTGACATAAATTCTCTGATCATAGAATTTATTATTAACAGATTATTTTCAGTATGATAACAGTCAATATAATTTGATATAATTGGAATTGATGTTAAAACATATCTATTCCCTCAAAATATGGAATATTATTCATCCAATTAATGGATTAAATTATTGAAATATTTGCATACCACCGTCAATTATATTCTTAATAAATATTCTGAAACAATGAACAATATTCAAATTTTGCATTAAATTTATAACATTTATTATGGATACATATATACATAAATACACATATTATATAGGTAATATAAACTTATAATATAAAGTTTTCTATGAATATTTTACGCTTATACAGTATATACCAAATTCGAGATGAATATTTTTTTAGTATGATTTTGATTTCGGTTTTGATTTATAAAAAAAAATAGCAAGTAGTTAACATTGCCCTAATATACGTCATGAACCTAAAATAACATGGATTTAGTTATATTATTATCTTTACTATGCAAGAAAAATTCAATACTGTAATAAAAATCCTTAATGAATGGTTCAACTATTCGTCTGTATTAATTTCAGCGATTTCTGATCAAGATATTCATTTTGACCAAATTTTTAAAATAGTTATCAATCGAAAGGGCCCATCTTTTTCAGTGTGCGTCAAAGTAATGCCAAAAGAGACGTGGAAAATATGTTTTGATATGTTTGATTGAAATTCTTAAGAGCCGTTTTCGTCCTACAGTCTTGCGCGAAGCACATTATTCGGCTATTATGCAATAGTCCCTTTTGTCAGAGAACCCCGTTTTCAAACACTACTGTAAATATCTGTCCGAACAGAAAATGAAAAACGTAGTGGCTATAAAAATAAAATTACTGGGTGTAATTATTGGAAAACAAATGCCAACAAATTTTTTATGCACAATTAAATACTTACACGAGATTTGTGGCGTATTGAAAATCACATTTAATAAATCTTTTTTTAGTATTTTTTTTCTAAGAAAGCAAATAACTTATATTTCACCTACCTTCGTACGCACTGTATATATTCTTCTCGGTTAAAATTGATTGTAATCACCTAGGTTAGTTTATTAAATTCAACAATGTATTAAATCGAATCAAAAGGGGTCATGAAGAGATAATTATTTATATTTTTATTGAATGCACTTTGGAGCTTTAATGTATTCAATTATTTACTTTTTGCACAATCAGTGTTCAAAACTATGTTATTTAATTAGCTTGAAAATGGCGCTCGTTGAAATATAAATATGAAAGAGTTAACCAATACTGATGCTGTTTAAATATTGATTGATTGATAGAATTTCTAATTACAACTTTTATCAAAAACTTGAAGTGTAAATCTGATCTAAAAGTTCATTGTAAGAACCTGAAGTGTTGCACCAGTACAGTGGCAGCTTGCTTTTTACTTTCCTACGCTACTATAGTAGCTGAATAAGGAAAGTATTGTAATCTTGTGAAATTTTCAGTATCGAGATTTTTACAAATGTTGACGTTTCAGAGTTTAATAAACATATTTTCAGCCATTGGTCTGTCTGTCTGTCTGTCCGTCTGTCTGTATGTGACAGCATTATCTCCGGAACGGATCGGTTTATTTTGTTGCTTTCTATTTTATTTTGTTTGGTATCAATATCACTCGCCGGTGGCATTGATTGAGAATCCTGTATACACTGGGTGTTGAGCTATTGCCAAAAAACGTGATTTGCTCAAGACTATAACGCGAAAACGGCTCTAACGATTTTGCCTAAAGTATTGTTCTGAGAGCCCTTTACCACCCACATATAGTGCCATCTCTGAGAAAAAGCACAAAAAAAAGTTAGGCTTGAATAAAATTCCTTATTTTCCACATGTTTCTTCAGATTCTGGCTAAACGTTTCATCTTGCGAGAAAATGTTACATGACCATTGTTGTTTGTCTTAACATGCCAACCAGAGGATTTTTACATTACTACCGCTATTATCGTCGCTATTTAAGGAGAGTACTGTAATAGTGTAAAATTTTTCATTCACTGGTATGCCTGCGAGCGGTAAGAAAGTCGTGTGAGTGGACACACGAGATTTTTTTAATTGAGTCTAGTGTCAAAAAACATAATAAGCAACCATAAAAAGAAAATACCTGACAGTGGAAACTTCAGCAGTTATGTGACACGTCAACAATGCTAATTTTGAAATTTACCTTGGCGCCAAAATCATAAGCCACGTAATTCAATTAAGTTGTATATACCTATGTCAAAAATGTCAGCGATATGAAAATAAAAACCAATTGATCCTACAACATACAACTTCAATCAGTCCTCTCCAGTGAAACAAAAAAAAACACACATCGATCAATTCAATACATATATTATAAATAGCATACAAGACAATTTATATAAAATAATCACAGTCATAAAAGCAAACAATAATAATAATAATAATAATAATAAGCAGAGAACAATATTAATCATCAAACCGATTTTGAATTAAAGCATCGTTTAGTAGAAATGAGGCACAAGTGGATTCGTGTATGAGATCAATTAGACTTAATTTAGGATGATTAAATGGTCATTTCTTGCGACAGTCACTGGGTAGGTACTTGTTTTTGATGCAGTTGTGCTTTTGATAATAATGATATTCAAACTTACTTAAGTATATACATATATGAGTACAATGGCAATCGTTTTGAAGTCACTTGAACTACAAACAAAGTTTTAGTTATTATTCTTTTCTTCTGTCTTGCAATGAGATTAAAATAATTTAAAAAAAATGGACCGACTTTATTAGCTGGTGCACTGAAAAATACAAAATAATATTAATTCTTTTGGCACGGGTAATTTGCCAATATTGCCAAAAGTCTTTAACAACTTTTTTTTAATATCACATAGTACACTTTTGTTCTTTAATTTTATAATTTGATTCTCTAATATAACCTCCAAATCTAAATTAGTTTTCTAATATGTATATGCAGATACTTTTTGCCATTTTTTCATTTGCTTCGAAGAAGGTGGGCAAACATGACAGTGATACTATGAGTTCCGTTTTTTTATTGGAGACTGACTCTTAAAAATCGAAAAGAATAAGTAATAAATACTTTCTAACAAAGGTTGGACAGACTTTATTACATAAAAATACAAAATAATAAATATATATTTCACCATTAGTCATGAAAATCGTTGAACGTTCACTAATACCTAAGAAAATAATACCTGTTCCTATTACCATGTATATTATTTGCTTGTACTTGTTCTTATTCATAGATGTCAAAACATCGTGGTGGAAATACACATATTTTAGACTTGACTACTGCTTCAACTCGAAAACCGTAACTTCATTTGAAAAATGTCTAATTTAAATGTTTCTACATATAATATCTTCTTTAATTTGGCTGTCTCATATTTTCAATTTTCGAAAAAAAATGTCCCCTCCACATAGCGGAAATACACATACCTATTACGGACTTTACCACTGCTGTAACTTGAAAACTGTAACGCCTTTGAAAACAATTTGAACTTTTTCGGATATTGTCTCATCTTCAATTTTTCTATCTCAGATTTTCGATTTTCGATAAAAATTGCCCCCTCTACCGGTTCTTGGAGGGAAGGAGATTTCGGAAAAGTCATCAAAATCGGAGTACGTTTACTAACTATATACAGCGCGCGCACAAACAAAAAAACCAAACAGTCGAATTGTATACCTCTTCCGTTTGGGAAGTCGGTCGAAAATATATGAGGGGTAAGATTGAAACAGACATCAGAATGGAAAAGGTTTAAAAATAAAAGAAAAACATTTACATGTAACGTACCTCAAGTATAAAGAACAAGAACCTGTATCCGTTCAACTGTAAGCGATATTTTTCAATTATTTATTGAACATTTTTAATCTCCTTGCTTGCCATCAGCTTTTGCGAAAAGTTCATTAATTTAAGTTAGAGTAGAGACTCAACCTGCTCTCAGAATTCCATCCTGTGAGAAATCCTTTACATACTTTCTTTATATTTAAAACTCAATTCCAATCGAATTCGATTACTTCTTTTGTATCTGGCAAATATTTTCCAGCATTTGATTTTTGCTCATTTCACAGGAACAGGATTTTTAGTATTTCCCGAGGAATTTTCAATTCAGCAGCTGTTGACTGAAAAAAAATATCTCCTCTATGTATAGGTATACACGATGTACACCTAGATCGACATTGGAATGGAAAAAATGAATCAGTTCAGTGTAGCGGATTACGTAATAATATTTCACCTCGATAAATTAATATGGGATATTCTCATTTCGGAATATATCAAATCAAACAAATTTAGTTAACAAAATTGTTATTTTGCATCTGTTTCAGGGATAATGGGAATATCAATTATTTGAAATCGTTGCATTACATAAGTCATTTTCCAGCAATGGTAAAGACTGAAATATATGTATTTCCGCTATGTGAAGGGGGCTATTTTTTTGCGAAAATTGAAAATATGATACAGCCAAATTAAAGAAGAGATTATATGTAGCCACATTTAGATTGGACATTTTTCAAAAGAAGCTACGGTTTTCGAGTTACAGCAGTGGTAAAGCTTGAATTATGTATATTTCCGAAGCGAGCAGTTTTGAGATTTCTGAATAATAACAAGTACAAGGAAAGAATATATACATGGTTAATAGGATAAGAACTATCTTATTTGGTATTAGTGAACGTTCAACGATTTTCATGACTAATGTTACCCTCAAAAGTGTAAAGTCGGTCCAATTTTTGGTTCGTGCGCGCGTTTTATATAGTAAACGTACTCCGATTTTGATCATTTTTGATTCATTTGAAAGAGGAGACTTGAGAAATGGTCCCATATTCATAAAAAAAACAAATCCGAAATCTCATTCCCTCCGAAAATCGCCCACGAAGGGGGTGAAGGTTGCAAATTTTCTCGATAATCGCAGATGACAGAATTAAAGATACCAGAATATCCGGAAACGTTTATATTGAAAAAAATGTTAAAGCTACGATTTCCGAGTTTCTGTGATGTTAAAATTTCAAATATGTGTATTTTCGCTATGTGGAATAGTCAATTTCTTTCGAAAATTGAAAATCTGAGAATGGACAATCAATGACCAGATTATTTGTAGCAACATTTATATTGAATATTTTTTCCATAGAGTTCCGGTTTTCGAGTTGAAAGATTGGTAAAGTTTCTAATGTGCGTATTTTCGCGACGATGTTCTTAGATTTCTTAATAATAGCAAATACAAGCAAAGCATACATGCATAATGGTGAACGTTCAACGATTTTCATAACAAATATAACACTCAAAAGTGTCAAATAAATATTTTTTACAAAAAAATCAGTTGGTGCACTGAAAATTACAAAATAATATTAATTCTATCAGTACTGGTACTTCTGAAGTTGGTTCCAAAAGTTTTCAATCTAACTGCTACTGTACAACTTCAAAATTACCAGCACCAATAGAATTATTATTATTTTCTTCTTTTCAGTGCACCTACTGATAACGTCGGTCCGAAATTTTATAAAAAAATATTTATTAATGTTACTTCTTCCAAGCACATTTCGTAAGCAAATATATTTTGTAAATTTTTCTCTAAGAATAAATCACCAAGAAGTGTAATTATATATCTCGTAAATAATTACTTCACTTATCTTGGAAGCATAAACATTTGGCCATAAACAAAAATAACGACTATATCTTAGGCTATAGGCTCGTATATCATTTCGAAACTATTTATGAGATACATACGTACCGACAGTATATTACATAAAGAAATAGAACAACCTTTGCAGCAGTATAGCAGTAAACACACATATCATATAAGCAAATAATGTATTTGTTATTGTTAACGATGGACTTTAAACTGCAGCAGCATTCCATTACGTACACAAATTAAATAGGCACTTGACAAAAACATGCTATAATAATACTATTACAGCCCCGTCGTTTCCTTATAGGAAGGAGTCGTTATTGAAAATGTTCTTAAATTGTTTAGTAAACTCTTCATAGACGATAAATATGTTGTGTTCAGTTTATAGACCATGCAATATGTGTATGTATGTATGTCGGTCGAACGAACAAACACATGAACACAAACGGCTTTATGAATATTAATCATCAAAGACTTGAGTGTTCATTTACGATTCTTGGTTGTTAATAATTATTGTGACATAAATGATATGTTAATTACAATGAGGAAATTCAGTTTGTATATCAAATGAATGCGGATAGAAAATATAATAACTGAAGGGGAGGAATTTATTCTTGCAACGTTGATATAATATAGTCTATTCAATGAAGTAATACGGCCATGTCCCAATCCAAGAAAAATGTTGCAGCCTTTTCTGACCGACTTCAAAAAAAGGAGAAGGTATACAATTCGGTTGTACGATTTCTTTTTTATATTTTTTTATGGCTGTTCGTGCGTTTTGCATAGTAAACGTACTCCGTTGAGACGATTTTTGTTTCATTTGAAAGAGGAGAGTTGAGAAATGGTCCCATATTGAGAAAAATCAAATCTAAAATCTCCTTCCCTCCAAAAACCACCCCCAAAGGGGTTGTAGGGGTCGATTTTTCTCGAAAATTTAAAATCCGAGACGATAGAATGATGAAAATTCCATATCCGGAAATGTTTAAATTGGACATTCTTAAAAATAATCATACATTTCCGCGCTACAGTCTGAAATGTGTTTCAGCTATGTAGAAGGGGCAATTTTTTCCGAAAATCGAAAATATGACACGGTCAAATTAAAGAAAAGATTATATGTAACATTTTCGAGTTACAGCACTAATGTCTGAAATATGTATATTTGCGCCGCGATGTTTTGAGATCTCTGAATAATAAATAACAAGTACAAGCTAAACCTAGCTGTAACTTTTTGGGTATTAGTGAACGTTCAACAATTTTAATGACCAATGTTACACTCAAAAATGGGAAATAAATATTTTTTACAAAAATTGGATCGACTTTGTGAGTTGTTGCACTGAAAAATACAAAATAATATTAATTCTATTGGTGCTGGTAATTTTGAAGTTGTGCCGTTGTAGTTTGTTGTTGTAGGCACCAACTCCAAAAAAAAACGAGTACCAATAAAATAAATAAATTATTTTGTATTTTTCAGTGCAAACTTATAAAGTCGGTCCAATTTTATGTAAAAAATATTTATTTTATCAATATTGACTTTTTCAAAACGATATTATGCATATTAACGTGAATGCTGTAACAAATTAACTAAAGTGAGCATTTTCTGAAGATTTCCAATCAGTTTGGTACATTAGCATAATCAGGCATGTAACATATTTCTATTTAATGATTATTAGGAATTTGCGGAAGCAGCATTATATACCTATGTATATGTGTGGAGCAGAAATGTACAATTAAATGCTTATAATCGGATTAACAACATATATATAGATATATGCAACCATATATCCAGTTACAATCTGGTTATCAACAGTTTTGTTTTAAACTATCAAAAATTTATATCGTCATCACTGTTTTGCATAGGGATTTGTGTATTATATCTACATAGATAGATATAGTGTTATTATTTAAATGTAATTATTTATAATTATCGGAAAATCTGTAAAGCCAATAAATAGAAATGGATTCATTACTTTTACACTTCATGATGAATATTAAACACTTCTGTATTATTACATAATATCACCACAATATAATAAAATCATAATAATTGCATATCGAATGAGATTACATCAGTGATGTTGTTTATACTTTTATAAATTTTATTAATAGCGTAATAATTACAAAAATTACGCTGTACTAAAGAGGAGATGGTAAGATCGTTCGTTCTGTTTATCATATTATTTTATCCTAAAAAATGGGCCCCATACACAGTTTAGCATATGAATCAGGTTTCTCAACTTAGTTGATCAACAAGACATTAATCAATACACGTTTTTAAATGGTAAATTTGTATCTCAAGAACTAAAGCAGTTTCTCCAGTCCCATGGCTTTTAGAAAGTTCAGAATATCGGATGAATTTCTGTTAGATAGACATCCCTCTTCTATTTGTTGTTCTCTGAAATTTTGTCCCCTCGAATTTTGCGTTTCAAGAGAGAGAATCAGCATAATTTCTTCCATTACTAATCCGAGATTGTTAAGATGCTCTCGCAACCGGCAGTGTCCTGTTGGAATTTCAGTCAATGTTCTGAGCTTATTTTAACTCTCACTAGAGCAGCCCCTTGATCTGTTCTTGTTTTAGTTTCCCAATATCAAATATATTGGCTTGTCTCATTCCTCTCGATTCTATCCCATCTTTTGTCAAGTAGTTTTGAACTTTTGTTCAAGTTCCAGAAATGGTGATTCAGCCAGCCCCTTCTTTACAAGTACGTCTGCTATTTCTTTTACCTCCACTCCAGAATATCCGAGGATTCATTTAGTATTTTTAGGCATCCCCAAACCATCTTGGATTTGATTGCTACTAGATAGTTTTTCTTGTTGATTGATGAACACATACATACTTAGATCGATCAGAAGGATATGTTTTATTGATTGACCAGCTAGGTTTCCAGATCTAACACCCATGAGACATATTTTATTTCAGATATGTCTACTCCAATTAAACGGAAAATTTGTTTTATTGATAACACTAGAGCTCATCACTAGCTACTAAACAAAAAAAAATCGCTTGACAAACAGAAGAAAAAAGGTATTTAATTGTTTTATCTAGGCCTAGAATAATTCAAAGCTTGTAAAAATAGGTGTTTCTATTTACCAGAGAGCAGTAATCCCAACAATCTTATATAATGTGCCTTGAAAATATCAGACCACTTTGATGGGTGTTCCTAATATTAAGAAAAATCATGATTTCTGAAGCTCTCTTTCCAATGCATATTTGACCCACGCTTCCTCACAGGATGTATCGCTAAACCACAAGAATTACAACTAAACTTGAAACATCTTCCACATTTTTGAACAATTCGAATTTTGCACCATAATGACACTATTATCTTGACGTCTGTCAACACATCTGCCTTCTTTTCCATGTCTCTCTTCATAATAAATACTTGGGGTAGTTCATCATTATTATGGCTATATAGCAAAAGGCTGTACGCAATTTTTGCTTCCGCCGCCTTCATCGTTCACACAAAAGCTCTCTTTTTTTCCTCTGTCACTCTTTTGCCATATTCTTCTAATCTCGTTACGCTGTCGAAAATCCGCGTCGTCGTTAGGGAGACCCGTAAAACTCTATGCTAGAATTATATATATATATATATATATATATATATATATATATATATATATATATATATATATATATATATATATATACATATCCATGTGGTCAGCAAGGACGCGGTAGTAAGGCCACATTAGTTCGAGGTCTGGACGTTGTATGTGAAGCCTTGTAACTTGCTAGAGAAAGTTTCTTGCACATTAGAAAACAAATAATGTTGTTAGATGAATATAATTAATCTTTATATATGAAACTTTGGTTAGAAACTTAACAAATGGTTGGAAAATTATCAAAATTGCACAATCATTAAACCGTTTTGATAGTCTTCTATGATTCCTATTTTTTATTAGCTATTTTTCTCCAATTTTGAGCAATTATATGAAAGGAAAAAAAAGAGTATATCCTAACCACAAATTATTTCAACATAACCTTAAAATCAAAGAGACCGACAACTGTGTTCACTTTTCATACAAAACAGCGTATTCTGTGGCATCTCGGAGAAGATTTATCGTAGACCTTGAAATATTAATTTTACCGGTTGTTCTAAATGTTGAGCTTACAGAATTGCAATTTATGTTAAAAGCATAAAATATTAACGTCCGATAATTTTTAACGATTGCACCATAAAGAATAGACCAAATTACATATAAAAATATATGTCAATTATGGAAAATCAAGCAGGAAAACACTGTGATGTTTCAATCTGCCGTCGTGATAAGAGCTTGTTCAAAAATCTTTATACAGCTGTAAAATCGATTCAATGTCCTCCACAATGTGAGGAAAAGCAATAATATAATCTGTTACTTAAAAAAACATAGTAGAGAAATTCTGAATGATGATCTGAGTATCTTCAAATCATTTCCTGAAAAGACGCGAATTGTATTTCAAAAATTTCGACATTTTATCCTCTTCTTCTTCTTCTTCTTCCTACGTTAGGTCAAATGACCTGTGTTTACTTGCGATTCTGATGACCAGCTATCTTGCCATCTTTTTGTGGTCTTCCTTGTGTTTGTTCTCTTCCCCTCGGGCTTACCATCTCTTGTGAACTTAGCTAGTCTATGCTCCTCCATTCTCGTCAGTCACGTGCTGGTTCCAATTTCTTCTTCTTTCTCTTCCCCATCTTACTATGTCTTGAATGTTACATTGTTGCCGGATATCTTCGTGTCTTACATGGTCTCGTCTGGTCTTTCCTACTATGGATCTTAATGTTTTCATTTCATCTGTTCTTAACGCTTGGTTCGTTTTATTTGTGTCGGCTCTGGTTTCTATGGCATATGTAAGTATTGATCTTTTATTTCTAAAACCTTGCTGTTCTTCGCATACCGGAATTATAGCTCTTAGATCTTCAGCTATGATTTTGGTGAACAATTTCGATATTGTATCTAGCAATGATATTCCCCTGTAGTTTGATCGTTACACTTTCATTCCACTCTAGAGGTATCTTTTATTATTCAATTATTTTGTTGAATTTTTTTGCTATTTCCTTTATTCGTTTTGGGCCTCCGTATTTAATTTGTTCGTTTGTGATCGTGTTTTCTCCTGGTGCTTATCGGTTTTTCAATTTTCAATGCAATGTAAAATATATTATGGATAGAATGTCATAATATATTTTACATTGCACCATATCAAAATTCTGAACGGTGGTCAAACATGAGCAAACGACTTGTTCTATTAAATATTTTCTCCAGAGTGGTCAAATGAAACTAATTCATGGTCAAACGACTGTGTGATGTTCATTTGCGGTGTCCAACTTCGTAGATCTCATGAAACCACTATTAGCTACTGGACTACCAACAAACCTCGACTCTGCAGTATCCCCATATTTATACATTAGGCGGGAAAAATGACACATGACACGCACAACAACACAACAGGGTGGCAGGAGCAGCAGGCGGGCTACCCTTCCTCCTATCCTACCTAACTCCCCAGTACTTCCGCCTCGACCACACTACTACACGATTCACGTGACGTGACGACACCCCCCCAATCTGAGTCCAACCGCGAGCCGAGTTGTTTTTGTTTTGTTCCGGCGTACCGACGACGACGATGTGGAAATATTACCGCTCCAAGCGTGACGTCTGACGTCCTTCTTCATCAAAATGTTTAATAAACGTGTGTATACTTACCTGGTGGTGTTAAAAGTAGGTGGAACCGGCTCATTTTACATTTTAAAATGGATAGATATGCATATATTTGCATAACTTAGGGGCCTTACACACCTATCAGTTAATCTGCAGTTTAGTGTGGTTATCGTATTGAAAGAACCAAAATGGGAATACAGTTTTGTTGAGTTTAGTTTATCCATATCAAATAAAAGTTATTCGATGGCCAAGAACTGGAACCGATTAGCTGTAAGCTGTCTAAAAATGGCAACTACTACTTATTTTTCAATTTAAGTAAGAAAGTTGAAAATTGACCAACTTCTAAATCTTATTCGTTAGTTGATAGTTGTTACTTGGATCCATGAACACTCGCATTGAAATATAAGAAGTTCAACTTTTACTTGCTATTTGTAATTGTTAGTTGATACTCATTAATTTGGACTGCTTGAATCCACAATTAATAGAAAAAGTGCCAAAAATGTGACTTTCAATGAAAAATCAGCTGAACCCGGCAATGTTATCCTATTGTTTACATTTTATAAAGGATTTATACTCGGGTTGAAACTTCCATAATATATAATATACGAATACAGTTTTTAGAATGCTGAATCTTATAAACCTCCAATATGTTTTTATGAATAAGACGGTCAGGTTACATAGAAAAAAATATTACGTATGCATAGAAATTTGAAACGACTCAATCAATTCATTCAATTTTATTTAAGAGATGCACCGAAATCAGGCATTGTCTGACAAATTCCCCAAGAATAAAATTTTTCCACTTTCCAGGTTTTCAAGGCTAGTCCTCATCCAGCGATAAATGGATGATGCAGTAGATAAATGAAGAGGGTGGTCGAAGTGCCATCAGCTCCTTTTTGTATTCATTCTACGATACCGAGATTTTATCCGTTCAAGCAAACATAGCGCAAATGATACGCATACAAGGTCCCTTCAGGGAAAGTACGCGCTGTAAATCGAAGGGTATAATATCACCTGACAACAAAGTCATTTTTGCGTTACATGAAGGAACGAATATTCCGGAAAGTGTGTGTCGAAAAAGGACGCTAAGGCAACTATATATGTGTGTGTAAAGACCGACTGGAAATTTGTAGATAAGACGAGGATTTCAAAAGATTCTAAGAAGCTTTTCACCACACTTGACGGTTGTTGGTTATCATCTTTTTATATTTGGGAACGGTAGCGGACGTGATAACCTTAAACGTATTTTAGGAAGAAGAGAAAAACGATTTACTGAGGCTAGGCGAAGAGCAAATTTCTTGTCTAAGTAGATCTATCATGATTGGAGCAAAAATATTAATTAAATATAAAGTTGAACAGAATATTTGAATCAAATTGTTTCATCTACATCTGAATACCTATATCTATTTTTATCATAAGATCCAAAAACAAAATTATAGTAGATATACTGATATACTAGGCCTGGGACGAAAATGAACTGTCACCTGTCAAATGTTTGTGTTCTATGGTTGACAGTTGTCAAATGTTTGCGTTCCATGTTTGCATGGTAGTATACCCATCTACTAATTATTCAAACGAACTGAAACTAAAAATTGATGAAAAGTACGGAAATAATCAATTCACTTCAGTCATTTCCAATTGTTATTGAAGTATGCAAAGTGAAGTTAGAAAATATTTTTATGGACGCCATCAACTTTAAATTGTTAATTATAATTCAGCTATAGCTTTTCATAATAAATTACCAATTGTTTTAGAGGTCATATTATAGGCCATACCTACGACCAAGAAGACTGGAAACAAGAACAGTAAACTTTCTATGCTTCTCTACGTAGCCACATAATTTGCATATCATAGCGTGGTCTCGTGTACTACGAACATTGACGAACATCTTGACAATTACCGTAAATATTTGTTCTCTTTAATCATCTTCGTCATCGCATGATCTGCTGTCTTTTTGCGAAAGCAGCTTCTTGCGCATGGCACGATGCGCAAAGACGCATTTACAAAAGATATGCGTATGAAATTTTACACGATTCTTAGGACGAGTTTAGTCTCCTTGTTTCCAGTCTTCTTGCCTACGACATTTTGGAACATATGTATAACGTAGATAAGCGTTTGTATGATAAACAGAAAGACTTTAGTTTATTTCCAGTAACATGTTCCTTTTTAATTTTACTCGGAACTATACTGTTTTGTTTGCCTGCCTAACTATCGTTTATATACCTTGTATCCAATTGTTTAAAGTGTTCGAATGTTACAAAAGCTTCAAAGATACTATTAAATCACATTAAGTACACTACAACGGAATACTTAATCTTCATTCATAAATACCTTCGCCTTCGTAATTCGTAATTCAGAAAGATGTAGATAGATCAATAGCTTTTCTATTTCGCCTGTTCTATTATTTATTGAAGCTTTATTTTCACAACACCCTATTTTTCTTTGTGATGAAATATTTATTCAACATTCATTCATTTGGCACACATTCTTCTGACTGACAAAATAAATCCTTTCCCTATCCCTAATCCTCGTCTCTGCCGAACATAACAGTTAAAATAAATTCGCCTCGCAAAAACACCCGTCTACAAATGCATCCCAAAAGACGAAATTCCTCTAATAATTGTAGTAACAAATTCCACGAGTATTCAGATTAATGTTTTAATTTCAAAGTGACTACTGCTGTGTATGACACTAACAGCTTTACATAAGTTGCGAAAAGTTTTCCCCCGTAGTCTCTGTATTAAGTAATCTAAGAGTTAGTTTACAACACAGGTAAAGGTATTACCCGCATTACCTGAGAAACGGAAGAGATACTATAGTAGAAGAAGTGCTCCTTTGATGCTCACAAAACATTCGTAACGATTTTGGTGGGAGTTTGAGACGCAGGGAAAGTTTAGAAAGTTTGTTTAACTGTACTTCAGAGTTGATAAATGTAATCATTTTGATAGCAAAGTCTAGCCCGGTGAGCATCTAGTCTAGATTTATAAAACACATTCATAACTGAGTTCGATACATACCAGATTTGTAATAAGGGGTGATTCCGCGTGAGACTACAGTTTGAATATGACAAAAATGACTTTCTAGCAACAATAAACAGCTCATATTCAACATGTGTCACAAGTACGTATTGACACTTCTGATTATGGATCGATATTTGACAGAAGAACGCATTATAATCACTGAAACCTATCTTCGAAATGGAGAAAATCTATCTATTCGTGTTTTTTTCCGTTAATCTTAACCGTCCTTCTCGAGCTGCGGTTAACAAATTTGTGAAAAATTTTCACTGAACTGGATCAGCATTGGATGTCCAAAGCCCAATACATCCTCATAGTGCTCGATCAATCGAAAGTTCCGTATGTGTATGTCGTTTGATTCAGGAATTGAACGCAATGGACAGTCGGGTTTTTGTTGATTGGCTATCGGAGAACCACCCAGTTGACAACGATTTTTCAAAATCTTCGCGATGAAGCTCATTTTCATACTCGATAGATATGTGAACAAGCAGAATTGCCGAATTTTGATTAACTACTGAAAATCCACGAACAATTAAGGACAACCAACTACATCCACAAAAACGAAAACTTTGCGTCGGCGGCGTGATAGGGCCTTCATTTTTTTGAAAACCATTGAGGTGAAGCCGTATAAGTTAATGCTGAACGCTAGCGGGACATGTTGAGAAAATTGTTTTGTCATTAATTGCAGACCATCGATGCGGAACACATATGGTTCCAACAAAACGTTGCCACATGACACACAGCATGAGAGATGTTGCAATTGTTGATCAAAAAAAAATTTCAACCGCGGTATCTCTAGTTTCGGCGATCAAAATAATTGGCCAGGACAATTCTAGAGCTAAAGGACGAGATTGGCCATTTTATTCGGCAGCTTCCTCAGGACTTATGTCGAAGAACAATTTTATAAAAAAATCAAAAAAACTTATTCCAATAATTTTAGAGGAATGAGAGAAGAACCTAAATAGTGTTCAAACTTGAATTTAATGAATTACGGTCGAATTTCGACACTGTGAAATCTCGTTTAAATAAACAGTCCAAACGCTAGTTCTGCAAAGACTACCAATTTAATTAATGGGCTGGGAAAGAAACTGGTATCTGACACACATAAGTACATAGTTTATATTGACACATAAAATGAAACTTTCATCAAAAATTCAAGTGTCCAATAAACGGTCTGAATACCAGAGAAGGCGGCCATTTGAATTATTAATAAACAATCGACTAAAGTGACAAGTTTATAAACAGATACAAATTATAGGTTATCTTAAACTATTATACACATATACATAGCGAATGTGAAATGCTAACAGTTTGAACAGATAATTTAACATTTCCAAGAATTAGAAACTGTATTAATATAAATACATAATGAAACCACTAGATAACTCCTTACTCCACATAAGTCATAGAATATGTAGATGAATGTGAAATGTAATATGCGAGATCTGTGGAGAACAGCAGTAATCGAATTCGGAAATAGTAACACAATATTGTTTTAGCAAAATCAAACAAGTGGAATTTTTGAAGAAAAAAAAAGTTTTTATTAGGTATTTAACATTTAAGATTTCAACTGTACCAATGAGTTCTACTGCTATCTCTCCTTTTCTTGATTTGAACTATACTTATGTAAATCTGTTTGACATCAACACCAATTCCATAACAAATTACTGTTTGTCTATCACAACACAAAATTAAATTTTAAATTAGTATTATCAACGTCTGACGTCTGACAATTGCGACAGCTGACAGTGAACAGTGCAACATAACCATGGAGTAATATATACGACGATCTGCCAGAGAGTACCTATATACCTGAGAACAGAGACGTATATATATATATACGTTCCATGCTCGTGCTTATTTCCAGTGACGGATCCCATTGTACGACATTGTTGTTCCATGTTGAAGAAATAGTTTGATCTTGCTTGAATGAGATAATTAATCAATATTGGCGGCGAGATAAATCCGTCCAATGAGAACATAACGTATACAGGTTGTCCCACCGGATGGCTATTTTTGTTAATCGTGGAGATAGAGAGTCTGTTAAATGGGGAAAGTAGTTCAGAATTTTGAGCTGACTAACATGCCATCGTGAAAACGAACGAGATCCAAAGACATCGAAAAAAAAACGAAAATCGTCTATTTCGAAATATTGTTCTAACTTTTTTATTTCTAGATTTATCAAAAAACTGTTTTAATACTCTTTCCATAACTTTATAGGTTCTTTCAAACTGTAGGTACTTTTTTCAACCAATGATTTCCAAGAAAAATACACTACCTTCAGTTTTTCTTATGGGCGCCATATTGGATTTTTCTACATTTGAGTTACGCGTTTTTTTCTGATTCATTTGATATATAACATACGGAATTTGCATTTGCCCACAGTGACATTAGTTGGCCTCCAAGATCACCGGACCTCACCCAGCTGGATTTCTTCCTGTGGGATTATGTTAAAAATAAAGTGGATGGTGTAGTTAACTACGACATCCTGGAATAACTACAGAGAGCGGTCTTAAATGCCATCAACAGCATCAATAGAAGAATACTGAGGAAAGCGACGAGAAGTATCCGTCAAGAAGTAATGTTAAAAACGCATCGATTGCAATGGCGGAATTTTTTGGTACTTTATTTTTAATTTGTTGAATGAATAATTTTTGATTAAATTAGTAAACGAGGGTGGCCAATGTCACATGTTACATATCAAATTAAGTATTAAGAAAAAAAATGAAATTAGTGTATTTTTCTCGGAAATCATTGGATGAACAAAATTAAAAGTTACACATTTCGAAAGAACATATAAAGTTGAGAAAAAAGTGTTGAAACAGTTTTTTGAAACTAAAAATATAAAAGTTACAGCAATATTTCGAATAGACGATTTTCGATTACTTCGGAACTAGTCGGAATTCGTTCGTTTTCACGGTGGCCTGTTAATGAGCTCAAAATTCTGCACTACTTTCCTCATTTAACCGATACGAAAGGTAGCCATGTTGGCCCACGTCCGCTGGGACAGACTGTATATTAATTTCTTTGATCACTTGAGAATTCAAGAGACTCGGCACTGAGAGGCCTCTGCGTTCTTTTCTCCAACATCCCACTAGTCCTGGCAGTCTCTCGCATCTAATCATGATTCCGTCTAGTCTATAGCCGAATTAAAAAGACCAAAAACCTCCAATCTGATTGAATTAGCATAGTACTTACTGCGTGGTAGTGGTAATACTGGCGACTCCAGAGAGAAGAACAAGAGATTTATTTCTCCTCCTCCTCTGCAGTCTACGGCATTAATACTTCAATGAAAGATATCTGCATCCGGTCTATGCGGCGTCACACCATCTCATTGACGCAGCAGCAGCAGTCTCAGCGGTTTTTTGTAGTTGTTTGTTGTTGGTTTCATTTCATTTACATTGCATTTTTTGCAGCATATTTGTCTTGTTTCTTTCTCTCTCTCACATCTTGAATTATGTATAGACAACGACTATTGTGTCAGCACATATGACCCAGTTAAATTGGAATTTTAAATTTATGTTGGTCAACATTCTAATGTAATTATATAGTATTGCGCTTCGTTTTCTATAAGCTGGATTTTTTTATTATTATCATTTTTCAATATTAACAAGCAAAATGTACAAGACCTCGACTTTATTCGAAAGCAACTAGTAAAGAAGCAACAGTATCACGTCATCAAAGGATTCTCAATAATTGCTACGTTTGTTGGAAGTACGCAGATGTTATAACGTTTTAGATAATCAACTCAAAAAAAAAACTCCGACCAACTTCATTGGATGTTACATTAAAAGCTATAAAATTAAGAAATAACAAAAAATACCTAATAGACAAATCATAAAGATTTTGAAGTTAAGGTCACGAAATGATATATCATATTCGAAATCTGATCTGATTTCTACATTGTGTTGTTATTTCATACTTGGAAATACAATCATCAAAGGGAAGGCAACCACTTCATGTTCACAGCTTTTAAAATAATTAACGACTTTAATATAGAACTGGCTCTTTCCTGGCAAACACTCATTGCGGTACGAAAACATAAGTTCATAAAAAGTCTTGAGTATGAAACCCTTCTACCTCAGAGTCCTTGCTCGCACGTAGAACCAGTCCGAACACCAACCCAGATCCAACCACCAAGAGACAACAGCATGATAATTTCTCCTACATATATCTTAGGGATTTTCCGGTATGGAACCCTCCAACTTAAAGTCCCAGTCGTACTGACAGACTCTCACAAAACAGTCCAGTGACATACTGTACACAAATATAACCAAACAGCAACGATAATTCGCCAAGGAGCTCAGAGATATTTCTTCGGGTATTATAAGTATAGAACCCTCCACCTAGGAGGCCCAGTTACACTTACAGCCACTACCAGATCATTCCAATAAATTCTACAAACATACGTGTTAAAATCCAGCCACAGAGTTCAGAAATATATAACTTTCAGGTACGGAACCCACCACATAGAATCCCACGTGCAATAAAAAGTAGCCTATATCCTTTCCCAATGTCAAGTCTATCTCCTGAACCAAAATTCATCTAAATCAGTTCACTGGTTTAGGCGTGAGAGCGTAACAAACAAACAAACTCATTTTCGCATTTATAATATTAATTAGGTAGTTTGGTGAGCAACTGTCTCTGAAATGGGTGAAATATATTTCCACCTTTCCAGAGTCCCAACTACAAAAACGTTGGAATTATCCAGATTTTTTATAGTACAAATATTTAAGATATCTTTTTCTAGGAAATATGCTTCATCGAACCCTGAAAATTTGAATATGGGACAAGATAGAGTTGTGTTAAAGTTGCAACGTATGTAAGTTTGTTCATGTGGCTGATTGTGGAACTCTCTTAAGGCTCCTCAGACGAATTCATATCGTTTTAAAATCGGAGCTCAAGTATAATCTTCATCATTTTATTGATCAATGTACCTATGAAATATTGAGAAAGTATTCCCAGAAATGTAATAACGAATATATTATATGTAATATTCACATGCAATTCAACCAGCCTATTTAACATGCATTGTATGCAAGTGATGCTGTCGAGACTGATTCTGTTTCTTTTTTTTTTCTTTTTGCTTCATTGTTTCGTATCCTATTTCGAATTTTGTACATGTCAGCGTCAGCTATACATAAAATATATTTTGAGAGGAAAACAACACACATCATAATATATAAATATATATACCTACACTTACATCTCCGTTGGCAATTTGACATTGAGAAGTTGAGCTAGTCTATTTATTTATTATATATTATAAGCACGAGCACCACCACAAGTAACAAGAGGCAGAACTTAGTAATTTGATAATATTTGGAAGTAAATTGATATGACCACTCGCACCACGGGTTTTGTTGTTCATTGAAAAAGTTTCCATGATATTTCATAATATATGATTCTGACCACTCAAACTAGATGGATGAGTAAAATGAGTTTATCTGTAATTTGGACAGCCAATAATAAGTAAAGTTGTATCTATTGGTTTGCCTGTTTTTTTTTGCTTTTCTGTGTATTTTTGACCGACAATCCCCGAAAGGAGGAGGTATAGAATTCGACTTTCTGCTTTTTTTTTTTTGGTTTGTGCGCGCATTGTATAAGTATAGTAAACGTACTCTGATTTTGATAATTTTTTATTAATTTGAAAGAGGAGGAAAGAAAAAGAGAATTAATTAATTATTTTGTATTTTTAATAAAGTCGGTCCAATTTTTTGTAAAAAAAATTATTTCACATTTTCGAGTGTAACATTAGTCATTAAAATTGTTGAACGTTCACTAATACGCAAAAAGATATAGGCTTAGATTGTACTTGTTATTTATTATTCAGAGATCTCAAAACATCGCAGCGCAAATATACATATTTCAGACTTTACTACTGTAACTCGAAAACCGTAACTCAATTTAAATGTTGCTACATATAAACTTTTCTTTAATTTGGCAGTCTCATATTTTCAGTTTAAAAAAAAATGCTCTTCCACATAGCGGAAATAAGCATATCACATATTTCAGACTTTACCATTGCGAAACTCGAAAACCGTAAATCTTTTGAAAAAATGTTCAATTTAAACTTTTCCACATATGGTCGGCCCCCTTTCTAATTTTCAAACCTTGAATTTTCGATTTTCGGAAAAATTTGCTCCTTCCACAGCTGAAACACATATTTCAGACTGTAGCGCGGAAACCTATGATTATTTAAAAAAATGTCCAATTTAAACATTTCCGTATATGGAATTTTCATCAATTCTGCCGTCTCGGATTTTCGACTTTCGAGAAAAATTGTATTGATTTTTCTTAATATGGGACCATTTCTCAGCTCTCCTCTTTCAAATGAAACAAAAATCGTCTAAATCGAAGTACGTTTACTATGCAAAACGCGCGAACAGCCATAGAAAAAAAGCAAACATACAACCGAATTGTATACCTTCTCCTTTTTTGAAGTCGGTCAAAAATGAGATAATTCTATAATGACCGAATCCACTTTGTACATCCATTCAACTTCAAACATTCTACCTATAAAGCTCGTTAAATATTAAAACTCCAGCTCACAAAGGATGTTTTGTTTTTCATACAAAATAATCAGACCGGCATATTCGTTAGCAAACAATAAATTCTAATGGTATATATACACATATGTACTCCTACATATACTTTTTTGTTATCTGCAAAATTTACCTACCAACCCTAATGAAAAAGAGACTTTCCCAATTTGGGAAGTTGATAACAAAAAGCAAACCTTTCTTTTTTATATATATAAAGAGAATACCTCCCCCATACGATTGTATGAAAAGAAATCACCACTTCAGCAGGATCATATCAAACGTTCTCAGCAGAGTAGATTCTTTTTACCAACTCCCCTACCCGAAAACAGAATAATAAAATAATTGAGAAAATAATATTCCAGCATAGAAAATTAAAGGGGCCATTCTGTTGATTACTAGAGCAACATCGTGATAATAATCAACGCTGTGCTCTTATAATAACCATGGAGGGGTCGGTCTTTATTTAGGCAAGGAATAAATAGATAATACATATAATATATATATATGAATGAACGTCAAGATCCGCAGTTTTATTACCTCATTAAAGATGGCGTTAGCGTGCATTTCGACTGCTGCGACTGCAATCTCTAATCGACACACAAATTGCAAAATATCCGGACGTGGGGCGTATTATCATCGAAGATATGGCATGAAAGTTTGCCTGTCATCATCAACTTTATAGGTACTCGATAATATATTATCCTGAATGGCTTTTGAGCTATTTTGAGCAGGATATTAACGTAATGTGGATAATGATTAGTTGAATCATAGAGTGTTATATATTTACTTACTGTTGTATCTATGAAATAATAATTATAATCTAGATGAAGCAGGTAATGTTGGTCAAAATTATAATTCAATTAAGAACACACAAAAAAGAATGTGGCAAGAACGAGTACGAGGTTTCCGCAAATTTATATTACAGTATCTAAAGCACATAGTACAATACAAGAATTTTGTAGAATGAGTTGATAACAATTATATGTATTAATTTATTTATTTTCATGTACAGGGTAGTTCGAATTATAATGGAGAAACTTTAACAGCGTATTCAATAGATAAAAATAATCAAAAAAGTTCATATAGACTTATTCGTTTTGGAGATACGGGGTGTTAAAATATTGCGAAAAAAATCGGTTTTTCTTATTTAAACAAAAACCTTACTGGATTTTGCTTTTGTAGGTATTATTGCCACTTAAAAACAAATTTATATCACGATAAACACTTATTTTTGTTTTACCAGTGGCGTTCGTGAGACCGTTTTAATTAATCTAAATATTAAACAAGTTGTAAGCCAATGGTTTACCGCAATTTAAGATATCCTGATCAATTCTAAACAAAAATGATCACTTTGGTATTTTCGATAAAACGAACCGTTTTCGAGGAAAAAATCATGTTTTGTTTGCATGTGCTCCTAATTTTTTATGGTTGTAAATGTGATGTAAATAAAAACGAATTGAAACAGCGCGAATAATCTTAATTTAATTTCTAAACCTCAGATATTAGGTGCATATGCAAACAAAAATGTTTTTTTTTCTCGAGAACGGTTCGTTTTAGCGAAAATACTTATAAGACCATTTTTGTTTAGAACTGATCAATATATCTAACTTTAATAATAAAATTGCGATAAACCATTGGCGTCCAATTTTTTTTATTATTTAAAATAATTAAAACGGTCTCACGAACGCCACTGGTAAAACAAAAGCAAGTGTTTATCATGCTATAAATTTCTTTTTAAGTGGCAACAATACCTACTAAATTTGAAAGCAAAATCTAGAACAGTTTCTTTAAAAATAAGAAAAAACGATTTTTTTCGCAATATTTCAACACCCCGTAATATCCAAAACGAAGCGGTTTTGGAGATAGATAAGTTTATATGAACTTTATTAATTATTTTTATCTGCTGAATACGATGTTTAAGTTTCTCCATTATAATTCGGACTACCCTGTATAGAAGAAGAAATATGTTCATTTCTAACATTATTTTTAATCTATTATTATATTTTCTCATATTTCTATTGTTGTGAAAAATACATTAAATATTCATACAATGTTTTAGCTTTTGTAGGGATATTAACCCACGACCCCAGTAGCAAATGAGTTTAAAAGCTGGCACCTTCTCCACTCTGGGCTATTTAGAATTTTTTTTTCATGATATTTCAAACAAATTGTTTTTCATTTTTCTAGAATTGTGAGTTGGTAATTCTGCCGTCATTCTCTTTAAAAATAATGAGTGTTGAATTTCTATATTATACACAAATGAATCAACAAACAAATCACATTTTACCTTCGTCTGCAATCAAAACTCTAATATTAATTACCGGCAAAGTTTACCAAAAACTTTTTATGTTAAAGTTGAGTTTAGAAGGGTTGGAGCAAATTGTGAGACAAAGTACGATACGAGTGACAATCATCAAGTTCTAGACGCTTTTGGGAATTAGCGATTACATAGGATGGGCAAATGTGTGCAACTATCTGATTTCTAGTTGAACTATACCAAAAAAAAATACCAGCAGGAAAATTTTTGTTCAACATTAATTCTCCTCAGTGACGTACTTTGGTTTTAAAAGTGACGTCATAGTTAAAGTAGCAAAGAAGTATAGAAAGCTAAAATTAATATATAATACTACAAACATATTAAATTAAATAAATAAAATTTACATTGACCAGTCATTTATAGTTAATCGGATTATCAAGTCAAATGCTCTGACAGTGTATAGGTTAGGTACAGTATTTGTGCTCTTCTTAGAAAGCTTACAGCTCGACCAGGTGCGATATTTGGTCATCGTAGGTATTTATTTTTCATAATTCTGATTCAAAACAATGATCTCCACTAAATATGGAAGAATACTATTTGCCAGAAGAAACTCAATAATGTTCAAAAAATTTAATGAGTTAAGGTCAAATTTGGACCACTGAGTAATCACTAATAAATATTTAGAAGTACTAATTCAACTTCTTCAGCCCATATCTGGAACAAAAGCATTCGCGATTACATGGACGCTATTTTCTCGACAAAGGTCGGGACAGCTTTTATTTATAACGATGAATTTTATCTTTTACACACCAAATTTTTCGACAAAGGAAATTGGTAAGTTCATTCCGATAATATTGTTGTTTTATATTGCATTTATTTCTGAATATATTTACGAAATTATATATGTATTTGGCAACGATAAATATGGCGATTGATCTTTGATCAAATATAATTTTATTGCTTGGAAATTTTGATCGGTTTTAGTGATATCAAAAACCTATCAGTGACGTTTATATACTGGCTATTTATATAGACATATACACACATATATATGGTATATATATATATATATATATATATATATATATATATATATATATATATATATATATATATATATGTATATATATATAATTATTTTCCATTATATAATGGCTGTTTTCTGATTCGACGAAAATATCGACTGCAGGTAAAGATATAGGACGCACATACTATGTGTTTTGGGAGGGTTGTCTTTATTGAGGCTGGACACGCACAATCGTAAACAAATAATTTCATTATAAAATAATCTTCTACACAACACAAAATACCATGCAACTTTTAGTAATGATTTGTTGGAATGAAATCATGGATCGAATATTTTCATATTACTTCAAGTAGAAATTCTCGTTGTCTCCATCGTTCGTTACATTCATAAATATTTAAAAAAAAATGGACCGACGTTATTAGTTGGTGCTCTGAAAAATGCAAAGTAATATTAATTCTATTGATGCTGGTACTTGTGAAGTTGATGTCAAAAGTTATCAATCTAACTGCAACTGCACGCCTTCAAAAGTACCAGCACCAATAGAATTAATATTATTTTGTATTTTTCAGTGCACCAACTAATAACGTCTTTTAAATTAGCACCGCTTACGATGACAGTTTCCAAATATTTTCCATAATATATGTAGGTATGTAATTTAAAATAAGTGATGTCAAAATAAAGTTTGTGATGAATTAGGCATATTTCACTAGACGAATACGGTTGAGTAGTATTATTTTTAAATAGTATTATTTTTAAATAGTTTTTATTATTAGTTTTTAAATAGTTTTTATTACTTTCGGTTCTTGTATCAATGGACTCCGCAGCGATTTCTCAGGCCCCATACGGTCTAGAGACTTGAAATTTCGAATTCGTACTTAGATCGCAGACATCTCGTCGCCTGTTAAGCTCCAAGTGTGCTCCAATATTGGTAATTATAATTATCTCATTCAACCAAGATCATTATTTTTTCGACATGGAACGACAATTTCGGACAATGGGATCTGTCACTGGAATTACGCACGAGCATGGAGCGTATATATACGTCCCGTTCTCTGTTATATAGGTGCTCTCTGGAAGATCGTCTATGGTTATGTCGCAATTGTCAGACGTCAGACGTTATTGTTAATTTAAAGTTTAATTTTGTGTTGTGGTAGACAAACAGTAATTTGTTATGGAATTGCAGTTGCTGGCAAACACATGTACATAAGTATAGTTAAAATCGAGAAAAGGATAGCAATAGTAGGTACTCATCGGTACGGTTTAAATCTTAAATGCCTAATAAAAACTATTTTTAATTTTTTTTCAAAAATTTCACTTGTTAATATTGCTTTACCTTATAAAGAGTGTTTGCAATAACTCTACGCCTTTCGAGAAACATTTCTGAAAACTTTGATATTCAATTAGATATCTATAATATAACTGTGACCATAACCTCTGAAAAAAAAGGCAGCATTATTTCAATTCTCATCTTGAGAAGACCCATCTCATTCTAGGTGTCATCTTAATTGAACACGAAGGTCCTGAACTTATATATATATATATATATATATAAGAAGACCCGGTTTCGATTTTCGGTAATACCGGGGTAGGATTTTCCTGAGACACGTTACATAACCGTTAGGTCACGTACTATGTCGGAGCGACTTATGTGATCTGAAAACATTGGGAAACAGAACTTGGTCGGATAGTAATTTAGCTTAAATCAACTTATTGAACGATGAAACAAACGGCGGAGGTAGGTATTCAATAGTTCGACTGTGTGCTTGGATGTTTTTTACTTCTGTTCGTCTGTCTGTCTGTCTGTGGCAGCATTATCTCGGGAACGGATCGGTGTATTTTGTTGCTTTCTTTTTTATTTTGTTGGGTTCCAATATCACTCGCCGGTGGCACTGAATGAGAATCCTGTACACACTGGGTGTTGAGCTATAGCCAAAAAACGTGATTTGCTCAAGACTATAGCGCGAAAACGGCTCAAAGGATTTTGATTAAACTTGCCTAAAGTATTCTTCTGGGAGCCCTTTACCACCCACACAAAGTGTCACCTCTGAGAAAAAGCGCAAAAAAAGTTATCCTTGAATGAAATTCCGTATTTTCCACATGTTTCTTCAGATTCTGGCTAAACGTTTCATCTTGCGAACAAATGTTACATGACCATTGTTGTTTGTCTTGACATGCTGAAAAAAATGAGTGGTAGCACGATTTGACCAGAGGATTTTTACTTTACTACCGCTATTATCGTCGCTATGTAAGGAGACTATTGTAATAGTGTAAAATGTTTGATTCACTGGTATGCCTGCGAGCGGTAGGAATGTCGTGTGAGTGGACACACCAGATATTTTTAATTGAGTCTAGAGTCAAAAAAATATAATAAGCAACCATAAAAAGAAAAATACCTGACAGTGGAAACTTCAGCAGTTATGTGACACGTCAATAATGCTAATTTTGAAATTTACCTTGGCGCCAAAATCATAAACCGTAATTCAATTAAGTTGTATATACCTAACATGTCAAAAATGTCAGCGATATGAAATTAAAACCAATAGATCCCACAACATACAATTTCAATCAATCCTCTCCAGTGAAACAAAAAAAAACACACATCGATCAATTCAATACATATATTATAAATAGCATACAAGACAATTTATATAAAATAATCACAGTCATAAAACCAAATAATAATAATAAGCAGAGAACAATATTAATCATTAAACCAATTTTGAATTAAAGCATAAGGAAAATATTGTAATAGTGGAAAATTTTTCATTCACTGGTATTGGCCTGCGAGCGGTAGGAAAGTCGTGTGAGTAGACACACCAGATTTTTTTATATGGATGTTTGCGTCAAATAGTAAACGTGCTTTTTTCCCTTTATAGAGGACTTTTGAGAATTGGTCCCATTGACAAAAAAACGGCATTCAACATGTCTTACCCCTCATAAACTACTCACAAAGCGGGTGGTGGGGTCATTTTTTCGAAAATCGAAAATTTGAGATGACACAACTAAAGAAAAGATCATATCCGGCAACGTTTACATCAGACATTTTTCAAAAAAATCAAAGGTTTCCGAGTTTCAACATTGCGGCAACGTCTGAAATATGTGTCTCCGATATGTGGTGGGGACATTTTTTTCGAAAATTTAAAATATGTGAGGGTCAAATTAAACAAAATATTATATGTAGCAACATTTGAATTGGACATTTTTCAAAAAAATATTCGGTTTCCGATTTAACAGCAGTAGAAAAGTCTGAAATATTTGTTTTTCCGCGATGTTTTGAAATCTCTGAATAAGTATAAGCAACGTACTTTGGTGAACTTTGAATAATTTTAATGACTAATGTTACACTCAGAAGTGCGAAATAAATAATTTTTACAAAAAATTGCAAGTATGGACTATTACCTAATTGTTGCAATGAAAAATACAAAATAATATTGGTGAACAAAAAGCTTTCAATTTAACAATTTCAAAATTATCAGTATCAAAGAAGATAGATTCTTCAGTATCAGTAGAATTAATATTATTCTGTATTTCTCTGAGCACCAACTAATAAAGTCGATCCAATTCTTTGGAAAAAATATTTCTTCAGTTTCAAGAATGTGTGGAAGCATTTCGTAATGATCTCCTATATACTGTAACGTGGATAGGTTTATCATGTACTTACGGTTATTATTTATTTTATTATGTATTTGTTCTATTTCCTTATTTGTAGATTTATTCTCGTACCTTCCAGAAACTAATGTGGGGTACAGTTTGTCACAGTAATGTCAGTTTGACAAGCCTCTAGAACATTATTATGTGCGTCTGGATAATCATAGAACATAGAACGTTGAATGTCATGTCAATATTTAGATATATAAAGCCGTGTCGATCACGGGTCATAGTCAGTTTGTAACAGTCAGTATTATTGGGTCGGTCTGAGGAATCAGATGTTAATAGTAGTTCAATCGGAAAAGACAGTGACAGTTTAGATTGTCAAGGTGACAAGTGGTGACAGCTGTACTATAATAGAAGGTCGTGTACAGAGTGTTGAAATAAACGTTATTGGAAGCAATCTGCGAACTTTTGAGTATTACGCAAGTGAACTCACCCCACAACGTTTAGCACAGGGTTATACGTTTCAATAATTCTGTGTATATACATATAAGCTTTAGGCAAAAAACATTTTTGACCATTGTCATATTTTTTCGAGATTTTCGAGCACACACGATACATTTTTGGTGTCAAAAGTC
The DNA here is from genome assembly GCA_958507055.1 of Crioceris asparagi. Classification (NCBI taxonomy): domain Eukaryota; kingdom Metazoa; phylum Arthropoda; class Insecta; order Coleoptera; family Chrysomelidae; genus Crioceris; species Crioceris asparagi. The sequence goes on from OY293829.1 coordinate 2,510,899, forward strand.
TTCTATAAACTTATCTATAAATGATATTTGATTTGATATCTAGTACATTTTATGACCTCTATATAACATGATTTTTGATACACCTTCTTTGATCGATCCACGTAATAAATATATGTTCAACTGTCAAAAACAAAGCTATCATCCATCCAAGTTGCTTTTCTATTTGTTATGCTACTGAAATCAATCAATACCGGAAAACTCCCAATAGCTCAGCTACCAACATTCTGTGACAGCAATACAACAGAAATATAACTGTTTCTCATACATAGAACTTTCCTTGTCTTCAACAGTCTCCCGTTACATCTTTCCATACGATGACTCTCTTTGTGTAATTTTAAACCTCGTGTCCTCCTGTATCATCTCTCTCGTCAGAGAACAAAGGCAGAAGAATATTATGTGCTTTAGATGTATCTATCTTGTTCGCGGTATTTTTCAATAGGTTCATTTGGTGGATGATGATGGCGGGGATATTTTTATGCCAACAGGACAAATAATGAGAAAGAGACTGAGTGAGTGAGCATTGTTGACTTTCAAGTGGGCGGCAAAGGGAATTTGGGAGTTCCCAGAGGAGAGAACACTGCGCTGCTGTCAAAAAATAATGATATATATGCAAGAGAACGACATAAAGTAAGTAGGTGGGCTGTGCTACTCGACTTTGGATTGCCAAGACGATAAAACTGAAGCAGTTTATGGGGATTGTGAACTCGATATACATGGTGATATAGTTGTGAATAAATAAGTTACATTTTAGTGAGAAATAGAATTCTGTAACTATAAGAATATACAAATATAAGTTATGTACGTGAATTTAATATGTAAAATGAATTCGCAGACTAAATTTCGCCGTTATACTTATAAAACATCATCTAATAAAATACTAAATATTCTACTTAAATTTTTCAAATATAGGTACTTTTTTAAAAAGAAGAATTTAAATTTATAACATTTTTAAAGTATGAAATGTTTCTGAAAATATCTTGGCTTCTTTCCTAGGTGGGTATACTCGAGACTGAAGCTTGAGCTTGAATTAAACTTAACTTAAACATATATTATTCTTTAAAACATAACCTTGAAGTGAAACTGAAATCATATTGATACTCCTATATTGCTAGAGCCTATGAGTAGAGTTATCATGGACCTTCCGTCATTTGCTTAGGGCATGGCCTAACGAATGTACCACTGTTACCAAGTTTAAAACATATGATCGAAACAACAGACTGAAGTTTCAATCAGAGCATAACTCAAGAAAACAGAATATATAAAATTACAAAATTATGTTCAAGGATTTTTTTTGCAGCCACGTGCTTCGTGCTCCTAACCTCAAAGTCTAATAGGAATCAACGTATGTTATGGAGTCGACACGAAACGTTTGGCGAGAAGAGCAAAATGATGAAAAACTCACGTTTGGAGAAAAAAAAGAGTCAATAATGACGAGGTAAAGTGGAAAGTCATATGGAAAAAGAAATCTTTAACACAACGAACAGAAATTGAAAATGTTTTTAAAATGATGATAGCTTCAACTGTAAAAAATATTAAAATATATATATATATATATATATATATATATATATATATATATATATATATATATATAAACGTTGAAATTTTATCCAAATAGGATTTACCTCATGACGAGGAAATGCACACATATTTTCAAAAATAAAAAGAAAAATGTTGGTAGGTAATACAAGTCTTTCTCTACCTTTGCTATTAGTTGAGCAAGTAAAGCCGTGTGTGCGGTTTTCATTCTCATTAGCACTGCATCTCGTATTACTCACACAATTTTTACTTCTTCTTCGCTTCTACCTTTTTACTACATGAATTGTAGGACGGAGGGGGAGAGGCGCGTACACGAACACTTTTTTGTACATTTCGTCACGGAGAGACCTGGTGCTGCCTACCTAATTAACACCAGAGGGAGCTATTACTTGTTGTATACAGCTGCTGCAGGCAACTTTTATGAAAAAATCCGAGCTAGCTGGAACAGAACCGTTAATAGAATCTGCAGCAGCTCTCTATCTCTCACAGAAAATGTAAAGTTGTAAAAAACTTTAGCGGCAAACAGCAAACAACTTTAGATTGGGTACTTTAATGCTAAGCTGTTGGCTAATGGGAAAACAAGAAATGCCAATATTAATTAGAAGAAATTAAGATGCTTTTCTCTGCAGCTTTCATAAGCTTATTAAACAATGATTGTCTCACAGAGAAAATTGAAAAGTAGAAGCGTGGCTTATGCAAAACCTTCAGAAACCATTCATTCGAAGAATAGATCCAATCTTCTTTTCAGTCAGTAGGTGAAGTACACTTATAGCACATAAAGATTTTATAATTAAAATTCCCAAGGGTTCGTCCTTCTTCCAAACAAATTTGGGATGAAATTCCAACTCTAGTATCGTCAAACTCTTTTAGAATATAGCTGAACCAAGTACATATAATCAAGCGGGAATGCGGTAAAGACAGCCGCAAAAACTTTTCGGGATTTTAAGCAAAAACACACAACTTAGACGGATTCACTGTCATGGGGGAATATAGGATGATTGCGGTCACGACAAGTAATACACCATGGAATTTCCAAGACACAGATATATATAAGAAGCCAACTTCAAAGCATAATATAACCTTCGTCTGATAATAGTCGCTAAGGGCTTGAATTTAATTAGAATAATGCTCCGGGTAGGGCATGTTGACGCAGATACCGCGAGATTTTTGAGTCTGGCAATGGGGCAGTAATTTTTTTAGATAAAAGCTATTCTTGTGAGGATTAAACCAAATCAAGACTTTACCTGTAAGTTTTAACTTAGATCCTTGTGACTTTGGACGTTATTTTGAGCTGGAAATTGAGAATATTTTGGTACAAGGTTCAATTGAAATTATCATCACCGTCATCTACTCAGCAATTTAATACAATTCTTTGAAAGTACCCTAGAAAAAGAGATAGCTGCAAAATAGAAGAAAAAAGAACATATAGCATTGCCAAGAAATAGACATTTCCACAAAACTCACTCAGCTAAAGTGGAAACAGGTCGAAGAGATTGTTGTAACCATGCCATAAAACAAGCAGTCAATCGTGTAGGGAGAGTAAGATCCTGGATTTATTGACCAAATTGAGAATGTTGGACGTAGAGTAGAGACGTAAAGAAATGTGATAGTCCTGCCAGCCCCTTCTTCCATAAGGGCATAAATTCCGCCATGATTTTTCCGATTTTATCGAATAGGAAGTAGGTATATACCTACTAGTCTTCTTCTGTCGTCGACTTGAGCAAATAAAGAAAATAATCGAAATACATAAATACATATATACAGAAATATATGTACATACGTATACATATATAGATTTCTATACTTTAGTATTTACATTTTGAAATTATGTTTGCTCTATAAAACGCTGATGCAGTAGGTACTTACATATATTATGTTCGGTCCAATGTAGAAGATAGGAATGAAACGAATCGAACATAAGGGGCGAGGATATGTGGTATTTTAATTCAAAATTCTATTTCACCTAGGGACATTGTCGAAGCCCCATGGAGATCTTGGACTTGATGGAAGGATGAAATTTTCTATTTACATTTAAAAAAATATTCTACTATAATTTAGAGTCTCATTTTTCGACCATCAGTTCAATTTAAACTGTTAGAAAATAAAATGTAGGTACTGTAGAAGAATCAAATTCACCAATTCAATAAAAATTGATTTACATCGGCAGCAATTTATTTATCTTAATAAAGGAGCTATTGGAACAAAAACATTCAAAAATTAAACAAACGAACTGAAGAAGACCGTCAGGAAAAATTGCAACTGCAATTAAAACCAAATGTTTTTAAGATGTTTCATAGAGAATGGTCATACTCTTAACGGCATATTCTATGGTCAATTGTTGATTTGACATTAAAATTAATATTATTTTGAATTTTTCAGTGCACCAAATAATAATGTCGGTCCCATTTTTTGTAAAAAATATTTATTTTACACTTTCGAGTTTAACATTAGTTACAAAAATTGTTGAACGTTCACTAATACCAATAAAGATGGTAAATACTAGTATCCACGTATATTCTTTGCGTGTAGTTGTTATTATTGAGATTTCAAAACATCGCTACGGAAATACGCATAAGTATTATAGATGTTACCATTTTACCACCGCTGTAACTCGAAAACCGTAACTCTTAGGAAAAAATGTTCAATATAAATGTTGCTACAAATAATTAGGTCTTTCATGTAGTACCAACAGATTTTCAATTTTGGAAAGAAATCTCACCCTCCACATTTCAAAAATACACATATTGGAGAATTTAACTCTTACTCGAAAACCGTAACTCTTTGGAAAAAAAATTTTCCGCATATTTTCCTATCTTCAATTATACCATCTCAGATTATCGATTTTCGAGAAAATTTGCCACCTCCACCCCATTCGGAGGCGGTTTTCGGAGGGAAGGAGATTTCGGATTTGCGTTTTCATGAATATGGAACCATTTCTCAAGCTTCCTCTTTCAGATGAATCAAAAATCATCCAAATCGGAGTACGTTTACTATATAATTTCATGACAGTTTGACTATGTTATATGCTCGGCCACATGATATAATAAATTCTACGATTGAGTCACGACTGTATAGGCATATAATATGAAGCAAAACAAAATTACCTCCGGCAGTCTCGGTCTTAACTATTTCCGGTATTCTTGAATGCAACAAAACCATATTAATCACTTAAGTAAATCGTTGACGTTGGTGCAATTGAATTTATCTCCCAACCAAGGTCCAGTCCACAGTTAAGTGTTAAATAGATATAGATAGGTACTTGTATTTCTTCAGATGAGAGCTACAGATCGACGAATCTACCTACCTATAGGCTTCGATGGGGCAACTTTAATTTCGTTAAGTGTCTATTTGTGTGTGTTCAATCTGCCACTCGATTTACCATCGATATATTGTGTGTGGGTTTAAAAAGTGCTAAACTATTTAATGCTCCGATGGACCGGATAAACAACCTTTTAAGCGACATGTTTTCCCTCTCCCCCATTTCATTCCCTTAATATCAAGCTACGCCAAGGCCTATCTATTTGTCGCCCTATCTCGGTATTTTAGCCTGCGTTTTCGCAACAACAACGACACGGTATGTATGTAGTATCGGGATTCTATGCATAATGTAAGGGCTGGTTTTGAACGGTTTCATCGAAAAGGGTGTGTGAATGAGTAGTAGAATATCGCCGCCTCACTTTAGACTATCTGACACATTTCAAGCACAGCCAAATAGGTATACTGCGTACGTAATCTTTGAGGGCGGTGATACCAATAATTTGATACAGATTGCGATTTTGTCGACGCAAACCCTACCCAATTTTGTACGAACTTTTCCTTTGAGATGTATGAAGATAAAAATCAAAAAGGAAATATTATAAAATAGTTTTCATAAAACAAAAAACAATTCTGGTGTCTCCAATCATCACCTGACTATTTCACCGCTTTTAAGCGAATTCCATATGGATGTTAAAAATCATCTGATCACGTCGTATGACCATTAATTTTTTACACTTGACAATGGTTATATTCAAATTTGAGGTAGAAGAACAGTTTATCTAGAAAATTTGACGTTTCCAAAGGATCTCGATAATTTCACTTTAACAGCGGCCTTTCAGGGCATCTTTTGGATCTGTTTCCACTAAAGATGCTCAATTCATTTTGGCGAAGGAAAAAATTCACAAGTTTACTATTTTCACCTCGAATTTCTCTCAATTCCGGCTCAAATGACAGGTCTGTGCGCCACTACGCTGCTGCACTGTTTATTTGAATGGCGTATTATCAATATTTCATTGGTCATTTATTTATTTATTACTTTATTCAAACAAAATCGACTTCATGTATCAAATGTCCGTACAAACGTGTCATTTTGGCAACATCGCACAATGGCTGTATCTGCAACGTTAATAGGGGCAGGCTGATTTTTCCTTCCCCTTGTATTTCTTTGGCTACGTTTTCGCTAATTCCAGCACTTTTTCTATTTATCGGGTTAATTTTGTATTACATTAGTCAAATTACTACTAAAACATTAGCACCTATTTCCCCCCCCCGCCTTTTCACATTAAAATGATATCTTATTAATTTTTTGACCGACTTCCCAAAAGGAGGAGGTATACAATTCGATTGTGTGCTTTTTTTTTTTTTTTTTTTTTTGGTTTGTGCGCGCCTTTCATATAGTAAACGTACTCCGATTTTGATGATTTTTGATTCATTTGAAAGAGGAGGATTGAGAAATGGTCCCATATTCATAAAAACGGGAATCCGACATCGCGTTCCCTCCGAAAACCGCCCCCGAAGGGGGTGGAGGGGGCAAATTTTGTCGAAAATTGAAAATCTGCGTTGATATAATTACAGATAGGACAATATCCAGAAACGATTAAATGGAACATTTTTTCAAAAGAGTAACGGTTTTCGACATAGAGACATTTTAAATTCTCAAATATACCTATTTTCGCTATGTGGAGAGGGCGATTTCTGTCGAAAATTGAAAATCTATTTGCAGTACATGAAAGACATAATTATTTGTAGCAACATTTATATTGAACATTTTTCCCTTAGAGTTACGGTTTTCGAGTAAAATCGGTGTTAAAATGGTAACAACTAAAATATTCAAGCGTATTTCCGCAGCGATGTTCTGAGATCTCAATAATAACAACTACAAGCAAGGAATATACGTGGGTAATAGAATAAGTACTATCTTCATTGGTATTATTAGTGAACGTTCAACGATTTTGGTGACTACTGTTACACTCAAAAGTGTGAAATAAATATTTTTTACAAAAAATTGGACCGACTTTATTAGTTGGTGCACTGAAAAGTATAAAATAATATTAATTCTATTGGGGCTGGTACTTGTGAAGTTGGTGCCAAAAGTTACCAATCTATCTGCAACTGCACAACTTCAAAAGTAACAGCACCAATAGAATTAATATTATTTTATACTTTTCAGTGCACCAACTAATAAAGTCGGTCCAATTTTTTGTAAAAAATATTTATTAATTTTTAGTTTGGCTTGCTATTAAAGCGTGTTTTTTAGTTTCTTAAACTATTATTTATTTTTATTAACAAATCATTGAAAATAGCGTCTTCCGCCTCAACTTCATTAAAAGCTATGCTAACATACATCTATTTTTACAAACAATTGACTATTGCCTTGTTCTCACTGTATATTAGACATCATTTCCCATAAATGTCAGTCTTCAGTATCCTGTCATGATGTTCCTGATGATCACGCTTAAGGCTGGTATACCTATATATATATATATATATATATATATATATATATATATATATATATATATATATATATATATATATATATATATATATATATCCATCTAATTCACGAGAGAAAAAAAACACTCCAAAGCCCTTTCGTGAGTCGTCACATTATTTGTACTCATTTCCTGAAGGCCGGTAGGGATAGTTATATATGAAGCAGCCAATTTCCTGGCACAGGACTAAGGCTAATACGCACACAACGGCCATTCTTCTTTTTCTGCTTTCAACAAAACAATAATAATTATTATATGTGTTGTCGCAACACACATTTCTCTTGTTTAGGCCGTGTAATAATGGCCAAGGGCGGCTGTCTGTTCCATCCTTGAATGGAAAAGAGATCATCTCATAGTGCCCGTCTTGTGAGAAAACAAAAAAAAATGGAGCACATGCGTGATGCATTGTTAATATCCCCAAGGTACAGTTATTTCAGATAAAAAATGATTAAATTTATATTAATTAACAACAAACAAGTGAATGAAACGCTTTTATTTTGAACAGAATAATAAATATACTTAATTCTCAAAAATTTAGTTGGGTAGATGAATCAATTGTGTAACTTTTTTGACACTTGAAAAAGATTTGCAATACCAACGGTGAGAAAAACCTGCCTGATACCTACCTAATAAGTTCCATCTGATAACAAGAATTAGTCCGCACGTTTTCATTTAATTGAAAAATTTGAAAATTTTTGCGTCTATTTCCAAAGCTCTCTTACAGCTAAACAAATCACAAACTGGATGGATTTCTATATTTTTCTATGTTTCATAGCAAAGTTATTGAGTACAATAATAGTTATTTATTACAATTTATTACTCATATCGAGCTATTTAATTTGATACGTCGAATAATTCGCTTGGAAAAAAATCCTTCCAATTTTCTAACCTGACTGACAGTGTCAAATTTCAACTTTCTCCGTCCTGTAAATCCGGAGAAATAAGCTATGACTGACGGGCAGACACGAATTCACTCGAAGAAAATTTTTTTTTTAAATTATATAACCCAAAAAATCTACCCCCTGCATAAGAAATTACTCATTAACGCTAAACAAAAACGTGATGCGGTAACCTGACTCTGTATAAATATCTACCGAATTTGAATTATTTTCTGTAGATTCTGAGAAAATAGACGGACATACAGACAGACAATCAAATTAATTGTATACCTCTTCCGCTTAGAAAATCGGCCAAAAATAGGTTTGTATATTGCTAGAGCTTCAAAACAGAAACCTCAAGTTTTTTCTAAAAAATTTATAAAATCATCAAAAGTTTCAATAAATTAATAAATATATCAATAAAATTGGTTAACATTAAATGTACCTACCTTTTTATTGAACCACTCATCAAATATTATTCAAAAAGGATTAAAATGTAGAACAGTAGAATAAAATTTTTATTTATTTATTATAATAACAGATCATTAAGATCATTATAAATATAACTTATTGTAGATCTTTATTAACGACAATATTTTCTAGCAAAGCTATCATTGAATTCATATTTTCGAAAGCTTGAAGATAGTTCGTCACCTTCGTCATCAAAAGTTGTCATAATATCGTATTTTTGCTTTAAAGCAAGTGTTATGTATAAAAAAACAAAAGCCTCAAGTTTTTTTTCTAAAAAGAGTTTGTAAAATCATCAAAGTTTCAATAAATTAATAAATATATCAATAAAATTGGTTAACATTAAATGGACCTACCTTCTTATTGAGCCACTCATCAATTATTACTCAAAAATAATTAAAATTTAGAACAATAGAATAAAGTTCTTATTTATTTATTATAATCACAGATCATCAAGATCATTCTAAATATAATTTATTGTATATCTTTACGATGAATTACCAGAAAAATGTTCCAGAAAATGATCCCTTCTTTAATTTTACTTTGTGATTGTCTTACATATCTATAACTATTTTTCAGCAGCATTTCAAATAAAAAAATACCGATGGCCTGTAGTCAGCGGAAAGGTAAATTTTTCAAAATTCATTGAATTGAAATTTGAACAACCTTTTCATTGGTATACCTACATGTTATTACATATAAATGTCGTATGTGTCATAGCCTTGCGGTTAGAGGTTTTTGTTTTGGCTGTTGAATATATAGGAGACAGGGTTCGAGTTCCAGTTCACGGCAGAATTTTTTTTCGTTTATTTCTTTTCAATAAATATACTATATTTTTTTTTAATCAAGGTCTATATTAAGATCTCCAGAAAATGTACAATTACATCAAGTTTATATTGAGTGTTCATGTTTTATCAATATTTGTTATTTTCCTTTATTAATTTTTATTTTTTTACCTGTGTATTTTATGAAAAATTGCTTTGAACAAAAGTTGTAGGTACTGATTATATCTATAACCTAAAATTGTTTTTGATGATATTTACACTACGGCTCTTTTTTGATAATTTTTTTAAATGTTTGAATGGCCGCCATTTTGAAACTACTTACCCGATATTGCCCAATAACGAACTCGACCGAGATATTTGAGAGATTGATTTTTCAGACATATAACAACATGCCGTTGAAATTTTTTCGAAATTCAAAAGTGTGAACGATCGCAATAGGTACATTTCTATAAGAAATTTACCCAAAAATAATAATCAAAATCAACATTCAAATGAACTGTATACCTCTGTGTTTCTATGAAGTCGGGGAAAAAATCACTACAAACGCAGAGAACAATAAACACAATGCAATGCACTGCTTTATATTTCAAACCGCTCATACCATATTCGGTAATATTATACCAACTTGTCAAGCTTCTGTACCTAGTCGTATAAAATATACAATAAGGATTTGTTCATCTAATGCCCAATATGGCGCATAGCACAGAAGGTTAAAGCGCAAATGAAGTGAATATATACCTATATACCACATATATATATTATATACCTATATTATATACGTATAATGTGCATCCATATTAGTTCATTACCATTCCGTGTCCGTGATTAATTATTTCAACTTAAATGACTTAAATGCATTTGTGATGGATTTTCTCTACGCTATTATATGGTACCTATCTCTATTCAATAAATATGAACGTATAATGCCATTATTGCAACCCGAGCACTGGTTGAGACTAGCGAAAAGTGTTCAATTCAAATAATAAGTACCTTGAGCACCGAGTTTCACACGGGTAACACAAGGTTTATGGTGGGTCTACAAGAATGACCAAGGATGATTGAAATTTGCTCAAAAAATGGTCAATATGTGTTGTGATCTGTAGATTGTTGAATTTTACCTTTCCATGTTCTAAATCAGTAATTTGAAATTACAACGTTTCAAGCATGATAAAAGAAGACCTTGAAAACTATAAAGTTACGTCGTTGACAGATACCGAAAACAAATATTGAAAATGCTCAGACACAACAAGTTTTATATTTTATAACATGAAAAATTCTACTTCCCTTCCAAACCCTTCATGTGACATCCAACACACCATTTTTATAATATATTTTTGTGACACATGAGATCTGATGTGTTAAATGTCATAGAATGCCACGGTTGCACCAAAAGTTGACAAGTTACAGCGTTTTGCATATTTTTTCTTAAATAATTTTGTTAATAGGAGGGAAAATTCTAAAATATTTGCACAAAAAGGGTAATAAATAGACTTTCGATTGTTCAGTCGCAGATACGATAACCGTCATCATTTGCTAGTTGTGTAGAACGGTTGAATAATCGTCCAGAGACACAATATATTGTCAACACAACAAGAATGGCGACTTTTTTACCAGTACTAAATCAATACAACTGTTTTTCAACATACACCCGCTGATATCAACATCATTCATAGACTTATGAGTGTATTTTTATCACTAAACAAATATAATTTATCCATTATAAATCATCACTCATACCTGGTGATTCATACATACAGGGTTCTGCAGCTTAGCTCCCATCTTCTATTACTTGATTATACAGAGTTGATGTATTTTATAAAAATTACCTGCTATATATTTTGTTTGTTAATTGTAATAATCACTGTAAAAAAATTGGTAAAAGCCTTTACCTATGACTTCCCTCCACAAACCACCCCGCTACGAGATGGAAACAACCTCGTCGCTTCTACCGTTCTTATATTGACACTTAATATTTTGGACACCCTGTATATGTGATTAACGAAAACATTGCGTCGCCGGTAGTCCTTAAATATGCATACCAAAATTCGTTGTCCTAGGTCAAGCCGTTATTGAGCTACAACGCCAACAAACTACAGACAGGCAGACCGACAGACTTGAGATATAATGATTTTCGTGATCTAGGAACCCCAAAACATAAATATCAGCAAAAATCTCGAGGTCGATTTTTTACGTGAATACAATACTTCCCTTATTGAGGGAAGTGAAAAATAAAACTAGAAAAAATCGACTTTACAAAAGAATAATTAAAATATAAAAGTATTTCGGTGATAAAATCATACTTATTGCAAAAAGACCTAACAAAGTTCTTAACTATGTTAGATTGACACAATTATTCAGTGCCCAAATTTTTTTTGGCAAAATTTATAATTTTCAAGTCACTATATTTTCCTTAATTCAAATTGGACCCCCTGTATATTTTTATGTCATTCGGTGCGGAATTAAGAAACAAACATTTTTTCAAATCACAATCCTATCGCTATTCTGAACATATTCAAAGTTATAGCCAGAAAATTAGTTTATATCAATTTTATATGAATCGCCATTTTGAAAAATAGAAGCTAGGTTGGTTTCGTTTGTAATGACCTTGGTGTTTATTAGAATGTCAAGATCCTATTTGCACTACAATAAAGAAAAAGTTGCGATCAATTTATTAAAATATCTATGGCCGAACATAGACTAGACTAGAACTTAGCTTCATGACCCGGTGTACTGTAAACGTATATTTAAATTGTATTTTATCAAGGTTGTGCTTTTTTCTGATAAGGAGATAATTTTCTTGTTTCATCGCACATATCATAAAATGAAAATTCCAAAGAACCGTTGATCATGTTACAAATCTTAATCAATATATTTGTCATCTGTTTTGCTTTCTTCAATACACAAGGCATCTAAACCAGATACCTGCTTATTATAATTATATTACTTTGGAATAAATAACAATTATATGCAACATAAATTTAATATCACTCTGTTATATGAAACTTTCACGATATAATTCATAACATCCTTTCTCTTCCAGTTTTATGACAGTTTTGGTTGGGAGATTAATGAATCCTGCCATGAGACTTTCTATTAAATTGATTTTATACATTAAAATATAATATATGAAGAAAATCTAATATGAAAATCTATTAGACAATTAAAATCTGTAGTAAAATACCGCCAACATCATTAGTGATAATTCTAGTGGCATAGGTAAGTAATTTACTTAAATGTAAAAAGTTTTATGATTTGATAACATTGGAATGTTATGTAACGAAGCAAACGAAACAACCCTCAGGCTCAGGCCACAAGTTAAATTGGAGTAAATTGACGAAATAATCTGATTTTACCCGATAGGACGGCGTTAGCAGAAAACTAACTAAGTTTTTGTTTTCGGCTTACATTGAACTTTCCTAATCGTTGTCGTCCTAGGTAAGTGCCAAGTACCGTAAAGACATAATTCGCAGTAAACAAGAAAAACAAAAGCCCAAAAGCGACTCTCGCGAGAAAGTCATTCCAATAGTTCCGAAGCCAAGAAGGGAAAGCAATAAGCTATCCTGGAACCTGGAAGACGAACAAAAAAAAAACAACATCTGCAAAGCTCGGACTAGTGCGGAGTTTATGATTCTTTGAGAAAATTTTCATGTGCCGCTCCTTAACGAGCTGGAAAACTATAAACTATGTCGATTAGGTAAGTGGCGAAAATTCGGATGGTAAATAAAGAGGAAATAGAAATCTCTTCCATTTTGGACAAATTGGAAAGGTGAAAATTTTTCATTTAGTTTTTTAAATGTTTTTTCACTTTGTTATCACAGAAGATAATCAATTCATAAATATATCTACATATTAAACAAAGAAACCCTCAAATTTATTGCAATTTCATCATATTTATAATGAATAATAAGACAAAACTATAAACTCTACTGACAATTGACAAGCGAAAATTGACAAGAGACAATTGACAAGAGACAATTGACAAGCGACAATTGAATTGAATGGAAATTGCTTCATCGCATGGAAAATGCTAGTAATAGTCTGAATAAAAATAATCTAAGCTTAATAAATACAAATAACGATAAATATATTATTTTCAGATATTTCTCCACTGTCATAAATAACAGATTGTTGACGTATAAATTGTATTAATTCATGACCGCCATCTAGTAGTAGAAAACGAAAATTGCTTTTCAGCCCTGGGTAAAAAATGACTAATTTTCAACCCTCTAGACAGGCTCGAAAATCCAGTTTTTTGTATACCTAGTGAATTATAAAACATTTTTTACTCACAACTGAGGCGTTTCTGTTAATAAGTGCCGGATATTGCAGGACAAAATTGATTACCTGAAAAAAAAAAATTAAATTCATATTTTATTCCATAGAAGTACGAGTATAATTGGAAAATTAATTATAGATCTAGACCTATAGTAGTGTTATTTTCTCTGTGGAAGTCACCTCTTGATAATTGAGAAATTTCATACAGGAAATCGTAAAATGATTAAAATAAAATTGATACATTTCAATATTTATTATCACATTTGACATTCCAAATATATTCTTCTTTGTTTTGTCGACTTACGATTGTGGTATTTTATTGAAAATGCAAAGTTTCAAATAAATTTTAATATTTCTTTTAACGTGGCTTAATAGAGGAGCATTTAAAATTCGACTTTTCAAGACTTTCCACAGCCCGAATAGAAGCTATGCTTTGGAAACTCCTAGTATTTTTCAATTACATTAAATTCTCACGTTCAATATATGTACCATTATTAATCCTTTGAGGATTTCATAGATCCTGAATCCTGAGAGAAAGTTTTCAAATATATCTTTCATACAAGCACAAGATGTAAGAAACTATGATGTACTTTGTAAAGTTCTGGAAGAAGAATATAAGAAGATGGGATAATAATAACTGTCTCAAAAGTAGGTCGATCTCGTGTGGTCTCATCATCCAAGAAGTTTAAAATCCGGATTTAAGATGACAAATTTTGACGGTGGTGAATTCATTTTAATAATGTACCTGGTAGCGTCGTAGACTACTAGGTACCTACATCAATAGATATTTTTTACAAAAAATTGGAACGACGTTATCAGTTGGTGCACTTAATTCTATTGATGCTGATACTTTTGAAGTTGTGCAGTTGTAGTTAGATTGAAAACTTTCGGAACCAACTTCACAAGTACCAGCACCAATAGAATTAAATTTATTTTGTACTTTTCTGTGCACTAATTGATAACGTCGGTATAATTTTTTGTGAAAAAATATTTATTTCACAATTCTGAGTGTTAAATTTGTCACGAAAATCGTTGAACGTTCATCATTATCCAGGTATTCTTTGCTTATATTTGCAATCTAAGAACATCGTCGCCGAAATACGCATATTATACACTTTACCACTCTTTTAACTCAAAAACCGTTACTCTATGGAAAACATGTTCAATATAAATGTTGCTACAAATAATCTGGTAATTAATTTAAATTTTCGAAAGAAATTGCCTTTTCCGCATAGCGAAAATACACATATTTCAAATTTTAACATCGAAGTAACTCGAAAACCGTACAGTCTGTGTCAAAATTTGCGTTTTTCTGTAACTGGAAAAAAGGTGTCAAGTTCGAAATTACCAAGTTCTTATACATATTATCATTTCATAATCATATGAACCTTAGTACTCTCGCAACAAACTTGAAATAATCTAGCAAGTTTGAATACATCTGAGGATGTTTCAAGTGGGCTTTATTTGTATAATTTCATCCACTCGAATATTCATCTTAGAATTTTCATGCCGCTATTCAATTCCGCTCAGTTATTATACCTAGCTTAGAATTTCTTGGGGTACCTAATAAGTTCGTTGTATTTTCTTTGATAAAAATCGTTGGAGTCTAAAAATTAATTACATGCTGGTCTTGTTAGCCATGGTTACCGGGCCAATTGAATTATTCTGAAAATATTTCATTTTCAGTAGGTAGGTGCCATACTTATGTACGAAATTCCTGGGTGGAAAAACAAAACCATTGAAACAGCTTCTATGAAGATTTGTAATTAATTAATGCCAAATATAATTAAGAAGCACAGGAGGATTTTGTCAGTACACAATGACGTTCCATCCACATCCAAGATGATTATGCTTCCAGCACAGTTAGTTAGAAAAGGATAGTCGGTATATTTAATTTGATAGGTTTTGACTTGGGTCCTAGCGCCATGAAATAAACTTTGTTGGAGTCAGGTTCATTCCAATTGAAAAATTATTTTAGTTCAACTATTAAATATTGAAGTCTTGTTCTCCTCTTCAGTTTGAGTCGATCGATAGAACAACATTGACTCGAAGTGAATTCAATCCAGATCAAATCATCGTCCAGTTACAAACAAATAATCACAGTTAATAAGTCATCCAGCAATATCCTTTTTAACATCTTGTGTGTGAAGAATCTCGTAATCCCATAAACATAGGTTTTTTATCAAGTAACAATAAATAAATATAAATAAAACTATGACCCAATTCTTGAGAAACAAGTCAATAAGTGTAGATATTATATAATATATAACCAGCGAAACTTTTGAAACGGTGATAATATCCTTCAACAAACATAGTAGAAAATATTGTTAAGGATGGACTCTAAATGTGAAATCTTGGATGTAATTGTTTAAAAATACTTTTTAAATATATATTTATTGTAATCACACATTAATCTTAATAATAAAAAAATGTTCATATTTGCCAACGACCTTTTTAGATGATCTAGAGACAACCGAGTGAATTGCATGAACAAATTAATGAACTTTATCTTTTTGCGGTAATATTGCCTGTCCTGGTCAATACTCCGCTTTATAGAGGGTTAATGGAGAGTTAAGCGTCCTTTCCATTACCATATCTCCTTCACCCCCCCCCAAACATACCTGCTCTAATATTATTATTATTATCCTTTCCAGTAGTTTCCAGAACATTGACGACAAAACTGCCCTGCGTTGCCCCTTTCGTATCTAGCCAGATATTCGCAATCCTCTTAGTAGAGGCAAATCGCCTGCTATGTGTACGAGTTACTTTTCACAACAGGAAGTTGTTCTCGCGTAACGGATTAGTAAATCTTTGGAAAATCCTCCAGAACACGGAAAATCGTTACTAACGCTCTATATCTCCGTCTCTGTCTGTTTAACAACAGCGAACTAAAACCGTTTGCTGGCAGTTAAGAGCAGAGCCGCGTGAAGACAGAAGAAAGCACTCGTTCACGGTTCAAAGGGAAGAGAGAAAGATCCTTGATCTCTCTACTTCTTATTCTCTCTCGTCTATATAGTGGAGGCGGATATAGTGTGTGTATGTGAGTCTCGATGAGATGGAGAAATATGTCGAGAATACACGAAAGGCAGGCTTACACAGATGAGCTTATCTGCCAAGACAGAGAGCACGACGCATCATCATCTCATAGAAGCTATAGAAACCCAGTTTAATCCATTGCACGATGATCTTAATCATAATAAATGGTGTTTACTAAAAGTGAAAAAAGAAATAACATCCGATGATAGGGATTTGAATGTTGTAATTAACAATGTAATTAGCATATTATTCTAGCAAAGTTTACGAGCTCAGTAAGATCGAATACCCTAACAATTTCCACGAAAGGTTCTTATTGAATTGAATAAATTTGACTGTGAAATTGAAAAAAAGTTATTCGAAATCAAAACTTCATTCATCTTCGCTCAATCCTGAAATGTTACGATAAACTTAGTATTATTGTCTTTTTTTTTAATAGGAGCAACTTTATCAGTTTGTGCACTGAAAAATCCGAAAATAATGTTCATTCTAATGGTGCTGGGTAATTTTGAAGTAGTGAAGAATTTTGGCAGCAACTAAATTTCGTCCAATTTTTTTACCGGTTTTGCGGTTTTTCTCTCAAAAAATTCTTCCGTAAAGTGAGTAGGATAAAGAATATTTTTGAAAAATCGAAAGATTTGAGACGGCAAATTTAAAGAAGAGATCATTTTCCGAAACATTCAAACGGAACATTTTTCAAAACCTTCAACGGTTTCAAAGAACTTTCGTTGTTTCCTACGATTGTTTCGTCTAGATCCCACATTTTTTCTTTATATTTTATATATTTTTTAGCTCCTGAACAGTATTCATTTTAAATGTGGTATTATGTATTGCCACGGTTCAAAGACTTATTTGGTAAATCGGTGTTTAGACTATTGCAAGAATTTTCTTTTTAATTTATTGACTTTTTTTTCAAAAGCCACTGGATGATATCTTTTCTACATGAACTAGTCGATAACTTTTCGCATTTTCTTGAATGACAGCTGACGTTCTCCAACCAACGATTACAGAAACTGAGGGGATTAAATCCCTGAAAAAGTTATATATGGAGGAGTAGATAAAATAGATTAAACTGCTCCATGATATAAAACTTTCATAAAAATTAGATTTTCTGTTTCAACAGTTGATATACTATGATGATGCTGTTTTTCACTAAGAGCAAAAAGTAGCATTGGTTCCTTTAAATGTATAACAGGCTGTGCAAAATACAGTCATCTATCATTTTTGATAATAATGAATGAACACAAATTACTAATTACCATTTATTTTCACAATACTATCAGTAATTTGAAAAGTTTTGGTCTTGGTATGATTTGACCTAAATTACCAGAATACTAAATGATCAAAGAAATCTTTAAAGATAGCACCGTCAAGTTATTTTTTTACACCAAAAATCTGCGATTCCTGATCACAATGAAAGATTTGTCATTTTTTTTTAGATAAGTATGTACCTTAATCAACTTGACAATGCCATCTTCAAAGAGAACAAGCTTCTTCAAGAATTATATTTGGTATGTCAATTTTAAATGTAATTTAGGCTATTTCTAGATACCCATACACCAACCTCAGATTCGGATTGGGGTATGGGATTTAACGAAATTTCCGGAGCCTATAAAGCTCTCAATAATAAGGTATTACGTCAAGTTTGTTGAAAATGCCATACCAAAGACATTGCTACACTTGGGAATTCCCCAATGCCTTAGCTAGCCGCAACACAAGTTGAGTTTCTCAAATGCAGCAAAAGTTTCGTGTATTTTATTTCATTTTTTTTCCTCTTCCCAAGTTGGAGAGCTAGTTGTGTGTTTATAAATTGATAGAAGATTTCTCTGTGCCTTTTTTTTTTGCTCACTTACTTACTTGAGAGAAAAGTTCCTTCCTGAACTGAAGTCGAGCGTAGGTACTCGTTCCGGCCAACCTAATACACATACATTATGTAGATTTCCTTTTTCCAAATCAAAGTTCAACAAAGATGTTGAGAGAAAGGTAAACAAAATAGTAGGAAGTTGTCACTTTTTTTTTCTATTCTAGCGCGGAAAAGAACAGCTTCTCGAGGGCCCCATACATCTTTCTTCGAACGGTATACATATTTATATGTATGTGAGAACATAAGAGAACTGAATTGAACCCAGATTCAATTTATCAAACCTGATCATTTGAATATATTTATTATTTGATTTTTATTCGTATAATGAAATTTGTAGGCACTATGACAGATGCATAAAAATGTGGTTTGAGCATTTTTTGGAAATTTGGACATGTGGTCATAACGTTAGTTTTACTGATAAATGTTTTTAAACGGTATTTATTACTTTCGGTTGTTAGGATAAAGTGCATTTTCCAATTACGGGTCACCCACATGAAATTCATGAAGAGCCATTTCATCCCCATTTGCAGTGTAAAAGTGAACCGTATCTGGTGAAAGCTACAGATCTATGATAAATGAGTTTTGGTTGCCATTAGTTGCTAAATTGGTTCAAGCAGGATGAAGCAACCGCGCACACCGCTCGGGCACAATGAAGATTTTAAGACAACAATATCCCTGCCGTGAGATTTCCCGTTTTTGGCGATTTGAACTGGCCGGGCAAATCGCCAGATCTGAGCGCATCAGACTTTTCCCTTAGGGGTTTTGTGAAATTTCATGTGTATCCAGAGGGCCAATATTAAAGTAGAAGTCACCAATTTGGGGCCAGTTGTTTAAGGAGCAGCAATTGAAAATTTCGTAAAACGAGCACAAATGTGAAAACAGAGCTCAATTCTTCAAATTTCAAAAAAAAGGCAGCCAATTTACATATTGACATTACTTTTTCCCCACCCTGTATTCACTCATAGGTATATCTCAAAATAAAAAAAACTCCCATTCAGTTATGTTTTTCTAAGATTATCTACACCAAGAATAATGAAACAAAGTAGTTTATATGTCCTGGCATTATTAAACTAACGCAAGCTAATTCTGCTATATTATGCAAAATACTAAGAAATTATGATAACTAGAACAAAGTATTACAATTTCATAAGCCGCTACAGTTGACAGTTTTTTTTTTAATTAAAGTAGAAATAATACACCATTCCAGATAGGAGTGTAAAATTAAAACTGAACTGAACAGTGCATTTTAAATTGGTCTTCTTTTTCATCATGTCACCTCTACATTCTGAATGTATCGAGTTATTTATAAAGTACAGAAAGTACGGAATTCTAGAAATATTTCACAACTGACAGATGACAGCAGATGCACGTAGAACATGCCCCTAACTAATTAATCTTACAGCAGAATGACATATCCATATCAAGTGTAAAGATTTTACAACTTAGAAATATTTTTAGCATAAGCCGCATCTCAAACCCCCTCTTCAGCAAGTCTACATACGTAGCAATTTCAAGGTAATTTCAAGTGGAAATCTGTAGCGAATGTCAGCATTGAATTTGCGGATGTTCCCATAAAATCACACTGTAAAAAGGTATTAGAGTTAAATTTAACTACTTTTCAAGAAAATTATTGAGTTTATATTATGGAAGAGATACTAGCTGTGAATAAAAATTTGTCGAAACAAAAATGTGACTGAATTATAAACAGTATAAATATCTCAAATTTACGGATTAAATTGATTGGATAGAATTGTACAGAGTTTTGGTCAGGTACTCAATGCAATTTCCAAATATAATCCAAGCTTTTTGATTTTGGGAAGAAAAAACAAGAAGCAAAAACCTTAGACCTCAAAAAATTGGTTCTTCAGAGATTGGGGTGCATGGAGTAGAGAGTCTTTGACTGTGGTCACTCCCTAGGCACTCATATCCAGGAGTAGAATTTACATTATCCAGCCTTATAAGGAAATGGTTGATAACATTATTTTAAAAGCCAATCTTAATAGACAAGAACAAACGATTTAGTTATTATTTAATCCAATTACTGATTTAGTTGCTGTATGCATGTGATTTTCATATGCCATTTATGATATTCTTCAAAAATTGTTAAAAGAAACAATAATTACAATTGGAGAAGATGAAAAGTTACCGGTTACCTAGATCGAGGTAGAAACATATTTTGAAAAGTAAAATATAATATTCTTTGAAAAACATAGCTTGAATTTGCAGAAGGAAAGTATCTAAATTCAAAAAAAAAATTTTTCCATTTGAACTATTCCATAACTTAAATAGATACCGGAATAACAGACGATATTAGTAAATTTGTCGACAACTTGTTTTGTTGGTTTTGTGGTAGGTATTTCAATAAAAAATGACAATACTGTTGCAAATTATTTAAGAGCACCATGCTGTTTACCTCAATCTAAGATCCAAGAATGGGAAAGATGCTTTTGTTCGATGTTTGTCATTATCGAGTGTAGAGTGTATAAGCAAACAAGTAGTTCAGTCTTTTCGATTGTTTAGTCGAAGTTCTAGCAACTGGTTTCCATTATAGTTGCAACGTGTGTAGAACCGTTTAAGACCAAGAGAGTAAGTACCAAACATATATAAATTTAAACTCGCCAAAGTGAACGTGACAATCTTACAGATCGAGTTTTAAAGCGATGATAAGTTTCTGTCTGAGAATAGATGAGAATTTATGGTAGTTTTCTATAGTTGGAAAAAAAGGAGAGTCTAGAGGTAAATGATGAAAATAAATGTAATGAAAGGTTAGATAATACAAGTGAACGTGCTCGAGGTAATATTTATAAATCTTCTGGTCTATGTAATTCGTATTGCTTGCATCTAAAGCTATTGTTGATTCAAATAAATTGTGGAGGTTTTGGATATAAATCATGTTCGCTCAATAACTTTCTTTAAGTTGATGATTATTCTGTTGAAAAAAAAAACTACTAAAAGCACGTAGCAATGCTAAGTTGAATAGATAACATTTTAGACAAAAATAAGGCAAATATAAGAATGATATATACATTTGTTGGAAGGAGCCCAAATCTTGGTAATTGAATTGAATTTGCAAAAAAAACAATTTTACGCTATTTGTAGATACAGTTTTCCCGCTACCGGTGATGTGAATAATTCATACATGCTTAGATACAAAACATGAAAATGGCAAATATCTTTTGTGTATTATTGTTCCTAGACGACGGAATGTAAATACTGTCATTTACATTCCTAGGAAAACAATTATTGTTTACATTACGGGCAGCGGGAAAAATGTAATAAGTATCGACTGTTAACATCCCCGGCAAGTGGCAAGCCTTGGCTTTCTTGCCTTGAATGTTAACATGTGTTTACATTCCTTGTTACTTAAATAACTATTTCCTTCTGCCTGTAATATAAATAATTGATATATGCTTAGATACAAAACATGAAAATGGCAAATATCATTCGTTTATTATTGATTCCTAGACGATGGAATGTAAATACTATCATTTACATTCCTAGGAAAATAATTATCATTTACATAACCGGCAGCTGTTAACATCCTCGGCAAGTGACAAGCTTCGGCTCATACTCACTTGCCTTGAATTCTAACATGTCTTTACATTCCTTGTAAAAACTATTTCCTTTTTGAAAATTCAACTGGTTTTCCCAAAAAAACAGGAATGAATTTATGTTGGTGCACTGAAAAATACGTTAATAATAACAATTCTATTTGAAATGGTACTTTTGAAATTAGTGCCAAAAATCTTCAATGTTATAACTGCACATCTTCAAACTTGATAAAATCGGTGTAATTTTTGTTTGTGAAAAACATTTATACAGTTCAGTAGGAGAATTTTAAAATATCGAGAAGTCTCTCATCCAAAATTCCGTCTGAGAAATCTCATGCATGCAATCTGTTGTCGCTTCAAGTGGAAATGAACGAATAAGTTAGGAATTTATCGTTTTGAAACACGCAGATAACTCAACCAGATAAACAACCAAACGAAAGAAATATTATATATAATATATCTTTATATATAACGGATATATTTGTATTTTGTCAACAGAATCAATATTTGGATAATGTTAGTGACGGGGTACGAGACCGTTTTCGGTTAAGGTCCTCGTACTTGGGAACTGTGTATATTTATGACAAGCCGTAAATTTTTGTGAGGGAATATTTTATACATATAATATGTGTATATATATATATATATATATATATATATATATATATATATATATATATATATATATGTATGTATGTATATAGAGGGTATATTGAGAAAAGGGAGCAGCCAAAAAGTTGTAGGTATATAGTAATTCCGTACGGCAGACATTCGAGGCGTGTCAGAAGTGTCATGAGATTTTGTTGATAGTTTAGCGCCTTTCGATCACAAAAAACGTTCCAGCCGATATACAGGGTGGGACAACACATTGGCCACGGTCTCTGTACAGAAAACTATGTGATATTATGTCAATATTTTCAACAGGCTGGATAAAGAATCTTCTTATAAACATTTCAATTATTTTAAACTATACAAGTTATTCAAAAAATCAAATACATATCATACATTTTTTTGTTATCTTTGAGATTAAGAACCCAATTTAAGGTGGCTATCTTTGATTTTTCGAAATAAATATCAGAAAATTCTTCAGTTGTATGGTATGAAGAAAAAACTTCTACTTTACCTTAGTTAGTTATGGTGAACTTCAGAAATAGCTTTGATTGGCCGGATGAAAAATACCCTCGTTTATATTTTAAAGACAAAAATTATACAGGATGTCAACAAAAATGGCTGGAAAATTTCAATTTTGAAAGTTTAAACATGTTTTTATTCTAAATGTCACACCCTGTATTTATTCAAATACTCATACGATGAATTTTGTTCTCCTTCAAACGGTATTATGATTCCTTCTTACCGAAACCCAATAGATCTCTAGAATTTGGCATCACATAACTTTCTGTACAGAGATTTTGGTCTGCATTGTGCATCACATGCCCTACTAACACTAACCCTGTATAATATAAACTAAAATTATGTCTGGCAGACTCCATCCATTTTCAATTTTATGAGAAAAGAGTGTTGATTTTCAGAGAAGAGATGGTTTACCCTCTTATAGATAAGATTGGTAAAATTTCGTAGTATGCACTGAAATATATCCATGATTTATAGGATGTAGAAACAAACTCTATCAGCATTACAAGTTTATCGATATGTTTTTCTATTTCTTTAATTTATTGTTGAGGTGTATCTTCTATTAAAGATGTCGCTAACATCCGAAACTGAAAATATTCACAAAAATTTAAATTCTTCCACACACTGATTCAGCGAAGAAGCTGTAACGTCACAAAATAAGTTTTCACGATATTAAGAGCATCATTCTGTGATTTCGACAAGTATCTTGCGTTTAGTGCATTTTTGCTTCTCTAGATATCACTACTAATTTTGGAGACCTCATTGTGCTTGAATATTAATTATTTCTTTCAAAGATGTATCATGTTCCTTGCTAGTTGTATTTTGCTCAATTCCTTTTGCTGCTATTTGATGGAATTTTAATTTCATACGAAATAATGTATTAAATTTTAAATTAAAGATAAAACCTATTTCAATAGGATTATACTTTAATAAACTATTAGGTATATCCTTCTTATATTTCTAATGGAACTTGAAATATCCGTATTTTCGCAACGATGTATCGAAAGTTGTACCAATTATTGGTAACAAATATTTATTTCACACTTTTGAGTGTAACATTAGTCATGAAAATCGTTGAACGTTCACTAATACCAAAGAAGATAGTACATATCCTATTAGCCATTTATATTCTTTGCGTGTACTTGTTATTATTCAAAGATCTCAAAACATCGCGGAGGAAATACACTTATTACAGACTTTACCACTGCTGTAACTCGAAAACCTTAAGTTATTTTGAAAAATGTCCAATTTAAATATTGCTACATATAACCTCTTCTTTAATTTGACCGTCTCATATTTTAGATTTCCAAAAAAACTGCCCTCTCTACATAGCTGAAATATACATATACCGAATTTTATACCTCCCTCTTTTCTTGAAGTCGGTCAACAAAATGGATTAAATTCGTAAGTAGAGGCAACTGGCATAAATTGGTTTTATTTAAACTTAAGAGACAAAAATAATTCTTAGTTTATTTGTTATTCTGTATTAATTATACACACACTGTATATATAAATGATTTTAATATAGATTTGTTATCTTTACGACATGCATTAATGAACTAGACAATAATTTCATGCTATGATGTAACAGTACAACTACTGTTCTGACTGGAATATTCTACTACATTGTTTTACGCATTGAATTAACTTGAATCCGACATTGTGCAAGTCGCCATATTGAGACTTCTTTTATAAAACTACCAGCACCAATAGAATTAATATTATTTTGTATTTGTCCTTGCAACAAGTAATAGTCGCTCCAATTTTTTGTAAAAAATATTTAATTCACATTTTTGAGTTTAACATTAGTCATGAAAATTGTTGAACGTTCACTAATACCCAAAAAGATGTAGGCTTAACTTGTTATTTATTATGCAGAGATCTCAAAACATCGCCGCGCAAATATACATATTTCAGACTTTACTGCTTTAACTCGAAAACCGTAACGCAATTTAAATGTTGCTACATTTAATCTTTTCTTTAATTTGGTTGTCTCATATTTTCAATTTTCGAAAAAAATGCTCTTTCACATAGCGGAAATACGCATATCACATATTTCAGACTTTATATTGCGAAACTCGGAAGCCGTAACTTTTTGAAAAAATGTTCAATTTGAACGTTTCCGAATCGAATTTTTTCGATTTTCGAAAAAAATTACCCCTTGCACATCGTTGAAACACATATTTCAGACGTTAACGCGGAAACCTATGATTATTTTTAAAAATGTCCAATTTAAACATTTCCGGTATGGAATTTTCATTAATTCTGCCGTCTCAGATTTTCAAATTTCGAGAAAAATTGCCCCCTCCACCCCCTTCGGGTTGGTTTTTGGAGGGAGGAAGATTTTGTATTTGATTTTTCTCAATATGAGACCATTTCTCAATTCTCCTCTTTCAAATGAAACAAAAATCATCTAGATCGGTGTACATTTACTATGCAAAACACGCGAACAGCCTTAAAAAAATACAAATAAAAAAAAGCAAACATACAGCCGCATTGTATACCTTCTCCTTTTTTTGAATTCGGTCAAAAAAGAGCGTGACTCTCATACTCCATTATTTTTTCTTATGCTGTTCTCCATATATATATATATATATATATATATCGACGTCATCCGAACGTTGCACTCTCCGGTCGCGTCAAGCATTACGAAAATCTATGTTAAGCTGACATTTCAATTTGTTTTACGTTCAGAGATTCCTCCAAATTTGTCTTCCACACCTGAAATCGTTAGTTAATACAAATGTTTTCAAATATTATTGTCTTTTAACAATATTTTGTGGAGTTCCTATCAACGTATTTCAGTCAGTTGGTAACTCGACCAGGATGTCGTTTATTTTTATTTTGATCAATTCCAAATAATTATGGATCGATAGTGGCACGTGTATACAATATACCTATTGGAAACATAGATGAATGAGGCCGCCTCTCAGGATGCTTGACATATATATTAGCACATAGGTGGCATCCCCATCGGTCTGGGAACGAGACCCCAACATCCACACATTCACATATGTATAACAGTGTGTGTGGACGGGTAATCCGAAGCATTAGCGGGTGTTTCCGGTCAATCGGCCGATGGCATTATGCGCACGTATTTGGACCATTAAGCGCGTCGACAAAGTTACAATTATCTTCTAATTGAAGATGCATTGTTCTACTACATATACTGGATAGCGTTCGAACACTGCCTGCTACATACAGGAGACCATTAGGAACACTTCGTGTGCCAGCATGTTTTTTATACTTTCAACCTAAATAAATAGCGTATGAGATTAATTGCCGATGGAAGTCCAAGTCCATGTTTTGGCGCAATTTTAACCTCGTTTGATTTAGTTGGTTCTGAGGCTCAAGGGGTACAACTTTACGCCTTTACGTGCCATCTGAAGCACGGATGAGTGGGTATACTACGGCCAGGCGAATGAACCACCACCCGGTTCATGTATATGGTCACTCATCCAAACCCTGGCCGCGAGGTGTGCTGCTTAACTTCGATGGTCGAAGTAAAAGCCTCGAAGCCATGAGCTCCTCAAACGAAATCTAAATTTCCTATGGATGAGTACCCATTGCCATTATTTGCACTGTAGAATTATTGAGAAAATTCAACAATTCATCATCACAATTATACGTTCTTCGTAACAGCTAATGGGGACCTCGAGGGTCGCACCCATTAAATATGAAAGTATCGCCAATCGACTTCTCGACTTTGAAAACTGCCAATTGCAATTTTTTTCAAAATCCGCCGAACCGTTCAAGAAAAAGTTTATGGATCATTTTGTCAGGAAAGCCACTTTTATAGATACTCTTAAAAATTAGAACCTTATCTATATAACAAATTTAATCAAAATCGTTAGAGCCGTTTTCTGCTCGTATTAATAGAATTAGATTCAAATTGCATTTCCATTGTGCTGAAAATGAGCGGACTGCTCCGTGCTTCAGAAGTAACATTAAGCCGCTGGTCTTTTCGAAAAAAGTAGTTATGTTGGAGATACTTGTGCGGCCTGAATTCTCTGACGAACAGACCATGGACAGAAGATAGAATAAAATTTTAATTTTTAGGTTTCATAATCGAATGAAAAAAGAGAAGAGAAAAATATCATAACCTATTAAACAGACAATCAGCTGATTCTAATCTGCTTCGATTTTCCACCGTAAATGGACTATAATTAATAGAGTTACAAAGCTTCTACAGTTATATTAAAATAAATTCTGAATGATGACTCCGACATAATCCTAGCTTAAATATATTAAACCTTATATTCATTTACTTCTCTTATTTTCACTCGTACTTAATTAAGTAATCCTTATAGCATAATAAATAATGTTTCTGTATAAATTCCAGTCAATTATGAGAAAATGAACAACAACAAGAAATAGGTCAAGCCCACAAAATAATATTTATATGAAAACGTTTTCTCTTTGACTCTTCTAAAAGCATTCACATGCTTCTTAGTACAAATATTTACACAAAATTTCTTATTAGAAGCTTTCCTAATCTATCAACCAATTTCTATACAAATTCATTGCTTTTTCTTGTTTTCCATCAATACCGTTAAGCCGCAAATCAGAACCTTACATACGATCGCTTCTGTATGAACTTTGATAGATAAAAATTTCAAATACTTCCATATAAAAGTGACCTGATTCTCCGAAGCGTTTGTAAATAATATGTTTATGCATCCAGTGATCACTGCTCGCACATTAGCAGCAAAGGTCATAGAAGCCAAATCGAATTTATTGTTTATTCAGTAGTTAAATCGGTCCATTTAAATTAATTAATCCCATATAAATGTTATTAGAGATCGAGACAGTGCTGGAAATTGTGCACCATAGAAGATAAGCTTGGATTCGTCATCAGAAACGAAATACATGGACAATCCAGTTCTTACAAAATAAATTTATCTTTATAATGAGAATGATTAATCAGCAGAAGATTCACATTTCTACTTTTTAAATTGAATATTTTATCTGTGGCACTTGAATCTATTACACTGACCTTCAAAAAAACCCGGCCAACAAAAATTCTAAACTTAATCAAAATATGCTATCTCTAGAATGGCTCATTTATTTTTGATGTTTTTTTTTCTGTCTCTGAATTCTTCAATAACAATACAATACCCGAAATTTGCAACTAGTCTCAAATTGCCTCCTCATTTTTCATGAACATTTTAGTTTTAGTTCGGAACCCAAAGGATGCTAACTGAACCCTATTACTAAGCCTCTGCTGCCCATCCGTCTGTCTGTCAACGGGTTGCATCTCATGGAGCGTAATCGTTAGATAGTTGAATTTTTACAGAATGTGTAATTCTATTGAAATAAAATAAAGTGGCACTGATACAAAATGCATTTTCTGTTCGATCTTAATTAATGATATAGCTGCTTCAATATCAAATTGTACCAATTGTTTGCTTCCGAATTGGCTAACCGAGTCACGCTACAGTATATTAATGAACAAATTTAAATAACAAACTCATACATCCATTAATTTTACTTACGTAATAGTATCTATCTGACATACAAAACATTATTTGTACACATACCTGAAAAAAAAAACGAATGTATTTAGTTAGCTAATTGATAATTGTACCATCAAAATTAATTAAAATGAAAGAGTTTTTTTTGACATGCTGTATTTGATTAAAATTTATGTTTGTCAGAAAAAAACCATTCCAAATACAGTGATATTAAAATATAGACAAAAAAATTATATATTATTATTATGTTCAAAATAACACATAACTAATTAATATGTTAATTAGAATGCAGTATTCAAATAGATGGTTATTATTGGCCCAACAGCTTTCGAAAAGGGACAGTGATTTTAAAGTTATATAAGTTCAACGATAATTAAATTTCAAAATAGATACAGAAGGCAAAGATCAGAAACAGCTTAATCTTTGCAGAAGGTATGAAAGTAATCATTAGAAATTGGTGCATTTGAAGCTGAATTGTTTGTAAGAATAAGATGCTTATAAACTCATACCCATGGCCCGTAGAAAACCAAAAATTTCAAATACTTAGGTAATATACCTACTTATCAAATTGAATTTTCTATTTTCGTTTTGATTGAACTTTAGAAAAATGCCTAAATACATAATCAATGTTTTTATTCATTCAAGACTTCTATATTTTTCTTTGTTTGGAAACACAAATGGATATATTTGAAGCCCAGGACCTAAGTCCTTTAAGGTGACAAGTAATTTTTCAGATATATACAAAAAAAATATTTCATTAGTTTGTACGTCTATGGTTGTCCTTCACACTTTATAGGACGAGTCATCAGAAAATGACATCGAAATCGGATGAATCTAGAATTGGCTTCTTATTTACTATCGTCAGAATAAATCTGAGCAGAATGATATTGTAACGAACTTTGGATATAGTGTCGATGCTATTATCGAGGTAGGCGAATGCGATTCGTCAGAGGGTGAAGCATCTTGGCGACTACGGACGTTAGTGGGTCAAGGTCAAGATTATATCCCGAAACATCTAGTGACTTCGCGCTACTGGTGGAATGTTCGTGGCGTTGAAAGATGTCGCCGGAAGTCTCGAGACGGAGAGGCTTGTCTATATATTGGAGAGGATTTGCGGCGGAGTCGGAGTACGGAAAATACGGTGGTGACCGGTAAGTGCGGTGACGAGACTGGCAGTATGGTACAGTCCGTCGCTACCGGTAATATGGTGGAGACCGGAGTACGGTGCTGTCCGGCAGTTCAGTGGGTCCCTAGTAGAGGGCAGCCAACAACATAAATAAATAACGCTCGATCCAAATATACGGTTGTAAATAGTGGCAATAATTAATATAAATTGTATATAGTAGTCGTAGTGTAAAAAATAGTGTGAATAAATAATCTGTGATATTCTAATGTAGAAATAAACTTGAAGATAAATAAATCGGTAATTTTTATATGGCCGTTACAATATTTTTTAGATTATTGTCGAATGTGGTGAAAGTGTTGCTTCCACAATACTAATTTATATTAAAATGAAATTTTTTTTTTTATCTAACGGCTTACAGATTAAGTCTCCATTTCGAAACAATGTTTCATCCAAGTCTTTGAAGTGAAAAAGCAAACAAATTTAATCAGATCGCAGCTTTAAATTGAAATTTTTCATTTATTACACTTGACTCTTAAGCTTTTGTCGTCAGATTGAGAATATAGAGTTGCCTTGCGCAAGCTGCGAAAATAAATTTCCATTCCCTTTGGAGTTTTATACGTCGAGCGGGCGAAATTCACCTTAAAAAAATCACCGAGGAAAAAATAAGAATTTCCTACTAAAAAGTAATTTACTTACGTACACATCATTTTCTCTCAGGGCGATATTTGAAAGAAAGACTTCCTTGAAAGTGTAAGGCAATTAATAAATGTGACTGAGGGAATTGGTTCTTCATTTGAATTGTACAATACTTTTCCTTGAAGATCTTCATAAGATGGCTACAATAGTATATAGTGTGATAAATACATAAGAGCTTGTTTAAAATGTCTTTTGAATAATTTTTTTGCATGGAGTCAATTATATACAACTATAATGAACTTAAACATAAATTTGAAAAATCCATTGGTAAAACTACACATAAAGCCCGTGAAATGCTAGAATGCTTCAAGGCTGTTTGTAACAAAAAAAGCTATATTGTTGCAATTAAATTGTTTAATCAGTTGCCTAATGACTATAAAATGAAAAAAATGTCTTAAAAGTATAAAGATTTGGCTAAAGGCTAATATTTAACCGAATTTTACAAAGAAACTATTTTTTTCACTATTTAAATTTTTGAATTCATAGAAAAATATTACAAGAAAATAAAAAAATATTCATTGAGAATGTATTTATTACTATTTTTATTGTTTTCTTTCTTTTATTGAGAATATATTATTTATTATAATGAGAATTATTGTTTATTTTGATGAAATTTATTGTTTATTTAATATTAAGAATGCTTATAGGTTAAAATTGTAAATTTTATGTTTTAGTTTGTTAGTTTATAGTAATGTAAATATACCAGTTCCTGCGCACAGATATTTATTTATCTTTGCAGAAATTACGTACTGATGATGTACTGCAATTTCGTAATGCAAATTTAATATTGTACTGGCTTGAATAAATAAAGAAATTATGAACACAATAAATTAAAATGTCTAGTTATTTATATATAATAAATCACCTATTTCATATTTTTTTCATTAGTATTAGGCATATAAATATTAATATTACTTCTCATAAAAAGAAAGGTATCATTTCCACTGATTTCCACCTTGAGAACGACTATCTTATTATTACATCAGTACAGAAGGATTTGCTTCAATAGTTCGAAGAGGTAATTGGGTACTTGACATTAATGGAAATTCAATATAAAATGATGTTCAGACGATATTAGGTAGTCCTAACATACCAAAAAGCACATTCTGCAGGTTAAATTTCTCTTGGAATTTAAAATATAATCAATTGAAATAGTTGTAATTTCAAACTCATTATCACGTGACTGCGAACGCCTATCAAAATCGTCCAAGATTGTGATGTAGTAATCAAGTCGATGAACAAATCCTCCTCAGAGAGAACATACAATATTTTATCTTCTCTCTGGTCAGATAGTGTTCTCTGCTCTATTCCTCCTTTCTTTAATGGGGTGGGACACTAACTAAGGGAGATTGTGACGTTGCAGCCGTTTTTAGAATTCAAGCGGGAAATTTAAAAACAATTTTTGAATTTTTTTTTTTTCAAGGTAGATTCGTATATTTTTTTGTATTTTTTTTGGTTTAATTGAATGTCTAACTACAAAATAAAAATTGTTCAGAAAATTACCCAAGTACCCAATTGTTACCATAGCCGTAATTTCAAAAAGGTGTCCCAAACCATTCTATTACAGTTCTTTTCAAGGTCTCTCTACACTTTACGTAGAAGGAATAAATTATATTAACAAATAATGAGTCTTTTGGCAACGCTGCAGTTAAACGAATGAGTCAGTCAATGAAAAAACGCTGCACTCTCAAGAGAGGATATACCTAGATTGACTCGAAAATGGTCAGCTTAGTCCCAGCCACTGTTGTTGCATTCCACATTAGCGTTCTTGTGTTTTGTTTGGACCACCATCGAACGAGCTGAAGTAGTATTATTAAAAGGCTTCTCTTTGTGCCTTGCATTATAACGAAGTGGACGCTGCAGTCGTCAATGCTGATGATGACTCACGCGATAAAAATATTATACTTACAGTGTGAATGTTTAGAATGAAATATTGGATATACCCAAGAAAATGTATTGATGACATCATAGGCCTCCCCAATGACATCATGATCGATACAGTGATGTTGAAAGAAGCTCGAACAAATTTAAAGATTGATGTAGGGGTATATTTTATTTTGAGGTTCTCATTCCAAACGTTCACACTGTACCTATCTACTATATATTTTCTCTCATTATTGATCTCTGGGGCCTATTAACGTGCCTCTGAGTCAATGACGCATGCATCACGATCATGAGGATGATGATGATGATGATGATGTCGATGGACTGAAAAACAAAACACATAAAAGACAAAAGGATGATTACATTGGTATTTGGAAATCTTTGAGCGTGGAATACATGTTTTTTTTGTACATGAATGTTCCTGAGGAAGCAAGAATAATGATTAACAGTTATTTTCAGGTTAAAAAAGGGAATTTGAACCAAATTTTGTTTAGCTGAAATGAGAAAGGTTAATACAGTTGCTTTTAGGAAGCCTCCCTTATAACAGAAATACAAAAATATTCCTGCGGAAATGCGTCATTTCCATTTTCCGGACTTTAGGATACCTGAAATCGGTTACATAAAAAAAATGTTTTGTCTTGCAATTTCAATCTTTTTGATCATATTGATGTTCCTTTGCATTGTAAACATTTTTTTTTAATTTTAGACATTTTTCTAAACATAAATACACAAAAACCTTATGCCATTTTTATTTACTGATAAAATATTATTGAATTAGACATAAACCTTTCTTGAATTTCGAACAAGCGTGATGCGCGTACTAAAATGTTTGACAGGCTTTTACTTCTTGTTATTATTGTTAAAATAGCTCTGGTAATAGACGTTGTAAAACAGATTAACAGATATTTTTCTTATTTTGTTGTATCTGAGCAAAGTCTCCCTAAAAGAAGGCATAAAGCTTACGAATTTGCAAGAAATGAATAATACCATGACCACCTTACTGTAGGACAAAATGTAAAGGAGATTCAAGTAATTCTTAGGTTAGGTTAGGTTTTTACAAATATCTATTATTTTATGGTCTGTTGGTTTCTATGTTATTCAAAAATTTAATAAAGGAACCTTATGTATTTTCGCAAGAAGTTTTTTGTTTGTTTATATTAAGAAAAATGTATAGAATATAACAGAGAAAAATCTTTTCATGTAACTGATTTCAGTTATTTTAAAGTCGGAAATATTAACTAATAACTTAATAATGTATTTTTGTGATTTTCTGTTAAATGACATATTTTCGCAAGTTTTTTTTTGTATAGTTATATTTAGAAAAATGACTACAATGTAAATCAGAAATATGTTTTCAATATTATATCAAAAATCCAAATGCCAAATTTCCGCAAAAATTTTATTTAACGTGAATTTTTAGCAAAATGTCTAAAATGTAAAGCAGAAACAAATTGGAAAAATCGAAATGGATTTTCCATTTTGTGTTTGAAATATACCGAAAAATGTTATTCTTATCCGGGAATTTTTAAGAAAATTAGGTATCCATCGTGTCGTTGGACTTTGAAGTCTCTAAATTAATTGAATTTGATAAAAAAAACGTTAAAATATTAATATACCAATTTTGAATATTTCAAAATCCAGAATTTTTAATGTTTTCTATTGAATCGGGTGATAAGAAATGGTGGCATTGAATAAAAAAAAGGAAATTCAACATGATTTTCTCCCTAAAAATGCTCTTTGAAAGGGTTCAAAAGATGTGGAGGGGATTTTTTTTTCGCAAATCAAAAATTTCTGGCGGCATAATTAAAGAAGAGATCATTCCCGGAAATATCTCAATGGAACATGTTTCAAAAACTGTTTTTGAGTTAGCTCCTAGTTTTTTTGTAAAAAGTTATTTATTTTGTATTTGATACAGGACTGTTGGGGCTCACTGAAGTTTTAAGTGATTCTGACACTCAGAAGTGTGAAATGAATAGCCTCTTACTTAAACTAGGACCGGCTTTTGAAGCCAGTGCCAAAAATTTTCTAAAAGGTACTTCATCTCTTGCACCAGCATCAAAAGTACTGTAACGTTTAACCCTATACTGAACGTTATGGGGTGAGTTCACTTTCGTAATACTCCAAAGTTCTCTCTTTGCTTACAAAAGTTTTATTTTCAACACCTTGTACACGACCTTCTTTAATAGGACAACTGTCACAGCTTGACTTGTCACTTTGACAATCTCGACTGACACCGACTTCAGCGTATTTACTGAAAGGTTTATAGTATTTGACTGAACTAATTTCATAGACTGACTCAAGAAGACTGGAAACAAGGAGAGTAAACTTCCTATGCTTTAGCCACATGAGATTACAGAAGTTGCATATCATAGCGTTGCCTCGTGTACGACGAACATTGACGAACATCTTGACAATTACCGCAAGGATTTGTTGTCTTTATTTATCTTCGTGATCATTATCAGCTGTCTTTTTTAAGCGACAGCCGCTCGTTGCGCACAGCATTGTGCGCAAAGACGCATCTACAAAAGATATGCGTATGAAATTTTACACGATTTTTCGGGCGAGTTTAATTTCCTATTTCCAGTCTTCTTGGACTGACCATAAACTGATTGTGACCCGTGATCGACACGGCTTTGTATATCTGAATCATGACATGACATTCATCGAGAATACTGTTCTATGATTATTCTGGACGCTGTCAAATTGACAGTACTGTGACAAACTCTATCTCACATATAGTTTCTGGAAGGTTCGAGAATAAATCTACTAATTCTAGAATTAATTAATGATTTGTACAAGCAACCACTATAGTATAAACAAGGTATTAGAACAAATGGATACTAAAACGAATAATAATCGTAAGTATATAAATATAGAGTTATTTTATTTTTCAGTGACCCATCTAACAAAGCCAGTTCTAGTTTTTGCACAAAGTTATTCTTTAAGGAAAACTTTGTCGAAGGCTAGAGTAAATACATTTCGTGAATCATCTACACAATTTACCTAATTCGTTCAGAAAATAACAAATAATTAGTATTTGACGTAGACAATAACTTAACTTCTTATACCTTATATCACAAACTGCTCTAGAACGGTTTAACCAACTCAACTAACGTTATCACTGTGACGTGACTTAGAATAAGGATTTACCCTATAGGCGTCAGTGGTGAAGTTGCATTTTGCATAAAGAAGTGTACTAAATTCAAGAGTACACGTATATATATACATAAATATGTATATTATATATCACGTCAGAAACAAAACTTTAAAATATTCAATTTTCCAAGCACTTTTCCTTCACCGAACAGAGTAACGACGCGCCGCCGTGCCAAATTGCGGCATCCTGGAAAATACGGTCTAATATTAGCGCGGCGGGTGGTGAATTGGGAGGAATGAGGAGTGTGGGTGGTGTGAGTGAATACAATTTCCTCCTGCCTGCTGGTAGCAAAAGTAGGTTTCTATGGGAAAAGAGATGGTAGAGCTTTTCACTTCACCAACCAGATTTTGATTATTATCCACTGGATTTTGCAGCGCTACATAAACTTATTGAAGCTATTTATAGGTATAGAGGAAAATTCAATGATCTGTTAATAAACCCGGTGGAATTTATGTTGTTCTGTATAAATTCTCTTGAAAGTTGAAAAGTTCATTGTATTGGAGAGTTTACTCCTCGAGAATCGATTTCATTTAAAGCCCCTGGTACGAGAATTTGATGAGTAGTTCCCAAAAAGCGTTATGTATTCTATTCGGAGACGAAAACTCGTCATAGGTAGACAACTATCAATGCAACTCTGCTAACATCATTAGCAGATTCTGGGAAATCCTATGAAGCTATACATTATTTTAGGACTCTTTCTCATTGAAGAGTTCTGAGTTTTGATAATCTGAGAATCAGTGGTGAGCAAGAATATTTCCAATAATTCAATGTAGAATCGATTTCATTACAAGCCACAGATACGATAATTTTATGCCTAATAAAATCTGGCCTTACCAAAAAAAGCGTTATGTTTTTATTGCAAATGAACTTAATGTTAGCGCCATCTGAGCAGATTATAATTACATAATTTTTCGTAACATGTATTATTCTTCAGAATAGAATCACTATACAAATATCAACAATTAATTTGTGACGCTTTGGCATTTATTAACAATTTTATTTATATCTATTGATATTAATGGGTCTAGGACACTTCGCCCAAAATGATATATCGACCAGGGGCGAAGTGGACATTTTGGGCGAAGTTTCCGCCAACGAGTTTTTGGCGAAGTGGACATTTTGGGCAAAGTGTCCACCAACGAGTTTTGGGCGTGAAGTGAATAAACGAATAAAATATTGTAAATTATGGAAGAAACCAATCCAGGTGATAAGATGGAAACATTCCAAACATTCGAGAAAAAAGCCTCATTGTCGCCCATAGCATACTCAAACTCTTCTAAAAAAATCACTTGAGGTAGGTAGGTACATTTATTAGTTCTAGATGCTATATAGAAACAAGTGAAATTTTTGAAAAAAAATTAAAAATAGTTTTTATTGGGCATTTAAGATTTAAACCGTACCGATGAGTACCTACTATTGCTACCCTTTTCTCGATTTTAACTATACTTATGTATATGTGTTGGCCAGCAACAGCAATTCCATAACAAATTACTGTTTGTCTACCACAACACAAAATTAAACTTTAAATTAACAATAACGTCTGACGTCTGACAATTGCGACATAACCATAGACGATCTTCCAGAAAGTACCTATATACCAGAGAACGAGACGTATATATACGCTCCATGCTCGTGCGTAATTCCAGTGACGGATCCCATTGTCGTTCCATGTCGACAAAATAATGATCTTGGTTGAATGAGATTGAATGAGATAATTATAATTACCAATATTGGATCACACTTGGAGCTTAACAGGCGGCGAGATGTCTGCGATCTCAGTACGAATTCGAAATTTCAAATCTCTAGACCGTATTGGGCCTGAGAAATCGCTGCGGAGTCCATTGATACAAGAATCGAAAGTAATAAAAACTATTTAAAAAGTCACTGAATATTTTTTGTCATGTGCATACGGATTACGGACCCTTTTGTTGTTCAAAACAAGCCATAATATAGCAAGTTCAGTATCGATGAAAAGACTTACAAGTGAGATACAGCTTCAATTTGCTAATGAAATATGACACGGGATTGAAAGCAATTTTGCACAAATTATCTCTTCGTGAATGGCTTCGGTTTATGACCGGCGAGGGCAGCGTTCTTGCATGTCAAAAGAAAAGAAAAGGGACAATAATAATTATACATAATATGACATCTAATCGGGTAGATGTACGTGGTGGTGGTGTTTGGTTTCAGCTAAGAACGTGTAAAAATAGGATGAGTAACGAGGATTACATGATATTTGGAGGGTTCCTTTTGTTTGAGTGACGTACTCGTCTTTGAGCATTGGAAACTTCTCTGCCTTGAAAGAGTCACGATGGCTGAGTGGGCTAAGGCGTTGGAAGTGCGTTCGTAGCTTGTGAGAGCTCATCGTGAGCGCGCGGGTTCGAATCCCGCCAGAGCCATGGTTGTTTGTATACTGGACCCGTGCACAGTTATCCCTATATACCGCTTCGGGAGTGTATTCCAGATATAAAAAAAAAGAGTTACCACAGACAAGGAGATTTAGCTCCTAAATCGACCATTCAATCTCAACAATGAGACCAGTAATTGTGCCTTATTTTAAATGACCAATAATAGGTAACAAAAGATATTCTAAACAATTTAGATTTGTGTTTGTTTCAATTGATATTGCTTACAAACCGCAACATTGGAATAATTAATGGTGAATAAAGCAATTCCAGTGCATGTATAGTTACCTACATATTTACTCTCATAGAACAATAATAATTCGCTTATTTCAAATCAATGTTAGTTGAATTTGCTGCAACTTATATTATGATATTAGCTACCTATCAACAACAATTGATGAAAATAATTACGTTTATATAGGCATAGAAATGTTACTAGTTTACTAGTTGGTTAATTCAACAACAGATGTAAAGAACTTTTAATTACATCCAATATAGCTTACAATCTGCATATAAACTAGTTGATTCCGTTTGATATTTGCATCCTTATAATTTTTTTATTTCATCAAAAAAGTGCAATAAATAACATTTTTTCATTGCTCGCCAAACAATGTACATATATCGAAGGCAATAAACAATTTATCCATCTACTATATCAAAATTGGGATAACATGCTACATATTTTGTCCATGATTTTTGCCTAGAATAATATTACATTCAACAATTAACGTTAGAAATAGAATTAATTAAAAAATGTATATCTATATCTATATCTGTTAATCTAAATTCACGAATTTTGCCCTGAGGAAGAGACTTAACATTCTCGAAAGCTTGGCATAATCCAAAGAATTTTATTTAACAACAAAAACCAACAAAAAAATATTTTATCGAATATTAAACCAATCAAAAATTAAAAATCAAACATTATATATATATATATATATATATATATATATTGTCTGTCTGTCGATATGTATGTACGCGCATCACGCTAAAAACTACTAGATGGAATTGAATACAATGTATTTAGCAGAGGTCTAACTTAAAATTTAGATTCCAGTTTACCACGTCTGTCTGTCTGTATGTTTGTACACGAATCACGCAAAAACTACTACACTGAATTGAATTGAATACAGTTTTCCAAGCGCTTGAAGTCGCAGGTAAATGCTAGTATGATATAAACGTATGAATCCAGAGTCGGAAAATCAGGTGTCATCTTTGCAAATACTCTATAGCTTCTTGTCTCTCTGTTCTAGTGTTAATTACTCTATTTCTTATCAGAGAAAGGATACATTTATAATTTTCCATCACGCAGGTACCTACGTATATTCCTGTAAATGTGTAAGTTAATTAAATATAATAGCTGCTGCATGGAAGTAATAATTCGACCGGAATAAACTTATTAATTTCACTTCCATCAAACCAACAAGTTTCCTCAGCAGAGCACAGCTATCAAAAAGAACAAACACAGAGAGAGAGAGAAAGAGAGAGAGAGAAAAAAACGAGAGCAAATCTAACTTCCTAACTCCCATTAATCAATTAGTGAGCGCCCAACCTGTTTGTTCCATAAGGTAATCAGAAACTTTGGGGTATAAGGGCTGGGCACGTGCAGTAATAGGAGCATGGAAAGGAAAAACGCCTTAAGAAAGAAAGCCGACAGAGAAGCTACCTACCTGAAAAGTAGAACCGGGTGGTTTCACACCTTCAACCCCACCTTGCCCAATAGTGGTGAGTCAATTTAACACAGCGCACCATCCACCATCAGACACTAGTTGCCAATTAATTTCCAGCATATGTCCAGACTTGTGTGTGGATACTACATTTGTGCAATTAAAGGCTATTCATTGATTAGATGTTGGAAACTGGATCTTATCGAATCGTATTTCGGAGGGAGGGATGGATATTTGCCAATTATTGGTTGCCGCCATTATTGGTCGGAACGATAAGATAAGTGCGTATAAGGAAGACAAACAAGATACAATTTAATACTGTCCCCATTATCAAAGTTAGTCATAATCGATAGAGAGTTGTTTGATGAAATTTGCTTCAGCTCACTGTGTGCCTTTCTCAAATGATCATTTATCTGCTTATTGAAATTTCCAGAAAGTTGACGTTTATTAATTTTCAATGACTCAAGTTAATTCAATTTTAATCTCTTTTTTCGGTATGTAATATTTTGAAATTACCATTAAATGTGTATTATCACTGAAGTGTAGCGCATAGTTTAAATTAGTTTTATGGTATAAGAATGAGCTGTTGTGGTCACTGATACGGGTTTGGAAATTTTGAACACCTCATCTAGACACGCGGTAGCGTGACAATCCAAGTTCAAGCTAACAGAACGGGCGAGAAGCACCGTATGTAATATTACACGAACCATTTGAAGCCATTTTTGACCTCCTCATAACTCAAAAACTATTTCAAATAAACACGTCAAATTTGGCTCATATATTGAGACTTGCAAGATACCAAATTTCATAAACACACCTCAAACGTTCAAAAATCATCATTTTTATCACTGACTGACATACAGATCAAAACTCTAACCCAGTTCCAGATAACCTAGAAATTTTAAATTTTGCAACCGATAGATAGTTGGAATAAATCAGACACTAGTAAATTTTTATCATGTTATTTAAATTTTTTTATTAATTGATTCTCCTCCTCCTCCTTATAGTGCCTATAATGTATGAAGCAGCAATCAAAATTGATGACAGGAGGACTTTATATCAAAAAAATACGGATACTGAATGGGTACTTCACTCGAACATTTCAACTGTACAAGAAAATATAGAAAATAACACAAAAAAGACAATTATATACCGTAAACGTAAAAAATAACAAAAACCATTTGGTATGAACTTTATTCTGAATAAGTCTCCAATATCCCATCAAAAACCTGAATGTGAAATGAGAGCCAAGTTCAATATCATGATATATGCCTTGTTTGTTGACTTCAACGACAAAAGAAGTGAGTTCTAAATGGGTGCGCCAAGTTCAATGGTCAGTGCTAAAATTTATTTATAAAAACATAAAATATAATTCCTTCTTGTAGCTTAGGATAGTATATTGAAGCCTAAGGTCTGACTTGGCTAGTTCTCATATAAGAATTATTATTAAGTACTTACTAAAACAGTCATGGAACAGCCCT
Source organism: Crioceris asparagi (assembly GCA_958507055.1). Lineage (NCBI taxonomy): Eukaryota > Metazoa > Arthropoda > Insecta > Coleoptera > Chrysomelidae > Crioceris > Crioceris asparagi. The sequence goes on from OY293829.1 coordinate 2,552,069, forward strand.
AGGTTCGAGGGCTAGTTTCTACCAACAAGCCAAATTTTCGGCAGAATAAAATGAGAACTTACAGCTTTAGAACTTGCGAAGGCTATAATATAATTCGTAGGTATATGAAAACTAGCCAAGTCAGACCTTAGGCTTCAATATATCATCCTAAGTTATAAGAAGATATTATATTTCAAGTTGTTATGAAATATTTTATGTTGTTATAAATAAATTTCAGGACTGACCATTGAACTGGACACCCATTTAGATCTCACTTCTTTTGTCGTTGAAGTCATCAACCAAGGCATTTATCATAATAATTTGGCTCTCATTCCACATTTACGTTTTTGATGGGATTTATAATTACCTGGATTATTTCAAAACTCAATATGATATATCGAAAGAAAGAGTAATATGTATTTGCATAACATGCTTAAATGGTTTTGCCTCCACCTCAAATAGTTAAATCAAAATTTATTTTGGAAGGGATAGTCATGTGAGCCTGAACATCTCAAATTCAGACGTGGAATAAACATGTTATTGTAATAAAAAAATAACAAACAAATTATGACTTGGATTGAAAAATTCAAGTGGTTCAAATCAAGATTTTAAGTAATTGTGATTTAAATCACTTAAGATAAATCAGCTCAACCCTGGTCCATTACTTTTTAGGGTTGCGTACGTCCAAAAAAACGGAACACTTATAGGATCACTCGTGTGTCTATCTGTCCGTCGTTCACAGTCAATTAAGAGTTGAAATTTTGTACAGATATCAATTTCTGTGACGCAAACGCAGAGGTGTGACATGAATAGATAAAATCTGTGTATGGGGGGTATTTTGGTGGGAAGGTGTTTTTTTTTGAAAACTTCATCGTATGACGTATCAAAGGTCTTGATGTGAAGATCTTTTATGTATTTTTTTGTAATTTTAAAATAAATAGTTTCTAAGTTATTCAAGAAAATAGACGAAAATAGAAGATTCCCCCCATTATCTCCGAAACTACTGAACCTAAAATGTTGAAAAAAATACAGAAATTAGTTTTCTATTTATAGATAATAGGAAAACATATGAGTTCATAATATTAAAATAAGATGGTAAATCACTCAATAATGACAAATTTGGGTCAGATTTTAAAAAAAACAACATGTACATACGGAACCCTCAGCACGCGAGTTCAACTCGCACTTGTCCAGTTTCTTATTAACTACTAAATTAACTATTTATGTAGGGTACGTTTTCAAACTTTTCAAATATGTATAATTTGAAGTTTCGACACAACGTAAAGTCGCAGCGCAAACTTTCAATGACGATGCGGATGCCTTTTCATAATCCGTTGGTGAAGTTTGAGAAATTGTTCCGATATATCAAAAATTAAGATATTCTCTGCTTTGTGATGGAGTTTCCATAATATATGCTTTAATAAATATGCAAAAGAGCATACAGGAACATAATCGAAAGAAAAGGGATGATAATTTAGCTTACATAGGTAATAATTTAAATACCAAATAACCACATAGATATGAGCTATTATTTCAAAATTTTGATTAATAGCATTAATTAACGAACGGATGGCTTCGGATTAACTAATTATTATGTCACGAATATGGCTGGCAGCGTCAATATAATGTTACGGTGTCACGGATAGCGGCTGTTTAAGAGAAAGTGTGAGAGAGAGGGGCTATAGGGGATGTTTTCAACTAGTTGTGCTCGATCATGTTAGGGGAGAGTTTTTCACAATGTTTCCAAAAATTTCTAATGCGCAACAGCAGTAACAGTCTGGCGTAAACAAAATGGCAACACAACTATCTTTCAATAAAAATTATTTCGTAAAACAGCGATGACTAAAATTCGAAGCGTGTGTTTTTGGCCGCCTGAAAAAAAAGGAGAAGGTATAAATTCGGTTGTCAGATTGCTTTTTTTATGGATTAAAGTTATTTTGTATTTTTTCAGTGCAACAACTGATCAAGTCGGTCCAAATTTTTGTAAGAAATATTTATTTAGCTTCACATTTGCGCACGTGCAAATCCGCTTCAGTTTCGCATGATTATGGGTAGGTCGGCCGGTTAAGTCCAAAGTCTATCTTGTGATCAAAATATTGAGTCCAGAAATTGAATGCATATTTCAATCAAACCTTTCAATCTTTTTTTGATCATAATACATGTCGGATACTCCTTTACCCTATTAAATTTTGTTCAATGATACTTTTTGGATCATTATTATTTACAGTATCTACCAGCAAAGGCTGCTAGAATTCCCATTTTTTTTTCAAATTCTGCTCTTCTTTTATTCATATTTAATTGGTTTCAGCTCGTAACCTTCTTAAGCTCTGGATAATGCAGGTGGTTGGTAGCGAACTATCCTTCATGAATGATTTTAGTCGAACGAGTAAACTAAGAAAAAAAATGATCAAAATTCAAGCCTCCTCTTCAAATAACTACTCTAAGCAAACTTAGTATCAACGAATTTCATAGAATAAAACATATAGGTAAGTTGCTTCTCTAAGTGGCGGCTTATCCATATCTCTGAATCAAAATGAAGCCGAAACAACATGCATAGTATCCAGCAAAAAATTAGAGTCAAAATCTGAAAGTAATTAGGTAGTTGTAAATGGAACATGCCATTTCGTCGGATATATTCCAAGATAGGCCCCGTCCAACATTAATTCATTATTTGAAATTCTCGACTACAGATTAGTGCCTTTCAAATTTTGTCTCAAACATCTTGCATGGCATTATAAATGTATACCTATGGCTCGACTCTCGAGAAAATTCGATCGTGATGCCCTGAAAGCAATAGGGGATTTACCTAACGTTTTCTCGAAAGAAATTCAACTTTATATTTTATTCCGTAACCTTTGCTCAATCAATTACCGTCAAATACGTTCAATCTGTCAGAAATGTGAAAAACTACGGAACACCCTGATTGTGCAAATGCATCTAGCTCCCGTTCAATTTAATTCGATTCATTTATTATCTTTGTATGCCGACAGCTTAGCAATTTGCAATCCTTCTGTAAAAATTTAACACCATTATTAGCGAAATTATGTCCATACTAGCGCGCGATGCTATTAAATTTGCTGGTGGGGGGGGGATTGTAATTTGTTTGGTTCGCCCTACAGAATGTATTGTAAGCCTCACAACACGAAACTTTGTTTTGAACTTAGTTTAAAATTCCATTTTAATCCTGTGGCCCATGTTGAAAGACAAAAGACAAAGAAAAACGATCCGTTAGCTGTCGTGGTAATCTCCTCATCATCCTCAGAGCTAGGTAATAGTTTTCTTAAAGGAGACTCGATTAAATTAAATCGGGCTCGCGGTTCGGATTTTTATGGAACTATCCTGGCGTGTTTAATGGCAGAGCAGGGAGAAGAAGTGATTTCTTGTTTTATTTTTGGTTTGTTTGTGCCATTCTCAGAGGCACGTTCAGGAAATTGAGAATAGCCTGAATTTACTCAGACGCTCTGTGAAATTATTATCGAGACTGAGTGGCAGCCAGGTCGTTGTTTCTTCACTGAGTCAGAAAATGATGATTTAACCTTCAGTTTTGTTTTATTATAATGGGTGCTCAATGGTGAGTTACTTTTTCCAACAACTTTTCTACGATACTTGCCAGAAATCGTCAAAAAGACGGAACAAGTCTTAAATAATTTACAAAATTTATAAAAAATATGAAATGTTTGACTAGATCAAAAAATGAGACAATATAATGTATTTTAAATAAATATTTGTTTTGATACTAAAGGATATCACATTACCTTTAGCTGGATTGAGGGACAAATTATTGCGTTTACATTAGCCGATTACCTGATTTAAAGTAAAAGACAATTTTTCACAATCATCCATAAATTTGATGGTGCAACATAGTTTCAAATCATCAGCATATAACAAACAGTTGAAGTTTATACAATCGGAGATATCATTTATGAAAATGTTAAACAAGAGAGAACCGAGTATTGATCTTTGAGGAACTCCAGAAGAAGCTATGTATGTGACTGACTTAAATCCATTTATTTGCAAAAATTGTTTACGATCCTTTACATTAGAATGGAATAGCTTAACCAGTGAATCTAAGAGCCCAAATGCGATAAGCTTATTAAGAAGGATATCGTGGTCAAGCTTATCGAAAGTTTTCAAAAAATCTGTATAAATAATATTAGTTTTAGTTCTATTGTCAATCGATCCAGCGATATGCTCTGTAATTGTAATCAAGTTGGAAACTGTTGAACGTTCCTTCATGAAACCATGCGGACGATTTGTCAATCTTTTGAGTAAAAAGCTAATTCATCGTCTTGATTGTGCGATATCAAGCGTCAAGATTTTGTTTTTGGAGACTCGTGAAGTGTAGAATCGCCGCTGATAAGCCAGCTTCTAGCTTCGATTGAGGCCTTGGAGCATTTCTCTCATTATGGACCAGATTCCCATCATTACGCTCGAACCAGTGAGATCGAAAATTTGTGCTTGAAAATGTACTATTTAAGACCAAGCCGCGGCCAACTTTTTAAAGAAATTCTGTACAAAAAATGCAAATCAAAATCATATTCAGCTTACATATTTTATTCTGAATTATTATTGCAAATATCAAAAGGAACTCTTGGGGACTTCATTCACTTCTCTTCAACAACAATTTGAATACATAATTTCAAACTCACTATTTCATAACATTGTGGTGGTTTACATCTAAAATGTTTCAACTCTTAACACAAGAAACCTGGTTAGTTGTTAGTAACTTTGTGGCACTAATAAGAATTTCTACAGTAACAGTAATTTTGTCGTATAGTTACGGAACAACTTGAACAAACTTTTTGAAAACAATACCCACGTAATTACATAGGTACACCAACCTACCTACGAGATATTTCGCGATATTTCCTGCAGTTGTAACCAAGCATAGCAGCCATAACTTCTCAGCTCCAGGCAATTCAAATGTGTTTGGCGTTTCGCGTGCTTTATTGTTGTTGTAACAATTTATGGCGCTTATATCTATATCCATATATAATATATTTTTCGCTAGCAGCAGACACAATACTAAAGTTTTGCGAATCTCTGTCTTCTTTATTTAGATAAATTATTTCGCTTTGGCGCAAGTAGAGGGAGCCGCCATTCATTCCATTCGAGTATTAGATAGCTTCCTGTTATTCCCAAACAGCTACAGATACATGGGTCTGTTTTTGGTCTGAGTTGAGACATAACATCACCGACCAGGAAAATGTGTTTTCTTACACAAGTTGTTGGAAATGTAGGAGATTACTATGTATGCCATGGATACTCGATTACATTGAAACTTGATAGATTATAGTCGTCCATATCTAAGAGGCAAATTCAAATCGTCACTCAGCCGCAGTCTCTCCTCAAATCAACCCTAGGTACACTCAAATTTGGGTTTCAAGAACGAAATTAAACTCTAACGGCACCTGTACGCATAACATAAGAGCATACTAAAAAGGGAAAACATTTAAAACTAAGAAAAACTGCAGAAATATTCCCAAATCAAGTATAACTTGATCCCACAAACAAGTGATTTGTAATCATATTAACATTAATAATTTCGATTCTAAGTTAAAAGTATGGAAAAACTCAAGTTATTCCGTAATAACGTCCCAAAGTGGATGAAAATTGAATTGAAGGATTTCTTCTCAAAAATAGTAGATCTGAGACGGCAAAATTGAAGACTAGATAATATCTGGAAAGTTTTAATTGAACATTTATTCAAAACAGTTACGGATTTCAAGTTACAGCAATGGCATAGACTGAGATATGGGTATTTCCGCTATGTGGAAGAGGCATTTTTCTTTCGATAACAGGAAATTTGAGACTGCCAAATTAAGGAAGAGATTGTATGTAGCAACATTTAAATTGGAAATTTTCAAACAAAAGTTATGGTTTTCGAGTTACAGCTGTGGTAAAGTCTGAAATATGTGTATTTCCGCCGCGATCTCTGAATAATAATAAGTACAAGCAAATAAAATACATGGGTAATAGGATGAGTATCTACCTATTGTTTTCTTTGGTATTAGTGAACGTTCAAAAATTTTCATGACTAATATTACACTCAAAAAGGTGAAAAATTATTTTTCACCAAAACGGACGGACTTTATTAGTTGGTGCACTGAAAAATACAAAATAATATTTTGGTAAAGTTGGTGCTAAAAGTCTTTCAAGTGCGACTGAATTACTTCAAAATTATTGTGAATTTTGCATGCATACATTTGTCTATTTATTAATTAATGAAAAAAGAGTGAATAGACCAATTTTCTTGGAAGCACGTAACATTCACTTAATTTCAATGTACCTCCATTAGCTTCTATTACCTTTACAATTGCATAGCAAGTGACGTGTGTGAGCCTTGTCTTAACGCGTAGTTAAATATTAAACTCAGGAGAATATCAAGACAAAAGCCATTTGTGAGGTTACATGCAAATTCAATTTGAACTGTTATTAGCTTTTCCGACTAGTGTCAAGATTTGCAAACCTCTGGAAATCGGTTCCGCATGTTTTGTTGGAACAAAGCCGCAGATAAAGCTAAAAATCAAATATAAATGTGAAAAAAATATTTTCTACAAAAAATTGGACCGACTTTATCAATTGTTGCACTGAAAAATACGCATCGCAAATATATACATATTTCAGACTTTACTGCTGTAACTCGAAAATCGTAACTCAATTTAAATGTTGCTACATATAATCTTTTTTTTAATATGGCCGTGTCATATTTTCAATTTTCGACAAAAATTGCTCTTCCACATAGCGGAAATACGCATATTTCAGACTTTACCATTGCGAAACTCGGAAACCGTAACTCTTACGATGTACGTAAATGATTATTTTAAAAAATGTCAAATTTAAACATTTCCGGATATGGATTTTTCATTAATTCCTCGATTAATTCTGTCGTCTCGGATTTTCAATTTTCGAGAAAAATTGCCCCCTCCCGCTCCTTTGGGGGCGGTTTTTGGAGCGAAGGAGATTTTGGATTTGATTTTTCTCAATATGCGACCATTTCGCACCTCTCCTCTTTCAAATGAAACGAAAATCGTCTAAATCGGAGTACGTTTAATATGCAAAACGCGAGAACAGCCATAAAAAAAAAATAAAAAAGCAATCTTACAACCGAATTGTATACCTTCTCCTTTTTTTTAAGTCGGTCAAAAAAACCTACATTATATCCAATTCTATAAAGATTATCTAATTTTGTCTATCAATGATTCGTCCACAAGAAATCATAATTTCTATATTCTCAAGGGTAACATTGCAAGTTGGACAAACTTTTAAATATAGCTCCGTGTAATTTTCTCTTTTTTTCTGTTGTTGCTCAAATCCTTATGCGAGAGGAGGCTGGCTCACAGAAAATCCAGGACTAAATAATTTAAGAGTTGTTCTCCCTTGAGGTTCTGTAGATTGTGTCTACTTACCATTAAGGAACAAAGTCCTTATGGAAGGGCAAATATAATAGAGGGAGAACATTGTTATGGCATGAAAAAGAAAACGGTAGGAAGTAAATACTTTCATCTTTAAGCCTATAAGTCTCAGTCATTTCTTTAAAGGTGTGCAGAATCATGGTAATAGCACCTACATATTAGGTTGTTATTTTATTATAAATATTGATATTCTAGTAAGTTGTTATAATAAGAAATATATATTGTTTATAGGCGAAATTATTGGTTTCACTAAAAATATTCAGTAGAACCGACGTTATTAGTTTTTGCACTGAAAAATACAAAATAATATTAATTCTATTGGTGCTGTTACTGTTGAACTTGTGCAGGTGCGGTTAGATTGATAACTTTTGGCACCAACTTCACAAGTACCAGTACCAATGGAATTAATATTATTTTGTATTTTTCAGTACACCAACTAATAACGTCGGTCCAATTTTTTGTAAAAAATATTTATTTATTTCACACTTTTAAGTGTAACATTAGTCACGAAAATCGTTGAATGTTCACTAATACCAATGAAGATAGTATTTATCCTATTACCCACGTATATTCTTTGCTTGTAGTTGTTATTAATGAGATCTCAAAACATTGCAAATACGCATAAGTATTTTAGATGTTACCATTTTACCACCGCTGTAACTCGAAAACAGGAACTCTAAAGAAAAAATGTTCATTATAAACGTTACCACAAATAATTAGGTCTTTTATTTAGTACCCACAGATTTTCAGTTTTCGAAAGAAATTGTCCTCTTCACATACCAAAAATACATATATTTGAGAATTTAACATGCCTCTTAACTCGAAAACCGTAACTCTTTCGAAAAAATGTTCAATTTAAACATTTCCGGATATTGTCCTATCTTTAATTATACCACCTCCGATTTTCGTTTTAATTTGCCCCACCACCCCCTCCGGGGACGGTTTTCGGAAGGAGGAGATTTTGGTTTTGTGTTTTTATGAATATAGGACCATTTCTCAAGCCTCCTCTTTCAAATGAATCAAAAATGATCAAAGTCAGAGTATGATTGCTATATGAAACGCGCGAACGAACCAAAAAAAAGCAGAAAAAAAATCTATATAGGCTTTGTTTCAACTGCAAATCCGGAACAGACCTCCAAAAGTTTGTAAATGCGCATGTCCATGGTCCATCTGACTAATCTTGACAGTAGTTGGAAACGTTAGTAAATTACTAGGATTTGATTGAATTTAAATATAACTTCACCAAAGACCATCTTTGATATTTTCTTGAGCTTAACGAAATGAATGCAATTCTCTATGTGTTTGTCACTCAAAGTAGTAATGTAAGAGAAGCTGTTTGAGGCACTCTATAAAATCAAGCACAAATATGAGCGTCAGAGAAAAACAGTCGGATCTCCTAATATACCATCCCATAAACTTTGAGATAGAATAAAGACCCCACTCTATAGCAATAGCTCTCATATCTTAATGAGTAATGAATTACCAATTATTTTCGACAGAGTGTGTGATAAAAGATGGGCGGGTTTCGAGCTGCTGTAGGTGCCAGTATATTGCTGTAATAAATTATTCCTGGAAATACAAAGACAGTATTGTATATATGTGACAGTTTAATCGATACCATAACATATATATATATATATATATATATATATATACCTACTACATATATATCAGCACATATAGATATGTGCATCCAATGGGGACCATAGTTTGGCAGTAATTTCATTTCGGGGTGCTATAGTATCTCTGCAACTAGGTCTATTGTGTGTTCAATGATAGAGCGTTGTTGTTGTATTTCTAGCTCTCTCTCTCTGTCGTATAAAACATGTATATTGTTTATGTGTAACTGGAAATGGCTCCATTAGATTACATGAGTGGAGGGTTTTTTTGTCAAGTCAGCGATTGTCTCATCAATTCTCCCTCAAATACGAGCAAATAAATGACCCCGAAAGCAATTTGATTGTAGGCCATATAAATTCATGTTTGAGCCTTTCCATCTTTTCTTTGTTGCACAATAAAATATTTTTGAGACAAAAAGTGCTGTTTCAGTATTATACAATTTTGGATAATTAGATAATTCTGATGTAGATGTTCTCAAATTGCATGGAACACTTCCAATGAGTTTTTTTTTGGTGTTGTTGGATCGCTCGATACAATCAAACCCCTATATATATATATTTACTTTATCACGTAGGCTTGTACAAGGCCCTTTCGGGGCAAGGAAATATTACAGTAGGGTGGCTACTAAACCAAGGCCTTGTGCGGCAACCGGAGAACAAAATATGAGAGCTCATTAGGTAGTAATTGCTACCGATATGAAGCCGGCACGTGTACGATAGTAGCGCCATGGACCCAATTATCAATAACAATAATAATTATTATTGTATGGAGATTTCACATTGTGGATTTCGTTATGGGATGGTAAGTTTTACGATAAAAAGGATGCCAGATCAAAGGGGATGTACCTACATTTGTTCTATAGAAGTGAAGACTAGTTGAAAAATATATAAGTTGACGAAAAGTCTCAATTCCCAAATGTTAATTCGAGACAAAAATAGAAAGGTATATCCGATCGCGATGAAATTTCACACACTTATTAAAGAAAATGGTGCGATCAAGAATGTTTTTTACAATTTTGAATATCTTTATTCGTTTTTGAGATATTGAGAGAAACATGGCAAAAGTTTGAGAAACGCAAGCTTTTTTTCGACCAGTGATGAGCTACCAGAAATATTAGAGATAGAGCCCTAGTATGAATGAGTGATATTCTTGAAAATGTCCAAAAAATTAACCCTATAGAACCTACCATAGCCGAGATATAAAAATTGAAAGTCAGACGTTTTTGACTTGATGAAGACTTCTAATAAAATTCGTAAATTTCGTCCCCCAACTTTAAACACCCCTAGCGCCCTTATTACCGCGAAATTTGGAAACAAACCTTGTCTAAGCATTAAAAAAAATTGTCAGCTTTGCAATAGATTTGGAAATTTCGAAATATTAAAAAAAATGTGAAAGAAGTTCCAACAATAGATTCAGAACCTCTTTCATCCTGAAAATTTACCCCCACTCAAATAATCCAGAACGTAGCGGTTCCTATGGGATTCGCGTGGCCGACGATTTTTTATGTTTGGTCCCATCGATCAGGCTACCTGATGGCATTTTAATTTTTTCGATATCACTTTTGGTTCTCTCAAAAAAAACGTAAAAATTTTCAACCCTTAATATCTAAGGGAGGGAAGGGGTTGGAACAACAAAAACACGCTGGCTCAACGTACCCTACCCTAAAGAGTATTTTACAAAAAAAAATGACAAAATTCATCAAAACCAAACCAAATGAGAGTGAAATGAAAATTCAATTCCTTAACTTCCTTATGCTTTTAGTATATATCGAGGTATTTATTGAATTGAAATTGAATGAATGAAACTTCGTATCGTAGAATATAATTATTTATTGAAGTCGCGCTTTCACACGAACAGGTATTTTTCAAATTGTTTTATAAAGAGGAATTTTAACGCCGAATAGAATAAATAAGGAAAGTAACTCAAGCCTTGAACCGAGCTTAACTTCAACACATGACAGAGCAAAATGACGGACAATTAACAACTGAAAAGATGAGTTGGAAAATCCATGAACAGAAACTTGGAAGACATTTTTTTAATATCAAAACTGTTTGAGACAAAAACGAAATTATAAGCAGAACAGACAAAACAGGAACTCAATCAGGAACGCCAATTTTGTACATTTCAGAGCCAAGTGGCTCAATCAGTCCAACAATTTTGAAGGAAGCGCAGCTGGTTATTAACGAAACACTTTCAAAAATAGGGTCAATTTAAAAACATGTCTCATTTAAACTTTTGAGCAAAAATAATTGAGAAATTATGATTATGGAATGCAGCAATTAATCATGTAGGCGCAAATCTGAAAATACTAGCAGCTGATCTAGAGTTCTTCTAATAATATTTATTTTTGTTGCATTTAAAACCAGTAGAAAAAAATATTTTCTATAATTTCTTAGATTGTATAAAGACGATATAGTACTAACTACTACTAAGGGCCGATTTCATAATGAATCCTTAATGAGAGATTAGTTAATTCTCCAATTTGTTTAATTCATATCTCGATGATGGAATAAAAATAGTACATTTTCAATAACTTTTACAAAGTTAGTTACCTTCTCTTTCGTTTTTCTAAAGTTACTTTGAATAAAATGTCCAACCAAAAAAATTATGATTTTTTTAATCTAGGATTAAAATTAATAAGAGATTAAATTTGATTATGAAATCCTCCTATTTTGTATTTTTCAGTACACCAACTGATAACATCGGTCCAATTTTTTATTAAAAAATATTTATCCTTGTATAATAATATCATGTTGCGTGCACTAGAGTGTTGAATCTTCTTGAATCATCATCCGCTGCAGGTGATAAGCTTTTCATCACATGACACACGTGAAAACGTTCACTTTTTTTCAACGTTTCTAACACTGCTAATTAATTCAACATTTCCAGCAACTCGGCTATTATGCAGATTACAAAAGGTTAGTTCTGTTCTCTCTTATCTATAAACCTTCCAGTTTAGAAACGATGGCAATGAATTGGAAATGCTGTCTGAAATGACAAATTAAAAGTCACATGTATGTATTTGTATTTGTTTTGTGAAGGAGGTTCATCCAAGATTTATGGAATGAACGTTATAGGTATGTAATATACAGGTACCCTACTTTTTATATATATATACAGTAGTTATATTTAAACTTTGCAGACACTTGATTATTATATTATAATTTTAATATTGAACTATTCAGTGATAGATGAAAAAAATATGAACATTTCTAGATTCCGTTTTCACGTACAGTTCATAAAATGTGTTGAGAATATTATTTATTTTCGGAGAAAAAAAAATCAGGGTAAAGGAATATATCTACAAGTAAAGAAAAAGGGATAAAAATCAATAATTAGCCTAATATCTTCTTGGACAATTTGTGACGATTAATCATTCTTTTTGTAAATTTTTCTCATAAAAGTGGAATGAGCTGAACAGCCCAAATCATACCAGCGTTGGAGACTGGAAAGGTAGAGCTAGCAAGTAGTCGCTGTGCTTGTTTATTTATTTATTTCGACCATTCAAAAATTGCAATAATTAAAGAATAATCTATATACATATATAAAACCTAACCTAACCTAACCTAACAAAATTCGTTTTTATTTTCAGGGCAAAACCAACATGACGTCCATATGAAAAATTATATAAAATAAAATGAAAAAGTTTTGACTTTCAGTTTAATCTTCAACCCAACTGTTTGTTGGGATAAATATCACCTGGCTTAGTTTTGAAAGTTGATTGTATCAATCTATCTAGTTTCTGAAATTTTCAATAATAACTGTTTAGTGCATTTTACTTATTTGCTTACAAAACACACAAAAATATATACATGTCGTCGGGGAATTAATGGATAACCTCGAAAAGGCTTGTAACAGAACCGATGACCGTTGATAGAAAAATATAAAGAAGCATATATATTCCAAGTAGTACTTACCCCAAATATGTTTTTTATTACTATGTTTAACCTTGGAAAAATAATGTTACTAATTCACTAATTACATTAAATACATCAATAATTTAATGCATTTTGCAATCTGATTTAAACAATTTTTTTAAACAATTATTGGTTTACTTAGGTTTCCATTGAAAAAATGCAGCCATAAAATCAAATCAAGAATAAAAACATTATTTCATGTATTTTTTTAATGAAATGTGCAGTAGCTTATCAAATATTTACTGCAAAAAAACCGCGAAATTCAATCACGTGTGATCGTGGTGTACAATACAACAAATAAGGTAATAAAAACATCATATATCTGATGCTATTTGGAATTTTTTCTATTATTTGAAACGGCGTGATCGGTTCTGCCGTCTCAAGATTATCTTTTAGTTCGGGAAACTCAGTAGGTATATGAAATAAAAATATTGTTAAAATTTATATTATTTCTTTATTATCTGTGATCCATTTTATATGTTGAAAATTTGTAGTTTTGGAACATTTGCTGAAACAATAACTGCAAACGCACGCCGCTGCCGCCGGAATTCGTCAAGCAAGAGTCAAAAGATCGCGCCGCTTACTACCAACAACATCCAAGATCCAGAGGCAGGTGAATAGCCCCATAAATGGCGGCTCCACGGCAACATTTTATACAATTTTAAAACGCTCAAAGTCATATCTGTGTGTGCTGGCATAGAAAAGGGCACACACACACACAAACTCACGATACGAAGACTTTGGTTGGTTCTCTCGTAGTTCTTTCTTCGTCGTACCGCGTCCGCTCGACGTCCCGTGATATTGCCTTGGAAAAAACGAACAACACAAAAACATTGAATGCACGTACAATATTCCAGTCATTATATACATTTGATAAATAATTTTTTACAAAAAATTGGCCCGACTTTATTGCTTGCTGCACTGAAAAGTACAAAATAATATTAATTCTACTGGTGCCGTTGTAGTTAGATTGAAAACATTTGGCACCACCATTTATTTTAAAAAGTGTCCAATTTAAATGTTGCTGCAAATAATCTCTTCTTTAATTTGGCCGTGTCATATTTTTAATTTTCAAAAAAAAAAATGCCCTCATAGCGGAGACTCACATTATTTCAGAACGTTCTACTGCTTAAATTCGGAAACGAATGATATTTCTGAAAAATATCCAATTTAAACGTTGCCGAAGATGGTCTATTCTTTAATTTAAAACAATGCCCCCTCCACCCCCATTGGCAGAAGTTTTTGAGGAGAAGGACATTTTGAATGTTGATTTTTTTTAATGGGACCAATTTTCAATAGAAAATCGAAGCACGTTTACTATTTAAAAAGGGCGAACATTAAAAAAAACATGCAGATAAACAGTCGAATTGTACCGCCTCCGTTTGGTTCGTCGCTCAAAAATGCAAATGAAACGAAGAAGGTTGATTTTTAAACATGATGATGGGGGGTGCGCTTTGAAAAGCTTAATTTGTCATTTTTTGACCAAGATTTTCTGAGAGCTATCTCCCATATCTTGAAAAACAAGGGGTACCTAACAATTGTTGCCATAACTCGTCATTATACGAAAAATATAAAAAAACTCTTTTTGTTGTTTTTTACACTCTACAATTCAGGTTACATGAATTTTCAGATCGTTGTTGAGAAACATTAGCAAGCATAAAATTTTAATTTTCATCTATAAGTATTAAGCATTTAGATCTATCACAACAGAAATGATTGAAAATGTCGATAGATCTTTTCAAGAGAGAATAAATTAATTAATATGAAATTTTACTGTATTTCTTTTACTAGAAATAAATAATTATTTATATCTTGTATAAGCTACAATAAATTTAACAAGAGTTTCTCAGAGACTTATGCAAGAAAAAAAACAGGAATAGAGGTCATTTAAAAAACAATAAAATAATAGATATTAAAAACAAAAAATATTTATTAAAGGAGACAAAAGTCAAATTGACATTTATTTAATTACGGCCTCTAAGATTTAGATCTTCTCAGCAGTTATAAGATACAAAAGTGTAAAAGCAAGAAAACTCAAGAATTTTGTTATAAGACCAATATCTTTTTTTGTACATTCTTATCCAAAATTTCCCTGTCTTTCCATAGCAATCAAAAAAAAATGGTGTGTCCACGACTTTCCCTACCGCTCGCAGGCAAATAACAGTGAATAAAAAAACATTTTTTGTGCTTTTTTCAGAGAGGGCGCTGTATGTGGGTGGTAAAGGGCTTATAACTCAGCACTCAGTGTATACAGGATTTTCATTCAGTGCCACCGGCGAGTGGTATTGGTACCAAACAAAATAAAAAAGAAAGCAACAAAATACACCGATCTGTTACCGAGATAATGCTGTAACAGACAGACAGACGGACGAGCGGACAGACAGACTTAGAAAACTCTGAAATGTCAACATTTGTAAAAATGTCGATACCGAAAATTTCACACGATTACAATACTTTCCTTACACAGCTACTACAAGTAGCGTAGGAAAGTAAAAAATATACCATTCCTTCGAAAAATGCCTCATTTTCCAACTTTTATGAACATTATAAAATTATTATTACCTATTCGAAGAACCCTGTATAACTTTCTCTTGGTTTTGGTAAAACAGTACAACCTAGAATATTATGAGACACCACCATGCATTTTTTGATAATTTCTCTCCTACAGTTTAATAGATAATGATTTTTAAATTGGTATACTTATCTGTCAAAAAACAGGAAAATATTTTTTTCCTTCTGAACTATAAGAATAAGTCACTATGTACACTTAACAAAATCTATTTTAAATTTTGCAAGAATTCAGAAAAAAAAATATTTCATTCCATAAGAAAAATAAGAGTTATACACAGTATTACCTATAGTACGAAACACCCTGTATACATGAAACAATTTTTAAAATAATAAAGCATTATATTTTATTATGACCTAGTAAAAGAATTTTATCATTAACTTGCTTCGTAAAGGAGAAATCGATCGAATACCAGAGTTTGGACCACCCTGTATATTTTGACTCCATGAAAAATCGCCATTGGCGCTTGACCTCTGAGTGCACAACAACACACACTATCTAGATATTATACACAATAATAATCCACCTTAGGTACCGAGAACATCCTCGCGGGATATCAGAGAGATGCATCATCATCATAGAGATGAGATCACGATGTTTATTTATTTTTTTTCAAATATTATGACTTTTTGAGGTGAAGAGAATGTTGCTTGTAAGGCCAGAAGGTTGATGGACTGAATGTTGCTGTACATTTTTTTTTATTCGACTTCATAGAAAGGAGGAGGTACAGCGCTGTTCAAGATATTTGAGACAAAATATGAAGGTTCTATAACTAACTGTAAATAAATTATAAAACATCGCTGGATGTATTCCAAAATAGGCCACAACCGATACAATATAATTGATTATAGTCGAATTCTTGATTACAACGGATTAATATACCTACTATTCAAAATGTATCTCAAATATCTTGCATAGAGATATATTCAGATTCACCATTGTGCTCTTGTAAAATTAAGAGCTACGAAGAAGGTTAAGGCAAAGTTGCGAAATGTAATGGGGATTAATATGCCAAAAACAAATTTGAAGTATCATTCTTCGTTTTTGAGAAACGTTTTGTTATTTATTTAATAACTTGGTTATCATGCAACGAATTGAAAAACCAAAAGCCTTTCTCCATAGCAACTTTTTCTGTTGCATCCTGGTGTGCTCACCAGTTTTTGGTACAACATTTCGTCACTTTACGACCATCATCAACTCAAAAAAAATTAAATACGGACCTGGATTTTAAAATTGCTTTTCTGTTTCCTACTTATCTCCATAACAGACTGGATGCAAAAGAAAAAGTTGCTATGGAGAAAGACTTTTGGTTTTTCAATTCTTTGCATAACAACCAAATTATTAAAGAAGATTTGTTTTTTTAATTCTCAAAAACAAAAAATGATACTTCAAATTTCTTCATGGCATATTAACACCTATTACATTTCGCAACATTGCCCCAATTTAACCTTCTTCGCAGCTCTTATATTTTACGAGATTCCAATGGTGAGCATCGAATCTAAATAACCCGGTATAAAGTTCTATTCTGTGTACGCTTTTTTGATGGTTTTTGCGTAAAGGTGCACCGACTCTTATATTTGTTTTTGGAATGAAGAGTTTTCGAAAAAATCTTAAATCATTAAATACAGCATTATGAGATAAAAAAATTAGAACCGACATTATAAAACAATACACTTAAAAATACAGAGTAATATGTTTATTCTATTCGTACTGGTAGGTATCCCTGACTTGACTTCTTGCGCATCTTCAAAATTACCAATACCAATAGAATCAATATTATTTTGAATTGTTCATTACATCATCCAATAAAGTCGTTTCTAGTTTCTTGATAAAAGTTATCCCCAAACTATCCTTACGTTGAGATATTGACGTATAAAACGGAATATCTACCTAGGTGCAATTTTTTTGTAGAAAATGGCATAAATTCAATCAAATCACGAAAATAGAGCAAAATTAGCTTAATTACAAACCTGATTGATTTTAAGATTATTTTCCCCATTCATTGTGAGTCTGTACCTGAAACAAAAGAATCATATTAGTATTCCTTAATCATAAAAGACAAAATAACTACTTAATCGAAATATATAAATGATGTTTATTATTTATAATAATAATAATACAAACAATTTTTATTAATTCGGCTATTTCTGAAGATATCATGTTCAAATTTTCTAGAAAAATCGAAAGTATAAATATCTCGGTCAAATTCGTTAATGGCTATGATCGAATACATAGTTTCAAAATGGCGACCGGTCAAACTTTAAGAAAATTACAAAAAGTAACCATTCACTAAATGTATTCGAAAATCTTTTTAAAATATAGATATACCTAATTTGTACCTACAACTTTTATTTGAAGTATTTTATAGATAAAAATATTAAAATTTAGTAATCGAAAATTATTTTTAATATTATCAACATGAGCGTCCAATATGAAATAAATTATAATTGTATATTTCCAAGGGGTTGGTAATTTTGACCTTGGTTTTGAAAAGTTTATTGAAAAAAAGGATATTTATGAGAAACAAGCAATGAATAAAAAAAATGTTCAGCCAGGCGGATTCGAACCTGGGCTCCTCTACATATCACCCTGTTACCCAAGCCGATGAGCCATCCTGACATGGATACACACATTATCAATCTCAGATCATCAATGTAAATTGAACATACGTGGTGTCTATCTATTTGTTAAAGAAAGCGTTAGTTTACTCCAGATTCTTAGATAATCCTACGCTCGATCCTACGATACACAAATTTATTGATGTAGTTTGAAAATGAATTATGAGAAAAAATTTACCTTTCCGCTGGCTACAGGCCATCGGGATTTTTTTAATACTGCTTTACCTTATAAAGTTTGTTATTACTCTCTAACATTTTGTACGTATTTCTTTATTAATTTTCACACATTACGAGAAATCCAAGGTGGAAAGGCTTGAAATGTACACCATGTATACAAACTTGTTTTACGTCAT
Source organism: Crioceris asparagi (assembly GCA_958507055.1). Lineage (NCBI taxonomy): Eukaryota > Metazoa > Arthropoda > Insecta > Coleoptera > Chrysomelidae > Crioceris > Crioceris asparagi. The sequence goes on from OY293829.1 coordinate 2,570,540, forward strand.
TATATTTCCAGATCACCAGCACTAAAATAACAGCTAAAAGGTGCAAAAAGAAACATGAATCGCTATCACTTCTACAGAAACTGCTTGTTATATTTTCCTCTCTGAAATATTTGTGTTATGGCATAATAAGGTGATGTGTTGTTACAGTTTTCTGAAGAGAACCTCTAAGTAACTTTCTCAACAACAAATTAAGTTCCTTTCTTTTCCTCCATCATGCACTCACAGATTTACTAGATTTCATCTTTACATTGTTCGTACCCCGCATACAACAACACCAGAAAAGATAAATATTTACCAGAGTGATTCTGTGTCGACTCCTAGATCTTTGCAACTCTGGAAAACAGCAACAACTGTGTGGAACACGCTAATTAGATCACCACCGGCAGGTATTATTGGAGAATGGCACGAGAAAGAAGTTTTCTTCTCGCTTCTCTCAAAAGGCCCCGATTCTTGGCTTTGAGAAAGAACCAGCCAAAGAAAAACATCAAAGAAACATATTCCATCACCGATTCAGGAAGCAGCACACACATAGTACTACAAGTAAATTTTTACACTTCCTCCGCATTGAGTTGAGACGACTAGCTGCTAGCTAGTGCTGACAAAAGGTTGCCTTTGCAGCGTTTCTGCCCGAGATCGCCCTCGCCTAGCTCAAAAAGAAAAGGGACTGACTCTACGTGCCTGAAATAATTTCGGTGTATTTCGTGTTTTAATTGGCTCGTAAAATGTTCGTTTCCAGTATTTTCTTAAGCTTTAGTGTAGGAATCTCTGGCTGTAAGCTATTTCCTTGATGTATTTGTAAATGTTTTCAAGGCTTTTGTTACATTAAGTTGCTGTGCCAGATTTGCGCAATCTTTATTCTAGTCGAAGATTTGTTAAGACAGAACAGGTCGTTTGTTTATGTTTTTAATCTTTAGTAGACGTGAAACAGATTGCTAGTTTACTAGTTTAACCCTACGTTAAACGTTGTAGAGTGAGTTCACTAGCGTAATCCGCCAAAGCTCGCACTTTGCTTCTAAAACGTTTATTTTCAACACCTTGTACATCACCTTCCGTAGTAGTACAACTGTCACAAAATTGACTTGTAACTTTATCAATCTAAACTACTTACCGACTTCATCGTCTGTACTGACTGAACTAATTTCATAGACCGACTCAATTAACTTTCTTTATCGAATTCTATAATCTGAATGACATTCATCGATAATGTTCTATGATTATTCTAGACGCTTGTCAAACTGACAATACTGTGCGAAGTTTCTGGAAGGTTAGAGACTAAATCTACCAATTATAGAACTAATTAATGAAATATACAAACAACAACTATAGTAAACTAGATAGTCGAATAATTAGATACCAAAACGAATAATAACCTTAAGTACATCATAAACTATCCACGTTACAATTTCTTAAGTAAAGCACTTTAAAATGAATCACCTTTTGCTTCCACCCTTCCAACTTTTCTTCTCATTTTTAGGTTTTCATGCGAAATTCGTCAATTAATATTAATTGCTGTCCGTTAATCCGTCTGTCGGCGGGCTCTATCTCTTGAATAATTGTAATAGTTTGAGAGCTGGAATATTCAGAAAATAACAAATACTAAGTCCGCCCGTCCGTTTATATGCCAGCAAACTGTATCTCATGTCAACGGCAACGGAATTTTCGAAAATTATATATTTTTTCTGTAGTTTTAGTAATTCATAAAATATTCGAAAAAAACAAAAAAACACCCCACAATAGTTTTCTTTGTAATTTTCGATAGAACTAACTCTAAGAGTACTGTCGGAAATCCTAATACCATTTTTCTGAAAAATTTAAAATTCATAAAATATTTCCAATCAACTTGAATTTTCTTCCATTTTTCAAAGAAATGTGGTAAAATAGAAAAATTATAACACTTCTGTTCGAAGTACTCTAGTAAGAGTTCTATCGAAAATTCTTATACCATTTTTCTGTAACCTAGAGAAAAATGTTTTAAAAATATTTTCAATAAAACTCTTAGAATACTAAGAAGAACTTTGATCACAACTGTTGTGAGATTTTTAATTTTTCCAAGGTTTTTCGCAAACGTGGTCGTTATCCTGATTTTGGTATTTTCAATATTTTTATTTCCGAAATTCCATAAAATTTTTAAAAACTCTAGAACTATTCCATGTCTACCAGGAACTCCGTTGAAATATATAACATTTGAAAATTCCGTTGCCAACTTCACAGCATTACATAATAGCTAGAGAGTTGAAATTTCCAGAGTGCGTATCAACATATTTCAATTCTCGGTATAACAGCAAATTCTTGGTCCAACCTTCCGTCTATGAGTAGGCTTGTATTTCATGAACACCGTAATAAATAGACATTTTTCACAGAATGTATATTTCTATTTCCGCTATAACAAGAAATACCAAGTCATTTGGCTACATCTCATTAGCCGTATTAAGTAGAGAACTGAATTAGGTATTTTGAGAATGTAAATTTCTATTACTGCTATAATGAAATGCCAAATCCATCCAATCATTGTGACAATTGGTAGCTCAACTCACACTTGGTCGTTTTTTTCGTAGTTTTAATGCTTTTAAAATGATACCGCCTCTAATCATTGCTCTTGATAATCTAAATAATTATTATACCACGTGATATATCATTTTAATACAGCTCAACTTTCCGTTTTGCCAAAGCCTAGGTAAGGTAGGCAAGCTAGCCATTTCCTGTTTCATATAACGGGTACGGAACATAACAAAAATAATATATATATAAATGCATGATCGCGATAAGTATATGTGCGGCTGGGTCTACGTGCAGCCATAATCTGCTGTATTTGATCGACCTCCTGACCTGCAGCTATCGTTATTCGTTATATACAGTGCGTTCATAAAGTATGGAAACGCTTCAATAACTTCTAAAATATTAACATATAAAAAAAGCTCTAACAGGTCGATTTTTGATTTTGATTTTCAACTTTTTTATGCAAGCCGTATCATTTTATCCGCTCCACCTTCCAAATTATGACGTCATCATTATTTTTTTTAAATGGGAAGGCCATAATATTATATTATAAATGGCAAACTGGCAATTTTCTGAGCTCAAAAATACCAAATACATGGGTATTAACATAAAAATATATGAAATACAGGGTGCTAAGAAATTAATAGATTTTCATTTGCTGCTTTCAATTTTCAATAAAAACAATAATATTAATATGCAGTGATAACTAAGAACTTATTAATTGTTGCTGAGGACTCCGATTCAAACGCATACTAGTTTTTATGCATAATTTGTATAAAATTGAAAGCAGCAAATAAAAATATATTAATTTTTAGCACCGTGTATTTAATATTTTGTTATGTTAATACCCATGTATTTGGTACTTTTGAACACAGAAAATTGCCAGTTTTCCGTTTATAATATAAAATTATGGCATTCCCATTTAAAAAAATTAATGATGACGTCATAACTTGGAAAGTGGAGGGGATAAAATGATGCTGTTTGCATATAAAATAAGAAAATCAAAAATCGACCTGTCGAAGCTTTTTCTCTATATGATAATATTTTAGTAGTTATTGAAGCGTTTCCATACTTTATGACCGCACTGTATATAAAACATAATATAGGTAGACCTGTACACATTGCAATGTATGTAAATGTGCACGTTTGTCGGCGCCATTTTTAGTTTTGCAACGCCATCTCGCCGACTCGACTGATTTACGTGAGAGAAGCATTAATAAGCAGTAAGCAGCAGTAGGGGTATCGACGGCGACATGTACCTTTTGTGTGGGAACGAACATAGAACATAGGAGACATAATATATTCTCTGATTATAGATTTTAGTTCTGATCATGATATATATATATATATATATATATAAAACAATGGTAGATATGCCGATTTGCGTGCTGACTAGATGATGTCCTTGCAGAAGAATATATTACAGGTAAATTTATAGAACGGCAACACTGCTGTGTAGCGTTTTTTTGGCCATTTAAAATACCCCATCACACACTGCATTCTCACTGTGAAATATGTATTGAACCAGATTTGTTTATGAATATGGCTGATTGATTTTATTTGACTTGTTTGTATACACCTAATGTATTGGCATTAATCAAACAACCAAAATGAAATTGCATGGACTGCTAGTTGAGAGAAAATGACCTGTTAAAGGCTAGAGGGACATAGGACAAGCCGATATTTCACAGGTCATCTGATTTATGAATAACTTTACAATATTTATGCATATCGGCAACAAAGCTGGCCGACTATATGTGATAATATGTCAGGGATCGGTAGTTGTTGGAATAAAGCTAATATCTTGAATAATGGACGTATTAATTTGAAATGAAACGTAAATGGAAAAAAAATATTTGAAAAATAGACGAGAAATAGGCAGGTTAATCAATAAATTATAAGGAAATTAAAGCACTTATCAAATCGCGATTTATCGTTATTATTGACAGTATTCCGTAATACTGTCATTGTTAAAAGCACATTGTTGACCTGAGGCGGCACTCTAGCCTTATATGTTTGACCGCTTGCATTTTGTGATTATTTATGCATATTTTATCAACCTTATAATAATTTATTTATTCAATTTTCACTTCACACCTTGTTCACCCAACTTTAAAGTTGGAGCATAGACATAGAGAGTATAGAATTCAGGTAACCCAATAATACTGTAGTCTATAAAATCATGTGACTAGTGGCTACTTCGTTTTTTCTTTTTCTAATGAGCAACAATTAGAAAGAAAGAAAGAAAGCGCCCATTAGTTACAAGAAAACAAGAATTTTCGGGGTTTCCTACTCTTTAATCTTTGCTTTTAGTTTTAATTGATAATTTTATTGATAATAGCATGTGTATAAAACAATTTCTTACAGGTCAATTCTTCTTTAATGTTGATAAAGTAGAATCAGATGTATAGATTCATACCAAAACCAGCAAAATGGGTGGTATATAATATTGGAACTCCCCAGTAGATCGATAAGCGCGGAATTTCTACTTTAAAGTTGCACATATTATAATGGTATTTTCCTGGTTTGCCATATGTCCTGTTTCGCCACTGAAACAAAATCTGCCTGCATTAGTGGCGTTTCGCCACAAAGATTAGAGATAACGCAACAACTCAGTGCAGGTTTGCCAATTGTCCGTTTACTTCTGAGAAAATCTGGTGGCATCTTTGTATCCAGCGTCCAGTAAAATCAAATATATCTACTTTTAATAACATTTAAATCCTGTGGTTTTTGTATTTTAGCAGGGCATTACAACAGCAGCCTATACTGGGAAATTAATCATTTTGTTACGTGGTTAAGTTATCACGTACTTACGGTTATTATTCGTTGTAGTATCTAGGTATTGTTTAGTATAGTTGTGGTTGCTTGTATATTTTATCAATTGATTCTAGAATGATAAGATTTATTCTCGAACCTTTCAGAAGCAATATATGAAGTACATTTTCTAAAATTATTGTCAAGACAAGCGTCTAGAAAATTCTCGATGGATTTCATGTCACGATTTAGCTCAAGAAGACTGGAAACAGGTGAGTAAACTTCGCTTCTCTACGTAGCCACATAAGATTACAGAAGCTGCATATCAATAGTGTGGTCTCGTGTACGACGAACATTGACGAACATCTTGACAATTACCTTAAATCTTATTTGTTCTCGTTATTTATCTTAGTGATCATGATCTGCTGTCTTTTTCAAGCAAAAGCCGCTTGTTGCGCACAACATGGTGCGCAAAGACGCATTTACAAAAGATATGCCTATGAAATTTTACACGATTTTTAGGGCGAGTTTAATCTCCTGTTTCCGGTCTTCTTGATTCAGCTATATAAAGCCGCGGCGATCATGGGGCACTGTCTATAAAAGTCAGTTTATGGAATCAGTGAATCAGAGTTATAAATCGATAGTAGCTCTAAAACGCGACTGACAAAGTGCCAACTGGTGACAGATAGTAATACTACATTAGGTAGTGGGCATGTTCAAGGTGTTCAAAGTAAACGTTTGGATTGAAATCTGCAAACTTTGGAGTCAAGTACTCAAGGGAACTCCCCCACTACGATTAGCACAGGGTTAAACGTTACAATATATCTTTTAATCTTATTTTTGTTATGTTATCTTGAATAACAAATCAAACAATTTTCTAATGTACCTATCCAAAGTTTGACGTCGTACTTACATATTATCTATTCATCCAAAACTTTCATATACCAAGATGAATAATAAATGAATAAATGTCTGACAACATGTAGAAAGTTACGACAGGCTTGCGTCTGTTGTAGCAATGTTGGTATTTCGTTCAAATAAACTTTTGCAGTGGAAAAACTATAACAACAAAATATCTTTGGTGACTCTCTGAGGCATCGTAGCAGAATAACAAACTAACTAGAGTAAATGACACACAGTGTGCTGCCTCGGAATGGATAATAAAGATATTATTTTATATAAATGAGATTTGTGAGAGTAAGTAGTGCTTTGGAACATCAACTAATTGTTGGCAGAGAATTTTCCGACTGCCGGACGGATATGATTATTAACTTGAATTTGAAATATGTTAACGCATTTACATTTGTTTCACATTCAGAGAATAAAAGCAGAAATTATATTTTTCCATAAAGATAATATACCTAATAATTGTAACGGGCATATAAAAATGACGGGGAATTATTTATTTCTCAAGTTCATTTATTTACACTAAAATATCACAGATTAAGAATTCATTACACTATTTATATAGCTTACACTACATAATCGACTAGTATGTACAATTTATATGTATTATTTAACTATTAACAACCGTATTCAAAAAAACGTGACTTATTTATGTTGTTGTTGGTCCCTTATTAGGACCCAACTACAACGTACTCCCGGTTTCCACCGTATTCACCATACTCAGTCAACTACCGCGCCGGAACTGTCTGAACTCCACTGTCCGCTGCAAATCCTCTCCAATATACAGTGAGGACCAAAAGTTCGTCCCCCACCGTAACTTCTTTATTTTCAATATTACAAAAAAATATTAAATACAAAAGTTGTAGGGTTTCATTTGACCTTTTTAATAACATAATTTATATAGGGTGTCTCAAAAAAGCTCACCGACTTATTAGTTCATTTTTTCAAATAGAAACCCCTATATATTATTTGATATTCGAACACTACTAAAGCACTCACAGTATAAACAGCCGACCAAATTAACGTTAAGGGATCGAAAATCATATCAATTTGGATTAAGATTTTTTGGGACACACTTCAACTTAGGTATAGTAAATGATGCATGAAATCTGCTTAGAATTTCACGTGGAATTCGAATATCTAATAATATGAAAAAATAAACTAATAAGTCAGTGGTCTTTTTTGAGACACCCTGTATAAATTAAAATTATGTTATCGAAAAGGTCAAATGAAATCCTACAACTTATGTATTCAATATTTTTTGTAATATAAAGAAGTTACGGTGGAAGCGGGCGGAGTTTTGGTCCTCCATCTAGAAGCTTCCACCGGCATCTTCCAACGCCCCGAACATTCCACCAATAGCTCCGAATGGCATCGACACTATATCGCAAATTCGTTACATAATTTTTCTTTAAACTTTTAAAGTGATCGTTAAAGAAACAGATATTTAAGCCAACTGTTATAAATGAGTTTGGACGTTTTCACCGCCTCATTGTTTTATCTTTCATTTAATTAAAACATGTTTCAATATAAAATTAACACAGTAAGCTAGATGAAACCTGATAAAACTTAGAGATGATCGACTATTGAAGCAATTTTATGTTGACTTTTCCCTGTTTCGTCCTGTTGGAGAATCACTAGAAAAATTTTATCATTATAGTTCATGAGATAAGTTTAATTTTCCATCCTGGCCAAGAAAATTCATCTTTTTTGGCGGTTATTAAAGTTTAAATAAACACTATAAAAATACTGCATTTTCCGCTGAAAAAGTATTGACCCACCTCTACTTGCTTTTAAAACTCCATTTTATACTAACAATATATATATATATATATATATATATATATATATATATATATATATATATATATATATATATGCTGTTATACAAATAAAAGGAAACTTCAACGACGTCTTGTCGTCTTGGATCTCTTGTCATAAGAGTCCTCCAGTAACATCAATCGCAAAATATAAAAGGAATAAAATAAAACAACGACAAAAAAAAACACTCGAAAATTTCGCATCCACTTCCTATCCACATATACATACTTACTGTTCCAATTCTTCCACGTGCAGATAAAAGTTAAAACTCAATAAAAACCTCACAAACGAAGCACCACTCTCCCTTTGCTTGCCTTCAGAGTTAATATAAAACAAGTAACAGAACAACCTACATACTACCTGCTTTGTTTAAAAATAATGGGACCTACAAACGTAGCAATTTCAAAGCAATTCTCCAATTCAGCAAGTAGAACTGGTGTCGGAAAGATCTTATAAGATATAAAACAACAAATTTGCTGGTATAATGCATTTAGATATACCTATAATATTGATGAAATTAAAGGGTACAATATCTACTTTAATTAATTTTTACACTAATTAATACCTTTTGGCTTCTTCAGTTAGCATTATGCAACAGTTACAAATTGTAAAGAAAAATTGAAAAGCAATATATTTTAGATCGTATACTTTTTTATACTTTTTCTTATTATCAACTGTAAAACTCAGTTGAAAGATGATTTCATTTTCACATGAATTAGCCAAACTTAGAAACACAGAACATCATTGATAACAAGCTGATTCGTTGGTTTTTGGGTTAGCTTTCTAAAATCGATATCCATTTCTATCGATCAAATTATAGAAGTGTATATGAAGAATATTTACCATAGACATCTGAACACCTAGACCACGCATAGCCTCTTTCAGAGCGATCCAACATCTCAAGACCATTATTCTTCTGGTCCATAATGGTTCGTGTCCGACTGATACGATTAACACATTTGCCAAACTTCTTGTTTCATGGCAACTTCTGTTTTATAGAGTAATAATCAAAGACATTCAGACGTAATTAAAAGGTGGTCGTTGAAATAATTATTACTGATTATTCAGAAACACCTGCAGATTTAATTATGTATCAAATTAATATTTTACAACACAAAATACAATTTTTCATTTGTGAAATAAGAGGATCATCAATCGATATCGATCGATTGAGTTAAGTGCGGCAACACAGGAAAATATAATTTAAGCGTCCATATGAATTCGTCAGCGTTCGTCTCTAGTCGGAATATTGTTGTTCGTTGTTCCATTCATAATTTTTAATGTTTCTACTACGCTTTACGCATTTATACGCTTCTACAGAGGTACACTGTTGCCAAAATTTCCTATAGGAAAATTTTGTCTCTCTCTTACACATGGAAAATAACAAAACAATTCTCTAACAACAACAGATCACCTTTGGCTATATGATATGAATGAAATGCTTGATCTAGGTGTTCAGATGTCTATGATATTTACCTATCGGAAAAAGTTGCTACGTACGTAGGGCGGCAAAAGCGAATGCAAAATTCTCATAGGCCTCGTTTCTTTTCGTTTTGTTTACTGCTGATTTCGTAAGCCCACACATTGGGACCTACCCACCTATCCCAAACTTTACGGCAACAAATAAACTCGAATTAAGGAATTTATCACTGTGCCTAAAAATAACAACGTTGTGCTCTGAATAACAAATCAGTCGGACATAAAACAAGAGAAGATGAAGAAGAAAGGAAAAAAAAAGAATGAACGGTAGACTAGAACGATTGTCTTCCAAATTGAGATTATTACATAAGGACTGAAGGGAATAACAAAGTACACCACAGGTAGTCGTATATATATATATAATGATGGCTGCCCAAGGTGGTTGGTGTATTGTTATTGTTTTGTGGAAGCTCCTTTCTGTCTGGGCGGTGTAACTTTTCTTCGAAAACACGTGCTCGAAAAATAATAATGCGTCTTGTATATTGTGTGCATTGTAGGGGTTCCCTTTTGTTGTTCTGTTAACGGCTCATCTTCGAATCATCCCACTTGATTGTTCAATCTTGAAATGTGAAAATAATTATGGTTCTATGACAAAATGTCCCAGTCCTCATGAACACTAGGAGTTCATATATCATAATTTGAACGGTTCCATTCACTTCTGCGTATTAGAACCTGTGATTTTTGATCGATTTCATCAAAAGGAGAAAGTTCACAGTTCTACTGTATGTTTGCTTTTCTATTTATTTTGATAATTCATTTCTCGAATTCTCGAGTATATTGTTCATGTGTAACATGGAGGAGTAGGATACTTTTTCCAATATACCATTATATATTTTTCAAAAAGGAAGATGCTTATCGTGGCTTGCAGTAGGGCTCAACTAGCTGAAATCCTCATGTAAGCGTCTTGGATAAGATAATACAAAGTGTAAAGGAAACCAAACGAGGATCCAGAAAGGAACAAGAATGAATGAAAATATTATGTTGTAGAAGAAAGAAGAAGAAAGCTTATATTGAGGATGTTCAAGCAGCCGTGTTCACACCAAACTCAAACCGTCAGAAGCATGCGCACTTCAGTTTTGAATAAAACGCGCATGCATCACAATCACGGAAATAACTGCGTTTATCAATATCTAATGACTGAAGTAAATTCAATTTTAATCTTTTCTTTTCAGTATGTAACATTCCCAAATAATGATTAAAAGTATGATTATTATCATTGACATGTAGCGCATAGATTGATTTAGATTTATCGTATATGAATGAGCTTTTGTGTTCATTGATAGGCCAGCCAGTTTGACCTACGTAAACTTTCGAGTAATCATTGCAAGTCAGTTCATAAAGATCTTATTTACATTTATCTGGAGTTTTGATTTATTTTTCCTGATATAAATTTATAACTAGATCTCTATATCAAATCAAATCCGAAATTGAAGAAAAAGCTTAAGAAACTTCGTCCCTGATAAGGTCCCTCAATCACACAACGATTTTTTTGTTTTTTTCTTCATTACTTCGATTATATAAGCAATAAGTATAATTTGTTTGTTTTCTTGAACTGATATTTCTGCATATAGGTATACAGCTCTAACATGAAATTATTCTAGTACTTCCAATATGAGTATATTATGTGAAATGATTCGGAATGACAGTTTCATGCTATTACAATGTATTTGTATACGTTGTATGGATGCGTTTGTCAGTTTTGATCTCTCGCCTAACAAACTGTAGATAATAATTGAACTCTCGTAACAGAACACATAATATATATAGACTTACTATATATACTATATATAATCTATATACCCTTTCTACTGCATCTATATATTGGAGTAGGGCTTACAATCTTTCATATTTGCACAAATTTTCTCCATTCGTTCCTGTCGCATGCCAGATCAGTTGCTTCTTTCCAGTTCCTCACTCTCATCTCAGGTGTTCCTTGGTCGGTCCGTTTTGCGATTATTCTGTATTCTAGTTCTCCATACTTTCTTAACCGGTCTGTTTTCACCTATACTCTGCAGGTGTCCCCACCAAGATAGCTGTCTCTCTTCAATATATTCTAGGGCTTGCTTTATTTCCAGATCTTGTCTTATATCTATATTTTTAATTCTGTCTCTTTTGGTGGCCCCCCTTACTCTTCTTAAGTACTGCATTTCCGCCGCCTGCATCTGACTTTTCTGCGGCTCAGTCCATACCCATGTTTCGCAACCAAACGTATATATACTGGTCTATACATCGTTTATGCCTTTTTATCTAAGTAGAGTTTATTGGCTTTCTGTATTCTGATGTTGATATCAATTCCTTTTTTCCCCTTTTTGTCAAGAATTACTCCTAGCTATTGGAAATGATATATTTGTTTTATATACATTTTCTTTCAATGTCGTGTTCCATATGTTTAGATTGATTTGTAGGTCTTTCTTACTTCCAGTCAGTATTACCATGTCATCTGCAAATGCTTATTGATATTCTTTCTAGCAGAGTATATCCTGTTTCTAATTTCCTGTTTCTGGGCATGCATTTTTTAATAATAATATCATCCATGAATATGATAAACAAAAGCGGACTGAGTCTCCCTCCCTGTCTTAGTCCTGTACAGGTTGTAAATGTCTCTGAGGCTATACTGTTTGTAATTACTGAGTTAACATTCAAAATTATTCCTTCCTAACCTCCCAAAAGTTTCTCATAATATATCAGAATGAATATGAATATGACACACCAAGCAGCACACATAAATGATTGTGTGACGTAGACATAAGGTCACAGATATGTCAGTTTCTTTTGCTAACAAAGCCGTGGGTGGTAAAGTTATTATCATTTTATTCAACTGTTTTATTCGTCATTTCGTTCATTGATTTAAACGGTATGACTCATCAGCAACTAATTAATTCAATTCTAGATTCGGCTTGTAAAATGGAGAAATCAAATACGAGATATTTGGTTCCCCTTAGCTATGTACATAATATACATAATATATTGAGTAATCAGACATGTACATAGGTATTACTGAAAGATATTAGTATCTACTAGACTAAAAACATTTTATAGATCAAATGCCCTGCAGGATGTTGGGTCTACACTTCATTAAAAAAAATGGAGAGTAATAAATTATGATAATAAAGTAAATTCCGTCGTTATAAGGTTATGCGTATAGTTTTCCGAAATTGCAATTTTCAAAAATCTCTAGGTATGTTCCAAGATCCCTAGAGAAAGAAATTTGGATTTTCATTGTCCACCAGATTATTTTTTTCGATTTTTAATTATCTAAGAAAACCTTATTTATCTCTGATTTCCTTCAACAAATTTGAAGTGTAGATCTACAGGAAATATCACAGTGGACCTCAAGAGTCACTCCCCTAGTTCCTTTTATAGAATATAACATGAAAATTACAAATTTTTTTGCCTATATCAGCCAAACTAGCCGCACATTTCCGCTTAGTAATTTAATCAAGGCTCTGTAACCTTGAAGATTCTTTCAGACTTTCTTGGATGTCCTTTTCAAAAGTTAAGGGCTGACGACACCATTCCGAACAGAACAGACGCAGAAGTGACTGAATCAATGGAAAGTTCTTAGGTACATCTGTATTTACAGCCAACAATAATAAAATAATTGATTACTGGTTAATTAATGGGTATCTTATCTATTTATTATTTGTTTGAGTTTTGAATTACCGTAGCATTCAAGTATATTTTCCAGCAACAAATTAGCAATAGATTCAGAACTTGTCGTCGTCCCTTATACCTCTGAGACTACCTGGGTAATGTGGTCATATTTGTATCGAACTTCCAGTAGAAGGCATTTGGTTGACATCATAATTGCCGAAGTTATCGTCTTGTTCTTTTCAGGTTTCTTCCATCGCACATGTTCATGGACTCAACCACTTCCTTACCTATAATATTCAAGGTTTCCCTTGCCCTAATATATGTTAGCTCAACTTTTTATTTGTCAAAATTAATTCTACATACTGGTCTTGGACCCTTTTTTTGATTTTTCTTTTATTGTCAAAAGAAACAATGTTGCGACCTAGGCAGGTAAACATTACATGGTCTAAAATTGACGTGTATATATCACGACTTTTTTTATAAATATCCACAGTAATTAAAATAATGAATTTATTCCGATTAGCAGTTCCACACTGTATATGACAACTTGCGGTGTCGGTAGCTACCTACATTTTCGGATATTACGTAAAAGCGCAAACATATGTCATTAAACATTTTTATCTTATCATCATAATTCCAACATAAGGAGAAACCGACATTTTGGATTGTTTCAAGGATATTGCAGATACAAGTTACCTATATAGTAATACTTCTATATAAATACACAAAAAATCATTTTGAAGGTAAGTAAACATATACCTACGAATATAGTACATTACAAACCTATCAATCATAAATTTATATTATATTTTATTTTAAATTATTATGTGAAGCGTACTGAGATGATAACCTGATTTACTATTTCAGACAGAACGTAAAATTATCCACATCATAAAGAGACCAATGCTTGCATCTATATATTTATGAAACATTAATCTTTGTGAAAATTAATGCATTTAAATATACAAAAATCTCCATGTTTCAAGAATATTCTACAAGAAATGCTGATTTACTGGTTACGGTTGAATTACCTAAATTCTAAAAATCACCAGACTATGCTCGTATAAAAATACAGGGCTGTACAGAGATGCTGCTCTGTATAGCCGCCGTGAAACAGAAGTGAAGCCAATTTTTCGTCGGCCGCCATTAGTTTCGTGTTTACAGCTTATTTTGATTTTCATTTTTTGTGCTATTTTTTGAAGAAAACGACGATTTTTTCATCTTTAAACAATGGTGAAATGCAAGGCTCTTGGATACAAGAGTCGCTGTCGGTGTTACGTCCATTGGCGGCCATTGATTTAGTCCTCATTTGGCTTCACTTGCTCTCCGAATGCGATGTCTCTTTGGTAATTCCATGCTCTAAGTACGAACCTATCAAGAATATACTTACACTCCAAGAAAGTAAATCACTAGAAAGACCTTTTTAGTAGTCATAGATACTTTTTAGTAGTCATAGATACTTATTAAGTGAGTCAAACATCCATGGTTAGTAAGTGTTTAACAGCGCCGATATGGGTAATCACTGATCACCACATTTCTTGCCAAGTGTGAACAAAGAAACTATTTATTTAGATATTGAAAGTTCCGCATCAAAGAGTAGTCAAGGTCGGGGGAGACAATACTACTTGCTGGCGTCGCTTCACGTATTATAATATTCAGTCATCAATAAATACAATGTTATTGTATGTGAAATTCTTGGAAGTACATCGATTGATTCGTGTTATTCTAGCTTTGAATTCAACAGATAATTCATATGTATTATAAAAAAAGTACTGCTGGATAGATAACGTCTGATTAATTCTTGAAGCATTTCCATAGTATAAAGGAATCTATTAATTGTCAGGAACTGAATCATTAAATTAGTTTATAGCTACATGCCAAGGCTACGTAATGAAGATATCTATATATGGTGGTGCTCTTTTATAATGTGTTTAAAAATACACTTTTTTGACCCAGAGGAATACCTAATTATTTTATAATGCGATTACATATCTGAATAAAAGTTATAGATAGAAGCTTTGATTTCAAATAAATCCAAAGATAAATAAATATTTAATCACTTTGTTGTTGATGGCATAGATGCCTTATAACATTATTACCTCTGACCACACTATAGGACCTGTAGTGTTTTTTTAAGTGAAACTTCTTCGGTGACATTCAGATATTTGACGAGAATGAAGAGTGAATTGGAAAAAATGTAACGTTTCGAGATTTCGTTACACCAGAGAGAAAAAAGATATAACGTAGAGAGATGGAGAAAGACAGCTATACTTTTTGTATATCTAAAACACAGGCTTCGTGCGTTCGTGTCTGTCTTGAATTCCACTTATAAGTCCATGGTTCAAGTTGTTTAGGAAGCGTCGTACAAGCAAGAGAGAGAACCACGTATTTTGATGGCTATGAAGTTGGGTTTTGATAGAGAATCAAGGGAAGGTGTGTCTAGTGCGCGTGGGACTGATTATGTATGGGTTCCATACTTCTGACATGTTGTATAAGTATCTCCTGAGTGTATGGATGTAAACTGATGGGATTTTCGATGGGTATGGGTTTACTCTGATGGAGTCGTGACGTTTTAAGAGCGACTGGGACTTATTAAGTGAGGTTTCCGTAACTGGCACTTTTATATTTGCTTCAATTAAATGTTGTTTTAGTGCAAGTCATAGGTGATGGGGATGGTTATGGTTCGACGTTATGGTTAAGGTTTAAGTGCGACTGGGACTCATTGGATGTGGGTTCCATACCTAAACTCCTTTGAGCCCCGGAGATGCCTGTTATTGGGATTTGCGTTATGGATGCGGTTAGGGAAGATTATATGATGGTGTCTAAGTACACTTGGGACCCTCTTGTTGTGAGTTCAACCATTTTTGATCTGGTCACCATCTTGGAATTTTGATTTTTTGACTATGGTTCAAGAATGGCTCCATATTTTGGGTATTTTTAAGTGCGACTAGGACACATTAGTTGAGGGTTCCATACATCTGGGTACTCAACTTTCTACAAGTACGTATTTTTACTATTTTCTTTGTAAACAAATTTTATACTGTTATATTTCTTTTGAAAACACAACTCAAATTTCTCTCATTCTCTAGTTTGCAAGAAATTTCACTTTTACCACATGATTTTTTTTCTAATAAGCAATTTACTTATAGTTGTTAATCAGAAAATCTGGTGTGCTACACAGCTGGAAAACGTGTTTTGCTCAATACTGTGGCGCCAAAACGACTCTCGAGGATCTTGATAAAACTTAGTACCTATATCATATCAAGACTCATCCCTGGGAAAAGCGGGCTCATATGAAATTTCGTATATTCTACCTGTTCATTCATATTCCGGCCACAAAAAAGTTAAGTTAACAGTAAAATTCTTGAGAAAAGAAAAGGTGAATACACCAGAATTATAACAAAAAAAAATACTATAAACTGTAAACCAGTATTGACTAAAACTGCTCATACTCCCTATATGGCTACGTTAATCATTTAGAAATCTGTGAGAGAATAAATCCATGTTACATCATAAAACCTGTTACCCAATCAACGCTGACGATATTTAACAATAATGAGACAAACACCAATCGCTGATCACAACCTGACACAAATATTACCTGTACAATAATAAATATAATAATAACATACTTAGAACAATGATGATCGTACTACATGAAAAATGATTGATAGCTTTTACATCGAACAATGCACAGCGATGAATTTCTCCATTAAAATTCAACCAATGTCCTCCAATACGGAGAGATTATGAGCACTTGATAATAATGTCCACGTCTCTTTTGTATTAATGTTATTTTAATGCACACGTGTGTTTTTTGATCAATTTCGAATCATTAGTGCGGTAGGTATACTACATACATACTAGTTGCAGCCAGCCATGAGACACGTAAATAGATACAAGCAAACATACAATACGAAAATCGTGTTTTCATCGGGGGAAAAAGTCACGAAATGTCAAGCAGATTTATATTACTAGTGTACCTATATATATATACTTATTTATTGTTGTGATTCAAATTAAAGTCCACTATAACAATGGTAAAATAATATGTAGGTAAGTATCTTGAAACAAGTAGAATTTTTGAAAAAAAGAATAGTTTTTATTAGGCATTTGAGATTTGAACCGTACCGATGAGTACAACTGCCATCTCCCCTTTTTACTTTCCTACGCTACTATATATTATGTAGCTGTATAAGGAAAGTATTGTGATCGTGTGAAATTTTCGGTATCGAGATTTTTACAAATGTTGATGTTTCAGAGTTTTCTAAGTCTAATAAACATATTTTCAGCCATTGGTCTGTCTGTCTGTCTGTTCGACTGTCTGTCTGTCTGTCTGTGACAGCATTATCTCGGGAACGGATCGGTGTATTTTGTTGTTTCTTTTTTATTTTGTTTGGTACCAATACCACTCGCCGGTGGCACTGAATGAGAATCCTGTATACACTGGGTGTTGAGCTAAAGCCCAAAAACGTGATTTGCTCGAGACTATAGCGTGAAAACGGCTCTAAGGGCCATCTCTGAGAAAAAAAAAGTTATGCTTGAATAAAATTCCATATTTTCCACATGTTTCTTCAGATTCTGGCTAAACGTTTCATCTTGCGAAAAAATGTTACATGACCATTGTTGTTTGTCTTGACATGCTGAAAAAAATGAGTGGTAGCACGATTTGAACAAAGGATTTTTACTTTACTAACGCTATAATCGTCGCTATGTAAGGAATTTGGAATTTGCCTGCGAGCGGTAGGAAAGTCGTGTGAGTGGACACCCAGATTTTTTTTATGTGTACTAATGTATATTTGTGACACAAAATAAAATTTTAAGTTTTTTATTATGGACGTCTGAAATTTCCGACAAAATGATCTGCCAGAGAATATATTGCTTAAACTCTCTTTGTGTAGACCGTGTAGACAAAGGTAAGATGTTCCATGCCCGTGCATGTATTTCCAGTGACAGATGCCATTGTCCGACATTGTCTTTGGTCTATGGACCTTGTCGTTCCATGTTGAAGAAGTAATTTTATTTTGCTTGAATCAGATGATTAATTAATCCTTATTGAATCACACTTGGATTAGTATTAAGCTTAACAAGCGGCGAGATGCCTTCGATATAAGTACTAATTCTAAATTTCAAGTATCTAGACCTTATAGGGCTTGAGAAATGGCTGCGGTGTCCATCTATACAAAGAACCGAAAGTAATAAAAGCTATTTACAAAAAAATAAAAAGTCAATAATAACAGTTATTAAATACCTGACCTATCTGGTATATATTCCCAACCCTCAAAATAATTTATGAAGCTGAACATTTGGACTGTTAGCTACTAAACTACGTAGAAAAGAACAATTTAAAACAGATCATTTCTCTGGTTTTATTATTACAGTTCTACCAGGCTGGCACATTATATTACATAATACCACTGGAGAATTATTTTCTGATACTAAAGCCATAAAAGACTATTTGGAACAGTAGGGAATGTATATGAAGAAATCGATATGGCGATATGTTGTTCGATGCTGAGCTTTCGAGAGAAGACTAAAAACGAAAATGGAATGACAAAATGACAATATCATCGTCTTCCAAAAAACATCATTCTGTTTGACATAACTTTTAGATAGATACTCTCTTCTTTTCTCAACATAAAAGCCGATTTATTGAATATCCTAGAAAACAATTCATTTACACATATACAGAGTGGCCCATCCGACAAGATTCACCATACCCGTTCCCATTTGAAAAATTAAGGGTGCAAGCCGCCCCCGCTAAGGAGTTGAAGTTACAGTGTTGGGATTCATGTGTAAATATTTCCTCCTATAAACAAAAGTATACGGGTCCGAGGATTTTTTTTTCACTGAGTTACAAACCCGTGAACCTTGCTCGGCTATTTTCGACGGGCCACCCTGTATGTGTAGTGAGTTGATGCACTATTTTCGTTTTCAATCGCATGTAATAGGGCCCTATCATCGAAAACAGTCACAAATATTAAACGTTCTGACATCCCCAAAGAGAGAATGAGTCCCTTTTCCTATTAAACCATTTTTCTTTTCTTCAAATCGAATATCTGTGACGACTCAATTCCGTTTCTTTTTTCCGGTACCGATTTCGCTATTTACTTATGTCCTTTCTTTTCGGGCTGTTATGAAATTTCGCTGATTTCTACTTAAAATAGAAAAGTTGATGCTCGTAATTACTTAAGTATTTTTTTAGGTCAATCAGTAGGTAAATATGGAAGTATTTACTTGTTATCAGAAAAATTGCAGTCATAAATAAAAACCCAACGTATCCATGCGTTTTTGCGAAAAAAAAACCTGAATTTGAAATAATTTATTCCAATCTACGCATTCTCACTGTATAAGTAAAGCAATACGGAAAATTGTCTATACAGCTGTGATAAAAAGGGCTGATAAGTTGATATTTATTGGCATACTATAAATATAATATAAACTCGTATAAAATAACAGCAAGTCGTCAAATAATTATAATCCTATAAATACATTATTATTTGTTAGAAGAAATAATTATTTGTGAGTAAGTATTGACAAGTCGATAATGGATGAACACAACACACTGGCTAGTGTTTGTAGGTACTTAATGTTATCAGAAGTGTTCTTTGTTGACATTTTTAGGTTGACGCCAAACAACCGACTAGACTAATTAATAAAATATAATTTACTTACTTAGTTCTGCAATTTCTAGAAATATACAGAATATACTTAGGTACTTGATCAAATAATGTTTTACTCAGAAAATAAAATGATGGAACAGTGACAAATACACTTACTTTTTTTATCTTATCAATAGGTATCTTGATTACAAATGAATCGTTATTATACAAGTCAATTAGATAGGTAATAGTTGTTTTCACGTATAGAATCGCTTGTTCAATCAATAATTAGTAATTTTTCCATACAGGATTTAAAAGAGAGGATCATATAAGTACTAGGTACTTAAGTTCTAATTAGTTTCAAACTCAAAGGATTTGGCCGATTTAATTTTCAAGACCGTAAACAACGAAAATTAACGATGGAAGTGGGTATCTAGGTATTTGGAGCAAGATTCAACAAATTTGAATAAAAGTCAACTATTATAACAAAATACTTTTAAGATTATCTAAAAATTACTTCCATATCAAACCCCATTTGCTATTGCTTTATTGAATAAACAAATCCCCTTCATGTTCCTTTTCAATCGAATAGAACAGCTGCATACCTACTATATATAATAATAGCTAGACAATACCATAATAGTTTACTCAAGTTCATGTTGCTTAAAGGTAAAGCTGGCTAGATTTGACAACGTTGCATTTCATAAATCAAAACAAAGAAGAATGGTTATGGTTAAAAGAATTTGAAAAATGTAGCATGAATAATTTTACCTCCAATTCAACGAATCATGTATTAGGAATTAATGTCAACGATTACTAATTCAATGAATCATCTAATTATTTTTTATTAGCTACTTGAATATAATGGAATTGAGTTAACATAACAAGGAGCGCAGATGCAATAACAGTAGGTACCTACTGTTGAAAAATCTAAAACTAACGAATGCTCAATATAATTAATCAATTACTATTCATCCTACCTTATATTATTTTTTCCTATGAGAAAATTCAAAACTCCTAGCCAGCCACAAGTTTAATACTTAATACACTACTTTTCTTTCAGTCACAAACACGCCACAGTCCACAGAAAAACTTGTTATATCGATATAATCTTACACTGCTGCTGTTTTATTTCATTGCACTCATTCGTAAACTTAAAAATAATAAACGCTAATACACCTCACAGATTATAACCACCTATACAATCAACCAGAAAAATAGAATGCAAAAAATCAATCAGATTAACAACAGCTGGACAATAGCCAAGTGTCGTACGTAACGTTTTTTCACGTTATCTAATTGTTGAAATAACTACGTGAAAACGCGAGTTTTCTCACAACATAGCGCTGCTAGCAACTACTACAACGTGAATTCCATTTGCCGCCTTCGTAAGCGTTCAAAACCAACTGGATCACAATCGGCCGAGGCGAGTGAACCAGCCGGTTCGGCTGCCTGTCGTGGCTCCTCGCTGTTACAGGGTGAAGCCACGAAGCATTCGCGAGGAATCCAGCAGGTATTTTCATTTCATAACATTTCGCTTGTGACAATTGATTGTTTTTTTAGTATGTCTGAAGAATGCGGAATTGTATCTAAATTTGCATCAAAGAGCTGTTGATGATCATAAATAAATCAATAATTATATTACTATATTATATGGTTTAATTACAATATGATGTTTATTTTTATAGTTTGAATATTATCACTATAGGTATTTGGAAATATAGGAATGAAGAATCATATTATGTTCTAAAGACATAGATAAAATTTCTGAGGATTGATTGTCTGAGTTTCAACCTTTTTATGTATACAGTAGAAACAAATGTTTTTTTTATTTATATTTTAGATCTTGTTGACATAAGTAGATCTACGTACATATACTTGGGTATGTCAACGAATCTATTAGACAAGTAATAACTTTTAGAATATTGGGTATATCAAAATGAGATTTGATATAGGTAAATGTTATAGGAAGAAGGAGAGTTTTTGAACCTTTTCCACTTTTCTGGTTTTACCGGAAATGGCTCCGATTTTGAATTTTTAAATGGGACACCTTGTATATTGTAACATTTTTGGATTTCTGAGACAACTCACTGGATCAGAATGTGGCATTTTAAAAAGTTTTTATATCATTTTAAAACATTTTATTCTTATGCCGCCCAAAATGGCTCATATTTTTTGTGTTTCCAAAAAGTTGGTCGGTATGTTTTTGGGACACCCTGTGTAGTAACAATGCCCATTTGCCATTAACATTGCGAACTTTGCGCATGAAGGTGTCATTAAGATTTGCCTCACCCTTTATGTGTTTGCATTAAAATTTTAACGATCCTCGTCAAACAGTTTGCGAAAATCTGGTGAGCAAAAAAATAAGGTAAATAGTGAGTGTTAGGGTTCGTATTTCGATTCGTGCAGTGGCACTTTGAAGACGAGAGGTTATTAGACTTAAAAATGACCGATAATATACAAAAAAGCTTTAATACTTTTTGTCTTTAACGGTTGGGATTTTGCTGGGAAAGCAGATGGGAGATATTATTTGCAACGATTAGTCCTACGGGATCATCACCCCAGAGAGTACGATTTGGTTGGATAAGCAGTATTTTGACGACTTGGAGGGGGTCTAAAGCGTGAGATTGTAAAAGCAGGAACTTTCAGTTGTGGCGATGGCCGATGAGTAGTAGTGGGATCTCATGATGCTCACGCCACCAGTTATGAAAATTCTCCCTCCTGTCCCTTTTGAATCTCAATCCGCCATATTCATAATCGAAAGTTAGTACTCTACTTAATTAAGTGAGCAGGTTTATGACTTCCAGAACACACAACTGACAGAACCTTCAATCCACGGTCGTAAATGAGGACTTTATTGCAATCTAACTAACCTAACCTTAAATTAGGTTAGGTTAGGTTAGGTTAGGTTATGACTCTTATGTCAGTCTTATGGTAGGAAAGTGTTTTGTTTTTTTTTTATTTTAATATGGTACTAGCTATTACCGAACTAAGAAGGGATTATGAATACGACTTTCGGGAAGATGCACGTTGCACCGAAATATACCTATATCCGCTCAATCTATTATTGCGCGTATATTTGTTAAGTGGCTTAAGCTGTTCTATGGAATTTTCTCAGCTATTGGCTCGCCGTGGCTTGCGCGTCATGAGATCCCACCACTATAATAGATACGGCATTCGTATATTTGAGTTGTTGCTGTATTTTCATTCCTACGCTCTCATTGATTTTACTCTTCATGAGTCTGTGATGCAAATGATCTTTTTGTATTGGGCTACCGAGGCATTCAATTTTACTCAAAACGATTGCTAAAAATTCTATTCTGTGCTATGGTTGATGAAACTTTTGTTTCGCAACGCCGTCGCGTAACATTTGTTTGTTACGCATCGAAGATACAGCGTGTCAACAAATATTGTGTATCAATACATCGTCACGTATCTTATAAAAGGAACAGGCTGCCGTTCCGTATTTACTAGAACAGAACAATTGTATTTTTCTTTTGTGTAATGGAGATTGCTGCAGCAGCTTATACAGGGTGGTCCGGATTAAAATGGTAAAACTTCAACAGCGTATTCAGCAGATAAATATAATTAAAAAAATTCATATAAACTTATCTCCAGAAACGCTTCGGTTTGGATATACGGGGTGTTGAAATATTGCGAAAAAATCGTTTTTTCTTATTTAAAAAAAACTTAACTAGATTTTGCTTTCAAACTTAGTAGGTATTATTGCCACTTAAAAACAAATTTATAACATGATAAACACTTGTTTTTCTTTTACCAGTGGCGTTCGTGAGACCGTTTTAATTAATTTAAATAATAAAAAAAGTTGTACGCCAATGGTTTATCGCAAGTGTGTACAGCGGAAATCATTTACAGTTGGATTTAAAATTTCAGGCCACTGCCTTTACAAAATTATTACCAGAATGTCCCCAACAGACGCCGATTACTTTATTGTAATATCTGAGATGTTCTGTATCCCATAAAATTTCTTTACTACGGTAACTGTTTATAAAATCAATGGTAGATTCTTCCGCCCACTCCATAACAGCGATGTCTTTAGCTGAATAAATAAAATGAAAAATAAATCGCAACTGTGTACCGCAGACTTGTACGAACATGCTAACAAGTAGTGCAACGTCAGTGCGTGTCTCATTTCTTTGACGCGACCTCAAACAACCGACAACCGATGGGACGTAGTATGTCTGTACCCACCTTTAGACTTTACCACCGCTATAACTCGAAAACCATAACTCTATGGAAAAAATGTTTAATAAAAATGTTTCCAGAAATTTTCTTATCTTTAATTTTGCTGTCTCGGAATCTCGATTTACTGAAAAAATTGCCCACTCCACCCTATTCGGAAGCGACTTTCGGAAGGAAAGAGAGTTTTTACGAATATAGGACCATTTCTCAAGTCTCCTCTTTCAAATGATTCAAAACTCATTGAAATCGGAAAAAGCAGACGGACAGGAGAAGTTCAACTTTCGAGAACTGATTATCGTGGCGGAAGTAGATACTTGATATCCGCACCCTTGACGATAATATGCAATTTTATGACACTAGCGCCTTAAGTATTTTTTTTCCGCCAGGAGCACGAATCACTTTACACACTAGTGCGAAAAATAGTGACTTTTCGCACGCGAGCAGTATTAACTTTATTGTCAAATAGTTGCTCTTGAAATTACTTTTAAATTCTCACGCATGTAGAGCTCGCCGTCCTGCTTGTACGAATTGGGCTGGAACTCACCAGCTGATATTTTTTCCGCATTTGAGAACGTAATAAACCCATAAAAGTTACAAATATAAATATGATGGAAATAATTAATTTTTCCTTAATATTAAACTTACCTCAATAAAAAAATCCAGTTATATTGAGCGATCAAAAAAACTCATTCAAAGTGTCTTAAATCATCTGAAGCTTTATTGTGTTGGAGCATCACTTGTCACTTTTTTCGAGCACAAATATTATATTGATCAACGTTAAAAGAAATACACAAACCTGAACTAATGTAATGATAACAAAAATATAAAATGTCTATGTGTCCATAGAAATATTCTTTAACTTCACTTTGCTGACCTTAATAACATTTGGAAAATAACTGAAGTAAATTGATAATTTTCAGTGTGTTCGTCAATTCTCACTTTTTCAGTTCGTTTGAATCATACGGTAATTCTTGTTCAAAAAGCTTTTAAAAAGAAATAAATAGCTACAGATGTTGATTAAATATTAAGTATCATCTCCTATGTGACTTTTATTTAAATCCCTTTCAGTTGATTGTCCAACAGTTTCAATTGAAGCATGTAATCTATTATTTGGCTGTCCAGACTGATGTTGTTTGAAATATTTACAAAATCGTTTTAAAAATGGATTCAGCTTGGAATTGAAACTAAATTATCATCCGACATCTTCACGCTATCTTATGAACTTAAATCACACAAAACATACTATTATGCCGCAATGACAATAATGATATGACAACGGATATTAACAAGTTTATAAAAAATCAGCAAAAATAAGCATTTATAGTGCAGTCATCTTTATTTATGTTTAATTCATAAGAAACTATACAATCTTTCATACAGATGTTATCTTTCTTTATTAAAATAGCCTACTTCAGATGAACTTCTTTTTTCATCGCTTCTTAACAATGGACATTCCATTTAATTTCAAACAATTGTTCTCAAGTTATCAAGGAAAGGTTCTCCTATCTTATCATAGCAACATCCGGTACGATGTTTGATTTAAAAAAAATCAAGAAGACATAATTCACCCCATCAAAGCTACCTGAATTATTTAAGCGTTAGATCACGAAGCTATACGGAAATAATAAAATATGTTGTCAGATTGTGGCTTCTATCGCAATACATTGACTTATTTCTTCTCTAATAACATTCCATATCTTTGAAAACAACATGGTTGAAACAGCAATAGAAGAACTGAATTCAAAGGACTTACTTGTCACTGTTGCATTCAAAGAAAGTGCGAAAGTTAAGAGGGCAAAATTGTTCAAATTGAAAGATTCGCAAAAGTACACCCTTTGGAGTTCAATTAATTTAAAAAATAATTTGCGACTCAATCAAAGACTTTGTTCAGCTTCAGTGGAACAGACGAAAAAGAAATGATGGAAATCGATTTATTCATTACAGAGCGGAACATTATTTGCGGAAGCAAGGAAGCAGTTACTTTTGGATTGAATTACCGATTTTATTTGATGGGTAGAGTAGATATATGTACTTCAGACATAAAATAATTAATTCATTCGTTGATTAGATACTGATTTGAATAAACCGTTTTTTGAACAGCACCATTTATATTTCCATAACTTAGGGAGGAAATGGATGAAATGATTTCGATAAAAATATAATTTTATCAAGTAATCCGTCGATTTTAATGCTGATTGTGTCAGAAGAATAATAATTTAAATACAATTATTTCTGATTAGCAGTAATTGCGGTGAATTACAATAGATTTCTTTTTTATTCTATGTAACTAACGGACTTTGGATAAAATTTTATAACGTGAATCACAGTAGATATATAATAGTTTTAAAAAAAATGGACCGACTTTGTTAGTTGGTGCTCTGAAAAATACAAAATATTATTAATTCTATTGGTGATGTTACTGTTGAAGTTATCATTTGCAATTAGATTGATAACTTTTCGCACCAACTTCACAAGTACCAGCACCAATAGAATTAATATTATTTTGTATTTCTCGGTGCACCAACTAATAAAGTCGGTCCATTTTTCATGGAGAAATATTTATTTCACACTTTTGAGTGTAACATTATTCATGAAAATTGTTGAACGTTCACAAATACCAAAAATATAGTACTTATCCTATTTTCCATGTAAAAGCTTAGCTTGTTCTTGCTATTTTTAATCATAAAGATCTCAAAACATCGCGAGGCAGATATAGGTACAAATTTCAGACTTAATTTCTGTAACTCGAAAATCGTAACTCTTTTGAAAAAATGTTCAGTTCAAATGTTGCTACATACCCATAATCTTTTCTTTAATTTGGCCTTCTCATTTTCAATTTTTGAAAAAAATGCCCTCTCCACCCTCTTCGGGGCGGCCTTTGGACAGAAGGATAGTTCGGATTTAAGTTTTTTATAAATATAGGACTATTTCTCAACTCTCCTCTTTCAAATGAAACAAAAATCGGATAAACGCGCCAAGAGCCATAACAAAATTAAATAAATATTTGAAAAACAAAATTTTACCGACTTTATCAGTTGTTGCACTGAAAAATACAAAATAATGTTAATTCTACTGGTGCGGGTTCTTTTGGAGTTGGTGCCTACAACAACAAACTAAAATGGCACAACTTCAAAATTACCGGCATCAATAGAATTAATATTATTTTGTATTTTTCAGTGCAACAACTTATAAACTCGGTCCAATTTCTTGTAAAAAATATTTATTTCACATTTTTGAGTGTAACATTAGTCATGAAAATTGTTGAACTTTCACTAATACCCAAAAAGTTATAGGCTTAGCTTGTACTTGTTATTTATTATTCAGAGATCTCAATCTCTCATCGCGGCGCAATTATACATATTTCCGACTTTACTGCTGTAACTCGAAAACTGTAACTCAATTTTAAAGTTGCTACATATAATCGTTTCTTTAATTTTGCCCTGTCACATTTTCAATTCTCGAAAAAAATTGCCCTCTCCACCCCCTTTAGGGCGGTTTTTTGGAGGGAAGGAGATTTTGGATTTGATTTTTCTCAATATAGGATCATTTCTCAACTCTCCTCTTTCAAGTGAAAGAAAAATCGTCTAAATCGGAGTACGTTAACTATGTGAAACGCGCGAACAGCCATAAAAAATAAAAAAAGCGAACATACAACCGAATTGTATACCTTCTCTTTTTTTGAAGCCGGTCAATAAAAAAGCAAACATACAACCCAATTGTAACCCTCCTTTTTTCGGTTTAATTGCATCTTAATATCTTCAAATGGAAATAGATTTTTGGCTGAGAATGACGATAAATATATTTTTTACAGATATTTCTACCACATTAATTAATAATAACTTGAGGAAGTATACATTGTATTATTATTAATAATTGAAGAGCGCCATCTTTTAAGACAAAACGAAAACTGCTTTTAAGCCCTAGTTAAGATAAATGACGCTATTAGTTGGTGCACTGAAAAATATAAAATAATATTAATTCTATTGGTGCTGTTACTTTTGAAGTTGTGCAGTTGCAGTTAGATTGATAACTTTTGGTACCAACTTCACAAGTAGCGGCACCAATAGAATTAATATTATTTTATATTTTTCAATGCACCAACTAATAACGTCGGTCCATTTTTTTGTAAAAAATATTTACTTAACACTTTTAAGTGAAACATTAGTCACGAAAATCGTTGAACGTTCACTAATACCAATGAAGATAGTACTTATCTTATCACCCACGCATATTATTTGCTTGTGGTTGTTATTATTGAGATCTCCAAACATCGCTGCGGAATACGCTCAAAGTATTTTAGATTTTACCATTTTAACACCGATTTAATTTAAATTTAATTCTACAAATAATTATGTCTATCATATGGTGTCGACGGATTTTCAATTTTCGAAAGAAATCACCCTCTCCACATAGCAAAAATACACATATTTGATACTTTAAAATGCGTCTATCTCCGGATATTCTCCTATCTTCAATGAAACCACCTAAGATTTTCGATTTTCGACAAAATTTGACCTCTGCACTCACTTCGGGGGCGGTTTTTGAAGGTAGAGAGATTTCGTATTTGCATTTTTATGAATATGGAACCATTTCTCAAGCCTCTTTTTTCAAATGAAGCAAAAATCATCAAAATCGGAGCTCGTTTACTATATAAAAGGCGCGCACAAACAAAAAAAAAGCACACACTCGAATTGTATACCTCCTCCGTTCGGGGTTCGTCGGTCAAAAATACTCCTTTTCGGCTAACTAAACAAGGTCGTCGCAAATCTGATTTTCTAATAGTGAAGTATAAAAAAAAATCTCTACTAATTTATCAAGTATCGTTACAACGATTAAATTCCAATCATGGAAAAATCAGAAAGAAACATCAAAAGATATGGGAACAAACACCCATTATACGAGCAGGCCGCACCACCCTGTATACGTTTGCAGCACCAAAGGACATAAAAGCGCCTCCTAAATAGGCTATCATTGTGAAGACGTGTCATTCTACTTTAACATTCAGTTGGTAAATTAGTTTTGTTGTTATACCGATGGCTTTGAGGTCGTAAAATAAAATCGTCGTCTTTGTACATTGCTGTTCTCTGTCTATTTACAGACAGGGTATTTACGTATTTAATGTGTGATTCTCTCGTTATTAGTTTAAACAAGATATTTATCGGTGTTTTTGTTGATGCAAATGTTTAATTATTGTTGGATAAGTTACTCAGATACACCAGATAACGTTACCTACCAGACAGACATAAGAAGAAACGAGTAAACACACCGTATATATATATTTATATTTACTCTGTCTTTTGGGGTAATAAAGGCTCAAGAGGTAA
Source organism: Crioceris asparagi (assembly GCA_958507055.1). NCBI lineage: Eukaryota > Metazoa > Arthropoda > Insecta > Coleoptera > Chrysomelidae > Crioceris > Crioceris asparagi. The sequence continues at coordinate 2,599,719 of OY293829.1, forward strand.
ACACTACATATATACAACCAGCAATAGATAGATAGCATCAAACGTCAAGTGAACTGAAAACTGAAACCTATTACAACCATATTGGTAACACGGTGGCGCGGTTGTGAGCGATATCCGCCAGTGGTAGTGTTTCTTGACGCTGTAAAGGATAACAGTAGTTCTTACAAAGGTTAAAATTAAGATTGCTCCTAACTCTAATAAAAAAAGTTATATACACAAAATCAAAAATCAGTCATTATATCTATGTTTCGCCATTTAGCATCTTTCATACTAAGTTACTTGAAAAAGAGATAATTAGGAAATCCAAAACTGTTGATCTTTTTGATCGACTTCAAAAAAAGCAGGAGGTATATCTACATTTTTCTATGTATGGCTGTTCACGCATTTTGCTTAGTAAACGAGCTCCGATTTTGATGATTTTTGATTTATTTGAAAGAGGAGAGTTTAGAAATGATTCCATATTTAGAAAAACTCAAATCAGAAATCTCCTTCTCTCCAAAAACCACCAATGAAGGGTGTGGAGTGGGCTATTTTTCTTGGAAATTGGAAATTGGAAATTGGAAATTGAAAATTGAAAATTGAAAATTGAAAATTGAAAATTGAAAATTGAAAATTGAAAATTGAAAATTGAAAATTGAAAATTGAAAATTGAAAATTGAAAATTGAAAACTGAAAATTGAAAATTGAAAATTGAAAATTGAAAATTGAAAATTGAAAATTGAAAATTGAAAATTGAAAATTGAAAATTGAAAATTGAAAATTGAAAATTGAAAATTGAAAATTGAAAATTGAAAATTGAAAATTGAAAATTGAAAATTGAAAATTGAAAATTGAAAATTGAGAATTGAAAATTGAAAATTCAAAATTGAACATTGAACATTGAAAATTAAAGCAATGTAAAAGACTGAAATATTGGTATTTCCGATATATTGTATTATGTTGAAAATTTAAAATATAAGACAGCCAAATTAAAGAACAGAGTATATGTGGCATTTAAATTGGATATTTTTCAGAAAAAGTTACGGTTTTCGAGTTACAGAAGTGGTAAAGTCTGAAATATGTGTATTTCCGCGCGATGTTTTGAGATCTCTGAATAATATACATGGGTAACAGGATAAGTGCTATCTTCGTTGGTATTAGTGAACTTTATTAATTGGTGTACTGATAATACAAAATAATATTAATATGGTGCCGGCATGGTATGAAGTTGGTGCCATCTATCTAAGGACAAGTGCACAACTTCACAATTACAAGCACCAATATGCTGAAACTTATAATTTGGAAGATACTTATACATGGTTCGGTGATCATGGCGTACATAAACATACAAGCAAACGCCAAATATTGAGCATGACCACATAAGTTAGCTAGTACATTTTAACGCCTCTATTGCTTCGACAATAGTGCGCATGTGCAAGGCGAATTAGTCTTATTTGAATCTACAATTTTTACCATGAAATGTATCCAAAATTCAACAATCGATCTATTATCAAAAGCCTAATAACCATATTAAATGAGTGATGACCCAAAAATAAAATATTTACACATTTATTCGATGCAGTTCGTACATAATAAAATAGAAAACTGAACGTCGCGCTATATTTGCAAATTGTAAATAAATATTGTAAACGGATACAGCATTTGTTTCATTTGCATAATGACACCTGTGGAATGAGACACATCTAATGACAGTGTTTGTAAAGTTCTGAATGGGAGAAAATGTTTTTTTGCTGAGAGTGCTGAGAAATTGCCCAATTTCCATAAAATTTAAAATGCACCATTTCCTTTACTCAATAATCTACCTCCTCCAGGTTGTGGAGAGGGAGATTTGTTTATTAATCGAAAGCAAAATTGAAGACACCATGTCCGGAGACATTTAAATGGGAAAATCGGAATGTCTGCATTTATGGACTGAACATATTTTTCGGTAGCTAAGCATTTTTCGACGTCTCAATCGATCTGTTTTTGGTCTCAATCAGAGCATTCTCGGTACGAAACCGATACCTGTATACTTGGCCGGGCCATTAGGCCTGACCTTGAAAATAAAAGGGGAGCTTGATTAGCTTTGCATATTAAATAAAGACGCTCGATATAAAATTGCATCAGCCGTTGTTCTGTTCAATATGTGAGGACGTGGTAACGCAAACTAAACACTGTCACTTTTCAAACTAGCCATCTAGTTGGAAAAAGTTTCCTAAAATTTCCCATTTCATCCCCGCAGTACGTCAATGGCATTGTACCAACTTGCTGCTGAAGAGATAACATACGGACGACGATCTCTGGTTCTTTTTAGCGGCGGCGTATAGAAGAGCACTTGAAAACACAAAGGCAATGTGCGACCTTTGGCGCAAATGCTTTATTATGGGACGTCAGCCGCATCGACAGATGGTTGGACTTTTACCTGCGCCTCTCTATACGCTGCTGCTGCTGGCTGGCTGTGCTCTGCCAACGTATGGCCACGATGCATAGCACACGGACAGCAGACAATGGCGTGCATCTACACTCAGGTCACCGATAAAATTGCTCATACAGGCGCGTATCACAAGAGGATTTTAAGGGGCGGAGAGGGCGAAAAATTGCTCTTCCAAATAGCGGAAATACGTATATCACATATTTCAGACTTAATCATTGCGAAACTCGGAAACCGTAACTCTTCTGAAAAAATGTTCAAATTAAACATTTCCGGATATGTAATTTTCAAATCTCGAATTTCCGATTTTCGGAAAAATTTGCCCCTTCCTCATAGCTGAAACACATATTTCATACTGTAGCACGGTAACGTATGATTATTTTTAAAAATATCCAGAGTAGAGAAAAAAATAAATCTACTTCAACATCATAAAAAGAAGTTTACCGAAATGTTAAAAATAGTATTAAGAAAAAGGTAAACGAAGATATCTCTACCAGACCTAAGAAATTATTCCATAAGGAACTTTCTGGACAAAATATATTATTACGGCCTTAACATCAAAGGATGTGAATTATCCACGTTACCATCAGATTGCAAGATGGTACAATTTGCAAATTATTATTTGATCGATATTTACATAATTGAGGAATCCCCCTTTTCACCACAAATTTGGGCAACATTATCAGATTGTACGTCTTGAACTACAAATAATACGTGCGAATCGTGTCAAATTCGCTAAATGTCGAGGATACATAGGGTGAAACACTTTATCCAAATATTCACAAATTTCTTGATGCAAAAATGCAAATTCATGTACATAAAAAGGTTAACTTGTAATGCTAATGAGGCGTCTGTTAACAAGGAAAAGTTTTTTAAGAAGAAAATACTTTATTGCAGAAAAGATTTAACAAATCAAAAGTAATCAGGATAAATTGTATTATGTGTTTTTTATACGAATATAATAAGTTCTAAATTTTATATATTTATTTTCCTACGCTACTATAGTAGCTGTATAAGGAAAGTATTGTAATCGTGTGAAATTTTGACGTTGACGTTTCAGAGTTTTATAAGTCTAATAAACATATTTTCATTGGTCTGTCTATCTGTCTGTGACAGCATTATCTCGTAAACGGATCGGTGTATTTTGTTGCTTTCTTTCTTATTTTGTTTGGTACCAATACCACTCGCCGGTGGCACTGAATGAGCATCCTGTATACACTGGGTGCTGAGCTATAGCCAAAAAAACTTGATTTGCCCGAGACTGTAGCGCGAAAACGGCTTCAAGAATTTTGATTAAACTTGTCTGAAGTATTCTTCTGAGACTCCTGTACCACCCACATACAGCGCCATGTATGAGAAAAAGCACAAAAAAAGATATGCTTGAATAAAATTCCATATTTTCCACACGTTTCTTCAGATTCTGGCTAAACGTTTCATCTTGAGAAAAAATGTTACATGACCATTGTTGTTTGTCTTGACATGCTGAAAAAAATGAGTGGTAGCATGATTTCACCAGAGGATTTTTAATTTACTACCGCCATTATCGTCGCTATGTAAGGAAAGTATTATGTATTGTAATAGTGAAACTTTTTTATTCACTGGAATTAGCCTGTAAGCGATAGGAAAGTCATGTGAGTGGACACACCAGATTTTTTAAAATTATATTTGATTTCGATTTTCTTTTTATTTGTTCTTTTATATTGAACTTTTCCTATCTATTTCTAGTGTCGAAGCCAATTATTTGTCTTTTATTAATAAAAACAGTCTAAACCGCTTCAGAGCTTTTTTACTTATTAATTTGGCATAGAACAACTGCACTGTGGACGCGACGGACTACCGGTGAAATATACAAATAATCAGTAGCACTTATTACTCTTTAATGATCTTATAATCAGCTGTTTCCAGAAGCAGATTAATGATGCTTAAGTACTTTCTTGTTCTTGAAACACAAATCGGATGCACCGGTTTGTTTGAATCGACCATAAATCATCATTTTGTTTACGTTGTTGTTATTATTATATATCAAGTGATAACGTTCCATCATCTCTGAACTTCAGAGTGACAACAATATCCAGGGAGAATCAACCCCTAAATATATCATTATGTGAATTGTCTTTTCCCTTTCTAGGTTGAACGTTCCTTTGTGTTATATATGAAAGAAATATATAAGATGAAAATATAACGTTCTTCACATAGAATAGAAATATATATATATGGTGAGTATAGCCGGGTCATTATCTGACCAAGAGAATTTGTGATCTGTTTTGGCAGAAAAGTTAAAATAATATCTATGTATATTTTGTTTTAGTTGGAAAAAATCACGATCTTGGGATTCTTTGTTGATTTTTTGAATAGTTTCCAAAATACGTATACAGTAGGTCGTCATTGAAATCAATTATCTAACATTTATAGACAGTTTTTTGTGTCATTTATTACTTTCCCACGCTTCTGTAGTAGCTGTATAAGGAAAGTATTGTAATCGTGTGAAATTTTTGGTATCGAGATATTTCTATGTCTAATAAACATCTTTTCAGTCATTGGTTTGTCTGTCTGTTTGTGACAGCATTATTTCGGGAAAAGATCGGTGTATTTTGTTGCTTTTTTATATTTTGTTTGGTACCAATACCACTCGCCGGTGGCACTGAATGAGAATCCTGTATACACTGGGTGCTCTTTACCACCCACATACAGCGCCATCTCTGAGAAAAAGCATATATTTCGTATTTTCTACATATGTCTTCAGATTCTGGCTAAGGGTTTCATCTTGCAAAAAAACTTATATAACCATTGTTGTTCGTTTTGATCGGACGCGTTTTATTCACTGAAATTTGCCTACAAGCGGTAGGGAAGTTATGAGTGAGTGGACGCACCAGTTTTTTTTTGTATTATGTATCAAAAATCTACATATCACGACAACTTCTTTCTTCTTGTCGTTTTTAGAATAAAAATTATAAGCGATCTATTTTTATATTTTTATATTAATTCTGCTTTAAAAGAGTCACATTTGAGGAAACGTAAATGAGCAGCATAATTTTGAGATGAGGTATTGAACGTGGAAGGGATAAAAATCCGATTCATTTTAAATTGACATATATATTTTGTTAATAATAGTCTATTACGTGATGTTATCCGTTATAAGTGCATGTTCAATAGCTTTAAAGGGAAATCATAATAAACAAGTATATAATACGAATCATTCAGCTATGTTATTTTCAGCATAAATTCCAGGAACTAATATCATGGCAGTTATTATCTCAGTGAGGCTAATATCATTTTTTTTTTTGTAATTAAACCTACATATTCAGTAATATTGGTATTGTAAATACAGATAAATCCTTTCGATATCAGAAATTGTTTATATTAGTTCTATTGAATTTTCCTCAAAAATTGCAATATCCATATCATATACGATCATTAATTACATTTTCTGAGAATTCTCAATTACCTGCGTATATCCATTTGTGTTTTGTGCTGCCAGATATCACATTCATCATCAGTTTCAATATTAATTGCACCAGAAACATTTAGTGTTTCATCCAACTCTAAAATGAATGGCTTATCCATTGAAATGGCAATTATAGAAGATTAATTCGATACTATAGCACTAGACTTTATTGCATGAAAACAAATTTGTTTCTTTCAAAAATGTTTGTCAATAGGCTCGAATTTAAGTAATTGCTATTGAACGGGTTTGATTCGCTCGATGTACTTGACATATTTGTAATAATCCAGGATTCAGTATAAGGTGCCTACCGAGAAAAAAATATAGGACGCAAAAATATGTTAGAGCTCAACACTTCTGAGCTGATCATTATTTTTGAATCATAAATGTAATTTCAAATTTTGACACCAGTCTAACGGGTATTTTAAAAAAAGATTTCTGATTTATTAATCTTCAGCGTTATTTATTAACACTATATTTGTCACAGACTAGTTATTACTTAAACTACTATTTATAATTTAAATTATTCACAACTGTTCTTATTCACACCAATTACTATTTGATTACGTTGTTGCTAGCCCCATAGCAGGGGCCAGAGTGAAGACCTCGCCAATATAGTTATAGCCAAGCTCTCTCCATCTAGAAGCTGCCAGGAAGATCTTCCTACTTCGCGAACATTCAACCAATAGCGCCAACTCACTAGACACTAGCGTGTATCGGACACCAATAGCGGTATGTCTTTCACTCCACCCTCTGACGCATCGCACATGCCTCCTCGCTATGGCTGTGATTCTATATCTCAGACAGTGAGTTCGGGCTGCCGGTGGAATGTTCGAGGCTTTCGAAGATGCGGCTGGAAGCTTCGAGATTGAGGGGGCTTGCCTATATATTGGAAAGGATTTGCTGCGCAGTCAGTGCAGTCGAGTGAATCAGTACGGTGGAGACAGGTAGTGCGGTGAAGATCGGCGGTACGATGGAGACCGGCAATACGGTTGAAACCGGATTATTCATTATAAGCTTTTTTTATTTCTATGTATTTACCTTATTCAAGAGTTAGTATTAATTCGTATTTTTCAATTTTATGCGTAAAAAACAATTATGTTCGAATTGAATTTTCGTATTGTGTGAACCAGACTATATATCTTCAGAAAATATATAATATCATCAAGGGAACAAAAGCATATGAGCGGACATGCTGCGGTTGTAGTGTCTCTATATTAATACTAGTGGCGGTATAGTATAAGGAAGGGCGAAAGGGCAGCGGTAGTAAAAGCACACACATATACAGTAGTGTAGTAGATCGACCGCTTTGTATATGACAAAAGGGTCGGGATAACAAATGGCTGACACGCGAGTCATTTGGGGGATTTCTCAAATCTGGAATTAGATACACGAACGAGTACTAGATAACACGGATGGCGCGCGACGCGTGTTCTGCTCAGCTGAATATATCGTGTTTGGTGGCGGGCATGGGTGGTGATATTGTATTATGATATCATATTATGTTGTGATGCTTTAGTATTCGAGACGCACAATGTATTGTCTCTCTTGTTGATGCAAATTTTGCCGAAAAAAAAAAAGATATTGCAACTTGCAACCCTAGCAGATGTACCGTCAGTCAACAGCGAAATATACTAATAATATCGAGGGAGCTAAATTTCTTACGGAAAATTATAAATAAATAAAATATATATGTGTATGAAGGCATACCTATATTTAAAAGAAAAAAATATGGATGCCAAATTTAATATAAAAATTAAGTAGTTTCTATTTAAACTAGATTTCAAAAGCTCAACTGATGAGAAAGGGGTCTAGTTGGAATGACAAACACTAGCTATCGACATCACTTTCGACATCACTTGCCCCTTACCAACCCACATTGACGCTGCGTGGTAAGGTACACTCAAAAAGAATTCTGATCTGGTAGAATGGTATGTTTCTATAGAGACATATCGGTGGTTCGGAGTCCACTTTAAGCTGTATTAGTTGCAATGCTGATAAGGCAGTGAAGAGGAGGTCTGTTTAGGAGTGGACGTACAAAAAGGTTGACGATGAAGAATCAAAGATTGGCAAACAGTTTCTTGAAATGTCTATAATTCACTTGAACAACTATTCTCACTCAACTTCTTAAATTACCTTTGAAAATAAACCCTCATAGCTCTATTTACGTCTTCTTCGTCTGCACACTTCATGGATAAAGCTTGCAGCCTGTACCGTCTTCATGTTTGCCATTTTTTTCTGGACCTTCCTAAGTCTTTTCCTCATCTCGGTTTGCAGAGTACAAGTAGTAACTTGTTTTCCTATCCTATCCTCGTTCATTCACTCAATATGTTGTCTCCATTTTAATGAGTTCTGTCATTCATTGGGAATATATTCAATTCCGCCCTCATTTCTTCATTTCTCATTTGGTCTCTTAGTGTGCAGCCTTTTGCCTGTATAAGTTGCCTGTCTTCTTTCCCTAGTGCCCAAGTTTTACTTCCGTTCGTACTGGTCGCTTTGTACAATTTCATTTTAGTTTCGTTACTTGTCTTGTTTTGCAGTAACAATGGTGCCATACATTTTTTTATTATCTATATATTTTGTTTGTTATATCTCTTGCATATTTGCAATTTATGTCACACTCCACAAAATTAGAATTTGATAAGTGTTCTCTGTGCAATTCGTTTATTATTATTTTGGAAAGTATGAGTTGTTCACCTATGAAAGCCATAACTTTCGTCTTCTTTGCCAATATTTTTAGGTTATAGGTTGTAGGTGGATTTCTGTCTTTTGTTAAAGTATTTGGTGATGCCCAAATAGTATTTGGCTTATACAATTATTATTAGGTGTCAGTCTTATTTCAGAATTAGATTCTTGTTTCCATTGTCGTATGGCATCGTCGATATATGTATATTATGTTGAATAGAGCTGGATACAGACATCACCATTGTCTAACGCCTCTGTTGATTGTTATTGACTCTGTTCTGTCTTCCAGCGTTTATAATTTTTCTGTATAATGATATAAACTTCTTATCACTTGTATTAGGTGTCTGGGATATCCTTGTCTGTCCATAATTTTCCAGAGAGTGGTTCGATTTACCCACTCGAAGGCTTTTTCGTAGCCAATAAGGTAATATGGGTTTGTAGGTTATATTCCCTCTGTTTTTTAAAATAATTGTCGTACTATGATAATGTTGTTTCAGAATCTCAAAGGCATCAGCCTTTTTATCCCTTGGCAATGGATAGCATAGAATGGGCACATGTCATGGAGGTGGGCAAATGGCCAGTCTCTGACGCCAAAAAACCTGACTTTTTCGGCTAAAGGAAATAACACGACATAAAATTAGGTATACGTCAGAAAACCTCAGATTGTAGCCCCATCACTTGGCTATTGGCTACTTAGCTAAAGGTTGGTAACCTTGATCAAGGAAATTCTAACCACTCGTAGTCTTCATGAAAGGTCGGACAGATCCCTGCATAAGTATTGAAGTATTTCAGTTTCTACTTTCGGACATGTCCAGGTGTGTATCTATGAGGATGTCTGTGGTATCGTAGTACCCAAACACATGGATCGATTTTGATTTCGATTTTTTTTTAAAAAGCTGACTTGATCGAGATTGTTCTTTTGCTAGTTGATTGTAACGTGGGTATCTGTCTATCTGTCTGAGACATCGTATCTCTCAAATGAATGAACTAATTTTGATTTACTAAGCTAGCTTTTCTTTGATTAAGTTTCAAGTCTGTGTATCTGTCTGTCTGTTCGATGCAATGTAGCTTCCAAACGGATGAAGAAATTTTAATTTGGATTTTTATGTTTGACAAGTGACATAAGCGAGAATGTTCTTAAAACGATAAACCAAACCTGTTGCAGTTTTTTTAAATTGTGACATGATTGAAGGTGCTCTTGGTTTTTTTTCTGATTTTTTAAATCTCATATATTATTACTACGATAATGATGTGAAATTTAAATATATTTTAAAAAATCACAACAAAGAAATGTGATCGTGTCGTTCTCGCAAACACGTAGGAAATGAGAAAGTGATTCTATCAAATTAAATTTGTACATACAAAATACTATCGCAACGACGATGCGATGGTATGGATATATTTAAATGCAAGCAAACAACAAAAGTTCCATCGTTAACAAACGCATTCCAACTAAATGCATTTATGGCATGCAATCTCACTCACTCATTACAAAACATACTACAAAGCATATACACGGGTATATGAGAAGTCGTTTGCACTTTCTCTGTGTTTGTTACAAAAATGACTTGAACTGATTTATTCTCACTTATTTTTTTAAACTAATATGACCTTTTTTATATATGTTTGTATCCACACCTACCTGCAAATTACATTTTGATCAGCCCCGTCACATTCCGATGTTGGTTGTCCCACATTTGGGACCGGACTGCCCTAACTGCGAACTCTACTCCATATCTCACGAGATTTCTTCCGAAAATCCGGACACCTCTCAAGGATTCCAGTGCTTGACGTGTGTACCTGTCAATTATTAAGTATAATGGCCAATTTCGTAAAGGTTCATTTTCACATTTCGGTTTCGATGAACGGATATATTACCGATCCGGCAATGAATCCATCCACGATGTTCCGTCCGTGGGTCTTGCCTTGCCTTTTGTTTCTCAAGGTCTGCTGGACAATTATTCTTGTTCGTTCAATAAAAAAAAAATAAGTGGCACCTCCTTTAGCGACGCTCCGGTACAAAATATTAAAAGTTTGGCAGCACTAACTTTTATGACCCAATCAAGGGTATTTATGGTCTAAATTTCATTTAGGTATCTTAAACCGTTTTGGAGATAATGATAAATATTTTTTACGAAAAAATAGTCCGACGTTATTAGTTGATGCACAGAAGAATACGAAATTATATAAATTCTATTGGTGTTGTTACTTTTGAAGTTGTGCAGTTGCAGTTAGATTGATAACTTTTCGCACCAACTTCACAAGTATCAGCACCAATAGAATTAATATTATTTCGTATTTTTCAGTGCACCAACTAATAACGTTGGTCCATTTTTTTTTTTAAATATTTATTTCACACTTATAGAAAATCGTTGAACGTTCACTAATAAAAATGAAGAAAGTACTTATCCTATTATCCACGTATATTCTTTGCTTGTAGTATTTATTATTGATCTCAAAACATCGCTGCGGAAATACGCATAAGTTTTTTTAGATGTTACCATTTTACCAACGCTGTAACTCGAAAACCATAACCCTAAGGCAAACATTTTCATTATAAATATTGATACAAATAATTAGGCCTTTAATGTAGTACCCACAGATTTTCAATTTTCGATAGAAATGGCACTCTCTACATGGCAAAAATACACATATTTCAGAATTTAACATGCCTCTAACTCGAAAAACATAATTCTTTTGAAAAAATGTTCAATTTAAACGTTTCGGGATAATGTCCTGTCTTTAATTATACCACCTCAGATTTTAGATTTTCGAGAAAATTCGCTACCTGCACCCCCTTCGGGGGCGGTTTTCGGAGGGATTTGCGTTTTATATGAATATGGGACCATTTTGCAAATGAATCCAAAATCATGAAAATCAGAGTACGATTACCATCTAAAACGTGAGCACGAACCAACAAAAAAACAGACAGTCGAATTGTATACCTCCTCCGATCGGGGTTCGTCGTACCAAAAAAACGATTTCTTGGGGCCCTTTTACAGAGCCGTATCTTCTGAAGGAAGCATTTACACATGTTGATCCACATCACTAATGTTATTTTTCAATATTCTATTTACCTTAGAAATTAGCGGAACTTTTTCGACACACCTGGTATATTTTCTATTTAAATTATAACTTATTGTCCTTATTACCCTCCTAGCTATCTGAGATGTCAGCATCGAATTATTTTCCATCAATAAAATACATTATCTAGTTGAAATGAAAACCTGAGTGCTTTTCCCCATCATTTCAACCATATATCTGAATGTAATATAAAATTGCTATAGAAAATCACCTCTAATAATTGTAATCGCCATCGACACCCATCGGTGGAAAAAGCTTTTTAGAATTTTAATCGAATCAATGAGCCGCGACGCAGTATATGGCATCCACATTTTGCTCTTCGACTCTGTTTATTAAGTAATGGCTTTGTTCCAAGCCACATCAGGAGCGGTTTCTTGAATTGAGGATTCTGCGCTGTGGCTTAAACGCCTTCCATAAGCTTCGTGACAGTTTATCAGATCGGTTTAACGATTTTCTTCTCAGTATTCGTTATGGAAATTAGTCGTGTCAGAATCTATTGAACCTTCTTTTTTTTGTCTTTCTTATTGCTCCGAATTTTGGATGTACACAATCGTCTATTTATCGCTTCTGAGACTTCGTTTATCGCCTGATAATGTTCAGTGGGTCAACTTTTTTAGTTACGAAAATTCTTGGAAATGGGGCGTTTTCATTCAGCACTTTCCCCTTGACTTTTCCTAGGACTTCGGACAGCATCTATGCCGCAATAAAACTGTCTAACAATGCTATCATGTGATGTTAGCTTTATCATCTAAACCCGACCAAAATGGGAACTATACCATGGACGTCTGCTGTACACGTAGTCTGACCGTGGTTGGAACACAGCCAATATATTGCTGATCGATTTTTTCGAGGCAATGGTAATAGAAGCCCTAATGGCAACAACATTGGCCAACAGCTGTTCTTATATCCTATTCTATTATAGTCGCTATAAAAGGGTCTCTACAATTTCCTATAGCACACAAAATTCAATTATCTTCATCAGATGGTGAAAATATAACGATGACATTTGTGTAAGTATATACAAACGCGAAACTTTTCCACTTATTGAAGTGTTTTCTTTTAGAACGTTACAAGCGGTGTTTATTTCAAAACGTACCACTTCGGATTTCTTGAAATGTAAACGTTAATAAAGAAATCGCTGAAATACGTACAAAATAATATTCATGGGACAAGTTTTTAAGCAATATTTACTTCGTCTGTAAATCTGAAACGGTAAGAGGGTATCCATTGATAGCTTATTTGATTGGTTCTTTTAATTCTTGTCTTTTGGTGTTTGATTGAAAGCTAGAACATTTTATTCGGTTAGAACGCTAGCTAGTTTCTCCTCTACCGTTAATGTCGGCTCTAAATTAGCTTCCATCGGCGATAGAAATGAACGTGCACAGCAATCGACTGACTTGTACTCTGTACAGGGCGCTTGCTCTAAGACTTTCGTGAATACGTGAGTGGGGAATTTGGAGCAGCCCGGTGTTGGTAGAACTTGATAATAATTTAACTAGGGAAACGAATTTTGCATTACAATTGAACCCAATATGAGACGGTATCCAATGGAACTTGATACGACAGTTTTGTTTGTGACGTTGTTTGATTAGTTCTTTTGTACTGGCTGGTGATGTCTATAATGAATGGATTGGTTTTAGCATTGAATTTTAGCGACTGTAAGTTCTCAAGAGCACTTAAAGAGTCTTTTAACAGTTTTTATATCTGTTATAGTTTCTAAGACAACCATATTTCTGTCACAAATTTTGAACACACTGTATATCTCTCTTTACACAAGATACTGTCGGCACATTTCTTTCTCATTATCTGACCTAGTGATCCTAACAGACTTACAAATAGTCTTACAAATTAATTAAATGCAGCTAATACAATATTTGAAGAATGTTACGATATTTGTAGAATTTCGTGTGTACGTGAAATGCTAATTTGCTCTATGTACCTACCTATATATGTCATATTTGCACGGTTGCAGGCTAATTAGACATACAGACAGACGGAGTGGGAACGAGAAGTAAGGAATACCGGGTGTCAAGGGAATCATTGAATAGATTATATCTTTCCACAATTCTATACAGGTATAAAGAAATTTGTCTTAAATAATAAGCTTAATTACTATTTGTGTTATGACTTATGACATTTGTCACAGAGATGAGAGATATCTTATTGTTGCCATTTAGTTAGAATTGGGATACGTTTGACGAATATTATTAATGCGTTAAAAATGTAGCACTTTCGAATAAAAGTGAAGTTGTTTGCATGTTTTTCAACTAAAAAATGATTTTACAATCATGTTCATTATTACATTGTTGGTTTCACTTAAGGTATTTATCCGACATTTGTATCACTTAGTTATTTATAAACAGGTGAAATTTCAGCACCGGCAACACCGTAGAGCCTTGAAAAAAATAAACTGTAGAATCCGTCTATTTGGTTTTACATATATTGATTATATAAATATTACAGCCTTTTATTATTTTCAAATGATTACTTATCATTGTAGAATTTTAAGCCTTATTTTTAAATTAATTAGGAAAAACCATCACGTGACCTTGAAAATCCAACATTTTTCTATAGGCAGAAGTGCGAGGTTCCGCAAGGTACCGCTGTCACCTCTGCAAACTACAGTTTGCATTGTTTGGTAATAGCGAAAATAAAAAATCACTCTACAACATTAAAAAAATTAATTGAGTCATATTTTCTTAAATTGAAAACCCTGTATATTATTATTTAGAATGAAAGCCCCCTTTATTCAGATTTCAAATATATCTAATTTGTTGGCATTTGGTTCATTCACTTTTAAATCATTTTAGTTGTAAATAAATTCCTTTTTTTAAACCCTAACAAATATTAAACTAATCATCGGATTTTTTAAGTATTACAATTTATGAGAAAAACAACGACAACACATAACCCTAAATACAGAGCTAAATGTTTTCTACATAACCCCCGCTATTTTCGAAGCACTTGCGAATATTACGAATTTATTATTTATACAGGAGGTAATAAAATTAATTTGGATTTTCTGTGTTCAATTCCAATACTGCGTTATTGAGTTTTATCTTATTATTACTTCTAAATTTTCGGGTCTTATAATAATATACTTTGTTCTTTTGGTCTCCCTATAAGAATCTATCACACGAACTTAGATCCTGGCTATTGGCTGGCCATCAGACGGTTGCGTGTCTCTATTTAGAGCCGGCATCTATTATTTAGATGATTTTTTCACTTGTAGAACATTGTGGACCGGGGCGCCATTCTGATGCAATAGTAAATTAATATACTGTTCAACTGGGATATTTTCTGATAACTGTTCTATTTCTATCTCCAAAAACTTAGATATCGTTCACCGTGAGGGATCGATATTATTTAACATACCACCATTGACATTTTTGACCCTGTATTTTAATAGTCTGTATTTGGTGTGGATTTTCCGTTCCCCAAAAATGCTTATTTTTCCGATTAAATACCTCCGCTGATGTAAAAGACCTGTAAGCATTTCAGCACAATATGCAAGCCTCTGTTTTCTATGTTCATCGTTTAAATTTTGCACAGGATAAAATCTATAGGGGTGATATTTGTGACGTTTTAACGTTCGCTGAATTTAGCTAGATGACTTTCCAGACATCTTTTGGACATCAGGAACTGAATATTCTGGAATTTCTAAAAATAATTTGCAGGTATTCTAAAAAGTCTATAAAGGAATATTTCCATTATCTTGAATGTAGAGAAAAATATCAAGTTCTTCATGTATATTTCTTTCGATTGTCTTCTTCTTTCGTTCAATGTTATTGCGCTCTAAAAATGCCTAATTACGTTCTTAAAAGTATTTATTGACGGGATCCTTATGCCCGGATGTATTTGATAAGATTCATATCTAACTCTTGCAATGCTGTTATTTACAAAAAATAACCATTTAATATATTTTTCCAAATAATTTTCCAGTTATGCTATTCGGTTTAATCTTCAAATAACATTGTTTCATTGTCATGATTACGAAGTTTTCAGGTCAACATAATTATTTTTTTATCAAAAAAATGTGGAAAAATATGTTTAAACTCAAAAATTTCAAAAGTGACTGAACCAAATGCCAACAAGTTAGATATATTTGAAATTAGAACAAAGAGCTATAGGTGGGTGTCAAAATATAGTGAATAACCCTTTACTTTCGCTAAATATACAGATGTCTATATGCTCATTAAAGGTATATAATTTAGAGACATATTTAAAGCAAATTAAATTTTGATGGAGTTGTAACACCCGGTATAGATCCATACATTATATGCGTTTGGTGGATTCAGTGGAATTTGCACTTGAATGCTGCAATGCACTACTACTGCTGTGATGAGTATGTCAATATTGAAGCAACACATTTGTTTTCTATTTAATTGTAGTTGTTTGTCAGTTAATCGATTTTTAATTAGTTGAGTTTTGGACAAAACCAATACGAGGAGGCATATATACATACATACATATGCAGAGATTTTGAATCACAATGTCCCTTTGTAGCATCAACGGTGGGAGTTTAATCATCTAAAAATATTTTTTACACAAAATTGGATCGACTTTATTAGTTGTTGCACTAAAAAAAACCAAATAATATTAATTCTATTGGTGCTGGTTCTTTTGGAGTTGGTGCCGACTCAGCAATTGTCCGATTTTCAATTTTCGAGAAAAATTGCCCCCTTTTTTTTGGAGGGCAGGAGATTTTGGATTTGATTTTTCTCAATATGGGACCATTTTTCAACTGTCCCCTTTCAAATGAAACAAAAATCGTCTAAATCGTTTACTATGCAAAACGCGCGAATAGCCATAAAAAACAGCAATCTTACAACCGAATTGTATACCTTCTCCTTTTTTTTAAGTCGGTCAATAAAATATTGATTGGATACAATGCATCAAGTGCAACTGTCTTTGATTTATCCCCAAGGGCAACTATCTCCAAGCATTGCGGCATCTAACCCATGTATTAGCCATCTATTCTCATAAGTAGTAGGTTAAGGGAATATACTCACTTTTCAAGAAAAACCAGTTTGATTCGAATAATATTAACCAAAAAGTTAATCATAGACATGGGTTTCATTAAAAAAAACGTTTTTCTTGTATAGAATAGGATGTACCATATTTCAAAATGTAGGGCAAATATCCCACTTCTATCTTATTGGTCTTTGAAAATTCGTAGTAGGCGACGGCAGATCTTTAGTTTATTTAGGTATATGTCAAAAAATACTCTAGAACTTATAGATGAAATCAGCTAAACAGAAAATTGGTGTTGATATCTTGAAAGATCCCGAAGTTATGATTTTTCTTAAGTCTAAATACGGAGCTTTTTTGATATAAAAAATGACTTGAGTTAAAAACTGATAAGTCTAAGTCCAGTTCTATAACGTCCGGTTGACCGAAGGTTGAAACTCAACCGTGGGTCAACTGTGACTTTCTATTTTATAAACCACGATACCAGTATCATGTTTCCTTCAAACCATGGTTGAAATGACAGCAACTGACAGCTTTCTCAAGCATTTCAACCGTAGGTTTTGCTTCAACCAGCGGTTGACCAACCAACGGTTGAAATTTCCTTTATAAAACTGGCCCTAAGAACCTGCAGGTGCGCGTTATATCGACAATATAGTGAGGGGATTGCTGCTTATCTTACTTCAAGTCCACCTGTATATAAATACAAATATTTCAAGAATGGACATCATTGTCGGAAAAAATAAGCAGTCGATAATTTGAATAGAAAAAGAGTTAGGGTGCTAGCACGTACGCCCTCCTGGGTTACCCTGTATAGATGATGAAATGAGAAAAGCAAAGTCTCTCTCCGCTTTGAAGCATATTAAAAAGCATTTTGCAGACATCATCTCCCCAAGGATCATACAATATATATAGGTATATACCACCATAACTGAGATGCGCGTCTTCATTATACTCTTATCAGCGGCCTCCAAGTTTCTGGTATATTGCTGAGAGGGAATTGGTAGGTAACTTATTTCCATTTTACCAAGATGCGACGTACCTTGTGTATACACGCTCTTAAAAAATAATCATTTTCAAACTCTCATTTGCATAAAGTTGGAACGCAATCATCGAGAGTTCCTCCCTGCCCTCAAAACTCGCGCTCACATCGGGGTGTTTTTTTTTTAGATGAAATCCCGGGGATTACCGACAAGAAGAGGTTGACCATTTCCGGAAAATATTCAATTCAATATTGGTCGATGTCAAACAGTCCCAAGTGTATTTTTTTTTGGTTAACGATTCGGTAAGTTGCGTCATGAATATTTACTGCTTGGGCTTGAATGAATTGATGTAGGGTCTTATGACAAATTTGTAGGGGAAATTTGGAGTAATTGATTTGAATAATTTTGGGGAGTATGAGTGAAAAAAACTCTTTCCTAGACCTCGAGATTTTCGTATATTTATGCTAGAACGCGTTCAGTACGTCGAACGATATTTGAGCTGAGCTACATATACTTCTAGTTTAGCTGCTTTTGCTATAGAAGCCCTAAAAATCAAATGTTTACAAAAATTGATGTATGTTAGCATAAATTTTAATAAAATTGTGGTAAAAGATACTATTTTTAATGATTTGTTAATAAAAGAGGGAAGAATGATGTTCTGAGACCTGTTCTATTATTTTGTAGTTCAATACAATTTGGCATCTGTGCAACTCCCTGAAGATGACGTGAAGTAGGTGAGGTCCATTTATAGAATAATAAGACCAAATAAGTATGGAATGATGTGAGGAGAGTTTTTTTTTTTCAGATTTGTACCAATATAATCTCACAGCTAGTTAAATAAATAATCCGAGTCTCAAATCAAACAGCGTATAAGCAATAAGGAACTTGCCAAAACAATAAAATTTAGTAAAAATAGTCAAGATCGTAAGTGATTGTCATTAAAAACCCTATAGTCAAGAAAGAAAGTTGAAAAAAAATCCTTAACTTGAATATAAGGAATTGTTATTTTGACCTCTGCTTTAAAAGCGCTGCCAATGGTTGTGTGCCAATGGTTGTGACGTCAGACCTTGCTTGCCGAATATCGAGCTCGAAAAGCCAGAGGCAGATTTGACTTCATAAAAGAAATTTGGGGCCTTATAATAAATTTTCTTATATATTTACTAATAATTGGTAAATATTTTCAAAGTATTTTAGAAGCATTACCATCAAATATGCGCATTGTGACGAAATGGAGAGTTGTGTTAAAAGGTTTGGCTCCAACAAGATGGAGCTCCTCCCCAGTATCATAGACGAGTGAGAGAATTTCTGGATGCGAATTTTCCATATCAATGGACTGAACGTATAGGATTCATAGAGTGGCCTGCTCGTTTTCCGGATCTTAAACGTGTTATCCGGGAAGAAGTCTTCCAAAGAGTAACTCAGAAATTCGCTAAAAGGCTTGCATATTTTCAGGAGGTGGATGGCGATAGATTCGAGCATATCAAATGATGATTTGAATGAATGCCTAAGACACTGGCCACCTTTGATCATCGAAGTTAAGCAGTGCATTGAATGTCGAACGGTTTGGACGAGTGACCGGTGATACGGGCGGGCGTTGCTTTGAACCCTGGTTGTCGCGATACAATCTCCTCCTATTGCAAAGCAACGGAAAACCAGCTAGAATATAGTAAAACTTCCTTGGATGAGTGTCTTGAGACATGTCGGTGGCTCGGAATCCACATTGAACTGTAGATCCCCCTTGTCTGTGGATAACTCTTTCAAGGTGGAGTAGTTGCCTACACTCATTTGCACTTAAAAGAAAAATAAGTTCCATAAACAGCGGCTCATCGATAGCTACTGAGAAAATTTTAAAACACACAAACATTTTCCTTTTTATGGATTGAAAAATATAACATAGAAGCAATACTTTTTTGTTTGGTAATTTGTGTGGTACAAGTTAAAGTTTTACTTCATGTATTGAAAATCTCTCGAAATATTCACCACAAAAATATGTAGGTATATACTAGGACAGCATCATGAGGCAGCTTTGGAACTTGAATGTCAAACATAAAACATTCAGAATGAAACTTTGCTGGAACAACAAACACAACGATTGTCTCACTCTCTCACCCACATATTTTATCCTTTGTCTCCCGAAGGGGCAACACAGCAGCGAAAAATTTATGCCCGACAATTTTTCACGTGTGTCGCAGTCGTTGGTTGGAGGAGAGTAAGCGCGAGACGACAAAAAGCAGCCTCCAGAAATTTTGTGTGCTCCTTTTATGAAAGATTTTCCCGAAATGAGAGATTTCGAAATCTTGTGTATCTCGTCTTTCATCCCCTAGCCTCGATATTCCACTGCTGCTTTCACCCCATCGCGGGTTTTGTGGAAAACTCAGTTAGATAGCTTCGATGGAAGCTTTTGCATAAGCAAATTAGAGGTAAATTACAATAAAGATGTTAGTAGCTGTGAAGAAAATGATTTTTGACCGACTTCTAAAAAAGAGAAAATATACAATTCGGTTGTATGTTTGCTTTTTTATGGCTGTTCGCGCGTTTTGCATAGTAAACGTGCTCCGATTTGGGCGATTTTTGTTTCATTTAGAAGAGGAGAGTTGAGAAATGGTCCCATATTTAGAAAAACTCAAATCCGAAATCCTCCTCCCTCCAAAAACCGCCCCCAAAGGAGGTGGAGGGGGCAAATTTTCTCGAAAATTTAAAATTGTAGCCGGCAGAATTAAAGAAAATTCCATATCCGGAACCGTTTATCGTGCAGAAAACGGCTTTTATAAGTATTTTCCACTCATAAGAAGCTAAGTTTAGAGTCAGAAAAAAATTTTTTGTTCAGTCATAAATAGTGAAGATTTTGAAGGAGTAGTGGTTGTTTTTCACTCCAATTTCTAAGCCATTGGAAAAATTTGAACCGCCAATGTTTTCTACACAAAAAGGTACTCTTGGTCGTGAGCTCTAAAGTCGACCGTTTTCGAGAAAAATCAACTTTTATGTTGAAAAAACACGGTAAATTTTTTGAAATACAATTTTTTTTTATTATTAATTCAACAAAATTTATGGAACTTTAGAAGAAGTAGCAAAAGCTAAAATTGGCCGTGTTTTTCAACATAAAACTTGATTTTTCTCGAAAACGGTCGACTTTAGAGCTCATGACCAACAGTACCTTTTTTGTGTAGAAAATATTGGCGGTCCAAATGGACGCCTCAAAACCGTACTTTTTCCATTGGCGTAGAAATTGGGGAGAAAAACAACCACTTCTCCTTGAAAATCTTCGCCAGTTATGACTTAACAACACTTTTTTCTGACTCAAAACGTAGCTTATTATGAGTGGAAAATGCTTACAACAGCTGTTTTCTGTACGATAAACGGTTCGACGAATATTTTTTTTTCAATTTCAACACCCTGTATCTCGAAAATGTTGCATTTTAGAGGGTAAGCTAATATATTTTTTTTCTTCATATTTTTGGACGAGCTATCACATCCTCAAGTCCTGCGCATATATCATGAAACACCCTGTAGAAGGGTAATTTATCAGGTATTTCTACAAAACTGAGGAAGCTACAGCTTGCTTTGTAAATCCAAATCCCAGAATATCACACAAAACAATCGTATATATACCTACTTATCTCTTATATTCATACCCTTCTTGGCACTGCTTCACCGAATTCACCAGCCCAGAAACTAGTTCAACTTTATCGATTCCCTAATAAACTTTGATATTGCCATTGGAATTCCTGGCTTTAGCAATTTAACTCACGCAGCTGTGTGTGTGTGTGTATATATTGATAATAAACAGTTTAGAGAAGGTAGATTAGGGATAAATTCATTAGTTTTGAGATGATTGCGAGGTGGAGATTTAGTCGGGTTAGGTTAGTTGTTGAAGGACATTAACGGTCATATAGAAGCGAAGGGGGATAGAGGTTTGGAGGTTTGATTCAGTAAATCAATATTTTGTATTATGATGAGTGATTCCAGGTCAAGAATGATTGTAGGCTATGAGTTTGATTCACTTCAGTAAAGTTTTGCTAATACAATATCAATACAAAAGTTAAAACGACTTTATTGAATTGGCTTTCCCACTCACCCCTACCTGTTATTTTGCAATATAGAGGAAAACTTATTGGAGCAAACTAACGTGAAATGATATGTTAGTTACAAATATTTAAATTTTATGGTACTATTACTGGGCAATTTTAGAGAAAAATGAGTTTCTTGTGTTACTTTGTAAATTACGCCTCCTTGCGATAGAGACGGAAACTTGAAAATAATTTCCAGCACTTTCTCTTACGCAAATTTGTCATACATTTTGGTAGAATATACAGGGTGGTTCGAATTATAATGGAGAAACTTTAACAGCGTGTTCAGCAGATAATAAATATTTTTTACAAAAAATTGGACCGACGTTATAGTTGATGCACTGAAAAGTATAAAATAATATTAATTCTATTGGGGCTGGTACTTGTGAAGTTGTGCAGTTGCAGTTAGATTGATAGCTTTTGGCACCAACTTCACAAGTACCATCACCAATAGAAGTAATATTATTTTATACTTTTCAGTGCATCAACTATAACGTCGGTCCAATTTTTTGTAAAAAATATTTATATCACACTTTTGAGTGTAACATTAGTCCCGAAAATCGTTGAACGTTCACTATACCATATCAATGAAGATAATACTTATCCTATTACCCACCTATATTCCTTGCTTGTAGTGGTTATTATTGAGATCTCAGAACATCGCGGCGGAAATACGCTTGAATATTTTAGTTGTTACCATTTAACACCGATTTAACTCGAAAACCGTAATTCTAAGGAAAAAATGTTCATTATAAATGTTGCTACAAATAATTATATCTTTCATGTAGTATCGAAAAATTTTCAATTTTCGAAAGAAATTGTCCTCTCCACATAGCAAAAACACATATTTAACATGCGTCTATCTCGAAAACCGTAACACTTTTGAAAAAATGTTCAATTTAAACGTTTCCGGATATTGTCCTATCTTTAATTATACCAACTCAGATTTTCGATTTTCGAGAAAATTCGCCCACACCACCCCTTCGGGGGCGGTTTTCGGAGGGAAAGAGATTTCGGATTTGCGTTTTTATGAATATGGGACCATTTCTCAATCCCCTTCTTTCAAATGAATCCAAAATCATCAAAATCGGAGATCGTCTACTATATAAAAGGCGCGCACGAACCAAAAAAAAAAAAAAAAAGCAGACAGTCGAATTGTATACCTCCTCCGTTCGGGGTTCGTCGGTCAAAAATAATTAAAAAAGTTCATATAAACTTATCACCAAAAACTCTTCGTTTTGTCGACACGGTGTGTTGAAATATTGCGAAAAAAATAGTTTTTTCTTATTTTTAAAGAAACTCTTCTAGATTTTGCTTTCAATCTTAGTAGGTATTATTGCCACTTAAAAAACAATTTATTGCATGATAAACACTTGTTTTTGTTTTACGAGTGGCGTTCATGAGATTGTTTTTATTATTTTAAATAAAAAAAAAAGTTTACGCCAACGCAACCATTTCTCTGATCTCGTACCTGTCTCAAAGAAGGTGTAATTCAAACAATATTCGCATATTTTTTTCCTTCTAAAAGTTTCAGTAGCTCAGTTGATTACAAGTTACATGTTTCTCTTATCAAGTTCAGGACTGAAATGGTTTGCTCGTTCATGGGTCAGCACCTGTAGAAATTTAATTCGCACGTTGATCCTCATAAGCACTACACATAATTTAATTGGAGATTGGCTGTAAAAAAAAACACATCTTTAGAAATTTTGTGACTTCAAGTTTTAAAATGTGCAATGATATCAAAAATGGTTTAATTCTGAAAATTCGATAAACTCGAACACAAAATCACCACTTGACTTGAATGTTGTTTCATATATTATCTGTATATATGATTGTGTCGCCGCCTGATGGCAGACTCAAAGGCTAAATCAACGGGATGTTAGTTCAATCAAAGCCAACTCTATCGATAGTATCGATAGATGTATTAGAATTGGGGCTTAGCTCACCAATTCACCATTAACATGGATCGACACAAATGTTCGAGCGGCTACTTACAATAATGACAAACGTCATGTTGGGGGGGGTGGAGCATATATGAATAATTTTTCGTATACGAATTTGTCGACTTTGTTGAGAGATAATTGCACCCAACTCCAATAGCATCATCCATTAAGATAATTAGCCATCGCTGGGGCAGTTAACTACTGCTTGTATATGTATATGTGTATATATTCCTTGATTATGTAGGTCCATACTCATGATGAGTGAGTGTGTTGCTTCGGTTCATCGGCCTCATCAACATGTTTGTTATTGTATATATATATATATATATATATATATATATATATATATATATATTTAGGTATTTGTGCGCAAAGTAGATGACAACGTTGTGTTCTGTGTGATGTGGCAGTTGATGTTCCCTTTCGCTGATTTACTATGTATATACGGTGTGCTCGTCGATATTTGTGGTTGGATTACTACAGAGTATGAGTCTGTTGATAAATAAAGCACTCAATAGTTCACTAAAATAGAAACAACAAAATATGCAGACTGCTTAGGGGGATTAGCGCATCGTGGGTTCAGAAAATTATAAATTCAAAATTCTTAAAAACTTACATCCAGGAGATTCGACTTGAATTTTGGAATTGGTAGTAAACCATGTTACATTCGAGTGATGTTTAATGAAGAAGGACACATACTACTACTGCTCATTACTTACGATAAATCATTTCAATATCAAGATGCATCCGCCTAGTAAGAAGCCCTTAATCGCTGCATCGCTACATTCCAAGACGAACCCTTATCAAATGGAGGCAATAAATACATTCGCTTTGAACAGATGTCAAGTTGTACTAAAGTAGAAACAACCCCGATGAGACACCAGACAGTTTCTGTACAGGGTGAATGGAATTGTAAATATTTTAACTGCAGAATCTTGAAAACAAAATATAAAGGTTTATCTCTAATTACATTGAGAAAATATGACACATTGCTGGGTTACAAGGTTTATTTAAAAATGTAATTAATTATTTATGCCAAGTAAGCGCCATTGTCATTTTAGTGTGAATGTTCATAATAAAATACAAAACAATTCAAATCTCAATTTTCAATGAAAAACCTCTCACTCTATTCACGAGATAATACCGTTCGAGAATCAATATTATTATCATTTAACTGAAACACTCATCAAAACTTTTGATTACTTCCACGTGACTTAGAAAGCTAAAAGTTTGTAGTATACATTGGGAAAAACCATCATACGCAAATGGTGCTTCTTTTTTTTTTATTTGTTTATATACACATATTGGACGAGGAATTTACTATAGGTCCTATAATTTAAAAGAAACTTGAATAACAGGAACAACATTATTTTTTTTTAGGTAAATTTCTTATAGAAATATACCTATTGCGATCGTTCACCCTTTTGAATTTCGAAAAAAATTCAACGGCATGTTGTTATATGTCTATAAGTTAGTCCAAAAAAACATTTGGTTCAAAAGTTTATATATATATATATATATATATGGGATATTACGAAATTTGTTAACACGATAGAGGTCGCAGTTTTGAAGGTATCAAGTTCAAATTTGCTACAAAAATCAATCTCTCAAATATCTCGGTCGAGTTCGTTATTGGGCAATATCGGGTAAGTAGTTTCAAAATGGCGACCATTCAAACATTTAAAAAAATTATCAAAAAAGAGCCGTAGTTTAAATATTATTAAAAATAATTTTAGGTTACAGATATAATCAGTACCTACAACTTTTGTTCAAAGCATTTTTTCATAAAATACACAGGTAAAAAAATAAAAATTAATAAATAAAAGTAAAAAATATTGATAAAACATGAACACTCAATATAAATTTGATGTAATTGTACATTTTCTGGAGATCTTAATATAGACCCTGATTAAAAAAATATATAGTATAATTATTGAAAAGAAATAGGCGAAAAAAAAAATCTGCCCTGAAGTGGACTCGAACCCTGTCTGCTTTATATTCAAAAGCCAAAACAAAAACCTCTAAGCGCAAGGCTATGACAATTTTATGTAATAACATGTAGGTATACCAATGAAAAGGCTGTTAAAATTTCAATTCAATGAATTTTGAAAAATTTACCTTTCCGCTGACTACAGGCCATCGGGATTTTTTTTTACTTTTGAACATTCTTTATGAACTGATGATATAGATAACTTTGTATTGTTAAATGAACCATTTTACTGTTAATGGCAGATTATGGTTTTCTGCAGTCAATATAAGTAAATTAACAACCTTTTATTTACACAAAGGAAACTTATATCCCATTAAAAAATTTGAAAGAAAGCTCGTAACAAAAACAAACTGCAATATCAGTACCTAGACAATGGCTTCGCTAATAAAATAAGTGGCATCTAACAGGATATTTAGTTTTTTCGAATTTCCTTAAATCATTGCTTCTGACATCATAGCGTTTTTCAGAGTTGCCTTGGAAAAAAATTTGTCTTGTTCTTTGACAAGTTTTAATCACCAAATTCAATGCTCGAGTTTGGAATCTTACTTTTTTAATTAGCGAAGACTTTATAGGTACCAGAAGTTCAAACCTTGCATTTTTTTGTTACAAACTTGGCGTTCTTGCGTAAATTAAGATAGTTTTGTTTAAATATTTTTTATGAATAATAATCAATTTCACAAATACTTAAATATAAAGTATTTAAGATAAGTTCAGGTTTTTGTATAGTTGGCTTTGTTATGAATTAACTATTTCGATTGGCAAAATTGTACAGATTGACTTTATTTTGACACCCATCAAAGTCTTATGATTTTTCATGTAGTATTTTTTAGTAATAGTGGAAATAAAAAAAAATCACTATACAACATTGGAAAATTTAATTGTATCATATTTTCCAAAAGGAACAACCTGTACATTATTCTTTAAAATAAAAGTTTTCCTTGTTCTGGTTTAAAATGTATCTAATTTGTTGGTTTAGTCATTTTTGAAATATATTAGTTTTAAATAAATTACTTTTTCTAAACTATAATATAACCAATATTAACTTAATTATATAGATTTTCAAATCTAATAATGCATTATTGAGTTTTACTCTTATTATAATATACCTACTTTGTTTTTCAGGTGTCCTCATAAGAATCTATCCCACAGGCTTAGATCCGTGCTATTCGCTGGCCATCGGACGGCCTCTCTATCTAGACCAGGTATTTATTATTTAGATAATTTTTAAATAGTTTTTATTACTTTTGATTCTTGTATCGATGGTCACCGCAGCAATTTCTCAGGCCCCATACGGTCTAGAGAATTGAAATTTTGAATTCGTACTTAGATCACAGTTATCTCGTCGCCTGTTAAGCTCCAAGTGTGATCCAATATTGATTAATTATATTATCTCATTCAAGCAAGATCAAACTATTTCTTCAACATAAAACGACAATGTCGGACAGTGGGATCCCTCACTGGAATTACGCACGAGCATGGAGCGTTTATATACGTCTCTGTTCTCTGGTATATAGATACTCTCTGTCAGATCGTCGTATATATTAGGTACTCTCTGGTTATTCTCGCTGTCTATTGTCAGTTGTCGCAATTGTCAGACGTCAGACGTTGGTAATATTAATTTAAAATTAAATTTTGTGTTGTGGTAGACAAACAGTAAATTGATATGGAATTGCTGTTGCTGGCAAACAGATATACATAAGTATAGTTCAAATCAAGAAAAGAAGAGATAGCAATAGTACTCTTCGGTACGCTTCAAATCTTAAATGCCTAATAAAAACTATTTTAATTTTTTTTTAAATCCACTTGTTAACTTGTAAAACTTTTTGGACTGTAGCGGTATTTGATGCCATATTAAATTAATATACTTTTCATCTGGGGTATTTTCATTGTTCTATTTATTTAGATATCGTACATCAGTGAGGGATTGTTCATATATAATTGGTCCTATTACCATATTATTTTAGATATTTTCGTCCCTATATTTTAAGAATCTGTATTTTGTATGGATTTTCCCTTCCCCAAAAATGCCTTATTTTCCCGAATAAATACTTCCGTTTTTGTGAAAGATTCCTAAGCATTCCAACACAATATGCAAGCATCTTATCTGTCTTCTTTGTTCGTCGCTTAAATATTGCACAGGATGAAATGTATAGGGGTGATATTTATGACGTTTCACCGTCCAGGAACTGAATATTCTGGATTAAAAAAAATAACAGGTAGGTATTCCAAAAAGTCTATAAAGGGATATTTCCATTACCTTGAAAGTAAAGTAAAATATCAAGTTCTTTATCTAAATTTATTTCGATTGTCCTCTTCTTTCGTTGAACGTTATTGCGCTCTTAGAATTGACTAATTAAGTTCTTAATTGTCTTAATTGACGGGATTCTTCTGCCCGGATATATTTGATGTTATTCATATCAATGCTGTTATTTGAAAAAAATAACCATTTGAAATATTTTATAAATAATTTTCCATTTATGTAATAAGGTTTTTAATTTTCAAATGACATTGTTTCGTTGCCATGATAAGGATAATTGCAGATGTTTTCAGGGCAACTTGATTATTTTTATAGCAACAACTGTGGAAAAATAAGTTGAAACTCAAATATTTCAAGGGTGATTGAACCAAATGACAACAAACATATATATATATATATATATATATATATATATATATATATATATATTTGAAATCAGAACAAAGAGGACTTTCATTCTAATCAATAATATGCAGGGTTTTCTATTTAAAAATAATTAACTCGATCAATTTTTTCAAAGTTGTTAAGTGATTTTTTATTTCCGCTATTACCGATAGATATTACATGAAAAATCATAAAACTATACAGAAAATGTTTTTTTTTCTATAAGGGGAAGAATGAGAGGGATGACACTGCCATGGTGATGAACCGGGCCTGCGTTCGTATCCCTGGCCGTTGCTATGCATACTCCTTATCGCGCAAGGCAAAGGAAAACCAGAGCGAGTATCCAATTCTAGTACACCTATATGTTTTGTGATTATTTTGGAACATATTTTTGTTTTGGAATCAACGGCAATACTTTCAAGGAAGATAATAAGCTTTAGAGAAGTATTTTGAAATATGCTGTGACTCTGCAATCTGTAGGCACTAAATCTTGATATTTCCCATTATTAATGATACACCCTGTACCTTTTGACCAAAAACAACAACAACAACAGTCATGCAATGTCATAAGTGTCACACGGTTATTATTATTGAGATATTAATGTGGCAATGCGCTAGCGACCAGCAGCATACAGATCGAAGTTTTTATTGCTTTGGCAGAGAGCGCGCGCGCGCAATAAAAAATCGACTCATTTGTTTATTATTAAAATGCGCACATACGCGGGTAGCATGACATTATTAGGATGTCTGGTTTTAAATAAAGATTTATGTGTAGAAATTTCACGAGACTTATTTGTTGTTTTTTCTCTTGTTTTTATTCTTATTACAGTAATGTCGTTTGTGTTTGGCCGTATAGGGGTAGGTATTTTTGTAGACGTGACGTAGGCGTGCGGTGCATGTATTGCCGTAAAGACATAAATTGTTTTTTTATTGTTAGCACTAACAAGAGGAGGGTTTTTTCAAATACGCTAAAAGTTAGGGACAATTTAAAAAAATATATCATCATTATCTGACGCAGATAATAGATAGCTTTACGTGAAGCCAGCTTAATCAACTTTTTTTAAACTTAACTTAAAGTTTCATGTTTTTAAATCCATACTGATATTATGAATGTCAAAGGATATTTGTTTCTCATGTTTGGTTTTGATGTTAGAAATGTTTAGTCAGGATCAGATTTAGAGTTTTTGTTTCTTCTAGATATAAAACAATGCATTTAACGTAGAGAAAAATGGACTACCTGCAACAGGTAGGATATTGTAGGTGATTAAAAAGTGGGGGACCTTAATTTGGCTCACAGTGGACTAGGAATAATTGAACATTGAATCTGGACAGCTTTGCGATAACAATAATTTCATACTAGTTGGGAATCGGAAAATTACAACTTTATTCAACTGAAAAATATAACTAGATTCTATAGATATAGAATTAATAACTAATTATGACTATAGAACCGTAGCTGAGTCAGATTTGATTTGATATCGGAATACTTTTTTTCAGGAATCTAAAAATATGAGTTTTCTCTTTTTGAATAAACTGAAGCTATTGAGAGGCAAAAAAACTAAGAACCAAATTCAGAAATGATAACGTGCAAGGAAAGTCCGTACATTTTAGTTTATGATGATAGATTATTATTATGGACGCTACATAGAACATGATTATTAACTTATGGAGGTAGGGTAGGCTTCAGAATTGCGCGCTGCGAAGGAAAGTGTGTATGCGCAAGATGTGTTCAACCTGCCGCAAATAAGCTCCATTCCAACACCTATCAGAAAAAGTTTCTTACTTACTACTTACATTTCTGCGCAGTAGCCCAAACGCCTTCCAACCTAAGCGTCTGATGATTAGAAAACTATTAGGTTTCTGTTACATCTAAGATTTCTGACAGTTTACAAACTATCAGGTTGGTTTGCGAATTTACTTCTGACATCAATTTGGCGCATGTGCAATGGTGTGTTGTTTGTTTTATCAATCACATATTATAAAGATGAGGTTTTATTTGTTTTCAATGTGGTAGTGGGATTATCAGTGATTATTTGTTTTGATATTTTTTTTAAACTGAAAATCTTATGACAGTAAATTTTTTCCTTAAAATCAATAAATTAAAATTCGCATGTTATCTCCTTAAGATGTATCTTTGTTCTATAAAAAAGATTATCTAAAAGTAAGTTTACATATATGGGACAAAAAATTATTAAGAAATGTAATCGAACAAATAAATATGTAATAATCTTAAAATCAAAGATATTTGGTAAAGGTTAATTCAAATCTCAAATCCTCGTCCAGTTATTTATCCGCTGTTCCAGCAATTGTCAAGATTCGTGAGACAGACAATTATCTGATGGACATGCGCATTGGGGGCGATTTGTAAACTGTTAGAAAACGGTTCCAGAATGCGTATTGGAACGAAACCTTAGTGGGTTCGGCTTGGACGTTCACCCGTTTAAAGCTTTCATCATTCATGTTGTTGTCGAAACTAAAAGGTCTTTCAGTTTATTTTGATAAAAATCTAAATGCATTGCATTACCGTAGCATACAATGAAAAATAGCAGTATTTTGTATGAAAGAACCGATCGTTTTTATCTGAATATACCGAAGCAAAATTAATATTATTTTCTTGTGATTTTAATCATTCTAAATTATAGATTTGTTCCAGGTTTTATTGTTACGCACTAAGAACTAAACAACTGTTTCTATTGAGACTTGGAACGAAGCTATTTTTTAGTAATTCCTGAATTGTTCTGACCAGATATATTGTCTTGTTGCCTACATTCAGATATAGGTTATTCTAGTTCTGCCTTATGTAGTCTCCATGTATGGAGCTGAGCTTTTTTGTAATTTATTAGAACAATTACCTTGCATTGTTGTTATTTTAATATCCATTTTGAGAATTCCTTGCATGTTGAACAATAAAATCAAAAAGTTTCATCTACTTATCAGCTTTCCCTCGTTCTCAAAACATCCAATTCAAATTCATCTCACATAGAAAGAATCATAATAACGTAAGAATCTCCATTTTTTGTGCTTTGCAAGAAATAAATGTATATATATATATACCTATTCCTGGTAAAAGTTTCTTATGTTTTATTGAGAACATCGCCTCGAAGGCGTATAGAAGCGTCCCATCTACCCAATTTCAGGATTATTCTTCTAAATCATTCGACACGGTCTTCGCAAAGGAAAGAGAGTCCTTGGAAAACTTTTAATTAGAATTGAGCATCATATATTTCGATGTCCATTATCATAAATTTGTGCGAAAAAGAAGTTTTAATCTGATTATTTGATATGGCCGAATCTGAGGAAATGTTGCTATGATATACGAATCTCATAATGTAATTGGATTTTAGTTCCTTTCTAGTTTGTCTCGATTGGAAACAATCGATTCTTACTATGAAAGTAATAGATTTTTAGAAATTATAGTATTTTGGAATCTAAGTTTCTAGATGAGATACTTGGAGGTAACAAAAAGTGATATAACGTTTCAATCAGATTATAAAAACTCTAGCAAATGTCGTCAATTTCTAAAATTACTGGTCATTCATGCCTGTCTAAGTCTGTCTTCCGCCACTAAAAGTCCATTTTTTTTTGCATGGGAAAAGTTGAAAAGCTGTACTTATGCAAAGTTGTGGAGCAAATTTGAAAAAAATCTCTTCGAGTGCATCATGGTAATGTAATCTTTTTTTAATAATAAAATTAACGGTTTCGGAGATATTGAGGAAAGAATAAGAATATTTAATTTTCTCCCCCTTATCTTTAGAATTACTGGGTGTAAAATTGGAAAATCTGGTGTGTCCACTCACACGACTTTCCTACCGCTCGAAGGCAAATTTCAGTGATTAAAAAATCATCCCATCAAAACGAACAACAATGGTTATATTAAAGTTTTTGCAAAATGAACCCCTTAGCCAGAATCTGAAGACATATGAAGAAAATATGAAATATATTCTTTTTCTCAGAGATGGCGCTGTATGTGGGTACTAAAGGGCTCACAGAAGAATACTTTAGGCAAGTTTAATTAAAATCCTTAGAGCCGTTTTCACGCTACAGTCTTGAGCAAATCACATTTATTGGCTATATCTCAACACCCAGTGTATACAGGATTTTCATTCGGTGCTACCGGCAAGTTATATTGGTACCAAACAAAATTAAAAAGAAAGCAACAAAGTACACCGATCCGTTCCCGAGATAATGCTGTCACAGACGGAAAGACAGACAGACTAATGTCTGAAAATATGTTTATTAGACTTAGAAAACTCTGAAACGTCAACATTTGTAAAAATCTCGATACCGAAAATTTCACACGATTGCAATACTTTCCTTATACAGCTACAGCTTAGGAAAGTGAAAAATACAGAATATAGGCCTCTACCCAAAGCTTAAAGGAAAATCTATGAGATAATCCTAGGAATGAAACTCTTTCCAAGCGACCTCGTCTTCAACCTGACCAATTTTCCAATCAGAATCCAGAGTCGAGCATATATACCTACATACACAATCAAGTCTGTTGCCTTAGTAAAAAAAAACATACGATAAATAAAGAAACGTATAGCGTGAAAAAATAAACATAGCACACGGCGCGACGGAAAAATTACCCAATTTCCAAAGCCGGCGGGCGGGCGGCGCGGTATGGTTTCACCTTTCCTGTCCGAGACCCGTCCCACCACATACCTGCCGCCTCTAGAGAGTGACTGGGGCAGTGGGGGCGGTGGTTCGAAGAGAGAGAACTAAATTAAACTTGGAGAACACGCAAGAGGGATTAACGTACACATAGTAGAGATGTTAATGCACGCAATTTTGGTTGAAAGCGCCTGGATAATAATTTGTTGTTTACCTGTTTCGATATATCGATACACAACGAACAACAACACAACACAACTCCTGCTCCTGCTTCCACTCCTCCACTACATAAAAGCACCCACCGATAATTGATTAATTGTCAGTTGAATTTTAGAAGAGAATGATGTTTCCCATAGGTACATGCTTCGTTCTATGTCCCATCAGAAGCAATTTCTTACATTTAGGCTTCTGCGCAGTGATACAAGCATCTAGCTCTTGGAACTTAGAACCCGACTTGAAAATAATAATAATAAAAAAATATGATTTTAAACGACGTAGATGATTGTTGTTATTCAAGAAACTCTGAAAATAAAAAAGTCTTTCTATATTTTTTGATATTTCTATGAAATGTAGTTGTAGTTTTTTGGGGTGGAAACATTTTTTCTATCAAATTCTATCAAGATTTTCAAGCTTTAAAACCAGTTTACATTAAATAGATATAATATTTTTTTGATTGTAGTGAATTTTATTGTTTTGTTATTTTTCAAAAAGTCATAGAAAAAAAATATTTTTACGCCGACATTTTTTGATGTTTTATAGTTTTCCCAAAAATGTATTAAGCATAGTTCCTAGTTTTCTGTCTAGGTTTTTTTACTTTCCTACGCTACTATAGTAGCTGTATAAGGAAAGTATCGTATAAAATTTTCGGTATCAAGATTTTATACAAATGTTGACGTTTCAGAGTTTTCTAAGTCTAATAAACATATTTTTCCAGCCATTGGTCTGTCTGTCTGTCTGTCTGCCCGTCTGCGTGTCTGCTCCTCCACCTGCCTGTCCGTCTGTCTGTGATAGCACGGATCGGTGTATTTTGTTCCTTTATTTTTTATTACTTTCCTATTATTATTCACTAGAATTTGCCTGCGAGCGGTAGGAAAGTCGTGTGAGTGGAAACATCTGGATCTTTCAAATCATATTTTATTAAGATTTTAAAATAATAGAACAAATTAACTTAAAATAAACTGCATTTTTCTTCCGTTCCATTCCATTAACTACAAACGAAGTATTTTTTTTTGTTTTCTAAAAACCCTGACAATCAATAAAAATTATTGTCTCCATTTTTGGATATTTTTATGGCATATTTCCAAGAATGTGTTAACAATCGTTTGTAGTTTTTTGTGGGGACGACAATTTTTTAACTAAATTTTATCAGGATTTGAAAATATTGAAACAAATTTATGTGAACTAAATGTAATTGAATTTTTATTTCTACAGTAACCACAAACAACGTAGATGAATCTAGTGAAATTAGAGACTTCTTTGGTATTTCTTCAATGACTTTTGTCAATTTCTTTTACATAAAATAGTATATGCGCTTTGTTAGTCTGTCCAATTTATATTTCTCACAACTGAACTCTTATTTAGTTCGTCGGGCATTTCCCATTTAGTCACTCTACTGCCAATAACTTCAATATCTATAAAAATGATTTTTAATAATAATCTTGTTATATTTATTTTAACTAACTTTGTTTTAATATTTAAAATTCCTAATAAAATAAAAACAAAATTCTAAAAAAACTACAAACGATTGTTAGCACATTTCTGAGAAAATGCCAGAGAAATATCAAACATTTTCAGAGTACAATTTTTTGTGGATTTCCAGGTTTCTTTGTAAAACAAACAAATAAATTTCACTACAATCATCTACGTCGTTTGTAATTAAGGGAATAAAAAAAATGAATCTATTTGATGTAAGAAAAAAAATTGTTCAATACAAAAACGACAAACGATTGTCAATAAATTTCTGAGAAAATTCTATAAAAATGTCGGAGTATTTTTTTGATTTCCAGGTTTTTTGGAAATCTATAACTAAATAAATTTCACTATAATCTTCGTTGTCGTTTGTAGTTTACGAGCATATTTTTTAGAGAAAACTTCTTTGTCTTGGATTCCATACACAAATAAGAAATTTATTTGATTCTAAACCAACAAAGAGGTTGCATTTAATTCCATTTGAATATTTGAGAAATATCTACGACCGTTTAAAATAAAAATTTCATTTAGATTAATTCACTCACTTGCTTACGAGGTTGGAAAATTTTATTCTAAATCAGATTTCAAGTAATCAAAAGTGAAGAGACAAAATATAATGATTTTTCACTTTACTCTTACTTATTGATGTCAATTTTGCATCTATTCATTGATCTATTTTATTCATGAAAGAACGAGTGAAAAGACAATTTATTTCTTAAAGCGGTAATATTTTTGCTTAATTTCATAATGCCTCCATTAGCTTTTTTGTCTAATAGGTATTCAAATTCTACCATTTCTTTTAGGCATTAGAGACCCTTGTTAAAGGAATAAGTTTGTAATTCCTTATAAACAATAAACAAATTGAATTGAATTGAATTAATAGTTCTTGAGGTCTGTAGATCAACACTTGAACTAAAAATATTTATTTCACAGTTTTGGGTGATTCTTTTATCCATGTATATTTTTGCTTGTACTTATTATGGCCTTATCTTTAATTATTGCGTCTCAGATTTTCGATTTTCTAGAAAAATTATCCCCTCCACCTTTTCGGGAGTGGTTTTTTGGCGGGAATGAGATTTCGGATCTGAGATTTTCTAAATATGGGGCCATTTCTCAACTCTCTTCTTTCAAATGAATCAAAGTCATCAAAATCGGTGGTCGGTCATAAAATCATCCTGACCCATCTAAATTTACAAGGACATTGCGTTAATTGGTTCAGCTATTTGGCATAAATTGAATCGATTTCTCGAATCGTTGCTAGAAGGTTATGCTCAAAAAGCAAAAAAAAAGTGAATTTGCACAGTATTTTAACAAACTTGCTCATATTATGGCTGCGCATAAAATGATTTACGATGAACGACCCACCATCTTTTTTTTGGTAACATATCTCTTTTTTGTATACAACGTAATTTGTTTGGGTTTTTATGTCAAAATATTGACCTAAGGTCATTACTTCCATGTAGGTACCCTCACACATTTTTATGGTGCATTAGGTAATGAACGGTGATGAGCTCTAATTACTAATGGATTCTGAACGGGGCTGGAATATAAATAAATAAATATTGTAATAGGGAATTGAATTAGAGATGATGGATAATATATTGGTCTGATTAGCAAGCCAGGATTTTTGAGAAAATATTTATAAATGGAAATATTATATTTTGTATGACTACTTGATTGATGAAGAATTTCATGTTGTGGAACTCAATTTTTCACGTACACTTATCCGCCGTACATTGATTCGGGATGGTTTTGGCTTTCACATGTAATATGATATTATTTGAGGTTCGCTGTCGTGAATAATTGATACTTTAGTTATTCAATCATATTTTAGAGATAAAGTGACTGAGGTCATAAAAGTGATTAAAAAATGCACTAATTTTATTTCGTCATCAAGATACGAGTTGCACAAATTGAAGAATCAACTAATCTCCCATTAGGGATTCATTCATGAAATTGGCCCTAAAACTGTTTATCTGACCAGTACATATTATATGTTGTATGTATCTTAAATTATTTATTATTATTATTATTATTACTTGTAGAATGTTGCATTTGACTTGCCTAATCTATCTATAATACTTTATGAAGGTAACAGATCAGTATACCGACGGCACTCTTAAAAATAATATCAAAATAACAGTTCAGTTATGAGAACATAGCCAAAAAACATCCAACTCAAATCAACAACGAATGAATTTCAATAAACCGAAAAACACATAGGTACCTACAACATATACCCTCTCGTTGTCGTTCATTGCATCAACCTTATGCGCCTGTTGTTATTTCATTCAACCCCTTGTGAATTTTAATTAAAATTTCGTGTGTAACATGCAAAATAACTTCGGACACCGCAAACTCCTCTGTCCATGAAGCTGCTGTTCAGGTATCTCTCTGAGAGTGAGAGAGACAGACAGACGAACTTTGTTTTGAAGCAGATGCAAAAGAATACTGCCTGGTAGTTGAACCCTAACTACATACCCATGCATATACAACCATAGGTCTCATCAAAGTATCGCATATTTTTCTCTGCACAGCAAGTTCACGTTTAAAAGTTTACTGACAAAAAAAACAGCCAGAAGTAGGCTACTAGATGAAAGGCGAAAGCTTTGTCCATCACTTGCGGTCACCACAATCGATTTTCACTTAGAGTATATAGAATGTGAAGTTTTCCAAGGTCCGATATGGGAGGGAGGCTTTGTTCCAAAAGTGATACTGGGACCGCTTTCTGATACTTGGCAATTTACACTCATTGCGCATACGTCTGACAGATCTTGATTGTGGCTGAAACAACTGGTAATTTAATTTCATCCTCACAAATAGATGTGGTGTTGATATATTTTTAGTTGAATATTTAAATAATTGTTCAGACACGACATTGCATGTCACAATTATTGTAATGACAGGAGAAGTTAATCAAGTTAAGCAAATAATTTTCATATTCATTATTTCTTTGATTAATAAATAGAACAATGCATAAATGCAATACAATAAGAAATAGGATAATACGTTCCAAGCCATCGTAAAAGCAAAATTCCACTGTTTGCGTATTACAGTTCATGAAATACAGCCAGGTAATAGACGAGCGGACGGACGAACAGACGTATTTAGTATTTGTTGTAATAGTGAATGTATAAATTCAAAGATGGATGGATGGACGGACGGAATTAATATCTGTTTTTTTTGCGGTAACAAAAATACAGATTTTCTGAAAATTTCAGCTTTCCGCCTATTATGATACATGACAATGAACCCGCCGACAGACGGACAGATGGATGGACTGACGGACTGACAGCGGAGTCTCAGGTCCCGTTTTCAGCAATTTGGTACGGAACCATTAAATGAAGAATCATTAGATTTTGACATTCGACTATTTATAACTTGAAATCCAATTGAGAATTAAATTTTATAAACTTCGGTGCACGATTATTTCATACCACAATCATTAAACTATTATTCAATAACCACTAACACATGAATGAAATACTTATAAAGTATTTCTCACTCGCACTTTGTTTCCAAAAACGTTTATTATCGACACCTTGTACACGATCTTCTGTTGTAATACAATTGTCACAACTTGTCACTGTAACAATCTACTAGTTCTAGAACTAATTAATGAGCTAACTACACATGAAAATCCACAAACCGATCTGATAGTTTTTAAACTATCACAAAGCTAAGGTGGAACAGATAAGTAGCAGTTTGCTATCGTTTAGTTTAGAACTCTTTTGAAGCATTGCGCTGAATCCTGAAAGTGTTTCTGATGGCTCTTGGAACGAATCTAGTTTCGAAGCTAGCAGTGATGCCGTAATGGATCAGATTTCTGTGGATATTGAATCTGATAAGCCGCAGTTGGGTGACAGTGGACGAGAAGAAGAAATCCTCCCGTCTCTCCTGATAACAAAGGCAAAAATCGCTGGTTGTGTGTGATATTCGAGGCTTGATGGACATATATTACATTTTTCATCGTCCATTGATGTCGGGACGACAAAATGCTGACCCCCCAAGGACATTATCGTCGGCTGTGTTATAGTGGACGGTGATTTAGTTCGGGAAAAAAGCCATCAGCTGTTATCTTTATTTTTACATGCCTGTCTGACATATACTTTCTATTACTAACTATTTTGAACGTGTATAACTAAATGTGAGTCTCTTGCGAGACGATTCTAGAAGAAAATGAGATTTTTGGAATACATCTATATCTAAATGATACACAGTATATGATTTCCTAACTGGATAAATACTCATTAAAATCATTGTTAGTTAGGTGTCATTGAATAAATGAAACTGTCAATATACCTACTTTACATACACTCACCCTGAAGAAGAAATTGAACATTTCTGAAACCTTGGTCAGATTGAAATAACTTAATTCAACATTCCATATAATATCGTTTATTTAATATAACCTGTATTTCAGACCTATTTTTTCTCAAACTTACATGCACTAATCAAAGTTTTCAGTTCTTGTTGGTTATTCTATACGTCAGACAATCTAAATAATTTAGTGCGTTTAGAATTGAAAGCTTAAAGATAAAAATATAGTCCTGGAGTCCAAGGTGTATTTACTATTCTTATAGTCATGTGTTGGGACAATTCTTAATTTATAGCATTAGTATCAATCATGAAACGGAAATTTTGGTAATAGAACAGGCAGTGCATTTAAGAAATGATTATAAGATTATTTCTTGTTTGGTGATGTACGTAGAGGGCAGTGCCAGGTGTTCGTAAATGCGACTCTGCCTCGTAACCTTATAAAGGAGATTCTTGTTGTAGATGAAATATAGTTTCGCCTGACATGAAGTATTAAATTAAAGTTCCTTATGTCCCATGTACATATCTCATATATAGATATGTAAAGCGCATGTCAAAAGGTCAAAGCGTAAGCTGTTGAGAAACTCCTCTAACGAATTCTTATTGATCGATTTCCCAAATAGAGAAGGACAATTCGCTTGTTTCCCATAGTAAAGGTGCTCCAATTTTGATGATTTTCTTCCTTTGAATGAATACTATAGGCCAATACTAAACATAGGTATCTATAATACAACATCTCCTTCCCCCTAAAATAGGTGGATGGCACAATTTTCTTCCAATAACTCACAATTTATATACTGATAACCTTACATTTTTTTATCTGCTTGATATTGAACAATTGCCCTAAGTCACGTGACAAAGTTATAAAATAAGTATTTCATTTACAATTTACAAACAGCTTGATTCAAAACGTAGCCTTGATATACGTGTATCTTCATTGTTCACGTCAGCTGTCACTTTTAATCATTACTGGCTG
The DNA here is from genome assembly GCA_958507055.1 of Crioceris asparagi. Lineage (NCBI taxonomy): Eukaryota > Metazoa > Arthropoda > Insecta > Coleoptera > Chrysomelidae > Crioceris > Crioceris asparagi. The sequence goes on from OY293829.1 coordinate 2,639,528, forward strand.
CCCTGTTTTTTATTTTCTCATAAAATCCGATAAGCTATCGCAATATGTGTATATACTACGTCATTTACCATGAGCCTTACATTTACACACAAAAAAACAAACAATTCCGTTTTCTGATAACGTTCAAAATGTCTGTTTGAATAGAGCGCCTATCATTCGTGATGTCCCCTTTCAGCCATGAAAAAAAAAGTTAAGGATTACGAGCTTTAAATTTTAATATGAGCATCAGGCGTTTGGAGGAAACGGTCGCTCTCTATTTCCGCCCCTGTTGGTTGTTTTTTTTAGCAGCTTTGCGCCCCCGTTTGCAATATTTCAGAAAGATGATGTTGGAGGTTCTGTGTATATAACTTGACCGATCAATTTTTTATATGGCCATGCTTCATTGCTTGATATATTGGCCGTAATCTATGTTTTCGCATATTCCAGACTCTAGCTATATTAGAGTTTTATGCAGCACAGTTACAGTTTTAAGGCTGCAATGAAAAGCGGCTTTTTATTGCCGAAAAGGCGTCATGCAGATACCTAGTAGTGGAGTGTTTTTCAGAGGGAGTGGTTTTCGATCAAAAGGTTGATACAAAGATCCAAAGAAATCGTCCGATTGACTCGTATGATATTTTTTAGCGTACCAAGACAAACAAAAACAGACAAAAGGTGTTATTACGTTTGTTTCTGAAGGTGAACTGTTAAGCAATAGTTTGAATAAACAGGTAGAAAGTACTAAATGTCATTTCTGGATTTTTTTCAGGTATACCTGCTCATTAGAAGGATTGTCAAGGGCTACAATCTTGAGCAAAATACTATCTTCGGCTATTCCTCAGCTAAATCGGACAAACTGCACCGTACTCCTAGTATCCACCATATACTGGTCTCCATCGTAATACCGGTCTCCACCGTACTGCCGGTCTCCACCGTACTGCTAGTCTCCACCGTACTGCTGGTCTCCACCGTACTGCTGGTGGTCTCCACCGTATTCACAGTACTCTCTCAAATACTGCACCGGACTGACTGATACTATATCCCAAATTTGTTACAATACCACAGAAACAATCGAGACAGGTGTCACCGTTGACATAAATCTAAAAGCTAGGCCGAGGAAATAGGAATTTTAAATACTACTTTGTGCTTTTAGACCGTTGGAACATATACAGATTCTATTTTGTTCTATTTTTTGGCAATGCAGTGTTTTTACGATCAATTTTAATTTGGATTATTAAGAGGAATAACATTTTAGCTGGAAATTTCTCAACTTCTTGGTATATGTCTATGATATTCATTAATATTTCTCATGAAAATTAACTTCAAGTTCTTAAGTATCTAGTAGTTTCAATTAGCCGATCATCAGTGTTGACATTTTTGCTATTAGTCTTTGGGACCAGGACCTAAAGTTATTCATTGGAAACCGCTTTTCGAGACTTTGTATATCGCTTCATTAAATTGACTAAGTTTAGGTTTTATTCGAAATAATGTAAAAGACGACGAGTGCTTTAAGGCCAACGAGCCAAATCAATTACAACATTTCAACTTTATTAAATAATGTTCCCTTATATTTAATTACGACGGGAAAGCTCTGAAAAAGATTGCCGTGAAACCAATGGGGAAGTTAACTACGTAGATATGAAGATAAATATTTTTTTTTGCAGTTGTATTATTTGTCAAAATTTTTGTTGTGTGTCCAAGTAAGTTTTTAAAATTTGTATTATTCATTATTGTTATTTTTGTGGGTGTTTTTTATTATTAATATGAAATAAATTTTTATTTGAATAAACTTTAAAATCTTTTTTATTTATTGTTATACGTCACGGAAACTAGAAAGTTTTTTTAGTGAAATTCATTTTAACAAAACATTCTTTTGGTAATAACAATGGAACGAAAAAATATATCGATATGCGGTTTTGGGTTTTTTATTGAAAATTTGATTTACTTTTAATTTTTGATGAAATAATTGTTGCATTCCATTAAAAAATTCAAGGAGAAAAAAATAGAAACAAATCGAAACTTTTTAAATAGCGACATCTACCGTGAGCTGTAAAAAACAATATGGCAAGGTTATTTTCCTTCCTTCCTCAGTAAAACTTATTTCTGCCCTACTGTCCTTATTTCAACCCCTACAATAAAAAGTGATAAATCAGAAAGATGCGAAATTTTGCAGTATTAATTTGGTAATACTTTTTTCTTAACTTATACTGGGCCATTTTCAACAAAAATGCATTTTTGTACAAATTGAAAATAATTTCTTGCAATTGCAATTACCTATGGTCTGTTTCCTCAACTTCCTAGACTATTGCTTTCTAAGATATGCTACCTGTCCTGTCCATCTTTAATAAAAAACCCTGTAGGGTATAATATCTTTTGTGGCATTCTTACGTTTATATATTTGACATTAATAAAATTATTTCTATGAAATTGTATTGAGAATGGTAGCATGAAAATTGAATAGGAAACATAACCTTGAATTATGAATAGATTTCAACGATAAATGGATTAGACAACTATGTAGCGTGTATAATTAAGACAAACTTTATATACCTGCCTCATTTATACATTGTCAGTGTCAAATATTTTTGCATGGTCAATAAAAAGTCACTAAAAAGTACCTAGCTGATGACGTGTACATATTGCTCATATACTAGGTGGCCCAAAATATCTTATACAGGCAATATCTCGGTTATTTGACAAAAAAAAAAATGAAAAAAATGCTTTGAATTTCATCAAAATACCTTACTAATGACTGTCAAAGATTATATCTTTGACTACGTACAGAACATAAATTTATTGAAATAAAAACCATCGGTTTGAAGTTTTTAGAAGCATGGGCGGAGGCAATATTTATTTTCACAAGGATAATTGAATAACCCAGGAAAGTCAGAAATTGTTGATGTTTTTGTTGCTATTAATTAAAAAAAGAAAAATATTTGCTATCAAGGTATTCCAAATAGAATCACACGCAATTTTCCATGATAATATATAGGGGGTGCTATTTTGAAATATACAGTGAGGGGTAGCTACTACATATTTTAATTACCTTGTCAAATAAGCGCTTTATTGCCTGTATACGATAACTTGAGACACCCCGTATATATACTTTCGTAAAATTGTATTACAGAATATCCGAATACCTTCTGCGTAGCTTAAAAAGCGTTTTTTTATGCTGACCTAGAAACCCATCTCAGTAACAGTTTGATCTGACACATTTTCCATTAGGTATGTCAACGTAAATACTATCATCGATCGCTACCACATCTAAGACATCATAAGAACTATTAGGTGATCCCAGTCTTATCTATGTTGTCAACTTGTATAAGTGTTGACTGGCCTGGATTCGAGAGTGAGTGTGTGGTGTAGATAGATGATAGATGATTTTTATCGGCTCTTTCGCCTTCCACTTTGGCCGTCTCTCCGCCGTGAACTCTCAACCTAAAGAGTTGGACGGCGGCGCGTCTGCGAAATGAGACCACCAAAGTGAGGTCGAGGGATGGTAGATATGTGGCGCAGCAGACTAGCCCATTTAAGTAAATGGGAAGATGTGCTCTTCTTATGTTATTTTTTCTTTGAATATGGGTACTTTTTAATAGGGACTAAAATAGTGCCAAAAATAGAAAAGACGATTTTTTTTCCTAGAACAGAGCAGAATCAACTTTAGATATTTAAACAGAAAGCATTTTGCACAGATAATAAGTTCTATGTATTTTTAGTTGTTTTTCTTGTTAAATTTTTGTAGCATATGAAAAAAGTCCTTATTTTGTGAAGGTTATTGGTTATTTATTTAAATATTCTTCGATACAGAATCTATGATGAATTACATTAGTTTTCTTTTATATGTAACCTCATAGATGAAAAAGTATGGTTATTCAAAGAAAATTGTCAATTTATTATGAATTTTAACCACTTGAATATTCTTTATTTTTCGAAATGTTTGAAAGTCGTAAATAAAATAACCTGTAACTGAGCAATATAGTTTTTTAGGTTATTTGGGTCATATTTTGGATCCAAGATTTACCAGTTGAAACTTTAGGTTAGGTTAGGATAGTTTAGTTTAGGTTATGTTGCGTTAGGTTAGGTTAGGTTAGTTTAGGTTAGGTTAGGTTCGTTCTTTTAAAGTAACTTTGAATTATATGTCCAATCAAGAGATTTATAAAATTTTGATTGTGAGATTAAAATTAATAGGAGATTAAATTCGATTATGAAATCGGCCCTTAGAGTATTAATAAAGATAGAAAGGCCACTCTATGAAACAAAAAAAATGTCATGTTTAACGCCATCTATCCCTGAATTTTGAACTAACAATGAAATTATACCTTTAGACACTTAAAATCTGGCCATTTGGATTATACTTTCGTTATGGAAAAAAAATCAATATCGCTAACGTGATACTGGTAGTTTTGGCAACATTGCAATTGAAAGTTTTCAAACGTCAAACACACTGCGCAAGTCAATCATCAATTACATATATTTACTACTTTTACGAATATTTTTTCTAATTTTGAAGGATGTTTGTGTTTAATAGGATGCAAGGATGATTATATCCTATTTGGGATTGAAAGATACTTCCACATCGAATATTCCATCTAAAAGTCGTAAGTTCTAAGAACACCATTTCCTCCTTTTTAAATAGTTTTTATTACTTTCGGTTCTTGTATCAATGGACTCCGCAGCGATTTCTCAGGCCCCATACGGTCTAGAGACTTGAAATTTCGAATTCGTACTTAGATCGCAGACATCTCGTCGCCTGTTAAGCTCCAAGTGTGGTCCAATATTGGTAATTATAATTATCTCATTCAATCCCATTCAACCAAGATTATTATTTTGTCGACATAGAACGACAATGGGATCCGTCACTGGAATTACACACGTGCATGGTGCGTATATATACGTCTCGTTCTCTGGTATATAGGTACTTTCTGGAAGATCGTCTATGGTTATGTCGCAATTGTCAGACGTCAGACGTTATTGTTAATTTAAAGTTTAATTTTGTGTTGTGGTAGACAAACAGTAATTTGATATGGAATTGCTGTTGCTGGCAAACACATATACATAAGTATAGTTAAAATCGAGAAAAGGATAGCAATAGTAGGTACTCATCGGTACGGTTTAAATCTTAAATGCCCAATAAAAACTATTTTTAATTTTTTTTCAAAAATTTCACTTGTTTTGTATTAAATTGTATTGTATAAATCATTAAAAAGAAGAGTCTTCCGCCTCAATTTTATTGAAAGTTATGCTAACATATATCTATTTTTGCAAACATTTGATTTTACGGCTTTTATAGAATAAAAAATTATATTAAGAAAATAATAATTTGTTAGGATAGTTTAGAAAATTTTGAATTATTGCAAACAAATAACAAATTTGCCATCGACTTTTACAGTCAGAGCAGATACAGTGATCGTTCTTTCTCTTACAATCGTGGGGACACACATTTGCTGACAATTCTACGTGGTCGCAGCAAGCTCCAGTTGGTTAGGTTGAGTTCTATGTTCTTTTTTATCGGCTCTTTCACCATCTCCTATCGCCGTCTCTGCACACTTCATCTCACATGTTAGGTACGTACGTATGTACGTACGTTCGACCACTTGATACCACTACTCACTCCCGACGACATTGGTAAACAGACGGCGGAGGAATTCTGAGAGAACATTCCGAAGGCGAATAGCAAATAATATCCATGTTGTCGTGCATGGGATTAGATTGATTGCTTACATATTGGCTTAGCCTTCATAGAGGGGGTACAATACATGAATATGGATGAATGTTTTGTAACCTAAGCGACTATTTGGATATTATTCATAATGCATTATAAGTTTTGGAAATGCCTGAAAGCCGAGGGCAATGTGACAGTAATGAAAGATACGAATATGTAATAAAGAAAACATGATAAATCAGGTGTTAGTTTCAGGGATAAGAAGATTAATAGGGATAAAATTAACTCAAGAAACTGAACTATCTCGAGAAATATAGAACGATCTCGATTATAGAACTAATATTTGTAAAATTCAAACTGACCTGAGCAGCATACTAATTTACTAACAGTCGCTGCTATGAAATCAACTACATAAAGTAGAAATTTATATTAATTTAAAGAATATCTAAACTATGATTTCGAGAAATATAAAATGATCTGTATAGTGTATTCGGAGAACTTTTTTCCAGCAATATTCTCAATGACTAGTCGCAGTAAAATAATTATCTATTAATTACATGGCCCAGCATCGCTCGTCTGTAACAAGAAGAGAGTGAAAAAATTCTAGAGTCTGGAAGAATAGAAAGTTGTCTATTAAAAGTACGGGTCTCCTGTAGGTATATGATTTTAAATTCTTTGTTGTCCAATTATGAACTATATGAGCAAGCGGCACATCTATTTATTATACAGGGTGTTTCATAACATACGCGCAGAACTTGAGGATGTGATAGCTCGTCCAAAAATATGAGAAAAAGCTTACCTATATTAACTTACCTTCTAAAATGCACCATTTTCGAGATACAGGGTGTAGAAATTGAAAATAACAATCTTATTTATATTAAATTTTGGCGGAGGTGTTACAATCAGTAGTGGTGTTGATATTAACACAAAGATAAAGTACGAGTACGAACAAATGTACAGATTTACCTGTAAAGTAAGAGTGAAGGCTTATGTTTTACATTTCTTAAAAATTAGGTTCAGATATAAAGGGGAAAACATGTTCAATTTTCTTATATTTTCCTCCTCCTTCCGTCCCTTGATATGCCTGAAGAAAATGTTTCCTTTCATTTTCCAATTTGCTTCACAGAATCAACCCCGAGTATCATAATTTTTTATTTAAATTATAGGTACGTCTGTTTATTTGCGGCTACTTAACTCAGTTTCAGTACCAAATTTTAACTTTATCTGTTTTGCAGATTTTCACAGCCGACAGATGTGGGTGTAGACCAGGGGCGGCTCGTGTCGAATTTGAATGTAGTTTTTTCTTATATTGAAAAACCACTAAAATAGTTTTTTTAAGACGCCAATTTTATTCATTATCACTAACACTACACTCAAATTAAAAATTAGTACGTAAACCGTACTAATATAGTGCGTCAGTGCAACAATCAATACCCACGAACAAATCATAACTGAAACCGACTTGATCCGACGTGCCCGGCACAAGCTCTTGTATTTATTTTCAACTGTTTTCAATATAAATCTATGAAAATAGCTCCATCTCGGTCGCTCAATAGGATGCTGGTAAATCCTCTCTTTTAGGTAAATTTCTTATAGAAATGTACCTATTGCGATCGTTCACACTTTTGAATTTCGAAAAAATTTCAACGGCATGATGTTATATGTCTATAAGTTAGTCCAAAAAAACATTTGATTCAAAAGTTTATATATATATATATATATATATATATGGGATATTACGAAATTTGTTAACACGATAGAGGTCGCAGTTTTGAAGGTATCAAGTTCAAATTTGCTGCAAAAATCAATCTCTCAAATATCTCGCCGAGTTCGTTATTGGGTAATATCGGGTAAGTAGTTTCAAAATGGCGACCGTTCAAACATTTAAAAAAATTATCAAAAAAGAGCCGTAGCGTAAATATCATCAAAAATAATTTTAGGTTATAGATATAATCAGTACCTACAACTTTTGTTCGAAGTAATTTTCCATAAAATGCACAGATAAAAAAATAAAAATTAATAAAGAAAAAATAAGAAATATTGATAAAACATGAACACTCAATATAAATTTGATGTAATTGTACATTTTCTGGAGATCTTAATATAGACCCTAATTAAAAAAATATATAGTATATTTATTGAAAAGAAATAGACGAAAAAAAAATTCTGCCTTGAAGTGGAACTCGAACCCTGTCTGCTTTATATTCAACAGCCAAAACAAAAACCTCTAACCGCAAGGCTATGACACATACGGCAATAGCATGTATGTAATAACATGTGGGTATACCAATGAAAACGTTGTTAAAATTTCAATTCAATGAATTTTGAGAAATTTACCTTTTCGCTGACTACAGGCCATCGGGATTTTTCAGTTGTGCTGGAAGAGATATGGCAACAGACGGCGGCGAAGCAGGCAACGATCGACGCACGGTTCATGTAATTTATAAAATAAAAGGAAATGTATAAAATAAAATAAAAATTCGTTAAGATGTTTAAAAAAAAACATTTTTGCCCTGGCTCTGTGGCGCTATTCTACTTCTTGTAATGTTGATATTTGTTTTTTCATCGGATGCATAGAACCTATTCTATTTAGAAAATAGCAATGTCTCCACGTCATCATTGTTTGTGTCATTTCTCTAGACAATAATTCTGACAAGATATAAATAATGCTCTTAATATGATTTTGGAATTAACCAATGAGAGAAATATATCACTGAAATCCCATTATCTGTTATCATATTTATAGGATAGAGTGGATACTAAATACTTAATTACCTATTATCATTACAAATTCTAGTTAAAAAATCCTCATTTAGGTTATACATAATGAAAAATAAGATATTGAATTGACAGATTAATCATCACCACAGGTTAACGATTTACGACATGATTTTAAATGCTTTTGATGTGCTTCAAGCTGGACAAGGCTAAAACTTTCACTACAAGAAATACTAACAGCCGGTTAACAGCTCATCATCGTTGATGAGTCCGTTATCATAAATTTTTGATTTTTCACAACTGAATGTTAACAATCCGCTAACAATCCATCAACAATTGACGAGCCATTAAAGCTCTGTTAACTAGTTTTTCGGTTTCACAAAGCTCTAACGGCTTCTTAACGATCCGTCAAACTTCTGTCAGATTAATCAGTCGACAAGCAGTGATTAAGCATTCAGTTAAATCGGTTTTTATTTATATTGATTGAGTACTAGCTACCCAACTTTCTTCTCAACTAAATCCAGTAATAAGTGCTTCTCCTGCTCACTTAACTCTTTTCTTGTCCATTATATCTACCTTCTATTCAAATACGCCTAAAATTTTACCTATCTAACATGTAACCAACTTACCAAACTGTAATAATACAGTTTTATTTATATTTTCAAGATAACAAAACAAAACACGACGTATTTAACCTAGCTATGACACTTGTCGCTTGTACTACCACAGAACAGAATCTTTACATAAAAACTCTGTTCAGTCTATGGTACTTCTTCAGTAATTTATTCGTGATTGTGCACTTTTGCTCGACTGTCACATTATTAACGCTTCGTTAACGGGTCGTTATCTAAACGAGAACTTAAATTTTTTTGTTTGTGAAACGCGAGAAAGCTTTAACGGCTCGTCAAATTTAACAATCCGTTAGCTAACGAACTGTTAACAAGACTTTTGTGAAACCTGCTGTAAGTATTTTAAATAAATGGGCGAATCCAACAAAATGTGGATAATGTGGGAATTCCATTGCTTCGGTTTGACCTTGGTATTATTGGCAAAGCAAAACCTTTTGAACTGCCAACAAAGGAACTTTCAAGAGTTACCCAACTTATAGTATTCTGTAAATTTTGACGTTACCAATTGTTACGCACGAAGTTTATTGTCCGAGGCTCCTTCGCCAAAATGATGAACACACCCAGACAATCAACGAAGCGCGACGGCGGCTCTGGGAAACCCCACTGAAGCGAGAACAACGAACCGTTTCATTTGCCGAAAAGCTCCAACAGTGAATACACACACTCAAAATGGTCTTCCTCCACTCTCTCAACATATTGGAACATTGAGTATGCCCTCATTTTGTGCCCTCAACTTACTTATTTATAGTGCACATTCACCAGTAATTACATTGCAAACACCAATAGAAGCGACACCACGAGCGATGTGTGCTCCGGAGACCGGATCATGATCATAATCGTTGGGAAACAGAACACAGTGCTTGCTCCAATGATACTATAGGTTAGCAGGGGTAGGTATATTATTATCTACCGTAAAAGCAGCATTGGGCAGCAGAGGAGCAAGTGGAGGAGAAAGACGGTAGGTGGGTAATCGTTTGGGGACAAGAAGAGGAAAGCGTCGCAATGTGTTATTATTGTTTAATGTGTTTCACGATTACCTCGGATATAATATCAAATTTGCGTGTCGTTGTCGTTGGAAATGCGCTTGTGCTATTTGCCAATAGTTCGGTACTGGTTTTATTTAGATGGAATCTTTAACTATAATGTTCAGATGGTACTGGGAGACCAATTAATAAAGGATCTCAGGATCCGGTAATCGGATAAGCCTGAAAAAAAATTGGTAAAAGTCTTTACCCAATGATTTCCCTCGACAAACCACCCCGCTTCGAGAATGTATGTTTATCGAACTGAATAACTTACATCTTTTAGCTCATGGAAACAACCTCGTCGCTTCTACCGTTCTTATGTTGACACACAATATTTTGGACACCCTGTATATATGATTAACGACAACCCTTACATTGCGTCGCCGGTAGTCCTTCAATATGCATACCAAAATTCGTTGTCCTAGGTCAAGCCGTTATTGAGCTACAACGCCAACAGACTACAGACAGACAGACAGACAGACAGACGGACGGACTTGAGATACCATGATTTTAGTGATCTAGGAACCCCAAAACGTAAATATCAGCAAAAATCTCGAGGTCGATTTTTTACGTGAATACAATACTTCCCTTTTTGAGGGAAGTAAAAAAGGGGTAAATCGGCCAAAAGAAAAAACTGGAAAATATTTTTAAATTGCTACGTCTACCACTAGAGGACGTATCTCACACCACGAAGTAGAAAACACCGTTATAATCAAAATTATCCAAATTTAACCAGTATTGAAAATATTATTTTTTAACCTACTGGAAATAAAACAACTTTTTTGTATTCTAGATTTTTCTTTATCTTTTCATATAATTGGTGAGGGGAGGGGCAAATATTGGTTTGAAAATAACTGAATTTTTTTTTTGTACGGTCTATTTTGAATGACCTTATTTCATTTTAAAGCGCTTCTTTGGGCACTTCTACTAGAATAATAATATTTTGAGTTCAATTATTTTCCGACTTGGTAGATGGCGCTTTTTAACAAAGTAGCAGATTTGTATGATTTTCTCAGAAATTTCAAATACAATGGTATTCTCTTTCATTAGGAAGAAAGAATGCCAAAAAATTACCTTCATTGGTGAAAACTGCAACTTGTTAAGCTTATTCCTTATAGACTTAATTAAAAATAAATTTAAACCTTCATTTTTACGTAACAAACTTAGAGCACTTTGAGTATTGGTATTTTTTATTAAAATTACCTATATTTTATATAACCTACTTTAACAATAAGAAAAAAAATCTATTATCTATGTCGCTCTAGATGGGGTATTTTAGTTTGGTGTAATTAAATGAGAATTAAACACAAATAACTATGACAACAACCTAATACTTAGCGTTAGTATCAAAGTCCTGGACCAAATATAGTTTTGACAGTAGTATTTATTTTCATAAAAACTAGACGTCTAAAATCAAGAATATTCTCTGTACTGTGTGAAGGTATGAAAGGTGAGCATCAAATAGCGATATTTTTGAGCGAGAAGGTACGCAAGCATTCAAGAAATTTCCACGACAGATTATTTTTATTGAAGATTTCTTATTCATTAGATATTTATGAAAATTAAATACACTCTGTAAGAAAAAGACGTTAGTGTATTTGATATGAGTGAAAACGTTGAGTCTATTTGTAAGAAAATGCAAATATGGCTTACCAAAACAGTTTTTTAATATTTCCCACGTTACGCAATTTTGTGCAAGATTCCTCTTTGGAAGCTGTGGGCAATGTTAAAAATCGTGGGAAGCCATTTAGAACACCTGAGTGAGAATTTCAAACGACACTTCTTTGCAGAAAATGATTAAGTTGTCAGAATGAAACTGCGTTTTAAATCCATTTGAGAATAGACCAGTTGGTCTATCACTACAAGAAGAATAACAGCTGATAGATGTTTCATCAAGTACCTTGTAAAAGTCAAACTTTGTTAATAGAGCTTTAACAAACTTCTAGACTAAACTTCCGAACGACTACTCTGTTATAAAAGCCAAAGCACTTAGGATTCTATTGCCTTTTACCAAGTGTTATCTCTGTGAAATTCAATTTTATGTACTTGCTGCTAAAATTTAAATAAACAGAAATAAACTACAAGTAGAAATTGAGCAAACAGAGTGGAACCAAACGTAGACAAGTTGTGCGCCTTAAAACAAACTCATGCTAGTCATTAGTCCATAGAATGCTTCTTTGTCATTGTTAAATAAAATATCAATAAAGATACTTTTTTAAACTATCTATAGTATTTTATCATTATCATTTTATTCCCAATATGTGGTGCATCCGCCAAATATGTAAATGAACCATACAGAACCATACACTTTAGAATCCCTCCTCCTCATAACTTAAAATCTATTTAAGCTAGAAACTGTCACTTTTGTGTGTCTATTAAGATTCTCTTTTCTTATGATTAAATCTAAATTTTCATTTAAAAACCTCTCACTGTTCACGAGACAATGACGTTCAAAAATTACGATTTTTATCACTGACTGACTCACTCATCAAAGTTTTGATGACTTCCAGGTCAAATCAGAAATCACTATACTGAGGGTAGTGCATGATTGGATTAAACTTATTAACGTGGACTTTCAAACATTATGTTTGAAGCTTGTGAATTATATAACTTTGTACTCATTTTACTCAAAGAACGGAGATTGCGTTCCATCAAGGCTCCGGAAAGTTTAATCATGGAACAGCCTACGAAAATTATACCAAACCAGACTTGACGAGATTTGCAATAAATAGAAAATATGTTAAATAAATCCAGAATAGTGAATGGACAATACGGCTTTAAAGTTTCCAGCGTGAAGAAAACGCAGAAAAAACGGGGGAGAATAAACAATTTAAGTTATTCAATAACCTTCTATTTCTATTCAGTACATGATACAGTACATATTTTATGAGTTCGCTATAGCGTACTGCACAAATAGAATTTTATATCGTATAATACTGCTACTTAGAAGTGTGAACTATCCACTTTTCTCACCTGCTTTTATAATAACAGAGCAACCCGCCTAGATTCACAAATGTAGGTACCTACCAATTAGGTTTGCATGAAATTCTCATAATTGCACAATTACGCGAAAGTTAATTACCTTCCGTTTTCGTTGTTGTCTATTAAATTCCAGTTAAGCTTAGCGACATTTGAGCTGATGCTTCTGCAAGTACAATCAATAATGTTTAATTTAATTTCAGGAAAAATGGAATTAGCAAACGATTCTCTTGCCATGAGTAGTTTGTTTTATTTATGGAAATGGAAGAAAGATGCGCAGCTGCACGCAAGAATGTTATCAGGTAAGTGGTTTTGCAAAATTGACGGGAGAAATATGCTTTTCTGATCAGCAACAAAGTTGAAGAATGAATGAACATTTTATTTTTCAGGTTTTCAATACTTATTTTTCATAATAAGGTATATTAATCCATTACCAAAAAGGCAAAACAAACGTTCAAAATAATAGATTTATTCCGTAGGCGTGGAAAAGTCATGGCCATAGATCTCATTCTCTCCTTCTATATTTTCAATTGATACTACATAATCTTTATATAACTAATAATTCAGCAATTTGTCCGTCGGTCGATTCGACAGATGCTAACCAATTGACTTATGGCGCGCCCATAAGCCATTATAGTATAGCATTTTCAAACAACCTCTAACCTGTCTAGTTGTGAACGCGGCTTATAGTATAAATTTTGGCTAATGTTCATGTTCCATAAATTATTGTGCAATTTGAATCCGGTATACCAACAGCAGACGCCATCGTGGCATCGCTGCAGGAAGCAACCCGAACCGATAACAATTTGGAAGTCGGAAGAATATTATGATGATTAAGAGGGTCGCAGATATGGCAGAGGCGAATTAGTTTATCAGTGTTTGGTGTGTAGTTGCTGCGAATGAGATAGATTTTTGCCACAAATCATGCCTGCTAATGGGCGGCATAACCCGATCCTCTCCCCGTCCTCATGTTGGTAGATTTAATCTCTGTGAGCAGATGGATCGTATTCGCCGGATGGTTGCTTTCGCTTCGAAGACTTTTTTGTCTTGGCTGGAAGTTGGATACTGATCCCGTCTTCTTGAGTTTCGTCGGTTATATCAGGTGTAATTAAAATGGTAGTGAAATTTATGAAAAACTGATAGTGCAACATGAATGGTTGAGGTTGAGTTTGATACAAGTCAACTTCGTGGATAGATTGACTTGAAATTCAAGATATTGTTTACATTTCTAATAAAAATTGAGAGAAATCAAATAAAACTAGCTTTGGAGAATTTGGAGAACTAGCTTGATAGTTTTTTTTCAAGCTTTTGTAATTGCTGCCACGGTTTATCTAGTAGGTAAATATTTCTTATAACTATTTTTTACATAAAATATGGTTAAACTTTTGTTATTGCGCTGAAATATACAAGATAATATTAATTCTATTGGTAGATTTTGGTAATTTTGAAGTTTCGTTTTTATAGGCACCAATTCAAAAGTAACAGAATCAATAGAATTAATATTATTTTGTATTTTTCAGTGCACTAATGATGAAAAGTCAATCCTATTTTTGGTGAGAGACATTTATTTCACATTTTTCGTTTTTATATCCCTCAATAAGGGAAGTATTGTATTCACGTAAGAAATTGACATCGAGATTTTTGCTGATATTTACGTTTTGGGGTTCCTAGATCACGAAAATCATGGTATCTCAAGCCCGTCGGTCTGTCTGTCTGTCTGTAGTCTGTTGGCGTTGTAGCTCAATAATGGCTTGACCTAGGATAACGAATTTTGGTATGCATATTGAAGGTTTACCGGCGATGCAATGTAAGGGTTTTCGTTAATCATGTATACGGGGTGTCCAAAATATTAAGTGTCAATATAAGAACGGTAGAAGCAACGAGGTTGTTTCCATCTCGAAGCAGGGTGGTTTGTCGAGGGAAGTTATAGGTAAAGGCATTTACCGTTGAAGTTTTGAAAAATGCCCAAAACAAATCACCGGATTTGGTTTGTTCTTAAACTTTGCCATCTCAAATTTTAGATTTTCGAAAAAAATTGCCCTCCTGTTTCAAATCAAAATTGGAACATGCTTACTTGGTATACGAGACGCGCGAACGGAAATAAAAAATTGGCAGTACTCGCTCACAAATTGAATTGGAATGTTTGTAGCAAAAGTTAAAGTAGCAGTATCTAAAAAGAATCAAATTTATCGTTCAGCATGACATAGAATTATGATGAAGTTCATGAGTATGAAAAGAAATATCAGTAAGTTGTTTTTTGTCCAACGAACCCAAACGGATGAGGTAAAAAAAATATATTTTTTTTTTGGTTTAAGCGTGCTGTATATACAGAATATAAAAAAAATAATTACACCAAATTTAAAACTTCAAGATTATTCATTGCTTATATTATGTGAATCAGGTGCAACTCATCCTTTTAAATTTAATTTTAATTAATTATTTTCTAAATTTTTTTTTTGGTTTGGAATTATTTCGTCATTTTTTTCAGATACATTAAGAATAAATGTTGACTTCGAAGTATTTGATAACATAAACTACCTTCCTGTTTAGGGTTACTGAAATGGGTCTTACAAGCTTTTGCAATACATTTGATACTTTAATGTTGGACATTCAAAAAACCAAACAATTGATAAAATAAGATATAGTTTGAATACCCATCGAGTGGGGTTTTGTCACGATTCCTGACGTCATCTGCCATTTCACGCATGTCGTAAATAATTTAAATTGAATTTTAATTCCTAACCCCAAAACACTGGCACTGACAATACTGACATATTTATTTGTAAAAGGGCTAAATCACTTTCGAAAAGAAATGTTTGACATTAAACGTCAAAGAGAACAATAACAAACGTCAAAATAACAATCAGCCGATCTGATCGAAGACGTAGATATGTTTGTGACGTTAAAATTTTATTCCACCTAATTTAAAAACAATAAAAAGAGATAGGCAAGGTATGACGAAACCCCATACGATGGGTATTCAAACTATATTCGCCTTTCATTTTCAACGTATTCAGATCAACCGAAAATAAATCGATATTCTTATCTATGGGATATCTCAGAAGAAGTGTTATTTTTAAAACATTTCTTAATTTGAATGTGTTCAGTTGGCAAACACAAAGCTTATCTGATAAAGATGTTCTTGGCTCAATCTCTCCGCAGCAAAATTTAGTTGCATTTGTTTCCGAAAAAAAAAATGACAAAAGACAGTTCTAGTAGTAAACTCCGAATTAATATAAGAAAAATAATTGGTAATGCGGTATAATTTTTTGCTTCAAGCAGCATAATACAATGAAATGTCACAGGATTGTAATTTTTGTAGACTTAGCAATAATATGATATATTTTTATATCAAATGTCATTGTAATTGATAGCTATTAAATCTTTCTTGTTTTTGAAAAATTTATTTTAAAGTCGTTATTTTGGCCATGATGGAGAGAAAGCTTTTTTATGTGATTAAATTTTTTTAATCGATGACTGTATCTCCAAGAATCCATTAATATTATTATTATTATTATTTTATTTAAACGTTTTTACCTTATCATCGTAATATTATGAAACTAAATTTGTAGTCACTTCTATTAAATCTCATTAAGCTATTCTCGAGATATAGATATCATCCTTGATGTCAGCAATTTCAGAGTTTCCTTTTGTTTTATAAGAACATCTTCAATAGAGAGCACGACAATATTTTTTATGTTTTATTTCTTGTACTTACTTACTTTTTATGTTTTCAAAGATAACATCTGTCAAAAACTTTTGACTATGTACAGTTCATTTTTCACACCAAGGTTGATATATTTTTCAGAGACGGAATGTGGTAACGTTAAAATTGTCAAGTTTCTAATACAAGCAAGGTTAGTTACTGAGCTGTCATTAGAGCGTTTACATTTTAAATTTGAATAATATGATGTCTTGTCAACTGCTGTCAAAAGGTAGATTTATTAAAAAGGGAATGCCAGAGAAGTTAAAAAAAATTAATATACCTAAGGAGAGGAAAGGAAATCCACGCAGAAACTGATGATTTGATAAAAAATATTTGTTTCTTGCAAAAAAAGTGTAAAGTGTGTAATACTGTACCTATATACTGTAATATATAGAGAAGATAAGAGGAAATTTCCATAACATATGATGTGCAAATATTAAAAGAAATATCATCAAAACGTCTTCGGAAACAAAAATTGTTTAAGGAAAGAAGTGACGAAAAAAACATTATTACCAGATTCAATGGTTTTAAAAGAAGCTTATAAAAATGATAATACTGGCAAATTATTATCGAGGCAAACGTCACCTAACAATACTAAAATCACGAAGAACGGTAGATGAATAAGTAATATTCAGTGTTTTTTGAAGAATATATTTCAGAAAATCGTAAATATTCACAATATTTATTTTTTAAATTTTATTCTCCTTTTATCTATACAAGACTTTTATTTTTAAACCATCTTAAATATACAATAATATGAATAATATCGTTTGCGAAGTCACAGGTCTGTGCTACTATGAATAATGTTATTGCTTATGATTTTATATTAATAAATTGTTTGTTCTTGTAAATTTCACATTGTACAAAATTTACTTGAATCAATTATGTTATTTTTTCCGGTTCAGATTCACCCTTTGTTACTATCTAGTCAAGATTAGCGCTGTTGCCAAATATCACCAAAATCATCATCATCACCGAAATTTTCGGAGATACTACACTTCAAAAACTTATATTAAAAAAACGGAACGATGAATTGCTTTGAACTTTTATACATATTTTTATCAAGCTTTATTTTATAATATAATAGTTTTTTATTGACATGTTTCGGGAAGTTTAAGCGAAACAAGTGAAATTTTTGAAAAAAAATTAAAAATAGTTTTTATTGGGCATTTAAGATTTAAACCGTACCGATGAGTACCTACTATTGCTATCCTTTTCTCGATTTTAACTATACTTATGTATATGTGTTTGCCAGCAACAGCAATTCCATATCAAATTACTGTTTGTCTACCACAACACAAAATTAAACTTTAAATTAACAATAACGTCTGACGTCTGACAATTGCGACATAACCATAGACGATCTTCCAGAAAGTACCTATATACCAGAGAACGAGACGTATATATACGCTCCATGCTCGTGCGTAATTCCAGTGACGGATCCCATTGTCGTTCCATGTCGACAAAATAATGATCTTGGTTGAATGAGATTGAATGAGATAATTATAATTAGCAATATTGGATCACACTTGGAGCTTAACAGGCGGCGAGATGTCTGCGATCTAAGTACGAATTCGAAATTTCAAGTCTCTAGACCGTATGGGGCCTGAGAAATCGCTGCGGAGTCCATTGATACAAGAACCGAAAGTAATAAAAACTATTACAAAAAAAATGTGGTGAAGTAATACAGCTCTATCTCACCTATGTAAAAAATGGAATATAAATATATATTTTTTTTTGAATTCAAAACGGTGAATCATATTGAAACTTTGCTATAGGAAAGAAGGCATTCTAAACCGTATAAAACTGAAATTTAAAAGTAATCTGTCGAAAACAAATTTACGCGATAACTACCAAGTTTGATCCCTTCCTCCAAACATAGGCAGGTATACCTATTTAGATATAACTAGTAGGTATAAATATCTCTTACTGATTCCATGACCCGGACATGCGAGCTATCAGTGGGCTCAGACGTAGATTTTTCAAGCACCTTCCACTTCCAGCTTCCCTCTGCTGTGCTATGTGCTATCAAAGCCGCTTAGACAGTATTAATATCCGGATTCGTGAACTTTGCTCCCACCCCTTCCCCTCTCACGCTTCTACAGAGATTATCTCTGCCTATCCTCTTCGTCTCGAGCCTACACAGGATACCACCATCACCGTAGCTGATAACAGAACGGGCCCCGTTCCAGATATATATATATATATATATATATATATATATATATATATATATATATATATATATATATATATATATATATATATATATATAATATCCAGAGAATGGGAGAGCGCGGCGCGTAGCAAGTCTCTGGATAAGAGCCAGAGTCTCGGGGTCGCGTATACACAGTCGACGTTGTCTGCTGAAAATTTCATTATGCCAAAAATACTTTTGTGTTGTGTATTTTTTTTTCTGCCTCTTTCTCTCTCGTTTGCTAGACGATGGAAATATCAAGCAAGGTACGCAAGGTGGGTACACGTCCTGAAGGAGAGATAAAAAGAGTCATGCCTGAGGCTATCGGGACACTGGAAGTTATGTCTTGGGGGAGGGAAAATTGGCTTGGCTTTTTTTTTGATATGGATTAAATGGAGGTTTTGTAGCTGCTTGGAAAATTCAATTTAGAAACATTACTTTAAGTCGCGTTCATCTTGGTGATCAAGAATTATTCTTTGGGCACAACTACATTTGAGCAAATGATTTTCTTCCACACGACGAATTTTATTTATGTAAAAAAATGATGAGTTCCTGTTAAAATCCAGTTGCTCTGTTTGGCAAATGATATTATGACAATATACGATCCAAACACGAGCGTTAAAACATGCTCTACATAAATTTACAGGCACATTTTTGAGACTCACTCCTAGATTTTTTTATTTGGTTTGTTTTATTTTAAGACTTTATAAACAACTAAGAAAAACTAGAATCGACTTCATTGAATTGGTCTCTAAAAAGTATCAAATAAGAAAACATATTTAAAAAAAATCAATAGGTATCGCAATCGTAATATTGTCAGTTTTGACAGCATTGGAATTGACAGTTTTTAAACGTCAACCACAATACACGAGTCAAACTTTTTGGCGAACTTATATTTACTATTTTCACGCATATTTTTGCTATTTTGAAGGATGTTACTGTCTAATAGAATGCAAGGATGATTATATACTATTTGTGATTGAAAATATACTTCCAAATCGAAAATTCCAGCTAAAAGTCGTAGGTAAGTCCTAAGAACACCAGTTTTCCTTTATTTTTGATCGAATTAAAGAAAAGGAGAAGGTATAGAATTCGGTTGTATGATTGTTTTTTTTTGACCGACTTCAAAAAAAGGAGAAGGTAAACAATTCCGTTGCAAGATTGCTTTTTTTTATGGCTCTTCGCGCGTTTTGCATAGTAAACGTACTCCGATTTAGACGATTTTTGTTTCATTTGAAAGAGGAGAGTTCAGAAATAGTCCCATATTCAGGAAAATCAAATCCAAAATATCCTTCCCTCCAAAAACCGCCCCCAAAGAGGGTGGAGGGGACAATTTTTCTCGAAATTTGAAAATCCGAGACGACAGAATTAACGAAAATTCCATATCCGGCAATGTTTAAGTAGGACATTTTCAAAAATAATCATACGTTTCCGCGCTACAGTCTGAAATATGTGTTTCAGCTGTGTGGAAGGGGCAAATTTTTCTGAAAATCGAAAATTCGAGATTTGAAAATTAGAAAGGGGACCATATCCGGAAACGTTAAATTGAACATTTTTTCAAAAGAGTCACGGTTTCCGAGTTTCGCAATGGTAAATTCTGAAATATGTGATATGCGTATTTTCGCTAGTACAAGCTAAACCTACCTATACATTTTTGGGTATTAGTGAACGTTCAACAATTTTCATGACTAATGTTACACTCAAAAATGTGAAATAAATATTTTTCACAAAAAATTGAACCGACTTTATCAGTTGTTGCACTGAAAAATACAAAATAATATTAATTCTATTGGTGCTGGTTCTTTTGGAATTGGTGCCTAAAACAACAAACTACAACGGCACTTCTTCAAAATTACCAGCACCAATAGAATTAATATTATTTTGTATTTTTCAGTGCAAGAACTGATAAAGTCGGTCCAATTTTTTGTAAGAAATATATTTTTTTATGGCTGTTCGCGCGTTTTGCGTAGTAAACGTACTCCCATTTAGATGATTTTTGTTTCATCTGAAAGAGGAGATTCAGAAATGGTCCCATATTGAGAAAAATCAAATTCAAAATCGCCTTCCCTCCAAAAACCGCCCCCAAAGGGAGTGAAGTGGGCAAGTTTTCTCGAAAATTCAAAATCCGAGACGACAGAATTAATGAAAATTCTATATCTGGAAATGTTTGGATTGGACATTTTAAAAAATAATCATACGCTTCCGCGCTGAAATATTTGTTTCAGCTATGTGGAAGGGGCAAATTTTTCTGAAAATCGAAAATTCGAGATTTGATAATTAGAAAGGGAACCATATCCCGAAACGTTTAAATTGAACATTTTTTCAAAACAGTTACGGTTTCCGAGTTTCGCAATGATAGAGTCTGAAATATGTGATATGCGTATTTTCGCTATGCGGAAGAGCAATTTTTTCGAAAACGGAACATATGACACGGCCAAATTAAAGAAAATATTGTATGTAGCAACATTTAAATTGAGTTACGGTTTTCGAGTTACAGCAGTAAAGTCTGAAATATGTATATTTGCGCCGCGATATTTTGAGATCTCCGAATAATAAATAACAAGTACAAGCTAAACCTACCTATAACTTTTTGGGTATTAGTGAACGTTCAACAATTTTCCTGACTAATCTTTCACTCACAAATGTGAAATAAATATTTAAAAAAAAATTGGACCGACTTCATCAGTTGTTGCACTGAAAAATACAAAATAATATTAATTCTAATGGTGCTGGTAATTTTGAAGTTGTGCCGTTGTAGTTTGTTGTTGTAGGTACCAGCTCCAAAAGAACCAGCACCAATAGAATTAATATTATTTTGTATTTTTCAGTGCAACAACTGATAAAGTCGGTCCAATTTTTTTGTAAAAAATAGTTTACATATCATTGAAAATTTTATTAGAAGTTATGCTAACCTACATCTATATTCTGCAAACATTTGATTTCTTAGGGCTTTTATAGCAAAAGCCGCTTAACTACAATATTACCATTTAGCATTCGATCGGCTCTATGAAACCAGAAAAATTTTAATGTGGAACCTTTTCTCAATCATGCTCTTTCAAATTGATGAAAAAAGAACCAACAAAATCGGTGAACGTTTGCGACCCAAGGTTACAGACCATACAGTAAATTTTTATACCTCCTTATTTGGGAAGAAGAGCTTCTTGACGATTTTTTTTCTTATCACTTTTTCAATATAGCGGTCATTTTCTTATATTCATTGCGTATATTTTACTTTGATTTGTCTTGTTTGAAACTAACAAAATTCTTCAGATCAATTTTATCAACCGTGTTAAGTTAAATGCCAAAACAGCAAAAGATTATAATGCAACTTCAAAATTTACACAAATAAATCCAAAACGTTTTTGAATAGCCTACGAGTAACTTCTTTAGTCTGCTGTTTTCTAGTGGTCGTCTGTGTAGTTAAAGTTAAAATTTTCAAACTTCTACTGGGCGTTCTATTATTTTCTAGTTTGAGAATAGCAAACTTTCTGCAAGTTTTCACATACTATGAAATATTTCTTACATGAATATACAACAAAGTTTTCATGGTCTATTATTTCGTCAGACAATTTTCCGCTGACGTTTAAACACATTGCCCTACTAAAACTAACATCCTGTAAGCAGATTTTTGTATTGAGAAAGTTGAAGTAACTGCATATAGGCTTAGGTGCAGGCTATATAGAGATCAGAAAGAAGATGGATTTCATAAGAATAAGTCATAGTACATACAAATGTACTTCCTCGACAGGACTTCCTACTTCTTGTTGCTCACAAGTTTCTTGACAAACAAAGTCTAAAGATTGCAATAAATAACATCCAACCCGAATAGAGGGTGGCAGATAAAATTATAGGCACCAAAATAATAACTAGAGAAGAAAGACCTTCCAAAGACGACGACATTCTTGTCTGACATAGAAGCGAGCAAATTTAAATTTTGTTAACGGACGTGTAACAACACTATCATATTATATCCAGTGCACACAAAAGGCGCTCTTCTGACAACGTTTTTCATAAAGGAAAACTGCGAGGAAAACTGCTAGCTGTTGCTGCTTTCCAACGAAGCGCTTTCGCATTCTCCTAACAGCGCGCTACCAATTATACGAGCAATAGGCGCAAACGAGGGGGACAGAAGGTTCTCAGAATTGAGGAA
The DNA here is from genome assembly GCA_958507055.1 of Crioceris asparagi. NCBI lineage: Eukaryota > Metazoa > Arthropoda > Insecta > Coleoptera > Chrysomelidae > Crioceris > Crioceris asparagi. The sequence goes on from OY293829.1 coordinate 2,662,570, forward strand.
AATGACTGGAAAATTTCTCATACTTGGCATGAGATATAATCATTGTAGTTTCATTAGGAAAAATGCCGTTGAGAAATATTTTTCATCCTTTCAATATATAATAATTGAAGATGAAATCATTTTAGATTTCTCAAACAGATTTCTAAAATAAGAATAATTATATTAGAGTACATTCCATAAACACTTCTTCTTGGCATTTATAAAAATATCAGCAGCAAGAAGATTCACCACGATTTTTGGTTCAGCTACATAAACATAGGTTTTAACAGTGGAGAAGGGGTAGGTTCGTAAATTATTACATAAAATATTTAAATATCACAAAACCACACGGACAGATAAACAAATAGCTGAGATATTCTTGAAAAAATAATAGAAAGAACAAATACGCAATGTAATCTTAATAAATACATATATTAAATAAAACAAATAATTCATTAAATAATAATCAGAGGAAAAAAATAATACGATGCCAATAAATCAAAAGCTTAATTAAAATAAAAATATTGGGCCCCAAATAAATCAATAACAAAACATCAATTCTCAAGGCTAATATACGGTTTTGAATTTTAGTGCGGGTGCACATTTAGTGTAATTTTACTTATGCCTTCGCAGGATACACTTAATATTCTTGACCTATGTACATATCAAAGCAAGTGCTAGAATTGGCCAATTAAAATGCTTTTACACATAATTTGCTATTGCAAAAACGTGATTAGGTACAATATTACAAAGAAGATTCTAAAGTTGACACGAATTACTTACACAACTTTCACTCTATAGGTATAAAAGTTCGATAAATTCGACTAAATTACCCTATTAAATGGTAGAAGTTCAATTTGTGATCCCCACAGTGTGAATAGTTTTAGATTTGAAGAATGATAAGAAAACACGAAGCTAAAGTTAGCACAACTAAATAAGCCTCGTTTTGTCTCACGAAGAAAACGTAGAATTTACTAAATACCTTGTATGTTGGTGTCGGTCAATTTAACAAAGTATTTTTAGTAATAATAATAAACCTGTGGATGGAAGCCTCAAGTTCAGATAATCCGATTCCTGGTGGACAATATGGTATGGAATAGAATTATTATTTCCAAGATGTGTGAATCAGTGATAATATGAAGTCTGGATCTATTCGCATAAGATGGATAATTTTGGATGAACTTCCAAGAAGATGGTTTCCACGAGGTTTGGGTTCCAACGATGCAGTGCCTTTTGAACCAGTACAATTACTGAAATGGGTGATTCCTTCAGGTACACCTGGCCGAAAATTTACTGATTCTTGACGGAGATCACCAATGAAAATATTGATATTTTATTTGATCCCCGAACCGAAAAACCGAAATTTCTAAAATTCACTAGCATTGTTACTTTCGGAATTTTCTTAAAGTTTTATACTTTGTTCCGTAGAACTGTCTATTTGCTTAAAAGATCAAATCAAGACTGTCGAGGAATCAGGAAAGATGGACAAGGGAGAATATATGGTACGCCACATTTCCTGAAAATATCTTGTCTTTCTTAGTGTTAATAAAAATGTTTGCTCTTATTAAATTGGTAGCTAAAGATATTAGGCGTTGCCAGAGTGCTGTTGTGAAGCATGATAGAACTTAAATATTGAGAATTGGGGGGAAAACCGTTTTGGAAAGTCATTCTCTCTTAAAATTTGACCTAATAAAATAAATGCCTTAAATGAATTAGAATAATTGAGCTCCATTTGAGCAGGTAACTAGCAACAATGTTTCTATGATGATGACTGATGACAGTCAGGTCAGATAACCTTATAGCTTTTAGATCGAGATTAAAACAAATGTTGAAAATAAAATACACTCGGCACCAAAACTTAGAAAGTAAAATATTATCATATTGTGACATTTGAAAATAACTTATGGGTTAATTTTGAGATATCCATCTACTCCTCTTTATGTTCTAGGCCAATCACATCAAGGCAACTTAATAACAACCACTTTCTATATTAAAAAAATTATAATCGCTTATCTCAAGATCTTTACCAAGATAACCATATATTCGCTAAAGTACAGAGATTATTACTAAAATATCAGCAGTATAGAAGATAAATGCTAACATTTTTTTTGCATAACAAAGACCATGATTTTAAATGATATTTTATTTTGAATTTTTCTAAGAAATTTTAAGAGAAATAAACTTAAAATCTCATAATAACCACATAAGTACACGAGTAGTAGCCAGTAATACCTAAACATCCCCAAACTCGATGATTATGGTGTATGTAGATAGTTATACACCATCATTAAAACGTTTTTAACAAGTAGTAAAAAGGAAATTCATTATTGGCAATTGGGGTCTTTCTCTCCAATGTTGTAAATAATCACATAGGGGAGACTGGGGCAAAACGAGGTTCGGGACAGGACGGGAGATGCACTAGTGTGCATGACTCGTACACTCAACAATACTGCCGGCAAACGCGTCATTCGAACGAACTTCAGTTGCCTCATGTCAGTCAGCTAAAGAGAAACATGTTGCTGCATCTGTTGGCTACTGTAGAAAGGAATTTGCATATTGGGTGCAGTTTACTGCTGTTTCTGTTTTAGGTTAGTAGTGCCTAGCTTTCTTTTGAAATTTGTATGTCGGGGAAAAACTATCGTGTTATAATGGGGTCTTGCCCATAACTCTTGTGTCGGGTTTGATGAAGAAGATGATGAAGCTCATATTTCTGAACGTTGCCAGCGTGATTAAAATATGTGCTTGTTTTATTCTGTACCATTTCCCATTACGCCCCGGATACGAGACGAAATGAAGAATTCTGGGTTACTTGTTGTTGTCTCAGTTACCAAATAATTAAGCAATCAAGCCTTTAAATCGTGTTAATTAAATTATTTAAAATACAGAAAGTCAAGGTTGATTTTGGACCATTGGTGAACCGAACATTACTAGACCATATCCGGAAACGCTTAAAGTGAACTTTTTTTAAAAAAGTTACGGTTTTCGAGTTACAGCAGTGGCAAACTCTGAAATATCTGATTTCCGCCGCGATGTTTTGAGATCTGTGAATAATAACAAGTACAAGCAAATAATGGGTAATATCTTCTTTGGTATTAGTGAATGTTCAAGAATTTTCATGACTTTTGTTAGTATCAAAAGTGTGAAGTGAATAGTTTTTACCAAAAATTGGACCGACTTTAGTTGGTGATAGTATACTTTTGAAGTTGGTGGTAAAAGTCTTTTATCTAAATACAATTAAACAACTTCAAAAGTACCAGCACCAATAGAATTGATATTATTTGGAATTTTTCAGAGAGCCAACTAATAAAGTCGGTCCAATTTTTTTAAGAAAATGTTTATTTCCTACAAGAAATTGGGCTACAACCCGAGTTCGAATTACCGACGTTGATCTGACCTTTATAAAACTGGCCCTTAGTTATTCTTCAATAAGGAATAAAAGTATCAGGAAAATACAAAAGTACTCTTTTTCTACCCTGGCTTCATCTCCTTGACAATTTTCTACTTTATAACGCTAGGTCAATTAATAATTAACCCGTTTAAAAGTGGATGGATGCTATCCTTTAGGAACGTAATTGCAAAAGTTAGCGAGTGCCAAATTTCACATTGAAATACTCTGTCGGTATCAATTTAAAGTTCAATCGAACCGTCAGATAGGTGCATTTGAGAAGTTTAAATTACTTTTAATCATTCAATATGACAAAAAGAAGAAGTTTTAGACAAAAGCAACGACAAGATGATACTGTATATCTCACTACACTTTATATTTTATAGTTTGTAATTGAAATTGGATGGAGTATTTATTCGGACAAAGAAGAGAGATTATAAACTGAAGCTTAAGTGTTATAATTAAATCAAAAGACTTGGATAGAGTTGGTCAGGGTCCGTGGCTTCGAGCTATAATACTGGCTGAGTTCGATCAAAGAAGTTAAGCAGCGCAGAGTGTAGTGATATGTTTGGATGAGTGACAGAAGAGGAGCCGGGCACGCGTTCGCATCTCTGGCTATTGTTTTATTGCATACTACCATTTTCGAGATTATATTTATCCTGTCCAACTTCTCAAAAAAACTTTCATCTTGCACGAAATTTACTTTAAATATTTGAATATTCAAATTCAAAATCCAAAGCCCCTTTAGGAGATATTTGCTATATTATCTATGATATTATGATCAATGTTTCCAAATCTTACAGTATTGTAAACATAATTTCATTTAAAATCTTCATCGCCTCTTATATATTAATTTCAAAATAATAATTAGATTTACTTTAATTTATCTACAACCATATCTTTAGGTACATAATTTACCTAATTGAATTGGACATTTCTCTTGGATAGATTCAAATGGAATACAAAGCAAAATGGAATATCTTCAGGAAACGTTTATATTTATTTAATATATATATACATTTATTTAATAGCCCAAAAGTCTGTTTGTATGTTCACCGTGAGGCATAATGTGAAAGTTAAATCAAATTACTTAAAATTTTCAATTTCATTGGGGAGAGCTGAGTGATTTGGATAAATTGTATAAAAAGCTTCACATCAGTCCCCGGTCTTACAAACAAATCTGGCAGCTGAGGTACTTTTGAGTATTTGGGAACGTCACCATTTGTGAGATTCTTTGACCCTTTTCCTGGGTATCGTTTGAATATCGCAGGATAATTAAATGGTTCATGAAGCTATGAATTTCACAATAACTATTATGTTTGTATAAATTTCCTACGCTGCTTTATAATTCTATTAGCTGTTCTACCTACACGGTACTTCCGGGGAAAATACTTTGGTAGATTGTGGTACGTAAACATAAAGTTATAAAAAGTCCTGGGTATGGAACCCTTCTACCTCAGAGTGCTACTCGCACGTAGAACTAGTCCGAAATCGAATCCAGATCCATCCACAGACCTGTACCGAAGGGCGAAAACAGCATGAGCATTTCTCCTACGTATGTCTTAGGGTTTTTCCGGTATGGAACCCTCCACATTTAAGTCCCAGTCGCACAGACAGACTTTCAAACAACATTCCAGTGAAATACTAAATACAAATATAGTGAAAATTCCACGAAAATATAAAATTTCCGCATAGATGTATTAATATACGATTGAAGATATTTACAACTTAACAGAGCTTTGTTAAGGTTAGTCAATTGGATTCCTATTATCTAATGACATCTTTTCCTCCAAACAAAACAGTGTCACCACTCTCAAACACATTATAGAGACTCTATCTCTCTCTCTCTTATCCCAATGTGCAATGGACCATAATATGTCAACGTTGTTTGTTTGTATGATTTGATGCAAAGAGCAGCTCGTTAATCAAATCACTGTAACCACACACCAATGCTTATTCCAATGAACCCGTATTAACCCCTGTCACTTTCACCTCATTTATATAGCAACGACAAATATGGTAAAATATTAAGCCGGATACACATGGCGCCACTCTGACCCGCTCCGAAAGGCAGCAAGTGTGGAAATTTAAATCCAGAGTGATCAACCATCTATCTGAATGAAAAATTCGAGAGGTTATGTGTTGCGGAGTGTGCGCATCTTTCCAAACTGAGTAGGTAACTTGAAAGAAATGGATAGATATAAGTTATATTTAGTAGGTAAAGCACACATAGTTTAGTTTATGGTTTGTGGTACATTATCGGTCAGGAGATAGAAAGGTTCATCCAGAAGGCAATGATAATGATCATGCCAAATAGGCCACATTATCTCCAGAATAGTGCTCTACCACAAACCATATAATAAATAATAGTAATAATAAAGCGTCTTTATTCAAAACATAACATGTCATGACATGATGAAATGGCGAAGAGTCAGTGTTGACTGCTTTTCAGCTTGACCAAAAAAAGTCTGAGTGCTTTATTTATCCAGGAGCGTAATTACAATTGAAAACAAATGACCTAAATAACAAGTGACCTCCATATTTTCTATTTTCTTGTAGAAAACTTTAGAGTACAACCCAATTAGGCTTTATCTTAACATAACGATCCGTCGACATATTCACCACGCTTATAATTTATAATCATGTCTTGCTAGAGAAGGAATTATTTATTTAAACGACCATTTGGTTATCGTTGACACTCTAATAATATTTCTAGAACTTTTCCGAGATTGAATCAACCCCTGTCAGACCTTAGTTAACCCATGTCATTGCTACGACGATATATGTATGGACAAGGCAAGTCCAAGAAAGATCATCTAAGGACAAAAAATAAGCATCTAGATGACAAAAAAAAACTACAAGCTTTATCGTTGACATTTTTGTCTCTGAAAAACTTGAGAAGATCTTTTAGTAGCCTGCTTTCGCATGAGAAAAAGATAACTAGAATTTAACAGCATTTACGATGCAAAACAGAAGAAAAAAACTTATGTACTGATTCTTCGACTTCTTCGACGGTCAAATATTCACAGAACCTTAAAAAGTTGACTTTGAAGACATTTTTGGCCTTTATTGTTAATGTTTGACACAATTATGAAATTAGATTAAAAAGTGCAGTTCAATATTCCTTAGATTATTCTATAGGTTTTAGCTGGAAAATGTTTTAAGTCATTTTAAAATTGCGTAATATCTCATATTCTTGACCTTAGCTTCCTCTTTATTTTCTCTAAGCACTTGAGAATTGTTCTCCCCGCGTTCTTTGATAAATATCACCGGAAACTTTTCCGGAATAATCTCTGAATAAAGAGCTATCCTGAAAAAGTTTATACAAGAAAGGACAACTCCAGGATAATTATTAACTTCGTTAACAAAATAGAAAATAATACAATGAGCTGGTTGAACTGTGTCTCAAAATGAAAATAATAATCATGACCCATTTCGATTCGTTGAATGATCCCTAATTTCTCATAAAATGAGTTGGATTTATTGGTATCTCTGTTAAAAATATTGGAGCTAAAAATTCAGTTGATGGGCAAAAGTTGTCCAGAATTTTGTCAAAAACTTCGGGAAAAGTCACTTGAATTCGGAACTAATCAAGTATCGATCAACAAACCAATTTGGAAGGTTCCAACAATGCAATCAGACACACTTTCTTGACAGTGATAATTTATTTACTTCCCTTTCCAGTGGCGTACGCAGCAGGATATTCTCAAAAAAAGGTTTCTTGTTTTTTTTTATAAAGTAACATTCTCTCCGAAAGGGCCACAAAAATGATTCGAAACATGCAGAATTTATTAATTTTAATATAAATTGCAAATTTTCCATCTATAACAGCAGACCATTTATACACTTTGTAATCTATAATATAAAAATGAATCGCTGAATGTGCGCAAATCTCGAGAGCAGCTGAACCGATTTCGCTAATTCTTTTTGTTGTTGTGTTCATTATTATAAGAAGAAGGTTTTTACGAACGAAAAAATTAAGAAAATTGAGCGGAACATTAGAAAATTTAAGAACATTAATGAAAACTTAAAGACAATATTAATTTTACATACAGTACATACAGTTGTTTGACAACTGTCAGTTGTTTGAAATAACTGTCAGTAATTGACAGAACGTGCGCTGCAAATATCGTTTAACATAGATGATAGATAAATAATCGTTCCATTTCAATTTATTATACAGTGAGTTTTTAAGAAGTGTTTATTCATCTCGGTAAGTTATAATCAATCACACCTAATATTGAATGAATGAAACCCCTGGATTGTGTTGCGGGAGCGACAAAGTCAAGCATTCATTGGTTCACGGAAATGGGACGGATGCTATACATTTTTAACTCATATACAGGAATACAATAGTTGTTTTCAAATGAAGTCATTTGGCGCAACAAAAGTTATTCAAGACAATTTTATGCTAACTTTCGAGGTAACTATATTGTAAAACAATAAACTTTTACCACCACGTGCCTGAATACGTTGGTAATTTTCAATTGAAATCATATTATCAATTAAAGTAGCGTACAGTTGGTTTGTAGCTAGGTGAATAACCAAAAGCAGCCAGTCAAAAGTTGATGGGGAAATGGCAGTGCTGACAAAGTATCTTGAAAGTGACATGGTGTTACAATTTTTGTAAATTTATTTCATGGGCGATTTAGCAGAACAAGTTGATCAGCGTTATGCACAAAATAAATCGGGGAAAAGACCAATTGTGGAGCAACTTCAAATGTTTTTCCATCAGACAACGAATTGGTTGTATTATTCAAGACTACACTAAACTGTATGCCATCTGATTACCACAAAATTGTCAGCAAAGCCGATAAGACGCCTGCAGGACAACACGCAAGACGATATAATACGGCAACAATTGATGACGTTGCTATTGTTGTCATGGGTAAAATTTAGAAAACCAAGATATTGTTTTTGCTTTTGTTAAGACATGACAACGTCTGTCGGGTCAGCTAGTACCTATATAAATATATCAAACTTATTTTTTAGATTTTTGGATGCTACGTGAAAAATAATTTATTTTGTTAAAACCTACTTTTTAGTTTATAAATAAACAAGATGGTTATAAAATCCTCCATGTTATTTAAACAATTTAAATCACCAACCAACAATATTGAGTGTACAGGTCCTCAAATGCAATTTGTTAAATTCATTATTTTTATTAATTTGAGGTATACAAATTTTATTTTAGAAATGATAGCTCTGTTCAAATAGCATTCATCGCTCTAAGCATGTTGTAGTTGTAATTATTGTAGAAAATAGAATTGATTATATTGCCCAAATCTACATTTAAACTGGTTTATATATGTATGAATTTTCCAGTAATATCTGCAAAACAATAACAGATTACAAATGATATGAAATTGTGGTGTATAAAATTAATTGTAATTTACACATTGTATTTCATGAGAAAAATGGAACACAAGCAAACTCCAATGATTGTTTTTAGCAATGATTTTCTTTCTATGATAATGTTGGATATAATACATTATATCCAACCAAAAGTACCAGCAAAAACAACAGAAAAGAAGAACAAAGATGAACTGAACATGTCCAATTGTTGTAAATCATCCAAAGTGAAATCAAACAATATTTGTATGGAGCAATAGTCAGTTCAGGTTTGTGGATTTCATTAAAGGTTGATGAATAGAATATTTCTGCATCAATAAATGACAAGTGATGTTTCGATATTATTCAATTTCTGATGATTTACTTAAATACATGAGAAGATTTGTTCCAATGTTTACATGGTACACTTGGAATGAGTTTTCGTGGATAGCTCGATAATAAGAGAAAATAATCAATAAGCATGGCTTCCCAAAGCTTTATAATTTTTTTAAGTAAATTATTTACTCAGTTTTTTATCCACACGTAGATCTCATGACATAATATCACTTTTTTTAAATCTTTACAATGTCATTTATCTATTGAATAAAGACGATTGGTCCTAACATAGTTCCTTGAGGTTCACCGTATGCAATAAAAGTATGACTAAAACAGAAATCAAGAGTCTATTGAGGGAATTTGTGGAATCTTCAGATGCAATGTTACGCTGGCGCTTCATATATGAAATTAACACCCATGAAACACTGAACTTCATTACAAAACGAAGGGCTACGTTAAATAATGGAACTAAACAAAAACAAGTCCAAGATGAGGCCAAGAGTTTGAAGGAATTGACCAAAAGGAGGGTATAGCTTCTTCTATTTCAAGTTCTGTACGTGGATTTTAAACTACCAATACTTATGTCAACTGGATACAATTTTAAGCCATACCCTTCTGAAGAAGTTGTATTAAGGACATATACTCTTGCTTAACCTTAGGAAAATTATTGAATTAGCTTGAATATCAACTTAACTACGATTTGCGGAAAACTATCTTCTTAGAATCCTTCAAAAACTAAGAAATTAAATAAAACATAATTAATCTCGCTGTATCTTTTCCAATAGATAATTCAATTTAGGTTATTGTAGCTATGGAAAACAAATATACTCACCTGGATGTGGTTTGAATTTTATGCTGCCCGCATTCGAGTAGGTAGATGGAGAATTATGTTTCCTGGAACAACACAATATTCTTAGAAAACAGTTTGCCGCTGCTGCCTTGAAAGTAATTGTAAATTTGTACAAGCTCTTACGAGCGCTTTCCTTTTCTTTTTGTTCCATGCAGCAGCAGCTCATGAATTTTTCACATTATGGCATTGCTAGAGAGCCAGTTTCCTTATTGTTTCATTTAATTTGTGAACATTGCTTAGATCAAATGAAAAAGCTTGTTTTTTTTTGCTGCAGTGATTCCGCCTAATTTTCAACAGTTCTCAGGTTAAATAATCCACGGAGAAAGTTGAAATTTGGTTGATAAATACATATTAAATGAAAGGACACGTTATGAGTAATTCAAATGTATTACACCGTATTTTTTACCGACTTCAAAAAAGGAGGAGGTATACAATTCGGTTGTATGATTACTTTTTTATGTATGGCTTTTAATTTTGAAGAGAAGGGTTGAAAAATGGTCCCCTATTTAGACAAACTTAAATCTCTTTCCCTCCGAAAATCGCTCCCAAAGAGGGTGGAGGGGGTAATTTTTCTGATTGATGCCTTTTCTATTTAATATATATTTTAGCTATGGTTACATTCTATTTAAAAATATAGGACATTGTTAATTCAAAATATAAGAGAATCAAATGAAAATACTAGAATTATTTGAATAAAAGAAAGTACAATACATTTTTAGATATAGCCGGTAAAATACATTGCTATTACTTAAAGGTGTACTGAATGAGTCTTTATTTCGTATGCGTCGCAAATGGCTACTGTATTTTAAATAGTCTTTGTTATATGTTTTTTTTTTTTCGTCAGAAATTCACTTGTTATTCCTTTTACGGTTAACACAACAATGGTGGAACATAACAACAACGAAAATGACGGAGCTCTTTCTCTCCGTCTTATTGTGACCCGGTATTTATTAGCCAAGTTGTTGCGGCTGTAGCAGCAAATTCACAACGACGGATGGATATATCACTTTATTTCTCTTGAAAAGGCTTGTTCTAAAAGTTTCAGAGCCAGGCGTGATGGTGTAACAAAGCCGCGCTCTAATATGTAATAATAACTGCCCCAAAATGGAATACATAAATAATTCCATCTCTGTTGCACAGACAGACGCCATTCTGTGCATGTAATATTATTCATTTTATTATTATTTGAAGTCAAATAACAAATAACATCTAAATAATTTTCAATTAAATTCTCATATTTAATTATATATCTTAGCAATAGAGACTCTGGTACCTCCTCTAAATTCTTAATTTACAATTAACAAAACTAAAATGAATCCGAAATTTGACACCCAGAGCGTTACTTATCGGCAGCGAAAGAGAAGCTCCCATTTCTATTGAGAGGAACGCTGGCAACAGTGTCGCTGCCAACAAGAATATACAAAAAGCGGATAGCGTTTGTTCATCAACACAAGTTTTTTTTTTTAGAGAATAGTGAATACTAACAAATAAATTATGAACCAAGGTCAAGTTAATGAATTGTATTGTAACGTGCAAGGGGAACAACAGCCGCCGGCATTGGCCACAAAGTGGCGGCATTCTTTTGATGTTTGTGCGAGCCATGGGGATATCGAGAGCGGCACCGCTGACAAAGAGTGCGACGCATGTACTCACTAGGATGCCGACAAAGGATCTCGAGAAAAGTCCAGTGGCGGCTGGTGAATCAAAGTGGCTCGAAAGATCTGGAGTCTTTGTCGGATATATATATATATATATATATTAGAGATAATTGTCGGCATGAGAGAGAATGTAACAGACAGTGTGCAATAATAGATTAAATAGTCCGAGTAAGCTAGTGAGAATATTTAATAGTAATGTGAAGTTGTAATTTTGATTATTTCGAGTGTAAATAAAGTTATTAATATGTTATGATAAATACTCTCTTATTAGTTCCATTTTATATTATACCATAAAATTATTGAATATATAGTCTTATTTGTAGGTTATGTTTGGTGCGATGCTGAATCATGTTCCTTTCTTCAAATCATGCTGAACAGTGATTGTCAAAACGAAAAAAAAAAAAAAACAGACACTAATATTCGCGTCCTTTACAAACATTTGAAGCATTTCATGGGACACTATTTAAAACAATATGTAGCTCCACACATATATATATATATATGTATATATAGCATCTACGAAAGCATTTCTACGTGATAACTTAGCAGGATAGCAGCACGTCCTCCTGATATTATTGTTGCAGTGTATTTCTTGAAATGACACACTCACAGACAAAATTGATGTGAATGAATTAACTTAAGAGACTGTGTTACTACGCTATCCAGAATTATTGTTGGCCACCATCATTGCCTGCCTGGGAGGGGAGGAACGTGGCTAACATAGCGTCTGGAATAGAGTGAATTATTTGCCTACCTTTTGCATCATAGCATCGAATCTCGCTGTAAGGTTGGTGCCATTTCATCATAAATAATGGTGGAATATTCTCTGGCATTCTCTCACTCGGGGAGACTGAGGTTGAATAATATACTTATATTTATATACCTATATATGTGTGCTTATTTACTATTGTATATCAAAGGATATATACTATTACAATGTGTAGCTGTTGACTTGTGAAAGCGTTTGGCGCCTTTTTAATGCTTTGAGTTTTGAAACTTTTGTGCTTTTTATTTCTGAGATAAATGGCGATATGCAGAATATATTATGATATAAGATATGTTTGTGAATTATGAAGTGGATGAATATGAATAATATCAAAATGATTCATTATTCATTTTCTGGAGTCATTTTCCTAGTCTCTTGAACTATAATTTGAATTGAATTGGTCTTGAGAAAATATTGATATTTGTCCAACTTTTCATTTTATAATGGAAATAATTTCCTTCGTCACATACTACAAGGTATGTTCAGAAAGTAGATGGAAACTATTTGAGCATGTACGGCCTAATTGATTCTTTCTTTTCCAGTTTCTAAAGGTTGTTGCAGTTGCAGAAGTTGAGTTATTGTCATCAGTCATTTGACTTTCTCAAAAAATCCGAGTAGATGACGCACCAGAATTTATCTCATTACATCCTATATGTCTAAAAATCTGTATTTCATTCTTGGATCTAATATTTTAAACCGTAGCTAATCGTTGGTTTGCACGCAACTTTGAGTCACCTTGTATTATTGTGTTTCATGTACTGGTCATATAACTACCAGAACAGGATCGAAACTTTCATAGAGTAGGTATATACCTATGCTACGATATGCTCGTATAGATTAGGCGTGGAACATGAAATGACTTGTTAACTAAATAGTAAAGTGAAAGGTTGATAATTATAATTAAGTCGGTCAAGGTTTTTCTTCATTTGGAATTTATATGGTAACAAACTATATTAATAGGACATGTCTGACCTTGTTGAATCGATATTTAATTCAAGTGTCGACCATTTGAACTAATTTCATATACAAGTTTGATATCTGAACTGTTTATAGTTTTTATTTTGTAATTGAAGATGCTCGTGACTTCGTCAACGCATACGTACTGTTTGCAGAACTTGTCGCTTGAATACCAACGTAATTATTCAGCTGTCAATTCTATCACCTTAGTTATCTATTTACATTCCATGTGAAGTGTAAATCCAAATTTAGCTGCTTATTTTTTGTTAACTTATCTATTATTTACAACTGAATAGATTGAGAGTATGAGATTTGTAAAGGCATGACAACCATACAGATTTGAAGGAGGAACAAATAGATCAAAGTTCTCTAACGAGATAAATTGTTTCAACTTTATGCAATTAAACAGTTCACGAATAATTCTTTTAGCAGGGTACTGTCAACAAATTCACTACAGGAATTGACTACCTAGATTTCAGAAGAATGAACGTACATGCGTCGTGAGACTAGAATTATAGACCTTGAACTATATTCTTGATCTTCGAGCATTATGAGGGTGATATAAAAACACATCGAGTCCATATTTAATACTAAAGGTGCTGATGGTCTGACTGTTGAGAATTATTTCAATGTTGTTTTGAGAAAATAGATATTCATAAAATTTGGTGGCAGTGAATAACGGCAATAATTTAATTGTATATTTAATAGACCAATATCATTATTATCAAATTTGGCTAAGCTATCAGAACAAGTGATTCACAAAAGACCTAATGATTTTCTAGAGGGAGAGGGAATGATAAATGAGACGCAATTCGGATTTTGTCAATAAATTCATGTGTAATCAACTTGACAAGAGCCGATTGGTGATAGCTGTATTTCTGGATCTAGCGAAGGCTTTTTACACGGTAGTACATAAACTTCTATTGATTATATTGAGTGATATTGGTATAAGAGTTGTTAATGATTTTATGCGGAACGGAAATAGATTTCACTGTGATGTGTTAAAAGTTCTAACAGCTTAGTCACTTGTGGAGTCCCGCAAGGTTCAACTTTGGGTCCATTATTATTTAATGCCTATATTAATAAATTATTGCAACTTAATATACCGGGTGTTATTGTATCATTTGCGGGCGACACAGTCATTATGTGTAGTTGTGACAGTTGGGATGATATTAGAGCCAATGCCAAAAATTCCTTAAAATTATTAGAAAATGGTTTAATTAACACAAACTGTCTTCAAATATGTCAAAATCCACTGTTTTAAATGTGTCACTATACACGGACAAGCTCCCTGTTATAGACGGTATGACAATACAATACCTATACATATACAATAATTTAAATTGTAAATGTGACAAAATGAAAAAAAAATAAATGAACCTTGGTGTTACACTGGATAAAAATTTGTGATGGGAAGAAAAGTATTTTTAGTATTCTTAAGAAAGTAAGATACCTTCTTTTTGTTTCCTATAAAATGAGATATATTCTTGAGAAAAAAAATATTTATAAAAATGATACCAGGCTTTGTACTGTAGCGTCCTATTTTATGGAACTATTTGTTGGGGTTCAGCTTATTCAAATGCATTAGGGCCGGTAGCCAGAATACAAAAGCGTGCTATCAAAATTTTAACGTTTAATAAACAACAAAACCTTTTTAGTGAGAAACGATTGCTGAATATCACTCAAAAATATGTTTTGGAAGCACTAATAAATAATTACTATACTTTAATAAAGGGCGTATTAAAGTTCATATTAAGACGAGAAAGAAACACAAAGTCTTCTCCACGGTTTATTCTTAAAGGTTAATTTTTGAGACATGTTTCAAGATTGTACAATCTCATTTTCAATCAAAAGGTTCAAAGTTCTGTAAAAAATTAAATTATAATATATTGAAATGTAAAGTGAAAAATGTAAAGTGAAAAAATTATGTACTTAAAATACAAAATGGTGGATACTCACATGGAGATGAAAATATGAAAATTTTTAAGAAATGGAAAAACTAGAAAAACGTGAAAACGATCCCAAACCAAAGAGCAAAAATTAAAAATTAAAATATATACTTGAAAAAGAAATAAATTATTCCATTATAAAATAAAAATAAAGTCACATTCTAGAACAAAAAACAAAAAACGAAATTCCACGTCACGTCACATTGTCCAGAGTCTGAGTGCCAGGTGACTACATCTTTGGTCAGCTGATGGTAAAAGAGATATATTTCTGGTAGGGGATCGTTTAAATAGTGTTTCAATTACATGTAACTAGAGCCATCTAATTTTGGTTAGTGAAACTTTTTAAAGTTTAATAAAGAGCAAAATAATGTCTCATGTCTCATCAATAATTAACCTTTAAGAATAAACTGTGGAGAAGACTTTGTGTTTCTTTTTCGTCTTACCATTTCATTCCACTTCGAGAATGGACTTCTACAACCATTTTCATATTAAGAGTTGGATTTTCAATAATTTGAAGTTAGGTATAATATACATATTTTTATATCACTTCTTTACTTTCTGTATTAATATTTAATATTTTCTTACATCATATGTTGATCTTTATCTACATTTGTAGTTGTATTTTCCGTTTATTATTTGTTTATTTCTATTGAATAAGTATATATATTTAAATTAAAATAAGGTTGTAGATTTTAAAACATTAATGAGTTCAGATGCTTGGTAGGGGTTTTTAGGGCTTATAATAGGTCAAATTTATTTTTATTATTATAATTAAATTATCTATTCACTGAATTGAATCATAAATTCACTGTACGGAACCTTCATTATGTGAGTCCTACTTGTACCGTGTCCTTTCTTTTTAAATAAGTTGAAATATTGGTCAAAATATCTGGATGTGTTGGTAAGAAAAAAACCTATAGTATCTAATGGAAATAGACAATGAGCTGGTCACATTCAATTGACCCATCAGACAAGCAGCAGCATGGGACAGAATTTGCAGGTCCATATGGGATTGGCAATCCATAATAGATTACCCGAAGGTGTGAAACACTCGGGTTGTGTGCGGGAAGCTTAGGGAAAATGTGACAAAGTGGTATACATATATGTGTTTGTAAATTTATTATATATAATAATATGATTAAGCCGATAGGCTATTTGTTAATAAATAATTAAATAAGTGAATAGTTAACAGAGTTGTGGAAATAGCTTTGCCTAATCTTAGATTTGTAACTCGGTAATTTTTCCAATTGTCAAATGGAAATAATTTTCCTTAGAAAAAAAATATCATTGTTGCGATCAGTTCCACGATGTAATATTTTGATATTGGTAAAAATTTATTGGAGAATCTACCATAATCGTGTATTCGGTACTTTATTTTCTAGGTTTCACAGATTAAATTATTTGAATTCACTAATAATTGTCCTTCTCAACATAATGAAGAAACATGCGAAGTCTTAAAAGAGCGTATTTGCCCAAGGACTACTACTACTTTTTCAAATTCCGCCCTTGATGCTTGTTTAACAATGACTTTTCCAGAAATTATTGCAACAACATCCATTTGTTTATCAAAACTTCCAGTTCCTTATTTAATCACAGCAAACTCATACCGACATGAGACAAATTCATCTATTTCCCGTGAATTCAAAGCTCTCATGATGATGATGATGATGATGTTGATGATAATGGAAATGCCAAAGCTGCTGAATCAAATCAACCGACAACATTTCTCTGTGATTGTGTGAAAGCGCGCCGATATGCCATGCCACGCCACGCGCAGCGTGTTCATGATTACTTCCTTAATTTTTCATCGAATTTCGACATCCGCCAAGTACAACAACACTGTATGTACTACTGTAACTGGCATTCTCATTTATTGCCCTATTACGGTAATCCGTTCACGGGATTCTGAGAAGGAAATTGAAATGTGCTCGATGGAATGGGGACGCTACCAGCACAAACTATCCCTACACCGCACTACTTCTCCTAGTCTTGGTGGGCTGTGCTATGTAATATTGGCCGCCTCCGCCGTCGTCCGGGATTATATTAACTCGCCGCGCTTCAGTTTCCTTATACGAATGCTTCTCTGTGTGGATTATTCATTAAAAGCTGGAACAACATGGCTAATAACACGCCTTAGTTACCACGATGGAATTTGCATTTGTAGGACGTACCTACTCGCGCATACATTTTGCCCGAGTTGGAAATCTATGATTTATCGTTTGTGTTTGTTCATTGTTGAGAGATGATATTCGTCGTCGACATCCTCGTCGTGGGTTTCTTAAGCAGGCCACATATTTCCAATACTTGTCGAGTTTCCGACGAGCTTCAGTTGAAAATCTTTGTACGTCGAACGAATGTATTACTCTTAAAAATACTCTTGAATACAATTAACTCATTAATTAAAACATGTTGAAGATCGCCTTACACAGAACAACATGCTGCGCTCCTGGTGCGGTTTTTCGGTCTTTCCCGTCAACCAGAAACTTACGAACATGTTGGTGAGCGAGCTTACCCACACACAAAGGAGCTGGTTGCTGCGAGCCAGCGCGGCCGAGCATGCTCCCGAGCATGCCGAGCAATGCCAGCGTAGCTCCATAGTCTGTCGTGATTTAAGTTGAGGATGAGGATAATATATGGCCGTGTCATGGACATTGCCGTGTGTTCCAAGTGAATAGATGACGGCAACAAAGAAATCAAAAGAAAAAAATATAATCACAATCAAGGCTTTCGTTGTACTCGGAGCCATTTATTCTTTTACGTTCACGGCATAACTCTATCAGGAACATTTGCAGTTTAGATGACGGTGTGTTGAACAAACCTAAGAATATAATCCCTTTCTTGCGCAGCTCTACGAACTCTATAATTGTTTCCAAGACTGTTTGTTCCTGCTAGGTACATATGGAAACCAGAATATGATGATTAAAATCTTCCAGTGAAGTTTCAGTCGGATAATGTCGATTATAATTACATTGTTACAACTCAGAATCACTTCTTCGGGTACTATGACTGTTGATGCTCTGAGAATTCTACGAATCGCTTTAACTAGTTACATCTAAGTTGAGTGCACAATCACTGGTGGCAATTTTGTCTATTGATCGAATGTAGGGATAAACAGTTATCTCACATGTGTACATAGTTTGAATTGTCGTATATTGAGTTTATAATGGTGTCTATCCAATATAATTGTCTCAAAATATGGATTTTTTTTACAGTGAAACTAATAAATGGGTGATATCATAGGAATGGCGGCCTTGCTCTCTTTGGCTGGGGATTATTTATTTTTAACCTTTTAAAAAATAAATTCCAAAGTGTATTCTGTTTCATCTTCGGAATCTTTACAAGAAAATTACAGAGCAAATTTTCAATCGATTTTGTACGAATATTTTCCGCAGCCATCTCCAAAATAAAAAATTATTCCACCAGTATGATAAGTATCATATTATGATGATCTTCAAGCCCAATCTATTTAATTTGTGTCTCCTAATTATAATAATTCACAATTTCGTTGAGATTTTCTCAGAAGTAGCATTTGTGCTTATATCTTTGTGATAATGTCTAAGTTCGAAGATAAATTTCAGCACTTTCTATGAGGAATTTAGCCGAAACAGACCCAAATAAACTTGATCATTCTAATGATGGGCAGTAGCATCCAGATTCCTACATGAATTAATTTGTACTCATTTTTGTGTAACTTAATTTCTGGTGTAGAACTTCATTGAATTTAATAAAATACAAATTTAACAGAAAACAATAAGATGTATCAAATTATATCAAGTATTTCTGTTTTAGTTGGTAATGCATCTAGTTTTGGATACAGATAGGCTCCTATCACAGATGAGGCGTGTGGGATTTCTAAGGAGTTCAAGTCGGGTCTAGTCCGGTCCCAAGTATAGGTCTAGCAACATCAAAATGAAATAATCCTCTGAATATAAACAGTTGTAAGGAAAATTAACATAGGATAGTTGCCTAATCTTGGATACAGGGACAGTTTTCGATAAATAACTGGACAAAACTGATACTGATGGTAATTTAGAGAGTGATTGAGTGTCACAAAAAGTTAAGTAGTTTACGAATGAACGTGTAATTAGTTCTAGATATACCTACTAGAATAGTTGAGGAATAAAATTGTTTGGAATTGTAAATAATTTTGGATACCCATATATGTTTTTTATGTAGAGATTTTTTTTTTCAGTAACGTGCCTCAGATGGTATACTTCAATAAAAATATGATATAGAGAAAACGTGAGGAATGTAAATTTTGCTGTTAAAATACAAAATTTGAGTATATTAGAGCTTCAAATAAATTAAATATTGGGATGTCAACCCCAAACGAAAATCTAAGACGTGGAGAGTTCTTTATTGAAGAAATATTCATGCTACAAATGTGTCAAAACACAATTTACTGCCTGAACATGAGAATTACTGTGACTGGAAATAGACAGTATTATGTTGGTACCTTAGGCTCACAGACATACGCATAGATTGACAGTCAGCACCAAAAGTGCTGGTAATTAAATTTACATAAATGAAAGAGTAAGAATATGTTACTCTTTCGTTTAGATCTTTCATACGATGAGAATATTGAAGCTGATTAGCCATAAAATGAACACAGCATCTTTTATTTCCCATTTCACTATTCCAAAATGGAGATATTCAGCTGTGTAAGCGTTGACAATAGAGAGGTTTGCTTGCGGAATTTATTTTGTAAAATAAAGGTTCCCAATTTTGGGAACGTTATACAATTCTAAATCCAAATCCCTTTGTTTAATTCGTACATACCTTAAAGTGAAAAGAAATATATTTTTGAGTACGTAAAGTGTTTCTACCCAGTTCAAAGCACTTATGTAAGGTGTAAAAAAAACTAGAAGACATGTCTTTTTCTAATAAAAAAGTATATTAAAATAAGTATTCAATATTAGTCTGATTTCCTCTAATCACTAGGGTTATTTAGTTTTTAAATCAGCTTATTCTGATCTCAAAAATATGTAGCAGCTGTATAAAATGAACTTTTAGAGCCTCATCTCAACACTACCCTATAATTTCAAATTATTATTATTGTAAAGTGAATACTTACCCGAATAATGAAATAAACACACATTCCAGAACACACGGGAAACATCAGAGGCACCGAGAATAAGTCCTGGTCTACTCACGAAGGAATATATTGGGAAATAACATCCAGAACAATGAAATAGAATGGACGTGAAGCTTCGATTAAGGAGGTTAAGTGGATATATGCAACGTCAACCACGGAAGTTGACAGTCAGTCATAAATAGGGATAGTTGGAGAGTGTTCATACAACAGTGAATATAAATAGAGCACTAGGCGCTATGTAATGCAATGAATATAAAGGCGTATATAGTTGTGTAGTTACTAGTGTAAATAAATAGTGAAAATAACGAATCGAACCCAATTTAATATAAATTCCCGTTGCAATATATCACGATTTTTAATTTATTAAAATTTGATGCTGTGTTCTCTCCACAGCTCCAATGACACAGAGTAGATGATCTCGGCATTTCAAATGTAATTTATATATATATATATATATATATATATATATATATATATATATATATATATATATATATATATATATATATATATATATATATATATAGTGAATGTGGTACGCTTTTCCAGCTTATACCTAATAATCGATATATAATATCTATCTATCAGGTTGGTATTCATATAAATAGGTATATATAGATATTGTTAATATATAACAGTTTCGCGAATAATGTATTAATGATATATTGATGTGCACACAAAAGTTTGATAGCTAATAATGACCTCAAACAATGGAGTATATCTACATGTAGATATTATGTGCTTTTGATATAAAGTGAATATTCAAATTGAATATGTTCACAGCAAAGTGTGGCGGTTATTTGGTCATCATAATGAATTTATTCGTTATTGTCTGAAATCATTCGACATTCGGTATGTTGAAATGTAGATATATTATTCTCTTTTCGACTGATGGATTAAATACATAAGCTTTTTTGATACCATACAATACAATACAATATGGAATATACCAGAATTTATTCTTTTAAAGGCTGCGCCTCCGCCATTTTATAGTGCTGCATACATTTCATACTTTTTATATTAAAATGTTCTCAATCAAGTTATTTTCCATAAGAACACGCTTTAATATCTTATATAACCCCTATTCGATAGCAATGGTTTTTTGATGAATTCCCAAAAGAAGTGATTGACCGACTACTCAAAAAAAAAATTACAATTCGGACCGTAGGTTTCAGTTCCTTATGAATGTAACCTCATTTCTGATAGTAATCGTGCCCCGATTTGGATGATTCTTCTTTCATTTGAAAGAAGGCAGCTGAAAAATGGTACTTCTTTATTGAAATTGTCAGGGCTTAAACAAGTTTATCCCTAAGAAAAATTCCTTCGAAAAAGCCTTTCGATTGCTAAAAAAAACACTTTTGAGTGTAACATCAGTCAACTTTCACTAAAACCAACGAAGATAGTTTATTTCATATTACCTTTGTATATTCTTTGCTTGTAGGTACTTGTTATTATTCAGAGATCTCGAAATATCGTGGCGGAAATACACATATTTCAGACTTTACCACTGCTGTTACCCGAAAACCGTAACTTTTTTTGAAAAATGTCCAATTTAAATGTTGACATATATAATCTTTTCCTTAATTCGGTAGCCTCATGTTTTATTTTTTTTTGATTTGAGTTTTTCTAAATATGGGACTATTTCTCAATTCTCCTTTTTCAAATGAATCAAAAATCATCTAAATTGAAGTACGTTCACTATGCAAAACGCGCGCACAGCCGAATTGTATACCTCCTCCATTTGAAATCGGTCGGTCACAAAAAATTGTTAAATAGATAGAAAAAAACTAGAACCAACTTCATTAGATGCTGCATTAGAAAAAATAAAATAATGTAGAAATCAGACAAATTTAGCAATAAGTCATTTATTCTATTTAACTGATAACACTTATAAATTTATATATCTTCATACCCAATTCAATTAGAACTCGTTAATCAGATGGAAAAATGTTCTAAGCAATCAATAGTCATGGAAGGTTAAGGTTAAAAAAATCACACATTATTTTATAGAGGATATCATATAATAGAAGGTTGGTTCCCAAAATAACCTCTTGCTTGAGCAGGAAATACTGTTATCTCGGGTCAGGCCAGATCAAAGGTAGAGCAGTACAACAAAAAAACGTTTGGACCCCTAACTTACTTTCTTTGGATAGATCCAAGATATCAATTCCTTTGAAAACTTACAAACATATTGTGCGAAATATGATGAGGTCTATAGGAAAAGTTGTTCAAAAGTTATTGGAACATTTACACACGTGCGCTGTTTTTTTTTTATATCTATATCTACCACCAACCGCCTGCGATGTTGTTAGCAAAAAATATACAAGATCCACAACAATCTGAAAGCTCGCATTTCATTTTTTGTTGAGAAATGAAAGATTATATAAATAAATCATCACATCTAAAATGCTACCGTTTTGACTTTTTGATGAAAAATATTTTTTACAAAAAACTATCATCAACAAACAAATATGCACTAAAAAATACAATATAATATTAATTCTATTGGTACTAGCAATTTTGAAGAATTGCAGTTGTAGACTGAAAAATTTTGGCACCAACTTCAAAAGTACCAGAACCAATACAATTAATATCATTTTACGTTTTTCTGAGCACAAACTAATAAAGTCAGCCCAATCTTTTGTGAAAATGTGAAAATATGTATTTCACTCTTTTGAGTGTAACATTAGTCATCGAAATCATTCACGTTCACCAAAGAAATATTTCTTCTTTAATTTGGCAGTTCCATACTTCTATTTTTCGAAAAAAAGTTCCCCCACCACCTAGTGGAGACACACATATTTCTTTTCCCACTGCTGTAACTGGGAAATCTATTATTTTTTTGAAAATGTCCATTTTAAACGTTGTTGGATATGGTTGCTTCTTTGATTTGGCCGTCTCAAATTTTTGACTTTCGCCTAAATAACACCCTCCACCCTCTTTGGCAGACGTTTTTAAGGGGAAGGATATGTTTGGAACCAACTCTTAATAGTCCTCTATCAAATAAGAAAGAATACAAAAATCGAAAAACGTTTTCTGTTCATAAGACGCGAATATCCATAAAAAATATGCAGACTAACAATCGAATTTTATACCTCCTCCGTTTGGTTCGTCGGTTAAAAGTAGTCAATGTTTTTACTTAAGCCTCGATGAATAAATATATTAAAGCATTTTATCGGCATAACAATTTATAAGAAAAGCTGTATCAACTCAAATAGTATCTTCTTATAGCGTCTATTATTATGTTTTGTGAAAAATATATATTCATACAAACTTGTCATTCAGTTTAATCTTTTGTTTAAAGAATCATAAATATTCTTGTACTTTTAATGAAAAAAAAATCATCTGTAATAAAGCATTTTCTACAAAAAATTGGACCGACTTTATTAGTTGTTCTTTTGGGGTTGGTGCCTACAACAACAAACTACAACGGCACAACTTCAAAATTACCAGCACCAATAGAATTGATATTATTTTGGATTTTTCAGTGCAACAACTAATGAAGACGATTAAATTTTTTGTAAAAAATATTTATTTCACAGTTTTGACTGTAACATTAGTCATGAAAATTGTTGAACTTTCACTAATACCCAAAAAGATATAGGATTAGCTTGTACTTGTTATTTATTATTCAGAGATCTTAAAACATCGCGGCACAAATATACATATTACAGACTTTACTGCTGTAACTCGAAAACATTAAGTCAATTTAAATGTTGCTACATATAATCTTTTCATTAATTTGGCCGTCTCATATTTTCAATTTTCTAAAAAAAATGCTTTTCCACATACCGAAAATATATTTTAGGCTTTACCATTGTGAAACTCGGAAACTGTAACTCTTTTGAAAAAATGTTCACTTCCAGGTATTTTCCCCTTTCTAATTTTAAAATGTCGAATTTTCGATTTTCGGAAAAATGTGCCCCTTCCACATAGCTGAAACACATATTTCAGACTGGAACGCGGAAACTGATAATTATTTTTAAATTTGGTCAATTTAAACATTGCCGGATATAGAATTTTCATTATTTCTAGAGAAAAATTGCCCCCTGCACCCCCTTGTAGGGCGGCTTTTTGAGGGAAGGAGATTTTGGATTAGATTTTTCTCAATATGGGACCATTTCTCGATTCTCCTCTTTCACATAATCGTCTTGATAGGAGTACGTTTATTATGCAAAACGTGGGAACAGACAAAACAAAAAACAACCGAATACCTTCTCTTTTTTTTTGAAGTCGGTCAAAAAATAGGTGATAATTTTGGCCTATATCATTCAAAGCTCATACAAACTGATGCGGTTATTAAACCTAATCCAAATGTATCAATAAAATCGTGAATAAGATAACTATCTTATAAGTTGACATGTCAACACATAGGTTTTCAGGTTTTTTTGTAGTTATTTTCTAATCGCAAGTAATAACACAATATTTTATCAAGCGTTCAAAACTTTCAACGTTGGAATGGAATATTCTTGATCAGAGCCCTCGAACTAATAAACACTCTACAGTATATACCCAGTCTTCTATGGAACATAGTTGATCTGTTCCTAGTTCTTAAAGAACACTTAACAACAAATTAAAGGACTTTCTAATTGGATTATAAGATACGATGAAACTTTATTTGTCATGTCTGACAAATTGGCTGCATTTCTCTCGTGTACTGCACCAACAATTATAAGTAAGTAATTATTGGACAACTTCTGTTACTGTTCCAACAACATTAAAACAACTTCATAATAAATATCAACCTCGATGAGTAAGTACGTATGTGGTCTTAGTTTACTAACCGAACTAGTTTATGTTCTTATCCAATATGCGGTTGTAGGTAAAGTTTCAAACCACCAACAACATGGTGAGTTTTTGTTTTATATTATATTATGTAGATATATGGCAAACGCATTGAATATGTATGTCTTGTGTACAGCCAGAAGTTTATCGAGTTATGAGTTTGTTGGGTGGATGTATTTACTTTCAGTGTTTTCTAAATCAAATAGACATATTTTCAGCCATTGGTCTGTCTGTCCGTCTGTCTGTGACAGCATTATCGCGGGAACGGATCGGTGTATTTTGTTGCTTTCTTTTTATTTTGTTTGTAACCAATACGACTCGCCGGTGATACTGAATGAGAATCCTGTATACACTGGGTGATGAGCTATAGCCAAAAAGACGTGATTTGCTCAAGACTATAGCTATATATACTTGCCTAAAGTATTCTTCTGTGAGCCCTTTACCACTCACATACAGCGTCATCTCTGAGAAAAAGCTCAAAAAAGTTGTGCTTGAATGAAATTCCATAATTTCCACATGTTTCTTCAGATTCTGGCTAAACGTTTCATCTTGCGAAAAAATGTTACATGACCATTGTTGTTTGTCTTGACATGCTGAAAAAAATGAGTGGTAGCACGATTTGACCAGAGGATTTTTACTTTAGTACCGCTATTATTCTTCACTGAAATTCACCTACGAGCGGTAGGAAAGTCGTGTGAGTGGACATACCAGATGTTTTATTTACTCTGTGAAAATATTGAACTCATTTTCGGGCAACGAAATATTCTAAAATCTGTTATAATTCAAACAAATAACATTTTCGACTACATATAATATTATTATTGATATTTATATTCCTAAATTAATCAACTGCTGAAAACAAATCATTATTTCTATGCATTTCTATTCTAAAAGTTTTTATTGCCCAAAATTGCGGTGCCATACCTAGATATGAGGCATCTTACTGCCATTCAAAATTAATACTGAAACGATAAAGACTTTTAAATGCTATTTATTTCTTTATTGGAATAAGGAACCATAGAAACTCATATAAGTCTATGCAGAAAACATATAGATTCGGTCACTGGATCTACGCTTATCATTTAACCCTCTAAACCTCTAAACTCTATCTATGTAATATCTTCAGATTTTACTATAAAAACTTTAATATCTAATAAATACTATTTTGAATTTTTATTCTCATGAATTGTATTGCCACTTCCAATATCTCTAAATACTCAATCCATATTTAACGAGATATTCTGCATTTTGTAGTCTCTTCAAATTTTATTCAATCTCTTTCAGATTTTATTTGTCTTTTCAACTTTTCGCTGTTTCTTATTGTATTTGCATATTTTTGCAGAACTTGGAAGTGTTTTTTTTTCAATATTGTATTGAACAACGAGCGATTGGTGGCCTCAAGTAGAAACTCGAGCACAATATTGAAAAGTTTGCCGCTGATATATCAGAAAAAGTAGTTACGTTGTCTGAAAATCATTCAGTTCAAATAAACAGCGAAATAAATAAGATGAGAAATATTGTAGGTAGCTATATTTATTGCGAAAAGCAGAAAAGTATAAACTACAGTAATTTCATTTTAATTTAGTCTGGATTGGGTTCTTACAGATTGCCATTCATCAGGAGCATAATGATCAAAAGAATCGACCAATAAATATGTCATTCTTATCTTCAGTAATGATCGAGACTTGGTTTCAGTTGTTTTTCAGAATCCCATTTTCCCATAATTCGTGTCAAATAGACTGAATATTCTTAGAAATAAATGTTAATCAATCTAGGCATTTTCCATTACGTTTCGGTCAATTTTGTTTGACAAATCCTCAAATACAAAATTGATAAAATCAGTCAAATCATGTGCGATAATTCCTCATATTTCTCCCTAAAACTGATTAATCATTATATTATACTCGTATTAGCTAGGTATGTGAGTATGGTGATTTCATCCAGGGGCCACCACGTGCACGACTCGCTGCTATCGTAAACAGACATATCTCTCTAATAATCGCTAATAATTATAATAATAGTGATGATGATGATGATGATGATGAGTGAGCGGATAATTAAATTTTGCCTAAGTGGCGGTAGGGTTGGGGGGTTGTAAATTGTAAAATATTTATTGGCCGCAGGTATTCTGTTGTTGTGCGCTATAACAGAACGCGTCATATTTAATATCAGGATTATCCTTGCAGCTAACTGTTTTGTGTTCGATCGGCTGGAAAATTCTCGTTAATTTCATATCGGCACGTGTGAAACCAAGCGTGCCGAATTCAACATGCCGCCGCGAATGTATAATGTATATCTGTCCGATTGCATTCCCCAGAATGTCCACGAATTGACTAAATACGTGAACGTCAGATTATTAAATATTATTATTATTATTATTATTCGTCCTACGGCAGGCGTTTATTTTATATGTACTCTGAATACCATCGATGTTCTATTATTCTTATCAAGTGAAATGTTGTAAAATGAAAAAAAGTTAGATGCATCACGTTGGTTGTGAAAATAAAATTGTCGAGATGTCTACGATACGAATAAAGTGTATTTCAGTCTCAAACTATACAGGGTGCTTATAAAAAGTAAATATTTATTATTAAAAATATTTTTTCCTTATATCAACATACCATTCTGAAACTATCTAGCTGGATTTTGGTTCTCGGAAATATCTACCTTTGTAATAATTGAAATAATTTTGGAAAATGCATTTATATCATATAAATCACTCCACAACGTTTAGTTAATGGCTAAACGTTACAATTGGTGTCAGAAGTGGGATCCTTCGCATTTTGCTGAGAATATATGGTGAATACCAGATTGGAAGATTACGACGAAATGGCAAATTTGCAGAAGTAATGAAGTTCCAAGAAAATCAAGAGAAATGTAGACAACAAGATAAAGAATAACAAGAAAAAATAAGAGATATACAGTTTCTGGAAGATTCGAGAATAAATCTACTAATTGTAGAGTTAATTAATGAAATACACATGAAACAACTATAGCAAATAAGGAATTAGAACAAATACACACTATTACGAATAATAACTTTAAATACATGTTAAACCATCCGCGTTACAGTATTTTCAGTACAAATGGATCGAAGAAGTTGTAAGGCCCAACACCTCACGGCCGAGTTGATAACGCAGCCACCCTCTCTATTTTTAAGCAATAAAACATTTTCTCTTTCTGTGTATTGGAACTAAAGTGGCTTAACAAAAATCATCAAAGAACAAAATAGTTTTAGAATAGAGCAGGGAATAACACCTTGAATTACTGCCTTCTGTTTGATAAACAGCCTGTATAATATCTCTTTGAGCATTCACCTACCTAATCATAATACGTTTTAAGAGAAAATACGAGTCGTAATTTAATAATAAGAATGAGAATATTCTTCTGGAAAGCTCACTTAAATGACGATGAGAACTTAGTAGCGCATGGGTTTGCTCTGGAATTAGTTCCGCAAATGTGAGTTCTCTGATGAGAAGCATTGTTTGATGAAGATCGATACTATTGTGTATCAATCGTAGAACATAACCGAATCTATCATTTAAGATAACGCGAGTAACCTATCAGTAGAAAGCACCCGACTAGGGCGAGACTTGTTTATAATGGATGTCTCAAAATGAAAATTTAAGGATCAGAAATGTCATCACCTGGCTATAATATTGATGGCCATTGAAAAATAATCTGGTTTATGGTGTAAAATATTGGGCCTTGAAAATATGTTATTAATGGTTGAGCATGGTAAAGCCAATAAAATGTATATAAGTATAGGGGTGTAATTTTAAGTGAGTGTAAATAAATTGAACTTTTTAATTTACCGTTATATTTGTACAAGGTGTTATGAATCGATGCTAAAAAAAATCGGTTTCTGTACTGCATTTCAAGTATTAAAATATTTATCTATAAAATTATTTCAATAGTAATTTGTATTAAACATAGAAGCACTCTATAATTTTATCCAACTTCAAAATGAATTAATATGCATTTTATTCGATTTTTCACTTTTCCAAATAAATTTTTGCATTGCGATATTTTTGTTTGTGACTTTTTGACGAGATACTGTATAATAGATAGATTACTTGCGGCATGACTTAGTCCGACAGTGTTGCCGTTCTATTTGTGTGTGGATCGTGGAGAATGCTTAAGAATTGTCCGATAGTTCAAGTTATATTTTCCAACTTTGCTCTTGTGCTACAAAGTCTACAACTTTCCCGCTGAGCTACTTGAAACTCCGACTCGATTTTTTTAAGTTGCAAATATCCTTGATTGATTATTTGTTTGATAGTCCAGATTCTACATCAAATATCATATCAGAAAAAGTACGTTATAAAATGCTATTGTAGCCTGATGAATTTCACAGATAATTGTAATCTTAATTTTCAATTCTGACTTACTTAAGAGCTACGTGCTTTTGCTATTTGCAGTAGGGGCTTTAGGATAATTCTCTATTTAACTAAAATAGTGATGATCTTACATCACTTCTTGTTATACCAAAAGTATATAATAATTTTCATATTTAAAATTCAGTAGTATCTAAATGTTTTATTGAAAATTCTTTCCCGCCTAAACTTTTTGAGATATTTTAATTCACGTACTAATTTGTGCAAAAACGGTTTACGCAAACAAAGTTAATGACTTGTTCTAGGATGGATTGTAGATGATATGATTTCTTTATAACCAGGTATAAATCTTATGTTTAAAGTAGATAGTGTTGCGTATGCGGGTTCGCAGATAAGTGAGACTAATTTAGAGTTATTAAATTAACTTTATTTACACTCGAAATAATATAAATTACAACTTAACTTTACTATACTCGCACTAGCTTACTCGGACTATTCTATTATTCACACTATCTTTTACATTCTGTCTCTCATGCCGACAATTCTCCCATATATATATATCTCCGACAAAGGCTCCAGATCATTCGAGCGGCTTCTGGTCTTTGATTCGAAAGCCGCCACTGGACGTTTCTCGAAATCCCTTTGTCGGCATTCTACGAGTAGATGCCGACATGCTGCCGTCGCTCTCTTTGTCAACGCCGCTTTCGATGTTTCCAACCACAGTTTATATCTCGCGCTTACCTCAAACGGATGCCGCCTCTTTGTAGCCAATACCGGCGGCTGTTCCCCTTGCACGTTACAATAGAATTGCAGTCAAATGTACAAGGTTTTCAAAAAAGTTGCGTAAAACTAGAACCGGTTCAACAATGAGAAAATCAATAACTGCAAATGGAACACCCCGTATTTTAAAAACTTATCCACCAGATTTATTAAATGCCATCATATCCATTATAGGTAAGCTATGCGATTTTTCACAATATCCTGGATAAACAAAATGTGAACCTGTGATACCCCGTCCAAAAGAGAAAATGCCATCAGCCATTATTAGCATGTTGGAGCTTTTGAGGTCTTTCTTCTCAACTCAAAGGTTAATGGTGTTGTTGTTGTTTATTTTCAAGTAAGAAATTTCATCCTCTGTCTTAATACAAGATGGAATTTATTATATCCATATATAGGTAGGTATATTATAAAGTCCTTTGAACTTGTAATCTGTATAAGCAAAGCGCGAGCGCGTTCGTCAATTTATTATCCGGTGAGCGGTGAAATATGAAGAGCATATACGGGTAATGCAGAAGTTTAAAAATATAATTGGAAGTTTTCTTTTATGAGATTAGGAACAAATAAGAATGATTTGATTACGACATAGATAGGTAGATAGAGTACAATTTGAATACCCATCGAATAGGGTTTCGTCACGATTCCTGACGTCATCTGCCATTTTACGCATATACATTTACGATCCGCGTGAAACTTTCATCAGGAACATTTGTAGTTTTGAATCAATTTTCTTCAAGACTGAAGACTGAAGACTTACCAGAATAATGAACTACACGCACTCACAAATGTCACAAACATTCCAGAAAACACGGGAGACATCAGAGGCAACGTGAATAAGTCCTGGTCTATTCTCGAAGCCATATATTGAGAAATAACCTCCAGAAACAACGAAAACAACACTGGAATCATCTAGAGCTTTTTAGGTTAGATATATAATGCTGATGGCAATGACAGGACAGTTAGTTAGTGACAGATAGTCAGCCAGTCATAGACCACAATCGGTTATAGCTCATAGACAGTAGAAAGTCGTTATAGTCCGAGAAATAAGTGTGAATATAAATGTGTATATAGTCGTGTAGTTATTGGTGTAAATAAATTAGTGAAAATAAATCGAACCCAGTTTTAATATAAATTCCCGTTACATTAATAATTATTTAACAGTAGTAGTAGTAGTAAGGATTTAAAGTTGGAACAAATGCGAAAAAAAAAGCCTGATACAGGCCTGACCGAACCTTCCAGGAACTATATGTGATGTACACTTTGTCTCATTCTTTCTTGTTCTTCTTTTTCCTATCGTCTTATTCTTTCTTGTTCTGGTCTAATTCCTTCTTGTTCTTGTCTACTTCTTTCTTGATTTTCTAGAATTTGTGTTAATTTTTTTTTGTCTTCCTGACTAATTCTTTCTTGTTCGTCTATAGAAGTTAAATCTGTCGTAGTGACGACCGCTCCCAAATATACATACATCTACTAACAAACAAAAACATGCCATAAACTATGTATTGCAAAAGCCGCTTACACAGGCTTGTCGGCAGAAACTTTCATAGACTAATTATAGCATCGAAGTCGAAGTCTTGGGATTTAATGTAATGTTTAGTGTAATCAGTGAGACGAGGCATACCGTCATATTTTTTATACGATAGGTAAGTTGAAAATGTCAACAAAATAAACGCGAATGTGAATGTGGAAGTTGAGAGTTTGCTGCAAGTTTCCACGCACTGAGTTTATTAATTATGCAAGAAATTAGTGAAAATGATGCAATTAGCTGTATCAATTCGAATTTGAGTGTTTTTTGTATATTATTTGACGTCTCGTTTAATGCCCCCACTCATTTCAGGTGAAATGTTCACCTTTCTGTTATTTATGTACGATATCTAATATCTCTAGGAAGAAGATCATGTAGTGCAGTGAATATATTTTTTTCTTTCAAAAAGGTAATTCAGCTAATGTGTAATTAAAATATATCTATTCTGTTTTCAGCTCTCATGGCATAGATACTGTTATTATTTAAATTTGCGTATTTTTTAAATGTCTCATATATCTAATTCAAAAACCCAGCAATATACAGGTTGGTCCGAATTATAATGGAGAAACTTTAACAGTGTATTCAGCAGATAAATGTAATTAAAAAAGTTCATAAGAAACTTATCTCTTAAAACGCTTGGTTTTGGAGATACGGGGTGTTGAAATATTGCGAAAAAATCGTTTTTTCTTATTTTTAAAGAAACTCTTCTAGATTTTGCTTTCAAACTTAGTAGGTATTATTGCCACTTAAAAACAAATTTATAGCATGATAAACATTTGTTTTTGTTTTACCAGTGGCATTTATGAGACCGTTTTAATTATTTTAAATAATAAAAAAAATGTACGCCAATGGTTTATCGCAATTTCGTTATTAGATTTAGAAATATTGATCAATTCTAAACAAAAATGGTTTTCTAGTCTTTTCGCTAAAACAAACCGTTGTCGAGAAAAAAAAAGTCGTTTGCAGGTGCACCTAATATCTTAGGTTTGCAAATGTGATGTAAATAAAAACGAATTGAAATAGTGCGAATTATCTTAGTTTAATTTGAAATTAGGTGAACATGCAAACAAAAATATTTTTGTTTTAGCGAAAAGACTAGGAAAACCATTTTTCTTTAGAATTGATCAATATTTCTAAATCTAATAACGAAATTGCGATAAACCATTGGCGTACATTTTTTTTATTATTTAAAATAATTAAAACGGTCTCAAGAAGGCTACTGGTAAAACAAAAACAAGTGTTTATCATGCTATAAATTTGTTTTTAAGTGGCAATAATACCTACTAAGTTTGAAAGCAAAATATAGAAGAGTTTCTTTAAAAATAAGAAGAAACGATTTTTTCGCAATATTTCAACACCCCGTATCACCAAAGCCAAGCGTTTTAAGTAATAAGTTTCTTATGAACTTTTTTAATTATATTTATCTGCTGAATACACTGTTAAATTTTCTCCATTATAATTCGGACCACCCTGTATATTGCAGGGTTTTTGAATTAGATATATGAGACATTTTAAAAAATACGCAAATTTAAATAATAACAGTACCTATGCCATGAGAGCTGGAAACAGAATAGATATATTTTGATAACCCATTAGCTGAATTACCTTTTTGAAAGTAAAATTTATATTCACTGCACTGCATGATCTTCATCCTCGAGATATTAGATATCGTACACAAGTCACAGAAATGTGAACATTTTCACGTGAAATGAGTTGGGGCATAAAACGAGACGTCTAAAAAAATATAAAAACACACTTAAAATCGAATTGATACCGCTAATTGCATCATTTTCACTAATTTCTTGCATAATTAATAAACTCAGTGCGTGGAAACTTGTAGCAAACTCTCAACTTCAACATTCACATTCGCGTTCATTTTGTTGACATTTTCAACTTACCTATCGTATAAAACATATGACGGTATGCCTCGTCTCACTGATTACACTAAACATTACTTTAAATCCCAAGATTTCGACTTCGAGGCATTAATTAGTCTGATGAAAGTTTCTGCCGACAAGCCTGTGTAAGCGGCTTTTGCACTACATAGTTTACGGCATGTTTTTGTTTGTTAGTAGATGTTTGTATATTTGGGAGAAGGTCGTCACTCCGACAGATTTAACTTCTACAGACGAACAAGAAAGAATTAGTCAGGAAGACCAAAAAAAATTAAGACAAATTCTAGAAAATCAAGAAAAAGTAGGCAAGAACAAAAAGTAATTAGACCAGAACAAGAATGAATATAACGTTAGGAAAAAGAAGAACTAGGAAGAATGAGACAAAGTGTATATAACATATAGTTTCTGGAAGGTTCGAGATCTCTACTCACATTTTGTAGGTCCTGTGTCAGGTATTTTATTTTTTCGCATTTGTTCAAACTTTAAATCCACTCTGCTACTGTTAAATAATTATTAATAATCAACTATGAATTTAAAAATTACATGTAAAGATTAAGAACGGCAACACTGGGTGAATCGTAGGCCAATAATGTTTCAAGATGACCCTGTAGAAACGTAGCGAATTCAATAGGCCCACGTCGGATTTTCTAGAAACGCCCAGTTGCATCTATTAAATAGAGAAACCATTGTCCAGAAAGCCGAAGAAACGCCGTGAACAATTGGCTGGTATATAGATAGATTGTGGCCAGGGAGAATTGACTGAGCATTTACTAAACATCATTGGAAGCTGCGGCAGCGAGATCAGTGACGTATCAATCCTAGGGGGTCGATTGTTAAAGTGTATCAATTTATTACACTCAAGTTAGGTTAGGTTAGGTAAGGTAAGGTTAGGTTAGGTTAGGTTGGGTTAGGTTAGGTAAGGTTAGGTTAGATTAGGTTAGGTAGGGTTAGGTTAGGTTAGGTTAGGTTAGGTTAGGTTAGGTTAGGTTAGGTTAGGTTAGGTAAGGTTAAGTTAGGTTAGGTTGTTAAATTGTAATAGGTGCGTTTATTTCTGTAACTGGTTAAGGAAATTGTATTCATGTCACCGATTAATTTGCTTCCCAATTGGCGAGTCCTGTTACAAGTGGTGTCAGTTGTGGAATTTATAAATAAGGATCAATGAGGAAGAGAAAATGGTGAAATCAGAAGCAGTTGGGAGGATTGATGCAGAAGAACGGTGAATATTCATTTATGTTTGACGCAGATCCAATCATGAAGATGATAAAAGCGCTAAAAACGGAAATAAAAGAATATTCTCGAACTTTGGAGAACAAAATGGAAGAAATTTTCGAACAATAAAAGAGGGTCAACTATTGAAGTAGGGCAACATTTATTACGCACAAGTTAGTTTGTTGAATTTTAATCGGTGTGTTTGTTTATTCAATTGGTTAAATAAATTTTATACAAGTCAACAATTTTTTGCTTCCCAATTGGCAAGCCAGAGTCCTGTTAGAGTATCAAAAACTATATAGCAATGAATCGTCTGAAATGTGGTGCTTGAAATGAACTATCAAATGTTTTTTTATGTATTTGGTAACGTCCTTAGGTTAGTATCAGATATTTACTACAAAATTCAACAAACTCCAGCGTTTAAATTGATCGTCGCCTAATATCGAGCGAACCAAAAAAAATAACATTTGCAGTAGGCCTTCGCAAATGAGAACGTGGCTTTGCTAAACAAAGATATGAAGCTAAAAGTGACAAGTGATATTTCAGTCAATATAAATTCAACTATAGATGATTCAATTAAAGACATGTTCTCATTTTCAAGGGCCTACTGCGAATAACTTTTTTTTGGATCGCTCGGTTCCTAGAATGCAAAACATACAGCAAAATCTCTAATGAATTTTAAAAAAATTTACGTCAACTATCATCACTTAATTGATCAATTGTTCAATTTAGGAGTTGTGCAAAAATTACTCTTTGCCGAATCGGTTTCATATTTAGACCAAAAACTGAAATCAACAAATATATGATGACGTCATTTTCTCGTGTAATACAAGCTGATGAAATTATTTTACATTCCCTACAAGAAACCTATTATTTGCACCACTTCTTTCACCAAACAAGTTGAGGTCGAGCTTTTATCATCCTTTTCTATTATACAAATAACCAGCAAGCACTTTCTCACTTTGACACGAGAACCAAGCAATTCATTTATTCTGCTGTTATATAAATAATAATGAAGCTTCGGTTTCAACGGGCCGAAGGTCCTGGTATTAGACCACAAGACACATCTTTCTCGTCCAAGTCCTCTCATGATGATTTAATGATGTATCCTACCCTTGAGATGCCTGATGCTTGTTAATTTCTGAGTAGTGTTGAATTATTGAAATTTGAAATATAATCGGATTTGCTAAGGGACATTGTAGAAGAAGTTGGGTAACATTTTTTCAATTGATGGAAATAAATATGAAAAAGCTGTTCTGTAATATACGTAGATATAATATTGTGAGTATTGTAACACGTTTAACCTTATGCTTAACGTTGTAGCGTGAGATCACTTAAATAATACTCCAAAGCTCGTACTTTGCTTCCAAAACTTTTATAATAATGTTCTAGAAGCTTCTCAAACTGACAATACTGTAACAAAGTTTAACTCAAATCACAACGTTTAGCACAGGCTTCAATGTTACATTTGGAATCAGAAGTGGGATAACACCCTGTGCAAAATCTTATGGGGTGAGTTTACTTGCGTAATACTCCAATGTTCACAGATTGAAAAAGACAACAAGAAAAATAAAAAATTAAACCGCGTCCACTCCGGGTCAGTCTGTCGATGAAGGCGGTTTAATAAAAGTCAAGTAGTTCAGTTCAGGTGAAGTTTGTGGCAGTTTGGATTGTCAAAGTGACAATTTATGACAGTTTTACTACTACGGAAGGTGGTTTACAAAGTGTTGAAAATAAATGTTTTAAGCAACTTTTCAGATAAACTGGTAATATTTCTTCAAATATTTATTTTGACAGCAGCCTTTGAGCATTAACTTTATAACAACTATTAAGATACAGATAACTAGTGCCTATAATATATATATATATATATATATATATATATATATATATATATATATATATATATATATATATATATAAATGAGGAGCTAACCGTACCAGATGACCATATTAGAATATGAATAATAATTTCACGCCTAGCTGGTAAATTGAACCTACATTTCGTAGGGTGCCGCAATAAGAACGAGGTTTGTCGTCTACATATTGCGTTTGTGTGCATTTTTTCCACTATACTGCTCAATATGTAGACGACAAACCTCGTTCTTATTGCGGCGCCCTACGAAATGTAGGTTCAATTTACCAGCTAGGCGTGAAATTATTATTCATATATATATATATATATATATATATATATATATATATATATATATATATATATATATATATATATATATATATAGGATAATGAATTAGATTAAATGTTTAGAAATTATTAGTCTGTGGAATCAAAGACAAACATTTGAAACTGGTCTAGTTCGTGGAACTTTCTGTCTATAAATGGAATTAAATAATTTATAATGTTCAAGTAAATGCTGTGTTTGATATGTACCGAAAGTTCATCAAAGTCTATGCTGAATCAGTTCTTAGATATCTAAAAAACTTGTTCTGCAAGAGTTCTCAAACAGCTTCTGAACTATCTAAGCTACTCATATACTAACAAGTTATAACATGTAATCTCTCGTTACCCATAAATCACGAATCCAGCACCTGAGATGAAAATTATGCTGTCAAGTGAACTGGCTCTACCACTTTCGATTGCATAATGCCAAAGTCTAATAAGCTAATCAATTTTCAAGTGGTGGAAAGGGAACTACGGCAACATCACAACACAATACAATACATGTTTGAACTGGTTTCGCCAGCATCTAGTCAAGAGTCCAGTTTCGAGACGATCCTCACCACTCGATACACTTCTCTGGACGATAATTATTGGTGAATGTATTTGAACTGAGCTGGAATCAAATATGTGCCATCAGTTGGTAAAGTATATAACAGGTAATATTTGCAAGCTCAGAAAAGGGTGGTCTGTTTGTTTGAACTTCTATATGCGTTATGTTTATTTGATTTGGCAGAAAAACAAATATTTATCCCTGGTAATATTTATGTGGGCGATGTTATCGTGATTATGAAAATAATTCTGTAATGATTCAGTCGACCTTTGACAAGGGTTTTCTGATGAGTCATCAAAATAGATAAGATAAGAAATCGGCAGCATTGGTTGCTTAAACTTAAAATAAAGGCAATAGAGTGCTGTAGATATTTCTGTTCTAACTTATGTGACGTTTAGTGAAATAGAAGAAAATTCATCAGCAATTACAGATATTGATTTTTAAGCAGACTTTGACACAAAAACTGCCTTAGTGGTTGAGCTGCCTACGCGCCCACCTAATGTATTTTCTTTTTTTGAACGTAAAGAGCAACTGTTCTGAAAACATTTCTCAACCAATGTACTTGTCGTGATTTAATACAGGCACTCTAGGGCCTAGGAGGCGATTGTGGATAAGCACCGACATTTCTAGGTTGATCATATCATCATTATAACCATCAGCACGGACTTCTTTCATCGCAGAAGAGTCCCATACCAACTACTAATGTCCTTGAAGACAACGTGTGGCAAACGCATATACCCAAAGTGTAGGGCAGGAGGATCCGTGTTTGTGCGGGGTGTGTGTAGAAGGATACACGCAGATTAAGGGCCCAACTGGTACAACACAACATAACACAACACAGGGAGTCACGAAACCGTAAAGAGGGTCGCCACCGCGCCTCATGTTCCTCAACACACTGTGGCAGTAGTGGTGGTGGTGGTGGTGGTGGTATGGGTGAATGAGGGGCTGTTTTCGCAAATTTATGTCTGGAGCGCAGCTACATTACTCCATTTAGTAGATGGACTTGTTGTTGTTGTTGTTGTTGCTGCTGCGGTGGTTGTTCTCTGGTCTCTTAATGCTGCCAGGAAAAATAGAATGCCTCTGATGGGAACACTAAAGGAGATTGATAAGTGCGCCCATGCGACGAGAAATAGATATATGTAGGCTACCTATGTATAGATACGGTAGGAGTTGAAGTCATGAAATATTAAGTGAGTGCTGCCGAGGAGGAGTAAGGTATTGTGAAACAACTTTAGCGATAAGAAAACAAAAGACACATTGTTGCTGGTAACTACGAGTGCAAGTTGCACGTACACGTCGTCATACCAGGGGACACAGCTTATCATAATACTGAATTTCCAAATAGGTCTTGTAAGTATTCCGTTTTACATTTTAAATGGACAAATGGTACATATTGTTGCCAGTCCTTTAAGCTTCTTTTACAACCGAGTTGGATTCTAGTACAATTCGTCAAGTCAATTGTGAATTTTGCTGGGGTTTGATTTTGTCCAATTACAATCACAATTAAACTTTGACATTAAATTCATCATCGGAGCTTGGACAAAAATATGTTTACCGTCAATACTTCCAAGTCAATTAGGTGATTGCCATCGATTGTTTAATTCAGACGCAATTTCTATGATTTTTTTTTGGTCAGGACATTTGAGGCTACATCTTAACGAAAAGCATACGCCAAAAGCAGTACTTTTTTCTGTGACTTTGAAATACAGTGTTAATTATTATCATTTGTAAAATGTTCAGAAGAAGAAAATGTTTCACTAGAAGTCTAGGGCAACTGCATCGTTATATTCTCATTAGTTGTTAATATCTTTAATCACATCAAATTTGGTCGTAGAATTCTTATATTCATTATTACTGATATACAGGGTGGTTCAAATGAACGTATTTCCCGCATAACTCCTTAACGCTTGAAAATATGAAAAACTTTCTCATACAAAAGTTGTTCAGATTCTTGAACTGCATATTTTAAAAATAATTTAGAAGATAAGCCACTTCTGGTTATACCGGAAACCCATACCATCTTCGTTATTTTATATAAAACACCCCGTATATTATTGCATTTTTAAGATCCTCGAATAATTTTAAGGCCACTTTAGTAAACATACATTGTGTATCAAAGACACCGTTTTCGAGAAAATGGGCACTAAATAAAAAAATCAACGATTGCAGTAGTCTGCGCCATCTTGATTTTTTTGAAACTAGGCCACTTAGAAGAATGCTGTTTCCGCACGTCGCTTTGTTAAGGAATCAAATAACTTTTGCAGTTTTAAACGAAGCTGTGCCTTTTGAAATTTATTCATACTTCTACTAACATACAGTTCAAGCATCTGGACAACTTAATAATATTAAAGTTTAAGGATATTTTCCAGTCAATAAGAGTCACGACGAAAAAATATATAAGTTAGAAATACAAATAAATTTGTGTACAAAACAGAACATGGTAAGTGCAACGATTTTTGAAAAAAACTTGTATGAAAATGTTTGATTTTACTTTTATGAAAATATTCTCTAGAAATTGAGGTTGCTCCGTGAAGGGCATTACAATATCAAGAAAATATTCTTGTTGTTCAGGTTTCGGTTGATATCAATGGGGAAATGGATTTGTCTCTCCAGATAGAAGAAGAATTCAATGGTCATAAAAGCTCTACTTTAATTTCTTCTCAAATGTTCATTACCTGATAGAGCTTAAAATAAATACCTAAATAGTAAAGAAATATGATTCAAAATGACAGTATCTCCCAACTGTATGCTTAATTATTGTTAAGTCTGAAAATATTTATCGAAAAAAATATGTGTGCTATTTACTAAGCATAAATATTCATAATATATTAAGACCAATTAAAAGTTTTGTATAGATAATAAAAGAAAAAAAAACTGCTAGGTATCATATATGTTACTTATCAAATCTTTTTTGCTGAAAATACTTGCCAAAAAGAGCAAATTAAATAACGCTGCACTAAGCGCATCGCGATCGCAGCATCTGATATTGTACAAGGAGAAGCCCCTTTCCGACTGTTGAATCACGTCTGTGCCCAATATTTCATGCCGAAATATTGCGTACACAAACGATCTAGGAGCGAGCGCTTGATAGAAAAATGTATTTAGATATATACCTATCTATATACATATTTATATCTACGAAACCCCATTCAATTACTCAGACATCTCTCCATTTCACCTGCTTTGAATGTTTAAATATTCAAATATAGTCTCAACTAAGTCGTCGTCCAACATGAAAGTTGTGATGCAATGAAAAAGCAATTCCATTTTAAATTGATTTCAGTATTGAGTGAAATGGAACAATTTAGAAAATTTGATTGATAAAAGACTAAATTAAGTATCGGAAATAAAAGACATTTGCATGTATTTGAAAAACTGCCGGATGCGCACTTAACTTTCCCGGAGGATCAATACATGTGCAAGTTTGTGTACCTATGTTCAATGTTTCAAATGGATCTTTCGATCGAATTTGATTTATGACCGTCTTTATAATAAAAGGAGTTAGAAAAATCGACTTTACCTATATGTTTTTGGATGTAATGTCATTTAATATTGTAATTGTTCCATATTTTGGGTTTGAGGCTCATTAAAATGATTTCCAGGAGCTCTTACATTTTGGTGGTGTTATTCTATAACTACTAGTTTCTTTAAGTTATTTTTGGTATGCGTTTTTCATGAACTGGAGATGAAGCTTCATTGTCCGAAGCACAACCTTTTTTTCAATTTATTTATTTATTGTGTCTTCAACCTTGAAGTTATTAGAAAGACCTTTGAAATTAAAAAATATTCTATATATAGTAGTAATTGGTGCTAGAATTCTCTTGTTCAGGTGGCTATGAGTATTGAGGCTTGGTGTCTTCTCGTTAAAAGGTATTTTTTCCATGAAAGTACATCTCGTTTTAATTCAGCAAGCTTGAATTCTGTAGGGTTTCAATTGGCTTGCCACGCCGAAATGATAGTTTGTTTTAGGCTTCGCTTGAGGTTGATTTGCAAAGTCATTTCCTTGTAGGGCCATGTATCTGCTATATTTCCGTAGCCAGTCAATGCGATAATGATAAAAACTTGGATAAGTATTTTCCTTGCGTTATTTCACTCAATGTGGAGACAACGTATGACCGTATTTCTTTATTCCTTTGGCAATATACACCACTGTATCACGTCCTCTGCTAATACGTGTTCTATGTACCTATGTGCTATTACTGCAAATGTTATCATACTGCGACAGACCTT
Organism: Crioceris asparagi; assembly: GCA_958507055.1. Lineage (NCBI taxonomy): Eukaryota > Metazoa > Arthropoda > Insecta > Coleoptera > Chrysomelidae > Crioceris > Crioceris asparagi. The sequence continues at coordinate 2,704,363 of OY293829.1, forward strand.
GCAGGAAGAGCGAAAGAGAGACTTCAAAATGTATTTTCTCTCAAATACCTGATGCGCCACATTCTATCGCTATCGTTTCTCAAAAACGAACATCAAGACATTGAGCCGTTTGTTGCCTTTCGTCTTTTCGGAAGAATAAAAACAAAATCGGACACTACTATCTGTGTGTGAGAAGGAGACAACGTGATGTTAGAAATTGCAGAAATCCTGGAAGAAGAGCAGCATAAAATTGCACCATTCTATCTATATGAAGTTGTTATTAATAATATCGTTAAACTTTAGAGTGGTAATGTATTGGATAAGAAATTAAGCAGGAACACTTGGCAGATCAGTTTTAAGAACAGCTTTCAAAGTGGAAGATCTAGATAGAGTTCTTATAGAAAAAAAAATGTAACGTTGTAATCTCAAGAAAAAATCAACGGTAGGTAGGTGCAGTGATTTGTATAGGAAAGACTAAATAGCATTCCTTTATTGACCGACTTCCAAAAATAAGGAGGTTTACAATTCGGTTGTATGTTTGCTTTTATTTATGTATGGCTCATTGCGCGTTTTGCATAGTAAACATGCTCCGATTTTGATGATTTTTGATTCATTTAAAAAAAGAAAGTTGATAAATGATCTCGTATTTAGAAAAACTCAAATCTACTTCTCGAAGAGGGTGGAGGGGTCAATTTTTCACGAAACTTGGAGACGGCAGAATCAATGATAAGACAATAATATCTGGAAACGTTTGACTTGAACATTTTTTAAAAAGAGCTACGGTTTCTAAGTTACATCAGATTAAGACTGAAATATGTATGCTTCCGCCGCAATATTTTCAGATCTCTGAATAATATGAACAAGCAAATAATATACATGGGTAGAAGTAGGTAAGTACTATCTTCTTTGGTGTTAATTCTAATAGTTTGGTACTTTTGAAATTAGTGTCAAAGAATTTCTATCTAACTACAAAAGCATAACTTAAAGAACATACCAGAACCAATAGCATTAACATCATTTTGAACTTGTAAGTGCACCAATTAATAAAGTCAGTTCTGTTTTCTTTTTGTAAAAAAATAAAAAAAAAATGTGCTAAAATATTGTGCGGTTTGAAAATATGGCTGTGAAAATCTTACAATTTGCTAGTGCTGTAACTCAGGTAGATAAAGAAAATCCGAACGTAGCTTGAAATAATCTTTTCTATAATCCTTATAAATAAAAATTGGAGTTTCCAAAGAAAATTGTCCCACTCACCCCCAAATGTAGGACTAACTCTCAACACTCAAGCTTTGTAAATAATCAAAAAATTACCTCAAATTAAATATCAAGAGAATCGCGTTTGGGAATGATATCGGAAATATTTTCTTAGGAACTATATCCCCGATATGGTTGTCATAACAACAGACTCGCAAAAACATTTATTTTCGGAAATATTATTAAGGACAAATTAAGAACTAAAAAAACTGGGTCTGCGTCGGACTAGATGGTGGAAGTTATACTTCTTTGGCTATTCGCACACAATTCTAATAAAATTTTAATGCGCCTCCTAAAGTATGATAAACTAGTTATGCAAGCATAGAGAGGAAAACTACCGAAAACAATCTTGTAATCACACACAGACAGACAGGCAGCTGAAAATCAATACCATAGGAGGTATTACCCTTACGTATTTGTGTAACAAGTTTGGTGTCATTCCTTCAAGTATTTTTCGATATATAGTGTTGATTGACAGACAGACAGACAGTCAGACAGCTGAAAATTTATTTTATATGAGGTATTACCCTTACGTATTTGTGTACCAAGTTTGGTGTCGATCGATTAAGTATTTTCTGATATATCGTGTTGACAGACACACAGACAGACAGTCAGACATCTAAAAATCAATCCCATAGGAGGTATTACCCTTACGTATTTGTGTGCCAAGTTTGGTGTTAATTGGTTGAGTATTTTCCGAGTTATAGTGTTGACAGACAGACAGACAGGATTGTCAAAACAATAACTACCTCAAAAAAAAAATAATATACAATTTAGTTATTAAAAATTTCTCTAAAAGCCAGAACGTACAAAAAAGTATACGAAAACGTATAATCGACGATTTTTCTCACTTTTAACGTGAAGCGGTTTCTCGACTAACTTTAATATAAACATTATTTCAGTGATACTTCTACCTGGTGAAACTTTCAGTATTCTAATACCACAAACTGCAATTATTATTTTTTGGTTGCCGCGGAACTCATTTAAAATACAAACCACGTTGCAATTAAATTATGTAAATAAAGAAAAGTCTCCTCATCTATCTCAAAAAGAATATAATATTCAGGAGGTTGGTGAATTTTACCTGAAAGTTTTAACATGGTAGTACCTATATATATAGAATTTAATTCGTTAAAATTATCATAAAGTTTCACACGTTCCACATCTCTAACTACATTTGTGTGTAATAAAATTCCATATGTATGTATAGAGTGCATATCTGTGCTGTGGGAAATAACAATTTCAAGAAATATTTTCCATTGCTCTTTGTTTCATAACTGAAGGTTTGCGTGGACTGTGTAAGAGTAAAAGGTCCATTTACCGAATGGTGTGCCAGACTGCTCCAGGTCACGTTTAAGTTTGTTTTGTAGACAAGCTTAATGATATTTGCCATTACTATAATTGAAAGATTGTCGGAAAATAATCCGGTCAAATGCGAGTCGAACACCAAGACCGGTATGGTCTTGGTTTTAGTCTAACACCCTTGGTATTGGTCTTGGCCGTACATCACACCCTTAGTTTTGGTTTTGGTCTTGTTGCAAGACTTTGCAAGACTCTTTTTGTAAGTGTTGAGAAATCGCGCGTTTCTAAACCGTACGTAACTGCTTAATTCAAATGGAGAAGAACCCTATAATATGCATCGGAAGTATGTAATAATTGATAGTTGCATTTTATAGTTCTATTATCATTTGAAGTTGATGAATATCGACCATAGAAAAATCGGTCATTGTCCAGAACAACCACTCCTGGTATTGTGACGGTACCAAACCATTCTAGATTAAGTATGTACTGAAAATATGGGTGCGCAAAATTAATTTAGAGCAAGGGAGATGCGTAATTAATTCAGAAAATATCTAAATTATTATTCACCATTCACACATAAGAATCGTATCTTACTACCGCGACGTTGTCTGCTTATACTTTCTTGGTATCTTGGGATGCTGTCTATTACAACTTTTATATAGAGACTTCCTCATTACAAAAACTATAATATTAATTATGATCTGTCTACAATTACAACGCTAAAATTAAATCATACAGCATCTGTGCGAAGCCAGACCAAATCGCTGGTTTTCTCTAAAATGTAACAAATTTTGCTATAGCACTCATACGACAATCCAACCTAATCAAATGCCTCGTAATTATACTTATTTATTGTCTGTTGATTCGATGAAAGTGCCTCACCACCGCACGCTTATTATGTAAAACTTAGCAACTACCACGTTGTTGTTACAGAGTTGCCGCAGTGCTACAATAGTACCATTTTTGGAGAAATAACTGATAATAATAATAAATACCTATGATTGAAGTGGCATTTATTATTCATTAATGCAAAGCAATCAACTTCACTTTGATACTTTTTATTCAAAAATTTAACAATCCGTTAGCTAACGAACTGTTAACAAGATCTTTGTAAAATTGGGTGTTAGTCGCGTTGCCGTTGTTAGATACTTGATAAAAATGCCCAGTTATCGATGAAGTTGTTGTTTTTGCAATGGTAACCAACATCACCTAATTACCAGGCGTATTGTATTGCTTTAATATACATGGACCTAGCCCAAGCGCAAGTCATCAATCCGATGGAAAATACTTGAGTAAGACACGATAGCACATTATCATCCATGCGTGTATGAGCGTTGTTTCACTTACAAACATTTCTTTAAGCCCTCAAATTTGACAGTCACTACGATTGGGGGCGATATTCTCATTAACTCTGCTTATTTTACCCCCAAACACTAACACACGAAGAACGCGTGTCTACTTACCCACAGACTCATCCCATTCCCCCCCCACCAAATTCGTGATAACCGCTTGGAAAAGCTCATTGTGTACAAGATCGCAGCTTTAACGAAACAAGTCAGTTAACACAGCACGAGGAAAATCTCATTATTTCATTAAGCCCTTCCTTCACCCCTCTCACTTAACGCTAATGTTAATTACGTTTACATCTTTACTTTCGTAGCCCAGTCAATTCGAATGAGATAATGTGATATAGTAACTAAAATGATCATTCGGAACATTTAATATAGTGAATTAAGCTTCGATTATAAATTGGAAAAGCCATAAAGATCAAGTCTTGTATTATACAAGATAGAATTAATTATTAATTAGGTATATTTTGCAGAAACAACTGAAATTTGTTTAAAAAAATGCAAATGCAACCATCTTCAAAGTTTTATGAGAATTAATAATCAGTTTTCAAGCTAAATTATACTTTAATAAAACTCATTTACCTACTTATTACTTGAGAGATGGTACCTATATAATACTAACTGTCGCAAAATTAAATAAAATTGACAGAAAAATATACAAATCCACGGCCCCACAGGCATAATTTACTTTTTGTTTTATTATTTAGTGGTCATTACAACTTGTTATATTTAAAAATTCCGCCCAGCATGAGATGGGTTATTAAGAGTACCTAACAATCTAGTTATTATCAACCTCAGCTTTAAATTATTTTGAATTTTACAGCCAAAAAAACTTTTCGATGTGATGCAACTTTGAAGGGCTGTAACTTGTTAAGTGTGCGTTTTTGTATATAGATAGATGTTGTCAGATCGACTTAAAATTGACCAAAGAATATGTCATTAAAAGTATAACCATTCTTTATGTAACACCCTGTATTCAGATCTTCCTGAAAACTGCAGTATTAGAGTCTAACTACTAATCGATTTCATCACCAGATTTTCCTATAAGAAAGTTGAATAGAGACTGAGATATCTACAGGTTAAAATTTACTTCGATATTAAAGTAACTAATCGAGAGATTTCTGAAGCAAAAAAATATATAGATAAGTTTTCTAAAATTAATGTAAACGTATTCTTCCTATCCACAATGCATCTGCTGTGGTTCTCTTCTCACGTTGGGCCATTGAAAGCCTCAAAGAATCGGGTTCGTTTGTCTTCTCTTATACGGAGAAAGTTTCAAGTATACTTCAAAACTTCGATAGCCTTTGAATATAAAGTAACTGATTTTCTCTTGGTGTGGCGACAGGAAAGAAACCGCCTTGAATAATTTTCTATGTTCTTAAATTATTCATTATTCCTGAAGCTGCAACCAAGTAATGAGGAATAATACTCTCGCGTATTTCACACTTGTTTAGAGAAAAAATAAGTGCCGCCTCTGAAGAAAATTGAAGTTGACAAGTTGGTGTACTAAATAGATGACAAAACAAAAGTAGTAGGGAAGATTGATTGACTGACTGACGTGCAAATCGCCGGTTTTCATGCATAAAAAGTTCCTGATTTGTCAGCTTATGATTTATTCAAAGCCCACTATTCTCTAGATCAGTTTGCCATGTTATTGAAGGACATAATGTCTAATGAATGGATGGTAATGGAATACTAACGATTCGGTTAAACAAGCAAATTATCCATAGTTAAATAGCAGTCTACATAGCCTACATGCTGTGTTTGCAATTGAAGAGAATTAATTTATAATGAAACAGTGAATACCGATCAGTTGGAGAATTGATTATTGTGATAGTCGTTGAGCTTGTAACTTGTAACGGATTTAGTTGTATGCATTATAAAATGGCTCGAAGAGTGAAGAAGAATTCGTCAAAATGTTATGGAAATTGAACTAGAATTTGGTATCAAGAAATATATTATCCAGTTTAACTTTGGGCAGTGGCCGGTGAAGACGTTTTTTTTAAATTACATTTTTAAAATTCTAGATATTGGATAATTGAATTCAAGTCAATTATCTTTTTTTAAATGTAACATATTGAAAATTTAATAGAGAATAGAAAGTAGTAACAAAATCGATCTTGAAAAATATACGTTATCGTCTAAAAAAAATATCGGTGACGTTATAATTGAAAAGATAACGAGACCAGATGAAAATGATGGATTTTAACGTCAAAATGATCCAGAGAAGGTTATCGAGCTTCCGTTATTGCCATTTCCACACTATTATAAATTATTGAAGTAAAATTCTTGCAGATTTTAAATTTTCCAGAATCTAATTTTAATCAACGCCTTTAACATTGGGTTTTAATAAAACTCGGACATAAAACGAATGACTCAGCTACATGCAACACGTACTGGCCTCAAAATCAGTTCGCTAGCAACAGATATTTCAATCTTGGAAGTGTGGCTCAATTCTAGTTTTTTTTACTGTCGCTCAGGGCGCCCTCTACACCAGCAGCAGCCCGCTGAATTCTCCATAGCTAATGAAGATTAATTATCGAAGTCCTGGCCACCGTGAAATGTGTAAAGCACATATAAACACAGAATATTAATAGCTTCTGAAGCTTTTTTACTACTGGCTGCCATTGCCTTATCTCATTAGTAGCCAAGCTTTAAATGGAGTTGATTGACTTGTATATTATAAGAATGATTCTCTAGTTACCTTCAGCAGCTTTCGCGCGATTTGTTATAGTGGTACAAAACCAGCATCTTTTTCTTTTTTGCTTCAGTCTCTGATTTTGCGTTGGAGCAGCAATGTTCATGACGATATTTCGTAGCTGATCTAGGAAATTACGATTTACTCGATAGATATTCTTATATAATCCATTATCAGGTCACTCTAGTCTGTCTGTCGGTCTGCTTGTCTGTTTATCTGTCTGTATGTCCACGTTTCTGTTTGCCTGTCTTTTGTACTGTCGTTCTGTTTTGTCTGTTTAAATTTTCAGAACGCAAAAAGTACTAATAGTAAGAGCAACCTACCCTATCCTCACCAAACCTAACCTAAGCTAACTTTACCTAATCTAACCTTACCTAACCTAACCTGATCTAACCTAACTTGACCTAACCTAACCTAATTGTATAGAGGCATAGAGTAGGAATGCCATGAGAAAAGTTTTCCAAAAGAAACCGAAAAGATAGATCGTGGAACACGGAACAAACTCCATCCTCGATCATTCAGGACGCTACGGCATTTTCACTTACAGTAGTGGCTATTACATTGCCTCTTTTATATTATTATCTCTATGTATAAAGGGCGTATAGCAGAAATAAATTAATTCTTATTCAAGGTGTTAATTTTGTTCAAAAAATGAGAAAATTGAAAGACATTTTCAATAAGTGCGAAATATAAAATGAAGGGACTGGTTATGGGTATTTATTTTCTCTTCATTAATTACGCCAAAATCTACATCTTAGAACCTATTATAGAAAATTTATCGGTTCCCCGTTATCGCCGAAATGACTGAGCTTAGAGTTTGGAGAAAATGTAAAATATAGGCATTTACTCAAAAGATAGAATAGTGTTTACGCCAGCCCGTTACTATCTAAAAGGAATTGGTTTAGTACAATGTTATTATGGGTTTGCTCTTTTACTGAAATAATTTTTTACCAAAAACTGGACCAACTTTATTAATTGTTGCACTGAAAAATACAAACAATATTAATTCTTTTGGTGCTGGTACTATTGAAGTTGTGCAATTGTAGTTAGATAGAAGACTTTTGGCACCAAATTCAAAAGTACCAGCACTAACAGAATTAATAATACTTTGTATTTTTTTGGTCGAAAATATTGATTTCACATCATTTGTCATGAAAGTTGTTGAACGTTCACTAATACCAAAGAAGATATTACATACGTATCCTATTAGCAATGTATATTTTTTGCTTGTACTTGTTATTTTTCAAACTCAAAACCTCGTGTCCAAAATACCCGTATTTCAGACTTTACCACGGCTGTAACTAGAACACTGTTACTTTTTTTTAAAAAATGTCCAATTTAAATGTTGCTACATATAATCTCTTCTCAAATTTGGCCATCTCATATTGTCCATTTTTGAAAACAATTAACCCCATAAAAAAAATCAATTTAACTTTTGCTGGATACGATCTTATCTTTAATTCTGTTGTCTCAGGTTTTCAATTTTCGAGAAAAATTGCCCCCTCCACCCTCTCTAGGACGCTTTTTGGATGTAAGGAGATTTTTGATTCGAGTTTTTCTAAATAACGGACCATTTTTCTACTTTCTTCTTCAACTTTTTGGAAGTCGGTCAATAATACACATGATATCGTTCAAGGAGAAATAATATCAACATTTTAACACCCGAAAAAAACAGACAGGTATTATAAATTTGATGTGTGATTGACGTATCTCTGCTATTCCACTTCATTGAAATCGGTTCTCCCAAGCAAACGTTTTGGGCAATTCTTTATAATGACTGCCTCGCTCTCCACCGCCACTTATTAAAAAAAACGAAAAAGAATTATTCAGAATTTAGGTCATACTCTTCTTTATGTACTTATTTATGACCTAATATAAAAATCAGCATATTTTGAAGAAACATGGTTTTTCAATCCTTCTTTAAGGATTACGCCCCCTAGCGGTAAATCTAAATACTCGAGCGTTATTTCTAGCGATTTCCAGCTGCCAGTTTCGTCTAGGAGGTTTATTTCTTCTAAGCTGTATGATGAGAATAACGTGTTCTAGGCAAATTCCATCAAAATCTTAATGTGACGTGACCTTTTTGCAATACATTCTCAGGTAAAGCAAATTTTGTATGGGTCAGGATGCCAATCTGTGGCACAGCTGCAAATGCACAATAATTGTCATAATTAATTCAATTTATTCCATTTATCTGTTCTATACTGTTTGATAACCTGATCTTCTGATCACATTTCCGCTGTATATGTAAATACGAATTTTCGGAACTGGGTCAAGAGCCATCTATCTATATGTAGAGTGTCGACAGGAGACGGGGACCAGTAGTGTGTGTCCATTTGCTGCTGCTGCTGGCGCCGCCATTTTTAGTGTGAGTGTCACACCATCGCACCCTGTCGCAATTATTCATCCCTCAGTAAGTGGCGGGAGGGTGGGTGTGAAATATTAACAAGCTGTGCTCGCCTGGCTGCCTATGATGTGTTGTCGCTTTATTCGTTACGTGGACATTCATTCATTGTTTTTCAGCCACTTCAAAGACCGTAAAAAGTGCATAAATATGCATATACAAACATCCACATTTCAGGGTTATTTATTTGATAACAAATTGGTAAAATGTATTCGCTATGTACGAATCTACATACTGCGTGAAAATATATCTGGTATGGTAATGACGTTTGACTTTTTGGTTTTGTGGATATTTATGGATATCGTCGTTAATAAGCCCCCTTTTTTTTTGTAGTCTGCAAATGGCATACTTTTTAACAATGAGTTACAAAATGCGTAATTTTATTGTAGTTGTCTAGAAACACATCAAACTTGGAGTCTATACAGGGTGTTTCATAATATATGCGCAGGACTTGAGGATGTGATGGCTCATTCAAAAATATGAAAAAAAGTTTATATTAACTTACCCTCTAAAATGCACCAATCTCGAGATACAGATTGTTGAAATTGAAAAAATAAAATAGTTTTTTTTTTGTGAATATCTCTGGAGTCGTTTATCGTACAGAAAACGGATTTTGTGAGCATTTTCCACTCATTATAAGCTAAGTTTAGAGTCACAATTTTTTTTTTTGTTATGTCATAATTGGTGAAGATTTTGAAAGAGTAGTGGAAGTTTTTCTCCTCAATTTCTACGCCAATGGAGAAAGTATGGTTTTGAGATATACATTTGAACCGCCAATATTTTCTACACAAAAAAGGTACTCATGGTCGTGAGCTCTAAAGTCGACTCAAAACAGCTTGTTATGAGTGGAAAATGCTTACAAAAGCCGTTTTCTTTACGACAAACGGTTCCGGAAATATTTACAAAAAAAAGTTTTTTTTTTTCAATTTCAACAATCTGTATCTCGAGATTGGTGCATTTTAGAGGGTAAGTTAATATAAAGTTTTTTCATATTTTTGGAAGAGCTACCATATCCTTAAGTGCTGCGCATATATTATGAAACACCCTGTATAATTAGAGTACCTACTTTGCTTCTGGATCCATCACTAATCCAATGGGTAATAAAGAGTTTCTACAGTATATTCAGTATCAAAAACTATAAGGATAATTTACTGATTGAAGGCAATATTCTATGAAAGATAAATAAAATACTTACCGAAATATCAATTTTTACACTATGAAAACTATATTTTGAGGACGTTTGTCCATTTAAAAGCTGACCTAGACACTCATGCTACTATACGATTTACTTTTGCAGTTTTAACTCTTGAAATTGTAGTGCATATAATATAAAATTTCGTATCTGTCATTGTTTTTAATAATCTTGATTAATTCATTGATGTATCTAAACAAAATTAGTGGTTGTGGAGAATTTTTGAGATAAATACTGTGACGAGCCTGAAGAAGAAGGTATCCATCTGCACACCACTGGTCGCACCCTTGAATGTCACAGTTCACACGCATCTTCTGTTTGCAGACCTGCTATCGAATAGTTTCGAACCTAAGAGAAGCCGCTATTATGACTCCAGTGCCTTCTAAAATACCACACCAATACCTGCAACATGCGCGTGCCTGCAGCGAATGAAAGAGCCAGCGTAGTGTATAATTCAACGATTCGAGGGCTTAAATTATAGTTTGTTAATCCGTCTTAGCTCTTTTTCTATGTTTATTTGATTGGCTAAATAAATTGTTCTCAAGTCTACTTATTGTTTGCTTTCAATAGTTGAACCGAGTCACGCTACAATATAATAAAAATAATTTGTTCAACATTTCACGTGAAATTTTTTGTGACAAATAAATTATAATAATTGGAAGCCAATAAGGCTTGTTAGATATGATTATACATTGAGGTCATACTTCAGAAAAGAGTTGAGTTAATATATAAAATTATTAGCTGTAAGCACAAGACTCAATAAGACTTTCAAGTAGCTTTTCTCATTCGGGTAATAATTCTTTATAGAGGCATAAAATTGGTCTGGTAATGCTCAGGTTAAGAGATGTATTACATTAATAAGATAAAATGAGACTTATCCAAACCTTGTTAAAGGTTAACAAAAATCTCTGTTTACTTCTTCGATCACCTCGCTTAAAGCAAATATAGCTGAAAACATTTTGATGTATACTTAGTGCAAACTGCTGCTCGCGACTTCGACTGCGTGGAATTTGACTTCATAGTTATATCATTGAAAGATAATAACTTTTTTTAATGAAATCCGAAATTAAACCTATATTCAGCTCCCAGACAAGCTCAGTATTCCCGTGAAATCCGCATTAGAATCCGTTCAATAATTTCGGAGATCAACGCGAACAAACAAACATGGAGACAAAAAAAAAAGAAAATTGTTGTTCTGTGTTCTTTCACATTTCTCTTGTCGCCCCTCTCCATTTTTGATACATACCTCGGGTTCTATTAGGTAAATTTCTTATAGAAATATACCTATTGCGATCGTTCACACTTTTGAATTTCGAAAAAATTTCAACGGCATGTTGTTATATGTCTATAAGTTACTCCAAAAAAACATTTGGTTCAAAAGTTTATATATATATATATATATATATATGGGATATTACGAAATTTGTTAACACGATAGAGGTCGCAGTTTTAAAGGTATCAAGTTCAAATTTGCTACAAAAATCAATCTCTCAAATATCTCGGTCGAGTTCGTTATTGGGCAATATCGGGTAAGTAGTTTCAAAATGGCGACCATTCAAACATTTAACCTACAACTTTTGTTCAAAGCAATTTTTCATAAAATACACAGGTAAAAAAATAAAAATTATTAAAGAAAAATAACAAATATTGATAAAACATGAACACTCAATATAAATTTGATGTAATTGTACATTTTCTGGAGATCTTAATATAGACCCTGATTAAAAAAATATATAGTTTATTTATTGAAAAGAAATAGATGAAAAAAAATCTGCCTTGAAGTGGACTCGAACCCTGTCTGCTTTATATTCAACAGCCAAAACAAAAACCTCTAACCGCTAGGCTATGACAATTTTATTTAATAACATGTAGGTATACCAATGAAAAGGTTGTTAAGATTTCAATTCAATGAATTTTGAAAAATTTACCTTTCCGCTGACTACAGGCCATCGGGATTTTTTTTAATTATATTTATAGCTTTAATACACAAGAATTAACACTGAAAGTTTGTGGATTTATTCATATCCCATCTTCCATGAAGATTTAAGAATGTTAACCGTTCGATAAGTATCTACTTTCTTCCAGCTTCGCTTCTTATATTTGGACTGGTTATGTTATTTTTCTTTCCTCGTCCTATATCTTATTGTCCAATTTTCCATTTTCTTACCAAATTTCAGCAAATAAAACAAACAATAATTCATTCAAATGCATTCAACTACCAACTTTCAATTTTGCAATGAAATTCTTGCAAAAAACCGTTGATGATTAGTCAGTGATACTGACTTATCGAAATTGATGGCATCGTTAGACAAGTCTTCCAAGTTCCATGAAAAATGACATCCCAGCTGCTCTCGTTATCTAATGAGTTTCCATCGAGAGCGGAGATAGGGTGGGAGGAGTTGTAGGTACTAGAAGTAGTTTGTACCCGTTTTCCACCATCATCTCTCAACAACAATTATGGGACCGATAGATCTTCATTATCGGTGAATCCCTGAGCAACTCGTTTATCGAGATATTCCTGTTTCATTTTGGCTATGCCGCCACTGAGAACCGCCGCCTCCGTTGTGTGAACTAAAAATAACACCTACATTTTGCAGCATTTTCACAAGATTGCTTTTCATTTTGACTGGAAATTTCTTCGTTATTTTGTTTAATATTGCAAATTCTATGCGAAGAATGAACAAACACATGACAATAAATTGCGGTCTGGATGCGGATATTTCGTAGGAAAAATTGAATGTGACAGAAAATAGAAATGCGGGAATATGGAATAGGAAAATAGAAGCACCTTATCAAACATCAAAAAAAATACAATTGAATATAAAACGGTGCGCTTTTTTGAGAATATTCAAAATACATAATGAAGTGCGTATGAAGCTTCAATGCTTTAATAAAATTTTATTATTTTAATTTTAATTTTGATTTCTGAGTAATATAATAACAACAGAACATACTCAGAACTGGAACAAGTCTGCACATACTTCATATTATCAATTATCAAATTTGGTTATTTTGCCTATACTTTAGTGAATTTATGTATTGCAATAAACTGATGAACGCATTTTGAAAGAGATTGAACCGCATTCTAATTGCACAATCATGCATCAAATTAAACCAGGCTGATGTAAAAGTTAGAGTGGCGGAAAATTAACGGAAATAGACCGTTTGTCCATCGTATAGGAAAGGTAATAATCAAATCCAGTATGCCTTTGATAGTACCTACTAATAATTTGGGCGTACACTCCTAATATGGTTATCAATAATCGCATTATCTTCCTATACATATAATAAAATTGTAACTGGCTGAGGTCTGTACAGTGCATCCCATTTTGGTTGAGACAGCCAGGTATCTCGGTTGTTGTTGAAGATAGAACCTTGCGGTGTTCACGTTTCTGTGTCACTTTTTTGTGAAACTCAAGATGGCCTGAGCGGATTTTGCCTAACTTCTTTTGTTCCTAGGTTATAGGACGTTTTTGAAAATTCCCACTTTCTGGATTCCCCACAGATCTACGAAGTTTCTCAGCGATAATGTCAAATTGAAAACTTATCCCATAGGGAATTTTATGCAAAATCCAGTGGCGGACACTTTTTTTTCGGGGTATTTTAATGGATGTACGACTCAAACTTATTATTTTTTTCAATGAAACAGCCTGTATTTTATTACCTCATTAAATTCCTAAATTTTGTCCTTCAAAATAATATATAGTATATGAACATGGAGTTTTTAAAAATGCTCCAAAATCACTGAAACATTGAATTTTAATAGTGGGCTATGGTTTCTTCATACAAAAAAGGTTCCAATTGACGGAATATTACTTGTGAATTTTCCATGAAAGAAACAAAAACAATACTAACGCTAATTCACTAACAAAACACATAACTTATTTATTGAATTGTTCAATTTGATGTCCATTTTCCTTAACACATAATTGACTCACTTTCTCAATACGTCTTAATGCATTTCAAATATTAAGGGCCGTCTTTGTAAATTCTAGAAAGCTTCCTCTGTTGTTGCTTATAATAATATATAAAGATAAAGTTTTCAAAAATGCTGTAAAATTACTAACACATTGAATTTTAATAGTACCATGGATTTCAAAGTCTTACTACAGGAATTATTATTTGTGATTTTTTTATAGTAGGTCACAGAGGATACAAATATTGTTGTTGCCTTTTGGAGCATTGTTTTATCAAATTATTGTGGAGGAATCAACAAATCTGCCTTCATGATAATCAATTCTGATGGGTTCTATTGGGTTTGTGCTTGGCGATATTGTGAATTTGAGAAATTTTATAATAGCTTTAAGATTTTTTGGGAACGAACAGTATGATATCATAAAATGTTTCAATCAGTGCCATGAAAATGTTGACGAAGCATTAGAATCATATTTAAAAATGCAAACGAGTATTTTAGACATTGTATGATATTGCTTTCAAAACTTACCTGTTTAAATATGATTCTAAAGCTTCATCAACATGTTCATGGCATTGATTGAAACATTTTAATATATCAAACTATTCGTTGTTCTAAAGAAATTTCAAAGCCATTATAAAATTTCACAAAATTGCCAAGCACAAACCCAATAGAATAACCTATTTATTGTTATATGCCATGAAATCTTTTTACGTATTAAAATAAGGATATTTTACAATCAGCTGTAGTAATATACACACAAATATGCTTCTCAAGATAAGATTTTCTGCCGTTAAGTTATTAAGAATGAAAGTAAACGATAAAAATAGAACAATCTTTAAGGGCTCTTCAATCAATTCCGAAGCTCCCCAATAAAAATGCCGTATTGACATCTTGTTCCTGAACCCTTCTTTTTCTGTTTCCATTTCCTACTATATAGTATCGATTCTGCGGTGTACGCACTTTTTTTTAAATGCTTATAGGAGGTTTTTAATATCGGAATTTCGGGGCAATTTATTATAATATTTGTGTCAATAAGGTAGCGAACGAGCGGAAATTAGGTGATAAATCGTATTTGTTATTGTTTGTCTAAGAAGCTTACGGCTTTTTTGACTTTGTCGTGTCGCCCCTCAGATGGGGGAGAAGGGGCAGTAGCAGAGACTACGATGATATATGTGGACCTTTGAATTGCAATCGTTCATCTCAAGCACCGCCATATTTTATCATCTACGATATATTTTGAAAGACTTTTCGTATTATAACAGCTAAGGTTTGATCAATGTTCTTGGTTAATTTATTGGCAATAAAAAGCTGATTTTGAACAAAATATTAAACAATCTTGTTGATGTCACCAATATATTAGATATACACCATCTCATTTTCATTAATTATTAGCTGATAATAAAATATATTCAGCCGTATTCATAATCCAATCTTTCATCTGAACCTTAATCGTACAGTAGCGTAGATAAAACAGGGACAAAGTCAAAATGTGTTAATTAGTATTTTTGTATTTTATTTGTTTTCTATCTACGTGTTTTTTATGCTTTTGAAAACTCCAAATTTCCATCACCTGATTAGAGAGGTAAGCAGAAAATATACCTTCAAGTTTAAGATTGTTATTATTGAAAACAAGACGCCTACATCCTAATGGCTCAGATGCCTTTCACAAAATCCTGGAGGATTACGAGCCTCGTAAACATTCACTTATACAAAGGTTTGAGGAAAAGTTTTGTATCTGCATGGGAAAGTCATCCGTCAGAATAACTATTCTAACAGAAAATGTTGATGTCGATGACATTAGGACACGTAAGGAACAAAGTCCTAATAGGACTAGGATAGCAGGTACCTACCTACTATTTAATATTCATATGTCATGTTCATGTCGTGTAGTGTGGGGGGAATTTGTCAAAAAGCAATGATGATTTACTGGACCTTTTTCTGATAAAACCTGGATATGTTTATATGGTTATCATGGCTTCAGACAGACAGACAAATGGCAGTAAATATCCAAATGGACTCAGTGCTCTGAAACGTGACTAAATTTCTGTTGAAAACCGGACACCGATACATTTTACTCGATTACAATACTTTCCGGGTGCCCCGGTGGTCTAGTTGGTAAGACGTTGGACTTCTAACCGAGAGGTTGTAGGTTCGAGCCCAACTAGGTCAAGGACTTTTTCCATACATGAAAAATTTCCTAAAAAATTCCGGGGGTAGAAGGATCGCTATAAAATGGCAAAATCTAGCGGTCGACATCACTTGCCCCTTACCAACCCGCGTTGAGGCAGCGTGATAAGGTACGCCTCAAAAACCCTCTGATCTGGTAAAATGGCATGTCTCTTAGAGACATATCGGTGGTTCGGAGTCCACCTTAATTAAGCCTTAGGTACCCTTATCAGTTGCAATACTGAAGAGGAGGCTTGTTCAGGAGTGGACGCAAAAAGGGCTGACGACAATACCTTCCTTGCTAGACTACTTAGTTTAGCGTGACACCTGCGTTATTTATGGATACAGTTTAAGGATTATCATAAAAAGTGTCAAAAATGAGCCTACGTATTATCTAATTTATGTGTGTATTGTGTATAAGCACAAAGTCGAACATTGCCGCAGCAACGCTGTTATCGATGCCCACCCCAAAATATGTCAAAGCTTCAAAGGAAGCGTACAATAGAAAACAGAGCGCCTCCATGAAGCTCTATGGCTGGCTATTAATTTTAATCCCCTCCCAGTTTGGATAGTCTTCCTTTACCACAGAGACCAATTTCGGTTTATATGTATGTATGTATATAGGTATAGAGATGTCGAATGGATATATGTATTTCTGTACTGTACGATGGACAACTGAAATAATAATCTTCTCTTTACAAGCCATATTGTTCCACATCCAAAATGTGAAATATGACCGTGAACTCAAGCCGGATTATATAGGTCGTATCACATGAGGGGGGGCCGATACATTGGTCGATGAATGAGTTTAGTAAATTTGAAAAGTGAATTAGTTGTGACCTAAATGATGGGGAGGAGGTTGAAAAGGTCATCAAAACAGATCCTAGTATATGACTTGCATTGAACTGAAGTACCTGTAACGTTTATATACGGTAAATTTATCAAGAATAATAAATCAAAAAGCAGGTAATTGTAAATCAAGTGTTTATGAACTCACTTGCGGTGATTGCTTGAATGTTTACTTAGGTCAAATTGGCAGAAATTTGTACGCCTATATTAATGAAAACATGATCTCATTCATATATCAACTAATGCAGACTATGCGCTACATATCAATGATAAAAATCATACATACAAGTGATAATCTGAAAATCGTATACACCGAAAGGAAATGATATGAAAATAATTTACTTGAGTCATAAGAGCTTATGTTCTTATTACGTAATTATACATTAAATAAAACTTGTTCGATGGAAATCGGATTTCAATCTATATAATTTAATAAGAAAGTAATTTTACACATATATGCTCTACCCGAATGCTGTGTTCTATGCAGAATAGTGCGAGTGATAGAAAAAAATAACACTTTTCATACCAGCCTGGAAATCGATCAAAGTCCAAACCATTAATTTCGACAATTTGTCAGCATCTTTCCATGTTATATATATATATATATTATATCGAACTGGCTGATTTATGAGTATTGTACAGATTGATGAATGGTGTATATGTGGTAGGATGGGGTCGTAGACGTGTTTGGGGAAAGCGCAACATATCGATCTTGTAGACGGGAAGAGTCGAGCAAAGACAAATGTCTTAATGAACGTAAAGCTTGCTGACTTATAGTCGAAAATGTGCGAAATATACGGGGTGTCTTGAGAGGATATTTACAAAAATAATACGCCAATTTAAGGATAATAAATATTTTTGATAAAGAATTTGACCAACGTTATCAGTTGGCGCACTGAAACGTACAGAATAATGATAATTTTATTGTTGCTGATACTTTTGATGTTGTGCAGTTGCAGTTAGATTGAAAACTTTTGGCACCAACTTCACAATTACCAGCACCAATAGAAATAATATTATTTTGTACTTTTCAGTGCACCAACTGATAACGTCGATCCATTTTTTTCAAAAAAATATTTATTTCTCACTTTCGAGTTTTCTTTGGAATTAGTTCAATTGGTAAAGATGCTGAAGTCTGTCGCAGTTAAGATTTTCAAAGTAACAAGTCAAATAGTGACCGTTGTACTACTACGGAAGGTGGTGTACAAGGTGTTGAAAATAAAACTTTTAGAAGCAAAGTGCGAACATTGAAGTATTACGCAGGTTAACTCACCCCACAACCTTTAGCACAGGGTTAAACGTTACAATAGTTTCGTAATGGACACTTTTTCTCAAATGTTATGTTTTTGAATGGCAAACATTTTTCAAAATACTTGTTTGATTATACCATCATTATGATTCCAGAGTAGAATATCTATCTAAGAATATAAACCCAAATCTCATTCAACTGTATATTTTTCACATAATCATCCCACAAAGATTACACTGACATTTCATTTTAGATTTTAAGCACTAATTGTAATTGAATATTTTTTTATGTAACAAAATTTCTTATTAATTTATAACTTGCTCTTTCGTATTCAATCAGATCTAAAAAATTCATCGGCAATTCATCAACTGCATCGATACTGAATATCTATTTATATTTGAAGCAAATTGAAAATACTCTATCGATCACAACATCTATAATACTTAGACTCTATCAATTATTTAAAAAGTTCAAGCGACCGTAACTGACCTCCTCTTTTGCTGCACTTTGATTTCTCGGGAATTATAACCAACAACCTACCAATACTACGGCAAGAATTTGATTGATGGTTTTCGAAAGTAAATTGCAGGAGTATTAAATGACGGTCATTAAGTTTAATATATTATAAGCAAAATAGTTATTTCCTTCGACATATATCGGGTGACCAGTCACGATATGCAATGTTGGTAGGTACTCTTGGAACATGGGTATAATTATTTTTGATAAATATCTATTTGAAAACTATAAACGGTTATTGTTGAGTTCATAAATATTGTGATAGAACGATTGACATCATTGGAAAAATAGTTCTGAATTATAGAAACGCAATTTCAATCAAAAGGTTTGAGCTTTTCATTTATTTTAATATGTATACGAGGCTCTACATACTTTCACAACCGGTCTTTTTTCATCCATCCTCTGCAGGTGTTCCCACCAAGATAGCTGTCTCTCTTCAACGTATTCTAGGGTTGGCTTTATTTCTAGATTTTGTCTCCATCTCCATCTATCACTATCTTTAGCTTTTCTATATTTTCTCCAACCATCATAACTTTGGTTTTATTCTAATTTATTCTTAATCCATTTTCTTCCAATGCCTTATTCCATATGTTTAAATTAATTTGTAGGTATTTTTCACTTTCAGTCAGTATTACCACGTTATCTGCACATGCTCATTTTCTTCTTGATATTCTTTCTAGCCGAGTATGTTCTATTTCTAAATTCCTGGTTCAGGGCTTGTGTTTTTTAATAACATCATCCATGAATATGATAAACAAAAGCTGACTGAGGCTCCCTCCTTGTCTTAGTCCTGTACAAGTTGTAAATGTTTCTGAGGCTATATTGTTTCTAATTACTGATTTAAAGTTGCCTATAATATTTCGTCTTACTCCTTCAAAATGTTCCATATTTTATGTTTTATACACAATCGAAAGCTTTTTCTATGTTTAGAAATGCCATATAAACTTTTCTTCTTTCTTGGGTTGCTTTTTCTGTGATTTGAAAACATGGTACTGCGTAATTGTTCCACCTCTAAGTCCGGTCTGTGATACTTCTAATGTACATTCGATCTTTGCTCTTATCTCTTTTATTTTCTCAAACATTTTCATCGCTGTACATAACAGGGTTATTCCTCTGTATTTATTGCAGTCCTTTGCGTCTCCTTTTCCAATATTTTTGATCATTTCCGATGTTATCTTGTAATATCCGGGAGCCTTCTTATTCCTTAGATCCTTTATTACATCTATACTTCTTCCATGGTTATTTCATTTTCCTCTTCTTGTTGTAGTATTTCAGTTTGTTCTTTTTGTTTTACTTCTAGTGAATCATTGAGTAGTTCCATAAAATACTGCTTCCATTTTTTCATAACATCTTTTTCTTCTGTTATTAGTTCACCGTTCATATTTGTGATGATCTGCGACAAATAACATCTTAACAATAAATTTCATTGTGTACCTATGTTTATTTCCTTCATCATAGTAGAGGGCACGATGTATGTATGGTATGTGCACACCCGTCTGATGACGATCACGCGTCTTAAAGTTACACTTTTGGTCAGTTAACTCTAGCCGCTTGTCCTCGCTAAAAGAGCTTTGCTCTAAATAAATGCGATCAGGAGCTTATCTATGAAAATACGAATAGTGCTAGAACTAAGAGAAAGTCTAGATGAAAAAATACATGAATGAAAAGTCAACAAAATTACGAGCCATCATACTTATATTTGAAGGTATTAACACTCATTTGAGAGAGAAAACTGGGAAAAAAACTCTTGATAGATTTTTACATTACTAATCCCAATATATGACAATTAGCAACCAACAATTAAATCAACAATCTAACATTTTGGAATGATCATTTCAACATTTCATTTAACAACATCATCAATATTGATTTGGACATTCAAACAAAAATCCCTTCTCATATTATATTCTATATATGTTTCATTTCACATTATCCATGAGACGCTACTGGGCTGTTGTAGCACATTTTATGTAGCATTTCAGTCTTCTGTTCAAAGCGATATGCAACGAAGAATATCGACTAAATTGCGTTCACAACACTCGATGATCAAACGTTTTTACATTCCTCTACATCGATGCTATGGCACCATTGTGTCTGTCTGGATTATAGCGGGAAATTTGATACCTTTGAGAATGCTGGATTATATTTGCTTTCATTTTTGTAGTTTACCGTTTCTACAGTTGGACGCTATAGAAGCTGGCAAAGAGATAAGGGTTGGGGGGGGGGTTGGGTGTAGTATTATATGATGCTGTAGAATAAAAATCCACAGAGTCGCAACAACGATAGAAGTGATTGTAATATGTCAAGCTTTAAGAATTTTATTTTTCTCTTCTCTTAATCTTAATCCGGATCTGGGACAAACACTTTTATTGCTTATCTATATTTCGAACAAAAGGTGATAATGAGGATCGTTGGCTTATATTAATTTACAAACTTCTTAGATTTCTGGTCGTACTATACGTGGCGATAATATTATATCTGTGGCTTTTAGCTCTGAGAACGCGTCACAATATTACATATGATCCTCTCTCATATGGTCTGAACGTTATATTATCCTGTATGAATTTTTATACGATCCATCAAACTGTATTATAGCGCGTTCTGGATATGTTGTGCTTTATGAAAATGCATAAACTGAAAAATCACGTTGGTAGCTAGCCTGAGTGTTGCTAGCCTTGTGTGATTTGTTTGTCCATAAAAATGGTAACGATGAAATGTGATGGCAGGTTTTGCCGAGAAATTTTACTCAATATATATTTAGAAAACTTTCTGTTACGTATTTCTCGCGAAATTTAAATAAATCAACACTTTCTGCCAAATGCCAGGAGCTCAGAAATCTTGATGTATTTAAATTACCTGTCTGTTATTTATTATTCTACTGAAATGTGTTTATTGAAACTATACCGGAATCACTGTTGTAACACTATCTCTATCTAATATATAGAAATGTAATGCTCGAGTCCTACGGGCTTAAGAATTTCACTGGAACCAAGTCAATAACGCACAATCCCTGCTGGTACAGTATAACTGAGCATTTTTATAAATTGTGTTTTCTCTTGCTGTTCCCTCTTCAAAAGCGATTCAATTTTGCCAAGAAATTGAGAGAGAAAACATCGTTTTCAAGAAAAGATTGTAATTATACCGAAAGGTTATCGAGTTCGTTTGACAAACTTTGTTGTGGAACAAGTCGAACGTGAAAGTTGTATTTAACAACGTGAATAGATAAAAAAAGAGCAAGTAATTAAAAACGTGAGATATTTATAATAGAGTTGTTTTCTTATTATTGGCGTTGGATAAAATAAAGCATAAGATAGACAAAATAAATTGAAATATGTATCGTTATAATATTATGATAAAAATAAATAAAAGATAAAAGATCTCATCGAAATAAATTCACTAAGCTCAATTATTGCCGTCACGACTTTTGACGATTATCTATATGACTGAAAATCTATTTCATAGATAATCATCTTCCTAGGAAATTAGGAGAGTTCCGAACGTTCCGAGATATATGAGACTTTTCTATATGAACTTCCAAGTTTGAAATTGTGAAAAGCAATATTTTTGTTTTATTAAAATGATCATTCGATAGAATTCTCAAGATCATAATTCATTTCTCATTGTAAAGTTTGACTTGACTTTGTCATTCGAATGATTTTTATTGTTTTTAAATAGTTTTTATTACTTTCGGTTCTTGTATCGATGAACTCCGCAGCGATTTCTCATGCATCATACGGTCAAGAGACTAGAAATTTCGAATTCGTACTTAGATCACAGACATAGCGTCGTCTGTTAAGCTCCAAGTGTAATCCAATATTGATTAATTATATTATCTCATTCAAGATCAAACTATTTCTTCATCATGGAACGGCAATATCGGACAATGGGATCCGCCACTGGAATTACGCACGACCATGGAGCGTATATATACCTCTCTGTTCTCTGGTATATAGGTATTCTCTGGCAGATCGTCGTATATATTACTCTATGGTTATGTCGTGCTCTTCACTGTCAGCTGTCGCCTGTTGCAATTGTCAGACGTTGAAAACACAAATTTAAAATTTAATTTTGTGTTGTGGTAGTAGTTTTTTATGGAACTGCAGTTGTTGGCAAACAGATATACATAAGTTATAGTTCAAATCAAGAAAAGGAGAGATAGCAATAGTACTCATCGGTACGGTTCAAATCTTGAATGCCTAATTAGAACTATTTTTAATTTTTTTCAATAATTCCATTTGTTAATCCTATCTTCTGTTGACGCTGATTAAATTCAGGGTGTATAAAGGGTTTGTGTCCTATACCTACCTCTACCTGAAAAATTCAGAAAGTACATTGCATGTTGCTCATATCTTTATATGTATTTACTATATGCAATTACCGTTGCACGTATATTTACAAAATCTAAAAGTAAAGAAACATTCTATGCACTCTACTCGAACACGATATCCTCGACAATAATTTATCTAGCTATATAATATGTAATAATGTATGTAAATAGTACATAGGTACCTATATGTGGAATTGACGATGTAACTTTGATGAGTTCTTCAATTTGAAACCTATCTATCTATCTATCGTTTCGTGTACTTCATAATGTATTGAACAAAAAATAATGTTTCCTACTCCATTCTCATTTTTTCAAGTAAACCTACCTTAATTCTCAATTTTAAGTTATATCAATTCTTCTGACAGATGTCAGTTTGAAAAATAAGCTAAGCGCTTTTCATCAGTCGTGTTGCAGCCTATTCACAACTTCATAGCGAAAACGGTCAAATACCAGACAATTTAAAAAGTATTTTCTCAATCAGCAGAAAGTTGACAGCACGATGTCTTTTTTATAGCATAGGGAGAAATGGGGACCAAAATGGCAGTCGAGAATATATATAGTTTGTTTCACGAATGATAGCGTATGTCATGAAAACAGGAGAAACGAATCAATTCAACTGATGGGAGTAAACCAGTGGCGTAACGATTTCGAGATAAAATAAGATATTTACATTTTTTCAGACGCTTCAAGGAAGTTCATATAATTAGATAGAAAAAAGCATCCATTGATTAAATAAGCAATTATATGACAGGCAGAAACATAAAATACAAATCTTTTGCTTGAGTTATAAAATATATATTTATTCATCTGAATTCTCGGAAATGTCACTTTGACTTTGTGACGCCTATTAAATAAAGATTGCGTTGCCTTCGGACATACGAGCAGCGCCTTATCACATGGTATTGAAGGAGATAAGCTTGAAATTCTCATGTCGAAGCTTAGACCGACAAACGTAGTAGAGAATTTCATGATAAGGGGATGCGATGAGAAGTATTGCGTGATGTACGTAGCTCGTGAATGATTACATACAATAGCCATAATTCGTGAAACAAACTATACTTATTCTAGAGAGCATGATTAGTAACTACTTGATTATTGATTACTAATCAGTCATATCTGTGGACATGGCCAGAATATAAGGTTGTTCGAACAATATTTTGGAATAGTTTCAAACAGTTTCTGTGTTCCGCGTGACTGTGAAGCCTGCGCATTTTAATTTCTCGAAATTGTTTGGTTGTTCGCACGCCTTTTTTAAATAGACGCAGCTTCAAAAATATGTTTTTTGTGCGAAACATTTTTGCGGATTAACCAGTCCGTTCATATTTGGAAAATGAATAAAACATGCTAATTCTGCGATGAGCTACGGACCATAAATAATACTGAAGATGGTGATGTATATTCAAAGAGGGGTCTCGGTCTTACCCACATGATGGTTATTTATATCACACCAATCCAAAAGCCTCATATAAGTCGGTAGAACTGGGGAGAATAATGCAGATTAGCAAACGCGCAAACCAGACTCACTTTCACACAAGTAGGTAGTGGCAGGTAGATAGCCAGGTCGATTTTGTATGTTGTTCCTCGTTTAGAATTTATGTTGCCCGCCCATCCAGAAAGAGGATATCTCACGTTGAGGTAAACAACATAATTTAGATTCGTGCTGGCAGAGATTCATCCTATGGAGTCGAGTCATTACTCCAAAAAGCAGGCTCTAAGTAATTTATGGATACAGAATCCTAAATCTATTAGCAATTTCCCTCTTTTGGGATAAAGGTTATCTTTGAATGACTTCATTTTATATTTATTTAGTTGGTTACGAGTATTGCATTTTGATCATCACATAAATAATAATGTCTATGTATATACATGGTGTCCCTCCAGAAACTGCGTCCATTGATATACATGGTGTTTCCGAATAAGTGCAAACGTTTTTAGGGGGTGAATCTTTGTCGAAAATTAAAGGGGTCTTTCATGTAAACAAAAGCTCTTAGACCTCCAAAAATGAGAAAAGAAAATCTTTTTTTCTTTTTGGAAGTTGCTGAAAAGATGAAACGATTAGGGATTTTTCGGTGTGAAACCCTCTATCTCTAAGTCCCAATCGAACTGATAGACTCTCTTAAAACAGTCCAGTGACATTTTACACACAAATATAGCGAAAAAACAAACAAGAAAATATCCACAGAGCTCAGAGATAATTCTTTGGGTATTACTGATATGGAACCCTCCACAAAGGAGGTCCAATTACACTTACACCCACTACCAGATCATTCTAATAACATTCTACATATATACGTGTTAGAAAGACAACCGAATTCCATCCATGAAATTCAGAAAAAGACTTTCAGGTACGTAACCCACCACCATAGAGTTCCACGGGCACTGGACGTATGACAGTATCTTTACTTAAGGTATGATACACGTGTACAAAATTTGCTTGAGATAACTCGATTAGTGTAAGAGCCAATATGGATCAGTAGGTATTTGCCTGACCAAGGACATGACCTTGTATTTTCTTAATTCAAAAAATCCCGATGGCCTGTAGTCAGCGGAAAGGTTAATTTTTCAAAATTCATTGAAGTGAAATTTGAACAACTTTTTCATTGGTATACATACATGTTATTACATAAAATTGTCGTATGTGTCATAGCCTTGCGGTTAGAGGTTTTTGTTTTGGCTGATGAATATAAAGACATGGTTCGAGTTCCACTTCAAGGCAGAATTTTTTATTTCGCCTATTTCTTTTCAATAAATATACTATATATTTTTTTAATCAGGGTCTATATTAAGATCTCCAGAAAATGTACAATTACATCAAATTTATATTGAGTGTTCATGTTTTATCAATATTTGTTATTTTTCTTTATTAATTTTTATTTTTTTACCTGTGTATTTTATGAAAAATTGCTTTGGACAAAAGTTGTAGGTACTGATAATATCTATAACCTAAAATTATTTTTGATGATATTTACACAACGGCTCTTTTTTGATAATTTTTTTAAATGTTTGAACGGTCGCCATTTTGAAACTACTTACCCGATATTGCCCAATAACGAACTCGACCGAGATATTTGAGAGGTTGATTTTTTTAGCAAATTTGAACTTGATACCTTCAAAACTGCGACCTCTATCGTGTTAACAAATTTCGTAATATCCCATATATATATATATATATATATATATATATATATATATATATATAAACTTTTGAACCAAATGTTTTTTTGGACTAACTTATAGACATGTAACAACGCGCCGTTGATTTTTTTTCGAAATTCAAAAGTGTGAACGATCGCAATAGGTACATTTCTATAAGAAATTTACCTAAAAAGATGCTACATTTGTTGTAACAACAAACAACGGCATTGACTTTTGAACGCCATTTATGAGAGAAACCGCGTTTTATATTTTTATTTTCTAATCATCGATATTATCATACATAGCAATAAAATTAAATCACTGCTATTTACTATTTTGTTATTCTTTCAAAACTAATGTTGGCAATTAAAAATCGAGCTGACTTGCCTCTGGAGCTAGCTGAAACTCATTGTGTAAATACCAAAGATATCACGTATATATATATATAGCTACTCAAATAATATAAATGAGTCTCCTACCTACGCTTTCTGTTGTTACTTGGAACAATAAGTAATTAGACACAACAAAGGCATATGTGTATAGGTATGTATGTATCTGTGTACCTTCTTGGGAGAAGGCAGCCCTAACGACCTCCACACAAATTTCCATTGCTGATGAGGTTCGCATCTATATCTACAGAGGGTAGGTATATACACTCTGGTGCCGAAATCCACCACTAGCGCTACCGCTCGCGCTGAAAAGGTAAATTGGCAAACATTATGCGTTCCAGGTAGTTGCCACATTTGAATACTCCCACGTTGGTCTGTGGAAATATATATATAGTATACATACATATATACCTAGACACTTTGATATCGCGACCTACTTTGCCGGCAGGCATATTTGCCATCAGTTTGGCTCCGGATAGGATCGAATTTAGAATTTAGAGGCACAGTCTGGCGTGCTGTTGCTTCTGTGGCTATGTACCGTAAAATGCGGATGTATACAAATGATGAGCCTTTTTTCGAGAATGTGATATTGTTGTTATATCTTAATTTATAAAATTTAGGGATCTTTGCTACTTGTCGTCTTTTTCTCTCCTCTCCCCTCATACAAAGTGCAAAATAAAAAAACCCCAAGGGCTTGTAGCCAGCGGAAAGGTAAATTTCTCAAAATTCATTGAATTGAAATTTGAACAACCTTTTCATTGGTATACCTACAAGTCATTACATATAAAATGCTGTATGTATCATAGCCATGCGGATAGAGGTTTTTGTTTTGGCTGTTGAATATAAAGCAGACAGGGTTCGTGTTCTACGTCAAGGCTGAATTTTTTTTTTCGCCTATTTCTTATCAATAAATATACTATATATTTTTTTAATCAGGGTCTATACTAAGATCTCCAGAAAATGTACTATTACATCAAATTTATATTGAGTGTTCATATTTTTTCAGTATTTCTTAATTTTTATTTATTAATTTTTATTTTTCTTTCTGTGCATTTTATGGAAAATTGATTCGAACAAATGTAGGTACTGATTATATCTATAACACAAAATTATTTTTGATGATATTTACACAACGGCTCTTTTTTAATATTTTTTTCAAATGTTTGAACGGTCGCCATTTTGAAACTACTTACCCGATATTACCCAATAACAAACTCGACCGAGAAATTTAAGATATTGATTTTTGTAGCAAATTTGAACTTGATACCTCCAAATCTGCGACCTCTATCGTGTTAACAAATTTCGTAATATCCCATATGTATATATATATATATATATATATAAACTTTTGAACCAAATGTTTTTTTGGACTAATTTATAGACATATAACAACATGCCGTTGAAATTTTTTCGAAATTCAAAAGTGTGAACGATCGCAATAGGTACATTTCTATATGAAATTTACCTAAAAATCTGAGAAAATAGAACGGTAATTATTTTTCTGGGACTATCATGGACAATGGCATCGTGAAATAAAAATTTAATTTGGAATTCTCTCACGAAACCTTTTAAATTCTTGAAATGACTTATATCTAAAATTATTGCAGAATACGTTTCCAAACAAATCAACAGTATTTTCAAAATGAAGCAGACTCTGCAGTAAAACATAGTATAATTTACACTGCAAAATGACTCTACAAAGTGTTAAAAACTTTTTTTTTCTTGTATATGTCAACATGTAAGCCGTATTTTTGAAAATTTAACAATTGTTTTTAATAACGAAACAATTATCTACATTTTGAAAAAAAAAAGATTGAAATTAGACTATAGAAGAAAAAGTTATACATTAAATTTGATGTAATTATTGGTTGTCCGTAACGTAAAACTACAAATTCTCTAGCAGAAGTTTTTAAAACATAAGGAAATAAGGCAAAATTAAAAAAAAATTGAACTTTAAATACCCTGTATCTTGAAAACCTGCAGTATTTGTATAAGGACTATTGAGCTAAATCAACATATTTTGGGGTCCAGAATCTATGGTTTGGAGATTGGACAATCTTAATGAATCACCTTGTATATAGTAATACAGTCAAATTTGAATTCTGATATGTCGTAGCAGACATTGGCTATGAGATTATTCTTTAAGGTTAATTTGAGTATAGTCATACTCAGCTTTTTGAGATGTGTGGGTAATGAATTGTAAATATTAATAACAAAATTATATATTCTTGTTGATTCAAGTCTTTGTTTTGATATCTGTATATCGTTCCTATGGCGAGTATTATAAGAATGATTTGTGCTATTAGTTGGATGTTTGGAGTCATTTTCTTTTATGTTAAGTAGATGGCAGAATATGGTTTCAGATGGTGGTAATGTCATTTATAAACCACGGCTTACATGAGTCATTCCTTTGTAGACCCACGATTGCTCGAAATGCTCTTTTCTGCAGGTTGAATACATCTTGCACATGTGTGTGAACCAGATTGTCAGTCCATATGTCATTGTACTATGGAATATCGCATGATAGGCAGCTATAGTGGCATTTTGGCCAAGGTCATTTTTAAATTTTTTTTAAGGGCATATACTTTTCTTGACAAGTTGATTGTTAGATTATCATTATGAATTTGCCACGTTAATTTTGTGTCAAAGCATATTCCCAATGTTTTTACAGCTTCTATTTCTTTTTGTTCGATTTGAAATGTTAATGTGTGTATTGAAGTGTTCAGCAAAAGTTGTGTCATCCGCGAAAAGTGTAAAGTGTTGAGCTGTTTGGAAGGTCATTTATATATAACTGGAATAATAGAGGACCTAGGACACTACCCTGTGGTTCACCATTGGTAATTGGAAGCGACTCGCTCAAACTGTCATTCGCGAATACACACTGCATTGTTTCAGATAGATATGATGATAATAATGTTAATGTTTCTCCTCTCAGTCCATAGTGTTCCATGAATAAAATTTCTTTGGAATCACAGTCAAAAGCTTTATTGAGATCTAAAAAAATTCTATTGTTTTCAAAACCCTCTTGAGTATAGGAGACAATGCTGTCGAAATACTTCTATTTTTCATAAATTCCAAACTGTGCTTCTGTAAGTAGTTTGTGCGGTTCTAGAAAATTCGTTATTCTGATGGCAATAACTTTTTCTATGATTTTTGCTAAAATTGTAATCAAGGCAATTGGGTGCTAGTTAGATTTTATTTCTGGATCTCCTGATTTGTAGACTCTTTCGTATTTAGATAAAAAGGAATTTTGTTAATTAGCTAATAGATATAATTTGGATTTTTACAGCCATACTCATAAACAAAACAAGTTCAGCAATAGTTTAGTTTAATAAACTAATGCTATCGTGGTAATTAACAAGCAATAGTATCGAAATATTAATTGCACTTTCCTAGTGCTGTAACCCGGAAACTCGTATTTCAATTTTCAATTTTCCTTCTTGGGGGGCCGTTCGCCTTAGGTATACGTATTAGTCCATGTCCTGAAAACTACCGAAACATTTTTACGAAACTTGCGTTGTTTCCTAAGCTTTAGTAAATATAATTAATAGTTTCAGAGAAACGCGTGGACAAGAATAAAAATACCGGTAATGCGGCAGTTTAGGATTCCTAATTTGGGAGTGATTTGGCGCATGCGCAATAATACAAATATGACCGTGATTTGTCCACAGTGTTGCCGATAATATTTTTATAATATGATGGTAAATATTCTGTCATTATTTCATCAAGTAGTTCATTTATTCATTAGAATTTATCACAGTCTTACAGTAGATATTTATAGTTTTTTTTAAAAGTAATTTGTCGTGTGAAATAATAAGAAGAAAAGCTTATTATATTGATCTTGTTAACTTCTGGTTTGATTGTTGGTAATTTGTGTATTGGCATATTATATATCAGTTCTTCAATTATCTAAATTTCAACTATCTTTAGGCCAGAAAATACAAAATAGTATTAATGGTGGTGGTAATATTGAAGTAGCGCAACTGTAGTTGGATAGAAGACTTTCGGCACCAACTCAAAAGTGCCAGAACCAATTATTACTTTGAATTTTTCAGTGCCCCCACTAATGTTTTAACATCTAGATAATTGGAGAACTGATTCTTCAACACACGAAACCGTAAAACTGACTAAAATAATCCAATCCACCAAACAAGAAGTTAAGAAGACCACTTCGATGTAGCTTATCTTACACGAAAATTTACTGTAATTACCATCACATCATTGTTCTTTCAAAATTAGTATTTTAGGGCTCATCAAATCAAATACGATTTTGAACTGTCAATAATAAATATTAAAAAGAAGCCCTACTCTCAAGATTAGTAGAAATCTCCACTAATCTTACCCTGATCCTGTGTATTTCATTCATACATGTTTGAGTTGAAGTTTAAATTCAATATTTCTCAATAACATTTTCATCTTTGGACCATAGGGTATATTTTTATTCCTTATGTTTTATATTTGGATTTAAATTTCACAGTACTTGTGACACAAGAGAAATAGCCTTCTCCTATATTTCTTCTTCTGTTTAATATTAATGTTCTATTATATGCTATATGACCTACCAGCATTGACAAGTAAAAGTATATAAGGCGAAGTGAAACAGAAAGATTGGCAACCGCGCTTAAACATTTCATCGGCGGCCGGCCTACGTCAAATTAGGAATCCTAAACTGCCGCATTACCAAAATACCTATAGAAAATTGTGTATTTGTTTGTAAACCCTAATATTACACACATACTTATCGGGTTCCTAACCTATTTTTTTTCCAAGTGAGCTATAAAGAACAATCTTAAGCGCACCGGTAAAATATTGGCTATTAAAAAGCCATTACTGAGGATGGCCAATTCTGAGATTTTGATATGGACTCAAGCACCATTCCCATTTAAACAGCCACCGTCGTAAACACATCATGAATTAATCATTCCCTGATGTAGTGTCAAACTAAGGCGGTCGACTATGAGACACCAACACACTAACTCTACTCCACTCTCTATAGTCTACACAATTAACCATCATAGTACAACCTCAATGATTTACAACAAACACACTATGTGGGGTATGTGAGTGTTTGTTACCATTCACGCGAACCTCTCCCAAATTATTCGACGACACCTTGTGCCGTTGACAGTTAGTTCATCCGCGTCGAACCGAACGAGCAGAGAGCACCATAATTCCCAGCCCTCCATTATTAATGGACGGTGCGCCCTCACGGCGGCACTATTTGTCGGTTAATATTGGTGAGCCGAAACTTGCAGACACACACACACACATATGTATGTATTCACATCGGTCTCTTGTCGTTTTATTAATTTCCACGTGGCGCCTCTATCGATATTATGCCGTCAACGGTGATTTCGATGACGATATGGCTTTGTTCCAACAGCAAAAGGTCCATCTGAGTTGTTGGAACAGCTTATACCTTACTAGAATTTTTATTTGATTCAACGGTGATGTGTACCTAATGAAATTAAAGCGTAAGATTATTTGTATTGAATAAATTTGCACCTACCAGCGATGAAGTAATGCAATGCAGGTTGGAGTATTTGCTCATCGAGTAGTCGTTTTCATCGTTGGTACACACGGTAACAGAACCTTTTTTCTACTGTTGATCAAAGTCATTGTAATGGTAAGAGAGGCTAATAAAGGCAGTTTGATATTACGGAAACAGAGATAACCATTTTCTATCTCCGAGGTACAATTATTTGGTACCAAATTAAAATTTTATTCAATAACGAGACAACAGACTATACAAGTGAATTTATCTCCATAAAATGTTTCAAAGTCATTCTAAATTGATTATTGATTGATTGACTGATATAATATACCTACAACTAAAATATCCACATAGAAACAAACACTTAAGTAACTAATTTGATCTGTTAGATTTAAATAAATTACATATATTTTAATACAATAAATGCATCGAAGACAAAAAGGTTCCCTAATGAGTAGTTAGAAGAAAATTCGCAGACGATACAGAAAGTATGTCTAGTGTCACAAAACATCACAAAAATATTGAGCTGTTCTCGAACCATACTAAAAAACCGAAATATTCAAGATGGTGGCCAGATCAAAAAATGGTGGAACCCACAACAAGAGGGTCCCTAGTGTAATTAGACACCATCATATAATGTGCCCTAACCGCATCCAGAACGCAAGTCCCAATAACAGGCATCCCCAGGGCTCCAAGGAGTATGGGTATGGAACCCACATCCAATGAGTCCCAGTCCCAGTTAAACACAACCATAACATCGATCCATAACCATTCCCACCACCTATGACTTGCACTAAAACAACATCAAATTGAATCATATATAAGAGTGCCAGGTACGGGATCCTCACCTAATGAGTCCCAGTCGTAACGAAATCTTGAAGTGTTTCAGAATGCCACCAAAGAAGTTTCATTTCAAAAACTAGCCGTTTTCTAATCGTCAGACCGACGCTTGAGTTGCAACATGTTCGAGCCACTGCGTAGAATCCTCCCTGACTGTAAGAAACTACTGTCCATGATGGAACTTGGAATGAAGCCGATATCGGCAAGGCCGATACGATCATCCAGGACGGGGTGGGGGCTGATGATTCGATGTGATGGTGGATAGGAGGAAGAAACATGGCCATAACATAGACTGACTATGACTAGTTTCAAATGGTGATTTATGTTACGAGTGTCCATTGTCCATTATAATTAGCAATTTGCTTGCTGAATTACAGATACAACCACGCATCATCACAGTATGAGTAATATGTGAATCAGTCAGCAAAATGGAGTAGTTGTTCATGTCGAATGCAGAACATTTAGATGAATGGTTTAGACAATCTAGATATTTTAAATTGGGCAGGATTAATTCTGTATCTATTTCTTCAGCTATTTTTTTAAATAGTTGTTATTACTTTCGGTTCTTGTATCGATGGACTCCGCAGCGATGTCTCAGGCCCCATACGGTCTAGAGACTTGAAATTTCGAATTCGTACTTAGACCGCAGACATCTCGCCGCCTGTTAAGCGCCAAGTGTGATCCAATATTGATTAATTATATTAGCTCATTCAAGCAAGATCAAACTATTTCTTCAAAATAAAACAACAAAGTCGAACAATGGAATCCGTCACTGAAATTACGTACGAGCATGGAGCGTATATATACGTCTCTGTTCTCTGGTACATAGGTACTTTATGGTAGTGTCGCGATGTACACTGTCAGCTGTCGCCAATTGTCAGACTTTGACAATACTGATTTAAAATTTAATTTTGTGTTGTGGTAGATAAACAGTAATTTGTTATTGAATTACTGTTGCTCGCAAACATATATACAAAAGTATACTTCAAATCAAGAAAACGAGAAATAGGTTCAAATGTTAAATGTCCAATAAAAACTATTTTTAATTAAAAAAAAACACTTGTTGTACTTTGTTATATTGTATGTTTCTTTCATATTATCCTCCTCCTCAGCCATAATATCAATAAGGATTTTGGTAGAGATTCTGACATGAAACGCTAGGCTTAGAAAGAATATGAACAATATTGGCCTAGACGAGGACTAGTAAGGAGAGGAAACCCAAACTCTGTGGGTGTGAAGCCCTGGTAAGAGTGCGGTTTCAATTATTTGGGGTAGGGAAACCTAAGGCAGTGAGCTACGTCGAGGATTCGGTATATTTATTGTTACGTCTGGTAAAAAGGTTTTCCCTTAAAATTGCGCTACAATACAATGAAGAACCACGGTAATAGATATAATCTGGTCGCAGTGGGTTAACTTAACTTATCTAATCTAATATAATCTACCTTAGTTCTCACTCAAATATATAAGCAATGCGACTGGACAGGAACATCATTTGTACCAGCGAACAGAACAAAAAAAACAAAGAAAAGTTAAAAAAATAATAGTGTCCAAATAAACATACACTACAGTTATCAGAATTGCATATTAAATCGAATGCATGAGTACAGGGAGAAAAGATGCTACAAACTAAATTTAACACAGCAATATTAAAAAAGCGTAAAAAGTAGGCTAGAAAGAAATATATAAATTTAAAAATTTTACCAATAAAAACAATTTTTAAGCCTGTAAAGGTGTGGTGGAGTTTATATATTTAAGAATACATTGTACATGTCCATTCTGTTTACAGATTGAATGCTTTGACTTAAATAAATATTTTACTGGATCATCAGTTTCTCAAAATAAAGTTCCCTGTATATTTTCAAAGTTTTTGATTCTTCTAAAAATTCTCCCAAAAATTATTCCAAACATTAGGGAGTTGCTGTATAATTATCGGAATATTCAACGTCATATTTTTGAAGGGAATGAAAAACATTATTTCACTCCGGACAAGATCAAAACAACCGCTCAGCTGCAGATGCTAATCAAAATTACATTATCTACCAAATTTCAAACATATATGTACAACATCTATTAAAATTGCCCCCCTTGCCTCTCTCATTATGCCACTGCCAAAGATCCATATCCCCCCAAACACCACCACAACCTCACATTCGGTGTGGCGGGGCTAATTTGGTTTTAACTGCACCAATTAAATTATTTAATGAACCAGAAGCAATTAGCGGCGAACAGCTTGGCGGTCCGCATAATACTTTCCGACGACCATCGTGTATAATATGTATGTGAGCGAAGCTTTTTGAAATTCAGTTATCATCCAGGCGTGAAAAAGAGGCGTTCATTTCAATTGTGGGGAAATGATAACGGCATGGAAAAATCATATGGGAAACAATTTCCTTGAGCTGGAATAACAGCGCTGTTGATTGCTAGTGAGAATTTTGATGATGGTGTCAAAGTGAAGTAGAAAACTGCTAAAAAACACATCAGAAATTAGAATGAGGCACAAACGTTGATTTAAGTGCTATCTAAATATTTCATGCTCCCCTGAAAAAGCTACAAATGTTATGTACCAATATCAAGAAAGAGACTATTGTGGTTGGGTAAAGTATCCGGCTTCCTACAAGGTCTTTACGTTTCAGTGTCCCATGAGTCCAAAAAACGTATTTTCAATCTTAGGTCTGTGTGTTTCTATGTCCATTTGTCAATTCCAAGGATATCTCTGGAACTGGTGATCTATTGAAATTGATTTGAAGTATACACCTGACCATACTTTCAAGAAGCAAATACAAGAAATTTAAATGTAAAAAATTATGTGAGATAATTGCTGTTGGCCTTGGCACGCAGAAAAGATGTAATAGTTGCACAATTAGCTTAAAATCGGTAAGGTAGTCATGTGAGTGGACACCAGATATTTGTTAGAAACATTAGATAATGTTATGTTTTTAACATAGGTGCAGTGGCCTTACTTGCTCCACTGAAATGAATCCATTTTGACCGACAAACCCAATACAATTGGACTGTCAGTTTCTTTTTTTCTTCTCTTCTTTTTGGTTTGATTATTCGTGCGGGTGTTTTATATTGTACTCCGATTTTGATGATTTTTGATGCATTTGAAAGAGGAGACTTGAGAAATGGTCCAATATTCATAAAAACACAAATCCAAATTCTCCTTTCCACCGAAAACCGCCAACCTAAGGGGTTGGAGGGGGCAAATTTTCTCAAAAATCGAAAATCCGAGATGGCAGAATTAAATATACCAAAATAACCGGAAATGTTTGACTTGAAAATTTATTCAAAAGAGCTACGTTCTGCGATGTCAAAATTTGAAGTATGTGTATTTTCGCTATGTGGAAGAGGCAATTTCTTTTGAAAATTGAAAATCTGAGAATGGAAAATTAATGACCAAATTATTTGTAGCAACATTCATATTGAACATTTTTTTCCATAGAGTTCAGTTTTCGAGTTAAAAGAGTGGTAAAGTTTATAATATGCGTATTTCCGCGACGATGTTATTAGATTTCTGGATAACAGCAAAGACAAGCAAAGCGTACATGGACAATGTTGAATGTTGAATGATTTTCGTGACAAAAGTGTGAAATAAATATTTCTTATAAAAAATTGGATCGATGTTTTTAGTTGGTACACTGAAAAGTACAAAATAATATTAACTCTATTGGTGCTGGTGACAAATATAAATAATGAAATTTGTAATTGATGGTTACGCAATCTTTCCTGTTTTTAGCTAATTTATTCTAAATTCACTACTGTAAGTATTTATATAATTCCATTAAGTTGTTGTTGAAATAATTGTAACGATTTGTAGTTTGCCTTGAAGAAAAAAACAAACATTCTCGAAAGCCCGGCTTAAATCAAAGAATTTTATTCATTACATGATTGCATCCCAAGCACATATTTTTATTTAATATTAAACCAGTCAAGAATTCGAAATCAATAGATATATACATATATATCACCCATTCAGGAATGTAAATGTATACCGTGCCTTAAGGATCCAAAAAACCAAAAATGAACTTTTTCCGACAAAATTATTTCTTTTAAGCTTTCCAGACATTTTTTGCTTGTGACAAAACAATTATGCTTTTGATCTTTAACAAGCATCAGCATTTTGCTCACACAAACCATCACAATTCGCTGATTTTACTCCTGAGAAACACTTGTCTCATTAGCAATATTACCTCCTTGCTCCATTTCCGCAATATATTCCATGCTAGAGATTATATCTAATGCTACACCCCTCCTTTCTCGATCTCGATAATAATTTACATTCTATAATGTCGGTTTCTCCATTCATTAAATGCAATCGACGGCTGACTGATGTTCACTACGGATGTGTCAGACAGGATATGGAGCGCTTTATCAAATCTGCTTCAAGGATTAATTTCATCTTACGGAGTCACCAACTGGCACAGTGATTCTAATTTGGTAGTGTATGTAGCAAAGATTTAATCCTGGAAGAGGACAGAAACAGCATCGCTGACCACAACGCTTGAGTCTGCTTGGTTTCAAAGTTCTCTAATTGGCATAATTGTCGGGAAGATGAGAAGAACGATTCATATGCATACGGAGGATATTGCTCGTCAATTAGCTTTTGGATGCAGGATAGAGAGTTTCAAAGTTTCAAGTAGTGACTGTTTGTATTTCATTTCAAAATAAAATCTAGTTAGATTCGTTTCACGAAAAAAAATCGAGTGGTGCTAAATCTGGGAATCGACGAGGCCATTCAATGCTGCCCCTTCTCCCAATACAATGCCTTGGAAATTGTTGGTATAAATGCGGAGGAGCACCGTCCTGTTCAATAATATCTGTCAAGGTAGGATCTATGGCGTCTGCCAGTAATTGCAAATACATTTCGACTGTTAAAGTACCAGGTATAAAAAAGGATCCACCATTCGTTCACCGAAAATGCCAGTCCAAACATTTAATTATGCTGGCTGCTGTGTACGCACCTCGTAGAAAATTCTTGGATTTGAATCAGACCAATAGCAATAACGGCTTAGCTTCCCGTTTTTCCGTTCAGAAAAAAGCTGCAACCGTGGGAAAAGCAGATATTAAAAAGGAACTGTGGATGGTGCATTGATCGCTACTGCATCACTTCGAAAAATTGTAAGCGGCGGTCAAAATCCTCTCCATGGAGTTAATGCAGCAAATGTATTTTGTATGGATGAAATTTGTTCTTTTCTATAATGGTTTAAAAGTATCTCATTGAATCAGAAAGCGACAGGTCCACGCTTTTTCCTAAAATAATGACACACTTCTTGAAAGTGACTCTGTTTCGTTTTCGATTGGCCAAAGTGTATATTTTAGATAGAAATTCTATTCTAAAGTCATTGCATTTTATCGTTTCCATGAATCAATATCTCAAACAGATCTACGAAAAAGTCACCAGAACGTTCATGAGTAATTGTTGTATTGTTGACGTAATTCCTTCTTGGTGAAATAGCTTCAATGTATAAGACAACGACACTTTCGTATTATGTCAAATGTTATAGTTCCAGGAAATGTTTTCACGAGAAAACAAAACTTCCATCACAAGATATCTGAGCTATATATTGTCACATTTCCAACCAACCGTGCAGCCGTAATCCTTTATTATTATATAGAGTAAAGCAGGCCACTATCGCCAACGTTGATGCGCCAACATGCAGTCATAAAGTTTCCAACAACTTTCATCCGTATTTTATTACCTTATCGGCCTCAACATCATAACGACAATGAAAAAACATCATATATACAGGGTGTCCTAAAGCTAATAGGAACAAGTGAAATTTTTGAAAAAAATTAAAAATAGTTTTTATTGGGCATTTAAGATTTAAACCGTACCGATGAGTACCTACTATTGCTATCCTTTTTTCGATTTCAACTATACTTATGTATATGTGTTTGCCAGCAACAGCAATTCCATAACAAATTACTGTTTGTCTACCACAACACAAAATTAAACTTTAAATTAACAATAACGTCTGACGTCTGACAATTACGAAATAACCATAGACGATCTTCAAGAAAGTACCTATATACCAGAGAACGAGACGTATATATACGCTCCATGCTCGTGCGTAATTCCAGTGACGGATCCCATTGTCGTTCCATGTCGACAAAATAATGATCTTGGTTGAATGAGATTAAATGAGATAATTATAATTACCAATATTGGATCACACTTGGAGCTTAACAGGCGGCGAGATGTCTGCGATCTAAGTACGAATTCGAAATTTCAAGTCTCTAGACCATATGGGGCCTGAGAAATCGCTGCGAAGTCCATTGATACAAGAACCGAAAGTAATAAAAACTATTTAAAAAAGTCGGGAACGTATAAATTGAGCCGAAATAATATCAGCACTTCATGTAAAGTTTTGTAATACAGGCCTCTAAAGTAGGAATTTTAAAATCTTTTTGTACATATAATGTTCAATAGCTCCATTTAATATGGATGAAATCTGCTTGAAGTTTTAAAATAAGCGAACACTAATCTACGTTCTAAGAATCCTTAAAACATGTATTTAGATAGAAATAAAACATTCGAATATAAATAAAACTTTCTTACAAAAACTAAGACCAACTTTATAGGTTGGTGAACTGAAAAATACAAAATTATATTAGATAGAAGAATTTTGACATCAACTTCAAGGAAGATAGTATACCTATTAACTACCTATATATATTCTTTGTTTATTATTATTAAGATATTTCAGAACGTCGCGGAAACATGTGTATTTTTCAGACCCAACCTCTGGTATAACTCGAAAACCC
Organism: Crioceris asparagi; assembly: GCA_958507055.1. NCBI lineage: Eukaryota > Metazoa > Arthropoda > Insecta > Coleoptera > Chrysomelidae > Crioceris > Crioceris asparagi. The sequence goes on from OY293829.1 coordinate 2,744,187, forward strand.
TACTTTCCTTTAAAAGTGTCCAATTTAAATGTTGTTGGAATATGGTCTCTTCTTTAATTTGGCAGTCTTAAATTTTCAATATTCGAAAACAATTTCTCCCTCCACATAGTGGAAACAAACGTATCTCAGACTGCTATAGCTTAGAAACCCATTAGTGTCGACAATCAATTCTCGTTGTATCGCTCTATATAAACAGAATAACTTCAGGGATCGATGGAACCAACCAAAATGGCGACAAAGTTTGAATTTTCTATCGGTTTTTATTTTATTACACGTAAGCCAAGAGATGTAGATAAACAAGTGTTTGGTTAAATGTTAAGGGTAATGTAACTGATAATTGTTCAAAATTTTAGATTAATTGCTATACGGGGTGTTGTTTTTCTGGGGGTCAACTTCACGAAAATTTGTAAAACTATTTAGTCGCACGCCACTGAAAAAATTATTATCTTTTTCCAGAAATGCGCCGTCTTTTTACTAATTATTTATTCTTACACTTTTTTGATACGTCGCTCAGTTTTCGAGATATTCCGGACATTAGCCATATTGGTTTATGACTATAAGAGTACTTTCCACAAAAACTGTGATTATCATCACTATTTCACACGGAACAATAATGATTTCATTATTCCGGCATTTAGGTTTAGGATAGGACGACAATCACCTATGTATTTGGGGATGAAGGTCTATAATAAATTGAGTAGCGAAATAAAGAGCTCCCATAACAAACATTTATTTAAAAAAAGGTTAAAATCCTTTTTAATTGATAGATGTTTCTATAGTTTAACAGAATTTTTACAATAAGTTGTTATTTTTAGGATTTTCAGTATTATTTTGCTTTTGTTTAAGGAATCTGTGACGTTTTCCACAATGTATTTGTCATCATTCTATGGAAATAAAGTGTTTATTTATTTATTTATTATTATATTTATATTTATTTATTTATCAGCTGCGTTGGGCATTATTGTTATATATACTTAAATAGCAGCATGCCTTGAGAAACAAAACACATCATAGCGTATTGTTACGTTAAACAGTTTATGCTTGTAGCGTATTTACATCCCCTGAAAATAAAAACCGAAAAATAATTAAAACTTCGGCGCCATTTTACTACAAACGGTAGCGATTTTAGAGTATACAAACAACTATTATTTTGGTTAGTTCCATCGGTCCCTGAAGTTTTTCTGGTAAAACATGAATCACCCTGTATAATGTATCACAAAGCTCTGGATATGGCAAAGTTATGATGGCAAGTTTCCGTGAAATCTCCATTATATATTAGACACACAAATAAAATGCTTTATGACTTTCATTGTTCAATTAGTTCAATTATACAGACTCGGCAACGTTGTGCTCTGCTGCTGGAAGGAAGCGCAGAACATCAAATTTATGTCCTTTTTGTGCACGCCTATCTATCTATTCTCCTTTTGCGCTAATTAATCTTGAGGTGTTTTACGAGCCGTTTTATAGTCCAAATATGGAACATGTATGTTCGTTGAAATAGTGCTGACGCCAGTTGTTGGGATTTGTAGAGCATTCCCAAAGGTGACTTGATAACATATATCTGTGCTATCCTTATCCATAATATTTCCTTTCAAATGGTTAGTTATGAAGTTAAGTATCAACTCCTCTGTAAAATTATTACACACTAAAGTGAAGTTCAATTTCTATGCTTGACATGGAAAATTTCCATGTATAAAGTAGGGTAAAAGCTTTGTGGATTTAATGATTGGGGAATGAGCATGCAAAGGAACATTTTTGATATTCCTCAAGTAGGTAAGTTTGGAATCGAAAAGTTGAAAAGAAGTTCACAGAATAATGTGCAGGAGTAACTTTGAAGTTACGTACAATGCTGAAACTAGAACTATTTTAGGGTGTTTCAGTCTTAAAGCAAATAAATGATATGGCAGATACGATGGGTGATATACGATATACTAAGAAGTACAATAATTACGGATGAAATGACGAAGGATATACAATATTCTTCTATTCTTCTCTCTTTATGTATCGTAGCTCTACAACCCTGGCTGACTAAAAACTCCTCTTGCATTAGATTTAAAATCATCGATTGGACATTATTTTTCAATTTTACTAGGGCCATAAGATAATAACAACAGATTTTCTTTGGGAAACCTCGCTATTTTGGTCCTTATTTCAAAATATGACACCCGATACTGTTCTGTGCTGTGCTTCATTACTTCTTCTCCTATACTGGTTCGTGGTTGGGTCCTGAACAGGTCTGGAAATATTTCTTAGATTTTTTTTCTTAGATTTTACCATTGTCGTAAGTGCATTATAACCATACCCACAGGATGTACCAATAGCGACAGGTATACGACAAGGGTACTCTCTGAGTCCCTTACTGAGAACGTCAACAGGGTATAGTTTGTATACAGGGGAATAAACTACATCAATAATTGTACAAAGCAACAAGTCTTTAAGATGCGAGAGTAACCTAGGAGTTGGGATATCAGCAAATCAAGACAGAACAAGAAACCAAGTAAACAAGGCCAATACAATTGTAAGATCCCTGGCAGCTATAATATGGGATAATAAAAGAAAGGACGCAAAAACAAATCTGTAGATGAGACCAACTGCCAAAATTAAACTCATACGTAGTTCGGCACCACATGAGGAACAAGGAGAGCGGGATATACTAAAACGAGAACGAGCCTGGTTTGAGCAAGTGAAGACAATGGAGCTAAGTAGGATAGTGAGAATTGCACGCGATGAAATTCCGGAAACCGTAAGACAAATGGGTAGACCACATAAAAGATGGAGGAAAACCTGGATTTCCGCAGCAAATGTAAAGAATTATCAAAAATGAAACAACAGAATATAAACCTATAACAAGAGGAAGAAAAAGACGAAAAACTTACTTAAAGAGTTATAGTACGATATTGAACAAGGATATTGTGTGATTTTTGTATTTATTAAAATCACAAGAGTTATAAACTTGTAAAACTCATTCCTATTTTTCATTTAGCTAGACATTTTAAATTATTGATCCACAAATATACAAGTACAAAACTATTCTCTCCTATCCTGTAGCAACGATATTATCTTCTTCTTCTTCTTTCTTCTATTGATGCTATACTACAAACTAACACACACAAACACAGTGAAACAGCATCGATGCGCCACTCGTTACAGCCAACTTGATTATAAATCTCACATTATCTGATGATGAAAAGCCCAGGCCTCTTTGATCTCAGCCAGTTTGTTAGCTGGAATACGACGGGATGTTTTTAAATTTAAAACGATCTCACCCTCAATCTCTATCTCGTTCTAATCTAGGCCAGATTGTGCACCAGAGGATATTGGTTTGTTTTAGTCAAGAAGATGCAGCGCCGCATACACTTTAGTAGTGGGTGTATGTGCAGGGGTAGTGAGTGATTACTTAAGGGATGTAGAAGGAGCTTGTTGTTCTTGTGATTAATATTTAAGGCATTAAAGAGTCAGAGTTTATTTACACAAGATAAATTCACAAAGGCAATATTTTTTAATCGTAAGCAATCACTTCTTCCAATTATAGGTAGATAGTTTACTTTCCAATCAAGGTATTTTTGAAGAGTTATATATTTCCAAGTCCATGTTGATTTGCACTGATTTGATACCTTGGTAAATTAATTCTAGAAAGATTGCTTCAAACAAAGAAGACAAATATTAAATTTCTGTTAAAGCTTGTACATATTTCTTGAAATAACCGAATTGAAACATGTTTGTAACATCTATTAGTTATTATTGTAACGCAGTATAAACATCCACACAATGGGAAAATTGTCCATTTTGTTTGTCTTAAAGAACGGTCCTTAGAATTTATAAAATGTATTGGAAAAATAACTCGCACTCGCTGTAATAAATTTATCTATGTATTGCAGTCAAATGCGAATGACCTTGATTATAACATGTTGCTCTATAAGCACTAAAAATATTTTCTTAAAAAAGGAGATTTTTAGGGGCTGCTGTGCTCTAGCAAAGCAGCAATTTTTCGAAAAACTATAAGAGCAAATAATTTTGGAATACCTTAATTAGAACTTAATTAGCTCTACAAGCACTAAAGAAGATTTTTCCAAGAAAGTTGATTTCTAAAAAACTATAAGAGAAATTAGTTTCAGAATACAGCACATAATTAGCACTTAATAAGCCCTATAAACACTAAAAAAGGAGTTATGAAGTTCTCAAAAAAATGATTTATAAAGGTGGTTTTCAAAAAAAAAACAATTTAACTTCGGAATATAGCACTTAATTGTCACTTAATTAGCTCTACAAACACTAAAAAATTTTCTCAAAAAAGTTGATTTCTTAAAGCTATGTAGCCACTTTAGAAAACCTATAGTAGCAGTTCATTTTGGAATGTAGCACTTAATTAGCACTCAATAAGCCGTACAAGCACTAGAAAAGAAGTTCTCAAAAAGTTGAATTTTAGAGGTAGCAGTGGTAGTTCTAAATCTAAAGCAAAGCTAGCAAAGCAGCCATTTCTCAAAAAAAACTATAAGAGCAATTAATTCTGGAATACAGCATTTAATTAGCACTAAATTCTCAAAGCCTTGCCAAACTAAAATAAGTGTTTTCTCAAGCCAAGATAGTTTTTTTGCAATATACCTATTTTTTGTAAATACACTTCTGTAGCTAGCATAATAGCAATTAATTTCGGAATACAGCACTTAATTTTCACTTAATTAGCTCTACAAGCACTAAGAAGATTTTCTCAAAAAGTTGATTTCTAAAAGCTAAGCAGTCATTTAAAAAAACTATAGAAGCAATTTATTTTAGAATATAGCACTTAATTAGCACTTAATAAGCTCTACAAGCACTAGAAAAGAAGTTCTCAAAAAGTTGGTTTTTAGAGGTTGCTGTGCTAGCTTTAAATCTAAAGCAAATCTAGCAAAGCAGCCATTTTTCAAAAAAACTATATGAGCAATTAATCTCGGAATATAGGCACTTAATTAGCACCTAATGTGCACTACAAACACCAAGTACCTATGTGTTTTGGATGCTGCTCACGTTACTCTGCTAGCTTTAGGGACGTATCTCGTTGTTATTTTCGTTCATCTTGCTCGCGGTCAAAGTTAAATAGAGTTCGAAACGATATTCGAATATATTTATACTAGTGATTAAGAATTTATCATGTATACAAGCAAATTGTTCATGAATTATTGTTTCGAACGGCTTGAAATGATTTTTAAACATTTTTTATTTCTTGAAATAATATGTTATCACAACTGGAATCACCAAGATTTTGAAAGCTAAAGCTTCTATTGATTATTAGCCATATTATGACAACGGATTGCAATATCGGGAATACAACGCTACCTACTCCCGTACTATTATATTAGATTCAAATTATCTGCCATAATAATTATCATTTACGTAATGGAGCAAACACAGCCGCATTCGACATCGGCTATGGCATAAATTTCGGGTTTATCAGGCATGAATTGAAATGGTAACGTATATATGTATATACATATAAGTTGCTATCATCGCACTGCATCCACGCAAATATAAATGTGTGTGATGTGTTTCAGGCGCTTGATTCCCTATAATATGTTGTTGCATATCCTTGTCGTGTGTGTTTGTTTGTTTGTAGCAGATGTGGATTGTCATTCGCGAGCAGTGTTCGGTGTTCTTTGAATCGTGACTATCTCATATAGCTGGATTTGATATTCTATGCCATGCTCTATCACATACACTTAGATTAGATTGCATTCGATTTTTGACAGACTTCAAAACAAGGAGGTACTATGTAATTCGATTGTATGTTTGCATTTTTTTTATGTTTGGCTGTTTGCGAGTTTTGCATAGTAAACGTGCTGCGATTTTGATGATTTTTGATTCATTTCAAAGAGGAGAATTGAGAGATTGTACAATATTTAGATAAACTCAAATCTGAAATCTCATTCCGTTCTAAAGTTGCCCCGAAGGGAGTGGAGGAGGCAAGTTTTCGCGAAAATCGAAAATCTGACACGGCAGACGTTTAATTTTTTTTAAAAGAGTCAAGAGAGGTCAATTTTTGTCGGAAATTGAAAATATAAGACTGCCAAATTGAAGAAGAGATTATAAGTAGTAACATTTAAATTGGACCTTTTTCAAAATAAGTTACGGTTTTCGAGTTATAGCAGTAGTAAAGTCTGAAATATGTGTATTTCTGCTGCGATGATTTCAGATCTCTGAATAATAACAAGTACAAGCAACGAATATACATGGGTAATAGGATAAGTACCATCTTCTTTGGTATTAGTGAATGTTGAACGATTTCAAAGAGCAATGACACTTAGAAGTGTGAAATAAATAGAATTAACATTATTTTGTATTTTTCAGTGCACCACCTAATAAAGTCGGTCCAGTTCTTTGTAAAAAAATATTAGTGGTCAAATTGTCACACCTCAGTGCTATCAATAATATAATATTATAGGTAAATATAAAGTATATTTAAAATAATATGATAATAATAATAATATTAATAGCGTTTGTTGCCCAACAGTACAAAAATCTACCAAAGATAAACGAATATATTTTAAAATAATTATTATTGTAAATACCTAGTTCCTAAAGTAAGTAAAAAAGAAAAGAAAAAAAGAAAATACGGGAATGTATATTCTTCATGACGCAACTAAATATGTGCTTGAAATTGGCTTTCAAGTTCACTGGTACTGCAGCAAAAAATATCACAGACTTCTCTTAAATTATTAGCATATTTACAAATTAAATTTCGTGGGGACTTTATCATCAAATTATTTTGAGCCCGTTTACAACTAAAGGCGGTTATTAAATCTAGTTGTCAAAGTTGGAATGTGGAAATCCATTTGAGCCAAAAGAAGAGGACAGTCAAATTTACCAGTCAGAAGTTTATGTAGAAATAGTACAGAGACTTGATTTCTGCGTTTTTTTAGAGATATAAAATTGAATCTGTGATGTAAGTCGACATAGTTACACCCTTTTTGGGGTTCCATCAATTTTAAGGCATAGATATTTTAAGAATCTCTTCTGAATTTTATCAATAATATCGATGTACATACTGTTTGTAAATAGGATTCCAAATTATTGATCCATATTCCTTCCAATGTAGACCTGACTAGACGGTAATATAACATTGATAATGTTGCTATATTAGTAAAATTTTTACAATTTCTGTTAATAAAGCCATATGCACGATAAGATAATGTGTCAATTTCCTTAATGTGTTGGTTGAATGTAAGCTAATGATCAAAACTGATGGCCAGATCTCTAGTTATTTTGACAGTATGTCTTAGATTCTGGTTATTTATTATAGTAAAACAATGAATAGTTGTCATTAATTTTACCTATATGATGCATACAAAAAATTAACTAAAATAAAATAAATATAAAAAAGAAAATAGAATAAATGTAAAAAATCTGGTGTGTCCACTCACAAGACTTTCCTACCGCTCGCAGGCAAATTCCAGAGAATGAAAATCTTTAAACTATTACAATACTCTCCTTACATAGCGACGATAATAGCGGTACTAAAGTAGAAATCCTCTGGTCAAATCCTGCAACCACTCATTTTTTTCAGCATGTCTAGACAAACAACAATGGTCATGTAACATTTTTTCGCAAGATGAAACGTTTAGCAAGCATTCCTTTTTTGTGCTTTTTCTCAGAGATGGCGCTATATGTGGGGGTAAAGGGTTCTCAGAAGAATACTTTAGGCAAGTTTAATCAAAATCTTTAGAGCCGTTTTCACGCTATAGTCTTGAGCAAATCAAGTTTATTGGCTATAGCTCAACACCTAGTGTATTCAGGATTCTCATTCAGTGCCACCGGCGGGTGATATTGGTACCAAACAAAATAAAAAAGAAAGCAACAGAATACATCGATCCGTTCCAGAGATAATGCTGTCACAGACAGACAGACGGACAGTCAGGCAGACAGACAGACAGAGACAGAGACAGACAGACAGACAGATCAATGGCTGAAAATATGTTTATTAGACTTAGAAAACTTTGACAAGTCAACATTTGTAAGAATCTCGATACCGAAAATTTCACACGAAAGTAAAAAGTAGGTACACATAAATGTACAGGGTGGCCAAATAATCGTTCAAAGTGCTTCATCTCAGAAACTAAAGTAGCCAATGAAAAATGTTGGAGATTATTTTCTGATTCTTAAGATGATCACTAAATCTTGAAATAAGAAAGCTATGTTTCTTAAAGCTTTACCAAATTAAAAAAAAGTGTTTTCCGAAGCCAAGATAGTTTTTTTTTCAAAGTACCTTTTGCCAAATCCCTTATAATAAGTTGATGGGAGCAGTGCAGATGTTTTTGTAAATAAACATCTGTAACTTCAAAGTGTCTAGAAGAATTTTAGCAATTCGAATGTTGTTTAAAAAGCTTTTCTTTGGTATAACCAAATCTACGTTACTCGTATATAATGATGGAATAAAATAGCAGTCGCTTCACTTGTATGTTATCATCGTGGATTTATAGTCGTGGTTATAAACTTTTGCGCATATTATTTTACTACCTCCAGAGACTATGTGGGTACGTATATGTGTGTTTACAACACTTTGGCGGCTTTGCAGCCAAATGGTTCACATTAGTCTGACGACACGACTGGAAGAGTAAATCTTTCCGATTGCCGTGGCGGAAGTGTCGCAGCAGAAGTGTCTATGTACTTTTTGCTAAGCGTGTAATATGTCTACACGGGTAGGGTGGTAAAACTGTCGTATAATTCTCTAAAGTAAGATGGGAAATTGGTACTTTTACAACTTCCTTTATTACATCAATAAGTTCCTGACTTTCTTGTTCATCATAATTGTCAGTTTGTTCAGATATTTTCATGTTAAAACATTTATGTATGTACATACCGAAGTATTAAGATTTTTACGTGAGAATGTGATGCCAGTTTTATCTACGAGACTATAATAAAAAACTAACTATCAAACGAACAATAATTGATAGACCGTACTTAAGTATTTAGTCAAGCCAACATAACTGGCAAGCAGCGCCGTATGTAAGTAATACTACACGAACCATTTGGAGTCACTTTTGACCTCCTCATAACTCAAAAACTATTTCACATAAACATGTCAAATTTGGCTCATATATTGAGACTTGCCAGATACATATCTGCACCAAATTTCATAAACATAACTCTAACGTTTATTTAGATATTAACGTCCAAATATCAATGACTGATATGGAAACTAGCCAAGTCAGACCTTAGGCTTCAATATATTATCCTAAGTTATAAGAAGAAATGAAGTTGAAGTCAACAATCAACAATTCCATAACCAAGGTTTATATCATAATATTCACTTGGCTCTCATTTCACATTTATGTTTTCGATGGTATTACATCTTCAAGAACCAAAAAGCAATTAGAAAAGGTGATAGTTCAGTTTTTTCTCTCAGAGATGCGCATCATAATAGGTGGTGAAGCGCATCAAGCTGAATGTCACCAGTGAGCGGTATAGATACCCTACAAAACAAAAAAGGAAGCAATGAAGTCGATCCATCCGTTATCGAGAGCGACATACTGACCGACCGATGTCTGAAAATATGTTTCTTGGACTCAGCGAACTCTGAAACATGATGATGTGTTTTAAGCCGGATACTAAAAAGTTGATACATTTACAATACTTTCCCTATATAGTAGTTTAGGGTAGCGGTAGAAAATGAAAAATGACATTCAATTGAGAAATTAAAGTTACACTTTTCCTGGATTATATCCTGGAAGTTAGAGATAGATATTGTGGCGCTATATCCATGACAAATGCCTGAATCGAGCTGTTAGAAGGAAAAAGTTTCATATTTTATGCACCGCCCGAACGGTATCTAAGTGATGAATGTTCAGTATTAGAAAATGTCATGCCAGCGATATATATAAATCGACTTTTATAACTCATATTTGAGTTGCAAAAATAAAACATTTCTCAAATAATCTTCTTTCTTTATAACATTTCTTATTACACCGTTTACGTAAGAGGTAATTATTTGAATTGCGCCAAAATAGCTTCCACAAAAATGGAATTTTTCATACGAGGTCATCTCCATCTTTGTCAGCCATATCTCTATTGCCTCATGTTCCTCGCATCTTTCCATATGTTGAATATCTTGTCTAATCCACATATTTCCTTACCCCATCCTTGATTTATATAAGTGAATCCATGTCCTTGCTCGATCTCCCAATACCTATTTTCTGGATCGCTTTCCATTCAAAACTTCCAACCCTCCACTCCCAAATGCCTCGCACAACAAAATGGCTGACATGTCAGGAGGTAAATCTTTTCGATTGTCATTCCAAATTCGTCTTTGCCGGGGTTATTTTTTTCTTTACTCCTATATCTTTTTGGCTTGCAGCATGGATGAGAAGACATTTATGTTGTTCTAATGTATGTATGTATGTATGATGGGGGATGTGGAAATATATACAACGTGTATAAAAAGACCGGTTTATTCGTTGTCTATGATAAATGTACTACTGTACATTGGAATTTCCGCTATATTATACATTCGAGTTCTTATCTAGTTCATTTGAATACAAGTCACAAACATACATGTATATCTATGTATGTCCCCCTTTATGGAATTGGTACAGCGATTTATTTTCTGTTGTTTGTAATTTTAATGCCTTTATAGTTCCAGGATTGCATGTAAAAATGTGCATAATAGACAAATTATAGGTAGTATTTTATAATAAAAAGAAAGTTGAAATTATTTCTGCTTTGTTATGGATCAATTTATGATTTGCTTGAGCCTTGGCCAATACCTTAGGTTAGGCTAGGTTAGGTTAGGTTAGGTTAGGTTAGGTTAGGTCTTGTCTATTTTTATTCAGACTACTGTCCATATCCTAAATGTGGATGAGTCTCATTGCCGTTCTTTACATCCAAAGTCTCAGAAGATAGGGAAATACAATGTAAACTCAAAACAATTGCAAAACAACATGATATCTACAAAAAATCATGTCCATCTATCAAATCTATCGTATTTCAAACTACAATGTTATTCAACTGTTAGTAAAAAAAAATCCAATACCGTTATCTTATCATAATCTAATTAATTACTTCATTTTATTGAATTCTGAAAGGTATTACTAAAAGCGACAGTGACAGCACGAGCTTAACAACTTTGTTGACTGTTAAAAGTTTGCACTAGCCACCAAAACCAAAACACTTTGGATAGAAAAAAGAGCAATAAATTCAAGAGACTCCTCCAGAGTTGGAAACACGACCACGATCAGCTTCCAATACAAAACCAAACACACTTTCAATCTGTCAATGATTTATCGAGCACTTTGCGGAGCACGAAGTGTTGCGACTTGCAGTAGCTAGTAGGTAGGTATTTCCCGAATAAACTACATCAACAACAGCATTGTCACTTTGGCAAATTGTGAAACACTCTTCTACCTTAATTAACTTTTCGCAATGAGTTTATGCCAGAGTGAGGGCTTAAGTTTTTATTTTTTGCTTTCTTCTTCCTTCTGTTTTCTGATTCGTTCCAGGAGTTGCACGACGAATCGATACCAAAACGAAGGGTTGAATGCTGGCTGAGAACTTGAGACATTTTTGAAGGAAGTTGTATATTATATGGATGTGTGAAAGTTAGAATGGTTAATGACAGCACTGCACCAAACGAACGTTAATTACACGAAATGATTTTATGGGTTTCTCTGAATCTTATTACATTATTGGGCAATAAATTCAATAGATGGAGTTATTAATTTTGAAAATTAAACTACATTCTTAATAAATATACCTCTATTTAACTTTTAAGTATTTCTTGAAACGTTCAAGAGTGGATAACCCTTTTATATAAGAATCGAATAAATAATCTTAGCTATAATTCAGAATAGATATGGAATAAATATGACTGCTGTCAGAATGATCTAATATCAAATTGGAAAAGGAAGATCAAAATATCGATGTCGAAATTTCTAATTAAATAATATTCCTTGAGAAAAACAAAACTTGTATTAAGCTTAAAAGAGATCACTACGATGAATATCCCTATGGAATACGCTGCGAGTATTGGAAGAATTTATATTATATAACACAGGTAATTCATGATCCTATTTCCATTAAATTAGAGTCATCAACCTAGTAAAATATTTGAAATTATAAGTTTATCACTCATGTGCATGAACGCCATCATATCGAGGAGAAATTTGTGTTGCCGATCCATCTCAGATACTCTCTCTTCTCTTTTCCCATTTGGGAAATATTCAATGGCGGGGCACAAGTCAGCTGGTTCATAAAGTATTGTTGCAATCGAGCGTTTGAAACTATTTTGGGATCTAGTAGAAGATATTTGCTTCTGAGCATTGCTCAATGATGCATTTGAATTGCAGTTGCAGACATAGAGGCAATGGTCGTAATAAGAGGAAATGGAGAAGATGGAAGAGGAACATTGAGAAAGAATCTGGCCAGTCTGAGCAGATAGTTGATGAAATCATATTATGGCATATTATCTTGATGGATCGTTCAGGAAATCAATTAGAATTTCTAGTAGCTGAGCTTATAATTAAAATTTAGTAGCTACTAAACTATTTTCCTGATAACGGCTTTATCATTATCATACTAATAAACTAGATCTTTGTTCCGTAGCTAGGTACCTACTAAATTTTATTTATGAATTTGTGATAATCAAAGTTCCAGTTTGAATTTCTGATTTATTAGAAGTGATGCGTTCTTCCAGATCGCTTGATGGAAAATTGAATTCAAAGTTAGTTATTCAAGAAAAAAATGAATTGCTTGGTTCATAAGCAAATCTTAGCGTATTCGGTACTAGTTTAGTTTCATACAAAAAGGTCACTCTTGATAGAATCGTTACCATAGAAGAAAGCTTACAAACTAAAATATTACCTAAGATTTTATTATGAATATGGCTGAGGAAATCTGAAGACACATGTTTCGTACCGAGAAGGTGCGTTACAGTATTTTTGGTTCTGACTGTTCTTCAAATAACCGGTGACATAAATCGTGTCCTGGACTGGAATGCAGTAAATGAATGAATTAACGTAAATATTTTTATGACTGCAATTTACTAAACTTTATGAAATTCCTTCTTCCGTTTTTCAAAATAAATTATTTTCATTATTTTTTATTAATCCAGCATAAAATTAAAGTTGATTTAAGCTCTGCTCCTCCGCCAAAAATTACAAAATCTTCATGCATTCGGTGCGAGTGTAATATGATATTTAGATGTTTATAAACTTCGTCTCTGAAGCTCAGAAGGGGATAGAAGTTTGGCCATAAATTATATAGAAGAATATAAAGAAATAACAATACTTACAGTTCAACTCGAATCCAGAATTTTCTCAAACTTCTATTCCAAAAAATTCCTGAAAAAAAAGAATTTCGATATTATAACGAAATTTGAAAATTAACTTCTTGATATTTTTCCAAGGCATTCTGCAGAGAAAATATGCTGAGAGTTTTCTTAACAAAGTAACCAGAAAGTTCGTACCGAAAATGATCAAGTTTCGTAATGGATTGAAAGTGAGATCTTTCAATATCTATTCATTTTTTTAATTGCCATAGTAACAAGAAAAATTAAAAAATACATTAACTCAGACTTATGTTTGCTTTCTTATGTAGGTAAACCTTTATTCAGTGTGTTAAGTTTATACATTTCTGAGCGATTTGATAAAATTGACTCTTCTTTTATTTTTGTTTTGATATTTTGCTTCAAAAATGTATAGATAGGTAACTTCATTACATTTAATTGATATCTTGTGAAAATCGCATATTATTAGGAATATGTACAATCAATACGAACAATTTTGAACGTAGTAAAATTTGAGTTTTTTCATTGAGCTATCATGAGATTGCTTGAATCTGTGCGAGGATATCTCAATCCGTTATTAGATGAAGTCCTCTTGAATATTTGAAATAATATGTTGATGATGCACGATCTGGTGCCTCTTCGTTTAAGTAGACTCGTAAGATATTATTTAAATATCACATTCCCCACTCGAAGAATCAGTCTAGGTAGTCGTTTTCCATAGCCACCTCGGTTTCCTGATCTTAAACCACTTTTTTTTTCTTTGGAGCCAACAAAAAAGATTGGTTTTGTCGAACTGTTGTAAATAACAGTGACCAAATAATAAATTGTAACTGTACTTACATCCACTGTGACCATTAAAAAAGATCACCACATGTTAGGTGTAATATTACAATGGAAAATGCTTAGAAAAAATTTGGAAGATGTATTATAGTTCAAGATCACTCATTATCGAGATATTTCTTGATAGTTTGTTAAATAAATTTACAATATATCCCTTTGTTTCGAAGATACAGTGTGAATAAAATTTGCGACAATAAAAATATTTTATTATAAAAGTAGATGTAAAGGTGCTTAATCTACAATAAATATTCGAAATGACTTCCTCCAGCCTGGATACAAACATTCAATCTTCTCGTCATTGACTGCCGAACTCTTTCAAACACACGAGGGTCGTTTCTAATTGAGTTACACCCAGCAATTATCCAATTTCGCAAGTCGTCCAAATTCTCCACTGAAATAGCATAATGACTTCAGATATCCCCCCATTTAATAATTCAGGGGGCTTAAGGCTGGGGATTGAGCAGGCCGTGCGTGTGTCAACTAATGCAGCGATCTCTGTAGGTTGGTGTTAAAAAAAATGTTCACCCTATATCTTCGAAAATAAAAATCATCATAGGACAGTATATTCTTAGACTTGGTCAAGGAATAACCCCTTGAATTTTTCCCGCATGTTTCCTTTACACCCTGTATAAACAAAAAAGTAAACAACACAATCAGTCTACCTCTTCCTCAGATAAACTTTTACAGGACCACAATACTTCCCTTACAATGCAAGGGTAAAGTTAGGAAAGTGATCTTCGTCTAATTCTCATTGATCTTCTAATTCTCATAGATATGCTACAATTAAAGTTATTGGTTGTCAAAATAATTGAAACTTTGGGCCCATTGGAATATGGACATTTTGCTAAAATTAAATTGGACCCATTACACTAATTCCCTACTGAGATTTTAATCAATATGCTAATCATATCTAGATAGGTACATTTCATTTAATCAAAATGTAGCTTCCTCAATATCTTGAATTTGTCCCTTTTATTCTTGATAATAACCAGATCCGACTACACTTCGTATTTTTTCTTCAGCAGTTGTTCAAGTTATATGCTGTGCGTTATATATATATATACTCTGAAAACTTAATTAATTTCCAGGCCTCCTTTTGCCTTGGTTCATGTTAATTTTCATGTTTGTCAACCAACCAAGTTCACTTTGCTTATTGAAATTATAACACGGACACGCCCTAATTCATCCGTTATGCCTCGTTTCTGTGTTTATTACTTTAGGATTAATTAAAAAAATAATGGATCTCATTATAATTTTGTGAGGCTCAGCAGATATAATACTTCGAAGATTGTACAATTAAGGAGGAGAATACTGTAACAGAGGTATTAGGAGCAGAAAAATACTTGGGCTTTGGCTCCCAAACTTGTTCTAAATTAGTATTTGGGCTTCTTGAAGCTGAAATTAACCGAATTTGTTTGAAACAATTCTTTCATTCATTTGTTAAGGGATAGATGGTTTGAATTATATTTGTTATTGGTTATTAGGCTCAAGCCGAGGATAAAAATATATGACAATCAACAATTATTTCTTCAGAAAGAACAGATGCGGTAGATTTTAACTATTCATTTGAGCACATCAAACATATAAATACATACCTTCTTTTCGAAGATGTATTAAAAAAATCCCGATGGCCTGTAGTCAGCGGAAAGGTAAATTTGTCAAAATTCATTGAATTGAAATTTGAACAACCTTTTCATTGGTATACCTACATGTCATTACAAATAAATTACTGTATGTTTCATGGCCTTACGGTTAGAGGTTTTTGTTTTGGCTGTTGAATATAAAGCAGACAGGGTTCGCGTTCCCCTTCAAGGCAGAATTGTTTTTTCGCCTATTTCTTATCAATAAATATACTATATATTTTTTTTAATCAGGGTCTATATTAAGATCATCAGAAAATGTACAATTACATCAAATTTATATTGAGTGTTCAAATATTATCAATATTTCTTAATTTTTCTTTATTAATTTTTATTTTTTTTCTGTTCATTTTATGAAAAATTGCTTCGAACAAAAGTTTGTAGGTACTGATTATATCTATAACCCAAAATTATTTTGGATGATATTTACACTACGGCTCTTTTTTGATAATTGTTTTAAATGTTTGAACGGTCGCCATTTTGAAACTACTTACCCGATATAGCCCAATAACGAACTCAGCCAAGATATTTGACAGATTGATTTTTGTAGAAAATTTGAACTTGATAATAAGAAATTTACCTAAAAATGTTTTACTATATACCTACTTTCAAGTCATTACGAACATTATAAAATAAACAAGGGTGTTGATTATGTATGGACGTATATGGGAACGGATGAAATACTTTCAAATATAAAATGCATTAAAGAATATTGGAAACAGATATTCCAGGAGTTTTTATAATTTCTTCAATAGTTAAAAAATTAATCAATACAATCTGTAATTGGATAACTTAGGTATAGACCACTCCGAACACGTAGTCAATACTTCGTTTAATTTGCATCTGGTCAAAGGATTTAATATTTGACTGTTATGTTAGATATTATGAAGAAAAATATATTTCCTATAAAACCTTAAACTATGAAATGGGATTAATAAGTACTTATTAAATGATGATTTTGATCAGATAAGTCAGTTCTGTGAATTCAAGTTGTACCAAAACACCAAATTTGCTAAATAGTATTTTAATTTTGCTATATATTGTGTTAAACAGGAGCAAAAGATTGACATGTATAGCTTACGGAGAGCTGAGAAGAATGTTTTTAAATCAGCTTATCCCATGTGCTTCAAAAGAAAGCTCATTGACCAGTCTCTACTTCCAGCTATAACATATATTAAACGAAAACAATGATCCTTTCGCATCAAATCATTAACAGTCTCGCTTATACCAAAATCACTCAATATAATCAACATAAGTTTCATGTACTACCGTGTCAAAAGCCTTCGCTAGATCCAGAACTACAGCTATTAACGATTTTCTACTGTCGAGTTGATTACACTTGAAGTTATTGTCATAATTGGACGCATCATTAGTCGATTTACTTTTTCTGAATTCGAAGTGCCTCTCATTTATCATTCCCTTTCCCTACAAAAAGAAAGTCTCTTGTGAAATACTCTTTCTGATATCTTAGCCAAATTTGATAATAAGGATATTGGTCAATAATTACTTGTTGATTTATTATCACCAGATTTATATATTACAAGTACAACCTCCAATTTCTTAAAATAATTTGGTCAAATATTTCCAGAGTAATATAACTTAAAACAGCGGTGGTAGCTTCATCAATACCACCTACCTTTTTATTTTTCATTGACACTATAATATTCTTTATTCTTAATTAAAATGATTTATTATTCCAAACTCTAAGTGGAACATAAATAGGATCAGACACTATTTTATATAAACTTATTTAATTAAGCAAGTAAATATTCTCATACAAAATAATTTGATACGACTTTAGAGAGACCGAAATAACATTTGAAAAATTGGAAAATCAATTGACAATTCATTTTTGAATTACTTACATGCCACTAGATTCCATACAAACTGCAAGCTTATACATTATATATAAGTTGATCAATTAGGTATACATGTAAACATGATAGAGGTAGCTCACTCGAGTTCCCAGCCATATAACAAAATACTCTTAAATAATTCCCTACTCTCCGGTTTCGAGCAAAATATACGATTCATTAGCTGCAAGCAGGCCTTAAGCTTAAAACCATATATATATATACGATCTCCAGATCTGCATGCAACAAGACCAGCACACGTTTATCACCCTCACAAATGCGCCTTTTATCGATCTGTCTGTATGGACTTTTTGTTCTTCTCGGTGAATTCGACAAGTTAGAGTGGCTGCCACACAACTGGAAGCAGTTGGGATGGAAGGGTATCGAGAGCAGGTACCTACAGTTGTTGTGCTGTGTCATTTACGAATTCACGTCTACGAAACCTTACGTAGCACTTCTTGTTGTTAGATGGAAGTTTTAGTTGAATAACTCTTACGAAAGAATACGTATCGCGATCGATCCCACTGAAAGTTTACATCAAAATAAAACTGAATAATGGTTCGATCATACTTGTCTTTGACAACTGGAAATACAAATACCACAAATCAACTGATCAATTGTGTTTGAAATTAGGATCTGTCAAATGGAGAGAGCTTCAACAAAATATAGTGGACATAAGATATGTCCATTTTATTGTAGCGAGTCCGGAGATAATTTATTACGCACAAGTTAGTTTGGTCAATTGAACTCTGTGTCTGTATTTATGTAATTAAATAGATAAATTATATTCTAATCAGCGACAGTTTGCTTTCCAACTGGCTTACCAGATACTTCTACAATTGGTGTCAGAAGTGGGATTTGTAAATTGAGAGCAGGAACTAAAGATGTAGGAAATGCACAGGTCCTTAAAAATATATTATTAAGAATAATATTAAGAGCTTGTCCCTACTGTGATTGACCTGGCAATGTCGGTAAGAGGCATATATTTCAAACGTGAATCGTACACAATTTGTTTGTGTAACGATATTTGAATTTGTTTGTACGTATCGGAATGTTGTTTTGTAACAATACATGATAAATATACGTTTCATCAATGTGAAATATAAACTTTTCAAGTTAATCTATTGGTATTTTTGGTGTAGTTATTGATTTTGTATCAACTGTTAATTAAGAGATATAATTGGTTACATTGCTAGAATTCATAGGTAGATTAAATTTGTTTCATATGGCAATAGAACTATAATATGACCTGTCTTTGATGGACCGATCAAAGGCACGTATAACACTACTAACTACTACTAACTGAATAAAGAGCTCTTAGAGGAAATGGATTTACTATCAATGGGATAAGTCTCTGCAATTTGGCGACATATTTGGCAAGTTATATAGATGACAATCAAAAGTCAGTCACTATTACGAGAGGAGGTCTCTGGTTATTAGGCCATTTATTTTGAGAAATCTCAATAGAGGCCATACAAAACCATCCAAAACAGTTAGGCGCCTCTCAAGACAGCTATTTAAAGATTACAATGGCAAGATGGAAATCTCATTTGTAATAAACTAGAATTTAATTGCTATCTAGGTGCCAAATTCAGAAATAGGGTTTGCTAGACCTACAAAGTTGAGTGAAGCTGTTCTAGTCAATTTACAAAGCTATTGAGTAGCCTCATACAAGGCAATCATAAAAAAGAAAGATGAGTAGTGGTCGACCACTTAAACCTCGAGGTACCCCTGATATATACAGGAGATAAAACCATTTTACGAAGTCTTATATTGGCAAACCCACCATTTTTTAAAACTATATATAATTTATCTACAATTCCAAAACAAAGGGTATCCCTCTTTAGTGAAACATAAATTCAATATTATCGTTATTGGTAAGTATTACAATCGTTATTTATTTATTATGAATAGGGCTGGTATTGTTTAAGACAATAAAGCTCCAAAACATAACAATTGATTTTGATATCATTATTATTTTACTAGCAGCTTGTAGGCATGTTTAAAATCTGGCAAGTTGTGATAATGATGACTGATACATAAATCTTCCCACTCGCTCAGTGAACAACAAGCTAGCGGAATTAGTGAGGTTATGTTAGGATTGAAATTATGTAGTTTGGTTATGTCTTTGTATTTTGAGTAACTGGTATGTCAATAATATGGTGAAATTACCTCATATCCACCAGCAGTACCATGTCTTAGGGAATACATATAAAATATAAAAACTGTTATCACACCTAATTCAACGATAATTATGATGAGACAGTTCTAGCTTTGTAGTCATCAAATCCACCTGTTGCTTGTAGTAAGCAGGCCATGATCGAGAGTTTTCTTAGGTAGGTATTTCTTTTGTCGAAGGTTTTTTAATCTAAAATATTATCCACACTGTACTGTGTTTCATCTGTTTTAATAACACAATTGCTTTTTAAATGTAATTAAGAATGACAATATTAATTTACTGAATATATGAGGACAATGAAATTATAAATAAAAATATTTCATATTTAACTCTGTCAACAAAATTACTTTTTGTACAATATGTTGGCACATATTTACGCTTTCAAAAGAGCAATATTTTACAAATAAATATCCAATAGCCTGTCAATAATTATAGGGTGCATCATATCATATGCTGGCGATTTTATTTGAATAAAAATGTCAGAGAGAGAGAGAAAGAGAGAGAAAGAGAGGGCAAGAACATAGAATTGTAAAATATTGCTAGGTCATGTATTTATATGAAACATGAATAAAATATTGTTGTGAAAATTATTTTTAAGCCCTCTCTATAACAGAAAGGCACTTAATGAAACATCATTTACATTATTAAGCTTGCAGCGCTTTTTTATAAAGTCATAACATAATAGCAATATTTTTGTTGATGATTTAATACTTTTTTATGGGTTTATCGATATTTCAAAAATGAAGAACAAAAATATTTATTTCGATATGTGACATTATACTTTTGAGATTATATAAAAGCTACTTAATAGGTCAGTTAATGGAGGAATATTTTCGAATTAGTTGAATCACTAAATTTGTTTAAATTGCCAAATCAAAGTTGAATTTTGAACCTTCAAGTTTCGATTTATCTCCAAGTTCCTCGTCTCCATAATTGTATGATATGCTTCATTGAAGGGTGTTCTTATGCGTGTAGGCTCGTTTGTAAGATCATAGCAAATTATAAATAAAATGATGTTGCAACGCAAATAATGTTATGGCCCATAAACTATATGAATGAAAACAACAAACAGGGAACTCTTGAAATGCAAAACTATCGGCAATTCACAGTATAACCTCACATTCAAGAGAAAAATTCGATGCAAATTTGAAGGAAATTATAGTTTGACAGCACAAACTTTATTCAAATCCATGCGGCAGTTTTTATGTGATGCGTGTACAAACATAAAGAAAGACAGACAGACGCGGTAAAATGGTGCCTATATTTTAAGTTAGACCTCTAGTAATACATTGGTGAAAATTGCATTCAATTCCATGCTGAAGTTGTTCCGTGATGCGCGTATAAACATAGCATACACACTCAAAACACGCGAACAGCCTTACATAGTAAAAATAAATCTTTTTTACAAAAAATTGGAGCGACGTTATTACTTGGAGCACTGAAAAATACAGAAAATATGAATTGAATTGGTGCTGTTACTTTTGAAGTTGTGCAGTTTCAGTTAGATTGATAACTTTTGGCACCAACTTCACAAGTACTAGCACCAATAGAATTAATATTATTTTGTATTCTTTCAGCGCTCCAACTAATACCGTCGGTACAATTTTTTGTAAAAAATATTTATTTCACACTTTTGAGTGTAACATTAGTCACGAAAATCTTTGAACCTTCACCATTATCCATGTATGCTTCGCTTGAATTTGCAACTATTCAAAAATCTAAGAACATCGTCGCGGAAATACGCATATTATAAAATTTACCACAGAGCAAAAATATACATATTTGAGAAACTAACATGCCTCTTAATCGAAAACCGTAACTCTTTTGAAAAAATAAATTAAAACGTTTATGGATATTGTCCTGTTTTCAGAGAGAAGGAGATTTCGGATCTGCGCTTTTATGAATATGGGACCATTTCTCATGCCTGCTCTTCTAAATAAATCAAAAATCATCAAAATCAGAGTATTATTACTATATAAAACGCGCGCTCGCCGTTCGGGGTTCATCGGTCAAAAATAGCAAATATTCAACCGAATTGTCTACCTGCTCCTTTTTTTTTTGAAGTCCGTCAAACACCCCGAACTCAGCCTAGGTCAGAGATATTGTTGAGGATGCAGATGGTATGAAATTTAGTAAAAATTATTATACAAATCTTAATTAACACAAATGACCATTAATTCTACAATGCCAAAATTAAAAGAATATTCATTAAAGTTGATTTGGTCTAAAAGATATATATTTCAATCTCTACATTTTCGTCTTTTTCCAGCTGAGCATGATTTATCTCGAACATAGATAACAATATGCAAATCTCTTGGTATCAGAATAAATTACGCCAATCATAAATTCTCCGGTTTATTTTAACAAGTCGAGTAAAATTGGAGTTTATGAATATTTAAATTTTGCCAGCGCAGTATATATCTATATACCTATGTATATATAGTTGGGAGAGTTGGAGATTGTATTCAACTTCAGTGTGAAAGAAATACGAAAAATCTGATGAATGTCTGAGGACTATTATAGTGGTCGTAGAGTTTTTTTCTTTTTCAATTATATAAGTGTTTTAACTTTGAATACTCTAAAAATATGTATCTCATGTCTGGATTTTATAGTTGATTTATATCAGGTAGGTCCATTCACTTTATTTATTCGACAAAAAATACATAAAAATGAGTTAGCAACTAAGTTAGCGGGTGATCATTTGAATCTTGATTTCAGGAGCAATAATGATTTAGGCAGTGCAAAAACTCGAATAAAATGTTCGATATCAGCTGAGCAATTTGGGACTTCGTGCATGATCGTAGTAGGCGTAGGAAAAAACTCTTGCTATAATAATCTATAGGGCTTTTCCCCAAATGAATAGTCTCATTTCATTAAGGATCCACGTAATTTCTAATTTAACATAGCTTATTTTTAAGAGAGCTATTACTTAGCATAGCGTGCTCGATAAATTATAATATTATTTTTAAATTAGTTCATTTATAAAAAAACCTATTTAAACACACCTAATGAGAAGAAGAAGAAAAAAACAACATGAAAAGAGGTATACAGTTCGTTTGTAAGTTTGCTTTTAGATAAATTTCTTCTAGAAATGTAAATATTGCGATCGTTCACAATTTTGAATTTCGAAAAAATTTCAAC
Source organism: Crioceris asparagi (assembly GCA_958507055.1). NCBI lineage: Eukaryota > Metazoa > Arthropoda > Insecta > Coleoptera > Chrysomelidae > Crioceris > Crioceris asparagi. The sequence goes on from OY293829.1 coordinate 2,767,089, forward strand.
GGCATATTGTTATATGTCTATAAGTATGTCAAAAAAATTAATTAATCAATTAATATTATTTTGTATTTTTCAATGCACCAATTAATAAAGTCGGTCCAATATTTGGTAAAACATATTTATCTTTCAAAGCAACTGAAGAGCCTCATGCATATCAGGAGCTTTGTAGAGTAGAAGCTTTCTATTGGAAATATTTATTTGTTATATTTAATATGTATTTTAAATTCATAATTAATAAATAATTCGTTATAAAAATTAGTAACGAATTATTGATTATGTTGGTATTGATAATAACTTCAAAAATACTAGCACCATTACATTATTTTGTATTTGTCACTGAACCATATGATGAAGTTTTTTTAAAATAATATTTATTTCACAATTTAAAAAAAAAATCATCAAAATCGTTGAAAATTTCAAAATATGGCGGGAACAATGTTTCAAACTTTTAGGGCATTCCTAATACTGTAACTCGGAAACTGGTATTTATTTTTAAATATCCAATTTAAGTCTTGCCGAATATGGGGTATCCTTCAAATTTGCCGTCTCAAAAATTGGGGTAGAGAAGAAGTTCAATTTTAAACTTTTTCAATATGAGATCATATATCAGCGCTTTTTCAAATAAAAAATATTCATCAAACTCCGGAGCTTGTTTACCATTCGAATTACATAAATCTTTCATTCAAAAAGTGGGTCAATAATCAGATACTCTTCAGCTAGTCTTTCATCAGAAAATTAAATATAGAACGTTTTAAGAATGTAGTTTTTAGAATTTATACTGAACATTTTAGATTAGCTTCAATCTTTGGCAATACTATATAGTATACTGTATTCATAAGCTCTAAGAATTCTTAAATTTTATCCACATCAAATGGACTGTCCAATACTAAAGAATAAAATATTCTAAAATTCTATCTTTGGATGCTAATAACTGGAAAAAAGAGTTAAAACAAAATATTATATGAAGTACTAATATCAATTTTGGCTCACTCTAGACGCTCTTAACATTTTTTCTATTCGTTTTGAAGGCACACTGTAGATATATTTCTTCTATCGTTAAAAATATTTTGCAATCAGTTTGCCGCCGCCAAGAAAGTCCGTTTTCATTTCAGAGCTCAAGTTCCAGAATAAAGTTCCTGGCTGATTGTTACATCAAACTTTGCCAAACATGAAATACTAATTTAACGGCAGGTTTCTCGAAACCACCACAAATTGCATGGTGCTCGCAGTCGTCGAACTTATTAAAAATAACAACTTTGTCGGTTTCAGCTAAGAGTTACAGTTACACAAGAAAAACGTGTACGTATGTATCACTTTTTGGGTTTGGATAATTGCAAAAACTTTCGTACCGAAATTTATATATCTTAATAACTACCTACAGGATTTTCAATGCTGAAAGTGCGGCTACTCTCAGCTCCGAGATCATTATCCTGGAAGTGGAGTCTATCGATTGACTCTTCTCGACTTTGGCTATTTAATTTTTTATAGATGCATGGCTTCCAGCACTTGAGAGTTTTTCTTTTTGTTTAGTAGACGCCACGATGATGATACTATGCAGTGAGCATTTGTTGCACTGTTGGCAAATTCATTTAGATTATCGAGCAATGTTTGAATAGATTGAGACTGAATAAAAAAGCGGCCAACAGCCGGACTCAAAAATTAAATGTTCCGTCTCATTGTGCAAGAACTGTTGAAGTTATTGTTTCTGGAACCACTTTAATTTTTAAATTTATTTGATTTTCATTATTTGTTATTACAGCACCTAGAATAATACTTACTTTTTTAAAAAAATATGTTTTTATCAATAAGAGACCATGAGATACAGTGATTAGTAAAGTCAAGCAGAAAATGCTGAGAGAATATTAGTCTAGAAAAAATTGGACCGACTTTATTAGTTGTTGCACTGGAAAAGAAATATTAATTCTAAAGGTGTCTACAACAACAAACTACAACGGCACAACTCCAAAAGTACCAACACCAATAGAATTAATATTATTTAGACTTTTTCAGTGCAACAACTAATAAAGGCGGTCTAATTTCTTGTAAAAAATATTTATTTCACATTTTTGAGTATAACATTAGTCACGAAAACCGTTGAACGTTCATTATTACCCAAGAAAATATTAGCTTATACTTGTTATTTATTATTCAATCTCAACACATCGCGTGCAAATGTAGTTATTTAGACATTGCTGCTGTAACTCGAAACGCGTAACTCAATTTAAATTTTCGAGAAAAATTGCCTCTTCCCACCCCCTGTGGACGGAAGGAGTATTCGAATTTGAGTTTTTCTAAATATGGGACCATTTCTCAACTCTCCTACTTCAAATAGAACAAAAATAGTCTAAAGCCCGGAACACACTTATCATACACCACTCCGATCCGACTCCGGTCCGATTTTGCTCCAAAGATCTGATCGGTGTGTGATCGGAATGGGTGAGCACACAAGCTTTCGAGTTCTTTCCGATTTCCAGCTCTCGCCAGTCTCGATTCAATTAAAATCGCGAAAGGATCTGTGCGCAAAATGTTCAAAATTCTTAGCAATTGCGATTTAGCCATGGTGGCAGTTTGTTTAGAAGAGGAAGATGAGGAAAACTGGAGGAAAACGCAGATTTTGGTTACATTCTACTTGGGTCAGAAGATCCGTAGAAAGAGATCATGTCGCTGTAGTCGGCGTTTCGATACTCTTATTTTGTCTGGTCATACAGTACTGAATACTTGCTCACTTCTTCAATAAGATCTTCCAGTTTTATACCCGACCTTTTTGGCAATTTAGTGAAAAAAAACAAACACTGCAAAAACTCAAAAATATTATTGCAAATTCCAACCGACACGCGTCCTGGACCTGTTAAACGAATAGACTGCAGGATCGGAACACGATCGGATGCATGATGGGAGTCGTGTAGAAGTGGGTTCGGAGACGCGTCGGAAAGGTGTTAACGACGCTGATCAAACTCTGGTATAATTTCCCTCTCAGACAATTGTCCGACTGTATGATCGTAGTCGGATCGGAAGGCCATACAGCCATAAGAAAATAAAAAAAGCACACAACCGAAATGTATACCTCCTCCCTTTTTTGAAGTCAAAAACACGTTTTTGTACTGAGAGCCAACCTTATTTTTAATGTTTTTCGATTTTAGGTAAATTTCTTATAGAAATATATTAGGTGAATTTCTTATAGAAATATACCTATTGCGATCGTTCACACTTTTTTGAATTTCAAAAAAATTTCAACGGCATGTTGTTATATGTCTATAAGTTAGTCCAAAAAAACATTTGGTTCAAAAGTTTATATATATATATATATACACAAGTTTGTTATTTGCTGAACAGTATTAAAATTTGCAGAAGGTATATTGGGGATGCAGCAATCATAAAGAACACTCTATAAAGTTGTCCTAAGCTTTCGGAAATTTATTTTCCATCTTCAGAGGATCTACAAAGGTGCATTTTATGTATTAAGATTTTTTCTTTTTTTATATATACATGCAGTATCAAAGGTTTTACTTACACTTTGTTGAGATTTTTTTTTTTTTTTGGTTGAGTTGTTAATATATAAATAAAAAGATATAAGATCACAGGTAATGTACATTACAATTTAGACAAAAAACAAGTTATTACTAAGCACATGTCTCCTACGAACTAAGTCTAATGATCATTAATTTCATAATATAAATAAATAAAATCTAAAAAATGAGTTTTGGTATATGTCGTGGTAGTTTGTTGAGTTTAATGTAGGCCTACATACAGCAGACGCTTAGTAATATTTTCCGGTTGACAATTTGATGTTTCTATTACAGTGGCGGCTACAACTAACTACAATGGCACAACCTCGAAATTAACAGCACCAATAGAATTAATGATATTTTGTATTTTTCAGTTCACCAACTGATAAAGTCGGTCCAGTTTTTTTGTTGAAAATATTTATTTGTTTCTACAAAAAAATTGTTGCTCTAAATCAAAATGAAAATTGCTTTGTCGATGATCAAGTTACGACCTGTTCAACAGACCGTCCTCACAAAAGTACGGTAATAATTATTCATTGCAAAATTATATTCCACTATTCTCCAATTTTAATCACCTCTGGTTCCATAATTATACACTTTCTAGGGCCATGATGATAGGCCAACGCTACAAATTTTGGAACGATATTAAGCTATTTGAACATGTGGTGATTAAAATCGTGATTGCAATGTTTTTAGCTAGGATCGTGAACTGCCCACATGCAAATTTTGTCAGTTATATAGAGGGCTCATCCATCGGGCCAGTTCATAATCAATTGTTTTTGTGCAAATTTTGGTTATATAAGTAGGCATGCATTATTTTTCGGATTATAATTTGTGAATCATTAATATTTATCAATTAAGCTTTGCGAATGGCCACGTATCCAAGTCCAGTGGATCAGAAGGAAATCATTTTTTTTTAAGGAGCTTCTCATCTAGGAAGAATGTTGATTTTATTTGGAAAGAAGAATTGGTTTGTGTATTACCTACGTGATTATTTTTAAGGAATGAACGAAAAATATGAAATATCTAATGTTGCAGCGTGCCAAGATAACTAGGTATCATCATATTCAGTTTTGAATGAACCTTGAATAACTTTTCTCCTGGTTCTTTTTCAGAGATAAGCCTTGTATCAGGTGGTCAATGGCTTTTTAGCAGAATGCCTTACAAAAGTTTTACCAAACGTTGTAGCTGTTTTCGCGTCACAGTCGTGAGCGATACAGGTTTTACAGCTATTGCCTAGTAACCAATGTCAGCAGGATGCCTCAACGGAGGACATCATCGCTAATCTAGAAAGCAAAAAAGAAAGCAAAAAACTAGGTCCATCGGTTCTCGAGATGATCTTGGCTTTGATAGATAGACAGACAGCCCAATGATTGAAAGTATGTTGTTTGGACTAAGGGTTCTCTGAAATGTAAACATCCGCTGAAAACATTTCACTAAAGATGACCCTTTTACGCATATTCTCGTTAATTTTGAAGGATGAGTATTTAGGATTGAAAGGATACTTCCAAATTGAAAATTTCAGCTAAAAGTCTAAGTCCTAAGAACTTCATTTTCCCATTTTTTTATATTAACAAAATCATCAAAAATAGCGTCTTTCTCCTCAATTTTATTAAAATTTATGCTGACATACATGTAATTTTGCAAAAAAGTCTACTTTTATAGTGCAAAACCGGATTTTACAAAGGGGGTAGGTATTTTATTTTCGGTTTCCCTTATAAATATTATAAACTGTTTAAAAATGATTATGACGCCACAATAAAATGTCCCTTTTTAATGTATTGGAAATATTCTTTCAAAATCGCACTTTTATATAAGTACTGAATCGAGGAGTCTTAGGAATCGATGGCAATCGACCATTTGGGACTACGATCATATCTGTTTCTTCTTATTCTTCTACGACGTTAGAAAACTGGATTACGAAAAAGAATAAACTAATAAAGTCTCAACTAAATCCCATATTATATATAAAACGTGCAGTCTCGGTGTGAGTTTAGCCCTATGGGGATTATTGGCCCAATATAGTTGGCACTCGCCCCCCGATATGGCCGAGAGCAAAAGGTTTTGTGCTGGCGAGAGAAGAAAATTGTGTTTTCTCGTGTTATTAATTTTCAATAGAAATAAGATTATCTGTGACGCCAAAAGGAGAAAGACAGAGCAAAGGAGATGGAGAGAAAATATTATGGCACGTTGTTACCGCAACCGAAAGGGGAATGTGTCCTCCTTATAGAATATGCATAAGCTTTTTGAGCTATTGATATTCGATTTACCTAGGTACCTACAACAATGATGATGTTATAGGAAGAAAGTGGGACAAAATCGAATTGGAGAGACTGATAATTGGAATTGTTGTTCTCTCATGATTTTATTTAATGCTGACGGTAATAATTATTCTATGCAAAATTAAATCAACGTTCCACCATTGTTTATAACAATTTCATTGTTGTTTTTTGTTTCTATAAATACTTTTCTTGAGTATGACAGAAAACAACGTTTTTTTTTCTGTTGAATTTTGAATCATTATAATGTAAGAGCTGATGGAAAAAAACTGCCCGAACGAGTGATATTATAAATATTTTTTTACAGAAAATTGGACTGACTTTATTAGTTGGTGTACTGTAAAATAGAAAATAATATTAATTCTATTGGTACTTGTAACTTTGAAGGTGTTAAATAGAAGACTCTTGGCACCATCTTCACAAGTATCAGCACCAAAATATTTAAAATAATTTTGTATTTTTCAGTGCACCAACTAATAACGTCGGTCCATTTTTTTGTAAAAAATATTTATTTGACACTTCTGAGTGTAGCATTAGTCATGAAAATCGTCAAACGTACCATTACCCATGTATTTTCTTTGCTTGTACTTATTATTCAGAGATCTCAAAACATTGTCGCGGAAATTCGCATATTTTAGACTTGATCACTGCTGTAACTCGAATACCGTAACTCTATGGAGAAAAATTCAATATAAATGTTGCTACAAATAATCTGGTCTTCAATTTGGTTGACTCAGATTTTAAATTTTCGAAAGAAATTGCCCCTTCCACATAACGAAAATACACATATTTGAGATTTTAACATCGCTCGAACTCAAAAACCGTAACTCTTTTGAAAAAATGTTCAACTCAAATGTTTCCGGATTTTATCCTATCTTTAATTCTAAGTCTCAGATTTTCGAAAAAAATTGACCCCCAACCCCCTTTGGGGGCGTTTTTTGGGAGGAAGGAGATCTCGGTTTTGAGTTGTTATGAAAATAGGAAAACATCAAAATCGAAGTACGTTTACTATATAGACTCCGTTTACGTTCGTCGGTCAATAAAATGCTTTGAAAATGTTAGTTTTCACAGCAATTATGAGTGAAACGTAGAAATAAAACAATTACATACATACAATTTAAGTGAACATTCTGCATATTTGATAACCAATGGAACAATGTGAAATGAAGATATTTAAACAAAATGAACACTTTTACTAATTGATGCGAAATAAAAAGTACTTTTCCCTAATTCTATTAGTACTGGTACTATTAAAGTTGGTGCCAAATGTCTTCTATATCTACATATAACTTCACAACTTCAAAATAAGGAATACAGATATAATTATTATTATTTTGTATTTTTCAGTGCACCAAATTATTAAAGACGGTCCTATTTTATTCAAAATATATTTTTTGTGGTGCTTTTCCATAACTCAGCAATGATATGTGATCTTATCAAATAAATAAAACATTTATATTGTCCTTGACCCAGGCTCTTAGCAGAGATAAAGTTTCATAATAGTCGGTTGAAACGCTTAGGAAAAACAAAAAATATCATAGACACTCATCATAACAGCACACGTGAAAGCATTGGTTTTTTCTCCCTTACGCAAGCTAAAAAAAAAGATATCTGCAACACGTTTTTGTATTCCAAGTGAATATCAAAAAGATGCCTATCACGCAAATATTCGATTATCCTTTAGTTATTTTAAGGATGATATGCCCTCCGCCTTTTAAATAAGTAATTCGTATTCAGTACCTGTAATATCATTCAGCTAGAGTGTGCTAGACTAGGCGAGACGAGTTCCTCTTCTTTTTTTTTGCCGGGAAGGATGCTGGTGATATTGTTTGCAAAATTCAAATCTATCACCATCGATTAAAAAGTAACAGAGCCAGCTAGAGACAGCTGGTTGTCATTTTGAATAACTTTGAAATTTGACTATGAAACCTCTATGAAACGCTCAATAACGAACGGCTATGATGACAATGGCCTCTGTTTCTCCAAGGTTATAAAGAAGGTGAGAGGTTAATTAATCCCCTAACGATTAGTCAAAATCAATCGTAATTTTTTTTATATCTAATAATGAATAGATGTTTACAAATCAAAAGCCGTGAAGCCATGTCAATTGAACTCATTAAAATGAAACAAAATTCTACACGGAAGAAGTCGCGGACAACAGCTATAATTTGTTAAAAATGTAGTATTTTTTTAAGAGAAACCTCCCAAAAAACTGTTGATTTGACGAAGCTATATTTTTCGAACTACGTTCAAACGAAGTAGACATAGAATTCGACTGTGAAAAAAGTATCAAAGTTATTTGTTGATTGCTTGTATTTATGATATTTTAAACAGTACCTATAATAGACTATATGTCGACAGTGGCAGCACTGAAACAATAGCGTGATTGCAACTTTCCCTTTTTTTTATTAAACAAACTTCATAAATACAATAATTATAGTGGAATCATCATTGACAGAATAACCTGAATGATATTCAAGGTTAAATGCATGCAATCAATGGTTGGTCAAATTTTGGCCACTTTTTTGAGCAGTCTCGTCTTCATCAATTATTTTGAAATAAGAAATGTTTGCTGGCTCTCGGTCTATATCTACTCGACCAACCAAGACCTGCATTTCCTCCTCTATGGAAAATGATATCCGCCAATATAAAATAGCACACTCAGCACTCACTCCACACCGTAGCAACATCATAAGAACATTAATGTAGCAATTTCCATAAAAATTTCCAATTTAACGCTTCCAGAATTCCCAGTTTTCAATGCGTGTACGTGTGAATCATATGTATAATAGCATTAGTCGGAGATGCATTTCAGCAGCAACGATGTGGGTATGCGATTGGGTAACCAGATTTTTTTTTTTTTGGTTTTGGAAGCGCCGGTTTGTGGATAAAATGCCACCCAGTTTTTCTGGATAGTTTGACTGTCAACAGAATGAATTTGAATGGAATTCTTTGACTATCATTTTTGTTCGCAGTTTCATGTAGAGGGTTATTCAGTGAACTACTTAATAATTTCAACATGAACATTTGCACTAAGCGGTTTATTATTTAACTAAAACAATGGCGACATACAATCAAAAATCTATAATTCTGGAGTTATCTGACAAATTGGGAAAAAAGGACATAAATCTCATTATGTATTGATAGTGGACCAAGGGAATAAAATCAATCGGTTATTGTATTTTAAACGGAATATCTATATTAAATTTATGTATTGTAACAATATTTCAATTTTAGTCGGATACAATTTAAGACTTCTTATAGTATCCTAAATCAAAAGTTTCCCAGTTAGATTTGGAATCAATTTTCATTCATAATATTTTTGGCCAAAATCTAGCTCAACTTAATCCAGAACTTTTGGAGAAAAGTGAGTGCGATATCTAATATATCCAGGATCTAGATTTTGCAGTGCAGGGAATATAAATTATGCACTTGATGAGAGCATAATTAATTTTGCTAATGAATAGCTATAAGAATATATCGTTCAATGCTTTGAAATATGTCAGAACATTCGTTTATGTTACCTCATTATCTGCAATTGTACAACAACAAGAACTCAAAATATAACAAAAGATTGGTTATGGTGTGAAACGACCCGGTGCGAACCCATGCTGAGATTCTGTAAAAAATGGATACAAAAGGCCATATATTTTTTCCATAACTATACTCTCACAAACTTTTGCAAATATAAAAATCGTTGAAGTGTCACGGTAATTAGAAACATCTGTTCTATCACCCGACTTGTGAAGGGGAGTGGTAATATAAGTCACTTTACAAAAATCAGGAAATACTCCCGTGGATAATGAGAAATTATAGAGGGCAGTAAGGGCATTTGACGGAAAGCGCTGACAACAAAAACTAATCGGAACAACATCAGATCCAAAACCTAAGCGATTTTATTATTTATTATCTTTGCACATTTACATGACACACTTCGAATGAGCTTTTGTCTAGATCACGAGAAACTTAAAATAGATATATTACAAAATAAAACACATCAAGATTGAGTTGTTAGAACCAATAGTTGTAATACATGGATACCTGCAGATACCATCTTCGGTCATGAATCAAAAATCAGGAGCAGGTGTTTTATGGTAATCTTGATTATTGATTAATCTTTTAGAACTATACCTTTAGCAGCCCATAAAGTTCAATTTGAAGTATGAAAGACTTCTCTTGATCAACGATTATCAACTTTCATACCAGGCTAGATATTTCCATGGAATAGGTTTGCAAAAAAAGTTGATAAGCAATCGTATAGAAGAAAAAAATAATCTTGAACTGGTTTTGTCGCATCAATTTAGCAGTGAGCTCGCTTCGACGTGGGGTTTATAAATACAAGTCGAAAGCAATATGCAGTATATCCCTTACGAGTGACACTTTTTCTTCGTTACCTCCTATCTCTCTCTCTCTCTCTTTTTTTCTTTCTCTATGTCTTGGTGAGTTGGCTGTATTTGTTTATTCTAGTACTAGAAAGTATTCGATTTCAATCTATTATGCCGATAAGACTGAGCAGCGAGCCTGAACGCTGCTTTCCCTTCTCTTAAATTATTCATGGCGTCCTCCCAATATAAGAAAACCGATCAGATAGGCTGAACTAATAACCATAAATATGTTATGAGGTTCTCTCTGTATGTGTGTGTGTGCGTGTATAGGCGAACCGACAGACAGATGTCGTAAAGGAGGCAGCGCATTTTTGCATGTCTCTCGCAGATTATTGCCATCACTCCACCGAGGATATTGGTGGGAAGAAAAAATGAAATATGACTATATATTTTTTTTATATATCTGAAGGAAATTTGGTCGTGGATCTGGTAGAGCATTCCACGTACCTAAATTATTGTTACTTCACATTTGACATGTGTCGGGTTTTCGATCAGTTGTCTCTGAAAAAAAGCCAATTTAGAATGATAAAGGCGTTCACGACGATTGTCATAAAATATATGTTTATTTCCAGCTGTCACTACTTGTTGATGATGGCTTTATTCTTGTGTAAGCTCAGAACTGAAAAATGAAAATGGCAGCAATGTATGGTGGTTGAATTTTCATCGTAAATTGCTGCAACATCAAATAAATTGAAATTAAATCAGATAAAGATAATTCTATACCATTGGTATATATTTATATATATACTAGCTGACCCGACAGACGTTATCCTATCTTAACAAAAGCAAAAACAATATCTTGGTTTTCTAAATTTTTACCCATGACAACAATAGCAACTTCATCAATTGTTGCCATATTATAGCGTCTTGCGTGTTGTCCTGCAGGCGTCTTATCGGCTTCGCTGACAATTTTGTGATGATCAGACGGCATGCGGTTTAATGCAGTCTTGAATAATACAACCAATTCGTTGTCTGATGGAAAAACATCTGAAGTTGCTCCACTCTTGGTCTGTTCACCGATTTATTGTGTGCATAACGCTGATCGACTTGTTTTGCTGAATCGCCCATGAAATAAATTTGCAAAAATTCTACCACCATGTGACTTTCAAGATACTTTGTCAGCACTGCCAGTCCCCCATCAACTTTTGACTGGCTGCTTTTGGTTATTCACAGCTACAAACCTATTTTCCGCTACTTTAATTGATATATGATTTCAATTGAAAATTACCAACGTATTCAGGCACGTGGTGGTAAAAGTTTACTTTTTTACAATATAGTTACCTTGAAAGTTAGCATAAAATTGTCTTGAATAACTTTTGTTGCGCCAAATGACTTCATTTGAAAACAATTATTGTATTCCTGTATATGAGTTAAAAATGTACATTTCCGTAAACCAATGAATGCAGAGGCTCTGGTGGCAGTACCAATGGCGTCAATTTGACTTTACCGCTCCCGTAACACAATCCACGGGCTTCATTCTTTTAATATTAGGTGTGATTGATTTTAACTTACCGAGATGAATAAACACTTCTCAAAAACTCACTGTATAATAAATTGAAATGAAACTATTATTTATCAACCGATCCATCTATTTGTTAAACGATATTTGCAGCGCACGTTCTGTCAATTGCTGACAGTTATTTCAAACAATTAACATTTGTCAAACAACTGTATGTACTGTATATAAATGTAATATTGTATTTAAATTTTCATAAATGTTCTTGAATTTTCTAATGTTCCGCTCAACTTACTTAATTTTTTCGTTCGTAAGAACCTTCTTCTGATAATAATGAACACAACAAAAAAAGAATTAGCGAAATCGGATCAGCTGCTCTCGTGGTTTGCGCTTAGCAACACATTCAGCGATTCATTTTTATATTATAGATAGATATATTCTTTAGCTTTGGTAAATAGCTATAATTTTGAATGGGTTTATCTAAATCCTTTATAGCTGATTGTCTAACAGTTTCATTTAAAACAGGTAACCTATTTATTATTTGTCCTTCCATCACACTTGCAGTCGCTGGTTGCTAATATGCTGAATTCAATGTAATTATAGTACCTATACTGATTGTTTCTCTAGAGGAAGAAGAGGCAGCACTATTTCCAGTTGCAACTGACGCGTCAAAGATCACACAATAATTCTCTGCATTCGCCTTACGGTTGCAAAGAAGGTACACGATAAGCGTGTCAAAGAAGCCTATTATCTATGACATGGCTGAAGCAAGCACATGGTCCTTGTTTGAAATAGCCTACCTCGAATGACTTTTTCTGTTTTATTATAGCAAAGAAATAATATTCAGCAATATTCCGCAGTTTATATTATCTACTACGAAGAAGATATGGTAGTATCTCCCCTTTCGTACATTTTTCTTAGGTAATTGGCTGTCGAGGACCGCCGTAATCCCTCTCGAATTCACTCACTTATAACGATGTCGTTTGTATATATCTACGCGTGGTCTTCGTCGCCATCTTTAAGGTCCTGCTTCAATAGTAGTGGTGCTACACTACGAAAGATGGTCCTAATAAAGGTTTTATTCGTTGGACCTTATGTATCTACGAGTATATATATATATATATATATATATATATATATATATATATATATATATATATATATATAGGTATTGGGCTTGGTGGATTATAGCAATTGAGTGCGCGGTGAAAGGACCGGTTTTATTTCTTTATTTTTATGAGTGTTGTCGAGTCCTGAAGGGGGCATACATTTATACTGGGTCAGCTCCAAGATGTTGGATAAGGATATTGAAGCCATGTCGTCTCTATATATGGTTTCATTAGGATTTTAGGAGTAGATTGGATTGGAACTCTGAGCAAATTACAATCAGATATGGTGGATTTGAATCAAACCAGTTATCTCTCAGAATTTGTATGTCAAAAGTATTTTAATTCGGTGATCCAATTAGGGCATTTGGTACATGAATATATTGAGGTATGGTCAGAAAAAAATCAACGAAAACTTTGATGGAAGAATATGCCCTCCTGGGCTTCTCGCTTCCATGCAGTTTTGACAATTTTATCTGAAAAAATCTTACATCTGGTTCATGATGGTAGGTTAACTCATTTGTGTTTATATTCAGCACCCACAGAAAACGATTTCGTTATGCACTACTTAACCCTCATCGAAATTACAAATGGCAGAATCGAGACCATTTATCTTCGGGCAGGTCCGCAAGGAAATTATCTTTCTGAATTACACCCACCCTGACGAAGGATGACTATAATTTTTCTCAGCTTTAAGATTTAAAATATTATATACTGACCGATCAATTTTATCTTAAATTTACTTGCTCTAACTGATCCGACTATTATTAGTATAAAATATCTCCATTGATTATAATATCAGCTTCTACCACTATATTCAGGTAGCAATCCAGTAAATTTGGACAATTCTCCCTTATGCCGTAGCAGATATCTTAACTTGTATCATTACAAATATCAATAATGACATTTATAATTGTGCCTATAAAATGTTTCGTCTTTTTGGATAATTTATTTCAAATTCACGACTTTTGCCCTGAAGAAGATAATAAACATTCTTGAAACCTTGACAACATGTAAAGAATTCCATCTATTAAATTACTGCATCCCCAAGAATAATCATTTTATGTTTTAAATAATTTGGGAAATTATTTACATGTAAACTGCATAAAAATGGACCAAAATTGAGTCCTGAGGAACACCCAGATTATTTTCTAGTCCAATTTATTTGCTTCCACCAATTTTAGCTAATTGTATACTACTTACACCATATCTTTCTAATTTTCACAGCAGAATATCTTGATTAATTATTTCGAAAGACTCTCTTGAAAGGTAGTATTGAATACAGTAAAATAAATCTGTCGATGTTGTTCAAAATACAGTTCAAAAGAAGTTTTTAACATTTGCTTTACTGTAAAAAATACATTTTAGAATCAATATTATGTGGTATGAATCTCAAGATCCAAACACATTCAGATGAATTCGTGCAGAGTTAGTGATGATATTATAAGTCATATCCGTGATGAATCATTTAGTGTAAGGGACATTTCCATATTTATACCCAAATTCTTGTATCTAACAATTATTGTTTTCCTCGTTAATCATTAATATACCATTAAAGCAAAATGATATTATAATCATCTACCCAGATCATTCACACCCATGCGCTAATGTGTAATAAATGGCGATTGTGGATGTGTCCTACTTTTGGCTGTACATATAGCTTCAGCGTTCTACTTTGTCATTATACCTACCACTCTTCTCCAAATCCTTGCTTTTTTTTATATGCAATATCCAAGCGAAGCGAAGAGTTAGAAAAAGTTTTACGGCCTCCAGCACAGTGTCAAAGATAACGACGGCATTCTTGACTTTATTGAAAAGTGTCAACGGATGCAGAGGCATATTTTCTGGAGAGCTGAAGTTTTTTTTTCTGCTTTTCTATTCTCTCTCTCTACCAATTACCGTTATGAGTCGTCGAGTGACGTGTTTTATTTGCAACTGCAGAAGGAGATGGCTTCATGTCGTTCTTATGTGTTTTTTCTTCCAGCTTTCCTGGATATTCGTTATTCGCCAGATGGTTGAGACAAAAGCTAGGGACTGCCAATTTAGCCAATGACTCGATTAATTGGTGTATTTGAGCTAATTGAACACCTTAGACTTTATTGATCAATTTAAAGTCATTACTAACTTTAATATCTATAATGGTAGAGTCAATAGAAAAGAGTCTTTTGCAAATTTATATTTTTTTATAGTTTGGCAACATTGTTTATAATGGAAGTTGGTCTGTAATTCTTAACAAACGTACGATCCAAGTTCTTATGAACGGGGCAGACTTAAGCAGACTTTATAAAGAAATATATGTGTCATATTGTGTATCTCAGAAATTTGAACTTTAATGAGAAGAAAACTCCTTCAAATTTACAGATTTTATAATTGATAAGAAATTCATTAAAGAAATTTTTCATTTCTTGAAAAAAATTTTACTTCTATGTAGCAATTGAAGTGATGAGCTACAGCCGAAATTGTATACCTCTTTCTTTCAGGAAGTCGGTCAAAAAGATTTATTCATATCTCTTGATTATCATATTACGGCCTCTTACCGGTCTATAATTTTTTTATTTAAATGAACCAGCCACTAAATATCAACATATCAGCCAGAGGGACAGTCTGACTCTTTTAAATCTATTAAAATTTGTGCAAGCTGGCATGAATTTTATATACCTACCTTTATGTATATCTGCTGATATGGAATTTTCGGTGCAGACTTTTTCGTGAGAAAAATTTATATTTTTATATATGTAGATATGTATATATATAGACCCCAAATAGAGGTGACGACACAGCTGATGCTCCGATGTAAAACCAACAAAGGTAAAGCTGAATAGCCAGAAAAATGTGGAAAAAATTCATATTTAGAGTGGGAAGCGAAAAGCAGATAAATTTTCAAATTGTGTGCAACAGCAGAAAGAATGCTCCGGATACGGAACGTTGGAAATCGCTAGCTTTTTTTTGTTGGTCTGAAAACTTCAATGGCTCTTATAACTGAAACAACTGTGACCTAAAATATGTAAAAGCAACAATATCGTTATTTTTTGTAGTTAGCTTTAATGTTTTGTCGACTTTGGGTGATTTCATTATGATGTCAATTCAAGACAGATTGTGAATATCGACTATTGGTAGTCGAAGTTGGGTTCTTGTTCCGCATATTACTCAAACATAATGATGTATTGCTATCATACCTCTGAAATGCTTATTTTTTTTTACTTTTGAAATATTGCATTCAAATAGACCTACTTCCATGGAAAACAAAACACAAAACATGAGAATTTATATCATATTCTACTGTGAATACTATTTTAAAATCTATTCAGGTAACCGGTGACAACACGTCACAGGTGGATTGGTATGCCAGACATTTCAAACGTTCTCAGATTCTGAAAACAGATTCAATTAGAATCAGGTGCATAAATGATCCTAAAATATTCAGTTTTATAATTTGTTTTCGTCGAGATTTAGGCGTTATCATCTTGAATTTTTTCTAATCCTGAGTTTAAGAAAACAACTAGATTTCCAGACACGTTGGAAAAAATGGCTTGCCCTTGTACTTAAATTTTAAGCCTCTTCTTAAAATCCATAACTTAATTTCTAAAGAAATGACAGATTTTTCTTGAAAAATCTGCAGTTTACAACGAAAAAAAGATACAGAACTTTTTTTGTTGTATCTAAGAATGTTTAGCGAACCATTTCATTATTTTCGTTGCATTTTTTGGCAAGAGTTCTTCTTGAATGCTCGATAATGCCAGGCAATGAGTTTTCAATGGAAATCTAGATGAAATGGACATTCAACGGTTACATTGGCCTCCCTGATCTAACCCCCTTATCGAGAATGTGTAACTGTCAACTAGATATCACTTCAAATTTTCGACCGAATCTTTTAGAGGTGTGGGAGAACTTTTTGCAACTGGCAAATTCCAGTCTTGTTTCCTTTAGGAGTTGACAAATATATTTGGTTTCGTCACTGAACTGATAATACTGTCTGATGAACCATTTTAACTGCTTGTAGTGAGGATGTAATAAACATTACACTTCTCATAATAATGGAATGTAATAGAAGGACGTCATATTTCTCTAATGTTGCATTCATAAATCTAAAAAGCTCCTGTTCACAGTGTACTGTGTGTTTAATTATCGAATGCAAGTGTAATGCTAGTTGTTGATGACATTATATGTTGGACAGTAAACTGGATCAAATTTACGAATACACTCTAAACTGTAGGGAAAAACCATCGGAAACCAACACCTTGAATAATTTAATTCAATTCAATGTGGTCTTGATTAAGAGACATTTGATAGAACTTTAAACAGCATGTTTGTATGTCAATGAGTTTGGTTGGTCGTAGCGGAATTAAATATAAATGGAAACAACATGTTCATTATTGTACTTGTAAAACGTCGGCAATTTCATCAAATAAATAATAATACCCTGGAGATATTATTGAGCAGCTAATTTAATAGAGTGCATTGAAGACTTTTTAGTTTATGCTGTTTAACTGCTATCATCAGGGAATATAAATATGGTAGTAGATAATATTTACTTATATGAAAACGAAATATTTGTAATAGATCAAAGCATCGCTCGAATTTGAAAATGTTGAAATAAAGGTAACAAGCCGTATCATAGTTGTTTTCCACAGTTCTACAAATGTGAAGGAGAAATTTATTTATGGGCGCGATATTTGTTTTCTGAGGTCATTGAATAATCATAAAAATCCCCTTTACAATGACGTATAACAAAAATATCAACATGTAAACCAAGAAAGACACAGAAAAACGGTAAAAATATTTTTGAAATAGTAAGCCATGAGGATGACACAAAAAATATTCTAATCACTTCGACAACGGTATCAATACCTTCTTCTTTCATATTTGTACCTTAATGCCTAATAAAGTTTTGATTTTCAAAGATTGCATTTAACTTCAATATTGTTGAAAATGTACCGATATAATGATACTGAAAAAACTATGTAGGTTTGACGTTTACATTTGACATTAGAGACATATATTGAGTGCAAGAATATGGATTGTATTCAGAAAGAAGTGAGCCATCAAGAAAAACATTCTAACCATGAGATGAACATATTGGATCAATTGAGTATCAATTCTGCACTTTCTTCTTGATCTAGAAAGGTTATTAATACAAATACAATTACAAATTTAGATCTGTTCGCAACAGATTTCATAATGGAGTTTTTTAGTCTTGCTTGCATTTCACAATTGGTATCAAACCACAAAAAGGTACCTAATTATTGTTTTGGATTTTGCATTTCTAATTGAAATTAATAAATTTGGAACAGATAATCTTCATCCATCTCATAAAACTAGACCTCAAGTTCAAGTTATTTTTATAGTTTTTCTTTACTTTAAATAAATACGTTTATAGCTAATAAATAAATAAAACGGCTGTTAAATCTTAAACCGATGATCCGGGTACCATTCGTGTCCATAACATTTTTTTTAATTTTTCTTTTTTGAAATATACAAAATTTAAAAAATATATCCAATAACTATAGAGGCAATAATAATGTTCAAAAATGTATTGCGGTCGAATATTACTTTAATTAATTTTTCAATAATTTATTTGTTTAACAGAATCTTCGTTGAATTGAATTATTTCATTAGCCTAGAATGCTTTCAGAGAAAAGCTCAGTGGATTCCTGAGAAATCGAATGAATCTAGCCTCCGACTTTTTTTTTGGTTAATTCATTACTTTTTTATCCTCTTCGCTGTCTTTACGTTAATCATTCTTTTGACATACGGACTCATAAACATGTAGTTTCTTCTACTTTATTTGATCTTAAGAATACCTAGAATATTTGACTAGAAATGCTATGGTATATTTATTGTTCATGTGAGCTTACTTTTTTGAATCCAGTCGATTCAATTAACTAGCAAACTGAACCGGCTTCCTTTGTGATGTAGGGGTTTTTTCTTTTTTGTTAAAAATCTTTTCTCGTTCTAGGCCTATGTGGGATCAAAGCATAAGCAACAAGTAGAGAAAAATAACAAAAAAAAAACAAGAACAAAAGACAAACAGTCATTTCAAGCCAATTAAATGTATCCCTTTGAATGTTTTGGCCTTTATCATACTCAGATATAAGATTGCCGGAGAGATTCTTAGGGGAACGTCTGCAAGATCAACTTACGAAAAAAAAACAGTTCGCCTTGAACCCTCTTGGGCTTATTATCTTAGCTTCGAGATTGAGAGTGTTGTTGAGATATTCGTCGGATGATTTTATGTCCGTTTTATAGAAACCCACTCTCATGAACTTGATTGTTTGCAAGAAGTTGCAAGAAGTTTGTATAAAATCTGGGATCTTTCCTGTATTTTTTTGCTTTAACAAAACCGAGACTTACGATGGAAGTTACAATTAAACAAAGGTAGGTCTTCAACTCAAGCCATTATCCACCCATCAATTATAATCAAACAAACAAAAATTAAATCGACGTCTAATTAGTCTCATTCCATGTATTATTAAGTTGCAAAGTATTGATTAGATTTATTCAAAAATCTGGTGTGTCCACACACACGACTTTCCTACCGCTCGCAGGCAAATTCCAGTAAATGAAAAACTTTCACTCACACTTCTAGTTGTCTCAGAGTTATCGAAAATGTAAACATCTGTTGATAAACGGATACTGAAAATTCTACACAATTACGATACTATAAATATCTATGTATAAATATTATCCAATAAATTCTCCTTACCCAAGAAAAACTACCAGTTGCTCATATAATTGAAGTGTAAAAGATTACCACCCTAGAGATACGTAATAGGTTTAAGTTGAAAAACACAACACAAAACAGAATATAAGCACTGTCAAGCGCAACTGTAGCAGATATATATAATAATATAAAAAGCTTCCTCTTCTTCTTGTAGTTCTTCTTCTGCTTGCAATACCAACCGCATTGCTATTCATACCGAAGCCGGTAGCCGGCCACAAAAAGCTCACTCACTACGTACTACTGCTACTAGCTTTCGCGGCAACTTACAGCCACAGCCCATACATCAACTTTCCACACACAGACACGCGGGATGCACTTCCAAATAAGTTGAGTTTTCTGTGCGGGATGCCGCTATGTGCTTTTGTGCACACAAACTGTGTATTCCATTATATACAATCTGATGAAAAATTGAAGCTGGATATATTACTACTACGCGAACTGCCTACCTGTGCTGCAAAGAGAGTTAGTATTAAATAAATATTATATTCTTTGATACCCAGAGATTTAAAGTAGTCTAGAATCTAAGTGAATAATTGTGCTGTTTTGTTTGTTTGGATTTTTCTTTCCTACTGCTACTTTAAGTGGCAATGTAATAAAAGTTATTATAATCGCTTAAGATTTGAATTCTCTCTCTTTCTCTGTCAAGATTATCTCGGGAATAGATAGACCGATTTTTTGGAAGCTAACTATCGCGCGATGGCAGCTATACTTTTTTGCATGTAATGTACTTTTACAGTGAGCCAAAACGAGAGGTAGTTGAGACAGTCGACCTTTCTTTTTGCTTCTATTATTCACAATTCAACTCATGACTCGCTTCGCTCAGTAAAGCAATATCTGAGTAAGGATGTACCAGGGGTCTGATTAAGAAAGATACCCAGCTGTAACTCCAAAACTATACATCCTAAAACTTTGAGAGAACAATTGTAAGACAAATTCGATTAAGACAAATTACCAGAAATTATTTTCAAATTTCCTTCTCTACCGCAAAGGGGCGTAATTTTTTTAAATTTATTAAAAGCGCGAAAAATGAGTTTTGTCCAAGAATGTAGCCTGAAAACGCCACCAACCAATATAACATTTTCTACTTATTTATATTCTGGCAAAAGGTCCTTCACGAGTTTTGTCCAAGAATGAGGTGTGAAAACGCCACCAACCAATATAAAGTTTTCTCCTTATTTATATTCTGGCAAAAGGTCCTCCTTACCCCAAATTTGAGAATGATCATTGTTGTTTGTCTTGGATCTATACAAAAATTCATGAAGAGCTTCCTTGAAATGAAGTTATTGCCATAATAATTGAGATAGTGAGAATGAAACCAAAATTTTCATAAAATACACTTTGAGCTCACTCTTGTAGATGCTGTATGCTGTGAAATTTACGGTTGAAAACCTTTTCTCATTCACCTCCGACGTTAAATTTCGTATAGTCGTTATTTCTTTGTTGATGCAGCTTGCATGAGAAAAATCATTACTTTTCGCACTAGAGCGTAAAGTATTTCATAATTGCATGCTTTCGTCAAGGGTGTGGAAATTGAGTAAGTACTTTCGTTTCGATAATCAGTTCTCGAATGTTGAACTTTCCAGGTAGGTGTTGCGAAATAATGTTATAACCGAAACAAATCTCGCCCTATATTTTTAGGGGAAAACAGCGTTACAAAACTCATCAAATGACAAAAAATGAGAGCTTTTTGAGTCTGAATAAAATTCCGCGACGTATCTTCACAAGTTCAGTAGTATATTGTTTGTATGTACTAAAAGCAAAGTTTCATATGAACGTGAACAAAGCTCTCGCATTTTCTGTATAATAATTAATTACAAAAAGGATACAAACTATTAAAATCCAACCACCGCCTTCTATATGCCTCGTAATCCGGATACATAAATCTGTATACCTATAACTTGCGGATATGAATACGAGAAAAGTTTACCTATACCTATATAGACCATTTACCACGTTGATGCTGGCGAAAATGTCAAACCCAACATTTTAGGATAAACAAAAT
This sequence comes from Crioceris asparagi, assembly GCA_958507055.1. Lineage (NCBI taxonomy): Eukaryota > Metazoa > Arthropoda > Insecta > Coleoptera > Chrysomelidae > Crioceris > Crioceris asparagi. The sequence goes on from OY293829.1 coordinate 2,788,541, forward strand.
TCGAGAGTTCCGAGTTCCACATTAGTTACCTACTACCTACTTACGAAACTATACATTTCAATATATACAGGGTGCTGTATCTCAGCTTCCGTCTTTTATAGTCAATTTATGAATTTGATATCTTTTAATTATTAGATATCATCTGTAACCTAAAGCCGTCACTGAAAACTTGCCAATTGCTCAGAAGCCAAATAACTGTCGAGATTTGTGAGGTTAGGTTAGGTTAGGTTTCATATTACGTGCTTTGAAAAAGCTTCTATATAACATTATATAGGTTCGAAACTGCGATGGGGCTGTGATGTTTCTTTTTAATTATGTAACAAATGAGATAAAAATATATTTGAGATCCAATATAAACTGAGAAACAGAAATTGCCTTAAATTCTCTACGGTTTGTCATTGAATTTTTGAACAATTTCCAAATAATCATGTTAATTTATCTTGTTCAACAACACTTTTCTATCTTATTTAACGAGGTCCAAGTATGATCTCACAACCCAGTTATAATTTATATTTTCTTTTCATCTATTTTTGAAGAATTAAAGATCATGTCGCTCTTTTAGCAAATTATGTACATGTTAGAAAGAACTTAACTTAAACTTAACCGAATTGTCATGAATACGAAACTCGAGAAAGGCATCTAATAAGGCCTACAACCTCTAGGTTTAACAAAATTCCGGAATCCCTGGTAACGACAGATGTGAGAGTGTTCATTAAAAAGGTAAGAGCTTTTTGACAGATAAATTGTTTATATACCTACAAGATTTTGATAATATTTTTTAAAAACTTGCATAATCGTACTATTTTTCTATATATAATAAATATATTTTCTTAAATCAATTCAATTTGAAAAAAAAAATATTTATTTCACACTTCTGAGTATAAAATTTGTCACGAAAATCGTTGAACATTTAGAAATACCGAGCTTATCCTATTACCCATGTAATGTATGAAAACATTGCTGGGGGAATACATATATTTACACATATTGTAGGCTACACCAGTGCTTTAACTCGAAAACCGTAACTCTATGGATAAAACGTTCAATTTAAATGTTGCTACAAATAATCTATTCTTCAATTCTACCGTCCCAGATTTTTGAGATCCGACAAAAATTTCCCTCTCGAACCTTATTGGGAAAAGTCTTTTGGGGGAACAAGTTGATTGTCGATTTCTTGGGACCAATTCTCAATAGTCCTCTTTGAAGTGAGAAAAAGAATCTTGAAAATAACATGAACATACACAAAAAAAATACAGACAAACAGTCGAATTGTATACCTTCTCCGATGGTCAAAAAAGCATTTTTTTTAATTTTATTGACAAGTTCAATATTTACCGTACTATTTATAAAATTATGCATAATAAACACTTACCTACTTACTTTAACTACTATTAATTTCTTAAGCCAGTTTAGCAATTTTCTTTCTACTTCTCTAGTTTATGTCACTAAAGTGATTTAATAAAATTGGTACAATATTCAGATAACCAGAAGAGGCATCAGAATAAGCAATAAAATCTATGACATGTAGTCGAAAAATAGACTTCAAACTGCTATTACAAAAATTTTGGGACATTATTTAAGAACCTAGAAAAGCAATTTCTGGTAACATACCTTAAGTTAAAGATGAAATTTGTAAAATATTAAATCCATAACCTAATTAACATTAGACGGGAGCTGATGTGCAAGACCCTGTATACTTGTCGGGAAATGCTACGAACGCGAAGTGGATTTGCAGGTCGTGTTTGGAAAAATATATTTAAAAAAAACGAAAAGTTCTAATGCCAAAACTTTCAGATACGACCGAAAAGTTTCGTGATGTGGATTGGATATTGGAAGAAAGAAAAAAAAACACGAGAGAGATCGATGTGGATTAGATATTATTGGATTAATAATACTAATGTCTTTGTTTGTAAGTCTGTGAGGGTATCAGAGAAATGTATTTTACTCTCTGAAATGTCTCACAGGGTCCAGAGTTTAATACAACTTTTAATTAGCTCTTTGTGATTTCCAGAGAAGGAAGAAACGTCCTGGCATATTACAACAAATACGGGTTGACATTGCAATCACTATATTTACAAAAACAAAGGCCGATTTTATAAATAAAGGAGTTAAATAATTCGATTGTTTGCTTTTTAGGGTTCCGTAGCCAGAGGATGCCGGGACTCTAATACTAAGCCTGCGCTGTCCATTCGTTTGTCAGGAGGCTCCATCTTTAAATTAATACTTATTATTTAGAAACATGGAATTTTCACAGAATGTATATTTCTTTTGCCGTTATAAAAATAAATAATAATAAAAGAATGAAATTAAAAATAAATGAAGCCCTTAAAGAGAATACGTGAATTCTTAAATGTAATAATAAAAACAGAAATAAAATAAAGGTAAAAATTAAAGGGGTTCCTATAGTGTCATCTTTATACGAAATAGCAGCACCCGTTCAAGAATTGACGAAGTCGTAGCGTTTCCAAATTTTATTGAAATGGGCTTTAAAACAAAAAAACATGTACCTAATAGGTCAAAATGTGTTCCAACTTAATTTTGCTCACAGTGTATAGTATTATTAAAATTCAGATGTGGTTCCCACAGCAGTTCTCAGGTAAAAAATCTTTTCCTCTTGTAACAAAGATGAGAAGAACAGCGTCATCAGAAAGCCAGTGAAACATTAAAAGCGATTGATTTCAGGTTGGTGGTTTTTACGTGCGATGGCCATCTCGTGGAAAGACCCGGCAATCTACCACGAGTAATAATGTCTAGTAAATCCTCTCGAATATATTTGAGAAATGGTGTAATTCAAAAAGAATAATCGAAAAATCAAAGATGAAGACAATTTATTTTACAAAAAGCGTTTCGATTTTTTTTTTCGATATTAGACTTCGGAAAGATCTGATCAATGCTTCTCAAATGAGTGAATTTAAAATTTTTACAAAGGAATCAAATTAAAAACTTGCGTTATTTATTTCAGTTGAATAATAAGAAACTGGAAGCACTTTTTCTATACTCGCTAGTGCTGGTTGAACTGTTGAATACTCTTAATGCGGTGTTGCCAATCAATCCATCAGTAAAACAAACACAAACGGGTGGAATATAAGCATAGATTGCAGAAATCTAGAATTCACCGTTTTTGTTAACTACTAACTAATAAAAATAGGGAACTTTACGAGCAAAATATCGAGTCGATAAAAGCAAGAAGTGGAGTGAGAAAAACACTCCCTTTTTCATTGACGTTAAAATGGTTATAAATGAGAAATTCCCTAAATAGCTCAAGGAAAACTGGAAGAGAGTAATACTTTTCCGTTGTTATTTATTTTCTTTTTTCGTCTGGCTTCGCCGGCTAGAGATTGCAGCTGAGATTCTACAAGGTTTCTTATTCTTTTACACCACCTACCTGATCGTGAGAAAAATGGAAAGAAATAGGTATCTAGGAAACATGTAGCTGAGATTGGGAACTTTATGAATGCTTTTAGTATTAAGTGAACATTTGCTCTGCGAAGGTTTTTGTTTACGAAATGTTTCTCGTAAATTTACTATACATACAGGGTGTCCCAGGGAGACAGTGCAGGCTCCATAACTTTTGGTCTATTTAAGTTATCGACTTGATTTTTGTTTAGGTCGATAAATGAAGCACATTTTAAATATATTTCGATTAGTATACAGGATGTTTCAAAGTTAGATACACAATTATGTTGTATTTTTTTTAAAGGGCAGCCCCATATTTTTGTTACATTCTTCTTTTTTACGAACAAACCATCAACATTTCTTATTTTGCAAGAAAATCTCGCAAACTTTACTGATTAGAGCCTAAAAACTATATATTGACAGAAAATCCTTGAAAAATACCATTCGATGGCTTAATAATATACAGGATGTTGTATTTGAGAAGTTCGAGTTATTGCAATTAGTTATTTGCTATTTTCAAGAAATCGTTGTGGACAACGCTACATCGATGCTGAGTTCAACTTTGAATAAGAAGATGCGCAATGGTGTAAGAAATCTAGTCAAAAGAAGTTTGTTCAATTATCTTGAATAGTACTAAATATATGATTTTTTTTTTCAAGGTCTATGCACGACAATATTCTAACACTAAAATTGACATTGACAATGTTTAGGCAAATTTAAAAATGTATCAAAAATATAGGGCTGCTATTTAAAAAAAGTCAACATAATTGTCTATTTTAATTTGGAACATCCCGTATACTAATCAAAATATTCTTAAAATGTGCTTCATTTGTTGACACACTGTTTAAACAAAAATCAAGTCGACAGCTTGAATAGAACAAAAGTTATGGAGCTTGCACGCACCTCTGGATCACCCTGTATGTATTTGTATAAGTAGGGGTTTGCTACAACGATTTAGACATTCAGAATATAATTTTCATTGGTGGGTGTTATTCTATTTCTATAAAAAAGTGCAAAATTTAATTTAATTAATTGTGAATAGTATAGAGAATTTACTCTGATTTGTCGATCCTAGTTACTTCCACCATTGTGTCGATTTCCATTGTGAATTGTTCTCCATTCTTATTCAATTTTGTTTCAGAGCTCGATGCATTCAGCTTACGGACTATCAAAATTTCGCTGAATAGATTTATCATTATAACAAATAATAATTATTCATCTAGCAAAAATCCGAATAGGGTTTGAATTAAACAATAATTACGAATCGGATGAAATCCGTCTGATGTCATCACTAATGATTACTCAACACATGCATGGTAAAAATTTAACAGAAAATACATTTCAAGACAGGAGGATATGTCAAAATTCCATTTCTGAATAATCGAACCCATAAAAATAACTTTCTGATGAGAAAGTGGACAAAGTTTTTAAATAATTGGACATGGTGTGTTGATATTGTGAACAATACCTTCATTAATATCATCAAACTGTCTCTTTATCAAATTGTATATCATTGTACAGAAAGTTTATAAATTCTTGAGATGAAACTGCATTCGTCTCTTCGCCAATCTCAAAATGTTATAGCTCGCTACAAATGTAAATGTCTGTGCTCTCAATTTGATAAATTTATCGTAACTGTACTGTTTTATTAAAATGATATTCGTAATAAAAATGATAATAATATTTTTCCAAGAGACCAAAGCACAGAATTTGCTGCATCAAAAGATTTTACTACCGCTTTTATGCCTTAAGACATAAAGTATGGTACAGAAATTATGTACTAGATAGGTATATGTATATATCCCTGAGGAGATGTGCTTTCAGAGGTTAGAGTTTTCGTGGGATTTACAGTTTTGACCCTCATTTAAAAATCTATGTGTTAATATAACTAGACCTATGAATGTTATTCCTATGTTTTTTTAAATGGAACACCCTGTGTTTATATGATTATTTGACCTGATAGTTCTTAATCATGTTCAAGCCTTTTTTAACAGATTTTTAGTTAGAAATCTGTTAATATCCTGCTGTCTGGTTTTCTATCGATACTAAATACTGATATTGGCTGGTTGTAATAATTGTTTACCTCTATTGATTGTTAATAGAATTTAGTACAGTTTCTTGTTTGTATCATTACAAATTGAAGGCAAATCTAAAATTTCAAGAAAACTTAAAATATCTCCAAAGCTAATTATCTGCAATATAGGCTGAGTTTTGACTTTTCCTGTTTCCATATAAAATTTGGCAATTACTAAAATATAACATAACTAAATACAGTCAACACATGCAAAAAACATCACTTCATATCAATATTTAAGTTGTATAGAAGAAATTGAAATCATAAAGAAATCTTTTAAAATCGACACAATCTTTTGGAAAACTCTGTATAGCCCAATGTACGTTTACATTAGTCGAATCATAAAAACGTCTGGAATCTGAATTTAAAATAAACTTCGTGTCGTTTCATTACAAAACGCAAGATATTCATTATGTTTGAAAGCATCCTGTACATTTCCAGTTGATTTCAAAATATGAATATTTACAGTGCCTACAATAGTATATCCAAGTATCATTTTGCTCTCTCCTATAAGAATGATGCTATCAAACGTAGACTCACCCTGTATATTTTATTTTGTAATCCATCTCATACATTATTTGCGATGCAGTTCCTATCCAGAGTTCCACATATAGATGTATAAATGTATAGAAGTATACCTAGATGTACAGATGTGAGATTATTATTTTTGTCATCGAACGTTCGATGATTCAACCAGAACACATTCATGACATTACTGTTGATGATAGATAATTCTCATCTAACACTACCAAAGACATGCTGAGAAATCCCTCCCATTTGCATGATTCTACTTTTTTGGATGGATTGATATAAAACACTTATCCTAATTATGCTGATCTAAGTATTCCAATATAAATCCAATGATTAGGCGGCTGTTACTCGGGTTACTCTCATTTGTTTTGTGTATTTGGCGAATTTCAGAAATGTAATGATGTTTACCAAAAACACGTATACTGAATATTGTACTGCACAGATAGAAGCATACTTCTTCAGGAGTTTGGCAATTCCCCAGACAACAAACCTTTCTATCTCCTCCACTACACAAAATTGTAGCATGTGTGCAATAAAGCAGACACTCACACACTTTGCTGCAAAAGTGAGTCACTGAACCGAAATGCAAGATGCATCTCGTTCTCCGCTGCTTGAAATGGCAGAAAAATCAGAAACGAGCTCGAGAATCATGTCCATATATAGAGGGCGCCGTTGGATGACTGTCTCTAAATTTTCCCTATTTTCACTTATCGCAATGCTTTATGGACCAATTTTGAGAGAAACGTTTTCTCTGCAACTTCTTTTAAGGGAAATAGAATGCTTTCAGATAATAATGGCTATGCGTTTTATGAGGTTCTTCTTCTATTGGATATCGATGCAATGAATTCCGAAGGAAGAATAAGAAGATCGTCAACGCAAAAAATCTATTGAGCATTTTTGACACGGTTTACTAGAGATCTAGAGCAGTCACTATCCTGAAGATCCATTTGAAACGTTGATAAGATATATTTTTTCATATCATCTATACTATCCAGTATTATAGATGCATACTTTATTTAAATGAAGGGTTTTGTCGTTGTCATCCACCGCTTGAGAATTCATTTTTCGTGAGTTTTATGTTACGTCTATAAAGATGAAATTTATGGATGTAGAATCTTCAAACATAAATCATTACAATGGACATATATGACCTAATAATGCTTTGAATTCAAATGTCGGAAAAAAATCACAGTGTAACAGAATCCTCCTGTATTAATAAGTCACTGTTCCGAGCAGTTACCAGCAGTTAGTGGTTCTGTATATATTATTGAGAAGGAAAGAGTATTTTACATCTTCATGTACTGAAATGTTGGATGTCTGAAACATGTTTCACTGAAGTTGTTATTTGAGTGACCAATATTTCTCATAGAGTTGTTGAATAATAATTTTCTGATTACTTGGGTATATTCTTTAAATTATAAATACTCGAATGAATTCTATTAAAATTTTTACAACTATCATGAGAAAGAAACGACTCAACGGTTACAGTCTGGCATTATCTATTTTTTGTTGCGGACGTCTACTCAACAAACACAGGATTCTTTGAGGATGTTTTCAACAAAATGCACTCATAGTTATTATAAACGTGTTGTGATAGGATTAAAAAATAATATTAATTCATTTATGGTACATTAATCTAGCAAGGTTAGCAAAACAAGGCTTGTAATGTTAATAAGCAGTGACTGATAAATTTAGAAATCATAATTTTTCTTATGAATAATAACGCAATTTCCTGCACTGCATTGCACTTCACTACATCAGGAATTTCATATGAAAACTGATGTAATTACGGCAAACTGTGACATTGTGTTATATGTCGAAACGTTTGTCATCAACATCGACTAATGCCTTGAAACAAGAGGCCCTAGAACATATTTTAACAACAGAAAAACAAAAATTTTAAATGATTTCAAGTCTTATTAAAATAGCCTGCCATAATGAAAATTGAATTGTTAGCATACTTCAACATTGTAAATGAATAATTTTCTACTGAAACCAACGCAACACCAAAAGTAAACAAGTGTCATTATGGTTAAATTGGTAGAAGCATCATTTATATCAAAACAAATGAAGGTATTTATAGTATTCAACTCCCGTATTACCTCGGGGATTTCGTGTTTACCGAAATAATACCACCACACAAATGCTCCATATATATATATATAGTTCTCCTCATCGATGGCGTTGCCATCGTAAATGAAATAGTGCCTTCCCTTCCCCCGGAATAGTGTCAATAATTAGATCTACAACCCGTCAAAGCGGATATTGCCTTAGCCATTAGCATCATGGCTGATTGTCGAAGATATCTTCTACCTATATTGCTGCTGCTACAGACACGAGCACAGTAGAAGTAGAAGTTTTGGCCAAGTTTGGACCGTGCCAGAGTTTACCAAACTTGTATAGACAGACAGACAGACCGGCACCACGCCGACTATCGCTTTCCAATCACTTTGACAAATTTAATCTCTGTTCCCCACCATCCGGACACGAGCACGGGTGTTTTCAGAGTTTTATCTAATTTGCACGATGGATATCGAACCCACTATACCCATTGGAGTTTGTGCTGGAAGAAGTCATGGGAAAGGGATGGAAGGATTGCGGGTTGGGAAGGTTGTGGGAAATGCAATTTCATTACATTCATAGGTAGAGAGGATATTTTCGAGATTGGATTTGATTTCAGTTTATATCTAAGAGATTTTTCTACGTGCCCTGAAAGTTTTGATACTTATTTAATTCTTTAGAGGTGATTTTCACAACAATATGTTTCTGAGATAGATGAACGTTAAAGAAAAGTTAGCTACTTTTTACTTTTCTAAAATGTTTCTCGCATCGAAATTTTAGTAAGTTTTTTTTAGTAGTAGTTACAAAACCATATTGGTGTAGTCAAAAGTATCTAAGCAGAAAAAAGACAATAATTCTACAATAATTGTGTATGAGAATTTATCTATAATAGAAGTTTTTCTATTTGTGTTTAAATAAGTTTGAATTAGAAGAGAGCCTTTTATTTTATATAAACAGTGTCCCACCGGAAAGTGCATCGATTTATATATCGAAATTAAAAATAAACCGAATTTAAAAATAAACTATAGTGATGTTAATTGGGCTAAATTATTTTCAAGAATGGGACACTTCCAGTTATATCGGAAGTAGATGTCAACCTTGATATTACAAGGAAAGGTACTCTTTATTGTTACATTTCTGACCGACTTCAAAAAAGGAGGACGTATAAAATTCATTTGTATGTTTTCTTTTCTTATGTATTGTTGTTCGCCTTTGAATATTTTTTTCAAAAGAACTACGGCTTTCGAGTTACAATTATGGTAAAGAATTAAATATAAGTATTCTCGCTATGTGGAGGGTGCAATGTTTTGCGAAAACTGAAAATTTGAGACGGCCAAATTAAGAAACAGATAATATAGCAGAGATTATGTAGCAGCATTTAAATTGGACATTTGACAAAAAAACGGTTTTCGAGTTACATCAGTGGTAGTGTCTGAAATATGTGTATATATGTGTTGAAATAAACCATTTGAAGCAATCTGCGAACTTTTGAGTATTACGCAAGTGAACTCACCCCACAACATTTAGAACAGGGTTAAACGTTACAATATTATTAAGAATAACAGAGACAATAAGAACTAATTTTATCCTTCCACCGTATCGCGATAAGAGTACTGTTAACGAAGCCATTACCGGAGGCTTAGCTATATTGTAGAAAACTTCAATTGTTGTGTTATATGAAGGACGGTCCCATAGACCTCAAATTGTATTCCATCTACTATTTGGGTAGATACCTATACGTATAGTAGTAGATGGGGGACTTAGCCCTTACACCAACACACTGCTCAGTTCATTTAAAGGAAATTACCCCAGCCAGTCGGTACCTATGCTTACATTCCGTGAAATGTCATTCAACAAAGTTTTTGTCAACATGTCCCAAATACGCTCTTACCACCATCCTGTCCTGATCCACATGAGCAAGGATAATATTATATATACCTTTCTACGGCTGTGTTACTGCTCTACCCTTGTTCACGCTGGCCTGGCATTACAAATGTCCTTGGTGGTGGGAAGACAAAGACGAAGAGGAGATTCGGAGCGAGAGAGAGAGAGAGAAAGAGATAGAGGACAAGGTAGTGACTCAAGACAGGAACACGTTTTCTCCATAAAACTCTCTCAGTGTTCCGCTCCGCCATCATAAAATCTCCTAATGGCTTACATCATTGTGTATATACCTACTCACAATACAAGTTCATTGTTTCTAATCAATCTAAAAGCCGACGACGAACGGCGGCCTCACTACCGTCACGTCATAACAAAACACAGTAGCTGCTAGTGTAGGTGGGAGATGGGGGGTGGGGGGTGGAAGGGTACTGAGTGCAAAGAATAAACAAGGAGGAGGAAGGATCAGGCACTAAGACTAGTAGCGAAGTCTACTACACAAGAGATTTCACAATGAGCCTATTTAAAAATTTGTAACGCTCATAGGTGTTGTAAGAAGGTCATTGCCTCAATTATTTGCTACATAACTTATTCCATTGACATATACTTTTTCCGTTGATTCGTCGATTGTGTATGTTTTTATAGCAGCTGGTTAAATTAAGTCCGCTAATAAAATTCGCATAAGATATTAATGAAGTGAGCAAAGTTGCCATGAACTTATAGGTAATCTTTTTGGGTACGTAGCTTAGAACAGTCTCAAAATGTTGTTTCAATATAGGTACTGACGACTGTAATCCCATTACTAAACAAAATGAGTGATTACCTGATAATTACGAAAGATTTTATGAGACAAATATGTCCATACAACGAGGCACTGGCTTAAGATTTATTTAATACTAGCTTTTACCCGCAACTTCATGTCCGTGGAAAACTGCATTCATTTCCATTCCTTGTAGTAGTTTTTGCGTGATGTGTGTATAAATATACAGAAGGACAGACAGACGCGTTAAAATGTTACCTATATTTTAAGTTAGATCTCTAGTAATACATCGGTGAAAACTGCATTCAATTCCATATAATAGTTTTTTCGTGATGCGCGAACAAATATACGGACAGACAGACAAAAATTCTTAAAAAACTATTGTTTTGGCTTCAAAGGCGCCCATATTATTTTTCCTTAAATATCTTCAATGTACAGTCGAAATCCTACCATAAAGACTATAGAAATTTCATACAAACACCCCTTTTTACCCCCTTAGTGGTTGAATTTTGCAAAATCCCGTCTTAGTGAGCACCTTTCTCTAAAAGGAACCACCATGCACCAGACATCTAGCTCTTGTAGTATCTTAGATTTCGTGATGAGTGAGTGAGTGACCTTTCGCTCTTATAAATATAGATTAAAGAATTCTTGTGTTCACTCAAACAACTTTCCTACCGCTTTGAATATCCATCAAATATATAAAGAGCGTTTGATAGAGTCGTTTAACCTTAAACTTTTCTCAGCGTACCTAAATAAAATGATCATATTGAATTTTGAGAGCAGATATGAGCTTAGCTCTTTCTGCGATGGTGGTAAATGGCCTAAAGAAGTATATTCAAGACAAGTTTCATCAAAATTATTAGAACCGTTTTCGCGCAACAGTCTTGAGTAAAATAAGCTGCCAATTCCGAGAAAATTTTTGCACAGAACAACAGACAGTTGCATGGGATCAAATCTTGAAATCTACCAAAAGAACTCTGAGAAGATTATTGTGTGTCCTTCAATTTTAAAGTGCGATAAAGGCATTTATTTATAATTCTGTAATTATCGAGAATACTTTTGGAATTCTAGCAAAGTCTGTCATATTGATGGGTCAGGATTTCTCAACTATTGAATGATTTTAAATTGTTAATGTGATAAAGAAATTTTCGATACTCTTTCTAGAGGATGAAATATATTTTTTTTTTAATAGTTGGTCTTATATTTTATTGGAACTATATTTTACAGAGTGTTCCAGTTAGGTGTTACTGAACACCTTTATATCAAAAATTGATAGTGTATTTAAAACAAGAAAAACTGAAATTGATATTTTGCTACCGATTTCTGAAGAACAGGTAAAAAAAATATCTTTGGAAACGTAGTTCTATCACTGTTTATTTGAGCTATAAATATTTTTTACTAAAAATCGGACGGACTTTATTAGTTGGTGCACTGAAAAATACAAAATAATATTAATTCTATTGGTGATGGTACTTTTGAAGTTTTGCAATAGTAGTTAGAAGACTTTTGGTAACATCTTCAAAAGTACCTTAATATTATTTTGTATTTTTCGGTGCACCAACTGATAAAGTTGGTCCAATATATTCTTTGCTTCTACTTATTATTCAGAAATCTAAACATATCGTGGCGTAAATACACATATTTCAGTGTTTACCACCGCTCTAATTCGAGAACCGTAACTTTTTTTGAAAAATGTCCAACTTAAATGTTGCCGCATAAAAAATCTTCCTTAATTTGGCCGTCTCATATTTTCAAATTTCGCAAAAATTGACCCCTCTACATAGTGGAAATACAAATATTTCCGTCTTTGCCATTGCTATAACTGGAAAACCGTAAAAATGTTCATTGGAAACGTTTCCGGATATGGTCTTATCTTTAATTTTTCCGTCTCAGATTTTCGATTGTTTAGAAAAATTGCCCCCTCCACCCCTTTGGAAGCAGTGTTTGGAAAGTAAGGAGATTTATGATTTGAGTTTTTCAAAATATGGGACCATTTCTCAACTCTCCTCTTATAAATGAATCATCAAAATGGGAGCACGGTTACTATGACAAAAGCACGAACAACCACTCATAAAAAAATAAACATACAACCGAATCTTTTTGGAAGTCGGTCAAAAAGGAACATAACTGCAGATCTCAAAATTTATTAGGAGCACAAGCTTTCTCAATTGCATCGCCAACTACCAACCCATAATATGTCTTCGACTGTTTGGATAATCCAACTCAAATGACTTGGAAAGGAAAAACTCCATCTACGACAAAGAGTCTCCGAAATAGGGTTATTCAAAATTAATCTTCTTTCTCCTGCCGTGTGTTTGGGTCCTCGATCTTATGTTCTTTATTTATTTTTTTTCGCTCTTCTGTGAACTCTTTCCCCTTTTAACATTTTCTGGACTCGCCGCCGTAGCCGCTGGCTTGAATAATGCAGTCGCGTATAATTAGTATACTTTATCCGTTCGAAATATAAAAGGTAGGTACCTATGTACAGAAGCAGGTTAATTATTCTGGTAATTGCATTATGCATGGCAGTGCATTCAACGCTGTTTTAAAATAACAAGTTTGTTTTTTATTTTTGTTCTTTGCTCAAGTATTTAATTGCTCGTTAATTATTTTAAAAATTTTGAAGCTTATTTCTCAGTTTATATGTTTTAAAAAACACTTTTCCAGCATAATAAATTACAAAATACCGACACGCAACTCATTAGAAAATGATGCGTAAAATTGAACAAACAACAAGGCTGTTTTTTCAACCTGAATGTGTATTTTAGAGGAAGTTGTTACAATAGATATATATGTAAAATATTAACTGTTAAAGAAATATTTTTCGATCCCAGTTATATATTATATCATCAAATAAGGCTTAAAATAATAACTAAAAAATAGGCCAAAACATCCAAATAAGGATGGATTTAAGCATACTTTGTCGATATACAAGATACAAGGTGGAAATAACAGATTATTGAATTTATTTCTTAAGACAATGATTGGGAAAATTAGAAGAGCTATGGTTATTTCAGGTGGCACTACGGAAGGTCTTTTATTTGTTTCTCGCTTTCTCTCTTCGGCAAAAATATTCGAAAGCCACCTGTGAAAAAGTAAACTCCAAATATCCGGAGTCTTAGTCCTCATTCAAGTTGCCAAAAATTTGGATGCAGCCTTGGATACTTGGATCCTAATATGAAGGGTGTTGTGATGTATTTTATAAAACAGTATTTTCAGATCAAAATATTGAAAATTCTAAAAATAGACTTTTCAGTCCTGGATGGACGTATACAATACTGAGAACTTTAACACAGCCTTCAAACACTTCAACGCTTATTTTTTTTCATTTTAATAATATTTTTCCTTTAAACAATACAGTTCAGTAATCAATAATGTAAAGAAATGGGTGAGTTCAAGCTAGTTCAATTTTAATACTTCATTTTCTCTATATATATATGTATGATTTGTAAATCACACATTAAGAAAGAATCAGTAAGATGCACGAAGTATAACGCTTTTCCCTTACGTGACGATTTTTGCTAGCTAGGTCGCGTTATGAAGCCTCGTACCGAAAACTCTTTCGTTTCAATTTCTTCTCGGTAATGTTCAGAGATTCAAAATTGTTTTGAACATTTTTTATTAATTAGTTGTTGACGATTCTGTTTGTAAAAAAAAAACTTCTTCCTAATATTTTATGAATATTTATCCAAAAGCTCGACAAAGTTGCAAGCAGCTGCGATCCGCTTCTACCCTTTTCCAACAGGGACCTTATACCAACATAATAATATAACAGTTTTAATCATTGCACGGAGCGGAACACCGCAAACTATTTAATTTGTTGATGAATATTAATTTCAACGAATAAACAAACTTAATAATAACAATAATAACACGGTGGATGCTTCAGTATATTATAACATACCTAATGCCCTTCACACTTTGGTGTTGCGAAACTTATTTTGCCAGGGAAAAGTTTTAATTAGACAGAAATTTATTCGGGACGTGTGTATGCTTGTGTTTGTATATTTTGGTGAAAAATGTAAACTTATATTAATGGGTAAAGTTTGGATGAGTAATAACGGTCACATACATAGGTATATCTATACCGATTTGTTCTAATATCAGTGCTAGATGCGTCCTATGACGTGTTATTCAAATACATTATGAAAGATGCTTTTTGTTCAGTTTATACACATACAAAAATGGGTATCATGTTTGAATACAAATTTGAACATAAAATTCTGACTATGTAATATATTTGAATAGAGCTTTTTGTTGTTGTTGTTGTTAATAACTCATAAAAGCTATGTTTAGAGCAAATGGTTGTACAAGCTAAATGCATTTGTGCGGTATGATCTTCATATTATGTTTTTCATCAAATTAATAACTATATGTATAGGTATAATTTGGATTTTTAAAGGTCCTACTCGTATTTTACTAATATCAAATGGAATGCGTTTTAGAGTTAAATAATATTTCTATTCTTACTTATTAATGCATCAATTCTCTTTTGTTATATATTTCAAAAGTTTTAGTGATCATTGTATCAGTTGAAATATCGCAAATGTATACTAAAAAAAACTACACACAATCAAAAACCTCAATAATGATAAAAAAAAATTCTACAAGAGAAAATCTTATTTATATTTATTTTTAACACGCTTTTATTAGCTTAGTATGTATGTATGTATGTATGTATGTATGTATGTATGTAACGGAATCTTTGGACACGATTTTCACCCACTTTAAAACATCGGATCTAATTGAAACTTTGTATACTTTTAGAAGACTGATGACAATACAATAATCTCATGTTATAAATGTGCGAGTGGGACTCCTTGATGGGGGGTACCATACAGCTATATATCCGAGCTGTATGGATGGATTCTCGTGGAATATTCGATAAGCATGTGAGTTCCTAGGATATGTGATGATATGTAAGTGCGAGTGGGACTCTTTGGTGTGGGGGTTCCATACCTATGGGTGTTTTTGATTTCTGGATGAATGTTCGTGGAACTTTCTAGCTGTGTGTGGGTTGTTGGAGGTTTTGTGATGTTGTGTACGTGCGAGTAGAATTTTTCGATGAAAGGTTTCATACTTATAGTTGTGTAAATGCGAGTAGGACTTTTTGATGAAGGGTTTCATACCTATGCCTCCCGGAGCTTTATACATGGATTTTTGTGGAATTTTCGATATGAATTGTGTTCGAGGATTTGCGATGGATTTTAAGAGTGGGACTATTTGGTGGAGGGTTCCATACAATCCTCGTATACCTATATGACTATGAATGTTTATATCTCACTCCCTACATTCGTGCATCGCTTTAATAGCAAACCATACTTAAAATTATAAAATAAATCATAGTTTAATATAATTTAAAGACACGCTTTAATAGCAAACCAAAAAAATAAAAAAAATAGAAAATAAATAAGACATAATTTTAGTGTACCTAAAAGAAGCGTGGGGTGCTTTATGAGCCAATTTTATAATGACTCTACTTATATCAGTATCTATCAACATAAAATATTTATATCAATGGACATCAAGCACGCCACGCGTTTTTAAATTAAAATCTTATTTATTTGAATTTTTTTTGTTTAGTTTGCTATTGAAGTGTGTTTTCTAGTTTTTCAAACTATCATTTTTATCTGTTATTAGTTAGTACAGAACATGAAAAAAAGCGAACGACGGCCTGTAGCCAGCAAAAAAATAAATTTCTCAAAATTCATTGGATTAATGATATTTAAACTATGGCTATTTTTGATATTTTTTTAAAATGTTTGAGCGGTCGCCATTTTGAAACTACTTACCCGATAATGCCCAATAACGAACTCGGCCGAGATATTCAAGAGATTGATTTTTGTAGCAAATTTGAACTTGATACTTGTTAACAAATTTTGTAATATCCCATATATTCGAAAGTATATATAAACATTTGAACCAAAAGTTTTCTTGGACCTACTTATAGACATATAATAACATGCCGTTTAATTTTTTCGAAATTCAAAAGTGTGAGCGATCGCAATAGGTTCATTTCTTTAAGAAATTTATCAAAAAGTGGAAAGAACAGGCGTATTGGCATCGAACCTACATCATTTGATGTAGTGCTCCACAGAGACAATATGTTTTGATTCATCCCTTGGCGGTCTAGTTTGTAAGACATTGAAATTCTAATCAAGAGTACATAGGTTGCGTGAAACTCTATATTCTATATCTTTAATATGTTTATAACTTTTAGCCGATAATTTAAAACTTTCGGAAATAATTATTATGATATTAATTTATTAATTAAAAATAAATCATTTTGTCTATGATATGAAAGTACCTATTTGATTGTATTTCGGATTAAGTGACAAGTTCAGTCCAATGGTCTAGAATCTAGACTATAGATGGAGCAACGATAATTTATTTCTTCTCCTCCGTTCTTGTTTCCCTATTTCGTCTACATTAGAATGTTATTTATTTCTTACTAGAGTTTACCCTTTTTTCCTGCTTCTTCAATTCAAACCCTTAATTCATTCGCTTCAGTTCATTCCAAGTATTATTCGTTTTATCATCTCAGCTCCACATTTTGGAGAATAACATCATGATTACTCCCATTTGCTTAAAACAAACAAACGACAAATATTAATCTCAATAAAGCAAAATATAAATTCAACTAAGAATTCTCCTAAATAATATTCGACAAATTAAAATAAAATTATCTCATGGTCACCAAAATCCCCCAGAACCAGACAAGATATACTCCATCAGCACGTATTGAGTTTACCCTCTTTTTCCTGCTTCTTCAATTCAAACCCTTAATTCATTCGCTTCAGTTCATTCCAAGTATTTTTCGTTTTATCATCTCAGCTCCACATTTTGGAAAATAACATCATGATTACTCCCATTTGCTTAAAACAAACAAACGACAAATATTAATCTCAATAAAGCAAAATATAAATTCAACTAAGAATTCTCCTAAATAATATTCGACAAATTAAAATAAAATTATCTCATGGTCACCAAAATCCCCCAGAACCAGACAAGATATACTCCATCAGCACGTATTCCGTTTCGGTTTCGCATACAATATGGCCAATCTACTAATGAAGCCCTTCTAGGTATATCCTCGATCACCCTTGTATTCTCCCGAACATTTTACTATTCCACAAAATCCAAGAGAACCTTATTAAAACTGATCCAACATGCATACATAGGTCCGAAAGAATGGACAAGTCTGCCTGATGACCCTTCTCGTCATTCCAGTCGCAGGTGGCTCTGATTGCGCCGGGAAAGGGAAACTTCAACAAGTGGATGATGCCCAACCAAGTGGGGGCCTACTTCTACTCCGCACTCCAGTCATTCTATATTGGAAAATGCAAATGTACAAATAAGGTTCATTTTTGAATATGATGTAGACGGGGCTATGAAAAGCTTATCTTGAAATTGTCGACCAAGATTTTTTTCTTAGTCATCTCGTAAAAGTTTGTGCTCGTTTTGTCATAACGTGACCCATTTTAAAAATTTTCTGGTCTTCATTCAAAGTCGTATAGATATCGAAAGAAAATAAATATTCCTTACAAAAAAATTAACTGACATTAGTTGGTGCACTGAAAAATACAAAATAATATTAAGTCTGTTGTTACTGGTAATATTCAAGTTGTATTGAATAGAATACTCTTGCCACCAACTTCACAAGTACCAGCACCAATAGAATTATGTAATATTAATTTGAATGTTCAAGTACATGATCTAATAAAGTTGGTATAACTTTTTCTAAGATATATTTATTTCACACTTTTGAGTGCAGCATTAGTCCCGAAAATCGATGAACGTTCACCCATGTACATTTATTCTTTGCTTGTACTCGTTGTCATACAGAGATCTAAAAACATCGCCACGGAAATACGCATATTTTAAACTACTGTAACTCGAAAATTCTATGGAAAAAATGTTAAATTAAAATGTTGCTACAATTAATCTGCTCTTTAATTTGTCCATTTCAGATTTATCTGCTCCATTTGGGATATCGGTCATAAATGAGATTAAAACTTTGAATTTTCAGTTTTTTATTTTCTACATTTTTTTATTAAAACATTGTTTTTTGTCAGAATTAGGGCCGATTTCATAATTAAATTCAATCTCCTATTCCTTTTTATTGGACATATAATTCACAGTGACTTTGAAAGAACGAAAGATAAGGTGACTGACGTTGTAAAAGTTAATAAAAAATGCACTATTTTTATTCATCACCTACAAACAATTTGGATTAATATTTAACAGAGTTTGAACCCACATTACCAATTGGTTCATAGTTATTTTTTTGATATAATTGTCTGGACTATATACTCTAACTTCCAAATAGTATTTATCGGTGGTGTGGGCGACAGGGGGGCATCCTCTCCATCCATCATTCGAGGAAAGAGGAACTTATAGATTAGAATAATTTATGGGTAATTTGCAAAAGCAAGTTGATGTTACTGGAAATCGGCTAAGTCGTCCTTTGCCAACTACAGTGAGACGACACTTTAACTCTAGTTTCGGAGGATTGACATGCCTAATTTGGCCGTTTGATTTTCTATGATAAGTGGTGGCGTCAAGTTGTGAACGGTTACAAAAGTGGCGCCACTTGCTACCCCAAACTGGGGGTTGTTGTTCTTGTTTTGGATTTAGTTATGAAGTAGATTTATGAGGGTTATGGGAAACATCAGCTTATTCAGGCATCGTGATTCTTCCATGTTATGTCAGATATTTGCAGTTTTTGTTTTAAGAAATATTCGATCTGGTCAATGTACTTATTTATTTTTTGACCGCCTACTGAGGGAGTAAATATATAATGTTTGTAATCTGGTTTCGCATCAACATTGATATTATTTACGCATTAGAAATAGAATAACTGAGAGATGCCCCCATATGATAATTGTTAGGGTTTAATCAGGTTTATTCTTTTGGAAAGCCGTTTCTTGTAAAAAATATACTTGAAAATTTCTTTATCATTAGGGCTCTAAGATAATCAAAAAATTGTGTATCAATCTTAACTAATTGCTTTCACATAAATGAATTTATTAGAGGCCCTTTTCTAAGAAACTTCTGCTTGAAATTCTGTTTGAGTCTATTAGTGATCCATCAAATATGAGACGACCAAATTAAAGAAACATTTAAATTGAGTTACTGTTTTCGAGTTACAGCAGTAAAGTATATGTATATTTGCGCCGCGATTTTTTGAGATCTCTAGAAGCTAAACCTATATCTTTTTGGGTATTATATATTTCATGGCTAATGTTACACTCAAAAATGTGAAATAAATAATTTCTACAAAAAATTGGACAGACTTTATCAGTTGTTGCACTGAAAAATTCAGAATAATATTAATTCTATTGATGCTGGTACTTTTGAAGTTGCGCCATTGTAGTTTGTTGTTGTAGGCACCAACTCTAAGAGAACCAACACCAATAAAATTAATATTATTTTGTTGTTTTCAATGCAACAACTGATAAATTCGGTCCAATTTTTTGTACAGAATTTTATATTAACTGGCCTTTGAACAAACTAACGCCAGCCACTTCAAAGTTGGTAGAGAAATTTCACAAAACAAGAACTGTTATATTTTTGTTTATTTCTCTAATGAAATCACTTTTCTCCCTATTGTTCAATTCTGTAAAGAAACTAATATTAATATAAGTAATAGTTGGTAATGGGAGTAAAACGGTAATAATATTTTGCTATAATTTTACCAGTGAACTAGATTTTGAATTTGGCTGTTTGTTTCTTTAAACTTAATTATAACTACTGAGCATTTGGTGTTAATAAGATTCTCGAACAACAAGTAAAATGTACAATATAGGAATCTATAATTAAATCCACAAGTGTGAGGCGCATCCACCAATAACGAAAACAATGAAGTTACAATTTGGAAATTGCTTCATAGTTATGAATTTATAAACGCTTATGCAATTTTGATAAAAACAGGATTTGATTGTTAAAATTTTTTACTCGTTGTAATTCTTTTTGTGGAAAGTAATGTAAAATCTAATATTTTTGCACGTTGGATGGATGGTCATACGCGCCAATCGGACTAATTTGATATTCGGTGGAATATGCTTTCGGTAGGTTCTTTTAGGGCTCCATACCCAAAAGGTGCTAATCAAAACCCTATTATAAAGCCTCTTCTGTCCGAAGAATAGACTGAAAAAAAAACATTTCATAAAAATGTTTACGGACAGAAAGCGAAGTAAGCTAACTAGTTTCATCATTGGTGATAGAAATACGAATGGCTGGCGCTGCGCTATCTGCTTTTGTTTAAGAAGTTATCCACGTCGATATTATTTCTTAATTTTAACGACGATATAGTTTTGAATGAACAGCTTGTATGAATATCGTAGATTCAAGACCAATACGTCAAACTCTGTCACTTCTCATAAAAGTATATATGAAATGCGATAGCGAAACTTTTAATATTCTTGCTGTATAGGTACATGGGCATTATTTGGTATGAAAATGGCTCAAATCGAATGCACTCAGAATTATTGCCACAAAAAAACACCTTCCGTTGCGCGCACGTCACTCGATCGTCCATTTACGCGCGCTCAAAATATCGCGAACGTGCCAAAATTATCGAAGCACTAAAAACTTCCGCATCAGTTGTATTTCCTGATTATTTTTCAACTGCACAACAACACAATATCAACACGGAAGCATTTGCTGTTCTGATACGTACGTTGTTTTTTGTTGCTGGATGGCTGACTGGGAAATAGAGTGGGGGATTTACTGTGCCATGGAACGCGATAAGTTGGTTTGGACCTTTTGTGTTTTGTGTATACTCGATACGACATGGTACCTATATGTCTATCTAATTTCCAGTGATATGTTCCTATGTTTGGATGGGAATATATGGAAATTCATTAGCGGATCATCCATGGGGACATAGAAAAGCATCAAACAATCTATGGACATCAAAATTGCTAATAGGTTTGGAAATATTCCATTGGTTTGATAAAGAAACATCAAGAATAACTAGAGACAGATAGACCAATGGCTGAAAATATATTTTATTGATTTGGGATCTATGAGACATGAAAAACTGACACCGAAAATTTTACACGATTACATGGCTAGCGGTTGGAAATTGAAAATATGTTATGTACATTCACACGACTTTCCTAATGTTTTCAGACGAATTCAATCGAATAAAACAACCGCCTGATGATTTCATTTGATCATTATTTTTTTCATAATCGTTAAAGCAGTTCTCGTGTCACAGGCTTGAGCAAAATTCGTTTCTTAGCTAGTGCCAGCAGGATGTCCAACCTGATTTATCAACGAACCTCATCGATACGCTAAGAAAAAGAAATGAAAGCTACCAAATCGGACCATCCGAGATCATTTAAATATCGAGAATTCATACTTGTACAACGATTTCTAGCCAGTTGTACGCCATTAGCATTGATTAGGTAAGTCATCCGTTAAAATATTGAGACTAACAGTTTCGCAGAAAAACTCTCAGTGACCTTGGGTTATTGACCCATATTCTCTGATATCGACATTTCAGTCAGCTTCCAACAAATTCCCCATTCAGCTTACAAGTGAATAGGCTCTTTTTCAGGATTATCCTGGATCTTATTTTCAGCTTAAATCTGAGCTGAGGAATTCAATGACAACAACAAAGATTTATTGGTCAAAGGAGCCTGCTGATATGGTCAAGTAGAGTAAGTTGAGGTTAATTGTTTTTTTTTTAGTCTTTGTGATGCATTTTTTGGTAAGTATATCGCACATTTACGAATCATTGGTCAGGATTATTTCTGTTTGGTTTCAGTTGACCTGTTTCTCAAAAATCTGTCATGGTATACCCGGAACACTCTCTCACAGCAGCTGCCAATACAGAAACCAAGTGCTAGCAACATATCAGGTTGTTCATTGAATGGGTACTTCAAACCAGCCTTTAATTTGGATAGCCATGCTCAGTGAAATTTCCATAAACTAGTCTTAAGTTGTCACTTTTAGATGATATTCAAAATCTGTCGTGATATTTAGAAAAGTACGAAATTTAACGCGAAATCAACGATTTAAGATATTGCAATATTTTCTTATTCCATGTTATTTTGTTTATTATATCATTTTTCTAGCATTTATGTAGTGAAAATGTTCCAGTTTCAAGTTCATAATTTATTCCCCATATTTTAAAGCTTTTTATCTTGAAAACTATCAGCCCTAAGGTCACAATATCAGAAATATGATGTCGACATCACAGGACTTTCCTAATGAATTAAAAGCATAGTAAAAGAAGCGCAATAATATCTACAAGTTGACATGTTCGGGATTCTTTTCCGTAAGTTATACATAGCGTATTTTATTTGTGGTGATTCTAAACGTTCACACTGTGTATTTGTCTACAAGTTACGTATGTATTTGATAATTATATACTTTGTGTATAACTTTGTAGCAAAAACTAGTTAGAAACAGAACCAATAATCCAAAGAAATTGATTTCTTTTAGAAGAAAATAAGTGTTCAATTATGGAAAATTGTTATCCCGCCCAACAACCCCCGACCATGTCGATGAAATACTCACATTCTTTTTAGCAATGACAGATATTACAGATATTATTTGAATACTATTTGAACAATTAAAAGTTCACGGTAATCAAACAAATCAAAAGCTACATATTGAAATATTGCTCTTATTAGAAATAACAAAGTATCATCTAGCTGAATTTATATACTATTAGTTATAAAATGTCATCTCAGAGAATAATGGATAGAATTCCGTATAACAAGTGCAGATATTTTCATCTGAAAGTGATCTAGAACAAAAAATATGCTTGATTCTTCTGTGTTGCAATATTCAAATAAAAGTTTCCAATTGAATTTGTCTGGATATGACATTCCTTGCAAAATGCACATAGACTTCTGGAAATAATCATTGGAATGTCTTTTGAGCACAGTTACTTACCCACTATATAATAAAAATATACTTCAAACGTCTCTTTGAATCTTCGAGAATATAACTTCAACTCGACTGAGTAGATACTGAAAAGGAAGATGAGAAGTAATAGATATGTTTCAGCTATCGACAAAATTACTTATTATGTAGGTACCTACTATTGCATTGAGAGTAAAGTTATTTGGTGAAAACATTTCTCACAAAAAATAAGACCGAATGTATTAGTTGGTGCTCTGAAAAACATGAAATATTAATTTTATTGTTATTGGTAATTTTAAAGTTCTGCACCTTTTAGGGCACCTTCTTCAAAAGTACCAGCACTATTAGAAGTAATTGATATTATGTTGTATTTTTCATTGCATCAATTAATAAAGTCGGTCCAATTTTTTTGTGAAAAAAAAAACATTTCACAATTTATATATATATATATATATATATATATATATATATATATATATATATATATATATATATATATATATATATAGATAATGTCTCAAAGTTTTTGACTACTTCGAGTTGCTTTTGTATAGTTGGATACAGCTTCCACTTATGTGGCGCTGATGAAAGCTAACAAGCTTGAAATCACGTGATCCGCTTCTAGTGGGTGGGGTAGATTTCAAGCTTGTTACCTTTTATCAGCGCCACATAAGTGGAAGCTGTATCCAACTATACAAAAGCAACTGGAAGTAGTCAAAAACTTTGAGACATTATCTACCAGTGGGACACAATTCGCGCCACCTAAGTATTGGGAGCAAAATTAAGTTTAACGTAAGTATGTATAATAATTAAAGAAATCTATTAGTTCATTAATGAATGATATATAAAATATATAAATAGGATGAAGCTCTACACCTTATGCTTTTATTTAGTCGGATACAACCACCCACTAGAAGCGGATCACGTGATTTCAAGCTTGTTAGCTTTCATCAGCTAACAAGCTTGAAATCACTTAAAGGTGTAGAGCATCATCCTATTTATATATTTTATATCTCATTCATTAATGAACTAATAGATTTCTTTATATAAATTTTTGCAAAAAAATTAAAAATAGTTTTTATTGGGCATTTGAGATTTAAACCGTACCGATGAGTACCTACCTACTATTGCTCTTCTTTTCTCGATTTGAATTATACTTATGTATATGTGTTTGCCAGCAACAGCAATTCCATAACAAATTACTGTATGTCTACCACAACACAAAATTAAACTTTAAATTAACAATAACGTCTGACGTCTGACAATTGCGACATAACCATAGACGATCTTCCAGAAAGTACCTATATACCAGAGAACGAAACGTATATATACGCTCCATGCTCGTGTGTAATTCCAGTGACGGATCCCATTGTCGTTCCATGTCGACAAAATAATGATCTTGGTTGAATGAGATTGAATGAGATAATTATAATTACCAATATTGGATCACACTTGGAGCTTAACAGGCGGTGAGATGTCTGCGATCTAAGTACGAATTCGAAATTTCAAGTCTCTAGACCGTATGGGGCCTG
This sequence comes from Crioceris asparagi, assembly GCA_958507055.1. NCBI lineage: Eukaryota > Metazoa > Arthropoda > Insecta > Coleoptera > Chrysomelidae > Crioceris > Crioceris asparagi. Next base: position 2,813,658 of record OY293829.1, read on the forward strand.
AGAAATCGCTGCGGAGTCCATTGATACAAGAACCGAAAGAAATAAAAACTATTTAAAAATGAATCGACAAATGCGTTGCTAAGCGCAAAACTCGAAAACGGCTCGACCAATTCGGATAATTTTTGTTTTAATATTTTCGATAAGGCATAAGAAAGGTTCTTATGCAGAGAAAAGTCGTAAGAATTGCGAGGAAAATAATGAAAACACCACTTTTCCCTTGCGCTTTTTTAGTGTGGTGTCAGATTTGTCATACACGTCAAGAACCATTATCCAAAGAACACCTATATTATCTGGAACAATGAGCCTTTTTCCTGAGACGAGAGTGGCCTTTCGCTACGAGAGGGCAGCACTTCTGGTAGGGACAGGGACAAATATTAAATCTACTCCATCTAACACTGTGGAAATATAGCTGATATAAGTAAATTATTTAAAATAATCAAGCAAGCAAAAAATGATCGTGTATCATAAAGCATTAATGAAGTGTACAAAAGCAGGAAGATATTTATATAAGTAATTGTCATTTAAAATTGAGATAATAAATTAATAATTAAAGTGATTACTCTGAAATTCGTTTTATTTATTAAGTTTTTCTATTGGACTGCACATGGCCAATAATCAACATAATTATTTATTGAAAACTTCATATATCTCTACAATTATTACTGCTACGCCAGCAAGGCGCCGGGTCCTGCTAGTTAGTATATCCAGAGATTTCAAAAAAATCTCGGAATTACACAAATTTCAGACTTTACCACTGCTGTAACTCGAAAACATATGATTTTATATACGTAAACGTCCAATAATTTAAACGTTGCCGAATATTGTCTATTTTTTAATTTTGTCGTCTAAAATTTTGGATTTTCGAAAAAATTTGCACACTCCCAACCACTTTGGTAAAAGTTTTCAGCTTAAAGGTTTTTCCATGGGACTAACTCTCAATAATCCTCTTTTAAATGGAATAAATCTAGCAGCGCCCCCTATAAGGGAGAATTAAAAATAAAGGATATGATGTTATTTTGAATGCTAGTTTTAACAATCAAATTTTTTAGGTATAAATTTGAATATTGAAACAATTAAAGCAGCTAAAATTAGAACAAATGTCTTAATCATTATAAGATTTGGTCATCTCAGTGATATAAAAAGATAATAAAAACGTATATTGTTCAAGGAATTCCACTTACAATGTTTTAAGACTTCATAAATAAACTTCAGTATTAGTTACCAAAAACTTATGTTATCTTTAAACAAAGCAATGATAATATCAAATTTAGAGCTCTGTTTGCCCACAACACTTTCTGAGTATTCCATTCTGGAACCGTGACCGCATAGAAGTACCCAGAAAGCAAAATGAGTACTTTTCTTTTGTCCATGTTGCATTTTGGGTACAAATTTTGGTCAGCGGCCGAGTTTGAGCGTAACATCTACAAACTGGTTTTGCGCACGATACATCGATGTTTTCAAAACATCGATATTTCGATTTCCATGTTCGATGTTTTCATTGATATTTTTTCTTTCAATAACATCATGTGACATCGATAATTTTTCCTTCGATGTTTTTTTATTGGCACACCTTGTAAGCTAATTTATAGTTTTTGTATTTGTTAATATTCAATAAAGTTATGCTGGATACCATTTCATTATATTTTACTTGGTTTTATTAGGAGTATTATATAACTCAAAATTATTTAATAAATATATCGATATTTTACAACCGATATTTACGGTTTACGATTTGATGTGAACATCGATGTTTTAAAGATGTTGGGCATCTCTGGCACAAACCTTTCAGAAATTTAAAAGAACGCCTATGCCATCATCGTCCCACACTCTCCACTCCCTCATAATCCTCCAGCTTAATTTCCTAGTCTTAAAATGAAAACCAAGCACTTGCAGCAGCCGTCGTAGCTCTATCAGGAAACGTGTTTTTGCTCTGGGATATTATTTGTAATTTTCATTAGAAAAAAGTGAGCGAATAACTTGTGCAATGCAAAAGATTTTTCTATATTATAACGAGGGAGGAGAGATTTTTATTTGCTTCGTCGTCATTGTTGTCGTATTTTCTTTTCTCATTAAGAAACGATTAAAGCTCTCTTTGAATAAAACTACTTCATGGAGAAATATTGGAATACTTGTTGATGCTTAAAAATGTAATATTTATGTAGTCAAGGAGCTAGTTTTCTAATACAAGATGCCTGAATTGAGAGAAAAGTAGTCTTGTCTAGAATGAGCGTTTTAAAATAGATGGAGCCATGAGTTGGGTAGTTTTTGAGTCATAACTAAACAACATTAATCTCATATCGGTATCGGATAAATGATATGATAAAAATAACAATCATTGAATCCCAAAAGTAATTTAAAATTCAGCCACAAGTTTCCTGTAAAAACACTCGGACTCGTCGATTTCTCATTTTTACTTTCCTACGCTAAAATTAATAGTAGCCGTATAAGGAAAGTATTGTAATCGTGTGAAATTTTCGGTATCGAGAATTTTACAAATGTTGACGTTTCAGTGTTCTATGTTTAATGAACATATTTGCAGCCAGTGGTCTGTATGTCTGTTCGTCTGTCTGTCTGTCTGTCTGTGATAGCATTATCTCGGGAACAGATCGATGTATTTTGTTGCTTTCTTTTTTATTTTGTTTGGTACCAATATCACTCGCCGGTGGTACTGAATGAGAATCATGTATACACTGGGTGCTGAGCTATAGCCAAGAAAAGTAATTTCCTCAAGACTATAGCTCGAAAACGGCTCTAACGGCTTTGATTAAACTTGCTTAAAGTATTCTACTGAGAGTCCTTCATCACTCACATATAGCGCCATCTCTGAGAAAAAGCACAAAAAAGTTATGCTTCAATAAAATTCCGTATTTTCCACATGTTTCTACAGATTCTGGCTTTTGGTTTCATTTTGCGAAAAAATCTTACATGACCATTGTTGGTTGTCTTGACATGCTGAAAAAATGAGTGGTAGCACGATTTGACCTGAGGATTTTTACTTAACTACCGCTGTTATCGTCGCTATGTAAGGAGAGTATTGTTTTAGTGTAAAATTTTTCATTCACTGGAATTAGCTTGCAAGCGGTAGGAAAGTCGCGTGAGTGGACACACCAGATTTCTTTTATTCTATTATTATTTGGTAATCACTACAGCATTGATATTGATAAAAACTTATTCTGGTTCAAATAACATCAAATCTCTATAGTGCACTATTCTTCTGAGTTCCATACCCATATTTAATTTTTGTACGAAATACAACAATCGGAAATCAAATATAAATGTTGAAATATACATACATTTACATCTTTAAATCATAAAAATAATATCCTAAGCAAGTACTTCCCTTAATAATCTGACCCATAGCAAAAACCACCTCCTAGATGTTAAAAATATTCTTTCACAGCTAAAACATCCTAAAACTAAATATTCACATTTTTATTGAAAATAAAAAGTCCTCAGTTGCGCCAGCTTTATTCCTGCAAAATTTTATGTCAATAGTGTAAAATGCTCAATATTCTTAAGAAAACACTGAACTGGAAGTATCATGAATTTATTGAACCATTAAATGGCTCCTCAGAGAAGAAGAACGCCTTCGCTTAATAATAATAGGATTGCTAGAAAGATAATCGCGGCAAAAGTTTGATGGGCGAAACTGAACGGTGAACATTTACAACTTGCGCTGCAAAAGTTATAGATGAAACGTTAAAGAAGTTTTCGCAATGAAAATATCTTCTAAAACGTTTTTAGAAGTAAAGCGGCGAATATGAATCCTCTTTCTTTCTCTCTCTCTCTCTTTTCTTTTTTTGAATGAAAAAACAATAGAGAGAAGTGAGAGAAACTTGGGAGATATTAGTATTAGAGTGGAAAAAGTTTTTCACTTAGCGGCAAAAGGAAGAGAGCTGTTCAAGCAATGGTAAGGTAGCTGAGATTTGTTGGCAATTTGTATTCTGACATTTTCATTTAGTGCAGGGAACAATCTAAAAAAATCTGGTATACCCACTCACACGACTTTCCTAGCGCTTTCAAACGAATTCCATCGAATAGGTATAAAAATCATATTGTCAAGTCGTGTGTGTCCATTAATTTGTTGCGTAGCGTGTCAAGACAAACAACAATGTTCATTGAAGTATAAGGAATCATTCAGCTAGAAGCTAAGGAAGCATTTATGAACATATGCTTATATAGAAATCTGGGGTTTATTTTAGAGGTAGAATCACCCCATAGAATTTGCGCTCCCATTTTCCGGACACACTGTATTATATTCTAAAAACTCACATCATCAATTCTCCCTTTTCAGCAGAGATTCTCCAAATCACTGCTATGAGCTAAATAAAAAGCTTCATATCAAAAGGAGAAAATCCAAAACAACAACAACAACAACACAGCAATCGATTGATCAATCGCCGAACTCAATTTCCCGTGGAATTATGTAATTTAAAGTCCAGGCCCGAGTGGAGCCCAGACAGTGGAGATTTCATTTGGGCAGGAGGGCATCAAGAAGAACCACTTGGAGCGTACAGCCACTCGCATTCGCTCCACCATTTCGATATGTCAATAAAGCTGGTTAGTCATGTTTAGTGCAGTCTCGTTCTCTTGGTATTCCTATATTTTCTCGGATTTGTGGAAGGCATTCGAGCTCTCTCAGCTCATATTGAATGATTACAAGAAACCTTTGATATTTCGTTTGATATGTAGGTATATTCAACTGACGTTTATTTAATGATCGAAAAGTCAAGAGATATGGATAGGTAAGATATATTATATTCACGAGTAGGAATATACATATATGTACCTCGAATAAATTCGATGGAAATCGGGTTATATTTCCGAAAAAATAGTTTGATGTTTATCTGGACAGGACAGGAAAATATTTGTTGGATGGAGGAAGTTAGCCTCAACTACGGTTTCACGAAACTCTCGAAATGCGAGATTTCTCGTCTCGATTTTGTTTTGAACTTTTTTTTCGAAACGAGATTAAGAATTACACTTCAAGATAGGTCAGAAAAGCAAAAATAAAAAAAACTGTGAGGAAATAATTTTAATTTATTTAGAACATAAAAAAATTAACCAAGCATAAAAAATAGCAAATATAACAAAGCAAATAACAAAGGTAAAAATAAATATTTTCATTGTCATCTTCGAAAAAGGCCCTCAAACTATTAAACACAAAAATAAACTTTAATTATTTTAAAATTAACAATACATTAAAAAAATAATGATAGACATAAGAATAATATAGATAACATGATTTTTTAATATAAACTAAGTATCAGATACGAAAATTATTGTTTAAACACTCGTAAGTCTATTTTAGTGACACAGCCAAGAATTCAATCACCGTAAAAATTGAGCCGATTCTCCAGTTAACCGGCTTCGTTTTTTTCTAATGGTCAATGTTGCTCTTGAAAACCGAAAAACTGCCAGACCGACATGACATTAAGCTAGGATTCTACGCTGCATTCACATACATATCTATTTTGAAATTTTGCGAGATATAAAGGTAAAGAGAATAAGTTTCTAAAGTACCAGTAACAATAGAATGTATATAATTTTGTATCTTCAATATCTCATCCAATAAATTCACTCCCAATGTCAACAGAATCACAAGTAGCTTTCAGTTGATGTAGGTATAACCTTACCTAGCCTAACCTAACCTAACATAGCCTAACCTAGCCTAACCTAACCTAACATAGCCTAACCTAGCATAACCTACACAATTCCGTTAATCAAGGATTGCAGCGACATTTTATACTATAACGAACTGGATCCAAACAGATGATTGAGAAAAAAGTCTCTTGTGCATATTTTCTTGTAAAGTTGATAATAGTTCAAAAATACTTGCTTGAAATGACACTTGATATTCGAAGCCAAACTTCAATCATTCTGTAATATGGCGAATGCGCGTATTATTCATGCAGCAAACGCGATGATTATAATAGCAAACATTATGAGTTTTGTCTTCTCCTCCAATTAACATTAAGCTTTTCAAATAATTTTGAGAGTTGAGAATCAGCGTAAATATTTAATTATTAATTAGAATAATCCAAAATCGATATCATCAATAGTGCTCGAAATATTTGAGAGAAAAATAATCGAGAACGACATTTTACTCATTTAAATAAATTGATATATACTCAGACATCCAATAACTTCATATTTGGATATTTATGATATTAATAATCTCTCAGATCTGACAATAGTTACCTAGAAAATATGAATTCATATTTCACATTCCACACCTAACTGAAAGTTTGTATTAGCGAAGTTTCATTCTATCATTTAGTAAATGTAATAAAAAAAAATCTATCGTAAGAACTGTAATAATTGATAGAGATTTTATATTCACCCAAATTTTGCTACGGATAGTATCTGTCGAGGATTTCAACAGGCCAAACCTTAAGCCTACACTAACTAGTATAAAATAAATCTCAAACAAAAAGCAGAAATTGTATGTGTGAAGATGAGTATTCCAAACAGAAAAAGTTTCACATTAAATCAAAAAAAAAAACTTCCATATCTGTCGAATCCAGCTCTGCATCAATTCACCATCATATACACTTGAAGTGAAAATAGGTGAAGCACTTTCCACATAACCAGCTTTCATCCAAATCTTAAATTGATTTGATGTGATTTGAGAATGTAGTACTGCTTCGTCCGATTGCCTCCACTCAAGTACATATATATATATATATATATATATATATATATATATATATATATACTCGAATTGTGCACAAAAAAGTAAATTAGATTCCCATTGTGTGCTCAAATCTATCGAAATACATGAGCTGAGATTTTGATTGTATCACAGTGGCGCTACACAAGGTTTGAACGATTTTTTTGTTGATAAGAAATAACAAAATTTCAGCAAAAAGACATGCGTTGACATTATATACAGGGATCTTCGATTAACATTTGTTCAAAGTCAAAAAGCATTTATTCATCTAAAATTAGAGTCAACTACTCTACTAATGGATTTACTCTTTATAAGGAACCTATACTTAGCAGAAAGTTTTCTCAATTTATATTTACAATAAATAAATTAAAAAAATGTATCTATCGTCGGTTTACTTCTATAGCAGTGCTGATTGGGGAGGTCATATTTCTGAAAAAAAAATAACATATTTCTTTTGGCAAAAATTGAAGGGAACTGATAAACAGGTGGAATCCTTAAGGAGAAAAAGAAAAATTGTTTTCGTTTGGTAATTCTTAAAGAAAAAGCTGCCAAATATTGTAATGATTGCAATGATTAGTTGACTTGTTTAGTGGCGTAACTGCCTTCGAGTACTTAACAGTATCCTAATCTGTCAACAAGTGACCTTAGCGAATTATGAATAGTTTAAGGCGTTATATTTTGAACAGCTGCTCGAATTCGATCTTCTAGTTCACGGAGACATTGAGGTAGATCCTTATAAATTACAGTCTTCAAATGACCCCAAAGAAAAAAGTCTAGTGGGGATAAATCTGGTGATCTTGCCGGCCACTCAATATATCCTTTTCGTTCCACCCATCTCTGCGGAAATACTGTATTCAAGTATTCCCTAACCCTGGCAGCATAATTAGGTGGAGCACAATCTGGCTGGAACCAAATTTCTTCTGATAGCTTAGGTGATTAGTAGAATTGGGAAACAATCGCATTGATTCTGGAATTATCTGAGGTCCAATTATTCTTCCTCTAACAATTCTACACCAAACGTTAACCTTTTGTTTATATTATGTGTGGCCTTCTTCCATCCCGTGTGGTTTAATATCCGACCAATACCGGAAGTCATGACGATTTACAGAACCATTAGGCAAAATGTTGCTTCATCGGAAAACACAATGTTATTTATAAACATATCATTCATATCAGGTGTTTTTGACTATCATTAGCTGTACAGGCTGTTTCAAATTCGACTCTCACCATTGGGATCTCGGAAACTATAGGCAATACGAAGATGGTTATATTGGGGCAAAAATGCGCATTTAAGTGCTCAACAATACGCCGTTTGAAAAACTCGAAAATTTTGAGTAGTTCTGCAGATATCCGGAAACAGCGAATTTTATAATTTTTTTCCGGCATTATTTCTTAATGAATTTCTAAATAAATAGCACATTTACATTGCCACTTTTTTTCACTCTTTCCAATGGTGTTAATAGTTTTGTAACCTGACGTTTCATCTATGTGTAACTATCATGAACTTTTTTTTCTTATTGGAGCCATATTGGCTTTCCACAAATTTGAATAGCCCTTTTTATTACCTTTTTGATGATATATATAAGTCGGCCTTGTTGTCCTAAGAATCCGAGAAATTCAATAAATTACTTTTATAAAATAGTTGGCATTGATTTTTCCAATCGGTGACATGTAAATGACATTCTGTATTATTGTCAATTGCTGATTCGTTGAAAATAGAGTTCTCCTATGAAGAAAAACGAGATATTATAACACTTTATTACAAGAATGATAGAAACAGTATGAATACATTGGAAGTGTATTATTTTAACATGTACGTATCCCGAGAGACGACAACCCCGTTTTTCTTGATTGGAGATCCCTATTTTCAACTACTCCGCAATTGAAAATAATACATTCTTAGCAAGAAAATTCAGGTCTACCTGAAAAGCCTCCTTTTTTTATCTGTCAGCATCAGCCCTGTTCCACACACATACATTTTCAGCGAGCAAATTACTATGATCACAACGAAATTCAGCGAAGTGACAGCTTCAAATAAATTCCATAAAAAGAAAGAGTATCATCATTTCTATTTTCTTAACATCTATCTTGTTCTGTCAAGATTTCTTTTTTTGATACCTACTTTTTTCTGTCTACGATATTTGTAGAAGTTGCTCACGATGTTGTGTTTTTGTCATGTTGTCTTGTGTTTATTTCACAGCTCGTTTACATTTTCAAATGAATATGTCTACAATAATAATGATGCGCAAGAGAAACTTATTGTCATGGATAATTGAGAGAAGAAGTTGTTAGGGCATGAGAAATGAGCTAGCAGAAAACGAGCTCAGATTGTATGTAGTTTGAAAAAGTGAAGCTGATATTATATACAGATTCGGAATATAAAAATGTCGCCTATTGATTTCACTTTTTACACATCTTCTTAACATTCTGGACATTTGGTTCCAACAAAAGACAATCATTTGAGACAAAAATCAACTTGGACACATAAGCGATTTATTACACAAATTTTGAAATATTTATTGTTCTATGGGGTTCAGTTCTCTTAATTTATTCCTTAGAAGTTATGTTTTTTTTTTATTTTGAAGAATTATCAATTATCTTTGATAATTGAGAAAATAAGGATAATATAAATAATCGTTCTGTTGACTAGAAAACACCTTGTCACTAATGTTAAAAGGTAATTAATTATATAAAGAACATCTTGACAGAGAACTATTGGTTTTGGTAATTTTTTGCGTATTCTAAGTTATATTCACTCAAATGAAATTCGGCATTTTAGAGAAATATTTACTGTATTAATTGCCCTATCAGAATGCAATTTGATTAATATTTATGTTGAATATATTTCCTACTAGAGCCTAGTATAAAATTAATGATCATTGCTGCAATTAACGAGGTGTTCAATGGTTTTCCATTCAATCGCTTTGTTTGAGAAACCATTATTTTTGATGATATTTTATTGATGTGTGCAGAAATTTACCTATTAAAATAAATTGCCAATGCGTTTGATACAAATGCAGCTGTGCATCTGTACTGCATATCATGTATATGCGTTTGTGTTCTATGCTACGTTCATTAAAATCATTGTTTGTATTGTTTCTCTACATCGAATGGAGAAGGTGTCAAATGAAATGGTCAAAAGAAATCCATTAACAACACAGTTGAGGGTAGCTAAATGTTTTTGGTATGTATTTATGAATATTTATCACTCGTTAAAACCAGGAACATGCTTTCGTTTTGATAATAATGTTCTATGACATGTTTGTTATGTACCACCTAGTATTAAGGTTAATGCGTCAGCCAAGTTCGCATAGCAACAGAGTGACATATCGGCAGTGACATCTATGGCTTTAGGGGCATTGTCCTCGAATGGTTTCCTAGCTATTTAACGGATAGGGTTCAAGTTGACCAGTGTATGTCACAACCTGGTAATGTTACAGCAGGCATTCCCCAAAGCTCTACTCTAGGTCCTCTACTATACAATGCTATATGTTAATGACATCCACGGAGACTGTATAATTTACGCAGATGATTCTTCACTAATTATTGCAGGACCTGTAACTTTATCCAAACCAGAAGAAGATATTGGGAGGTATATAGAGTGGTTTACTCATAATCAACATAGGTTAAATATGAACAAAACAACGATTCTTAGATTCACTCACTCAAATGATAATTCTGACCATAGCCTACTGTTAAATCTGATGGAAAATATATTGTACAAGGCTCTTCTGTAAATTTTCTTGGACTCCATCTTAATGAATATTGTAGTTGGACTACCTATATAGATAACGTGTGCAAAAACCTGATTTCCAAGTTTTATCTCCTAATATCTGGAGACCGAGCTTTGCTCGGGTATAACAGGACTTAAGATGGGTCTATAAGAGTTACTAAGGATATTTAAAATTATTAAAAAATGTGCATATTTCTGGTTAAAATGTATTGCGATCGGTAAATACTGTTTTTGTTGTTCACATATTCTTCGAAATATGAATGATAAATATACCAAAACTCTTGAAATTGCTAGTGTGGACCTCGAGGGTCACACAGATTAAATATGAAAGTATCGTCAATCGATTTCTCGACTCCGAAAACCCCTTTTTGCTATTTTTCACCAAAATCTGCTAACCCTTCGTTGAAATAGCTAATGTGTACCTTAAGGGTCGCAATATATTAGATATGTACAAATTTCCATTGAAAATTTCCGATTAAATTATTAAAAACTCATATTAACATTATTTTATTAAAAAAAAATGGGTGGTGACTATTTATAATCATCTTACTAATCATTACAAAACGCTTCCCATTGGCAAGTTTAAAGTATAAATGAAAAGAATTCTTCTAAGAAATACGTAGGTACTATATCTTGAATGAATATCTTATGGCTAAATCAATTTAATGTATAATATACTAGTTAGTTTATTTACTTTTAAATTTGATGTATATCTTTTTTGCACTTCTAGACAATATTAAAAAAAAATACTGATTAGTTCCATATCATATTTGTAAGATCCAATGAGAACCAATAAAGATTTTTATTATTATCATATTACACCATTCGAGCCACATCAACTCAAAACCTGTTTGACACATAAATTTGCAATTTTTTGTATCTATAAGGCCCTTTTCTAATTACCAAATCTCAATTTTATAACTATTCACGAGATAATGATGTCGGAGTAGGACTATGACTATCATTGACTGTTTCACTAATCAAAAGTGTTGATTACTTCCAGGTGAATTAGGTAGAGTTAAATTTTTGGTGTAGAGGTAGCTTATTGGTAGTATGTGTAAGAAAAACAATCAGATAAATCATCTCATCGAGAGTTGGTAGCTGGTATAAGAAACAGATTCAAAATTTATGTTTGTTCATACCAAGGTTGAGCAAAAGTGGAAAGAAAGGGAGGATACTCCTGGGCGTGTGAACTAATAGGGTGAGCTTAGGCCAGAAATTGTAACACGTTTTAACCTTGGCCCATCTTTCGAATCGTGACTCAATGCTTGAATTGTATTAACGATAACGGACGTGCCCGCGTATCTCCGATGATGATTGTGGGAAGTGGCTTAGGTTTCTAAACTAAAACAAGACAACCACACTTAAATACGGACAGACAATTCACATATTGGGAAATGGAGAATTGTAGGGATTTTAAATTATTCTGCGTTCATAATTGCGAAGTTTCACAACATTATGAATCAAAACTTATTTACAAAATTGCTAACCTTTCTCATGTTTAGTAAGTTTGGCTGCGAGTTGAAAATTAGTTTTAGTCAGATCACCATCAAATAGTGATTACATCGTCAAGTATGGCTTCTGTTAGCCAGTGTATACAATAAAAATTAAATCACTACATTCCTAACCATGACCCCTATGGCCAGTAACTCTTGGCTATCAGAATTTTGATTATAGGCAACTTGAAAGTTTAACTAGTAATTCAAATGTAATTCAAGAAAGACTAGTCTAAATGGACTTGTTTAACCAGCTTCTCCCCGAAAAGATTAAGTCAACTGGTGATCACTCATCCTTGATCCTCTAGGTACGCATACTATAGACCAAGAGATGTTCTCAAGAAATTTCCCAACACTTGATAAGCTCAATATATCAAGTATAGATATTTTCACATTCTCAGCTTCTAGCATTGATAAAAAGATAACATAAGTGTGCTTAGGATAAAATAGTGTTATACTCTATGTATGTTCCACTTAGAGTTTAGAATAATATTCTTCTTCTTATACTTAGAAGTGACAAACGCAGCGGAAATAAAGAATATTATTATGTCAATGAAAAATAAGAAGGTAGATGGCATCGATGACATTACCATCGCCGTTTTAAAATGTATTGCTTTGGATTTAGCTAGACAGTTTGAAATAATAATTCATAAATGTATATGCTATCTGGTATTTGGCCGAATCATTTTAAGAAAGCAGAAGTTGTATCAATATATAAATCTGGTGATCATAAATCAACAAGTAACTATAGAGACCTTATTATCAAATTTGGCTAAGATATCAGTGAAAGTGATTCACAAGAGACCTAATGATTTTCTGAAGGGAGAGGGAATGATAAACGGAAGCAATTCGGATTCAGAAAAAGTAAGTCGACTAATGATACGTTAACTTATATCAATAATTTTATGTGTAATCAACGTGACAATAGCAGATAGGTAATAGCTGTATTTCTGAATCTAGCTAAAGCTTTTGACACGGTACTACATGAACTTCTAATGATTATATTGAGTAGTCTTGGTATAAGAGGGATTGTTGTTAATGATTTGAAGCGGAACTATCTCTCAAATCTATTTCAGTGCGTTATCATTAATGGTGTTAAAAGTTTTTACAGCTTATTCACTTGTGGAGTCCCTCAGGGATCAGTTTTGGGTCCATTATTGTCTAGTGCCTTTATTAATCGATTATTGCAACCGGGTGTTATTGTACCATTTGCGGATGGCACAGTCATTATGTGTAGTGGTGATAGTTGGGATAAAGTTAAAGCTAATGCTAAACATTCCTCAAAAAATATAAGGATATAGTTTAGTTATCACAAAGTGAATCTAAATATTTATGTCAAAATCGAGTATGTTAAATGTGTCTCTATACGCGGATAAGCTCCCTGTTACAGACGGACTGAAATTACATTATGATGTTTGTTATAATAATTTAAATTGTAAGTGTGATAAAATAAAATGAGTAAATGAAGTTGAATACCTTGATGTTATACTGGATGAAAATTGGAATTGGAACAAGAATATTCTCAGTATTATTAAGGTACCTTCTTTTTGTTTTCTTTAAAATGAGATAAATTCTTGAGAAAATACATATATTAAAATTATACCATTATTTGTTCTGTAGCGTCCTGTTTTATGGGATTATTTGTTGGGGTTCAGTTTATTCAAATACATTTGGGCCGATAGCCAGAATACTAAAGCGTGCTTTCAAAATTTTAACGTTTAATAAGCAACCTTTTTAGTGAGAAACGATTGTTAAACATCAATCAAAAATGTATTTTGGAAGCACTAATAAATAATTATTGTATTCTGCAGAAACAGTATACTATTGCTGAAGCATCTAGACATAAATCGCTTGCAGTAAATAGAACTGAATTAAATATGAGTGTATATTTAAAAGCATTATTGATACGATTATTATTTAAAAAAAAAATATACTAACTCATGACCTGACTGAGAAGAAACCAGCAGAGCAATGTTCACGACACAGGAGCATTCAATTCATTCTACTCCATTCTACACACTCCATAGTGTTTCATTTTATAGTCCATTTAGTAGAACAAGGAACATACACATCGTTTCTGGAGTGCTCAAATTGAGATCATAAAATGCAACACGTGTTGTATTGCGGGCACAAATTCACCACAACATAAATTTAATATAAAACCTAATAATAAATGGCAGAGCCTCAAATTCCCAGCAGCTCGATTGCGTGATGAGTATTTTAACTTGAGGGCTGTTTTCCGTCAATAATTGTTGGTAAATTTGTGTATAGCCAATAAACTCCTGACATACTGTACGACTCTCTTGTTGTCTTACTCTCAGGATAATTAATGCAGCTAAATAATGCATGGAATGTACATAGGGAGAGTTCTAATAGCACAAAACTCACTATGTTGGTGATGCCAGAGAGCTGAAGTGTTAGAGAATCGTAAAAATTTGTCGTTTGGTTTTTTATGGGATTTCTTATTGTTAAAGGTTACAAAAACGATCGTTATCGATATTGTTTTCCTCGTTATTTCTGTTTATTGTGAATTATTTGATGCTATATGACCTTAAAAAATCCCTTACACACTGCCTGTTTCAGTAATAATAGCGAATGCTTTTGGATCAAAGTAATTTGATAGAATATGCTCAACTTTTGAACAGCTCATGAAGATTCATCAATTTATTTACTCATAACACTTGTTACCCGAATGCGGGGTGGTGGGGACAATTTTTTTTGGGAAATCGAAAATTCGAGACGGAAAAATTAAACAAGAGATCAAATCTGGCAAAGTTTAAATTGGACATTCAAAAAAAACATAGGTTTCCGAGTTACAACAGTGGTAATGTCTGAATGATTTTTATTGACCAATGTTACACGCAAGAGTGCGAAATAAATATTTCTTACGAAAACCGGCTATATTCCAGTTGGTGCAATGAAAAATGCAAAATTATATTGATTCTATTGGTTCTCGTACTCTTGAAGTGCCAGAAGTTTTCAATCTAACTAAATTTTTGTAAAAAAAAAATTATTCTCCTAACACACATATATATATATATATATATATATACCTATATAAATAAAAAGATTTTTCAAAATATAAATAATGACATTTGTAATTGATGGCTATGAAATCTTTCCTGTTTTTGGTTAATTTATTCTAAATTCACGATTTTTGCCCTGAAGAAGAGAATAAACATTCTCGAAAGCTCGGCTTCAGTCAAAGAATTTTATTGAATATATGACTGCATCCCCAAGAACATCTTTTTATTTATTATAAATCCAGTCAAGAATACAAAATCAATATATATATATATATATATATATATATATATATATATATATATATATATATATATACTAAATATAAAACCTAAGAGTAGAGAAAAGTCGTGCGTGCACGACAGGAGATGCTGCTCTGTATAGCCGCCGTGAAACGAAAGTGAAGCCAAGCTTTCGTCGGCCGCCATTAGTTTCGTTCTCACCTTGGTGTTTACAGCTTATTTTGATTTTAATTTTTTGTGCTATTTTTAAGTCAAAACGACGATTTTTTATCATAACACAATGGTGAAATGAGAGGCTCTTGGATACAAGAGCCGCTGCCGAAAAAAGAATATGGTGTTACATTCATTGGCTGTCATTGATTTAGTCCTCATTTGGCTTCACTTGCTCTCCGAATGCAATGTGTCTTTGGTAATTCCATGCTCTAAATCTAAAGCCGTGTCCATCACGGGTCACTCATTTTATAAAAGTCAATTGAAGTCATATATCAAGAGCAGTTCTGAACACGATAGTCAAAGTAACAAGGTGTGACAGTTGTAGGTACTACTAACGAAGGTATTGTATAAGGTGTTGAAAATAAACGTTACAATATTTTGAACGGGAAAAAAGTCCATTACTTGTGATCTTTTTATAGATCTTTTTCCACAGAGAGGGTATAATTATTATCAACAAAAAGCAACAAGGTTGTTATGTAAAATAGCGTAAATTAAATTACGTTTTCATGTCCTGTTTCAGAACAAACAACACCTGAAGGCCAGTTTGGGGTAGGACAGTAGTAGTACGTCCTTGTGCCACTCTCTAATTTTCGGTTGACACCGCGTAACTGAACGAGACCGACATTCGTCGTCGCTGTATTGAGTGTGTTGTTGTAGATTGTAGATCAATATACGGGTTGGCCGAAATGAAGTTCATTGGAAAAGGTCAGGACATAGGTGTTGGGGGACTGGATGGGGTCGACGATGGAATCAGGGATTAGCGCTTATAATAAAGTGCCGGAGAAGTTATTGAGTGGACGACGAGCATTAGCAAATTCATGTTTGCACGACAAAGGCATTTATTATAATATTTTGATGTCCTGGAAATATGACAAGTCTCGAGTTTCGTAAGTAACGTATAAACAAGCCTGGCGGATTTCTAAGATTATGCAATAACGGAGAATGTCTCTAAAAAGATAATTCAATGAAAACATTTCATAGTATTAGTTTTGACAAGTGGTTAAGATATTTTCCTTGAAAGAATGGTCAATAGGTTCCGGAAAAAGTTGAAGGTCGAAATTTGAATTATTCGGCGTGAACTTAAAGATCCTATATTTTGCAGCAGGTTGATACAGATTATGCAAGTTAAGGCTTAGCTCAATTTTTATGATTCTGGTGAAGGAATTGAACTTGGAAATCAGTTAGAAGATAGAAATCTTGTTGAATTTATAGATTTTTTTCGTAAATTGTTTATTCTTAATCAGTGAATTCAAGGAAAAATGGATGTACTTGTATACATCTCCAAATCTCTAATTCTCTTCCTTGATTGCATAGTCAGACAAAAATAGTGTTTTAGAAATAAAACACTAAATACGATAATTACGTGACAATAACTCTGCTTTTCTGGAGAATACATTAAATATGAGCAACACAATAATGTAAGGAAATGAAGCTGGAAAATAGAACGCAGCCTGAGATTCGAAAGCGTTGAAATGCCTTTTGTCGTATATATTTATTGAAAAATTTATACCTCTGAATATTACAGATATTGTGAAAGAACTGTAGGTGGGTTGGGCTGAAGTGTAATTGTTGCATTGAAAGCCTTTAAATGCAACCAAAATGCCATCTTCTCTTCATGATTTAAACGGCCTTCAAGCCCTCGGTTTAGCCGAGCAAAGGAAATATATTTCAATAGACGCTGAATGCGCTCACGTGGGAAATTGCATTTAGAAAATAATAGCAGTGCATCTCAATTCAAAGCAATGTTGGGAGAATTTTACTGACAGCTCCAATTTGGCTGTTCATTTTCGCGGTTGCCGTACAGATTTGAGAGTATTATTATCGAATAGATGATGAAATTGGAACCTTTTGGCATGCAGGTATTATTAATATTTTCCAAGAAAGGTTTCATCAATGAACTGAGTTATTTTTGAAATTGGATGCATTCCTTATTTATATACATTTTTACTGAATAACTCCCGATATTTTTGTCAACTGACTGACAATAGCTAACTTGAACAGTGGTGTTCTATCGACATTAATTCTGAAACTTGAAACTGAAACTATGGTATTATTTTGAAGAAAGCGTATACTTAAATTATGACACAAAGAAAAAGAAATTTGAGGTAAAGAATCCGTGAAGAAATTCAAAACATCACAACAGACCTCTGCCGACGAGAAATTGCACATTTCCCTTTCTGTCTTGAGGAAACGCATCAACACGAAGGACGACATCTTGATAACGACATTTTTTATAAATAATTTTCCTTTTTCTCACATGTACAATAAAATTTATTGAAATTAATGATTGTCTATTAAATTCTTTTTAATACATATATTGGTCGCCCAAACAGTAATATAAAGACGTGGCAAGTGCGAGTAGAACTCTTATTCCGAGGAATCCGCACATTTATTTTACGGCAAAGTATAGTAAACATAAGGGCATTATAGAAGAAATTGAGGCTAAGAACATACTTAAACAAGTCAGGAATATTTTACTACCGCATGATCGGAAACCCTTGATTACCAAATTTTGTAAGTGCAACTTAAGTGGTTGATTGTAAACAGTTTTCTATTCCTTAGACATCCAGATAATCAAGTTTTGCTTTGTATATCCCTCTTTTTTGAGAAAATCTAATGGTAATAAATATGGAGATTTTGCTGGCCAATCTGTCATCGCGGCCCTACTTCCTGGAAAATTTAATGTAAATAATCTCGTAATAATTGACGTTTAAATTTCAACTAACATATTTTATTATAAGATATAGAAAGAACTCTACCGACTTATTATTTTGGCCTAAATCAACATATCTTTTGAATCTAGAAAGTAAGCTTCGTACGGTCTTAAACATTTATCTAATACATTTTTTTGTTAACCCATCATGAATCGAAATACAAGCAAGTTAGGGTACTTTATGTAATAAGACATTTATGGTTATAATATGTACCAGTTCAAAAAACACATAACTACACACTATGAAATGAAGGTTCACTACAAAAATAAAAGCACACATTAAAGCTTTATGGTTGGATCAAAGCAATCCATGAATAAATCATTTCGTAGATAGATAGATAGGTATATATGAAATGCAACCCGATGGATTATTACGAGCTGCAGAAAGAACGCCATAAAAATTGCAAATTTCAGAAAACGGCAACATTACATCATCATCTGACCAGACAGATGAGCGGACGACGACGAGTCGGCTGGTTGCCTTTACGAGCTTTTCATATTGCGCCTGCCGGAAAGCACATGAAAATGCATTTGAAGATATTAAAAACGCGTAACGACCTTTAAAGTACTTTCACAACACACAGCCTATGTAGAAAAATATATATGAAATCTGTTTACTTTATTTTATGCGGGCTTTTTAATGCCGAGAGCAATTTTAATCATACTCTAGCAAGGAGGAGTAGGAGATAAAATATACGGGGACAAGAATACTTTCACTTATGAAATTATTTCCTGAATCATATAAATTTAAATAAAATTAAATAAATCTCTTTGAAGGAAAACTGCCAAAGACTACAGTTGCTTTTCACTTAATTTGAACCATACCTTACTTATCCAGCGACATTAGACCAAAGCTCGCTAATTTAGCTGGATTCAATGAACAAACTTTCGGTTTCAACACGATGGTTCCACATCACATACTGCAAAAACTTTCGATGAAACTTACCTGCACCATTTTTTCCGGGAAGAGTGATCTCGATATGAGGGGATATCCACTGGCCAGTCAGAAGAAGAAACCAAAAGAACTTTCAAATACTTGATGCCGCCTATTATTTGAGATCTTTAAGAAGCTACCTCTTGAAGGCAGAGGGTTGAAAATGTCGAAAAAAAATTGACCAACAAGTGGTCCCAATCGATTTTATTTATTTTTATGTTCACATTTCAGGAAATCCGAGGTGGAATATTTTGAAATGAACGGCCTCTACTATGCTTACGTATTAACACTTTTTCCAAGAAAATATTATTCGAGACCTACCAAAGAAGACCGATTTGTTATAAATAAAAAATATTATTCAATTTACCTTTAGCGAAAAAGCAACTAAAACTTAACATCAGCAATCCCAAATAACGACTCACTTTCTGTGAATTTCTGAAGCAAAAAAATGCAATCTCTACTCACCACTTACAAGAGTGAATTTGTCTGACGACAAAAAAAAACACACAAAACAAAAAAAAACGAACTCGAGCAGCAAATAACTCACGCCGGAAGCATTCTTGTTTGTGTGTTTCATCTTAACTTCCACTTGTACGCATAAAAAACACAGACATACTCCTTCCTCATTCCGGTCGTGTTTGGTAGAACAAAATAAAAAAATTCAGGCACAATAGGTATATTACACATTTTTCCCGGAGAATCGCGTCTCCAATTACTGCAAGAAAATTCGGAGAAAAAAATATTTTTTTTGTAAGGCTTAGGTATAGTAAATAAAATAAGAGCATTGGGACTGGTTATAAATATATACAGTGTAGGTTAAATGGGAAAGTAGTTGAGCTTGATATTTTGATAAGATTTTCAGTTTATATTTTTTGCTGAAGAGCTAGCAAAAATCTACTGGCAAGTTTGAGTCGTACTGACACACGAAAGATTCTTTACCATCGTACAAGAACTTATTACGTTTCAAAAGATAAGTAGAGCCATTTTTATAATCGACTAAAAACAAAACTTCAATATATGAGGACCAAGTTTAATTTTTAAATTTTGGTTTGATTTCAAGAACTAATATTTGAATAGGTAGGGTATTTGTGATTTTCTTAAGCTGCGAACTTAGTGATATTTTCTGACTTGCCTGATCACCAGATATTACGACATTTTATGATGTTTATTATATACCAACGGTTACGCGCGACTTCGATCGTGCTACCTGCCAGTGAAAATTCCAACGGAATTGGTTCAACCGTTG
This sequence comes from Crioceris asparagi, assembly GCA_958507055.1. Taxonomy (NCBI): domain Eukaryota; kingdom Metazoa; phylum Arthropoda; class Insecta; order Coleoptera; family Chrysomelidae; genus Crioceris; species Crioceris asparagi. The sequence continues at coordinate 2,833,932 of OY293829.1, forward strand.
CGGAGATTAGCCGAAACAGACAGACAGACAGACATACAAAAATTATAAAAATGTTTGTTTTGTTATTATTTTTTACCTATATATATATAGATGGATTTGGAGGTACGAAAGTCAAACATTATATGACCAACGTAACTTTCAACTTCAACTAGTTTTAGAAGACCTGTTCGCATTTGTGAAACCACCAATGTCCATGTTAAATTAAACAATATTCCAATATAATAAGCTGGTTTAGATAACGAAAATAATATAATATACCCATTTAAAATGTTCATTTATCCTTAAAAATATTTTTAATTTCACATTGAAAATTCTGTAATATTTTGATGTAACTGGACTGAATTGATCATTTCCAGACTGTTCATAAATTATCAGTTTCATTTCGTTTGGATTATTTGGTAGTTCTTTTTATTAAGCATGTAAAATGAGATAAATTGCTTCAGATGTAAGAAAAGCTTGACTAAATTTCCTGTAATTAACGTTAATTTTAATTGAATTTGTGTGTATGAATTGTTTCCACTTAATTATCCATCAGTTTCGATTGAAGTAGTTATTCTATTATTTAGCCTTTTAGACTTATAAACATAATTGAAATGAATATATATATACAAAATCAATCTTCAAAGGTTCCTCATCCTTTTAGACTTACATTTGAATTATGTACAAAATTGCTTTTAAAAGGAATAGAAATTATTATCTATATAATATACATTTATAGTAGAGTGCAGTTATTTCTTTAAAGATAACATTAAAAGATTTTCAAAGATAATAGGTGTACAGTTTTTATCTTATCTTTTGTTGCGTAAAAATTACTACTTCGAATTCCAAAATAAGATTCTTAATTTTTTGCTGTTGATTCTTTTCTGACCGATCTCTTTCGTCCGAGCCAAATATGGTTCCAACCTAAGCCCCAGTTGTCAAGCCATATTCAAGTGGATCTGGAGTTGGTTTAACAATATTTTATGTATTCAGATAAACAAAAGCAACATGGACATAAGAAGATGAAAGAATGCAGGTCATCTAATAAAAATTCGGTCTTTTATTCCAGTAGCTAGTACCTACCTGAGACAAAAAATGAATTATCGGACCACTGCCGTGTTATCTGACAGGCTATCCAAGTGACTAACCTAACCTAACCTAACCTAATTTAACCTAACCTAACCTAACCTAACCTAACCTAACCTAATCTAACCTAACCTTGCATAATCTTACCTAACCCAACTACCAGTTCACAAACAATATTTGACTGGATCTATATTATATTTTAACAATCTTCCCAAGAATAAGATAACTCCTAACCCACCTAACCTAACATAACCACCAGATCAGAAACAATTCTTTGCTTAACTGAATCTATTATTGTTTTAAATAACTTTTAAAGGATTCTAACTTTGGAAAAAATATTTCATAATTTTTATCATGCATAAATCTGCTCAATTATATATTCTACTTCCAACAATTTCAATATTATTTTATGGAAGGTTGAATTTGTAATGGTAAAATAAAGAAAAGGTCTTTTTCTAATAGATGCTTGATCTAAATTCAAACACTAAGAATAATTTTATGACTGATTCCTTAAATATAACTCAATATTTATTTCATTTCATTTCCAAATACCATCATCATTTTTTGTTTAATGAAAATAAAAACGAATATTCACCGTATACCATAAAAAAACTACAACTAAATAGCCAAATGATTTTTGATGGAATGCAGAAGATTATAGAGGGTATTGACGATATCAAAATAATTGATATTTCACTTGAATTCATGTAAGCATGATTTTAACTAAAAAACACTATTTAGTTTTTATGAGAAATTAATTGTATCTTTATAAATTGATTCCAATACCCAAATTATTTCTTGCCTGTGGCACTAATTCGAATTGAGATAATTGAATAAATTTTTCAATCAAATCATCTGTTAAGTACATAATATAACGTAATTTTCGAATTACCTTTTTCTGTAGGCTATTTTATTTTCCTGTCCATCAAATTTACACTTTACACAAAACTGTTTCTGCTCCCAAAGCACTTCTGTCAATTTTCACTACCAATAAATTTTTACAATAATTGCAACAACACCAAACTTTATCCGAAACACTAATTTAATCACTAATTACTAATTACACATACTATAATTTTGCTATTAAATTAATTAAAAAGTATTTAACTAACGCGTCGGAATATTACACTTACGCACCAAGTTGCGTTAAAGTTTGAAAAGGAGTACAGTTGTGAGCTTATTTACTAGGTCAGGAATTTTCCGCACAGCAGCAGTCGGAAGGAAACTCGTGTGTTTACCGTAGGCAGGAACAGTAGTTGGAGCGGGCGAGGGAAATTTTCGAAACGCCTGCGTCTGGTGACGTCGAAGAACTGGTTTGCCATGGTGAGACGAGTTTTCCATGATTTCAGCGCTCGCCGCCAGACGGCTCAAAGGGCGCACTCCATACACCTTTGAACGATTATTATAAAGAGTTTTATGTTTCGGGATATTTAATCAAGCCCTTTTAACATTGCCATATAAGCTAGAGACAAATAGTGCAGAAGAGCAGCTGAATTACTTTATTGAAAGCTGTAAAATCCTTACAGAAATTCAATCTGGTTTTCGTGTGTGTTATTCGACATTTTCAGCCATCTTGAATATCACCGAATAGTTTCAGAGCCCTTGACTGAATGATGGCCACAGCTCTCATTTCTATTGACTACTACCAAGCTATGGATAAAATCAATCATAAACTTTTTTACTGTAATCAAGAAAACTTCCACTCTAACAGCAGGTTTCTTAGATGTGTAGTGTTCGTTACCCAAATCGTACCTATTGCTAAGCCTTTGTTGTCCAACTGTCAGCGGGTTCTATTTTATGAATTGTAATAAGCAGATTCAAGAAATTTCAATAACCTAAATAATAAACAAGACTTAAAAATTAAAGGGTGTTAGACTTTTGATTTCGCTCAATCTTGATACTGGCTGTATCTTTTGAATAAGTATACAGCTCTTGTGTGATAGTACGGAACACTTCGTGTACGAGCCCAACTCGCACTTGGCCGCTATATTTTCAAATTTGATATATATATATATATATATATATATATATATATACTATCCCTATGACCTTGAATAATATAGGATCCGATTTAAAAAGTTTCATTTTTGGCGTACCTCAAGGATCAGTATTTGGACCTGTATTATTCAAAGTGACATAAACGGTATATACAAATTCACTCAATCACAATTTACTCATCAACTCATGCACTCCCTTCCATTTTCTAATTGTAGTTTTGCAGAAATATTGATAATAAATGTCTCTGAACGAAGTATGAACAGGGTACCAAACAATTTAACACTCCTATCTTCAACTGTCTATTGTTTTCAAAACTAATAAACATTTTTTTCAAATCAACAGAGTCAACTCAGTTAAACATAGTTCTAGGTACAAATTCCCATAAAAATTAGGCCCTGTATACAATTCTAAGGATTTAGCTTCTACATATATCTATATATTTTCTTATATACAAAATCTGGTGTGTCCACTCACACGACTTTCCTACCGCTTGCAGGCGAATTCCAGTGAATGAACAATTTTACACTATTACTATAATTTCCTTACATAGCGACGATAACAGCGGTAGGAAAGTAAAAATCCTCTGGTCAAATCGTGCTGCCACTCATTTTTTCAGCATGTCAAGACAAACAACAATGGTCATGTTTTTCTCAAGATGAAACGTTTGACCAGAATCTGAAGAAACATGTGGAAAATACGTAATTTTATTCAAGCATATGTTTTTTGTGCTTTTTCTCAGAGATGGCGTTATATGTGGGTAGTAGAGGGCTCTCAGAAGAATACTTTAGGCAAGTTTAATCAAAATCGTTAGAGCCGTTTTCGCGCTATAGTCTTGAGCAAATCACGTTTTTTGACTATAGCTCAAGACCCAGTGTATACAGGATTCTCATTCATTGCCACCGGCGAGTGATATTGGTAACAAACAAAATAAAAAAAGCAACAAAATACACCTGTCACAGACAGACAGACAGGTGGACAGATAGACAGACATACAGACAGACAGACCAATGGCTGAAAATATGTTTATTAGGCTCAAAAAACTTTGAAACGTCATTATTTGTAAAAATCTCGATACCGAAAATTTCACACGATTACAATACTTTCCTTATACAGCTACTATACTAGCGTAGGAAAGTAAAAAAAACTTGGAAATTGTGATTGATTCTAAATCAATTTCCGATATTCTCTGATCGTCGACTATCTGGATATAGCATTTTTAGGTAAAATTCTTATAGAAATATACCTTTTGCGATCGTTCACACTTTTGAATTTCGAAAAAACGAAAAACGGCATGTTGTTATATGTCTATAAGTTAGTCCAAAAAAACATTTGGTTCAAAAGTTTATATATATATATATATATATATATATATATATATATATATATATATATATATATATATATATATATATATATGGGATATTACGAAATTTGTTAACACGATAGAGGTCGCAGTTTTGAAGGTATCAAGTTCAAATTTGCTACAAAAATCAATCTCTTAAATATCTCGGTCGAGTTCGTTATTGGGCAATATCGGGTAAGTAGTTTCAAAATGGCGACCATTCAAACATTTTAAAAAATTATTAAAAAAGAGCCGTAGTGTAAATATTATTCAAAATAATTTTAGTTTATAGGTATAATCAGTACCTACAACTTTTGTTCAAAGCAATTTTTCATAAAATACACAGGTAAAAAAATAAAAATTAATAAAGAAAAAAAACAAATATTGATAAAACATGAACACTGAATATAAATTTGATGTAATTGTACATTTTCTGGAGATCTTAATATAGACCCTGATTAAAAAAATATATAGTATATTTATTGAAAAGAAATAGGCGAAAAAAAAATCTGCCTTGAAGTGGACTCGAACCCTGTCTTCTTTATATTCAACAGCCAAAACAAAAACCTCTAACCGCAAGGCTATGAAAATCTTATTTAATAACATGTAGGTATACCAATGAAAAGGTTGTTAAAATTTCAATTCAATGAATTTTGAAAAATTTACCTTTCCGCTGACTACAGGCCATCGGGATTTTTTTTATATCTACCAATACCTTAAATTGTTTGCCCGTTGAATATGCGATTGGATTTGAAAAGAGCGCGCAAATTACAATAAATCACTTTATTGATGTGTCCAGATCTACTGAAAAGCCGGAAAAATAAACGTCCAAATCTGCTAAAATAGTTGAATTGGAAAAGCAAAAAAATCAACGGCTTTTTACGGCATTTGTGCCAGCTGAGCGATAGCTAAATGGGATATCCTTTATCTAACTCCGGCTAAAAGTCCGTTATGCTCAAGGGATTATAAAATTTTTCAATTAATTTTACGTTTGACTGGAACTATGAGCGGCGGCACTTTTTTAGTAGGTAGGTACCTCTAACTCTAAAGGGATGTCATGTGACAATATCCGCTACGGTTCGAATCAGTTCGTTTGTCAAGCTTCTAGAAATAATTTATAGTAGAGAATAATCCTTTGAAAAGTACCTAGTCTGTTATTTTCAGTCGAATAGAAAAGATATCATTTTATAATTCGAATTAATTTCAGATTTGTTAAGAGATGCACAGAATTGTCAATTACTTGTTATAACATTAAGCTAATAAACAAATCTGAGATTTAAGATGGGAATAAGTTTAACAATCTACATAAATGCTGGAATTATCCAAAAGGTATATTTAATTAGGTTTTGTTTATTTCGCCGTTTTTTTGATTCATCCAATATTTTTACGCCTAATTTCTAAAAGAAAGAGAGCTGAAAAAAAAGATAATCATATCTCAGTTGCAATGATTGAAACCTATTTCCACCCTAATGATTTGATAAAGAAGAAGAAATATGAAAGCAATGTCATCATGTATTCAAAAAATATTTAATTTATTGTTAGAATCATGTAAAAGGCAAGATATTGATTATTGGTTTGTGCGGGCGCAGTATGTATATATTAAACGTACTCCGATTTTGATGATTTTTGATACATTTGGAAGAGATGACTTGAGGAATGGTCCAATGTTCCTAAAAACTCAAATCCCAAATCTCTGATCCGTGGTATCTGGTCACTGGTCCGTGGTCTCTGGTCTCAGGTCTCAGGTCTCAGGTCTCAGTTCCGTGGTCCGTGGTCCGTGTCCGTGGTCCATGGTCTGTGGTCCGTATCCGTGGTCCGTTTCCGTGTTCGTGTCCGTGGTCCGGGGTTCCGTGGTCTCTGGTCTCAGGTCTCAGGTCCGTGGTCCGTGGTCCGAAGAACGTGGTCTCTGGTCCGTGGTCTCTGGTCCGAGGTCTCTGGTCTCTGGTCTCAGGTCTCATTTACGTGGTACGTGGTCTCTGGTCCGTGGTCCGTGTCCGTGGTCCGTGGTCCCTTGTCTCTGATCCGTGGTATCAGGTCTCTGGTCTGTGGTTCGTGGTCCGTGGTCCTTCGTCCGTGTCCGTGGTCCGTCGTCCGTTGTCTCTGATCCGTGGGCCGTGTCTGTGATCCGTGGTCCGTGGTCTCTGATTTGTGGTCTCTGGTCCGTGTTCGTGTCTGTGGTCCATGGTCTGTGTTCCGTGTCCGTGGTCCGTTTCCGTGTTCGTGTCCGTGGTCCGGGGTCCGCGGTCTCTGGTCTCAGGTCTCAGGTCCGTGGTCCGTGGTCCGAGGAACGTGGTCTCTGGTCCGTGGTCTCTGGTCTCTGTTCTCTGGTCTCAGGTCTCAGGTCTCAGGTCTCAGGTCTCAGGTCTCAGGTCTCAGGTCTCAGGTCTCATTTACGTGGTCCGTGGTCTCTGGTCCGTGGTCCGTGTCCGTGGTCCGTTGTCTCTGATCCGTGGTCTCAGGTCTCTGGTTCGTGGTCCGTGGTCTCTGGTCCGTGATCCGTGTCCGTGGTCCAGGTCTCCAGTCTCTGGTATGTGCTCCGTAGTCTCTGGTCTCTGGTCCATGGTCTATGGTCCATGTTCTCTGGTCCCAGGTTTCAGGTTTCAGGTCTGTGGTCCATGGTCCGTGGTCCGTGGTCCGTGACCCGTGGTCCTTGGTCCGTGTCCGTGGTCCGTTGTCTCCGATCCATGGTCTCAGATCTCTGGTCTGTGGTCCGCGGTCCGTGGTCCATGGTTCGTTGGTTCTGGTCTCAGGTCTCAGGTCTCAGGTCTCAGGTCTCAGGTCTCTGGTCTCAGGTCTCAGGTCTCAGGTCTCTGGTATCTTGACCTTGGTTCGTGGTCCGTAGTCTCTGGTCCGTAGTCTCAGGTCTCAGGTCTCAGTTCTCAGGTCTCAGGTCTCAGGTCTCAGGTCTCAGGTCTCAGGTCTCAGGTCTCAGGTCTCAGGTCTCAGGTCTCAGGTCTCAGGTCTCAGGTCTCAGGTCTCAGGTCTCAGGTCTCAGGTCTCAGGTCTCAGGTCTCAGGTCTCAGGTCTCAGGTCTCAGGTCTCAGGTCTCAGGTCTCAGGTCTCAGGTCTCAGGTCTCAGGTCTCAGGTCTCAGGTCCGTGGTCCTTGGTCCGTGTCCGTGGTCTGTGGTCCGTGTCCGTGGTTCTTGGTCCGTTTCCGTGGTCTGTGGTCCGTGTCCTTGGTCCGTGATCCGTGTCCGTGGTCCGTGTCTGTGGTCCGTGGTCCTTGTCCGTGGTCCGTGTCCGTAGTCCGTGGTCTATGTTCCGTGGTCTCTGGTCCGTGGTCTCTAGTCTCTGGTATCTTGGCATTGGTTCGTGGTCCATGGTCCGTGTTCCGTGGTCTGTGATCTCTGGTCCGTGGTCTCAGGTCTTAGGTCTCAGGTCTCTGGTCTGTGGTATGTGGTCCGTGGTCGGTGGTCGGTGGTCCGTGGTCCGTGGTCCGTTTTACTTTTATTGACATTTGTTATTATTTTATAATGGCCCACTTCTTATACAATTTTAAAGATGTGTAGCATTTCTACAAAGAAGATTGAAAAATTGCCTATCATTTAAAAAACTACTATATGGTATAGATAACCTTATACCTACAATTTCTCCCTTATTTTGCTGGTTAATGCAATTAAATAATAAAAAGCGGGGCCTTGACTTTTGAGGTATTTCATGACATAAATTGGATGATATGAAAGAAAGAACCATTTTCCAGAATTCAAGTAGGTATTCTTTTGGTTAAAGGAGACTCTATATTCGTTTTTTGTTGCAACAATAATTTATATAATAAGACTAGCCAGCTCACAAAAATAATGAGCATAAGATCATTTCAAAGCGACGCTTTATTATATCCTACAATCGAAATAATTTTTCTAAATTGTCGCCGAGTTCGTCATGTTTTACCTCGTCGATCGAAACATGTATGTGTGTGCGGGTAATCCCGAAATCCCGTACCGCTTCGTCCTGTCTGTTATATTACGACGTCTCGTCATCTATGAGAGTAGACAAGTTCGTGTCTGCACTGTGAAAAATTTTTCCCCATCCAAATTGCCGCCATTCACGCCAACTTTTCGCTCCCAATTTTTTTCTCTGCTCTTTTTAATAATCATATTGCCAGTTTTTTTTTATATATAGTGCTTCTGCTACCGCTATCACCCCAGCTGTCATACGGACATAACCACGAAATGACGCAAAAGCACCAAGGTAGTTGGTTATAATTTAGTCATTTTTAATCGTTTGTGGCAGTTTGATTCATTATCTGTATGTGTTTTTGTCCCACGATAAATTTAGTTATTTGCATTTAGTTGGTTTTATTTGAAATATCTGTTTCAAATAGAAATTGGGTTTTAATTTTTTATTGATATATTTACTGAATTAAAAATAGTAATTTAGATATGTGAAACCGTGACAATTAAAAGAAGGTTTAAATATAATTAACGTATAACTGTAGAGGTATTGAAAATATATATATATATATATATATATATATATATATAACTTAAAAATCGCATGTCATGCTGACAACTAGCCTCAGTTGTTCATAGAACTGAAAATTCCAGTAACTTAGACCTAAAAGAGACCGACGAAAAATCTCAGTGGAATCATCTTTGAAACAATGAGAAACTAAATCAAAACACGTTCATCCGTTAAATATGTACGATAGCTCAGACAGACAGACAGATGCACAAATTAAACTCCAGTGCTAAGAACACTTTAGATTAAGTGACCTTTCAAACAACAACAAAATTACCTGTACAACATCGGTTCAACCGTTTTGGAGCTACGATGCTACAGACAGACAGATAGATAGGCAAGTCTAACACCCCACTGTTTGGGCATCGCAAGCTTGAAATAGATATCGAGAAAATTATTTTGTCCATGAGTTATTTTGCAGGTCGAAAGTGGATACTTTTGCAGAATCTATAGATTTTTGTTCTGATTATTCTTTTGACAATTTTGTTTTTAGCGCTGCTTTGAGACCGGCATACTGACGGCATTCTCACACCAAATTTCCATGAACAAAGACTTTTCTAATCTTCTAAACGTCACACAATACTGAATTAATTAACAATGAGCATCAAACATATGCCAGCTGGCAGTACGTTGTTAGATAAATATGTGAGAACTTCGTGGAGAGGAGTTTCCTTTGTGAGCAATTTAACCTCCAAACTGAACACACACTTACAGGATGAGTCAGGACTAACTGGACTGTTTGAACCATGTAAACGTGATCATATAATGAAATTTCATCTCAGCGGCATCATAAACTGCTCTAAGGACTGGATACCTCATGAAAATATTCTTCTGTCTACATGTACCAGGTAAAGTTTGAATTAACTATTTATAGAAATTTTTCATTTTGAAAATATATCTTCGAGCGTTTCCCATATATATAATCCATATATCCTTTCTACCATAGGTATATAATGGTGTGGGGTTACAATCTTTTTATATTTGCACAAACTTTCTCCATTCCTTCTTGTCGTATGCCAGTCCAGATGCTTCTTTCCAGTTCGTCCCTCTCTTCCCCAATATTATTTTATCACAGGTGTTCCTTGGTCGCCCCTTTTTGCGATTCTTCAGAATTCTAGCTTTTCATACCTTCTCAACTGGTCTATTTGCATCCATACTCTGCAGGTGTCCCCACCTGAATAGCTGTCTCTCTTCAACGTATTCTAGGGTTTACTCTATATTTCTAAATCTTGTCTTATATCTATATTTTTAATTCTTTCTCTTTTGTTGACATTTCCCAACGAAAAGAAAATATTATTGTTTTAAAAACTTTGATTTTTATATTTCTATTTATGTCTTTTTTTATTATGATTTTTTTTTCATTGCAAAGTAGACCTTATTGGCATTTTGTATTCTGGTGTTGATATCCATTTCTTGTTTCCCTTTTTCGTCTAGAGTTACTCCTAAGTATTGGAAATGATCTACTTGTTCTATATTGTCTCCATTTATTACTATCTTTAGCTTTTCTATATTTTCTAGAACCAACAAGACTTTGGTTTTATTCTTATTTATTCTTAATCAATTTTCTTTGAATACCGTATTCCATATTTTAAATTGAATTGTAGGTCTCTTGGTTCTGGGCTTGTATTTCTAAATAATATAATATACTGATTGTAAATGTTTCTGAGGCTATATTCTTTCCAAATACTGAATTCTACTATGAACTCAATGTTAATTTTGATAAATAGACTGCATCATTATTTGTGATAGTCTACAAGATATTGAGATTTTTTCAAAAGTATCTCAAAATACATAGGAACATTGATCCGAACATATTTCAGGAAGTTGTTCGCATCAATTATTGAAACTCTATAGAAAATAGTCCAAAATGTCAATGTTTATATTCAGAATATGTAAATTGTACAGGGTATTTAAAATCAGCTTACCAAATTTGACTTCAGATTCAGACACCAATAATACAATATAATGTTTTATATGAAGAAAACAATAATTACTTCCCCCAGCTGTCACATAGATTCTTTATTTACTATTTAGGAAAGCTATTGGCATTACTTCGAAGTGATTTAGCTTTTTAGTTTCAATATAAGCAAGTGTTATTGATAGCTTTAGCTTGTTCCAGTTGATTTACTTAATAAAAGTAAAAATAAAGCCAACAGAATGGAAATTATTGAATAATTTGAAGTAATTGAATGAACTGGAAGTCCTGTCATAACACAAATACTTTTGACTGTTTGGAAATTGCGAGAAACTCCCGCAAGTATATTTTTAAAATAGTAGGTAACTTGAGTCAAATTCGAGAAAGGGCTAATTCAACTCTATACGTGGTACAGACTATATTTTTTATCATAAGATATATTTTACTGAGCTTTTTAAAAATTATTATATATTCCATGTAAAACGAATCAAATACGCATATCGTGACACGGAAAACGATCGTTTAATTTCAAAAATTCCAAACGATAGAAGCTGTAGTCAGTCCATTAAATCGACGACACCCTTTTTGTCTGTTCGACCAGCGAGATTCATGGGAGTCGAGTCATGAATATAAAGGAAAAGTCCACACGATAGCCCGATAAAGTGGCTGTCGAATAGGTGCGAATGCTATCAATTCAATTTAAAATAAAACGATAGGGCCGCGGCAAAAGGGGGATAGAAACCAAGTACCAGCAGCAGCTCGTGCGACTGTAAATTATTAAGAGAGTGACTATTAACGTCGAATTTGGCAAGACATTAAGAGCGGCAACTGGAACGACGATGGCCTGTTCCGCCCCTGCTCACTCTCTCTGTATTTCAAGCGAACGGAAAACGTCCCTACGGGAAAATTATCGAGCCGATATGCCAGAGCTCTGCTTGTATTGAACGATCGTCTCAGTATTCCTTAGTCATTATATTGTTTAAATTCAGTATTGGTTAACTTTTTCAACTTTGTATGGTTTGTATCTTTGTTCCAAATAGACGATTATATCTTATATCTTGCCTGACTAATACTGACCTAGGGAAAATATCACATGAACCTGGTGTTATATGTACAGGGGATAGCTAAATAGCATTTGGCCCTAGAATTTCAAACACACTGTGGAACAATGATGTTTATTTTTACTAATCCCCAACATTTTTTTAATTGATATCCATAACATAGTTTCTAAAGAAACCCCAGTATTTGAAATAAAAATGCAGTTTACTGATCTAGCTTTAATTGAGAATTACATCTCTACTGCTAACCGTTTTTCTTAAATGCACGATAATGCCAGGCCTGATATTGCAAGAGCTGTTAATGGATATCTGGACGAAATGGAACTTCAACGATTAGACTAGCCTTCGCTAAGTCCTGATCTAAACCGAATCGACCATATGTGGTACATTTTCGAGAGGCTGAACTGCATGGCTGCGGGGCTAAAATTGACCAACTTTAAAAATTATAAGAAGTTAAACAGAACATAGTGCTCTCAGTGTTTGGATGGGTGTCTGGTTATCAGTATGAACCTGGAAAAACTTTCTTAGTAGGGTATGTTTAGGATTTGTTTGAACTGTTGCATGCATGTTTGAACATAAAAAAGTAGGCCAAGTACAAGTGGAACTAGCACACAAAGGGTCCCGTACCATCGTCTACCTATTACAAGTCGAAAGATTTACAGGCGTATTCATAATCCAATCCAAGTTCGGTACTCGCTAGTATCGTATTAAAATAAAAACAAAATACCCTCCTACCATAACACCGACATAAGAGTCATAAACCTAATTCAAGGTTAGTTTAGTTAGATGGCAGCACAGTTCTCATTTACGACCATTGAATGAAGGTTCTGTCAGTTGTGTGTTCTGGTAGCCACAAACCTCCGCACTTAATTTAGTAGCTTATTTTTCGAACGTTTCGATTATGAATACGACTGACAGTTATTTTAAAGGTCTCATAAAAACAAAAGATTATGGTTATGGAGTATGGCTTTAATTTTTAACTTTATTTTATCTTCAGATTCTTATAAGAGCAGCTGCAGTATTATATATTGAAAATGTCATGTGTGTCTAGCTATTGCGGTTGAAGAGATACAGCGATATTTTTAAGGTTGAGGAGAAAAAGCCTTTTAATTTTATTCCATTTTGCTGATGAGTCAAAAATGTTTCTTCTTGAGAATATAATGTTATTCTTACTCCAACTGACGAAATAATAAAATGAGTATCGATATAGTAAGTGCAAATGGATTTAAAGTTCAGGAATTGCTAATGAATTCGAGGAACTATAGAAACCATTATCTTTCTATGCAGCAAATGCTGCATATGGGCTGGGTATTCGATGACCTCGCCACATTTATTCCACGTCGAGTGAAGAAATTCAAATTGCAAATGAGATGTCCATTATTTTCGGGATTAAAGAGTGGGGAAGAGGAGTGGTATGATAAAGCGGGCTGGCAAAAATTTCGACACAGAATAAAGCAGCCCTATAGAACCGCAAACATACATACGCCGGTATAGTACCCGTATAGTCCTGAGTTAGATGAATGGGAGAATTTTTTCAACAATTTGATTATCCTTGGCTTTTTTATTTATTTTTTTCGTTTATGCGCGCGCTTTTCATAGAAAACGTACCCGGATTTTGATGATTTTTGATTTATTTGAAAGAAGTGGTCTCATATCAAGAAAAATTCAAATCCAAAATCTGCTTCCCTCCAATAACCGTCCCCGAAGTGGGTGGAGGGGACAATTTTTCTCGAAAATCGACAATCTGAGACGGCAAAATTAATGATCAGACAATATCCGAGAACGTTTAAATTGAACATCTTGAACAGGCTGTCCAGAATAAGATTTCACTACCCCCTATTTCAGAAACTATGAGAGATACGAAAAAAAGTATTGAAAAAAATATTTGTGAATTTCTTTGATTTTTTTTAGTTTTATTGCTGCCCTATTCACAGGGTGTTTCATATATCTGATACAGGTATCAAATGTCTTATTTTAAATAGAACACCATATATATTTTTTGATTTTTGGATTCTTCGTAAAATTTTAGGTTAACTTTGTTTAACAAACCCTATACCTAGTATTTATAGTTTTTGAGATTTTACATTTTTGCGAAAAAAAATGTCAGTTGCAGGTGTATGAATAATAATGCATCATTAGTAGTAATTCCTACGATAAATTGAAGAGTCACTAAGTCACTATCATAAATCTAACAATCAGAGGCGAAAATTAGTAACCAAACCAGAAACAATCTCTGGCATTCGCCAAAAAAAATTATTATTTTTTTGGAATTCATGGAAGTTTCTTCGATACTCTCTAATTGTCAGGGCAATACTTCTATTATTTCTAATAAAATGTGCAAAAATGATTAAATCTCGAAAATTATAAATACTAGATATAGGGTTTATTGCACAAAGTTAACCTAAAATTTTACGAAGAATCCAAAACTCAATAAATATATAGGGTGTTCCATTTAATATAAGAGAGTTAATACCTGAATCAGATATATGAAACATCCTGTGAATATGACAGCAATAAAAATAAAAAAAATCAAAGAAATTCACAAATATTTTATATCAATACTTTTGTATTCTGAACAGCCTGTACAGCAATGGTAAAGTCTGTAATATGTGTATTTCTAGCACAATATTTGCGAAAATTGAGAAAATAAGACGGTCAAATTAAACAAGAGATTATATGTAGCAACATTTTTCAAATGAAATTACGATTCTCGAGTTACAGCAAAGTTAAAGTCTGAAGTATGTGTTTTTCAAAGTACAAGCAAAGAATATACATGGGTAATAGGATAAATACTATCTTCTTTGGTATTAGTGAACGTTGAACGATTTTCATCCGATATACATAAATTTGTAATTTCATATACCTACCTATATTTTTATACTTACTTTGTAAGAATTTTTATATTCAACACCATTCGAAATAAATAGTTAAATCATGGACACACTGTATATCCGCGTGCACATACAAACACGCCGGGTATATATATTCGCTTTTATCAAAATTGAATACCGTATGCCATATATATTATTGGGTCGCGGCGGCATTGGCGGCGGCATTGGCTGAGGTAGGACACACAAACACACCATCTGATCCCATGGGTATGCGGATATCAGGATGAATGCCCCAGTTTCAGGGGCTCGTCCCGTTGATCTCCTCTACCCCCCCCAGCCCGCTGAACCCAACGGAGAGAGCAGGATTCCGATCGTGTGACAAATATACATAGGTAGGTATTAGATATAGGTATCTACTACATAAGAGAGTTTGCGGTTAATATTTTACTGGCTTATTAGCACTCGTTTATTATTGTTTCATGTCAAAATCGGGATTTGTTTTAATATTGCAACATCCCGTTTGGTATTCGAAAACAGGGGCTATTATTATTCTTGACCTCATGTGAATTCATATGAAAAAATATGCAAGCTACGACAGCCGTATCTTCTTACATTGTACGATATTATAAAGATGGATGAGAATTTATTGACCGACGAACACCGCGTATATAATTCGACTATTTTTTTTTTTGGTTTGTGTGCGCGTTGTTATATAGTAAACGTACGCCGATTTTGATGATTTTTGACTCAGTTGAAAAATGAAACTTGAGGATTGGTCCCGTACACGTAAAAACTCAGATCCGAAATCTCCTTTCTTCAGAACACCGCCTTCTACTTCGATAATCTTCTGACTGTAATATTTTGTAACTTTATTTCAAAAATGCTGTATTATACATGGGAAAAATATTAGATTTTAGCTCTCAATTTATCTCGAGCTAAAATCTAGTACTTTTTCCCTTGTATAATAAACAACAACTTCTCCCACTCATATTATCCAATTAAAAAGCGCTTGTCGGTTGTTTGATAGCTTGGCGATTTCCAGAAATTATAAATTTTCCTCATCCTTTCTACGTCAATGATTTACTAATTGCTGATATAAATGATTGAGTGGTTTCTAAGAATTCACAACAGCTCCAATTCCAAGCACTGAGATGATTTTCAGTGCTTATTAAACAAGGAGGAAATAGGAGTGGAAATCTCTTGGAAATTAGTTTTAAAAAAAACAACAATTCGTGACATTTGCTTATCGGTTATATTAATACAACGATTAGTCTTAAACAGTTTTAGATCATTTATCAAGAGGAGCGCGTAGCTGCGGGTTAACACTGGCCGACTTCGATCATCGAATTTAAGTAGCGCAATACGATGGAAACGGCTTGGATGAGTGACCGTCGATGTGGCCGCGCGTTCGAGTCTCTGTCGCATTGTATTCTCCTCCTCTCGCCTGGCAACAGGAAACCAGTGATAGTATATATTCCCTAGTACAGCTCTCTGGATGGGTGTGTCCTTAAGATTTATCTTGGGACACATCGGTGGGTCGGAGTCCACGTTAAACTGTAGGTCTCCTTGTCTGTGGTAACACTTTAAAGGCAGAGAAACCGCCCACGCTCGAATACGAGTACGGCACTCAAAGAAGAAGATCAAAAGAAAAACCATACATATTATAACCAAATTGAAACTGACAGTATGTAGATTTGACAGAAACTATCCAAATTACCCGCAACCTAATTATTCATTATCAAAACCGTAATAAATATTCTTATTTCTAATAGGCTTATAATAGCTCCCGATGAATGGCAGCATCTATTAAATAGCATATTCCATATAGGTGACATATTTAAACGACGAACCAAACGGAGAAGGTATACAATTCAACTGTTGGTCTGCATTTTTTCATGGATGTTCACACCTTAAATAGTAAATGTGCTCCGATTATCATAATTTCTTTTTCATTTCATAGAGAACTATTGAGAATTGGTTCTATTGAAAGAAAATCGACATTCAACATGTCTTTCCTCTCAAAAACTCTTCCCACAGGGGGCGGATGGGCCGTTTTTTATCGAAAATTGAAAATTTTAGTTGAGAAGATTAAAGAAAAGACCATATCGGGCCACGTTTCAATTGGACATGTCTCAGAAAAATCATAGGTTACCGTGTTACAACAGTGGTAAAGTCTGAAATATGTGTGTCTCCGCTATGTAGTGGGGGCATTTTTTATTTTCGAAAATTGATAATATAAGGTGGCCAAATTAAATAACAAAGATACAGCAGTGGCAAAGTCTGAGATAAGTGTATTTCTTCAATATTTTGAGATTTCTAAATAAGTACCTACAAGCAAAGTATTACCATGAAGGATTTTGATGAATAATGTTATAATCAGAAGTGTGAAATATATATTTTTTACAAAAAAATGGACCGACATTATTAGGTAGTGCACTGAGAAATACAAAAAAAATAATTCTATTAGTTCTGGTACTTGTGAAGTAGGTGTCAAATGTTTTCAATCTAACTACAACTGCACAACTTCAAAATACCAGCACCAATCGAATTATTATTACTTTGTATTTTTCAGGGCACCAACTAACAAGGTCGCTCCAATTTTTTGTAAAAAATATTAATATCAATAAACGCTGCTTCCATGCATCCCTTTTTCATTGGAACATCTAACATTTTAAGCCAATATCAGTTTATACTTCCTGGCATCATAACATCCTCCCACAGAATCCTTGCGAGGATATAATCCCTCTGTCTCATTTTCTGCAAACAACGCTTCCATTCCAACAAGATATACCTACCCTTAATCCTTTTTGTGACACAGTTGATTGATACGGGTGTGCGTTTCAAAGGGAAGTCCACGTGACCCCTCCGACAGTGAAAACTCTTTGGATGGACAGCGGACAGACAGACAACCATCAACTTCCTAGTACTCAACCCCTCTCCCCCCACTCCTCGCACTCAGAGCTGCTGCTCATTATTTCAATTATGACATGGACATACCAACATCATGGACTGTTTCAATTAGTGTTTTAGGGTCACGCGAAGGATGAGGTGTGATGGTCTTAGGGCGCTTACACTTTGGATTGAGTATGTGGCAGCAGCGCACGTCTGCATAACAGGATTAATCTGGGAGTGATGAATTACTTTAATGAATTATTATTAGATAATTGTTTTGTGAGTGGTCACCTGTTTGTTTGTTGTTTGCATATTTTTAGAGTAATGGAGCTGTTTCTGAAAGTTAAAGTAGTTGGAAGATTTATTTAAGAATCAAAAAATACTTCGCTTATAGTCTGTCCAAAATTGGTGATGCATGAACGTATCTTGTTGGAAAATATACGAGATAAAAAAAAGGTTGAATGGGAAAGATAATTATGGTGGCTACTCAGTGATGCTTACAGAAATACTTCTAACTACTTGAGTTTATTAGATAATTTGGAAATTTTACGATCTTTGAATCTCATAAAAAAAAAATTGGTGCATCACCTTAGGAATTCTATACATTACTTTTAGTTTCAAAGTTTCAGATGTCTGAAACCAGCACCAATTGTCTTTTTTGTATGGACGTCATATCTGATTTGTTCGAAGGAATCTTTTAGCTTTTCAGTGATGTATGTTAAATAAATATCTGAAATCTAAGAACATCGTCACCACTCTTTTAACTCGAAAACACTCTATGGAAAAAATGTTCACTATAAATGTTGCTACAAATAATCTGGTCATTAATTCTCCATTCTTAGATTTTCAATTTTCGAAGGCAATTGCCTCTTTCACATAACGAAGATACACATATTTGAAATTTGAACATCATATTGGGTTTAAAACCTTTTAGGTTGCATTTACAGCTAAAACATGCTTCGATCAAGTCACTTTTTTGATATTTTTTTATTACCAAGTTGGTGGAAATTTTGTTACCAATGAAAATATTCAAAATAGATCATAAATGTTTGAACTTGTCTGATCAAATAAGTGTAATAAAAGAATATCCTAAAAAAATGTGCAGGTTGTAAAATGCTTTCTATTCAAAGCGTTAACAAGTATAATTAGCTAAGTATTTTTAATTCGAAGCTCAAATTCATTGAAATATTTAGTATAGTAATTGCTCAAAATTGGTATTTACTTCAGAATCTTCCAAAGCGAAGCTTGATTTGATTTATTCCAAGGTTCACGATTTTATTCAATAACAATAACTACAGTATATAAAACCTAAATTGATTGCTTTCAAATGGTTTCCACTGCTCAGGTTTATGTAGCTCGACCTTTATAAAGCTCCAAGCATTTGATCCAAGGTCAAGAGTGGCCTATCCATGAAGATTTCACACTTCACTTAACCCCGGTATCACTTAATCTAGATGACTCAAATTTCACTCACTTTTATAAAAGAGTATCTCAAATTCATCCACACATCATTGGCTAAATGCATTTGACCATTATCACCCCTATCTATTTAATCACTCCAACTCATCAGAATATAACGCATAATGTTGTCTAAATAGGGTACCAGACTGTAAACAGGTCGCACTGACCCATCCAGACAGAGTCAATAGAGGGTGATTTTCCAAGCGATTACAGTCGATTTTGTTCTCTAATTACGATATTGCAATGTGTGCACCTGAATATTTAAAATTAAATAGACAAGAGCTAATTTCTACAAAAAAAAACTCTTCTTATTATATATCCGGATTAATATATCCCTCCATATATTCATCATAGGCGTCGAGAAAGAAGATGAACTTGCCTGGTTAACAGTACAATTATGTGTAAGAACACGAAGAGATCGCATTTTGATTCAATTTTAATTATTCAATTCATAAACTTTTTAAAGAACATTCATCTGAAAAGAAAAATAATGGATTAACCCCTTAAATGGAAGCTATTATTTGACAATCAGACTGAAAACGATACCAACAGAACAATTCAAATAAACTTCATATAAGTTGCAGAATCTTTAGATAATCGTTGCTTACATCTGATATTAATGTGTTTTGAGGAATTTTTAAATCAAGAAAATCCATATGATTCAAACGAAATGAATCTGAGAATTGGTAGAAATTATCAAGTCACTTGTGTAATCTCCAAATGTGATTCAGCTATGCAAAGTGGAGAGCAAAAATATATATCTATGGAAATACAGACCTTGATTTTTTTCAATGTTCACTAGATTAGTTCAGGTTTGTGTATTTCTGTAAAAGTTTATCCATAAAATATTTCTGCTCCCAAAAGAGACACGTGATATTTCAATGTTATCCAATTTCCGGTGATTTAAGTAAGTAAATACATGAGAAGACATTTTTACATAGCACACTTTGCATTATTTTATTTTTAGATCTCTTCGATATACATATAAGAAACAATAGCAGAATGCTAGGAAGAAACAAGAATCTGCAGCATACTAATATATGGGCGTAACCTATAACATCCTTTATTTTCTTCTCATTCCTACTCAATTATCTGCATATATAGATGGAAATTTATGTTTTGTTGTTATAGACTCTCCTAGATCTAAGGCACGTAAAACAATATCGCTAGCAATATACCAGAGAGAGCACTGATGGCAAGCACTCTATATGGTGCTATACCTGTACAGTTATGCAGTGCCCTTTGGGAAATTAGTTAATTTATATTTCTAATTCAATTCAATTTAGTTTAATTACTTGTGTTTGAATATATCAACACTGGCTTGATGGCTGGATAGATATAAATGAGCTAAGCTTTCTAGCAAGTTCGATTTTCTAGTTTATTGAAATAGTCTATGGAATTCAATTTTCATTTGAAGTTATTAGAAAATGCCAAATTCATCTCTATTTGCTCATTAAGTACAAGGTGGACGAAACTGTTTCTCATTATTATCTCATTCTAAAAGGTAGAGAAAAACATCGATTTTCAAAGCTCTTCTCTAAAGTAGCTCCATATAAAGAAAAATCGAGAATCCTTATATCCGGTGATCTAGGTGTTCATTTTGCGTTTTCATCCGAAAACATTATAATGTCGATAAAATTATTCGAAGAAATTTCTTCATTGTAGAGTGACACTTAGTCCTTCTAAAATTATTCAGAACTTTCGAAGACAAACTATACAATACTGAGATTTCTCTTGCACAAAACATGGCTGTCTCATGCTATTTGAGTAAAAAAAATTGTATGGACTGATCTAAAAATTTCCAAGACAATTCAGTTGGCGGTTGTCAACGTTACTTATAAAAAATTGATAATTTTGATATATACGGTGTAGACGTGTAAAAATTTTCAATACTACTCATTTTATGTATGGTATTTTTTTGTTACGATTCAAAGTTCTTGTGAAGGGGTTATTTCAAACATTTTGTGGCTGGTATTGAGTACACCTTCAATGAACAAAATGATATATAGCAAGTACTTGGTTTCTGTAATGAGTGTGTATCGTGAGAGTATTCAGGTATACCACGAAAGATTTCCAAATCGACAGATTCCAAATCGCCTGACTTGCTTCTATCGAGAGGCGACTTCGAGAAACTGGTCAACTGAAACCGAACCAGAACTCCTGCTGCAAAGGAGGGTATACTTGAAATAGTTGAGAATAATCCCGGAATTAGTACCCGACGACTGGCACGCCAAACTAGGGCTTCAAAAAGCACATCCAACAGAAAAATTAGAGAGCAACTTATTCACTGTGTCCACGAACTCCTCCCTCCTGATTATGAGTCTCGTTTGCATTTTGTACAGGTCATACAAGATCGCAGAGCAACCGATCCATTTTTTTTTCCAACAAGAGATTAAAATTAACGTATTATTGAAACCTACTTGATTGGTTCATTCAGATTGCCAGATCGTCTTAACAGTGACAGTTACTTGCACTTCTCCATCAAGATTTGCCTCGACTGTTAGAAGACTTACCTCATTTTTCACACATTCTGAGAAATTATTTAAACGAACCACACAGAAGATGGATTTTGGCAGAGGTCGGGATGCTCCGATTCAGTGGCCACCTCGATCACCAGACTGTAATCCTTGTGATTATTTTATCTGGGTTCACATGAAAACCAAAGTTTATGATGTTCCTATCTCTATAAATTGTTACTTTTCAGTAGAAACCTATGCCCTTATCTGCCAACTTAGTTTTCTTGAATATTTTAAGTTACTAACAATCAGTCCATACAATTATTAGGTAAATTTCTTATAGAAATATACCTATTGCGATCGTTCACACTTTTGAATTTCGAAAAAATTTCAACGGCATGTTGTTATATGTCTATAAGTTAGTCCAAAAAAACATTTGGTTCAAAAGTTTATATATATATATATATATATATATATATATATATATATATATATATATATATATATATATATATATATATATATATATATATGGGATATTACGAAATTTGTTAACACAATAGAGGTCGCAGTTTTGAAGGTATCAAGTTCCAATTTGCTACAAAAATCAATCTCTCAAATATCTCGGTCGAGTTCGTTATTGGGCGATATCGGGTAAATAGTTTCAAAATGGCGACCATTCAAACATTTAAAACATTATCAAAAAAGAGCAGTAGTGTAAATATTATTAAAAATTATTTTAGGTTATAGATATAATCAGTACCTACAACTTTTGTTCAAAGCAATTTTTCATAAAATACACTGGTAAAAAAATAAAAATTAATAAAGAAAAATAACAAATATTGATAAAACATGAACACTCAATATAAATTTGATGTAATTGCACTTTTTCTGGAGATCTTGATATAGACCCTGATTAAAAAAATATATAGTATATTTATTGAAAAGAAATAGACGAAAAAAAAATCTGCCTTGAAGTGGACTCGAACCCTGTCTGCTTTATATTCAACAGCCAAAACAAAAACCTCTAACCGCAAGGCTATGACAATTTCATTTAATAACATGTAGGTATACCAATGAAAAGGTTGTTAAAATTTCAATTCAATGAATTTTGAAAAATTTGACTTTCCGCTGACTACGGGCCATCGGGATTTTTTTTACTCAAATACCATGAGAGATACATATTTTTGCAAGAGACACAAAATCCTGCAAATGCATACAGCTCTCAGTAGAAAAAATTGGGGAAACAGGGACAGCCCTGAGGGGTAGGATTAAAGTGGTTTTCACCCTTACATGATTTCATTTGGTGTAATTTTTGTTTTGAAGAATGGCTCTTCAATTAAAATTGACACACATTTTATAAAAATCGTACGAAGGGTTGTTGAGTTACTTAAAAAAAAAAAAAATTCTTTCAACTTTGAAGCTTCCTCACAAGCAAACGAAGCAGTTTGATATAGGTAAATTTGGCTCAATTGACTTATTTTGATCTTACCAACATACAGTACACGGAATTCCGCGACACCGTATATACCAATAATGAACCGTTGTGGATATTTTTAGGAACTAAATAGAGAAACATTTTCTAAAAAACTCACGTACAAAACTTGATAGATAATAGCATATAAAATATTCAGATATTATAAGGGTATTTTTGAGATGTATGAAATATTTGAATTCAGAAGAGTAAATCACTGTAATACCTTTTCCAGTCTCCTTCACAAATTAGAGAAATACTAAAAGTAGTAGTAGTAGAGATAGTAGACAGAGATAGTAGATAACTTGAGTGAAATATTTCAAAGCAATACCTATCTTTGTATGTCGGAAGTTATACATTTTATTCGAAAACTCTCCAATTCGAACTACTAGTTCAGAAGTCATATAAATAAATAATACGTTTGAAATTGTCAAACGACTTCTTGTTGAAGTTTGTAAGTTGATGTAGGTATGTTTTAAATGAGCCACAACGATAGTTTCTCTCTGCTCGCATCGTATACCCTACCTACCTTGGAATAAATTAACATGTTATATCCGAGAATTTACCGTGAATTATTCATTTTCTGCTGCTGCATCGAAATGAGATATTGATTTGGGATGGTGGTGGTATAATTTCTAGTGAAAGGTGGAGGTGGTAGGTGGTTTGTGTGTGAAAAATGCACCTCACATATCATTAGATGTTGTAGTTGTTTTTTTTTTTTTCAGAAATAGGTTATCTTTTGGAACTAGATGATATTACGTGTCAAAGTAACCTCAATCTACATGAATTATTTTAAATTGGTATTAATAATTTTCTGATGAAGAGATGATACCTCTGTTTTTGTGCTAAATATCTCATTAACTGCATGGACTTCCGGATCTTTAAGCTGGCTTATCTTTTCATTGTCTCTGATCTGATATTTACAGATAAGATTATGATGCTACCTAATAGTTTTGAAAAAGCCAATCTTGGCTGCAGACAAGCCCTACATTGGACTCCCAGTTTTTTTTTGTGTATTGTTGAAAGCCTACAAAGTACCCTAGACTTCCACTTCACAATGGAGAATTATTTAATCCGAAAGCAAGAATAATTTCATACCATTTTACTTTTTTACGCTACTATAGTAGCTGTATAAGGAAAGTATTGTAATGTTGACGTTTCAGAGTTTTCTAAGTCTAATAAACATATTTTCAGCCATTGGTCTCTCTGTCTGTCTGTCTGTCCGTCTGTATGTCTGTCTGTGACAGCATTATCTCGGGAACGGATCAGTGTATTTTGTTGCTTTCCTTTTTATTTTGTTTGGTACCAATATCACTCGCCGGTGGCACTGAATGAGAATCCTTATACACTAGATGCTGAGCTATAGCCAAAAAACGTGATTTACTCAAGACTGTAGCGCGTAAACGGCTCTAAGGATTTTGATTAAACTTGTCTAAAGTATTCTTCTGAGAGCCCTTCACCACCCACATACAGCGCCATCTCTGAGAAAAAGCACAAAAAAGTTATTCTTGATTAAAATTCCATATTTTTCTACATGTTTCTTCAGATTCGGGCTAAACGTTTCGTCCTGCGAAAAACATGTTACATGTTGTTAGTATTGACATGCTGCAAAAAATAATTAGTGATAGCACGATTTGACCAGAGGATTGTTACTTTACTACTGCTGTTATCGTCGCTATGTAAGGATAGTATTATTATAGTGTAAACATTTTATTCACTGGTATTTAAGTGTAGTAGTGTGAATGAACACAAAAAAAATCATAAATTCAGAAAAGAACAAAAACATGGCAATACTCAAACTTTTCATATGCAACAAGTATATATGTTACTGCATTATTTCATAGCCTTTTTGAATGACCTTCAAAGGAAGGAGGTTCGATAGTTTCGTTTTTGGCGGAGTCCAAACATTGGAGGAAGTATACAATTCTGATGTATGTTTGCTTTCTTTATGTATGGCTGTTCACGTGATTTGATTGTAAACGTGGTCCAATTTTTTGATGATTTTTGATTCATTTGAAAGAAGAGAGTTAAAAAATGGTCCCACATTTAGAAACATCCAATTCAGAAATCTGCTTCCCTCTTAAAACCGATTCTGAAGGGGTTGGAGGAGGCAATTTTTCTCGAAAATCCATGAGACTATATCGAGGAAAAGTTAAGATTGAACACTGAGTTACGGCTTTCGAGTTAAAGCAATGGCAAAGACTGAAATATGAGTATTTTCGCTTTGTGGAGAGGGCATTTTTTCCGAAAATTTAAAATATGAGACCGCCAAATTAAAGGAAAGATTATATGTAGCAACATTTATATTGGACATTTCTTAAAAAAGCTACGGTTTTCGAGTTACAGCTATGGTAAAGTAAAATAAGTTTCTTTTCGCCGCGATGTTTTGAGATCTCCGAATAGTAGTATATTCTTTGGTATTAGTGAACGTTCAACAGTATTCATGATTAATATTGCACTCAAAAGTGTGAAATAAATATTTTTTTAACAAAAATTTAACCGACTTTGTTAGTTGGTGCACTGAGAAATACAAAATAATATTAATTCTAGGTATCGGTGCTGCTGGTACTTTTGAAATTAGTGCCAAAAATCTTCTATCTGACTATAACTGCCCAACAAAACTACCAGCACCAATAGAATTAATATTATTTTGTTTTTTTCAGTGCACCAACTAATAAAGTCGGTCCAATGTTTGGTAAGATATATTTATTTATACAGTGCGTTCAACAAGTACGGAAACGCTTCGATAACTACTAATATATTATCATATAGAGAAAAAGCTTTGACAGGTCAATTTTTGATTTTGATTTTCTTATTTTATATGCAACAGCATCATTTTATCTACTCCACTTTCCAAGTTATGACGTCATTATTAATTTTTTGAAATGGGAATGCCATAATTTTATATTATAAACGGTAGACTGAACATTTTATGGGTTCAAAAATACCAAATACATGGGTATTAACATAAAAAATACTAAATACAGGGTGCTAAAAATTAATATATTTTTATTTGCTACTTTCAATTTTATACAAATTATGCATAAAAACAAGTATGCGTTTGAATCAGAGTCCTTAGCAACAATTAGTAAGTTCTTAGTTACCACTGCATAATAATATTATTGTTATTATTGAAAATTGAAACCAGCAAATGAAAATATATTAATTTTTTAGCACCCTATATTTTTATGTTAATATTGTAGTATTTGGTTTTTTGATCTCAGAAAATTGGCAGTTCACCGTTTATAATATAAAATTATGGCCTGCCTATTTAAAAAAATTAATGATGACGTCATAACTTGGAAGGTGGAGGGGATAAAATGATGGTGTTGGCATAGAAAAGTAGAAAATCAAAATCAAAAATCGACCTGTCAGAGCTTTTTCTCTATATGTTATTATTTTAAAAGTTATTGAAGCGTTTCTATACTTTATGAACGTTTTTTTTTAATAAGCGTCCTCCGATTTTCATGATTAATTTTCATTTGAAAGAAGACTGTTGGTCCCATCGAAAAAAAAAACAACATGGCTTTTCTGAGGATTTTTCTTGTGAGCTTAAACCATCAAAATCATTTCACCCCTTACAAATCTATGGGATTGCGGTCACGAAAACCAAAACGACAACAAAAAAAATAGCGGTAGCATAGCTCTGAATAATGCTTATTCTTAGTTACGGTCTGACAAACCCCATAACGTATTGTTGTGAATGAAGGTGGTGCTTTGCCGTTTCACACCTGTCTGAGGTGTAAAGTATTATCGGTAGTGTAAATTACCAAATTGAACCACTCTCCGGGAACGCGGGAAACACGACCGAGAGGCTTATTGCTAAAATGCAAATAAGCTTAATATGTTTCCTTTTCGCGACGAACACCGGCCGCATTCCGATGCCGCAGCACAGTGAACTCAAGCTGAAAAACTGGAACGGCCGCCGCGAAACGTGGAAGATAGGATCACTGTCGCAGTCTAAACCATTGAAGCAAATGTGGAAAATATGCTCTCCTTATGTTGTTTTCATTTATTAATACTGGATTGAATGGGTGCAAGGGCTTGACATACGTACATATGAACATAGGAGTCCTAGTAAGAGGGTTCCATTCTCAGCAATTTGGTAAAGTATAGCGTCTTGCATGTTGTCCTGCAGGCGTCTTATCGGCTTTGCTGACAATTTTGTGGTAATCAGATGGCATGCGGTTTAATGCAGTCTTGAATAATACAACCAATTCGTTGTCTGATGGAAAAACATTTGGAGTTGCTCCACACTTGGTCTGTTCACCGATTTATTGTGTGCATAACGCTGATCGACTTGTTTTGCTGAATCGCCCATGAAATAAATTTGCAAAAATTGTACCACCATGTGATTTTCAAGATACTTTGTCAGCACTGCCATTCTCCCATCAACTTTTGACTGGCTGCTTTTGGTTATTCAACTAGCTATAAACCTACTGTACGCTACTTCAATTGATATGTGATTTCAATTGAAAATTACCAACGTATTCAGGCACGTGGTGGTAAAAGTTTATTGTTTTACAATATAATAACCTTGAAAGTTAGCATAAAATTGTCTTGAATAACTTTTGCTGCGCCAAATGACTTCATTTGAAAACAATTATTGTATTCCTGTATATGAGTTAAAAATGTATAGAATCTGTCCCATTTCCATAAACCAATGAATGTAGAGGCTCTGGTAGCAGTACCAATGGCGTCAATTTGATTTTACCGCTCCCGCAAGACATTCCAGGGGCTTCATTCTTTCAATATTAGGTGTGATTGATTTTAACTTACACTCACTGTACCTATAATAAATTGTAATGAAACTATTATTTATCAACCGATCCTTCTATGTTAAACTATATTTGCAGCGTGCGTTCTGTCAATTGCTGACAGTTATTTCAAACAACTGACAGTTGTCAAACAACTGCATGTACTGTATGTAAAATTAATATTGTCTTTAAGTTTTCATAAATGTTCTTAAATTTTCTAATGTTCCGCTCAACTTTCTTAACTTTTTCGTTCATAACCTTCTTCTGATAATAATGAACACAACAGAAAAAGAATTAGCGAAATCGATTTAGCTGCTCTCGAGATTTGCGCTTAGCAACACATTCAGCGATTCATTTTTATATTATAGATTACACTATACTTTCCTTACATAGCGACGATAATAAAGGTAGAAAAGTAAAAATCTTCTGGTCAAATCTTGCTACCACTCATTTTTTTCAGCATGCCAATACAAACAATAATGGTAATATAACATTTTCTCGCAAGATGAAACGTTTAGACAGAATCTGAAGAATATATGGAATTTTATTCAGGCATAACTTTTTTGTGCTTTTTCTCAGAGATAGCGTAAAAGGCTCTCAGAAGAATACTTTAGGCAAGTTTAATCAAAATCCTTAGAGCCGTTTTTGCGCTACAGTCTTGAGCAAATCACGTTTTTTGGCTATAGCTCAACACCCAGTGTATACAGGATTCTCATTCAATACCACCGGCGAGTGATATTCGTACCAAACAAAATCAAAAAGAAAGCAACAAAATACACCAATCCGTTTCCGAGATAATGCTGTCACAGACAGACTGATAGATAGATCAATGGCTGAAAATATGTTTATTAGACTTAGAAAACTCTGAAACGTCAACATTTGTAAAAATCTTGATACCGAAAATTTTATACGATTACAATACTTTCCTTATACAGCTACTATAGTAGCGTAGGAAAGTAATTCATTTTAGATAAACTCTTGAAACTTTGAGTTATTGGAAATAAATACCTAAACATGCCTTTAATATCTACAGTCACAACAAGAGCAGAGGTCCTGCAATATTATATAATAATATTACATGCTTTCAATAGCTCGTTCTTCTTACACAGTTTTTCTAACCAATATACTATGGTCGGAGCCTTTCCAGTTCCTTAGGTTGAGTTCTATGCGGCAGTTTGGTTCGTGTTTAGGGGGAAGAAGCGGGGGTGTTCGTAGGACGACTAGCGATAAATAAAGCAGCAGGAGGAAGTTATTCAGACGCGGCAGGATGTTGGAGTTTTCGGAGGTAATAAACCGGATGAGATTCTATTTCCGAGATTTAATATGATATATAAATCAATCGATCTGTTATTCAGTGTCAATCCAAGTTGTTATGTCTTTAGAGATATTTATTTTTTATTTATTTCTTTCACCTGTTCATCCAACGAACACGATGTCACGATTCAGGATGGATATTATTTATTATTTTTCCTGTCACAGAACCACTGGCAGGATGTGGTTGGGAGAAATACGCTTTTGAAAGAGTGATATTCAGATGTTTTTGACATGTTATATATTAACTAGGTAGGTACTACTTGAAGGATTCGAGGCGTACAAAATATCTGTGGATGATTTGATATAAATTGTAAGTGCCCGAGACTGAGATGGACGTATTGAGTGTATCCAAAAGGATATTGTGGAAATTATCCTGTCACTCAGATTTACTCCAGGAACATAATAAATCTGTTTAGCAAATTTGTAGACATCATCAAATGATAATTGGTTGATAATTCTGATCCTTTAATCCCTTGAAATTCGAAGATACAGAATTCGTAATATTTATTATTCAAGGCCTTTGTATCAGTTTATTGATGTTCTGATTTGAATTTTTCCTTTCGTTGTTTAATTTGAATTTATATGCAGTTATAATCTCAACAAGTCAAGATTACTGAGAATCAATCAAGCAACTCTCATCAAAGCTGGACCGAGTTAAGTTTCAAACTGTCCGACTTCACCGGTGGAAGGCACAGGTATGTCTATATATTTTTGTCAATCAAGCAACGTACAAATCATTTGCTTTACTTCATACTTTTAAACTGATCAAAGCTGGACCCAGTTAAGTTTCAAACTGACCGACTTCTCAGGTAAAAAGGGCAGGTATGTCAATATATTTTTAAGTTTGTTTGCGCCTTTAGCATAGTAATGGTAATTTCATTTTGATGCTGAGAACAGGAAAATGGTTGTGGTTGAATACATTCTTCCCACAAAAGCAGCGGAGCGGGCATTTGAGACAATGTTTGAAAAAATCATCAACAATCTTAGTTTTTCCTCAAAAAAATCACGTGGTATATTGACAATTATTTGGTTTCATGCTATCTGTAGCCATCATCATAAAACTATTTCATCTATTGGAATAATAATTGAAAGTGAAGTTTGAACTTATTACTTCCAACATAAATTTCCGATGATTTTTTGACAGTTGTACAAAAAATGTTGTTTGAATTTCGTGTATAAAATTCGTGTTTTCATGGCATCTACTAGAGAATTTCTCACCCTCTCATGTGCCATTAAAAACATTTTACGCACTTGATATAAAAATAACTGACAATACTGTGACAAACTTTTCCTCACAAATAGTTTCTGGAAGGTTCGAGAATAAATCTACCATTTCTTGAACTAATTAATGAAATACATAACCAACAACTATAGTACAACAAGGTAGCACAACAAATAGATACTTAAACGAATAATAACCGTGAGTACATGACAAAGCATCCAGGTCACAATATTTTTAAGCAGATAACGAATTAAGGTGTTACTTCGCCATCTTCTGTTATCGTGTTTCAGATTTCGGACGATCTCCATTTGAACCTGACATACCAAGTAATCCTCAAGTTTTCATTATAATTCACACTAATGCTTACCGCATAGTGTTTGAACACCTGAACTGAACTGAGATTATCGTGTGTGAGCTTCTCTAACATATATAGTCTCGTTGCTTCAATTCAGACAGTTTGAGATAGGTCAGGAAGCTTGGATACGTGGCGCCAACTTTCCGACAACGTCTCCGGCGCTCTAGACTAGACAGTGTTGCTTAGTGTAATTTGAATTCCTACGTCTACAGTTTGGCAGGGGTGCAAAAATGTATCGGTATAAAAAAACAGGGACGCGCGAAGAACAAAAGTTTCAAAATCGCTGACTCCAGACATTTTCTTTGAATATCGGAAGCTTGATATAGCAAAAAGATAAATAAAACAAATTGAATCTTTTTCAACTCCAACAGTTCTCCTGTTAGAGGCTATGAGAAAAACTTGCAAATATTTCATAATTTCATGTCGTACTTCAATTTGTTAACATTCAAAACTACCAGTACTCATGAAATATACAGGGTACTCCTAAATATCATGCACTTACGCAAGGGAATAATTATTTTGCTTATTTCATGACTAAAAATTAATATAAACATACGTCCTCAAACGCTTTTTTAATGAACTATAGGGTGTTGAAATTTGAAGATTTTGTTAAATATTTTCGCTGTGGTTCTTGCAGTTTTTAACATATTTAGCTCAAATTTGGATATATGCTACATTTCACGCTATATATCATTGAGATCTTTTTTCAGGGGACATGACCCATTCCTTCTTTTCTGTTTCCTTTATAAACCTTTTGGTCTCTTGTAGATTTCCTGTTATCGCGAAAAAAAATATAGAGAAGCGCTATTTTTTGTAATGTGCCAGATAAAATAATAAATGTGGAATGGTCTAGTGGGTTAGACTCTTATACATCTATACATTCTATACATATACTTATATATACATAGTACATAGATATATAATAAAATTGTAACAGGTCAATGTCTGTCCATTAAAGATATTTAAAAAAATAATATGGGGGTCTTTATTAGCAGAAGCCAAAACAACAGTTCTTAGCATTTTTGTCTGTCTGTCTGTATGTTTTTACGCGCATCAAACAAAAACTACTACATGGAATTGAGTGCAGCTTTCACTGATGTATTACTAGAGGTCTAACTTGAAAAATCGGCAACATTTTCTCGCGTCTGTCTATCGTTCTGTATGTTTGTACACGCATCACACAAAAACTACCGCATGAAATCGAATGCAGTTTTCCACGTGAACAAAGTTGCGAGCAAAAGCTAGTGACTAATATTATTATTTAGCATGAGTTTTGAAGAAATTTGGACACTTATAAATCGATAGAGAATCGTTTACGAGCCTATATTTATATAAAATAAACTCAAAATTTACCCTCCTGCTCAGGTACATAATATTCAGGAATACTCTGTATATAATTATCATTGCATCTTAAAGTCGGTCGAGAGTTTGAGTGGAAAATTAATAAATGAATTATCTGAAGCTTTCTAAAGTTAAAATTATGTAGGTGTACATTATTCTCTGTAATTCTTGAGAAAATGGATCACAAAAAAATTGTATACGGTACCTATTTCTAAAATAAATTAATTTGTACCTACTGGGAGAAAAGTTTCAATATATCTATGTGTCCATTTGTTCCCTACCACTTGTTGGAGCCCCCTTCAGTAACTATATATATATATATATATATATATATATATATATATATATATATATATATATCATGTGCAGCATTTTGACGATGGTAAACTAAACTTTCCGTAATGAACAATAACGAAAGTCCAGTTGGTATCGAGGTATTTATTATATGAGAGTTGAAATTAAAATTGCTCAAACTTTTGCAATCAGGTCTCAATCCCCATAAGAAATTAAAACCGTACACATATATACAGACAGACATATAGACCTACAGACACACTCGTGCACCATTGTCGTTGGTAATTTGATTTGGTGCTTTTGCGGTGTACGCTGTGAGAATATACAGTTATATTCTCTCATGTGCGTTTATATATATATAGGGTGGTGCTCCGAGAATTCCATCGATCGATGAAAATGTAGTGATGTACAGAGGATCCAAGAGGACTGAATGCCACTTAATTTTTTTGTGGAAAATCTGAATCTCTTGGCAACATACAAAATGCCCTATAAAGTAGCAGAAAACCCCATACTGTTGCAGAGCAACTCATTTTACCCGCTACCCGTTGAAATAAAGGTTGTTGAAAATGTTGTTTCACTGCTTACCAATATATCTCTATATAAATATTTTTTACAAAAAATTGGACCGACGTTATAGTTGATGCACTGAAAAGTATAAAATAATATTACTTCTATTGGTGATAGTACTTTTGAAGTTGTGCAGTTGCAGTTAGATTGATAGCTTTTGGCACCAACTTCACAAGTACCATCACCAATAGAAGTAATATTATTTTATACTTTTCAGTGCATCAACTATAACGTCGGTCCAATTTTTTGTAAAAAATATTTATTTCACACTTTTGAGTGTAACATTAGTCCCGAAAATCGTTGAACGTTCACTATACCATATCAATGAAGATAATACTTATCCTATTACCCACGTATATTCCTTGCATGTAGTGGTTATTATTGAGATCTCAGAACATCGCGGCGGAAATACGCTTGAATATTTTAGTTGTTACCATTTAACACCGATTTAACTCGAAAACCGTAGTTCTAAGGAAAAAATGTTCATTATAAATGTTGCTACAAATAATTATATCTTTCATGTAGTATCGAAAAATTTTCAATTTTCGAAAGAAATTGTCCTCTCCACATAGCAATAATACATATTTAACATGCGTCTATCTCGAAAACCGTAACACTTTTGAAAAAATGTTCAATTTAAACGTTTCCGGATATTGTCCTATCTTTAATTATACCAACTCAGATTTTCGATTTTCGAGAAAATTCGCCCCCACCACCCCTTCGGGGGCGGTTTTCGTAGGGAAGGAGATTTCGGATTTGCGTTTTTATGAATATGGGACCATTTCTCAATCCCCTTCTTTCAAATGAATCCAAAATCATCAAAATCGGAGATCGTCTACTATATAAAAGACGCGCACGAACCAAAAAAAAAAAAAAAAGCAGACAGTCGAATTGTATACCTCCTCCGTTCGGGGTTCGTCGGTCAAAAAAGATACAATCTGTCGACGAATTAACATTTTCAGTTGATATTCCGCAGCAGCTTGAATTTAAGCTTAGTGAAAAATTATTTGCTATACAACATGACGAAACAACTGACTCCAGTAATGATTCCCATTTGATTTGCTACATTAGATTTTGCCAAGATTCAAAATTATGTGAAGATTTATTATTGTTTTCTAAACATATAGAAGGAGGAACCACAGCCACCAAATCTTTCAAGATTACAAATGGTGCTATTACTAAAACGAATTTGCAATGGAAAAATTGTGTTGCGATTTACACCGATGGAGCTCAAGCCATGTCTGGTAAATACAACATAGTTTTCAAGCATTAGTAAAAAAGGAATTTTAAGAAATTATCTGAACGCACTGCATGATACATCGGGAAGCGTGTGCATTAAAATCGGTAAGTCCTGGACTAAACAAACTCAAAATTTAGGTACTGGCACTTTGTCACAGTATTGTGACATGCTTCGAGAACATTATTACAAACGTCTAGATAATTATAAAACATTCTCGAAGAAAGTCATGTCAGTTTATTGTATCAGTCAGTTGGAGATAAAAGTCAATAGTAGTTGAAACGTGATGGTCTAAGTGACAAGTTGTGACAATTCTACTATAACAGAAGGTCGTGCTGGAAATAAACCATTGGAAGCAATCTGCGAGTTTTGGAGTATTACGTAAGTGAATTCACCCCACAACGTTAAGCACCGGGTTGAACGTTACAAATGGTGTCAGAAGTGGGATTCTTCGCATATTGCTAAGAATATATGTTGAAGATCAGGTCGAGAGATTACGGCGAAATGGCAAATATTGAAGATCCCCATAGGACTCAATGTGGTAGGTTCTGTATCTGAAAGTCTATTGTATATTTGTGAACTTTATGGCTGGATTTTGCTGGTCTTTTTACCAAGTAAGTATGTAGCATGTTATTAGAATAATCTGATAGAGACTGTAAGTATGACTGGGCCTCCTAGGTTGAGGGTTCCATACCTGTAATTCCCAAAGAAGTATCTAAGAGCTCTATTTCTGAATATTCGTGATTTTCTCGCTATATTTATGCGTAATATATCACTGGACTATTTTATGACAGATAAAAAAAAGGTTTGCCTACATTGAACTAAATATTCTCATAATTTTTTAAAAATAATTTTACCATAACTGATCGAAGTATTTTCCGAAGAACCACCTTGTATATACAAAGAGGAGAAGAGGGAAAATTCTGTGGCAATGCGGATGTCTATAGAAAAGGAAAGAAATTTTTTTCTTGTCCCTACAGTGAGACACGAATCTCCAGGGGCTGCAACTCATTGGTTTGTGCGAAGTGCTGTTCTGGAAATTGGAGTTCACAAAGACATTCAATATTATTTATAGATAATATATAGAGAGAAATTTTATAGAGCTGGCTTATTATAAAATTAACAGACAATCACTTCACCTATTTTTACACTCGTTTGGAGTTATGTTCTTCTCATAGCTCTGCCATAATACCGAAAATAGTGGAAAACACCCAAACAAACGGCTAACAGACCGATGAACAATGTTTGAGTTATTTCCTGAGGTTCACAATGTTGCAATTCGGTCCTAGAATAATTTTGATAGAATGTTCTTATTGTATGTGATTCTATACATTTCAAATAAATGACACTCTGCTAGAATGTGTTCGACAGTTAATAGCACTTCACATATGGCACAAATATGTTCGCGTTCTCTACTAATGAGGTGCCCGTGGGTAGCTCTTGTATGTCCTAGGCGGCGGCGGGTAACGATCACTTGATCTCGTCAGGTGTCGATAATGGTATACCATGGTCCGAGGTACGGTGGACCAGTGGCGTAGTAGTTAGAGAGGCTTAAATACAAAATATACCCTACATCTACGCCTCTGACTTTTTCAAAAAAAAATCTGCATCTTAAAATAAGGGTACTTATGAGTTTAAAATGTGAGCAACAGATGAGCGTTGTACCTCTAACAGTTCCAAAGATATTCTCAAAAAATGATTTTTTTCTTAACTTTGATCCCCTGTATATCGAAAACTGTGCGTTTGCAGACCTATGTTTATATAAACTTTTTTTCATATTTTTAGACAAACTATCTTCCCCTAAAGTCCTGCGTACCTTTTCTGAATAACCCTGTATATTGAAGCTTTGAATGATATAAATATGTTTTTAGGAGCCCAGTTCTATTTTTCGTAAAAGGAAAATTGCTTTCAACTAGTTCTATCAAGACATTTCCAAAATCATATTTATTGATTTATCGTCATCACCAAACATCATTGAAAAGCTTAGAATTATGTTATTCTACATACCTTAAAATCCAATATGGCTGTCATATTATAATACATAATATCTGATGACTGTTAATGGTTAACCGAAATGTGGAAATTGAAAGTAAAGTATACACGAAATCTTTGTCTGAGTTGCTCTAATCATGTTTCAACCGATTTTGAAATTATCAATAATAAGCGAGTTAGAAGAGTTCATCAAAAATGTTCAATTTAAATAATTGATGCTATATTGAAATGACTGTTCTTTACAGTTTCGGATAAATCTTCAAAAATAAATCGTTAAGTATATGCAATCATTTTGTTTTAATAAAATCCCTAAGACAGAATTCAAATTGATTCTCTTTAGATGTATTTCTTCATTACAAATTGTGAGATAATTAATAATTGAATTGGATATTTTTCAAAAAAATGTTACAGTCTTCGAGTCACAGCAGTGGTAAAGTGTGAAATATGTGAATTTCCGCCACGATGTTTTGAGATCCCTGAATAATAACAAGAGCAAGCAGAAAATATACCTATGATAAGAAGAAAATATCTTGTTTGGTACTTTTGAAGTTGGTGCCAAAAGTTTTCAATATAACTACAACTGCACAATTTTAAAATTACCAGTACCAATAGAATTAATATTATTTTGTATTTTTCAGCGCACTAACCAATAAAGTAGGTTAATTGTTTCATAAGAACTATTTTTTAATATAACGCATAACCACCCTGTGTAAAATAATGACTGGAATACCTACGTAGGGCATTATTATATTGGCTCTGAATTCTGGATATTAGATCTGTCTCATCGTGTTGATGTTGTTATTGTTGCAGCTTGTAGATGGACAAACAAGTTTGAAACTAATTTACCATACCATACATACACAATATAAATATATTGTCTGGTTTTGCGCAAAATTTTAATGATGAATTTACATGAGAATTCGCCTTTCGGTCATATTACATAGAACTGCAGGCAGAATTACAAAATGAATGTAAATATGATCGATAACAGCTGAAAGGAATTGAATTTCTGTCATTCCTAGTGCACCTACATAATATTATGTATTTAGGTAAACACTGGTGTAAATTAGTATTGCTAAACATAAACAATTCTGTAAACATTCGTTTAAATGTTTCGATTTTGATAAATCAATATTTCGAAATCTTCCGTAAGTCATTTGAATAAATTACGTTGGTGTTAGTCTCATCTAAACTATTTATCGAGTCCGAGTTTTAGAATATTAGTTTGAAAAACTAAAAAAACACGCTTTAATACCAAACCAAACTAAAAATTATAAAATAAAGAAGATATCATTTTAATGTAAAAAATCGTGGGGTGCTTGATGTCCACTGATATAAATCTTTAATTTTATGTTGATAGATACTGATAACTTAAGTGAAGTCATTATAAAATTAACTTAGAAAGCACCCCACGCTTTTTACATTATAATGACATCTTATTTATTTTATAATTTTTAGTACGGTTTGCTATTAAAGCAATGCACAAATGTAGGAAGTGAGATATAAACAATCATAGTTATATAGGTATACGGGACAGTATGGAACCCTCCACCAAACAGTCCTACTCTTAAACTCCATCGCAAATCCTCCAACACACATTCATATCGAAAATTCCACAAAAATCCATCCATAAAGCTCAGAGGGGTAGAGTTATGAAAGCTTCATCAAACAGTCCTACTCGCACGTACACAACTATAAGTATGAAGCATCTCTTTGGAAAATCCCACTCGCACGTACACAACATCACAAAACTCCCCAACCCACATACAGATAGAAAGTTCCACGAAAATTCATCCAGAAATCAAAAATATGTATGGATAGGTATGGAACCCTCTACCGAAGAGTCCCACTCGCACTTACATCATGTTCTATGCTCTAACAATTATGTTGAAGTTTTGTTTTCATGAATGATGAATTTTATATCGTTTTTTTTTGCAATATGACATTCCAAATAACGGAGACTCTAAAGTCTTTCAATACACATGTATTAGAGAGATCATTGTATTTTTTTTCTTCTACTTAGACTTACGCAATTATACCTGCCACCTCCACTTTTTACAGATGTTTAGCTAAGCTATCTTTGAGGATTCTTCTTCTGTGAGTGCCAAACTCGTATTCGAGCATTGGCGGCTTCTCTGCCTTGAAAGTTTTACCCTCAGACTGGGGGACCTACAGTTTAACGTGGACTCCGCTTTGTCTACAAAATTTATATTTTTTCGACAATAAAGCATTTCTCTCTCAATATGTCTCAAGATAAATCTCAAGGCACACCCTTACAGAGGGCTGTACTTACTTGGGAATATACCCTCACTGATTTCCCGTTGTCTTGTAAAAGGAGGAGAATGCAATGCGACAGTCAGAGAGTCGAACGTGCGCCCCCATCAAACGGTCACTCGTCCAAACCGTTCCCAACGTACTGTACTGCTTAACTTCGAAGATCGAAGTAGGTCAGTTCCCTAGCCCGCAGTTACGCGCTCCCCTTCGGAGATTAGGGGGGAAAATTGGATAGACAAAAAAAGCGAGACCATAAAGATTCTTTTGACACCTTTGGTACGGAACGCTAATAAAAGCACATTTTTATTTCAACATTATGCACTTATTATGTATTTTCTCAATGGGATCATTAATTAATCCTCAAAGAATTATATATGAATTATAAATTATTCACAAAATGATGATATCATTTCATTACTAGACTCGTAAATAAACGATAGCAATATTCAAAATAATACACAAAAATGTGTTGTAAATTTGGAGACGTTTTGTCTGGCGATAGAAGCTACAAATTTCTCTTTTCTTTTATCAAGAAATACCTTCTTGTTACCCGTTTACAATCCTTTCAACTCACCAGCCCTCCTAGTCCACATCGCTTTTAGAAAAGCCTCTGTGTGAGAGTTGCCTCCAACATGCAGGGAATTCACGGGAATTTGCAATAAAGCACCCATCCTCATATATATATATATATCCATCCGTAGTAGCTGTACCTATGACAGGACAATACGTTTGTCACTCTCTTCTACTACTTACACCTGTTTGGACGACGGGGCAGTCATTTGTCTTCGAGCGCGAGATCATCTTGTTCCTTTGGCTTCCTATTGATCCTTTATCTATGATGGACGATATCGTAGGCATTTTGCCATGCGATCGCCAAAGAATGTCCAGCAACTTGATTCCAGAGGAATATAATTGCCCAATGGCTGGAAATTGTGACTTATGGCTCAACAAAAAAATCATTTGAAGAGAAAGTATAATTGTTGGTAGATCTAAATTTATTTATCAACAATTATACTTAGAATGTATTTAGTATTTAAACAGTTTGTTTTATTTACTATCTAAATTGTCATGCTGACGTTGAATGAATCGTTTTATAATATAAACTTCATTGTTTCGATACACGTTGTCCTCTTTACAATCGGATCATTATCTAATTCGTGATGCAGAACTCACACTAATCTCCAAAATACATTGTTTCGATAAAACATTTGGACATACATTTAAATTTGATGTCGGATACAATGTGACAGGTGAATTAACGGTCTTTTTCCGTATTTACCTCTATGTCTCTCTTCGATGAAATTAATAATCTGCTTCAAAGTCAGCTCCATAGTGTATTCTATCTATGGGCTATTTAGCGTTCTATCGAATATCCTTTCTACAGAATTCCGGTAGGTAAACGAATAAATCTGTACTCAAAAGCAGAAAAGTCAACAGAAAACCACTTCAATTTTCTGTATTTGTATGTCAATACCTTTTTTTATACATCGATAGATGCAATAGAGAGTCGGTATAATACCAAAAACACAATACTCGTTTGCTGCAAAATAATGAAAGCGCTAAAGCCGTAGCCAGCCTAGTCGTTTTTCCCATTTCGATGTGGTGTAGATATGGGGTTAGTCAAACCTGCGGTTATAATGTATGAAGAGAACAAAGCTCACGTTTTTATTGAGCATATAATGGATGAGCCCACAATGTGGAGAAAAATATGAGGCTATATTGTTGGGTTTCGTGTTGGTTGGTAAAAGTTTTTTCTTATTTTTGTATTTCAAAGTTTGCAGGTAATAGGTTCGTTACTTTTGAGAACAGATTGCAATATGATATCGAGACATGAAACAGGCAATCAAGCAATCTAAAAAAAACTAATTGTTGGTACTAGCAAAGTGTGTCGTGTAAATGTGGCAACATATGTTCGCATGTCTTTGCTTAAATCATCTGAACTTGCATAATAGTGAAACATCACGTGCTGCTATTTAAATCACAAATATCTTATTGATCTACATTGAAAGAAATATAAGAACCAGATGTAGTGCATACGAATATTTTCCGGATTGTTTCAGTTCCTTTGGATCATTGTATACTCAATTTTTTTTAGAACTCACTTAATAAATATTTTTTACAAAAACTTGGATCGTAGTTATTAGTTGGTGTACGGAAAAGTACAAAATAATATTAATTCTATTTGTGCTGATACTTTTGAAGTTGTGCAGTTGCAGTTAGATTCAAGACTTTTGCAAAGATGGTGTATTTAATGTTTGACTTTTGGCACCAACTTCACAAGTACTAGCGACAATAGAATTAATATTACTTATTTTGTACTTTTTCAGTGCACCAATTGATAACGTCGGTCTAATGTTTTGAAGAAAATATTTATTTCACACTTTCGAGTGTTATCACGAAAATCATTGAATTTTCATCATTATCCATGTATTCTTTACTTGTATTTGTTGTTATTCAGAAATATAAGAATATCGTCGCGGAAATACGCATATTATAAACGTTACCAATCTTTAACTCGAAAACAGTAACTCTATGGAAAAATACACATGATTCAAATTTGAATTTCGCAGAAACTAGAATTTTTTTTTGAAAAAAGTGTTCAATTGAAACGTTTCGAGATATTTTGGTATCTTTAATCCTGGCATCTCGGATTTTCGAGAAAATTTTCCGCCTCCACCATTTTCGTAGGGAAGGAGATTCCGGATTTTGCGTTTCTATGAATATGGCACCATTTCTCAAGTCTACTTTTTCAAATGAATCAAAAATTACGTTTACGAAATAAAACGCGAGCGCGAACCTGACCTAACCGAAACTAACCCTGTCCACGTGTGACCGACTCGTACGATTTTCTCTATTAATTTGTATTAATTATGGCTCATATCTAACGTTTGGTTAAAAATTGTCAAAATTAATTGGAGCAACCAAAATCTTCATGTAAATTTTTATGACATTCTTCATTGATCTACATTCATGATAAAGTTTTATTTTTTCTGACCTACTTGACAAAAGATCAAGATATAGGTACTATTCGACTTTTTTATGAATTCGGCCGCATTTCTCATATGATGATTTTTTTGTATTTGATAAAGAATGACTATGAGGTGAATATTCAAATTTTCACTTCAAAATAATCCGTCATCCTTTCTTATGTCTATCTTAGAGACCATCTAATTACTTGGAATATCCGAAAATTTGTTTCGTAAATCTCTTGGTTTTTTAGAAAGGGCTCTGATCAAAAATCAATATAAAAATTATCAATCTGATGTAATCGATA
Source organism: Crioceris asparagi (assembly GCA_958507055.1). NCBI lineage: Eukaryota > Metazoa > Arthropoda > Insecta > Coleoptera > Chrysomelidae > Crioceris > Crioceris asparagi. The sequence continues at coordinate 2,875,510 of OY293829.1, forward strand.
CTACATACGTGAATTTATTTATAAGATATAGGCACTTTTGTATAACGACTTCCGTTTGATTTTCTGTTTAAATCTTGTAGTGATCAGACAATTTTCAATGCGACCATAGCCTTGCCATATACCTGCCGTCTGGAAAAGTCTTGATCAAACAGAAGCAGGTTCCACCGAATGAATCTCCTCCTTCCTCAATTTTTTTAACAATTTATTATTAGAGTCAATGTCAAAAATCTCTTTAGTCACTACCAATCAAAATCAATGAACGTTTACCTACCGTCTTCATTCATCCAATAAAGATGCAGAAACAGATGTAGAATATTATCTAGACTAAATTAAAGAGATAAATAAGTTTAAGTGTGTATTAGTAATATTTTTTCATACAAAGTAACATTGTAAGTAATTCAAACTAAGTACTTCATCATCACCATTCTCCATTGAAAATAGATAATTAGCTTTAACAACGTTCTACGGCATTGTATATGAGACCAAGTCTATTTGATCGTTGATATAAAAAAAACAAGAAGTTTGTTCGCGGTAAACCATACCGGGATATTGGAAAACTTGGAGTAAACAAACACTCAATATATATTCCTGCACAAACACACAGCTTTGAGACTCGTTTATTGAGCCACTCGTAGTAAATTCTGTATGTGTGTTTGTGTTCACAGTGCAGCTTATTCCCTATTGAGTTCTATATCAGGCCGGTGTCAGGCATTGGCTGGCTCTACGTACTTACTATGTACGTACGGCACAAGAAGGAGGACTTTTTCCCGGTTCCCCGCACCCCTCCTGTACCACCTGCACGTTCATCATTAAATTCCCGGCCGCCGGTCAAGCCGACAATTTTGCAGCATCCCTATGAGACTTGCTGCCTACCTCGTAGATGGATGTCGTCGTCCAAATGGTAAAAGGTCTTGACGACTTGATCAACCAAATTGGCCTTTACTTGCTGTTACTTCTAGTCGTTGTCATAGGGTATTTGTGGATGTGCTTTCTCTTGAATTTATTCACTGGACGTTTTGATAATAAAAGAGAATGTTAAGCAGCAGGATGCACAGCAGATGGCATAGTTACCTGCGATATAAATAATTGAAAAGCTTGAAATTGGACAGAATTTGTATGTGTGGCAAGAGAATGAAATATGGAGGATGCAGAAGTTGACGGTTGCATTTCTTGGCAGCTAATAATTATTGTTGCAACAAGGAGAAGTTTGTGGAAAGCTTAGATTATTTTGGGTGTCATTCCATGATATTATGCCTTTCTTAAAAAAGCATCATACTTTTGACTTTGCATTTTGTCCGCATTATTAAATGTTCAGTTTTGTTAGTCATAAAATGAACCATGTAAAATCCGCCTTTGATAGAGACATGTTTAATACAAGTCTAAGCTATGGTATATGACAGATATTCGTCTATTTGAACTGGGTTATACAAATTTTGAGTAACCAGAAATGTCCGAAGGTAACGCAATCTTTATTTCATAGACGTCACAATGTCAGAGTGACATTTCAGATAATTCAGATGATTAAATTTATATTTTATAGCTCAAGCAAAAGATTTGTATTTTGTGTTTCAGCATTATTGTTAATAATGAATCTTTCATATAATTGCTTATTTAATCAATCGATGCTATTTTCTCTCTAATTATATGAATTTCCTTAAAGCGTATAAGAAAATTGAGATACCAGTCTTATATCAAAATCGTCACGCCACTGATTTACTCCCCTCGCTTGAATTGATCCGTTCCTCGTGTTTTCAAGGCAGACGCCATCATTGGTGAAACAAACTATACGTTGCTAAGATGTATAATTGGAAAAATAAATTCAAGTGGTCGAACAGAAACGTTCAATAACTTATATTTTATTTGTCTAATTCATAGGGAACTAAAACTCCAAGTAGACGCCACTGTGCCTCGAGATGGTCGTGTCTCGAATCATATCCTTGAGAAGATGAAAGATAGAATGAATGTGCCGCAATATAGCATTATAAAGTGTTCTTTTTTTTTAATTAAATCTCAGTAATATATCATCTATAATTTGTGAGAATTTTGATTACAAGTTATTAGACATTAAATATAAATTCTTCTACCCTATTATAAATCAAAATGGTACTGGCGACTTTTCTTGCGAGATTCGAAAGATTAAGGCAAGGTAGAAATTTATCGTCGAGTAAGAGAATTAATATTCGTCGCGATGGAGAATAAGTTTTTTAAAAGTATTCGCGGTGCAAATAGCTGAGTTTATTTATTTATTATGAATCATTCATATTAAAGACATATACAACCGTATTCATAGTCAAAACTTACTAAATTGAGTGCAGAGGTTTATGGCTAGTAGAACACACAACTGACAGAACCTTCAATCCACAGTCGTAAATGAGAACTGTGCTGAAATCAAACTAACCTAACCATAAATGAGTGTTTTATTTTTATTTTAATACGGTACTAGCTATTACCAAACTAAGATTGCATTATGAGTACAACTGTTTTGATGGTGGTTTCTAGAAAAACGTAACCGCCCATGATAACATCGTAATATGGACAACATTTTGTGATCACGATATAAAAGGTCATTTAACTGACTCTGTATCCATTACCGCCATCGAGATCCCAATATTATCTATTTCATCCTTATCTTGAACACACTGTATGTACAATGCTTCGCCTTCCAAGCATATTATCCGAATTAAATGCATCTCCGGGCGTGCATACGGGGATTCTCAACAATAACTTCAACAACAACAACAACTACAATAATTCTCGACCATGTACATACAATTCGAATGGGTACTTTGGTAGTTTCTTCATTCAAGTCACGTTCGCTGCTCGACACTCCCAACAACAATAATACGGCGCGTCGCTCTTCCCTGTTCTCCTAACCTCCCTATATAAATCTGGGTGAGTTGTAGTTGTGGAGTAGCAGTGGGGTCCAGAGCCACATCTCACAGCACCCAGCACACCAGGCATAGGTCCACATCGGGCGTTAATTCAAGACGACGAAAGGGACACTCTTCTCTAAAGCGTACCACATACAGCCACATAAACTACTCTGCTAGCTCAGGAACGCGCCACACCATAGACCGTAGATTACATGGAGGGAGGACAATAACACGTGAGACATAGAACGCAAGATTGACGTATCAAGTTAATCAATTGACTCTCACTGGCGGAGAAGACCTTCATGATATCTATACTCTTGACTGAATACTGTAGAGCAGTGGGTTGTGGCAAAGTCCAAAATCTTTACAATGTAGTAGCGCTACTTTGTCGCTATTTTCTTATATCACTTACATGACCGTAAATAAGGCAATCGTCAGTTTATCAATACATAAAAATAATAGAAGACTTCGCTATTTATCATTGAGAATGGAAGCATTGTGTAGAACAGAGTAGAGTACGCACTACCGTCATAGCTGCGGCCATTGTTGACCCGAGACTTCATTCTAACCCTCTAAGTATAGGCAACTTGTATTTGCTTGAAAGCATAAAAGCACTAGCAAGCAGTCCATGTTATTTAAGGTCTATGCACTCACTACCCATCTAATATACTTAAAGTCTATGTGTTTGCGTTTCCAGTCTAGCGGAAATATTTCAGCGAGAACGCGGTTGATCGCAAGGAAATTCGATGGAAATGAGAGGGAGAAGGAGGAGAATATCGCTATCGAGATAAGAAGAGTCGTTGGTAGGAGGCGGCACAAGCTTAATAGCTTGTCTCGCTTCGGTGGAAGACGGCAACGCTGCGCTTCGGGGTTATGGAAGAGGTTGATGGATAATTGTGGTTCATTGCGCTGAATGAGTTTAAATGGAAAGAATATGATGAGACTGATGGGTTAGAGTGCAGTTGAATCTGGATTATTTTTGACAGACTTTTTGGAAGGAGGATTGCTTTCTTCATATTTCTGTTCGGGCATAACGAATATTGAACTTTTTCAGATTTTGATGAGTTTTCTTTTTAACTAGATTTTCATCTGCAATCTGCTGCATGGTAGAACTAGAACTATATACTTCTTATAATAGGTGAATAAAGTATCTTATTATTTTTTTAATACTATTACAACACCGACTCGTACTGCGTTCTTCCCATTTTAACCCTTCCTATCTTTTCAATCTCATCAACTTCTTCATCATCATCATCATCATCATTCCAGATGTCTGGAGACGTTTCATTAAAAATCTGAATGTTTCCCACTTGACTTCGATATTCAAATCTTCATTCTAGATGCTAATTTATTATATCGGTGATCAATCGGGTCGAATTGAATCGCATTAGAACACGGGGATATATCATCATGCACGAACACCCACCCTTCCAGACGATGACTCATACATCCCTCTTCTCCTTATGCATATTATAATACTCGCTATAATGGGAACTGACAAGCGTCTCTACAGGGTGTTCAGAAACTGTTCAGCCGGAAGAAATTCAAAATACTCATTTTAGTCACCGTTATCCTGTTTCCAGTTGGGTTTCATGGAATACATCAATAAAGCTTATATGACGTTGATATCGTTCTTGATTTTTAAGATGATTGAGTTGAAAATTCACCGCAAATGTAAGTTTATATGTTCGTACTTCGTCCTGAAAGTTGCTATATCGGAATATTTAACTATTTTCCTACAGGTCCAAAACCCAGAGGGGATCTACAGCCGTGGCCGCTTCCAGCATTTTATTCTTCAGCTTCCTCGGTTCATCCATTCATTTTTTAAATTGAATGCGTTTCTCCATTCAGTCTCCATAATGAATCTGGTCTCCCCTTCTTCTTCTTCTATCATATGGTATATTGTGCATAACTCTTCTTGACCATCGTTCATTCGTCATTCTCTTGACATGGCTATACCAGATCAATTGATCAGTGGCTATACTATAATTGACAGTGGCAATGATCATACCTGAGCGTCGTCTTTTTGTATGTGGAAATGATCTTGAAGCCTTAAATTTTGAACTAAATTCCAGATTTCAAACCAAAAATTATGTTTTTCAGTCAGCTTTGAGTGAAGGCTCAGGTATACTCCGTATTCTATAAATGTTATGCTCTGGCGAGAAGTTGGAGACGGCCGGTTTTCGAATATTTCCTTGTACCGTCAAATTTGGTTAAAAAAATTGAGTGAATGAGTTCGAAATGTCAACTTTTTCTGTAGATTTGAAAAAAATAGACTCGGAGAGCTGGACAGATATACAAGAAGACACCGATTCAATCCTATAAGGGCTTTTTTCATCGAAACTCCATCTAGTAGTTTCTAAACACCCTGTATATTTAACCAAACGCCCCAGCCCATGGAGCTACTGCGCTTATCGTCTGGTGGAGCGTTCAAGCAGAAGTAATGCAACACACTCACTCTGCTGCTGCACCTCCTCGTGTCGAGGCCGATGAGAGATTGTTCACATCGTAAATTGTGGCACCATATCGTCATGTACATCCTTCTTCAAGGAGATTGCATTTGGGAATAGACAACGTTAGATACTGATATTACCGAAACTAAGAATGTTTGTGATAATTATGAAATTATAGAAGATAGTTCAAGAAGATCATTAGATTCTATTAATTTTAAAGCTCCCTCTGGGGAAGGCAAAGCTACGTCTCAGGTGCTATTGTGCGTAGAACCAAAACGTTTTAATACCAGGTCCATCTTTTATGCTAACAAGAAAGAGATGTCAGAATTTTTGTGCTAAATCTCGAGAATTTCGCGTAGGACTCTCAATTTTCCTCTTCGTATCAAAAATTATATTGACTGGATATTGATGACAGAATCCAAAAGTATTAAAATGTATATGCTAATATGAAATTATTATAGAACATGTGCTTTTACCGAAATAGTGAATAGGTACTTCCAATAATTTGCACTCACACCGGAAATCTTCTCTTTAAATGGCTGGATGTAGAGAAACAAAAATTGACATAAAATAAAAGCATAATACATTAAGATATTTCTTTGAATATAATGAGAGAAAAATATTCAAATTATAAGAAAGAAATTTTGCATTGAGTCAATTTATGGTATTTGACTTTTTTTTTGTAATAAATAACGGAGTCATCAGCAAAACAAATAATTCTACCTTTAGTTTTTATTCTGGAAAAGGAAAATTTATTTAATGAAGAGTAATGGACTCAAAACAGCTCCTTGTGGTACAGCAAATGATATAATTTGTGTTTCACTGATTGTCGTATTCATTTCATCTTGTAGATCCCTATTTAATAAATAGGAACAAATATGATCATGAACCCAATTGAAAATCCAAATTCTTATTCCCTCCGAAAACCACCCCCAAATGGGGTGATGTCAAATTTTCTCGAAAATTGAAAATCTGATATGGCAGAATAAAAGATACCAAAATATCCCGAAATGTTTGACTTGAACACTTTTCAAAAGACCTACGGTTTTAGAGTTTCTGCGATGTTAGAATTTGAAATATGTGTTTTTTTGTTATATGGAAGAGGCAATTTCTTTCGAAAATTGAAAAAATTTGTATTGATTTTTTTTCCTTAGAGTTACGGTTTTCGGGTTAAAAGAGTGGTTAAATTTCTAATATGCGTATTTTCGCGACGATGTTCTTAGATTTCAGAATAATAGCAAATACAAAGCATACATGGATACTAGTGAAAGTTCAACGATTTTTGTGACAAATGTAACACTCAAAAGTGTGAAATAAATATTCGTTACAAAAAATTGGACCGACGTTATCAGTTAGTGAACTTAAAAGTACAAAATAATATTAATTCTATTGGTGCTGGTACTTGTGAAGTTGGTACCAAAATTTTTCAATCTAACTGTAACTGCGCACCTTCAAAAGTAACAACACCAATAGAATTAATATTATTGTGTACTTTTCAGTGCACAATGTTATAACTTCGGTCCAATTTTTTGTAATAAATAATAATTATGTTCAACACATATATTTATCAGGTTACTTGAAAATCTGTGAAGGATAAGGCTTTGAAAAACTTGTTGGTTTTTTTACCATCCACCATATATTAAACATTTCATCATGTGTAAAAAGAATAATAAAAAACAAATGATATTCGAATACTGTGATATGCCAGTACAGTTACGTGGGCACTTTGAATATTGGTAGGGGATTTGGTGTTATTTTCGCTGACTGCATCACATGAAATGTCCAACAAATATGAAGCAATGTCATGCTCGTTTCAGCTGAACTTTATTTGATCAATATGTAGAAAGTATATTCGACATTTGACTAGATGTATCTGGAACAGATCGATAAACTAGTTTACTTCATTTCGTGGTGAAGACATTTTTCAAACAAGCAGGAAAATACAGATGGATGCAAAAATTGTAATATCTCTATGTCTGCAACCCTAACTAAAATTATAGATGTGAAGTTGTTTGTTTGTTTCCTTGAATACTGAATCGATCATAATCCACATATTCAGGGGTTCAGAAATCCTAATTCTAGCCATTCCCCCTCTGGTACAGACTGAATATTTTAGTCTTACGTAGAGAAACTGTCTGATATTTGGTATTATATGCCACATTATAATTCTAGGTACACTTGAGCTCCGTAGGTAAGCCATCACATCTATAGAAAATACTATATTTATAAAATATGACTGTATAATAAAATTCTCAATTTCATGGAAAGATATCATCTCACCAAAAAGCACTGCACTGGCAGCGCTCAAAAAAAAAACTTGTGAAATGTGATATGCATATTACGACTTTTTCATCTAAGGGCTATAATACAAAACCTTAATTATGTTGCCTTTGTAATGGCATCGCCTGGACGAAACCGTTTTAATGATGGTTTTTTCCCTTTATTTCTGCAGTGAGTCCTTACTATGAAATGAGTTCCGGTTAGTCTTATATAGTGTAGCTTCCGAAAAGAGACATCAAATTTATTAAAGGGCCATAAAATGTGAGCAGGTTCATTCTTCATAAAATTCATTATTAATACTGAAATCATTTTTTGGGGTGCTGGTTTTTACTTTATTATTAGGTTCATTAGCATTGTTTCTGAAAATTTATGTTCGTCAATGAAATCTGGAGTTAAATTTGATTTTATCCGTTAAATAGGACCCTCTATTAACGCAGTCATAAAAATTTTTGAATTAAATTCAGTAGAATTAGTTCATTTTGTGCATGCTTACAACTTTTAGCATAACACATCTCTTTCATGGCACCTGTTAAACATAAAAATCTAAATCAAAATTGGTTTATCGCTTGGAAGCTGCGTTGCATCAAACAAACAGATACAAACGTTAAACTTAGTCATAGAAAAACTAGCTGAGTACTCTTTCGATCAAATCTCCATTCAAACAAAGAAACAGAGAACTTTCGAGTGAATTACTCAGCGTTGAACGTTACAATATATATAAAACTAGAGAACACTCTCGATTAGGATCCACAGATCAAACTTGTAGCACTCCTCTATTTGCGTCGAGGGTTAATAGAATAAAAATCTCGGTAGGCGGTTTCTTGGGAGATGGCTTACTTGTAAGATTTAACGTAGACTTACATAATCTCAAAATTCTAAACTTCATAATGAGACCTATTGTCAAAATCAGAATCAGTACTCTCGAAAATGGGATGCTAATTTTATAGCAAACAATGAATTTCAAAATGATAAACCATTATTTGTTATCATTTACAGATTCAAAGCTAGAGGTAAATATATTTTTCATTATACCGTTATGGTGAAATGTAATTCTATATAAGAGCTCGTGAAATCAAAATCACTCTTAAACATTTTTATATCTACTCACAAAATGACAGAACAAGAGTCACGTTCACTGGCATCCAGGAAGGTATTAATTCTCGAAGCGGATTAGCACGTAATACAGCGGGAAGACAATGAAGCTGTGATTATACTCACACAAGATAATTTCAAGGATTATACATGTTATATTTGCGACATTAGGTACCACAATAAGTGAGGTAAATAGATATGAATGTTGTTATCCTGCTTGTGTTTTGGATTCTCCAAATAGATGCCACTATTGGAATTATTCCATGATATGTTTCCAGGAATATAGGAACATGTGAAAATTAACTTATCAAAGAGCAAGTATAATGGAATGAATTTATCCACATATGAATAGGAAAATGAACCATTACCAATTCCCAATGACCGCACATTACATTCACGTTAAGAGAAACTATGTAACCACGATTATAGTACCACACCCCGAAATAGTCGATGTTTGAATAAAATACACCCACATTGCATATATAGTGGCACATCACATTCCATGAAAATTACATTAAAAATTATATAGAATATAACAAAGCAACCACATCAACTTCATATCTAAGTCTTTGGTTATATCTACCACAGTCGATTATGGCTAAATGGTTTACTTTCCCAATAATAACCAGAGCAGTACACTTTGGTCATCATATCATAATTCAAGCATCATTTTTTTAGGTATAAAAGTTTGATTCTTCGAGCATAATGTATCAAAGTGATTTTTAAGTAAATTTTATTGCTTTCTGTTAAGTAGATTTCTCAGTCTCCATACGACCCGAATGGCCCACATTTGGGATCTTACTGCGATGTTGTTTATCCCATACTTGGGGTCCAGACTGGGGGCTGACTAACTCTATTTCTCCCTCAAGACGTAGATGAAGCGGTGATATTTTTTGATAAGTTTCCATACCTCTCGAGATCAAATCCACCAATACCGCGAAGGCTGAAGGTTTCTCCCGATGGATCAAACATCTTGCCTTGCATTGAGAATCAGTCCACAAATAGTGCTACGTCTAACAGTCGCACCAGGTACCAGGTACCAGGCTATGCCCTCCGAATCTCGCAGGCTTCCTTCTCAATAGCTGGCCGCAGCCCAATCGCTCTTACCGATACATGCTACAATATCAATCATTAATCTTGAACAATCAAAATCTTAAATATTCAGGTAAGATTAAGCAACTCCCTGTAAGGTAGAATTAATTCAAGCAGAATGAAATGTAAACTTAAAACCTGATTCTATTAATGCAATGATATTTTCAATGTCTGTAACTCCTACTTACAGAAAAGTTGTGTGGACGACACTTTCCCTCCTACACCTATATGTGCTAACAACATATATATATATATATATATATCACCTGCGTCGAGGCAATAAAACTCTTTATTTATCGCTACGGTACACACCAGGTCAACGAAATGAATAAAACTGTATATAAATAGTGATATATTGTGCAAGGAATTTAGAATGAAGCGACGAAACACCTTGCTGCGCGTCTGGCGGCAAGATATACGATTCCAATATCGTGTGTAGTGTGTCGAGCAGGGCAGTTTTGAGATGTCGTTATAGGCGAGAGTACAACCGATACTTTTGCATCCAACCATATAACAGCCACCTACTGTACATTGTAACCTAAAAAGTTAATCTTGTCACACCAGCAAGTTAACACTCGTCAACAGAGATCAAAAGTAGACTTCGTCACTAAACCTTTACCTCTTCTGTACAGTCCTAGTCAAGTGCAGATCAAGTGCTGACTGTCTAAGAAGCAAACTGACAGATGACAGCAAGTCGTGCTGATCACAACTGTTGATCATTTGAAACTAGTGTAAGACGTGACATCTACTATATAAGGAAACTTGCCGTTTTTTATTAATATGTGTGTTTAATTTTCAGAACACCCTTTTACCAAATATCAGCCCTAAAATAGCAGTACTTATTTCCCAATAAATTATTAAAGTTGAAATGCTCGCTAAGCTAATTCAAATGAGACCAAACGCGCTAGAGCTACTGTGACGTCACTCCTTGCGTCGAGACGAGTCGAGCCACCGCAGCCATGCATGCCATTTGCCATTTGATACACCTTGCTTTTTTGTATTCTGGTAAGATACTTGGTTTGTTTATTCGATTTGATTGATTTTTGTTTTGTATGAAATGGAAAATACTTATTTTAAGTGCTGCATTGGCCACTGTGTTCTAGTGTAATCGTGAAAACTCCAGATATTTTTTTTATTCACGTACCTGAAGATAAAAATCACAGATCAAAATGGCTAAGAGCATTCAGAAGAAATGTGGGGGAAATTTCTGTCAAGGTCGAGTAAAATACATATATTATATCCAGAATTATTTAATTAATAAAATAAATTCTGTACATATATTCTTAGCTCTAAAAAAAGTGTAAATCCATATGTATGTCTAGGAGATGATTCTGGCATAAGTAAGGGTAATGGTTTTAAGATATTTTATTTATTTATTTATTTGTAAATAAGTAAGAAAATTTATTATAAGGCCCCAAATTTATTTTATGAAGTTAAATCTGCCTCTGGCTTTTCGATATAATAATGCTTTTGTATCATTGATTGCTTAGAAAAAAGGATAGAAAAATATAGCTATATATCTGACTGACCTGATTGTCTTCTAGAAAAACCTACATCAACCATTTTTAATCAAAGTATTCATCACACAAACATTTAAATAAATAATATAAAAGACATTGAGATCAAATCACTAAAATTAATTACAACCACGTTTAAGAATACCACGTTATTACTTTTTTTACCTGCTTTCCCTCGTCGTGTCGTTCGACAGACAAGGTCTGACGTCACAAACATTGACGTCGCGTTTAATGTGGGGATCAAAATAACAATATTTTAAACCCTTATATTTCAGGTAATGATTTTTTCGAGTATCTTTCTTGACTATGAGGCTTTTAATGATAATAACTTACCATTTTGACTATTTTTATTAATTAACATTTATTTTTTTGGCAAGTTCCTTATAGGCTCAAAATACGCAAAGCTCCGAACTGTTTTGAACAACATTTTCGACCCAATTAACATTATCTTTGAAACTATCTAGTTTAGAGCGGCATGTCAGCTGCCAAATGAATCCTTTCATCATACAATAAAAATCCTGTTAACATGGAGACATAGATTCATGGAGAATCTGACATTACATTGAAGCAGGTTCTATATTCGGGTGCGGGGAAGAAGTTGTTGATGTGCTCCAAATTCGTTCCTCCTTTTGTAATGAACCGAAACATGGCTCTTCCATGACCGCCACATTTTACGAAAAGGAAAAGAAACAGGAACGTGACAAATCTTGTCCAAGTGACGGTGACAGAATTTTGCATTATCAGAGCCTCATAATGCTAAATTTGTTTACACATATCTAACTTAAACAAACCTAACAGGAGCAACAGAAACAATGAAAGGTTTTAAAGTTTTTTGATTTGAAGACATCAAAAAAATTATCATCACAGATATAAAGATATATACACATGGAAACTTTCAAATTTTTTCCAATTCCAAATTAGACTGTTAGCTACCTGACTAACACATTTGATACCTACTAGAGGCAACGTTGAGTGAACTTCCCATCCAGACTGATGTTATAACCGAAGTGCTGAAAGTTTCCGTTTTAATTAGTGTATCGTGGAGAGTAAAGTTGCAAGTTAAACAAAACACATTGATTCTGGAGCTCAAAATGATGACCAGGTGAGTGAACTTGTTGACAATGCAGATAGGTACCTGCAGCAACTGCTAATGCATTAATCGATATATTACACATAATTGAGTAGGTATACTAGTGAATGATGGCGATTGCCTATAATCATTCAACGTGCAACGTACATCACGCCATACTTCTCATAGCATCTCATTATCATGAAATAATTCTCTACTACGTTTGTCGATGTAAGACAACAATACAAGACAATAGTTCCCAGTTGGTTGTTTGATGTCTAGAATTTCACCGAACAAGGAAGGTTGTTGTTGGTAATTTCAAAAAGCTTGTGGTAGGCAAACATCTTTTAATGAACTTACACTTATTTATAAATGTGTCAAACTGACTTCGGTCATTTGATTACTTTTCTTTTTGATCATTCACAACAAGATGATGCCATCAACTTCGACCGCGAAAAATCAATGGAATAAACACAGGTTAAATATCATAAAAATAGTGACCTAATTGAACGTTGCATCTTTCCCTAGGGAAACGCCTGGAGATGTTGGTAAAAGTCTTTAGGAAGCATGTTTAGTCGCATTAAAATTATCTCTTCTCGTTTCGTTCAACAGTCTTAAGCTTCTCGCTTAATGCCTAGCAACAAGTGCCAGCAGGCTGACTTGCTGTGTGTCCCAGGTGAGCGGTATCGTTAGAGATAAACAAAAATGATATAAAATCCTGGCATTGCCAGACAGACCACTGAATGACAATACATTTCTTGGACTCAGGGAACTCTCTGAAATGTAAATAGCTGTTGTATTTAAAGTTCCATTCTTTCATTCATTCTTTCCTATCAATTCTTCACCAACTTCATAATGTCCAAATAGACATAATGTAGGCTTAATGAATAAAAACAAAGATAAATAGACCCTCTGGTCGAGTTTTCTAACCTATAACAACATAAAACACACCAGCTGTATTAAGTGCATGGCAAATATTTTAACTTTCAACTGCTCCTATGCATCGGCAATGCATCTTCTATACCACTTACCTTAGATATACTAAAAAAGCACAAATCCTCCACCCAACCAGCACTCAACTCTTTTTTAATCAACTAGCAATTACTCCGACCCGTACTTACTGAAAACTTGCTTTTGCCAGAAGGATTAGTTATATATATATATATAATAATATCATCTTGCTCTGCGTTAAAAATCCTCATTATAAACTTCCCTGGGTATCCTTTTCCTTTAAAACTTTCTACATCCATTATACATATACACATACTATACTCGCCTACTCTTCTTCTTCTACTTCTACAAATACCTAGTGTGGAGACTAGATTATCCGAATCAAGTTTAAAATTTCGTCGTAACATTCGCGGAGTGCTTTCCGTTGAACTTTAATAACTGCAAACGAAATAATGTCTGTGTGAATTTTGGAACAATCTCACAACATAAATATTATTATTATTATTATTATTATTATGGATACATTACATTCCAGTACTGGAAGTTTCGGTCCATGTAAATTTTACGAACCACACAATGATTCGGCATGTGCGCGAAAGCATGTCATGTTGAGATGATGATGCTGGTGAGAGACAAAGAGAGGCAGATGCCAAAATTACACAAGTCAGAGATAGTTTGGGCAAATTGTGGTGGTTGGAATATTTTGCAGCAAGTCTGTAATGTGGTAGGAAGGGATTCATGTACATATATATATATATATATATGTATATATATATATATATATATATATATATATATATATATATATATATATATATATAGTTAGGCAACGCAGTTAGTTGATACACATATAGGCTATGACAAGACATAGCTTGATTTGATGCAATGGAATTGTTTAGATTCCATGGAGTTAGGGAGCTTATACATATAGGCGAAGGTTTTTCGGTGCGTATAAGTTTGTTTTATGGTAGGTAGGTAAGCTCGTATGAAACGGGCTTAACGTGCGTTTCATTGCACACCTATTCCGCAGTATTTAGGTAGGCGCGTTCTAAACTGGTGCATTGCAACATGGAAATTTCTACTCAAATTCAAATCTCAATATTTTCGGAACGGAAAGAGATATCGAGTTATGGTACTCCGGAGTTCTTGGCTAACTCTTTGAGAACGCGTGCCATGTTCGACCGGTATATTTTTTTATTTATCCACTTATACAGGGTGAGCAAAGCAAGACATGTTTTTTTTTCAAAGTTTGGGGCGATGTCAGATTCTCAGTTTTTGATCTTGAAATTTTTCTATGTGTCTTTTTGATCTTTGGACCATCCTGGAAAAAGTAATATCCCAAACTTTTCGAAAGTTGGTAATAACTAAGATTATGGATTTTTTTAAAAGGGTTACATTTATCTCTACAAAATGAAACTTATTCGGGGTTTCCCTTGAGAATGGGTATTTTTTATCATACTGTTGCATAAAGTGGATTTTTGATATTCAAAAGTGTGAAATACAAAATAGGACCAACTTTATTAGTTGATGCACTGGAAAATACAAAATAATATTAATTCTATTGGTGCTGGTACTTTTGAAGTTGGTTCCAAAAGTCTCCTATCTTGCTTTAGGTGAAGAAATGCTAAGATATGTCTCCACATTTAAGTACACGGTAGGTACATATTTAATGAGTTTCTTTCGGATAGCTCAATATTTTCAAGATGATATTTTTGAAATATTTTGCACAATAATATAGTCACTGAATGGAATTATAATAATGTGGAAATAAGTATATACAAGTATTCGTCCATGAAAGATAGATACAGATACAGAATCTGTATCTGTATCTGTATCTATCCCAACCAACAGTTTTGTTAGCTAATTCAGATTGCCAATAGATGACGCTTCCTTCTTCTTGAAAAAAAATTGTTTCCTAACGTAATAAATGCGATTTAAAATACGTCAAACTAATTCAGTTTATTGGCGTGATAAAGTCTAATTTCACCAAGAATGTAATTAACTAAATCTTAAATGGAACAACTAAACAAATTTCCCATAGAAGAGTTGTAATTCTGATTTGCCAACCTCTTGAAAATTTCATCTCCTTTCTTTTTTATAAGGTTTTATATTTCGAATAAATTTCAAATGTCTGAAAAGAGAGCGCTATCAAAAGTGTTTATTTTGAAAGAGAAATTATTTTTAAAATATTCTAGTATTTTTCGTACTTAGCAGGGAACGTTATCTTCAAAATGATGTCTCGATCAATACTTTTAATAAAATATTAAGAGAGATATGGCGTACCGACAAAAAAACACCTTTGAGTATTTCTCCATAATTTATGTAGGTATATTAAATATGCTTCTAATAAGTGTAAAGCTATTCTTTCAATAATACTCAGGCTATGTGACTAGTGAATAAAGGACATTCATTTGCTAGAAAAATAGATAACATGTATTCAAGTTCGCGCTACGTTAATATTATAATACAAAATAATTGCAGCTTAACCGAGGAGAGTAATAAACGCGAAGCGTCTGCGTCAGGCAATGACAACATAATTCCAAAACAATGGCAAACACCCGTTAGCATTGCCTGGAGAACCTTTTACTGACTGCTTTTGTTTGGCTTCGAAAGGCGTTGAGAAAAGTGAAAATACCGGAAAAGCTGCAGGAATAGAATGCAAATTTTCTCAGCTTCACTGAAAGCGGAAAATATATTTTATATAACTAGGCTGTTGCTTGCGGCTTCGTTCGCGCTACCTGCCACTGAAAATCCAGTTTAGCCGTTACAGAAATTCGCTGCAACAAACAGACAGACAGAAATGATAAAATTAGCACTTTTGTTATTGGTGACACATATATGTATTCCATAGGCAATTAGTTCAAACCGGTTATTATGAAATTAGAAACATACCCTTCAATTTTATATATTCGTATAGATTTGTTTCTAAAATAAATACAGCCTTAGTTATTATTTTTAGAATTAGCTACCTGTCAGTGAAAATCCCGTCGGAATCGGTTCAGCTGTCCCGGAGATTATCCGGAACAAACAGACACACAGACAAAAATTATAAAAATGTTGTTCTGTTATTAGTTATTTGACAAATATACTTCCTCATACAATTAGTTAAAATCGGTTATTTGGATATTACAAGCAGATACTTCGAGTTTATTTATTAGTATCGATTTTTGACGTGATTTCGTTCTCATGTTCTTATTTTGTCAGAAAGAGCTAGCTGTTAAATTATCTATTTCCTATACTAGCATTTGTATTGTATTTGTATTATTTCTCCCTTTACAAAATCAATGCTACGAAAGTACCTCTATTGTTGATACTTTATACGAAAGAATTAGAGAAAATTAAAAACAACCGTTGGAATGATCTGAATTTCATCAAAGGAAAAAATAATTTAGCCTTCTTCAAAAACTCATAACGCCACTGCTACCACATACTGATTGATATTTCCCATGAATAAAAATCCTCTGTATAATAGGAAAAGTCATTAAAATTTGACGTAAATTGAAAAGATCCCAGTCTATCCAATGTGGATAGGATTACCTACATATTTCCTGTTCGCATTATGCATCGTTGAAAACGTAATATGACCTTGGATATATTTTATCTATGGACGTTTCTCAGTTATTATAATGCGCGGTAATTATGTTCATCGAGGTAGAAATATATTTTTCTTGAAAAAAGAACTTTTATTCCAACTCTAAAGCAATAGTATTATGTTACTCGAGTACAATATTAAATTCGCAAATGTATTTATTATGTTATTTCGACATGGCCGGAGCGTCTGAAAGTTTTTCCTAAATCTTGAATATCATCTATTGAAGTGTTGTTTAATTCTTCTCGACGACATGCTCCACAAATACCAATAAAATATTACAACCTAATATAATTGATCGTATAAACATAAAAACCTAAAATTAAAAAAATAAAACTAGGTATGTAATTTACTTTTATCAGAAAATATAAATGATCTGGAGCATCTATCAAAAAATTTTCCGAATAGTTATCATCTTTAACAAAATCATCGTAGACCTTGTCGTATACTTTTGTTACATTTTTCGGGAAATAAACTTGATTTTGCATCTTCTGCCGCTTTCAAAATTTCCGGTGATGTTCCGGAAACTATTTCATCAAGCATTTCGTAGAAATTGCGTAAAAAACTTCTTAGAAAATATACGAAGAAAAAAATACCATTCCGTGAAGTTGTAAGATAAAAATGATGACTTCCTATTATTGTCTTATTCACTTAGTTCCTATGGCAGGTAATGCTATGATTTTAAAACATATAACCCTAAACAGGGTACAATAATGATATCGATGTATAGAAACCTGGAAACAACATTTATAATACCTAATTTATAATAATATTCATTAATAAACAATCTTTCAAATGGTTTTTACTTACACGTTGCGGTTCATAAAGGCCTGTTTTACGCCCTTGATTCCTAAATACCTAACTATTACTGATGACAGCTCCATTGAGCGTCTATGAATAGATCAAGTTATAGTAGCGTTTGAATAATGAGAAATTCAGACATATTTTATAGGATTTTTATGAATAAGAGTAGTAATTTATGTTCTATACTCTATTTGGGAAAGCTGTAGAGTAATTAATTAAATTATGATAATGAAGGGATCTCTATTGTATTCTGCCATATAAGCACCACAATACAATAGAGCTCCCTTCATTATCATAGTTTATTACTCTACACCTTTCTCAAATGGAGTTTAGCAGGTTGTTGTTACATATCCTTCAACATATTCTATCTTTACTGTTAATTAATATACAGTTTCAAAGAGAAAGGAACTTGTTTTGTCATTTATAATGTATAACTTGCAATTCCATTGCTTCTGTATGACGCTTTTTATAACTTAGAAAATAACAACTAACTAAACACGAAAGTTACTTGCTGAAAAATAAGACTCGTCTCCAGTTTTATATAATACAGAGTGCATTTTCTCCTTGTTGTTGAGAAAATAATAGCAGCCGCTTGAAAAGTGGTATCTCTTTATCCTGCACAGTGTGTGAAACATTTTTCAGCTTTGTTGCAGCAACACTGAATAAGTAGTATCCAACCGTCCGTATATATATATATATACACTGTACAAGTGTACACTGTTTCTGAAGTGAAAAAATGAGAATTTATTATTAATGTTAGTTGCCCATGCTCGCCAAAGGCAGCCATGTAATTTATAGCAATGATGTTAATTGCATTTATAAATCAGCCGTAGAGAGAAAGAGAGAGAGAGAGATGAGGCATTATTATTAATCTGAATCGTTATTTTTGCCGACATGTTTCTATTCTATTAAGATGCTTTTTGTCGTCGCATTTGGTCCCTCTGGAATCCCAGCACGTCATAAGGGTTGTTGGTTGGGACGAAGATGGGAGAAAGGAAATTCCATTAGCTCTAGCGCGCTGCAAAGACAATGGGATAGAAAACGTCCAAAACGGTCATAACATGAAATGAAATAATGTCTGAAATGAAATAATTCTTCAGTTTCATCGTTTTATTTGAGAGCGCTTATATATATACCTATATAGAGCACCAAAGAGAGAGTCATTATAAAATATTCCTATGGCTTTCCGGAGCCAATATAGACATTACATCTGGTGGATATAAATTAGAAATCTTTTTATACATGAATAAATTTTCGTCTCCATCAAAGAATCTTATATATTTATGTTGTTATGCGCAAAGGACGAATTCGGCCAATCACCGAATTTTTAACAAAGAACGCCACGTTAACACAGATCAGCATGCCCACGTCGCGTTCTGTGTATTTATTTTCGGTCACTGTCCGAAATACGATATTAAGAAAATGAGAATGATTTTGGGCCAACAAATTTATTTTTAAATAATTATATAAGACGTACAACGTTGAATATAACCCTTGTAAATATAAGAAGAAACATTGTCGATACGGTTCAAGAGATAGTTACCTAGAGCGACTGTTAAGATCGAGCAAAAAACGTCAAAAACATCATTTTTTTTGTATGGAAGTCCCTCTTATCTTTGATTTGACTCTATTTAAATAGTTTTTATTACTTTCGGTTCTTGTATCAATGGACTCAGGCCCCATACGGTCTAGAGACTTGAAATTTCGAATTCGTACTTAGATCGCAGACATCTCGCCGCCTGTTAAGCTCCAAGTGTGATCCAATATTGGTAATTATAATTATCTCATTCAATCTCATTCAACCAAGATCAATATTTTGTCGGCATGGTACGACAATGGGATCCGTCACTGGAATTACGCACGAGCATGGAGCGTATATATACGTCTCGTTCTCTGGTATATAGGTACTTTCTGGAAGATCGTCTATGTTTATGTCGCAATTGTCAGACGTCAGACGTTATTGTTAATTTAAAGTTTAATTTTGTGTTATGGTAGACAAGCAGTAATTTGTAATGGAATTGCTGTTGCTGGCAAACACATATACATAAGTATAGTTAAAATCGAAAAAAGGATAGCAATAGTAGGTACTCATCGGTACGGTTTAAATCTTAAATGCCCAATAAAAACTATTTTAATTTTTTTTTTCAAAAATTTCACTTGTTTTATTATCTATTGTTGTAGCGGTAATAAAAATAGACATAGAATATTATTAAAAAGTATCTATATGATAGAAGTTATGGTTGCACCAACTCACAAACCCAATAACGTAAACAAACATCGATAGTTTAAATCAAATTATCTCCTTTATTTTTCATTTTCCATTAAGGTAAACACTCCAAAATCGGACATTATAAACATCCGCACACAGTCCGCTTAAGTTATTTTTCATTCCGGCAATCTACGAGTGTTGGAAAAACTGAGCTCGCCCCTTTGGTACTTTCCTTTCAGCTTAGCCGCATTAATTACGACCATCTCCATTATTTAATCTGGCAAATCACAATGGAGGCGGAGATGGGTGGAGGGGGTAGTGATGATGAGGGGCGAGAGGTTTAGTTTAGTGCTGCTCGACGTCCGCTCTCTGATTGCTAATTAGCACTGCATTTCCGGCGTGGACGACGCGACGTGCGGCTCGATGGATTCCCCATTAACACGCCAACCGAGGCAAGACGTCTTCCGAGGACGCCTACCTATTAGTTTGGTATAAATCCCCGACGGATGTAGTAACTTCAGTTCACGCGAGTCGTTGGACAAGGTAGAGAAAAGTTGATTCTGTTTTGTTTGTGTTAATGACCTAATGATAGTTTTTTGATAGGGTCAAAATAGATTTTGTGAAATTCGGTTAATGGCTCTTTGAATTTTCAGTGCTCAATTGGATGCGGAAAAGTTGGATTTTTATAAACTAGAATGGAAAAATAAAACAAAAAACAAACGCAAAATATTTTTTTTTATTCTTTATTTTTTATATAATATATTAACCACAAAATTAGATCAATTTACAAAAGGCCAATTTGATGCAATACCATCAGACTTTTAGTTTCGAGTCGAGTCTTCCCTACAAATTCAAATCCGGCAGAAGACCGGCAATCATCACATCGCAACACTGGTTTGTTAGAATCCTGTGACTACGACTCTCAAATTATTTTGGAGGTTATTCATAATTTATTTTCAAAGGAGTTGTTTATGTACGATTCAGCCACGCTACTACATTTCCAATTTCCATGGCACTTTAAAAGATTGATGTCATTCCTGCCCATGAATCTGCATGTACTGTTGTTAAAGTCTTTCGGAAGCAATGTCCAGTATATATCAAAGGATTTCGTAACTTTAAAAATTCTGCAATCTTCTTTAGTACTATAGCAATGGTATTCATCTCCACAGCTTGTCCCGTACATCTGTCATTACGACAGCCTATAAAAATTTTTGACGCAACCCCCGCTTATATCTACAATCAATGCTTCCTAAAAATGGACAAAGAATCTAGTTTACCACAGCAAAGAAACTTGAAATCAAAATATTAGATACACCGGCCCAGAACAGGTTTGAACCAAGTTCTTGTTAAATTTAAACAAAGCTAGTTTGTTCTGTCTCTAAAGTTTGCTACTATGAAATGCTTCTAATGGAGTTTCTCAAAGAATCTCTTTGTCAAATTCCAACAATTACCCAGAGCTATTTTAAGCCATCTAGACCAGGTTAATATTAGCATCCCCGAGGTATATTCACTACTAATATCTATGACAATCACGTCAGCGAAGGTATCGGAAGCATGGAGTATTCCACATTACACCAGCAGCTTCTTCTTGTTAATTATTCAAAATGAATTTCCACAAGTTTGAATCGCACACGCCAACCCAGAGTGCGATGATCGTGAAATGGGGAGTAAAAGCGAGATGGGAAGCATAAGCGAGATATTCTATGGGATTAATGGTAGTTATTCACATTTCAAAACGGCATTTCGGTCAAACACCTCGACAATTACGGCGGGGGGGCTGCAAGACTCCCTAACCTGCTGCTAGAAAGCACACACACGTCTGCTGATATCTACCTGGCGGCGGCGATGGGAAATTCCCCGGTAATTTCATGACCGAAGGCGACACGTTCCTCGAGACACCAACCCACCCCCACCCCGTCCTCCAACGACGCCTCATTCTTGTTGGATGATGAGAATGGCTTCTTGGAATTTGCATATTACACGCTGCTAATTTCGACAGGACGGGAAAGGGGCTCTGCTATGTATGTGAGTGAGGGTTGAACCTGATTTTTGGCAAATTGTTGGAGAGTGTACTACGTGACTGATGTGAATGTTAAGATTCTTGGACTCTTAAATGAGTATTACTGATATTAAAGCTGCTATAGATGACAGCTTTGAGGGCATAGGACTGTTTATTATTAAATTCTCATGATCTTTCAATACAAAGTATACGTATGAAGCATTTTTCTTCAGCAATGATCAGTAACTTCCAGAGAAAAAGACTCAGTCAGTCTCAGCTTATTCAGAAATCAGCTTGGAAGTAGATCAAAAGTTAGCAAGTCTTATTTTTTAGCATTTCTTAGCATTTACAAATACTTAGAACTAACGTCATTCAAATGGATATCAATTGATGATTTTATAAGACTGTCAAATCTAATTACGAATCCGTATCTGCTCAAAAAATAATCTTTAAATATACCTTCTCTTAAATGGAAGAGGGGGACAAAAACAATTTCTCAAGGCTCCCGTACGGGCTAGAGACTCAAATTTAAAAAAAGTACGATTTCAACATTTAATCTGACAGTATACCTAATGAATTTATTTGTTACTTTTCGAAAGCACTGTATAATGCATTTTAAATTGGAGAATGGCTTTGAATTTACCTGTAATATTTTCTTCTGATAACTATATGTTATCAAAAAAAATACATTTTTAATAATTTGTTAATAAGATTTTTTTTCTCAAAAAAGTTATTACAAGACTTATTGAGGTTGTTGCAATATATATTTATGCACATTTATAAGCTTATCGTGCCACAAAATGCTTTGAATACCACGAATACGCAGATCATCTACATGATCGTTTTACCAAGTACTTCCAGCAGATTTCCTGCAGGCGTTTTCCATTAACAATCGGCATTCTTTTCACAGAAGATTCGTGCATATCTCAAGGTAAGACGACGATGCGATGCCGTCAGTCGATCGACTCGACTCCCCTCGGGTCTTTGCAATCGCTTAAGACGCCATCAGCTCTCGGGGCCATCGAATGGTAGTGTGGTGGTTGCTGTTTTGGGGACCTTATCGTGAGGGTAACATGTTTTAGCGTCTAGCTGGAACTCCCCATCAACCTCGTTTGCAGGATATGCGATTGAGATAGACGACTAAGGAGTAGGAGTTGAGGAGCGAACTGGTAGTGTGGTGAGTTTTTTATTTTGGGGGAGGGGGGATTGAGGTTGCGATACTATAGCGCCAACGTTCTATGTATGAGCTATAAGGTTGTTATATTGCTTTTTTCTTAGATATTCAAAGATAAACAACATCACTGCATAATTCAATTGCATCTGATTTATAATTGGCGGTATTATTGTATTTTTATGTTGTATTTAGTTCCTTCTTTACTTCGAATTAATTGGTGGCAACAGAAAGGGTTTTTTTGACGCCCAAACTTTAAAAAAACTGTACAGCTGCCAGCTGAGTTGATATGAGGTGATCTTCAAGGCTAATAATTTACAAAATATTTGCTTAGGTACAATATAATATTGGAAAACAGCAACATTAATTTATTTATTGATCGGTGTATGTACAAGAAGAAACATGCTCAAAAATTATCTAATTGAAATACAAAACTAGCTTAACTTCTTTAGAATATAAGTAATGAAATTTCCATTCCTCTGGATGCACAAACAACAGTTTTAAATATTATATTAAGCCAGTTTCCCAAACAGCTATTGGCGCATACGTTCCTCATCCTAGAACGTAATCTTAGGACACCCAAAACGGCTCGAGAATGGAAGCAGAAAGGCCACACATTCGTCGACCTTTTCACACATTTAAACACTCACACACTTATGACCCCTCCATTCCAATCGAAATGATAATAAATACTATTATCGTTTAAGTGAATATGCCCCTTTTATAACAAACCCATTATGGTCCGATCGTTGAACAAGAAAAAAATAAAATAAAATTTGAATGTGGCCAGAAAAGAAGACATGTAAAAAACATTTCAATGCGGCGTCCCTTATGGACCATTGACGATGGCGAATAATGTGTTCGTTCTTCTTATCCTTTTCTTTTTTTATTTCTTTAATGTGATCGAGATATATGGCATATATTTTATATCGAGCAGCAGCTATGAGTTTGGACGTGTCGTTTTTCTGCTCAATTGAGCTTAAAAACATTTGTTTTTCGAGCACTTTTATATCGATCGCTTTATGACGCTATTTTGTAAGTTTAAAAAACAAGGTCTCCTTACGGATGGTAAACTTATGACGTATGGAATGTAAGATTTGTAGTGGAAAAAACTATTGGAGTAATTATTGTCAACAGTTCTCTTACTTATTATTTTAGTCATCCAATAACAGCCAATGCCGAGAGCACAATGATTGTACATTTCACAATTAATTGAAACAGTGACATGTTGCTCGTACACTTAAGGTAGTTTTCGCAAGATAGTCAGTGACAAAAGTCAACATTTTTGGAAAATATGTCAATATTTATATATTTATTTTATAAGAACATCTTCAATAGAGAGTACGACCATATTGTTAATGTTTTATTTATTGTACTTACTTACTTTTAATGTTTTCAAAGATTACATCTGTCAAAAACTTTTGAATATGTACAGTTCATTTTTCACACTAAAGTTGATATATTAGGTAAATTTCTTATAGAAATATACCTATTGCGATCGTTCACACTTTTGAATTTCGAAAAAATTTCAACGGCATGTTGTTATATGTCTATAAGTTAGTCCAAAAAAACATTTGGTTCAAAAGTTATATATATATATATATATATATATATATATATATATATATATATATATATATATATATATATATATATGGGATATTACGAAATTTGTTAACACGATAGAGGTCGCAGTTTTGAAGGTATCAAGTTCAAATTTGCTACAAAAATCAATCTCTCAAATATCTCGGTCGAGTTCGTTATTGGGCAATATCGGGTAAGTAGTTTCAAAATGGCGACTATTCAAACATTTTAAAAAATTATCAAAAAAGAGCAGTAGTGTAAATATTATTAAAAATAATTTTAGGTTATAGATATAATCAGTACCTACAACTTTTGTTCAAAGCAATTTTTCATAAAATACACAGGTAAAAAAATTAAAATTAATAAAAAAAATAACAAATATTGATAAAACATGAACACTCAATATAAATTTGATGTAATTGTACATTTTCTGGAGATCTTAATATAGACCCTAATTAAAAAAATATATAGTATATTTATTGAAAAGAAATAGACGAAAAAAAAATCTGCCTTGAAGTGGACTCGAACCCTGTCTGCTTTATATTCAACAGCCAAAACAAAAACCTCTTAACCGCAAGGCTATGACAATTTTATTTAATAACATGTAGGTATACCAATGAAAAGGTTGTTAAAATTTCAATTCAATGAATTTTGAAAAATTTACCTTTCCGCTGACTATAGGCCATCGGGATTTTTTTTATTGGAGACGGAATGTGGCAACGTAGAATTGTCAAGTTGCTGACACAAGCAAGGTTAGTTACTGAGCTGTCATTAGAGCATTCAAATTTTAAATTTGAATAATATGATGTCTAGTCAATTGCTGCAAAAGGTAGATTTATTAAAAAGGGAATGCTAGAGAAGCTACAAAATGTTGATATACCTATGGCGAGAAAATGAATTCCAAGCAGAAAATGATAAATGATAAAAAATATTTGTTTCTTGCAAAACATTGAAGTGTAATATGTGTAATACTGTACCTGTATAGTGTAATATTAGATAAAAGAGGAAATTTCCATAACGCAACATATGATGTGTAAATATTAAAAGAAATATCATCAAAATATCTTCCGGAAGAAAGATTGTTTAAGGACTGGAGTGGCGAAAAAAATATTATTACCAGATTTAGTGGTTTCAAAAGAAGCTTAGGAAAATTATTATCCTGGCAAATTATTATCGGGGCAAACGTCACCTAACAATACTAAAATTACGAATAAAGGAAGATGTTTAAGTAATATTTAGCGTTTCTTTTAAGAATATATTTCAGGAAAATCGTAAATATTCGCAATATTTAGTTTTTCAATTTAATTCTGTTGTTATCTATATAAGACTTTTATTTTCAATCCCTCGTAGATGTAAATGTGAATAAAATCGTTTGCGATTTCACAGGTCTGTGCTACTATGAATAATTTTATTGCTTATGATTTTATATTGATAAATTGTTTGTTCTTGTAAATTTCACATTACACAAAATTTACTTGAATCAATGTGTTATTTTTTCCGGTTCATTTCACCCTGTGTTACTATCTCAAGATTAGAGCTGTAACCAAATATCACTAAAATCATTAGCATAGCATAGCAAAGTTTCCTATAGGAAACAAGGCACTCTAAACCGTATAAAACTGAAATTTAAAAGAAATCTATCCAAAATGCACTTAATTCGTTGGTGTATTTGGGCCTTAACCACTAAATGTGAGATGCACAATATATCAAAAATACAAAACAATAGCGAAATAGATATCAAAACTCTTGGGGAATCACACAACAAGAAAAATATAGATGATGTGAGTTTTGTGTTATGGGTACAATTGAAAATGCAATATAATATGAGATGAAAGCAGGTCAAAATTATAAAAAAAAATTTTTAGAAGGAGGCTGAAACGGATCTTCCCAACAAATTCGACAGATGTTGTCGCCTTGATGAGTTTAAATCAGATTGATATAGCCAAGATTTGTACACCTAAACCAGCAAGAGCCAATCCAAAATCACTCTTATTGAGTCTGTTCTAACAAACTCCAGCAACCAGAAGAATAAATCAAGATTCCCGAAAGCGGTCAATTTGCAGTCCTTTTGGCAATCTTTTAACCTTTCAATTTTCGTGAAGCTACTGAATACACTTTAGCCTTCAGGCATTTGTTAATTATATTATTTTTTAAATATTATCCAAATTGTTAACTTGCTTATGCATAATACAGTGCAGAATGGAAAAATCATCAGTTGACAATTCTGAGCTACCTTAAGTAGGTAATCAAATTATTCCATCCTTCTTGCAAGATCTATTTCCGATATTATTACATCACAGCTGCATCACAAGACACAGATCTTGATATCGTACACATTAATTCAGTATTTCGTCCTCAATTGCCATATGGCAATTAGTTGCAGCTAAAATCTATCTCTATCTATCTCTTCATCTCTTTCTCTCTCTCTCTAATGTCTCCAAGGATCTGTCATCGTCGGATGCACGACCGATGGACCATGTCCTATAATATTAGCAAAGAGAGAGAGAGAGCGGGGGCAGCTCTCCGTGTCATCTCTCCGGAGACGGTGTTTTAGATAATATCCGAAATGGCCCTGGGAAATTCGACTGATGTGTCTGTGCCAGTCTGTGTGTGGGTGATGCTCTGGGCTCTCCCTTTATGGAAGCAAAATGAGGATATATTCTGGTGCATCGATTCCACGTCGATATCACTCACTACTTAGGTACTCTTCCACTCCAATATTATTTGTTTTGTATGTGTTGCATGGAGAGAGAGTAGCTCATGTCCTCTTCTGGACATTGAGGATCGTTGAAGCAAATACAATTAAACAGAGAACCTTTAACAAGGATTTGTACGTTTGATGTATTATAACATTTTCAAAATTTCTTAGTATAAACGAACCTTAGTTAGAAATTTTAAATAGAAAGTTGAGTTTAAACCGAAATGATTTATAGTTAACATTAGTATTTCAATAATTTTCACTGCTGATATTTTGGGTATGTCTGTCTGCTTATAATTTAAAAAAGCGACAATTAGGAAGGCACTTATTATTTTCGTTGATTTTAAATATTTTCTTCGCACGGGATTGAATTTCTTGATAATTTAAAAAACGAGATATATTGAAAACCATTAAGAATGGTACAGAGGAAAATAATGTTCAATCGGTAGCAACTAAGCTCTACTTTCATCTCCTCAAAGGAATACGTCGGTGACACCATTCACCCTGTTAAGTAAGGTTAGGTTAGCTTGTGGTATGTTTGAATCATATTTTCGTTCTACGAAATATAACTATTCCTAAACAGCTTTTTTTTGTTCTGGATGGTCATCACATAGACATTTGAAATAATATAACCCCGAGTCTACAAGGCTTTCTCTGACATGTGAGTTAAAATTACAGATTTCTATGCCTTTGGAATCAAATAACAATATCTAAAGAGAACATAAATAACATGCGATAAAAACTACTATAATCAACTAACCGATCAAAGTTTAATGAACATATAGGTAAAATATTGAGTAACATATACGAACAATAG
This sequence comes from Crioceris asparagi, assembly GCA_958507055.1. NCBI lineage: Eukaryota > Metazoa > Arthropoda > Insecta > Coleoptera > Chrysomelidae > Crioceris > Crioceris asparagi. Next base: position 2,903,708 of record OY293829.1, read on the forward strand.
AAATTATTAGCAAAGTTTACAGAATAATATTAAACTTTGATAGTAATAGTATCGACGGTAAAATATTCAAATTACATCAGAGAATTAGACTTTGTGCCAGTTCTGAAATTCACATTATTTGCTTTATTATTCGAGAAATAATTTATGAACGAACCATGGTCGGTAATTGTATTTGAATTTGCAAAACATTATTATCATTATTGCGTCCCCAATTATTTGACCCACGCTCAACAAATCACATTAACATTATATACACAATGTACAGGGAATTGGGAAATAGATAGTCCTGCTGTATTTTGTACAAATCAACAATAATCAACAATTTGCTCAAGCAAAACTTAGGATTGGAGCTGGATGTATATTCACAGAAAATTTAAAGTAAGTAATAAAGTAAGAGAAAGCTCAAACATACTGTTTTGGATAATATGTGAACAGCTTCAAAGTATGGGTTTTGGAATATGATTCTGAAAGTAAGATATGGGAGCGACACAGAAATTGATGGGTGCAATCATAAAAAAGGAAGAAAAGCTAGTAGTAGCGCTGAATTTAAAAAAAACTGGATGACATAGTTAACAGCTAATTGAACATTTGACTACCTGAATGAAGAAATTACATTTTTTTTTCAACGTCCACAATATTTTTAACTGCTTATCACATCTGCTTCTACGACACCTAGTTGGATTTACCGGTTGCTATGCACGTTGCTGACCAAACACAGCTAAAAAAAATCGCATGTAGAACTATACTATGTATTCTAGAATTAAAAAGCACATGCCATGTAGAGTCTATGAACAGTTGGTGAGCATCCTTGTCTCAAGCCCGTTTGATAATTGTGTTACAAATGATAATTCTCACTTATATCATAAATGTGAATTGGAGTTTGTTTGTTACGCTTCCACGCAGAAATTACTTGAACAATTTTGATAAAAAGATAGACTAGACCCTGAAAAAAGGGCATAGGCTACCTTTTATTGCCCATAGAACTCTAAGTGGTGGGTTCCGTACCTAAAAGGACATGTTCTACGTGCGAAAAGGATTCTGAGGTAGGACGGGGTTCCATACTCAAGACTTCTTATGAATTTATGTTATCATACCACATTCTAACAAATTATTTGCCAGGGAAGTTCCATATCTTATCTCGAAATCGTTACGCCATTGATTTACTCCAGTCAGTTGAATTTAACCATTTTTCGTGTTTGCATGAAAGACGCCAACATTCGTGAAACAAACTATAAAAGCCAACATTCCCTTTCCCAAAATAAATCACTTCAGTGTGCATTTTTTTCGAAATTGAAACATTTTAGATAGCTAGATAAAAGAAAACATCATATCCGGTAGCATTTAAATTTGACATTCTCAAAAAAAAATACGACTTCCGAGTTACAACAATAGTAAAGTCTGAAATATGTATGTATTCGCTATGTTTTGAAATCTATGAATAAATGGTTAGGTTAGGTTCGGGTACAAAATCTTGGACCGACCTTATAACTTGGTGTACAGAAAAATACAAAATTATATAACTATCTACATGAAAATTATTATAAATAATATAAGAAAACACAAATTACATAGGTATCATTAAATATAGAGATGTTTAATTCCTTATGAATTGTTCCAACTTTTCTGAATTGAAGCTATACTATTTTGTTTTCAGTGCTATGCCTACTTCACTTCTCACGTACCCAACTTATCACCACCATCGGGAAATAATATTAATTAAAACTTTCCCAACATCTCTCTTGCTATCTCTCACTCTCGTTGTGTTATTTGATATTCGTAGGTCACACTTTAATGTAATTACACAAAATTCCTTAATGTTTCAAAATATTTCCAAGACGACTGAGTCTGAGTGAAATGCTACTGAAATGAATGAAGTATATACCGACATAACAAAACGAGACTAAAGTTATACATACCTAATTCATACCGAAACTTTTATTCACCAGCGCCATTTTATGCCAAAGTTTGTTGATACTTGTGAGTTTATTTTGTGCGAGCTTTATTAGACATACCTTTATTATTCTCATTTATCATGAAACCTTTTCTTTGTGGAGTTTAATTTTATTGAAATATTGAAGGAGAATCAGTTTGTTGGCTTTGGCAAATTTGATTTTCTGTAATCGATACGCACCAGTGGAAGTTCTGATATCTTAAATAAATCGAGATAATGTAGAAACTTCGATTAAAATAATTGAAGAGTGACCGACACTAGAATATTACCCCCATTTTACGACAATATAAGTAATGATCAGTATACTGGGTGTTTATTGATTGAATGTCAATAATTAAGGGTGTGAATCCTTGGATGATTTTACGAAGAAAAGATGATATAAACATACGTCCTAAACCTCTTAGTTTTTGAGCTGGCAAATTTGATTTTCTCTAATCGATTCTATGTGAGTTGTAATTCGCACCAGTGAAAGTTCTGATATCTTAAATAAATCGAGATAAAGTAGAAACTTAGAGATACACTAAAATGAAAGAGACTTGCATTAGAATAATTGAAGAATAAAATATTGCCCCCATTTTACGACAATATGAGTAATGACCAATATACTCGATGTTTATTGATTGAATGTCAATAATTATGGGTATGAATTCTTGTATGATTTTAAGAAGAAAATACTGCTATTGTTTATTGATTGAATGTCAATAATTAAGGGTGTGATTCCTTGGATGATTTAAAACTTTAACACCCTATAGCTTAACAATTAATAGGCTTAGGACATATGTTGATACTAGCTTTTCTTCTTAAAATCGTTTAAGAATTCAATGAACTCACCTGAACCCACTCCCCTCTAATCCATCTTCTGGGTGTGGTCAAGGTCTAACAGTCATCTTCCACACAAACAACCACATGTCCCGAAAATGTGTTAGATTTATCATCCTTTCGGGAAAAAGCTACACCTCCCTCTACGTTCCTTGCCAATTATCCTCAGGCATAGAGTCTAAGTAGAGTAGGTACCTGTCAGCGCCCCGTGTTACACTTTTCTCGCCTAAGGATCTCATTCGGGCCAATAAAAGTGTATGGAAGTTTAATTAGACAATAATTGTATATCCAGCGTCGGAAATGTGTCTGTCCAATTTGGCAAATCATTGTCCAGTAGTAGCAAAGATTCACCCATCGCTGCCATTTATTGAGCGTCGCTCGGGTTTATCAGGATTCGAAATAGTCAGAGGGCTAGCACAGAAATTTTTATAAATGTTTTTTGCTCACTTATATCTATGTAATAACCTGTTCGAGGTTAAAAAAATATTTAAACGCATCACTAATAGTCTGGTTTAGCGTTTTTTGTTATAAAAGCCGTGAAAAATCAAATGTTTTCGAAAATTGGTGTATTTTAGCATAACTTCTAATAAAACTGAGGCAGATAATAGGTATATAATCATCCTTGCATTCTATTTCACGCTAACATCCTTCAAAATTAATAAAAAATTGAGTGAAAACAGTATACATAAGTCGCGAAAAAGTGAGGTTGAACGAATTGATGATTGACTTGTTCAGTATATTCAACATTCAAGTGTTGTTAGGTAATATCAATTTTGCCAACGCTGCCAACATTTCCAAGAATACCTTCTTTGGAAAAAATTAAGGACAATAACAACAGAGCTTAACATATTACAAAAATGTGTAGTTTATCTTTTTTTAATGACAAAAGTGCTGTGCAAGGATCCAATGAATTTAATCTTTTAAGTGAAAATGAAGACAAACTATCGATTTTTTTAAATAATCATGGTGTTATTGTAAATTACATGAATTGTGAAGATTCTGGTAATAATATGACATTTTTTTTTAAAAAGGGAACTTGGCTTAACTTAACGACCATAACATTTGATACAATATTATTTATACCTTCCAAATAAGAAATCAAATCTTAAAAATCTGTCCCCACGAATTCGGCTTGGTGATGGTTTGAGGCGAACAAATTTAAATATTATTAAGTCTCTACTTGTCCTTGGATTATTTCAGAAGGAGATCGAGCGCATGGCTGTGGGTCCTAACCAACATTGATAATCGAAATTAAGCAGCGCAGGGCGAGGTGAAAGGTTTGGACGAGTGACCGAAAATGACCTCTCGCAAGGCAATGGGAAATCACTGCCTTAATTTAGAATGGTGCACCGAATATGCTTCTATTCACCATATCAACTTCTTTTGTGATTTTCAAATAATCAATTTATGTCTTTTCTTGTTGGATTTGAAATTGGTATAAACATTTTTCGTTGAACCAAAATATAATTTGGACAATTTCTAATAGCTTTAAAAAAAGTTTAAATTTCGAATTAATCTCAAGTTTTGTCCAAATCAGTGATTTCCCCAACATGACCACAGGAACAATCAAAGGAGTAACAATTTGATCTGCACATTATTAACAGTTTGAGACAAACCCTGACAATTCATTCATCACTTATCAATACAATACCAAGGGGCTTAATTTTTCCAGTATTAGTTTAATCATATGCTGGACTATGGCGATTCATATCACTTCATGGTAAATAACAGCAGCAGAACCGTAGACAGGTACTTGTACATCTCTCGATAGTTGGAGAACAGACCGATGATCCACTTAGCCCATGAAGAGCCCAGCTCCCAGCTTCTTGAAGACGATTGTGTCGAGGGAATCCGGTTAACTAGTTTCGCAAGATGTTGGGTAGTTTGTCAAGTGACCTCTTGTGTCGCTCCTTCACAGACAGGCAGACACAGCTTCAAGTAATCAGATTGGGCGAAACTAATTCCTGAAATTACCATTTCTTCGTGAGGATGGAAGGAAGGAAGGAAGGACTCGCTCCATCGAAATGCAAAACGTCCCTCCATACCAGACAGAGAGAAAGAGAACTGGGTGCAAATTGGATTGTATTCTAATTCAAGGAACGTTAAATGCATCCTTCGAGCCGTGAAATTAGATGAAAACCAATTTTATTCTTAGAAATTAGCAACAGACGGAGTTGTTCGCTTTTGCGAGAAAATTTCATTTATGTGAGAAACGACACGGCAATTCATTCTCGATGCTCGAAAGCAAAAATGTTCTACGAGTATCTATTGCAAAATTTTACATACTATTGATATGATTTAACAAACAAATAATAAATCTGCTGAGGGTTCTCTCGATGCTCGTGATATTTCATAGATTTTGATGAAAATGGTCATAATAATAATATTATCCTATGTAAACAACTTGCCAACCTAAATCATACAAATGATACTAGTTGCGACGTTTCGTTTCGTTGAATAGCGATGTAATTGACAGATTAATTTCGTAAATAAGCAGTGCCCATTACAACATAACATGTGGACCAAGTTACGGGATTCTTGTTTACTTGATTGATATAAAAAAATCTGTATATACAAGGTGATCAACTTATATTGCTGAGCATGATATCTCTGATGTCCTGCAAACTCGGAAGAGAGTAGTTTTGAATAGAAATTATAGATATGGTCATGCATCACATTTTAAAATTAATGCGTAGGTGCTTTATAAGGTCACAACTTTCTAAAGTTACAACATTTAAAGAGGAATACCCTTTAATATTATCTTGAATATTCATATTCTTTTTCTATATTCAGGAAACTTTTCAATATGTAACCAATTTTATGAGAACATTTTAATGAAATTGTCAGTCTTTATTCTCACTCTGGCATAATAGGATATGAGAAACCTGATGGCTAGAGTTGTGATCTCTGTTGATGCTCCAATTGGCAGGGAGGAGGCGTATTCTGTACATTTTACGACTTTCGAGCTCGACTATCGACTTAATCTATACATATATAGATACACTAAAAAACTTAGTCGACAACAGTCGACCAGCCGTTGACGTGTCGCGCAGACGTGAGAGCCTAGGGTTTATTTTTATTCAAATTAAAACTATAAATTGAGACGATGCTCCTCAAAGCTGCAAATATTGATACAAGATACTAGTGCCAATAAATGAAAATACTGAGGATTTTCGAATAATATTGTAAGTATATAAATGTAACATCCCATTTCTATAGCTTGACGATCTTACTATTGTAGATTACCTGGATCAGATCAAGAATAAGTTTCATAATTTGGCCAAATCTTCAAATGAGATTCTACCTCAATTAGGTAAGTTATTATTGTAAAAGTATCAATTTCAACATTATGTAGCATCAATCAAAATGGCTTTAAGTGTTAAATAAGTTTATTTACATTTCTATATGTGTATGAGTTGAATATATTTTAGGTTTTTGGTAGTTGAATTCGTGTGTAACTTTCGAAAATTCATTAGTAATCCTCGGCCAATTCTGGCACTTGTTTTGATATCTACTTATGTTACGGATATTAAGGGCATTCTGCACACGCGTCACTAAATTTTCGAAGTGCACTCACGCTAAAACTCAAAACCATAATAAGCCTGTGAATTTGTAATTTTCATTGACTTACTAAGGACCCTATACTTATTTTGATAAAGATTTTGCGTTTTTTTATGTATGTACTATAGTTCCTTCTCTTTTAATATTATTTAATGAATTAATTGTTTATTTAACATATTTATTAAGTTTCAATTGAGTAGATATTTTTTCAGTCTAAAAGATTAAGATTATTTCACGTTTATTTGTCCCTGTGGTTTTCACCATGTATTATATTAAAATATTTTATATAATTTACAAGATTAAAGTATTCAGACTCCACAGACTGAAGAAAATCTGGCGACGCCACTGTACCCATATTAAGAAACTCAGTTCAACAAGTTTGCAGTGCTTATTTCGATCTTTTGCTTGGAAAATTCCAAATTTAATACCTCTCCTTGAATCGAGAAACTCCGAGAGATGGTAAACTTGAGAACTCATATACCTAATAAAAGCTTGCGTGCTTGAAGGTATCAAATAAACTTTTTGAATTAAAGTTCACAAGATGGACGAAACAAGGTATCGAGTTTGTGTGATGTTATAGATATATTATTTTCTATTGATATTTAACCCAGCAGCAACAAACAGAGAGCTGAATGGCAAACAAACATGTATAAGTGGGTACTCAGAAAGATAGAGTATGAAGTTTAGTTATGAAAAGAACGCTGTATGGAATTTTATGGAGAAATATATACACACACTGTAATGAGGTAAAGTTAACCTATAAAATTTGATTGCTCTCTACTACTTGTACGCTTACTGGTGAGTATATTTTATGCACTCGTAAAATATTGTTTTACAACAACTGTGTGCTCCAAAATCTAACAGTATTCAGAAATCACAACATCAATACTCTCTCTCTCTGAGTGTTTTCCAATGTTACATCGCCATAAAATACTTTATTGTAACACAAATCATTCGACGATGAATTATTCTCTACAAGCAGTGAACTAACTCTTTTTCGTTTTTTTCTAATCATTGTATGAACGTCTGGAGAGGGTTAATTCGGTAGAATTTTTCGATTGTATTGTTTGTTTAAGAGTAGTTGACAATACTGGCTTTGAAAGCAGTAGATTTCTCTTCATCTGACCGACCACTAGCCAAAGCAGCAGCATCAAATTGCTCTTTATATGTAGACCAAGAACTGGATTAACTACACCATTTTGAGTTTCATTGGACCATCTTCTGAGAGGTACTTCAGGTTTCATTTGTAAATTTTTTTCAGAATTGGACTAGCTCTTGGTCAACTTCTTCTTTATCTTTCTGTCTAATTCTATCTTGTTCTCCTATCTCTTTTTGTCTAATTCCTTCATGATTTTTTAAGATTTGTCTTATATTCATTTGGTCTTCCTGTCTATTTTCTATTTTCGTTGTTCTTATTTTCTTGTTTATGATAAAACAAATCGTATTATACATGAAGAAAATTTAAATGGTTTTTCTATGATATATTAAGGCGTTTTTTAAAAGCTCCTATATCATTACTACTGAGTTACTAATTTAAAAAAAGAATGACTCTTTTTAAGTACCTACGTACGAAAAATATATTGTATTTCTTAAATAAATTGAATCACGTAATGAAAAGCATTCATATTATTAGAAGCTCTTCTCCGTTTGAATTAAAACATTTTCCCTACAAACTTAGTTAATCCAAGTGTTGTTCCTGAGTTAATTTAAAACAAATGTGTAATTTTATTGCTACCAATAATTGTACTATTCATATAAAAATCCATCAATTTTTGTTATACTTCCTACGTTATTCGTAAGTCTCACTTAACTTATCACGTTGACATCTGCTTTTGACAGTAAATCTTTCGATGGTTTCGATATGTTTATCCTCGAGTCTCATCATTAGAATTGTAAACATTTCCCTCACTATAGGTAACTGACTCTGGTCGGCAGAGCTTGATGGGAGAGATAATACGTCTTTAATCCTGTTTGGTTTGGGATGTTTATCAACTTAGGGGGATCTAAGCTCTTCACGTACCCTCCAGAACCACAGACCTCAATCCTAAGAAAGATCGAAATCGCCTATTATCTATCGTTACTGAATCGATCACTTTTGGAGAACCGTAAACAATCCTAAAGTTAAATTGCTGAATTGCGATACGATTTTGATTATTTCGGACAAATCTAAAATTTTGACTCATAATTATGTAACAAAGGAGTGTAACATATAGTAATCGAGATTGTCAGGAGCATACCCACTTAAAACTATATTAAACTCTTACTAAAGAGTCCGATGTATGACAAACAACTCAATATGCGCGTTTGTCGTAGGAGGAACCGTTTAATCAGAATTAAATAAAGCTAAACATTTTACAGTTAATTTGAGCATAGAACCTTTTCCTAACTAAACTCAGAGATAATCGAGGTAGCGTGGATTTTAAGCTGGATGTTTTTAACAATAAGTTATACTAAAAGCATAAGGAAGTTAAGGATGTGAATTTTCATTACACTCTCATTTGGTTTGGCTTTGATGAATTTAAATTTTTTTTAATACTCTTTGGGGTGTGCTACGTTGAGCCAGGGTGTTTCTGTTGTTCCAACCCTCCTTTAGATATTAAGGGTTTAACATTTTTATGATTTCTTTTTTTTGAGAGAAGCGGAAGTGATATCGAAAAAATTCAAAAACCAGAAGATAGCCCCATCGATGGGACCAAACATAAAAAATCGCCGGCCCCAGGAATCCCATAGAAACCGCCACGTTCTGGATCATATGGGTGGGGGTAAATTTTCGGTGCGAAAAAAGTGCGCAATTGGGGGGTGAGTGTATTCTTGCAATTTAAAAGATATTCACAAATTTCCGAAATCATTGTAAAGCAGACAAAATTCTACAGCGTTATAAGAAAGGTTTAATTCCAAATATCGCGTTAATAAGGGCGCTACGAGCGCTTAAAGTTGGGGGACGGAATTTCTAAATTTTATTAGAAGTTTCAATCAAGTCAAAAACGTCCGACTTTGAAATTTTATATTTCTGCTATGGTAGGTCCTAGAGGGTTAATTTTTGTTTTAAAACATTTCTTGGGCATTTTCAAGAATATCACTCATACTAGGGCTCTATATCTAATATTTCTGGTAGCTCATCACTGGTCGAAAAAAAGCTTGCATTTATCAGTTTATGCACTTACAACTTATCTATTTTTCAACTACACTACAAAACAAAACAAAAATTGGATAAAATTGGTCTATCCTTTCCCGAGATTATTTTGGAATAAACAGACAATGCGGCATTAGCCGATACTTTAGAATAAAAATCCGTAGGGCAGGCTTCTTAATAACAAACACTTTCTTTGACACTTAAACAAGGGCAACACATATTATGAATTCGTATATTAGTTACTAGCTTTTACCAGCGACTGGACTGCGCGTGGAAAGCTGCATTCAATTCCTTTCCATTCCTTGTAGTAGTTTTTGCATGATGCATGTACAAACATACAGAAAGATAGACAGGCGCGAACGAGACTCAGATTGATGTGTTTAAGTGATAGGAAAGATTGAATAAATATAAACAACATAATCACATTGAACAGCTCGGAAATAATCTCTATATTTTGAGTTAGGAAAAAGAAAAAGGTTTTCTAATTAATCGCTTCTCAGTTTCAATGCACGTCAAAACAATTGAAGGTTATACCTTCCAATACCAACATCGCAGCCAACCAATATGTCTTATTATTTGACAACACTCCAGTGAGACTTAGAAGTCAATATACTCGATGATTGACCGCAGTTTGCAATCTCAGTGTGCTGTCCCTGAGGATAAAAATATGGAACGTTTGTCCTTGTTCATTCGTTACGTATATATGATAGATATTACGATAGAAAGATGAAATATTGAGCTGCGGCAAAGTTGAAGCAAGTTACATATAGCTCCAAACGCATCATTTGTTTGACGACATTCATCCTACCAATCTTATATACAGAGTGTTATGGTTTATTCAAGCACAACTCTTGAATTACGCAGAATAACGAGCTTAAAGGAAACCACTTCAAAAAGATAACTAAGAACAACCTCAATCACTTTCGATCGGGCCAAATATCAAACCAAATGAAATTATTTATATCAAAATCTGTTCATTCGTTTGGAAGACAAAATACCACAAAAGAAAATAAATCAAGATCGATCCAGTTTCTATTCTCAGGGTAAGACATCTGAGAAGATATAACCATTTTAAACCAACTATTTACGTTAAATGACCGCGTATGAGCTCTCCAAATTTTTAAATGGAATGTAGACTCACGTCAAATAACTGAGCTTTTAATTCACCAAGGGTGTTGATATTCAAGAACGTGGAGACACTGCTATAAAGCACATACGTTTTTTCTGTTCGGAATAACAAATAGAACACAAGGCTGTAGGTTTTGCAGTCTACCTCCTTGAGTATCTTGATTATACGTGCTGAGCTGAAGTGTAAAGCTGCGTGATTTTTCCTCTTCTCACGAGAGAAAAGAAGGGGGTTGTTCTGTTATCAACCGAATTTGTAGCCGAGAAAAGAGGTTCCTCCTCTCTTTCTCGAGTGGGTGATGAGTGATGAACGACAAGGTGTGCTTTTTGCTTCAGAGAAGCTATGGCTATGCCTTGCCATAAAATAGATTCTTAAAAGCTTTGAGCGGCAGGTGAAGGGGAGATTTGCTGTGCTGTATGAAAAATCTAGCGGGAAATTGATTCAATTGCTTGCTATATACAGGGTCATTCATAAATTGTGGAAGAATTCTTCAACAACGTTTTTCTTGAAAACCAATTTTGATCCAGAACAACGATAACTAGCTTATTGAAATGTGAGTCGACGCCAAGTGTTCAAATTACGATCTATTTGAAATTAGATTTATATTTCAAAGTACTTGAGAAAAAAAGTTAAAATAATAGGTAATTGAAACAGGTATTGCATTGTTGAAAAATAGCAACCATATTACTCAAATCATATACGCAAAAACTATAATAAACTTGATATTGTAAGTAGTAGAGTAGAGTATAAGTTGAAAAAGAGGAAACTCCAAGTCATCTCCACATTTTATTGTATTTTAAATTAAGTTGCAAAGCCATGTTTCGGTGTTGTACAATACCATTATCAATCACATAAAGGTTCTGTAAAAACAGTTTAATGTAAATTCTAATTTAACTTAAAAATGTTATTAAATCTAAAAATATCAGGAAAAAGACTGTGAAAAGAATGTAAAAAACTATCAAAAACAAAACAAAATAAAAAAAAATGGTTTCTTCAGATACTCACATGAAATAATGTTTTTTATAATTTTAATCCATACACCAGAAATTCCTTTTTAATAAAGTGGAAAAATTTAAATCAACGTTTGTCCATAATACCCCAAAAATACCCAAATTAAGTAATCAAATAATTGAAAATAAAATAAAATTCTAAAAATAGTCATAATATTTTTTTGTTCAATAAAACATAATAACAAAGCTTTCAATTGAAATTTTAGAATTTTATTTTATTTTCAATTATTTAATTACTTAATTTGGGTATTTTTGGGGTATTATGGACAAACGTTAATTTACTTTTTTTCACTTTATTAATAAGGAATTGTGATATATGGATTAAAATTATAATAAAACATTAATTTTTACAACATTCTGATTTTTTATGATTTAATAACATTTTTATTTTAAATGAGAATTTACATTTACCTGTTTTTACAGAACCTTTATGTGATTGATAAAGGTGTTGTACAACACCGAAACATGTCTCACAACGTAATTTAAAATACAATAAAATGTGGAGGTGACTTGGAGTTTCCTCTTTTTCAACTATAATAAACTGGTAATTTCAAAAGGAATCTATCGAATTACTGGAGTAATGTTAACGGGTCTACCACATATTCACTCGCAATTTTCGAAAATTTGAAGTATTATGACAATTCGAGTATATCAGACATTCAAAACTAAGTTTGTGAAATATTCAATAATAAATACCCTGGTCAACAAGTCTAACAGTCTACAGCTAGAAAATACAAACAACATTTCACATGTTCAAAAACCAGGACGAAACGTTAAATTGGATGAGGAAAAAAGATAAATGTACTGTACTTGCCATCGATAATGATTTGAGTAGATCATCGATATTAAGAGTTTTAAATAAAAAAATACCATCCTTATGAAGTTCAGTTGGTTTAAGAGTTAAATGAGGATGATCCTGATGGAAAGCAACAATTCTGCCTAAATTAAAAATACTTTTTCCAAATGAAATAGATAGATCAATGTGGTATCAACAAGACGGAGCTCCAACGCATTGTACACATATTGTTAGAGATTATTTAAACGATGGTTTCTCCAATAGGTGGATCGGAAGACGTATTTCATGTTTTTTCAGACAAATCAGATTAGACAATCAATAACTATTAGTAGCTTATTTGATCACTTACGGTGACGAATAATTACTCTCGAGTGATATCTTATTTCTCAATTCTGTTCTCGTAAAAGATCCATTGAAAGTTCATCAAAAATTCTGAAGATTACGAAATGGACATATGGATATCCTTAATACATTATTACAACAAGGTACAAAGCTATACAAACTTCGAAACAACTTAGCAACAACAACGTTACAAACTGATACATAAGCTTCACTCCTGTCTAGCTACATTCTTCTTTAACAATGTTTGATTCTTCTGTAGACGCCAGTTCTGTTTGTTTTATGAGTAAAACACGTATCATGTTACAAGATTCACATCATTTTCATCAGTTGTACCACATACATTCTTTGATGTCATTTTACCTTCTCATGTCATTGTTTTGAAGTGAAAGTAGCTAGGTAAAGTAGCTTGGAAAACATACCTCGAGGCAATCCCCCCAGGACGAAACAATCTCGCTTCGTTAGCACGGCCTTTTGTCATCTCCTCGAAATCGATTCCACTTCCCTCTTGCGACGAACGTAGGTACTGTAGGTATATACCTACCTACGGCGGCACATCAGGTGTCTTTTGTCTTGGCCGCGATTAATAATGTAAGGTGTGATGCCGCTAGCTGTGGCTCCATACTAAGGCTACAAGCTTGTCACACACAAAGAAGCAAGCAAGGCCCTTGGTGCCCTGTGGAGCGCTCGACGCACGATCTGCACGACCACGACGGCTCTATTGTCCCGTTGCAGGAATACGACATGTATAAGTATACACAACTGTTAAGAATTTATACGTCCGGGGTTTATTTAATGAAGTATTCATTATATAGGAGAATCGAAGGTAAGGTCAAATGTTCATCTGAAAGAAAGAAATCAGGATTCTCCCTAAAGTATTTCGACTGTTTTTGAAATCAATTCTAGATTCTTTCATCCAGATACAAAAGTAATTATTTGTAAGTCTGATAGGGTTTTCCTCAAAGCCCGACTAGATAGATCATGTTCTAGGCACATTTTTTTAAGTTTGAAGAACAATCTCCCAAACTCTTGCGAACATCATATATTTAATACTCCCATATTGATAGTGCCTATTAGTAGTGGTATCAGGAATCTGCTGTCTTTCTCTATGAGCTGGATATACGATATGGGCATGGCCTAACAAATGTACCACTCGAGTGATGGTAATTTTGTTGCAATGATCTCTTTTTGTAAACTTTTAACAATATTTGTTATTTAACCAAGCAACTCGTCATAGACATGTGATAAGATTTATCGCTACGGTTTAAATAAAGTCTCTTGACTGACAGAACTGACGCTAATTGATCAGTTCTCGGTAGGTTTAGCCGAAGTACTGAAAATAGGTAGAAATGGGTAGAGATATGTATGTATGTCTGTATCGTCTCATTTCGATCGAGGGTTAGACACAACTATGCTTCATTTCGCAATGAACGTGAGTGATCAACTATGGCGATGAATGGATCCCTAATATATTCCAGTGATTATCAATCGAATACATTAGAGACTCCTTCATTATCATGGATTATCACGCTCTTTCTTTTTTTGAAATTGACCATAGCAATATAGAAATATTAAATTTATGGGGAACATCAAGTAAAAACTCGTCCATTTGAGGAAAGATTTTGTTTTTTGTGCATTATGTATAGATGTATAGTACTATTTTTTCGTTAAGGTGACAATGCTTGTCATAAAACTAACTTTCAAGGAGGTTTATAGGTAATGTTTATATATATTTTGACAAGAAGTAACTTGACTACGATAACTTATAATTTGCAGCTTCGGTCACTTTTGCACAATACCTTTTAATGAAATCAAATATCAAAGTAGAGGACCATGCGTAAGCCAAGGCACCAAAGCTGTCGGTCGCAGCGCCTTCGCCAATTTTTGAACTGTCTCGTCTATGAACAGATAATCCTGCATAATCATGTATTTATTTAAATTATCTAAGGTATTTCACTTAGCCATGACGAAAAAGGTATGGGGACGAAAATCTATATTTATATACTTACCGGACCGCCCTGTATATGTTACATTAATAATGAGCTCTTCCAAATGGTTTGTCACAAGATTACTTTAAAATTTCTTTTGATTCACTTATTTGAATCGCATAATCTACCCCAGTATCACAATTCGTTAATTGGAACTTCTTTCGTTCGATATTTTCGAAAAAAACTAAAAAGCTGTGACTGACGGAAATATATTTTCTCTGCTAGTACTGATACCATTCTGGTATCCTTATAACTCATCTTTATTTTGTAAATACATCAGATATTATTGATAGTGATTGCTCTTTTTTTAACGAGCAGTAGGAAAAAGGGGTTGCTCTTTTTTTTATTCAGCGAGCTGAGTTATAGCCTTATTTGTAATAAATAGTATTTTATTTTAGTATGTCCGTAGGTCTTCTTATTTTGTGTTTGTCATTTAGTTGTAAGTTCATTGTACATCGTTATGTTGGTGTGTATCTACTCGTTTGCGTATTTTTGTCACACGTTTGGTAATTAATTCATGAATGGTTTCTATTTTCAATTCTTCGTGTATGTGTTTGTTAGTCAGGTACCTAGGGAAACCACTAAGTTTTCTCAGTATCTTGTTTTGGAAAACTTTAATTTTGTTAACGTATGCTGACTGACCCCAGCAAGCATACGTTAGGCAGGGCCGACATATGTCGATAGTAGTTGACTGATATAAATTGACTGTGTTCCGTGATCGTCACGGCTTAATATATCTGAATCATGACATTCATCGAGAATGTCCTATGATTATCTAGACACACATAATTATAATTTTCTAGAGGCTTGTCAAACTGACAATACTATGACAAAGTGTACATCACACATAATTTCTAGAAAGATCGAGAATAAATCTACCAACTCTAGAACTAATTAATGAACTATAGGTACATGAAACAACTATACCAAATAAGGAATTAGAGCAAATACAAACCAAAAGAAATAATGACAGTAAGCACATGATAAACTATCCACGTTACAATATTTTTCGTTTGAATGCAATATCAGTTTTAAAGTCTGATAAAATTTCAAAGTATGTACACTGAAACCACGAGGCGATGCAATATGTTAATGTCAATTATATTATCAAGTATTTACGCCGAAATTCATTTTGCAAACACTGCTCACGATTCAATAATGCGAATAACCGAGCTATTAACCCATTAATATAGCAAAAGCCCATATTATATTGCCATACATTAATAAAACAATTTATTTATCAAAGTCTCACACAAGGCACCCATTTCGACTGCTTTAATTAGGGTATTAATTATGCATAATTATCTCATTTTCAGAATATATATATCTGAATATAGTGGTGAGGGAGGAAAATGTGGAGATTCATTATGACAATATTACCTACGTAATAATTACGATTGACAGTATGCAGTGCAAATTTTGTGATGCGAGGTGTTCAACGTCAATAATAATTAGAATAAATAATAATATTTTTTCAAGCTGATGGAATGAATGAATTATATGTCCAAATGTCCAAATTATATCGACCACCGTATTGAAGGTACCTACTTGGAGATAAACCATTTAATCTTTTTTTAAATAAAATGTAATCTAATTGATAATAATCGAGATATAAGGAATATCTGCCTTAGAATGTAAATTTGAGCATGATTTCCATCGTTAAAGTACGGCAATATTATGAAGCGTTTTCCTATTTAAAATATATTGTCCATAGCCGGCCACACTGTATACTTAATGTGAAACGCAGTAGAGAAACACTAGATTCTAATTGATTCTGTTGGTTCTAGAAATAGATACACAGAATGGCTATAAATACAATAAATCGTGATTTATATCATATTGATAACAATGTTTGAAAGAAAATGGGTAACGGATCGGACGGACGGATCTACAAATTTCAGTAGGTATAACAGTTTGGTTCCATCTGTGAGACCCTATTATGAATGAGACGCTTATGAATAAAAATTAAAATTTAATTTTTGCAAAAAATATTGACTAGGTGGATCCAGAAATTAAAAAATTGCTCAAGTGCGAGTCAGACTTGCTTTAAAATGGTCCGTACCTAATTACCTATTTATTCCATTGTTTAAATAGGTGAAATAGAGCGAATGTATTATTTCACCAAATTTTTTCTTAATAAATAAAAATGTGTATAAGAATTCAAAGCGATTCATCGTTCTGTTTTGTTAATATCAGTTCTTGAATTGTAGTATCTTCGAAAAATTCGTTTTATACACTTATGATTTTGGGTGATATTTGGCAACAGCCCTTATCTTGACTAGATAGTAACACAGGGTGAATATGAACCGGAAAAAATAACACATTGATTTGAGTAAATTTTGAACTACGTGAAGTTTACAAGAACAAACAATTTATCAATATAAAATCATGAGCAATAAACTTATTCATAGCAGCACAGACCTGTGACTTCGCAAACGGGTTTATTCAAATTTATTGTACATCTACGAAGGTTTAAAAATAAAAGTCTTATATAAATAACAACAGAATAAAATTGTATAACTAAATATTGTGAATTACGATTTTCCTGAATTATATTCTTCAAAGAAACGCTGAATATTACTTATACATCTTCCATTCTCCATTTTAGTATTGTTAGATGACGTTTGCAACGATAATAATTTGCCAGGATTCTATAAGCTTCTTTTAAAACCATTAAATCTGGTAATATTATTTTTCGTCACTTCATTCCTTAAACAATCTCTCTTTCGGAAGACATTTTGATGATATTTCTTCTAATATTTGCACATCAAATGTTGCGTTATGGAAATTTCCTCCTTTATCTAGTATTACAGTATACCTATAGGTACAGTATTACACACATTAAACTCAATTTTTTGCAAGAAACAAACATTTTTAACAAATCATCATTTTCTGCTTGGATTTCCTTTTCTCGCCTTAGGTATATTAAAATTTTGTAGCTTCTCTAGCATTCCCTATTTAATAAATCTACCTTTTGACAGCAATTGACTAGGCATCATATTATTCAAATTTAAAATTTAAATGCTCTAATGACAGCTCAGTAACTAACCTTGCTTGTGTCAGAAACATGACAATTCTACGTTGCCACATTTCGTCTCTAATGAAAAATATATCAACATTAGTGTGAAAAATGAACTGTACATAGTCAAAAGTTTTTGACAGATGTTATCTTTGAGAACGTAAAAAGTAAGTACCTAAGTACAAGAAATAAAACATCAAAAATATTGTCATACTCCCTATTGAAGATGTTCTTATAAAATAAATATATATATATATAAATATTGAAATATTTTCCAAAAATGTTGACGCCTAGAACCTCAAACTTTTATCAGTGACTATCTCGCGATAACTACCTAAATATATTCAAAGTCGGTCATTTTAGGGTTATGACAAGAATATAAACATATTTGAATTACTAATAACCAACACTTTCATCAAATATACATAATCTTAAAAACCATTACAACAAGAATTAAATAGACGATTTACATGATGTATCAAGAGGATTTGAACGCTCAATTTAGTTGAATAGATGAACTCGAAACTATGTACCTATCTATAAACAGTTAATCCGAACAAATTCCCCATTTTCCTGTTCCTGATCCCTTTGAATAAGTGATAAGAAATCCATCCGTATGCCAGAAGCATGCCTTCTGCATCCAGGTAACTCCATACCCTTTCCAACAACAACAATCATCACTTCCGCTGCTGCTTTTTCGTGCTCCTCTGGGAGTTCCATTAAACCGTCAGCACCATAAAATTTATAATCTGTTTTTGGTTATGAAAATTTAACACCCACAAAGGTAAGTCGTTTGTTATAGCCCAAGAATTTATTAGAAAGGTAAATTTATAAATAGTGCATAAATTAATCAGCCAAGGGCGCTGAGTATCTCTGTTAACCTTTTCATGATCTAGGAGATTTTTTTCAGCAGAGTGTTCGTCGCTTAGCTTAATCAAATTTGTCAGATAAAAGGTACTGTAGATAAATTGTTCGACTACACTTTCAATATACAGGGGGAGGCTCCTAATTGAGGTGAAAATATTAAATGAGTGGTTGTCCAAAAGATTTGGTTAGGACTAAGTATCCTATGTCTCTATCATAAGTTTAGAATAAAATGAAAATAAATCACATTTCTGAGTCTAACATCTTTATTCATAAAAAATTATATACATATTCATACATATTCATATGACTTTCGATTTCTTATGTACAATTCTTTTAGTTATTATTATATGCAATATAATGTACGAGGATGAGAAATCATTTGTGACTCTCTATTTTTTTCTAAAAAAATACAAATTTATTTCAAAATTTAGGCAACTAACTGTTAATGAAGCCATAGTTAAATCAAATACCCACACAATTTTTTTTTCAATACATCGAAGTTTGTCAGCAACTTACAAATACCAAAATAACAGTTGCCTGACAAAATGTGGTAAAAGAATTCCAGGATCGACATGATTATTTCCAGAAAGTGAATGGTGGTTATTTTGAACATATAATTTAACTGTAAAATGCATTCCTAAATATTATGTGACATTATTTCTTTCATTTTATTTAATCAAATTTTACATTTTCAAAATAAATTTTCTGATTGCACGAAATTTGAGAAACTTGGTAGTGCTGAAAAGAGAACAAAAATCCCTTCCGAATAAGGAGCCACATGATCCTCCTTTACTTTTAAATTTTTTGAAGGGGTGCTCATAATTCAGAGGGATGCAAGAAGGTGGTAATATTTTCATGCTATATATTGTCAGATTGAGAATAGAAATCGACGTGTTTCGGGTTTCTTCAAACAAATACATACATACGCTAAGAATGAATTTATTCCATATAACTAAGGACCACACTGTATATATATACCGGATGTCGATTTAGTGCGGTAATGCTTCACTTCTTTGTTAATGTACATTTTGAAAATATTTAACGAACCAAATTTATATTTTTTTTAATACAGTCATCCTGTATATCATTTATTTGCATTTTTGTCAAGCTATTTTTACATCAACATAAACAACCATAAACTGAGCAAACCTCCAAAGAATTTATTCTATCCCTATCCAATTCAATTTTAATCAGTTCCTTGAGGCTTCATGTACTTAAAATCAGCAGCATAAAAAAAACAGCCTTAATGAAGTCCATAAATCTGCTCTGGACAGCATACTTTGTAATAAATTCAACAGATAGAGATTCAAAAAAAAAGAGAAAAGAATGTATGGAAAGTATGAATAAAAGAGCTACGACGGACGATATGCCTCGAAAATTATTAATTAAGATTTTAATATCTCTAATGGATAGTTCTCGACGGTGATATTGAAGTTTTCAACATGGAATATCATCTCGATTAATTTTCCAATATTATTGGATACTACCGTTCGAGAGATTTAATATGTTTTAAGTTAATTAACAGGGCGGGGGAATTGAGTTGAAGAGGCTATTGAAATCATCTTCCAGTGAGATAGGATACTATTATAGAAGTGGGAGTTTAACATGGTTTTGTTGAGCACAAAGATGATTTATCAAATATTTTAGAAAAAAAAATGGGGTTTGATTTTATTGAATATTTTTATTGTGAAATTATTACATAGGTAGTATTCTGAACTGACAAAATTTCTTTTCTTCCCATACTACACGTTCTACATAAACAAAACTGATATATTACCAAAGTAATGCTGTTAGAATTCTGCATCTTTACGATCTTCTTCTTCTTCTTAACTTATACTGAGCCGTTTTCAAGAAAAATGCAACCGTAGCTGTTACGTCCCCTAGTGATATAGTAAGGAACTTGAAAATAATATCCAGCAATTTCCTATGGTCGATTTTCTCAAGAAGATGTTTTCCCTACCGTCATACGACTATTAATGTCTGAGATATGCTACCTGAAAAACCCGTTATATTACTTAAATAATGAATACCTCAAGTGATTTTTTCCGTATTTCGATTATATTTAATCATGTAGTGTTCTATTAATTACCAATTTTTCTAAATAAATGTTGAAAATGCTCGACCAATATCAAGCAGGCTCTGATCTGTCATTGATGCAGTTTTGTTCCAATAGTGTAATATAACCAAGAAGTAAAGAAGTATGATCTCCAACGAAATCATCCTCCTGCTCCTTCAATACCAACAAGGATCGATTCATCAAAGCTGTCGCTTTTTTTCTCTCCGCTTTTTTATCTGAGGTGGCTTTGCAGCGATTTTAATAAAACTATCTATCAGAACCATCGCAGTCAATCTGGTAAATGATTGATGCATGTTTATCTTAAGAATACAATACATCCATCTACCTATCACCTTTTTGGGAGTTGCTATATCGTGATCTCAACGAGAATACTCTAATTTCCGAGTTTGAAATTGCATTTGAATTAATCCAGACGTTACTTGGTTGGTGAGCGGAACGTTTCTCAAAACATTCACAAATCTAGAGTAAGAACCTTGTGAAGAAGGTAAATATTTATTTATATCCAATTATGTTGACACTCAAAAATATATATAAATAATATGATAATGATAAATAAATAACTTCTCAAGAAATAAGAAACGATTTGAAAATGTGAGACAGTACAAAATACAAAATAATACTTATTCAATAGGTGAAGGTACTTTTGAAGTTGATGTCAAGCGTCTTCTATATATCTTTATTTCTTGCACAAACTTAAAATTACTGGTAGTCTTATTTATTGCATGGGCAATAGCGTGTGAGATCGATCGCTTTTCTGAGTGAATAGAAGACTTTTGGTGCTTATGGTTTACAGCAATAAGTATGATTAAACTGAGCTCTGTATTACTTTTAACATGAGAATCCGTCAATTTACAAAACACATGATAATGTTAAAAACTACGTTATGCCCAAATAGCCTCTAGCGTGACAGGGTAGCGAAGTGGTGGGGAGAATACGATACATATGCTTTCATGAGTCTTTTCTCGCTCTAAATAACTGCATCATTGCACTGTATTGTGGGCGTGGAACACCTTACTTAAAACAAAACAACGTAATGCTCAAATATGCTGCAATGTGATAAGGCTCTAAGTTCAATGATATTCCTTCCTATCTATATATACATATATATATGAATACCTATGACAGCATTATATAATACGCTCTATTTAACCACAGATGCAAACGTAAGCTTCAATGTGCACCACTTCGATATGGACTATTACCGTTCAAGATGGGGGGGGGACATGTCTTAAAAGGAGGAGCTACTCACTATCTTGGAATGTTATGTTGGTTGGGTGATTCTTGTTGCAACGCTTCGTGGAGATGATGAACTCTTGAACAAGCAGCTCTCGATGATAAATAAAGCGCTTAATATGAATGTGCGCCATCAGGATGTAGATAACAACAGCATTAGGTATTATTGCCTGGTATACTAACATATTATGTCTGAGTATGTCTTTTACTCTCGTCTCTGCACAAGTATAAATTTTCACTCATCATCATCGTTGTTATCTCGCAGTCTTTTAGCTACACTCTTGATGTTTCCTGTCAGACTAGATATAACTAAATATATATCACAAGAGCGAAGTAACCATAAGATGTGTGGGCTTTAAGAGAATGCAAAATTCTACTCTTTTGATGACGTATGTACCCACCTACGTTAATATTAGTAGTAGAGTTTGTCTTTTGTAGTGTTTGGAAAATACAATGAAGTTCTCTTTGTTGAAATATTCATGTAAAAATGTACTTTTATCTTGAGTTGAGAGTGGATCATGTTTGCAATAAATTATGTTTCATCTAGTACATTATACTTGCTGGGTATTCACTTAGCGCGGTAATCTTAAAATACGTCTTTGCAATTAATAATTCAGAAACTCATTGTCCATAGTTCTATGTAGATCAATTGGATGAACAATTTAAAAATATTTTCAATTATATAGGATGCTCCCCTAAATCCACGCCACATGAGAGGGACATAAAAAGAGCTTCCGTTTGAATCTTGACTTATTCTAGGTGATTCTTTTTTACCAATATCATACTTTTATTTTCTAGTTGTTCTGGTCTAAAGGTGAATGATAATATAGAAATACGATGCGAATATTGTTTCCCAAGATATCTAAAGAATTTTATTTAGCAGCGTAGGCTACCAGCTCAGTCTATTCCAGTTAAAAGTAATCGAAAGTTGCTGAGTTACAAACATTTCCATAATTTGTACGTGTCATTATGAAGTAAGTTTGGGATAACCTAGTAAACCAATAAGAGCACAATTATTTCGATCGTCGGCTAATATAGATTTACGACCTTCTTAGATTTCTAGTTCTACTACATAAGTAATCAGAAACCAAATAAATATTAAGGTAAGCATACAAAATTAATGTCATATTGCTAATAATTGTATTCTTCTTTACCCTCTCTTCTTCGCCGCCATTGCATAATCTCGTAGTATTTTCAAATAAATCATTTCTCGTCCCGAATATGCGGAAATGTCGGCTAAGTGCCTTTGCTCCAGTGCAGGACGATACGTCACTTCCGATATTAATCCAACGGTCATAAATTCCTGGTGGTGCAATTTATAATTCTTTTTCTTTTGCCTTTATATGAAAACATCAGCTATAATAATGCTATTATGACGTCGAAAAATATAGTTTCGGTGTAACTGACTGTAGTATAAAATAATCTATATTATGCGAAATTTATCAATATAAAACGAACAAACTATTTACTGTACAAGTGTGTAAATTAGGTTAATTGCGCGATTTATGATGACTTTTTGTTATGTCTATATACTCTAGCATAAAGCATGATAATTTTAAACTCATACTGAAGCTCACCTAGAAATATGGAACTTAAATTTGAATCTCATGAAATGCCAAAATATCTAGAGAATTACGGCAATCTTTCCATCCACGATTTTGGAGAGAAATTCAACAATTTTCAATTTATGGAAATTTTATAGAAATTTATTCATGTCCAAGTCTTGGTCCAAGTATTTTGAATGTTTCTTTGAATATTTTTTTTTCTTGTCACTATTAATGTTTTTTATAACTTTCCTTCTACTTTCCTCCTTAGGTTTAGACAAGTATCAGCTTCATAAAAAACAACATTGTCGTCTGCAAGACCTATTGTCCCTCCAGTTATTTGCAGGCTGAATAAATCATTGAGGTATAGATTGAACAGCATTGGTCCTAAAACCGTCCCTTGTGGTACTCCAAATTCAATGTCTAATTCTTAACTTATTGTATCCCCCGATCTTATATCTTGGTTGTTTGAACTTAAATAGCTTTTAAATAAATTTAACACTATCCATGCTGTAATACGAATATAAAAATTGTCCGATCAGGTCGTCATCTTCCTATTCAATTTTGTCATTAGCCAGAATATAAATAAACAGAAAAATTAAAAGCCCATTTGAGCGTAACATTTCTCTTGCTTTTACAGTCCGAGCTCGTTTATAATCTTGAGCAAAATCGGCGATTGGTATCGATACCCCACAAAACAAAACAAAACCAACAAAATCGGTCTATCCATTCCCCCGTTGTTTACTTACAAGAACAATTAATAAGCTCCAAATTTATTTGGATATTAGGTAAATCTTAAACAGAACTACAGTAAAGATATGACCAAATGCAGATGGATAAATCGACAAAGTTCAATTTAAATTTGTTTTACCTTCTTATGTTGGCTTTAGGAAAGGGAAGAGGATTGTAGTGAACTTCTTCTTTTCATTAATACGCATTTATTAGCTTGGTATGTATGTAACGGAATCTTTGGACAAGATTTTCATCCACTTAGAAACATCGGATCTACTTGAAACTTTGTATACTTTTAAAAGATCGATGACAATACAGTAATTTCATGTTGCGTATGTGCGAGTGGGTCTCCTTGATGGGAGATACCATACCTATATCTCTAAGGTCTATGGATGGATTCTCGTTGAATTTTCGGTATGCATGTGAGTTGGTAGTATATGTGATGGTGTGTAAGTGCGAGTGAGACTTTTTGGTGGAGGGTTCCATAAATATATTAGATATTGTAACTTTTTTGAAATCTGATTGCAAAGGCAAATGCGCTGGTGTTCTACATATAATTGACGTCAAATATTGTAATAAAAATACATATATCTACAATATCTTACGGCCAACTATTTTATTGAAATGCTCTCAAAGGACCAAGAAAGAGTGTTCAACAAGTTTTATTGTTCGGATCATTTTCAGATCTCGAGCTCGTACATAATAACTGAAAATTTGCGCAAAAAAAAAGACAACTTTCATGAAATATTAATAACACCATATCTCGGCCTCTAGTTGCGGAAATACATGAAAAAATCACCAGCCATATTATTATGGCGGTCAGGGTATAGCGGCGCTCGGAGGAGGCGGGTGTGTTTAATATTTAAGGGCCAGTGCCAGCTAACCAGGACCAGCGATGCGACTTTAACTTTTAATGGGAAAAAGTTGTGAGGTTTCTTGTCGCATTTCACAATCACACAGAATACAATAAGCGCCTTTTAATTTATGAAATGTACCGCTGTATTTCTACTCTCTTGCCTAGCTCAATATATCTATGTTGCCGGGCCCCACACCCCTGGAGGGCAGAAAAGTTGAGACCTAATATAATTTTTGGACAATTCAATCTATCTACCAAAACTGGCAAAGGGAAGATGATTCGGTGAAGGGTGAAGTTGCTGAAAAATTAGGAACGTTGTTTTAAAAGATGCTCTAAACTAAAAAAATATTTATTTCACACTTTCAACATTAGTCATGATGAATATTTTCTTAAAAAAATTGGACCGACGTTATTAGTTGGTGCACTGAAAAATACGAAAAAATATACTGACGTTAATTTAGTTTAAACAGTTTTCTATTTAAATAAAGAAAATAAAAATCCACCTTTTTTATCTGGAACTTTTTTCGTATCTTGCTTCGTTTTCGAGATAAAAATCAAAACTCTTGTATTTTAGATCCATTGAAATGCCTACCAGAAAAAATATTTTCAAAAAATACAGGGGCTTAATTCCTTGCTCTCTAAGAATATTTTGATTTATAATTAGGTACTTTCTAGGCTAAATATAAATGTACATACCTATATCAATCAGTACCAACATCTTATTACCAAAAATTACAAAAGCTCTTGAAAGTGATCACGTCCAGCTCGGATGCAAGAGTCCAATCTTCTCCTCATTGACTGACGAACTCTCTCAAAGACACCGGAGTCATTTCTACATCCAGTAACGATTCTATTTCTTCGGTCTTCCATATTTTCCACTGCAGTAACGTTCACCAAGGACTTCAGGTGGCCTCACAGGACAAAATTCAAGGAGTTTATTTCCGATGATCGTGCACGCCATTGTGTCTAAATCACATTGAATTTCTTATTGCCAATCGTATGCCCTTCGGAAATCTCGAGAGCGTGTGTTCCAAAAAGTAAAAAAACATTATTAAAAAAAAAACAATCTGTAACTTGAATACAATGCATTTCCGGACGTATGTTTATGGGAAATTTTTCCATAAAATGGTCTGAAGAATAATTACTCCCTTAAATATTGCCGCTACTTTTTAAACACCATGAATACTTTGGTCTATTATATATTCAGGTTCTTATTGGATTATCTCCTCTTTGATAAAATGACTAGGATAGTCCGTACTGTATGTACTAGCACTTCCAGCTCTGTGAACGGATGTTTATCGACTTAAATCTTGATCGATATGCTGTATTTGGCTACAAGCACAATGCTTTTACAGGCTCGAGACGTTAATCACCCATAGCCCCCCCCCACCCATGTCTGCTAGCAAAGACCATCTCATTTAATTCTGGCCACAAGAGCTTGCTAGGGAATTTGTGGAACTCTCACGTAATTCGAAAACATTATTTTCTGTCGAATGCATGCACGGAATACACATAAATTACCTTCTTGGTTGTCTTAACGTATAGAGTGTTTGTTGAATCGCCGACCAAATTGAATTAAATAAAAAATAAAAATAAAATAGTTTTTATTTGGCATTTAAGATTTGAACAGTACCGATGAGTAGTATTGCTATCTCCCTTTTCTTGATTTGAACTATAGTTATGTATATATGTTTCCCCTCAACAGCAATTCCATAATAAATTACTGTTTGTATACCACAACACAAAATTTTAAATTAATATCATCAACGTCCGACGTCTGACAATTGCGACAGCTGACAGTGAACAGCGCGACATAACCATTAGAGTAGTAAAAGTAATATATACGACAGGTATAGGTACTCATACCTGAGAACAGAGACGTATACAGAGGCTCCAAGCTCGTGCGTAATTCCAGTAACGGATCCCATTGTCCGACATTGTCGTTCCATGTCGAAGAAATAGTTTGATCTTGCTTGAATGATATAGTTTTATAATACAATTAACCAATATTGGAGCTTAACAGGCGGCGATATATCTAAGATCTAAGTACGAATTCGAGATTTCAAGACTACAAGAACTGAGACTATTTAAAAATCACGATCTATAAGATCTAGTATATTACATTAATTGTTAGATTTGTGGTAATTTACCATAATTTTATTGGCGGGCAACAGACGATAAGTTTACAAAACTCGGTTACACCGAACAGGACTTGTAACGGACTTGGATTAATCAATATTTGATTAAGCCCTCTAGCGGATGACCGACAAATCTCTAAATAATCTCCATGTATTTCTCTTGTCCTAGTTTTCATCAATAATGTTTTTTTGTATCTTGAAGCTGTTACTGTTAACCTTTTCCTAGTTATAACCGACTAACATTTTTTATTCGACCACCCTGTAGAATAAAACCTAGCATGTCTATTGCTTAATAGCAGCTAAAGAGCTTGCTTAAGCTTAATAACAAGCATGTGTGTTAGTACCTCTGCAAATTTGAGACTTATTTGCCCAATCAACGACCAACAACCAATAACAGTACTTAGCCTGAGACACATTAGCAAGATAATCTATTTCATATTTCATGCCATGATACACGAAGACGACGATGTTAGATGTCGACAAATATGTCGACTGCAACATTACATAACTCTGCTCTCATCTCTAATTGAGACTTTGATTTAGATGGCAGTGTAATTGAAACGCAACCATAGCTGCTTTCGTATATGTAATATGTGTGTGTATAAATTATCCAATATACAGACACGCTATGCGTTATGGCTGGTGCTCACAAAGGCGTCTGTATATCGTATATATTATATTATACAGGGTGTTGATTCGAAACAGATCGTATTGTCATTATTTACATGATACTACTTTCAAGGATTAGAAGATCAAAGAACAGGTGGAAAGTAAGCCTTATCAACTATGGACCAATATTTTTGGGTGGTGGACCTGAAAAAACAAGATCTTTATTAAACAAAAGAAAGCCATTCGCATTATATTATGTAGGCTAAAGAGAACTGAAAGCTGTCCATATAATTACACTTACCTGACACGAAATAGAGAATATCACAATTACACGACGAGAGATGCAGGGAAATTTTCTTCGCCAAATCACAGGCAGTTAGCAACTCAGCTGAGCATAAACCATGAAGCCATACAAATCTATAACAAGAATCCTAAATGTCTCAAAATAATGAATAAAAAAAGCTGGAAAATGAGATGAAAAAAATATATGAAAATCATTCTACACTATGGATGCATTTTGGTCAAATTATTTTTGTGCAGTTACTTCAGATTATAACCTTGAAAATTCAGATATGAGACCATTTGTCAATCTTAGTTTTTCAAAAGAATCGTCAAAATCAGTAGGTACACGTTAACTGTGCAAACATTGGTAACATACATAAAAAAAACAGTCAGGAGAATTGCATACCTCCTTCTTTTGGGAAGTCGGTCAAAAAATAGCGTCGCTGTAAAAAAATGTAAAGTACGTCACTAAAGAAAATAATACCTTTTTTAGAAATTTTTCATATTCACACCGTACTTTTGTTTTTTTTTGAATCAGTTTTTTTTTAATTCTGCACTACAGAAACCTCTCCAATCAAAAAGTCTTAAATATACCAAATGTTATACCTGAAATTACCTACCGTTTGTAAGAAACTCAAATTCCCTTTCGAAACATTCGCAAAGAACTTGAGCCTGTAGGCAAGCAAGGAAACAAGCAAACAAACAAGTAAACAAGCAAGAACGGAACCTAATTTCGATCAAGGGTTTTTGCTGTTGGTAGATATCGGCCCAAGGAAGTGCTCTATTATTTTTGGTTAAAGTTTAGATACTCTGGTGTTGAATTACGGCCATTAGACCATTTTCTAAGGAAAATCGTGGAAAACCTCGAATTTCTTAACTCTTTTGGGCTAAACGAGTATACGAATCGGTGTGAGTATGCCCATGAAGGCTTACTGCCTTCGGTACTAGTCTTTCTTCCAGTGAACATGTAGTTAAGGCAGAGATAAGATGTCTCGAATAATTTGCTCAAACCTGTATAATGTTAGAACGCAATCTTTTCCTGAGCAACTGATTACTAGTGAGCTATTATATATCGCAGAACAGGGCTTCGGCTGAACTTGAATAAAGCTCATGTTATTATTTTTTTTCCTTTATAATCCAATATAATGAGATCCTGAAACATAACTGCCAACTAGATAAAAAAAATAGACCGAACCTTAACTTGTGAATTGCAGACAAATATTTCCATTTATTGCGGGGCATTGCTGCCAGTGTTGGCTATTTTTTTGCACTTTTGTCATTCTAAAGAAGTTTTGATCAACAAACAGACGCATAATATATCATATCTACAAGTTCACTCAAGGTGAAACCATTTATTATTGTTTTTTTTATCGACCAACATCCATTTTGTTCTGGTCGAACAATGCAAAGCTCAGTTTTTTTTTCAAAGCTTCTCAACTAGCGTTAGCTGCACAGGCCATTTCGAAAAGCTACAAAATTTGGAAGCATCCGATAAAAACGAAAATACTGATTCGAATAAGCAGGTAAAATTATTCTAAGCAATAAGCAATTGTGATTGTTTGAAAAAGAGTTGAGAATACAAATAATTGTTCGATATGCCCTCCGCCTAGTAAGATTTAAGTGAGTCTGTAAGTTGGATATTGCTGTGACTTTACAGTGCCAGAAACAAAACAATCTATCCTCAGCAAAGACCGTCACTGAATATTTTATAAATCTTTCAGCGACCTTTGAGTATAGTGGGGGGTTGAATTCTGTGAAATGTCAAGTGGTAAGAAGGGTTCATCACCACCATCATCCCTACTTAGAATCAACTGGAAAAAGTGTTTCAGTCTCAACTTGGCTGCAATCAAGTGTAAGTATGGGGCAGGGTCTTTTGAATAACTGATCACGGAAGTCGCAACAGAATTACATCAGACATAGAAAATATCATTTAACTGTGTCTATAGAATCCTTCAAGAAATATTAGAATAACTTGATGACTGCATCATGTAATGTGACATAAGCAATTTTCTGGACAATTTTTTTTCCAGATTGGTCAAGTAAATATAGTTTTGCAATGATTCCGATAAATATACGTTAGACTTGTTAGATAAGCGGTAATACTACTAATATATTAATTATAAAGAAAATAACTAACCACAGTTATTAATTATATTAAGATTCTAGGTCGGATTTCACCTGAGTCAAAGCATGCGTAATACCATTCATTTTCCGCCCTAGTCCGACAAAGTCTTTTACATTTCGGAAGAATTAGCTGACACTATTGTAGGCAGTAAGTTATTTTGAGATATCTTGGATGAAACTATATACACTCACTGTGTATCAGAAAGGAGAAGCACAATGAAATAATCAGACCACCATGAATCCGGATTATTTGCTCGCATATTATGTATGTATTCAAACTTCTCGATACTGCAGAAATAGGGCTGGCATTATACTTAGTGTATTGTCTAAACTCTGCAGCTGTATGGGGGTGCTGATCTTTTTCACACAAGAAGCCACCACCCACACATACTTACAGACAGTGGTGCTGAAGTGGCGCTTCAGTTTGCTTAAATGACAGCTTGCCGACATGCGGTTGAAGCAGGCTGATTTATGATGTCATGATGTCGCTACATTGTTTGCACAAGTGGACTTTTGTATGTGTGAAGAGAAATACCGGGAGTATAGTATTCTCAATACCTATTCAGAATCAAAAATAATAAATAGCTGTTTAAAACTGTTTGTTGTGTACTTTTCCTCACAGTGTACACATCATTATTTAACATATATTATTATATAGTGGCTTTGGTATCATTTGAACATGGTGCTTTATCAAGACTTCGACTGTGGTAGCTAGCATTATCCATGATGATAATACTGTTGGGTGGGATATTTGGGACGAGTTTATTTTTCAAATAATTCGGCTGTAATATCATCATAATAATCGACCAAAGAGTCGTTAATATTCTTTGCCGATACATACAATGCATCTGGTATAAAACGATTTTCGGTTCCTGCGTGAATTATCGTTAAGCGTTTTCCTTTACTAAACGGCGCCTTATTTTGGCACAAGTCTACCCAACTTTTATTTGGAATATCGTGTGTATCGAACCAAGTTTAATTCAAATACACTACTGTTCTACCATATTCTCAAAATTCGCTCATTCTTAATCCGGACCTGGAAATACTTCAAGGGACAAACTCTTTTATTGCTTATGTATATATCGACCAATAGGTGATAATAAGGATTGTCGGCTTATATTGATTTAACACCAACACTTTATTTTGTCAATCCCGAAAATTGTTTCGCCAACAAGGTTGACATCTTCAGGGAAATGACGTCTTATTCGAATAAATGAAGTTTGAAGACGCGCAATCAAATTTAAATTTAACATGTTTGAGTGTTTTTTTGTAACTTATACAGGGTGTATATTATTTGCGGTTGCCCATCTAAACGATTCCGAAGAAATCTGATTAGACTTAAGAAATAACTGATTGCGCCACTGATGATTATACAATCAATTAACGTGCCAATGAACTCATTCAAAAATATATTGAGATATGGGATTATAGGAGAGAAAGGCAAACAAAATATGATTTGCATTTCTTGAAATTTTATCCTCCGGTAATAATAATATACCTACGCTTTTTTCAGAGAATTCACCTTAAGGCAATGATATCGAGTTTACCGTGGCTTCAAATATTTGATTCTCCTCTGAAAATATGGCATAAATGAAAATTATAACAAACTTCAGATATCAAGAGTACAAAAAAAAAGAATCATTCCTTTGTTAAATGGAGCACTTCTTCGAAACAATTCGCCGAGTAGTCGAGTTTGAATAATAAAATAACGTTTGAGCAATAAAACGCGAGCCCGGGGCCTTTCCTTCTTTGTGAGAGGCTCATTCAGGCGGAATCGATGAGAAAAGACAGAAAGAGAGAGTGAGAGAGAGAGAGAGAGGGGGAGAATGGCTTGAGGTCGCTTCGGCTTTGCTCAAAACCACCACGATAATAGGCCGTTTGATAAAATAGACATTGGCAGAGATAATGTCTGATTATCCTTAGTCGTCTTTTCTTTAGCCCCTAATTCCTTCTACCAAGTCCATTGCGCTGCTTTATTTCCAACTCACAGCAGCGATTCTCGCTTTGTGTGTGATGGGCTATTAGCAATTTGGCATTCAAAACGACAGAAATCGAAGTCGATAGGGATTAGTTTTTGGTTTTTATACTTTAGTAATATAATAGAGGTGATTCCCTTTGAAGTTCGGCATTTGGGGGAAATTTCTATTATCTTTATGGATTTTGAAAAGGATAAATATCTTTTACAAAAAATTGGGTCGACGTTATTAGTTGATGCACTGAAAAGTACAAAATAATATTAATTCTAATGGTGCTGTTACTTTTGAAGTTGTGCAGTTGTGGGTAGATTGATAACTTTTGGCACCAACTTCACAAGTACCAGGACCATTAGAATTAATATTATTTTATTCTTTTCAGTGCATCAACTTATAACTTCGGTCCAATTTTTTTATATTTATTTCGCACTTTTGAGTGTAACATTAATCACGAAAATCGTTGAACGTTCACTAATACCAATGAAGATAGACTTGTCCTATTACCCACGTATATTCTTTGCTTGTATCATTCTAACACAGATTTATCTCGAAAACCGTAAGTCTTTTTTGAAAAAATGTTCAATTCAAACGTTTCCGGATATCTTTAATTATTCCAGCTCAGATTTTCGATTTTCAAGAAAATTTACCCTCTCCACCCACTTTCGGAGCGTTTTCGGGGTTCGTCGGTCAAAAATATTTCTCACCAAACATTGGACCCACTTAATTAGTCGGTGCACTGAAAAATACATAATAATATTAATTCTATTGGCGCTGGTTCTTTTGAAGTTCTTTAATTGTACTAATAGAATTAATATTTTTCAGTGAACGAACTGATAAGGTCGGTCTAATTTTTGGTAAAAAAATATTTATTTTATAATGAGTGTAACATTCGTCATAAAAATCGTTGAACGTTTCCTAATACCAAAGAAAATAGTACTTATCCTATCATTACGCAATTATAATTTGAGATCTCAAAGCATATAATCACTTCTTTAATTGGGCCGTCTTATATTTTGAGCTTTCGCCAAATTTGCCCCCACCACATAACGGAAATACACATATTTCAGTCTTTACCATTGCGTTAACTCGAAAACTCTAACTCTTTTGGAAAAATATTTTATTCAAACTTTTTTCGGATATAGTCTTATTGTTAATTTTGCAGCCTCAGATTCTAGATTTTCGAGAGAAATTGCCCCCTCCCCGCCCATCTTAGAGTGACGGAGATTTCGAATTTGAGATTTTCTAAATATGGGACCTTTTCTCAACTTTCTTGTTTCAAATGAATCAAAATCATCAAAATCGGAGCTCGTTTAATATACAAACCACGCGAATAGTCAAAAGTAAAAAGTTTTCAGAGGAAATGAAGAAGATGAATTTAATCTTTTTTTTAATTGGACAATCTCTCAGCACAATTGTTTCAACAGTCTTTATCAATGCGCCACTGAATGCTTCAAATTTCTTCGAAAATCTCTATATTTGTTCTATTGATCTTTTTCAATTCGACAGTGATCAAAACCAGTAGATTGATAAATGATAGTAAACAATTATTGCATGCATTCAATGTTTAGGAAATGCATAAAATAAAAAGAACATTACCTACGCTAGTGAGATAAAAACTTATTAATATTTAAATAGAAAGAATGACAATAAAAACAAACTATATTTGAAATCCTTACATAATACCTTATGATTATACACTTGCAGCATTAACGTCGCGTGAATAATTATCAAAACAGTGTAAATCGACCGTATCGAGACCGATCGACTTGTGAGCGACAAAAAAATATTACAATATAATGTATTCGATCGTATATACCTACCTATCAACATGAATTGTAATATTATAACTTTTATATTATCATTGATTTCAAAATAGCTTCTTGTTTCTATAGTATAAATACACGGAAAAATATCAACATAAATCAGATACTTGATTAATATCAAATTGAACACAAAGGCCTATAGGTGGAACTAACATCATGAAAGCAACATTTGTAAGTGTAAATTTTGATATATTTTTCAAATTTTGAATGAAATGTTATCTTTTAAGGTATTTCTGGGAATAGTTCTGGCATTATTTGCAGAGACATATGGACATGTGAGTATTTATTGAGTCACTTTTATTCTCATAATCGAAGCAGATATTAAGTAAATTGATCAAATGGTGACATTATTGTATTTGGAATCTTTAGATTAAAGAATCATACATTCTTCAGTAGATAATACTTCGAAGATCCTTGTGAAGATGAGATTGAAATGCGGCTTCTACTGTTGATTCAATGTTAAATCGGATTTCAATAAACAACAAATTCTACTTAAGAATACAATCAAGTAAAATTTCAAATATAAAGAACTGAATCAAAATCGGGCTAAGTCTGGGTGACTTCAATCATCGAACTCACGCAGCGCAGAGTGTGGCAAAGGTCTGGACGGGTGACCGGAGATAAGCCAGGCGTGCGTTCAGATCAGTGACTGTAGCTCTGTATTCAGTTCCTCTTGTAAGGCAAACGACAAGAGCATATATCTGTGGGAGGGTAGGTACATCTTAAGATTTATCAGTGGTTCGGAATTCACGTTAAACTGTCATTGGTAACACCTTCAAAATAGGGAAGTTGACTACACTCGAATACAAGAAGAACACGAGACTTGAGTGAGACTTGACACATTTTTATCTTGAAAATAATAAAAAAAAGTGTTGGATTACCTTTGATGAACGAAAAAGTTTAAGTAACCGAATTACCATTTCAAGGGCCATCCCCACTATCACTTCTCCTATGGTGTCCACGATCCACATACACATGATATCAAAACGCAGCACGAGCATCGACATGGTGATCATGTAACCGGTAGCTATACCCTGAAGGAAGCTGATGGTACCCACCGCGTAGTCAAGTACAAGTCTGGACCTCACACAGGTTTCGAGGCAGTCGTTCATCGGGAAGGACATGCTCAACATCCTGCCCATTACGGTAAACATGGAAATGGTGGGCATGGAGATGTTGGAGGTACCAGCTGGGTGGGAGTCACCCACTGGCACAATCAAGGTGCTGAAGGACATGGACATGGTCATTACTAGTTTGATTGGTTAGTTTTTGGAAGCATGTTTAATAAATATGTTCTTGTTAAATCCCTGAATTTATTCACCCAGATGTTCTAACCGAATGTTCCCAGATCTCGTCGTTTTTCAAATTCAAATTCAAATTCAAAGCCCACGTTTCCAATATCTAGTTAAATAATTGCCCACAACAAATCTGATTAGAAAATGTTTTTAAATAATTAAAAATAAGAAATAAACAGTAATTGAGGGATAATTAAGCTCAAATTCTTCTGCATATTTTATTGTTGAAAACTATGCTAAAAATTGGTGTGAGTCATGTTTCGAGTTTATACAAATTCATCTTCAGTTCAGGGTGATAAGGTACAAATCTGAAAAGATGATATAATTAATAAATACATAAGAATGTGACAAAAATGCTACTTTTAAATTTAATAGTACATAAAAAAATTTCAAGGTTATCTGTTTTTATTTTTCATCATAAGGATTTTTTGGTACATTTTTTAGGAATTCATACTAGCTCGTTTTTCTACTATCATAGAATGTTTCTCTTTAAATTTCAAATCGTTCAAATTCGGGAGATATCTTAGATTCTGAGTGGATAGCTTATGAGCAATTCTTTTATCTATCTATATAAATAAATATGAATCGCCAAATGCGTTGCTAATCGCAAAACTCGAGAAAGGCTCGACCAAATCGGATATTTTTGTATAATATTTTCGTTAAAGCATAAGCAAGGTTCTTATGGAGAGAAAAATCGTGAAAATTGCGAGGAAAATTGTCAAAACACCACTTTTCCCACACGCTCTCCTAGTGCGTTGTCAGATATGTCATACACGTCAAGAACCAATATCCAAAGAACACCTTTATTATCTGGAACAATGAGCTTTTTTCTTGAGAAGAGTGTGACCTTTCGCTACGAGAGGGCAGCACTTCTGGTAGGGATAGGGACAAATATTAAACTTACTGCAGCCAACACTGTGGAAATGTAGGTGGTAAAAGTAAATTATTTAAAATAATCAAGCAAGTCAAAAAATATCGTGTATTATAAAGCATTACAATAAAAATATTATATTTTTACAGAAGTGTACAAAAGCAGGAAGTTATTTTTGTAAGTAATCGTCATTTAAAATTGAGATAATAAATTAATAATTAAAGTGATTGCTGTGAAATTCGTTTTGTTTATTCATTTATTCTATTGAACTTTACATGGCCAATAACCAACATAACTATTAATTTCAAATTTCATATATCTCTACAATTATTACTGCTACAGCAGCAACGCGTCGGGTCCTGCTGGTTGCAAATAAAACTACTATTTTGTCACCTTCTTCCAAAATATGATTGAACCTACTAATCATATCTCGCTCATTAGTGTATTAGTGTTTGAGAATAAGTAGACAATTTTTGACTGACAAAACTTTTTTTTGTATGAGAGCCACCTCGAGCCTAGTTCAATAAACGTCTATAATATACTGGTTTAAAATAATCAACTC
Organism: Crioceris asparagi; assembly: GCA_958507055.1. NCBI lineage: Eukaryota > Metazoa > Arthropoda > Insecta > Coleoptera > Chrysomelidae > Crioceris > Crioceris asparagi. The sequence continues at coordinate 2,940,436 of OY293829.1, forward strand.
TTTACTCTTCTGCTATCATTTCCTGCAATAAATCAATAACATATGTACACAATAATATTTGTTATGAAACTATGACGGCAACCGCCAAGTAGACGTCGTTTTCTAAAACCGCAAACGGCTTCGCGGTCCATCAAACACGTACTTTTTGTTACAATATAAATTTACAATGAGATGAAAAAAAATATTGTGACACATTGATACTTACCAGCAGGTATTTGCATCTTAGTTTTGTGTATAAGATTAAACTATGGTTTGTAATAAAATAGTAAACAGGATATTTTTTAATTTCAATGGTAGGTAAAAAGTATTTTTTGTATCTACTAAAAAAGTTGCACAAGAGTAGTGGAAGTGTTGTGATATAGTTCAGGCGACGAGAGTTTGCTGATAAGTCATCAGTGATATGAAATGTGTCATTAAATTACTCAGTCTAATTCGACGAAAATTCACGAGGATTAGAAATATTTCACAAAGATAAATAAGTAAAAACAGGCATTTAGTATGAAATTTAAAATATCGGACTATTATTAGTACAGAAAAACAATATTTTACATATTAGATTAAATGAAATAATACTTTCTATTATTAAATGTTACATGATTTACTAATTGTGCATTGATTTATTTTTTCTTCATAATCAAATATCTCAGGCTTGCTCTTTTATTCAAGTCAAATTTCAAACATATTTATCTCGATTTTTAATGTTAAAAAAATTTGAGATTATTCATTTTGAAAAAAAAGCTAATAAAATATCATAGCGTAGGTCCGATTGACGCTTTGTAATTATCTTTAACGTTTTTCTTCTTTGGAAACCACATGTTGGTTAAGGCTCATTAATTACATTTATTTATTTTTCTTATGAATGAAATCTATTTGAGGTTTAATGCTGTTGAGAGGAAAACCATAAGATCTTCTCCATTTTTTTATGAATCGGTCTTGAAGTATAAATTGAATTTTCTTGTGAAATAGGTAAGAGAGTTCTCTGATCACTTTTGTCGTGAACAGAGCTCGCTACATATGTACTCAGCTGAAAACTTATTTGATATAAAATATTGTTAGATTTCAATTTCAAATATCCACGCAAAAAATAATGACAATGCTCTTTTCCCATGACATCATTCTGCGATAACAGAGACTACCACGTGAAGGTAAAATATTTCAAATTATTATAACTTGAAGATGACTTGAGCTTGTTTATTGAATCTTCTTGAATAGATACTTGAAGATAAATGATTGGATCACATGACTCAGCACATATTATAGAAAAATATCAGCGCAAATGCTTCCCAAATAATTGACGAACAAAACTTTATCCCAGAAAAGATTGCAAAGCAGGAGATTTAACTGAGAAGAAAAAACATTATTTGTTAAAGATGGCTACAATGCAGTAGGAGCTAACCGACATCCAGTAGAATGATTATGGGTTTATTATTCTACAGAGAAATGTTTTTTAAAGTTTTCAATTTTTGATTCTATATAATATCCAAAGATTATTAATTTTAGAAATTATTGAATACTTGGTAAATGATGCATCGAATCATTATGAAGCAATTTTTCGATTTTCTAGCAATAAGTTTTAGTTTTTCATGCATCCTAGAACGATTCCAACCATATCGTATATTTGCTAATGTTGTTCATGAAAATCTACGTGATTAGTAAACCACAAAAGTGTATTGTCATTAAGAATTTATTAATAAATTTGGTAACAGCTTAAAAGAATGATGAAAATAATCAGTGATGTCCATGATCTTCTTTACCCTGATTGTGCCAATGGGTAACTCCCACCCAGCTGGTACCTCCAACGCCCCCGTGACCACCATGTCCATGTTTGCCGTAATGGGCAGGATGTTGAGCATGTCCTTCCCGGTGAACGACTGCCTCGAAACCGGTGTGAGGTCCAGACTTGTACTTGACAACTCTTTGGGTACCATCAGCTTCTTTCAGCGTATAACCTCCAGTTACATGCTTTCCATCTCTGTGCTCATGCTGGGACTTGATGTCATGCGTGTGAGGATCGTGGACGCCATATTCGAATTTATAATGGGCATTATCCTACACGAAGAGTAATGAATTTATTTGAGTGCTTTGATATATTCCGATCAATTTGTTATTTTCTATTTTTCCAAAATTATTGTGTTCCATTAATGAGGTAGCAAATTTTGTTGGTTTTTATCAAATAAAATATTTAAAGTTTATACATACATGAGCTGATGCTATAGCGACCACAGCCAAAAACATTGCTCCAATGATCTGAAAGGTAATCCAATAAGATATATAAAATAATAACATTTTTTTCGAATGTACTCACAAGTTTTGACATCATGTTTTCAACTGAATCTCGTCGATTGATCTGAAACAAATGATACAGTTGGTATGTGGTTCTAGCTTTATATATTGATAGATAGATAGTTAGATTTACCAATTGGTGCAGTTATGAAACGTAAAGTATATGAAACGTAACGAAATATACGGACACTCGTTACGTTACTAACGATAGGTTAGTGGAATTTCGTTAGAAAAAAAATCTATTAAGATTTGCTCAATTCAAATATGTGTGATAATTTTGTGAAATATAGAACAAATTGCATAGTTGTATTAACAAGTTTTTTGTTTTGATTGATACCTGGTTACTGGTTTAATGACAATTAAATATTCAATTTATCTAAACAAATTGATCTTTAAAGCTCCTAATTCCAAATATACAAGACCAGTGTCACCCAAGAGGTCCTCCCTATGAGCTTTGCAATACTTTTTTATGATGAGTGAAGCCCTGAACATCACTTCTAGCTGTGTATTTTCTGGGTTAAGTATCTTGTTTGACCGACTTTGAAAAACGGATTTATAAAATGCAATGTGCATTTTTTATGGTAAATGTGCATTGATTTTGATGAGTCTTTTTCCATTAGAAAAAGTAGTGATAAGAAATGTTACCACATTGAAAAAGTCAAAATCTCCCTTATCCTCAAAACTGCCCTCAAAAAATTCAAGGTTAATTCTTCTGGTGCTGGTACGTTTGAGGATATTTTATTTTTATTTATTTATTTTAATTCTATCATTTTTGTGATAACTTTTTCAAAATATTCTGAATCACTTTTATGAAATCGACCTATACTTAAAAATTTACCTCCATTCCTAGATAACAGGTTTACTAACGAAATTTGGTGATTATAGAAGGGTTTCTTAAACTTAAGAATTCAGTCACATTCTTATCCATTTAACCATGTATTAAAAGTAAAAGCCTCTTTAGTTCATAGAATTAAGCTTGTCTGACGTCGATATCATTCTCAATTTCTGAGATTATCGAGACAGAATCTCAACAAAGACACAAGCTCAGATCTACTTAACGAAATTCTTTAAAAAACATTTCATTAGACTCTTGGGAGGTCGAAAGACTAATTATATTTTTTAAATAGGTAATTTGATCCACTAATATATTTCTATATTTAAAAGTAAAATTTATATAGTCAAGGTCGTTCTTGAGTATAACAATCCATGGAAACATACGAATTTGTGCCTCAAATATAATAGTCGTCAAATTAAAAAATATACAGGGTGAGGCAGCTGACGGTATTTGGTGAAATATCTCCAAAACTATCGAAAATAAGTGCCAATACGTATTAATAAAATCGAAAGAGAATTAAAATCCACATCTATCAATGTAATTTCATTAGTACTATGCTATTTGCAAACGTCGGGTTATCTCTGATTCAAGTTTCCTAGAATCAAAAATTTACTACAGAGCAACCCTATATCCTAGAAGCTTCAAAACAACCTTGAATAAGGGAACGATTCCAACTTAATCAATTACAGAAAACTGCACTTCAAAATCTCTTATACTTTCCATGTTATTGCCATTTTTCTGGGAGGCTGCATTTGTCATTTTTTTCAAAAAAGTGACAATATCTTCGAAACCTTCAGGCTTATGCTCAACAAATGTCTATCCAACTGACCTTTATTTTTCACAAGGAATTCAAAAATGTAGAAAATATAGGGTGTTCCGTTCAAAATAACGAAGTGATGGTCAGTTTTTAGTATAACCGGAAGTAGGCCATCTTTGAAAATATTTTTAAATTATAGTCGATTTAACCACGTACCACTTTTATGAAAACTATTTTGCTCTATCTCTAATAGATCAGCCACGATCCACCAAATACTCTATATATCATCAATTTGATGTTATTTTATATTTTTCTCTCAACAACTAGTAGAGATGGGAGTAGTTGTCAAGCTCTATTTCAAAAAGGTTTAAATCATACCGGTATAAATGATTCTCAATAAGGTTTTCTTGTCAAAAGGCCTAACCGTTCTTTTACGATCTGAAAGATAATCTAAGCTGCTATGATCTGGAAAAGCTTACAGGACAGGGCGTCTCCTAAAATGAACGTGACACGCATCGAAATCCACAGAGCCTGTTGAGAAGTCGGGACAAACCAATTTACGAGTAATGCGTCAGAATTATATAAACTAACCATTTTCCTCTCCTGCAAATAAAACTGTAATTTGCTAGCTTCCTTATTTCATTTGATTACATTGATAGGTGCATTCAGCAAACAAAAAGGTTCTCTATTATTTTTGTTGTTAAACATTAAATCACTTTTTGTAAGTATCATAGAATTAAACATTTATATGAAGACGCGTGAGGAAACAGAATCTCAGACTGTGGTCATTCGTTTAATGGCATTAATGGACAATTTTAAATCGATTTGACAACATTTTTATCTATATACAAAAAGTAACAGCCCTTCAAAGTTGCATTTCATCGATAAGTTTTTAGGCTGTAAAGTCCAAACAGTACACAATAATAGATTGAAATTTTCGTACTTACCATTTCTAAAAAATCGGCAAAAAAGGCAAAAAAAAGTTTCTTAAGGAATTATTCTTTTCAAAATTTCTAAGAAAAGTTTACTGGTCATAATGGAAACTAAAAATATTGGGGGTTGAAACGGGGTGCAATGCCAATTTCACCCTCGTGCCTTCACTGGACCGTTTCAACTTTATTCGCAACTTCTTAAGGGTGCGTTTTTGTATATAGATAGATGTTGTCAAATTGACTTAAAGATGACCATAGAATATGACATTAAGAGTATGACCATCCTTTATGAAACACCGTGTTTGGATAAGTCTACGAAATTTTTACGTTATGAGTTCTATTTGTACTCACCAAAATTATCATTATAATTTGTTTAAATCTTACCTGATTTGATATTCAAAATAAACCAAGAATCACATAGACGCAATAAAACAGCTATATCTTTCAAAGTCATCTTAACCCATGGAAGGATATGGTAAACTTTCGTATTATAATATCACAGATGGCATTACTGCTTCTAAGCTATCCATGTGGTGCCCATTGTGAAAATCCCATTTGCCATTTTTATCTTTCTTGTAAAATGGCTTTTAACTTATTCACCCAGTTTTTCGCATAAAAAATACGCATATTCATATTAAACTGATAAAGTTGACAAAAATGTTTTTCTTATTAAAAATTTATTTAAAAATGTACTAATAAATCATCAAAATATCAGTGATGTCCATGGCCATGATCTTCTTTACCCTGATTGAGCCAGTGCGTAACTCCCACCCAGCTGGTACCTCCAACGCCTCCGTGTCCACCATGTCCATGTTTGCCGTAATGGGCAGGATGTTGAGCATGTCCTTCCCGGTGAACGACAGCCTCGAAACCGGTGTGAGGTCCTGACTTGTACTTGACTACTCTTTGAGTTCCATCAGCTTCCTTCAAAGTATAACCTCCAGTTACATGCTTTCCATCTCTGTGTTCGTGTTGGGACTTGATGTCATGGGTATGAGGATCGTGGACACCATATTCAAATTTGTAATGGGCATTATCCTAAGAAATTATTATTTGAATTTAATTATTATGTGAATACCTACTTATGTTATTTTTCTGATATTTTCTCAATTAAATTTATACATACATGAGCTGATGCCAGAGCAAACACAACGAGAAACATTGCACCAATCATCTGAAAGATAAAAATATATATTTGTATGAATAATAATTAATTTAAATATTTATTAAATACTCACAGGCTTTGAGATCATTTTGTTGTATTCTGTTCAATTGATTTGAAATGAATGATACTTTTGTCATGCATATTCAAGTTTATATAGTGGAATTACTTTAGCAACAATCTTTACAGTTATGAAACAGTTTGCAATGCAAGACTGACAAACTAGGTCCATGGATTATTGGTTACGTTAGTAATTTGGTCTCAAAAAAATCAAATATTCCTAGTTCAAGGTCAACATTAATTTCTTTTACAGAATTTACACTGCAATAATTAGTACAACTTTTCTTCTTTCTTATAATGTGCAGCTAGAATCAGGATAGAATCCCTGAATCAACTATTATATATAAATTATAAAGTGTTATTATTTGTTTTTGATTTCAGTTAATCTCAGGTTTTCATATAAGAAAAATTCGTGTTAAAGTTTGCATTTCGATTATACTGGTCGAAAGAAATCTGTAAAATACAAGCCGACCAACAAATGCGAGTCGAACTTGCACACGAAGGATTCCGTAAGATCGTTTATGAACTGACTACCTAAAATGGTTCAAAAGATAGGTACAGCTATTATCATGGTTGAGCAAAAACAAAAGTTCGTAGTATTTTTTTTCATTATTTGTTCATGTGTTTTTCATGTTGCATACGCATGGGTGAGATAGAAATAAAACTTTTTAACAAATATTAGAACCGACTTTATTAGCTGGTGCACTGAAAAATACAAAATAATATTCATTTCACTGATGCTGGTTATTTTGAAGTTGGTGCCAGAAGTCTTATAACTGCACAAGTCTTGTAGGTTTTTCAGTATGTAACATATCACTCTTGTGCGTCCTATATTCATAATACAATTTGTTATTTAACTCTTTTTTCAGCATTAATTATTGTTAAGCCTAATAATGTAAAACACATTAACTATTTCCTATCTATCAAAAAAAAGTATTGTATTTTCCACATATTTAACTGCAAAACAAACAGTATTTGTACACATTATTAATTTTTAAACTAGCAAAATAGAATGTGTGAGTTAAAATGTAGTTGTGAAGTGTAACGTAATAGCTTGTTGAGACAAATTGCAAACGTGAGAATTGCTTTGAAGGAATTTATCAGTATCACATTGGCAATTATTTCATAACTGGAGGTACCGATTGTTGCTTAAGCAATCTCACTATATATAAATCTGAATATGCATGTCAAAACTATCATTCCATCCAGGACAATTCAACAGATTCAGACAAAATGATCTCAAAGCTTGTTAGTATTAAAAAAAACTATTATTATTATTCTTATCATTGCGAGTATTATTTATATACCTTATTATTTTTCAGATGATCAGCGCACTGTTCCTGGCTGTATTTGCTTTAGCATCAGCTCATGTAAGTATGGTTTTAATTCGAAAGCTTCCGAAAATTAACATTATTCACTTCATAACTTCTGAAGGACAATGCCCATTACAAATTCGAATACGGCGTCCACGACCCTCACACTCATGACATCAAGTCCCAGCATGAGCACAGAGACGGAAAGCATGTAACTGGAGGTTATACTTTGAAAGAAGCTGATGGAACCCAAAGAGTTGTCAAGTACAAGTCAGGACCTCACACCGGTTTCGAGGCAGTCGTTCACCGGGAAGGACATGCTCAACATCCAGCCCATTACGGTAAACATGGAAATGGTGGTCACGGGGGCGTTGGAGGTACCAGCTGGGTGGGAGTTACGCACTGGCACAATCAGGGTGCCGAAGGCCATGGCCATGGACATCACTGATCATTATCATTCTCTTTCAAGCTGTTACCAAATTCATTAATAAATTCTTAATGAAAATGATATTTCTGGTTTATTATTCTCACAGATACAGATTATGAGACTTGAAAATAAAATAACTTGTAGGAATGCGTTCTATATTATGAGTATGAAAAAATGCTCGGATATCGCTAGAATATCGAAAAAATACAAAAATGAACTTCATTATTTTGAAAGTATTTAATGAGCTATCGATATAGAAGCATTTACATGGTATAATTGATTTTGGGTACATAAAGAAAAAACACGTTTTGAAAACAATGGTTACAGCATATCTGCAAAATAATTAGTTCATACTTATTTATTCTATTGGTATAACACATTTCAAGGTCTATGCGTAAAAGCACCTGAACTCTCATTTACTTCCCAAATGGAAGATGTGTACAATTCGACTGTGTTTTATTCATTTATTTTTAATATTCGTTCTTATGGTTTGCATAATATCTGCAGTATATTTTATTAAGAATCCAGAAAATAGGCTTTTCTCGTGCGCCCATGAGAAATTCCCGGAAAGTCATGCATTTATGGACCTATCTGAAAACAAAAGAAATATTACTATTGTATTTTTAAAATCTTTATATTTAACCAACATCGAATCCGAAATCAAATCTAATAAATCGACAAACTGAAAGCTGTCACAATAGCGCCAGGAATGTTTATTTATGTCTTCACAATTCCTTAGCAACGTGTTCTGTACATTCATCGACTTCTTAGCTAAAAGATCGACGACTTCATCTATATATACAGATATACTAATACATGGTGATGCGTCAATTGGATCACGTGACGTCGACATAGACTGTCAATTGTTATCGACTTTAGTTTCCTAACTAGTCGTGCTCTACATACCCCCGACTAACTTAGAATAGAACGCCAAATCGTCACGACACAGAACAATGATTTTTGTTCGTGAATTGACACCAACTGACGCATCGCCATGTATTAGTATATCTATACATATAGAAGAAGTCGATCTCTTAGCTAAGAAGTCGATAAATGTACAGAATACGCCTCCTGGGGCATATAGTGCCTGAGTCATGACCGCACAGAAAAAACCATTTTCCAGACATCAAATAGTCGTGGAACCATTGTGTTTTCAGAGATATATAATGAAAAATATTTTCCGATTTTGATGATTCTTTTGGGGGTTTAGGGGGCATTTTTTATCGAAAATCATGTCTAAAATGGTAGAATTTAAGAAGATACCATATCCGTGAACGTTTTCTAAAAAATACGGTTTTATATATATTCCATAATTTTGTTATAAAAACTACAAGCGGTTATATTAGTTGGTGTATAGCTACTTTTGAAGTTGGTGCCTAAAGTCTTTTATCTATGAATCTATAGTTTCAGTTTAGATGCTTTTACGCATAGAACTCGAAATGCTATACACCAATAGAATAGATAAGTATGAACTCATTATTCTGCAGAAATGCTGTAACCATTATTTTCAAAATGTTTTTCTTTATTATGTATCCAAAATAAATTTTACGATGTAAATGCTTCTATATCGATAGCTCATTAAATACTTTCAAAATAATGAAGTTCATTTTTGTATTTTTTCGATACTCTAGAGATATCCGATCAGTTTTTCATATAATAGAATGGATTCCTACAGGATATTTTATTTTCAAGTCTCATAATCTGTATCTGTGGGAATAATAAACCAGAAATATCATTTTCATTAAGAATTTATTAATGAATTTGGTAACAGCTTGAAAGAGAATGATAATGATCAGTGATGTCCATGGCCATGGCCTTCGGCACCCTGATTGTGCCAGTGCGTAACTCCCACCCAGCTGGTACCTCCAACGCCTCCGTGTCCATGTCCATGTTTCCCGTAATGGGCTGGATGTTGAGCATGTCCTTCCCGGTGAACGACAGCCTCGAAACCGGTGTGAGGTCCTGACTTGTACTTGACAACTCTTTGGGTACCATCAGCTTCCTTCAAAGTATAACCTCCAGTTACATGCTTTCCATCTCTGTGTTCGTGTTGGGACTTGACGTCATGAGTGTGAGGATCGTGGACGCCGTATTCGAATTTGTAATGGGCATTGTCCTTCAGAAGTTATAAAGTGAATAATGTTAATTTTCGGAAGCTTTCGAATTAAAATCATACTTACATGAGCTGATGCTAAAGCAAATACAGCCAGGAACAGTGTGCTGATCATCTGAAAAATAATAAGGTATATAAATAATACTCGAAATGATAATAATAATAATAGTTTTTTTTTAATACTAACAAGTTTTGAGATCATTTTGTCTGAATCTGTTCAATTGTTCTGGAAGGAATGATACTTTTGACATGCATATTCAGATTTATATATAGTGAAATTACTTGAGCAACAATCGGTACCGCCAGTTATGACATAATTGCCAATGTGATACTGATAAATTCCATCAAAGCAATTCTTACGTTCGCAATTTGTTTCAAGAAACTATTACGTTACACTTTACAACTACATTTCAACTCACACATTCTATTTTGCTAATTTAAATAGCAATAATGTGTAGAAATACTCTCCATTTTGCAGTTGAATATGGGGAAAATCCAATACTTTTTTTGATAGATTGAAAATAATTAATGTGTTTTTTACATTATTAAGTCTAACGTTAAATTAATGCTGAAAAAAGAGTTAAATAACAAATTGTATCATAGAATATAGGACATGTACCTGTAAATGTGCCACCAGGTTATAAATTATAATTCTATGAATAATTTTATTTTAATTCACCTAGATAATTCCAAAATGGAATCATTTTTCAGATATCTCAAAACATCGTAACAAAAACACACATATTCCAGACTTTCCATTGCTATAACTATGAAACCGTAATCTTTTCTGAATAATGTCCAATTTTAATCTTGCTGGGTATGGTCCTCTTTGGAGAGAGGAGATGCGGAATATTAAATTTGCTTAAAATAAAACCCTTTCTCAACGCTCTTCTGTCAAATAAACAAAAAATCATTAAAATCGTAATATATTTACTTTAAAGAGCGCGCGTACGAACCTAAAAAACACATAGTCGATTTGTATAAATCCACTTTTGGCAAGTCGTTCAAAAAAAGGAATTCATATTTCATATCAATGAACTCTTGAAAAGAGAATACTGAATTTTCGGCTTAAGAACTGACGAGTTGAAACTCAAGAAAATTTGGAATTGATACCAAGCAAAGTAGAGATACAGTAGGATCAAAGATTGGTGTATTTAATCTTTGGTAGGGTTTTGCAAATTTCAGTTTTACTCAAATTTTTATATCATAAAATTATTCGTATTAATTTATAAAACATTGACGACCGTACGTGGAGTCCATTTTTCCAGAGTAACAAGTAAATTATAAAATATTATCGGAACAGAGAATGTACTGGTCAATACACCCACTGGAGATAAAAATATGAACTTTGCAAGATAACTCGCTCAGAGGGTGTATAGTTCCAAAATAAAGTATTTCCTGAGAGTGAAATGTTAAATTATATATTTCCTGCAATTATTCATGGCATCTCAGCTAAATCCAGTTTTTCGTATACAACACGCATGAGTGGGATAAAGAAATTTTTTCTGCGCTGATCATCTGCTCACCAAGTCAAAAGCAAGTAGCTAACCAATTTAGAATATAATTAATACACGTTTATAGTGATTGAAGAATAAATAAGAGAGAAATGAGGTGGATTGATGGAAAATATTGTTAAAAATTTATATTTTTTTGCAAATCTTGTTAAATTGTATTTATGTAATCATCCGTCAAATGAAAGTGGTCCGGAATCGATTGTCTTTGTTCGGTTCTTAAATTTTCATTCATGTTTTCACTATTCAATTAAGAATATACAAAAAATGCTTGATTTTTTTCTGCTTATAGAAAAATACCAATTCATATTATTCCTTAAATTTACTTGCTCAACTCTTTGTTGTACCCCTCAAATTAGATTGGTCTTTCTCAAGGTATTTTGAACATAAAATATCTTACAATAACTCTCAATCATTTTTGCTATCAAGAAAAATCTCAATCTCATCTTTAATCAAATAACTATAGAATATTCTTTTCTGTTTTCCATCTCTGTAGAACCAATATTATATGCTGATTAAGACATTTGTAATTTCATTATAAATATATTAATCATTTTGGTAACAGTTTATATGAAAATAATCAGTGATGTCCATGGCCATGACCTTCTTTACCCTGATTGTGCCAGTGGGTGACTCCCACCCAGCTGGTACCTCCAACGCCCCCGTGACCACCATGACCATGTTTGCCGTAATGGGCTGGATGTTGAGCATGTCCTTCCCGGTGAACGACAGCCTCGAAACCGGTGTGAGGTCCTGACTTGTACTTGACAACTCTTTGGGTACCATCAGCTTCTTTCAAAGTATAACCTCCAGTTACATGTTTTCCATCTCTGTGCTCATGCTGGGACTTGATGTCATGGGTGTGAGGATCGTGGACGCCGTATTCGAATTTGTAATGGGCATTATCCTACAGAAATTATGAAGTGAATTTTGTTAATTTTCGAATTAAATTCATACATACATGAGCTGATGCTAGTGCAACTACAGCCAGGAATAGTGCGCTAATCATCTGAAAAATAATAAGGTATATAAATAATAGTTATAACGCTAATAATATTTTTTTAAACACTAACAATCTTCGAGATCATGTTGTCTGAATCTGTTGAATTGTTCTGGAACGAATGATAGTTTTGACATGCATATTCCGTTTTATATATAGTGAGACTGCTTGAGCAACAATCGGTACCTCCAGTTATGACATAATTGCCAATGTGATACTTATAAATTCCATCAAAGCAATTTTTACGTTTGCAATTTGTATCAAAAAAACTATTACGTTACTCTTTACAATTAAATTTTAACTCATACATTTTTTTTTGCTAATTTACAAAGTATGTAATCATGAGTCCAACTTCTTAGAATAAATTTAAAAAAATGTATTATTGTGTATGTGAGATTTGGAGATAAGTAGAATAAATCTTTGATAGATTAGGAATAGTTACTATATTTTGTACTTTATGAAATTTAACGACAAAAGAATGCTGAGAAAATAGACGAGAAAGAAATTAGATAGATTAATATTTATGTATTATTATAGCAAAATCTGTTTCTTTATGTGAAAAGTCTAGGAATTTCATGAAACGCTGGCTAAGGGTGTAAAGAAATATTATTACGTTATGTGCCAAGGCGTTTCACGAGATGCCTAATAATTAGAGTCACATTATGAAATAATGATTTCTACATGATCCAAGTCTAATTTGAAAAGTCGGCGTTTCGCGAAATGACGACATTCATAACACGGATAATCCTAGTTTGTTCATCAAGCATGCCACACTGCATTGTAACTTCTACCTAAATTTGGTTTAACTCAAAATCGTATCAAAAAAACGGAAATGAAATTATTTGCAGATTATTATGAATTATGCTACGAAGACAGAAGAAATAAAATAAATACTTATATTATTTCTTGTCAAATAGGTAAAATAATATTCGATATTCCGTTCTCAACAATAATGTTTCAGGAAATTTTATTTTTGGAAAAAACAGGACAAATGCTTTGGATGACGAAATCGGCAATGGAACAAACAAAGTCAAAACGATTTAAATCTAGTTTTCATAGTTAACATTGAGAAAATGTATCGTAGTCCAGCGACCTATGTTACATTATTTCTCTCGTAACTGATTAAAAATATTTGTAACAAAAAATAGGACCAACTTTATTAGTAGAAGCAGTGACAAGTTCAAAATAATGATGTTGGTAATTTTTAAGTTGCTCACTTCTAGGTAATTAGAAGACTTTTGGCACCATCTTCAAAAGTACCAGCACCAATAGAAATAATATTCTTTTGTATTTTGTAGTAAAGTAACTAATAAAAGTCAGTCCTATTTTTTAGAAAAATATTTATTCCACATTTTTGAGTGTTTCATTGATTATCAAATTTCCAATTTAAACGTTGCTGAATAGGGTAAGTTCTTGAAGGTTTTTTGGGCAAGGACATGTTGGATTTCATTTTTTTCTCCATGGGACCTACTCTCAGCACTTCTCTTTCAAATGAAGAAAGAATCTTCAAAATCGGAGCACCTTTACTATGCAAAAAACCGACTAACATACGAAATGTATACTTCGTCCGATTGGAAGTCGATCGAAAATATTCTGATCTTAGTGAAAACAACAAATAGACCAATAAACTATTGGTTCATCAGACCAGATCTCAAGAAAACTATATTTTCTTTTGTTATATTAGGGCAATGTCGATGGCACAGATGCCAATATTATATGGCAAAGCTTCAATGGTTACAGTTATCTACTAACATTTTCTTTATTTATTCTTAAACTAAACAGCTTGATCTGCGTTGATACTATATTATAATGTTGATTATATTATCAAGCTCTTAGGTAAATTTCTTATAGAAATGTACCTATTGCGATCGTTCACACTTTTGAATTTCGAAAAGAATTCAACGACATGTCTATAAGTTAGTCCAAAAAAACATTTGGTTCAAAAGTTTATATATATATATATATATGGGATATTACGAAATTTGTTAACTCGATAGAGGTCGCAGTTTTGGAGGTATCAAGATCAAATTTTCTACAAAAATCAATCTCTTGAATATCTCGGCCGATTTCGTTATTGGGTAATATCGGGTAAGTAGTTTCAAAATGGCGACCGTTCAAATATTTAAAAAAATTATCAAAAAAGAGTCTTAGTGTAAATATCATCAAAAGTAATTTTGGGTTATAGATATAATCAATACCTACAACTTTTGTTCGAAGCAATTTTCCATAAAATGTACAGAAAAAAAATGAAAAATTAATAAGGGAAAAATTCGAAATATTCATAAAATATGAACATTCAATATAAAATTTATGTAATTATATATTTTCTTAATATAGACCCTGATTAAAAAAATATATAGTATATTTTTTAATAAGAAATAGGCGAAACAAAAATTCAAACCGCAAGGCTATGATACATACGGCAATATATATGTAATGACATATAGGTATACCAATGAAATTGAGAAATTTACCTTTCCGCTGACTACAGGCCATCGGTATTTTTTTTCTTATTTTATATCCTCTGATTAAGAGAAAATAGCTAATAGAAATTGAGTGGTCTTAATACGAAATACCGACTTCTCTAAGATCGTAGTGTAGTGATAAGTATTAGGTATTTCGTGAAATGCCACGGCAGATATTGCAATAGTAAATTTACTCTACGTACCGGAGTTTCATGAAATGACTATGCTTTTCATGAAACAACGATTTTCGCTGTAAGACCGACATATTTTTTTAAATGTCTGCTGTATATTAGAAAAATATCAATTCATATTTATTTGTTAAACTTACTAGCTCATCTCTTTATTTGTTGTTACCGCTCAAATGAAAATGAGCTTGTGGTATACTTCGACTAAATTATATTTGAGATAGCTTCTCTAAGTAATAAAAATAGTATTAGTTTTAAATGTGTTTTGGATATTTTGGACACTGAATACTCCAGAAAATTTTAATTTAATTATAAATTTATTTATCATTTTGGTAACAGTTTATCAAAAAATAATCAATGATGTCCATGTCCTTGGCCTTCTTTACCCTGATTGTGCCAGTGGGTGACTCCCACCCAGCTGGTACCTCCAACGCCTCCGTGTCCACCATGTCCATGTTTGCCGTAATGGGCAGGATGTTGAGCATGTCCTTCCCGATGAACGACAGCCTCGAAACCGGTGTGAGGTCCTGACTTGTACTTGACAACTCTTTGGGTACCATCAGCTTCTTTCAAAGTATAACCTCCAGTTACATGCTTTCCATCTCTGTGCTCATGCTGGGACTTGATGTCATGGGTGTGGGGATCATGGACGCCATATTCGAATTTATAATGGGCATTATCCTACAGGAAGAGTAATGAATTTATTTGAGTGCTTTGATATAATTCGATCGATCTGTTACTTTCTATTTTCAGGAAATTATTGGAGTGATATTATGAAATGTTCTATTAATGACGTAGACATTTTTTTTGATATTTACAAAAAAATATTTATAGTTTATACATACATGAGCTGATGCTATCGCGAACACAGCCAGAAACATTGCTGAAATCATCTGAAAGGTAATCCAATAAAATATATAAAATAACAATTTTTTCAATACTAGTACTCACAAGTTTTGACATCATGTTTTTTTAATTAATCTGCTTGACTGATCTGAATCAACTGATAATTTTTGTATGCAATGCCAAGTTTATATAGTTTGATTGATTTAGCAACAATTTATGGTTAAGAAACATTTGGATGTAAAGATACAGGGTACCAGACACTTACGTTACGTTTCTACTATGTAAAAAATTAGCTTTCAAAAATTATTACGTTAACATTTACGAGGTATGCTGCTGCTACCTATATATGAAATCTATTTGATAATTATTCTGTTTAATGAATCAGATAATATGTCATAATTATTAACGAATATCATTGTATATACTTTAGGAAAAAAAGCTCAGTCAATGTATAAAATAATAAAAAAATCAAGATCACAGCTGCCATGTATGTATGTAGTCCGGTCAAAATAAACATTTAAGGTTGCAAAATTTCTACGATTGTTCGATACACAAATGTAAATGAAATGTGAAAAATGCCCGTACGTCCACATCTGCACAAAAACCTATCAGGCAAACCGTCAAAATAGTTTCAACAAAAATGTATCCAAAATAAGCACCACTTTTCATACCACTAGTGCAGTAATGTGCGTTTTTTTAACGTGCCTTGTTCCATAAATAATATTGGTTTAAATAAAGAGTTGTACTATTGATAATGGTATGAAGTATTAGTAACTGAAGAAAACTATTGGCCTGTCTGATAATTAATTGTATTTTCTTCTTCCATCATCATTCCTTCTCCTTCTCCTTCTCCTTCTCCTTCTCCTTCTCCTTCTCCTTCTCCTTCTCCTTCTCCTTCTCCTTCTCCTTCTCCTTCTCCTTCTCCTTCTCCTTCTCCTTCTCCTTCTCCTTCTCCTTCTCCTTCTCCTTCTCCTTCTCCTTCTCCTTCTCCTTCTCCTTCTCCTTCTCCTTCTCCTTCTCCTTCTCCTTCTCCTTCTCCTTCTCCTTCTCCTTCTCCTTCTCCTTCTCCTTCTCCTTCTCCTTCTCCTTCTCCTTCTCCTTCTCCTTCTCCTTCTCCTTCTCCTTCTCCTTCTCCTTCTCCTTCTCCTTCTCCTTCTCCTTCTCCTTCTCCTTCTCCTTCTCCTTCTCCTTCTCCTTCTCCTTCTCCTTCTCCTTCTCCTTCTCCTTCTCCTTCTCCTTCTCCTTCTCCTTCTCCTTCTCCTTCTCCTTCTCCTTCTCCTTCTCCTTCTCCTTCTCCTTCTCCTTCTCCTTCTCCTTCTCCTTCTCCTTCTCCTTCTCCTTCTCCTTCTCCTTCTCCTTCTCCTTCTCCTTCTCCTTCTCCTTCTCCTTCTCCTTCTCCTTCTCCTTCTCCTTCTCCTTCTCCTTCTCCTTCTCCTTCTCCTTCTCCTTCTCCTTCTCCTTCTCCTTCTCCTTCTCCTTCTCCTTCTCCTTCTCCTTCTCCTTCTCCTTCTCCTTCTCCTTCTCCTTCTCCTTCTCCTTCTCCTTCTCCTTCTCCTTCTCCTTCTCCTTCTCCTTCTCCTTCTCCTTCTCCTTCTCCTTCTCCTTCTCCTTCTCCTTCTCCTTCTCCTTCTCCTTCTCCTTCTCCTTCTCCTTCTCCTTCTCCTTCTCCTTCTCCTTCTCCTTCTCCTTCTCCTTCTCCTTCTCCTTCTCCTTCTCCTTCTCCTTCTCCTTCTCCTTCTCCTTCTCCTTCTCCTTCTCCTTCTCCTTCTCCTTCTCCTTCTCCTTCTCCTTCTCCTTCTCCTTCTCCTTCTCCTTCTCCTTCTCCTTCTCCTTCTCCTTCTCCTTCTCCTTCTCCTTCTCCTTCTCCTTCTCCTTCTCCTTCTCCTTCTCCTTCTCCTTCTCCTTCTCCTTCTCCTTCTCCTTCTCCTTCTCCTTCTCCTTCTCCTTCTCCTTCTCCTTCTCCTTCTCCTTCTCCTTCTCCTTCTCCTTCTCCTTCTCCTTCTCCTTCTCCTTCTCCTTCTCCTTCTCCTTCTCCTTCTCCTTCTCCTTCTCCTTCTCCTTCTCCTTCTCCTTCTCCTTCTCCTTCTCCTTCTCCTTCTCCTTCTCCTTCTCCTTCTCCTTCTCCTTCTCCTTCTCCTTCTCCTTCTCCTTCTCCTTCTCCTTCTCCTTCTCCTTCTCCTTCTCCTTCTCCTTCTCCTTCTCCTTCTCCTTCTCCTTCTCCTTCTCCTTCTCCTTCTCCTTCTCCTTCTCCTTCTCCTTCTCCTTCTCCTTCTCCTTCTCCTTCTCCTTCTCCTTCTCCTTCTTCTTCTCCTTCTCCTTCTCCTTCTCCTTCTCCTTCTCCTTCTCCTTCTCCTTCTCCTTCTCATCCTCCCTCATTCTCCTCATCTCCTCATCATTCACCATCTTCGTTTTCAGAAATCTCTTCTGATGATGATTCAACACATTTGAGCACAACTTTCCTTGACAGATCTAGTATTAAGTTTTATACACCCGCTTCGCACGATGCTTGTCTATTCGAATATATATACTCGAACGCACACACTCGTATATCGTATAGAAAGGGAGAAACAAAGAAAGAGCGACAGAAAATCCCATGGAGGGAGGCAACCTTTTTTCCTCACGTGACGATTTCTGCAAGTTAACTAGGTACTACCGCAAGCCGGTCTAAGAAACTTCATTTCAATAAAAATATTCACCGAAAAGAAGCAAAATAGGTGTAGGACAAAAACTCTTCCAAAGTTCCAGTGTATCTGAAGTTCGCCTTATCCAACATCCAACATCCGTGATATGCCGATGAGACCTTTGGGGCGGAAATTCCCCTCAACACGCGTCAAACAGGAGTCAAAATAGAGTGCGAGTAATATGTGGAGAAAGATATTCATAGTTAGTATACGAGTATCAGCCGCCCCTTTTGTACCATTATGCATATCCACATACACTTTGAGCGTGAGACGGGAACTTTGTCGAAACAGAAGGAATTTGGAATACCTACACATTAAATTTACACGTTAAATATGAAGTTATGGCAAAGTTACGTTGGGGCACGCAAAAGTTCTCTCATTGGAGTGGCCGTAATTTCGGGATGGAGGAAGAAGTTATAGGAACTCCCACTATTATTTATTCATCTAATTAATTTAATGAGGTAAGAAGATATATTATGTGTTCTTGATGTAACTTCAATATTCACATAATGAATACAGGGTGGCCCATTGGGAAATGGTCAGCAAACGTCAGCGGTGGATACAAGAATAGAAGATGGTTCTGAATATATCATATTTGTTGGGTCTCACAATTTGTATAACCGAGTCATACTGCTGACTTTATTTAAGGGTCCCCCAGTATATTTCTTTTATATTTGGTTCACACAATTTCCTACCAAAGAGATTTGTCTTTCAGTCAATTGAAGAATCCAGGTCTGTACTAACCAAATTTAGGTTATCCTAAATTTGATCCTTCAAAAAACAGCCTGCATATTTGAATTTCCAAATTTCGCTTACATATTTGAAATTAGCACAAAAAAGTGAAACCAACTGAGTACTTTTTATTTTCCAACATGATTTTTGTCTGCTAAACTTCTGCATCTGGAATTAAAGTTTTGTGACAGTCTAAAACAGACATATTTGGAGTTTATATTATTCCCATCCTGTGCAAATGAACTTGGTTATCAACTGACAATCATTGGTTCAAAATTTAAAATAAGGCTCTATAATTGTCATTTGGCGCAGACAAATTTCTAGTTTTGGTACCGGAGCCAAAACCAGTTGATAGAATGCCACCAGTTTAGTTTATTATTTTTTTTTTCATGCAGATATAATGTATTCAAAGTTATTTTTGTCCTAATAAACTAAAATATTGTGTTGTGGACACAAAAACATGGATTTCATATCCTTAATAGCAGTGTTCTGAATTTTCCTGAATCATGTCTGATATTCCGACGTTCCATGCTCCCTTGAAGTCTGTGTTCTCGTTCCCGAACCATCATTGTATTGGAACAAATACCTAACATTGAAGGAAAGCCTATATTGTATCTGACAACTGCTTGACAGATTAAGAAAATTAAGTTTTATACCAGCAAAATGAGTGTGCACTTTGAAGTCACTACCAACTTCCCAGTATATCAATAATATATAATTTAAGTTATAAATATAATTTTACGTCCAGTAAAAAGTTTTATGTTACCTATTGAATTTATAAATTTTGAATTAGTTTTATGACATTTATTAAAAAAACATCTTTAAAAAACCTGAAATAGTTAGTGATGTATATAAAACATTGTTATTTTCGGCTGCAAAAGTTGTTAAAAAAATCTAGAGTAATCTGAAATAACTCAATATTCTAAAATGGTCTAAATAATCAAGTGCCACAAGAAATCCTAAGAACAAGTCAAATATTCCACAAATATCTGATTAATCCTCTGGGAACATATATAAATGAGTAACATCAGGGGACATCCTGTAGGAACAGAAAATTTCGTATTCTATCCACCAAAACCCAACACTACATAAACAAGCAGTAATTTTTTTTTATTTTCGTAATGTCATCAATAAAAACATCCATTGTTGCACACTCGAAGATTTTAATGCGAACACGGAGGTCAATAATAAACCCAGTGAGAACTGCGTAAGGACTTTTAATGACACCTGCAACACTAAATTCGATATTCGATCATAGCTTTTTGATGGTGCCAATTGTATCCCAAAAGGTATAAAACTGTAAATGCTCGTTATAGTTGTTTACGTCCCTGTTATCTTTCTGCTTTTTTGTCTTAACCTTCTATAGAGGTTATTTGATACTTTAACAGTTTTACCCAGATTCCATGTGCTGAATTTCTATCTGAGTAGCTTAAGACTGAAGAAACATGTTATCATCTGCATTATTTGAAGAAACAATTGTTAGATAATTATAATATGAGTCAGATTTCAGAATTCTAATAATCGTCTTTTCACATTAGTTTGTTGACTTTTATCTGAAACCATGTCTGCATTTCAAATTCAACCAAGTCTGTGATGAAAAATACAAAATTATTTTATTTTCTACATTCGAAATCAGGCAGTAGTGCGAAAAGTAAAAATTACTTTACGCACACACTGACTCAGGTTTCAGTCAGGCATAGAACAAATACAGACACTTCCTTCAGTAAAATTGACAAAATACATTAGCTAATAAAGGCTGTATCCAGGGAGTTTTGTTCCAACAAGCTTTCGAGATGTTGTAGCAAAAAGGGTACTTGGTGGAAAAAATATGCATCTAGAGGTATAAAAGAAGTCGCACTTACCAGAAATAACAATGTAGAAACCATCCCAACGAAGTATTTTATTGAAAACACACGTAAATCTCACCTTGCACTCCTTGACATTTGTCAAGCCGCTATTATTGTCATATGTCATATTATTGTTGTTTTGTAATAATGTTACAAATACTACACCGTTGCCTTTAAAATGTAGTTATTTAGCAAATATTAAGGAAACAAACCTGTCACCAAAACACAAACCTAGCCAACCACAAAAAAAAAATCTGTATTTAATTTTATTCCTTAGTTTCCTTGTTCGAATAAATTTCATTTGATTTCATATAAAGATACTTCTTTCTATTGTCTACAACGTATTCTACTATAGCAAAAATACTAAATAATAATTCTTCTTCTAAAATCAAGTAAATGTCAACAGTGTATTTACAATCGTATGGAAACATGTTTCTATAAGATTATTTCAGTAATTACAATATGGCGGCTGACCAAAAAGTGGAATGTGTTTACAGTATAATATTCAATTAAAAATGTCAATTTATGAAGAAATTGCCTCGATGAGCCGGTGGCTACAGTGATTTTACTGGTAAGTACGAATTTTTAATGATCTCTAAATGCGTTTTTCCCAATCCAACACCCCGTTTGCTCCAACATCTCGCAAGCTTGCTGGGAAAAAAGGGGTAAGTATCTCCAAAAGGAGACGAAAACGAGAAAATTGGTATTCTTGATTTTCGTCTTATTTTGGGGTGTTTTATTGGAAAACACCGATAAAATCTTGGCGCCACAGTTATCGGAAAGTCCACCATTTTCAATTAGTCATAATATTTCTCAGACGGGTCTCTTCATAGATAAAATTTATGTCAATTTTCTTATCTCATTCATATTTATTGTGCCTTAACTTCATGAAGCTCGCTATCACACAATAAGCTCCATCAACAGCATCGGTAGTTTTTGCATTAATAGTGCAGACAGTGACTCCCAGAACACAGCCTAACATGACATTTTCTCCCATACACATTGTAGATGTTATTAAGTTCCAGCAGTGTCCTGCTAGAAATTTCTCGAGTATATCGAATTACCTCTCTGAACAATATCATCATCATCATCCTCTATTATATCTGTGAAGAAAATTTATTAAAAAAGCACTTCCGACAAATTCTGCTCGTCAATTCAATTACCTTAAACGCATTTGATGTATAATGTATAGGCGAGGAGGAGAAGGCATGTGAAAGGCTATAATATTCTCTAAAACATTATCATTATAAACTAGGTTTAGGGGTTGGCTGTTGGATGTGCCCAGGGGAGTATTAAAATGGAATTTCCGAGGCCGTCGCAGCTATGCTGCCGGATCAGCCTAGTGAATATATATATATATATATATATATATATATATATATATATATATATATATATATATATATATATATATATATATATTCTGGAATATTTATCCATCCCATGAAATGCTTTATTATTGATATTAATTGTGCTAGGTAGGTACTACTATGGGTATCAAAGAAGGATATTATGAGATAGTCACGTTTTGGGATTAGCTGCTGGACTGAAAGGGTGTATAGGGTTAGCTTTGATGAGGATCTACTGAGGTCATTAATTATTGTATTAATTTATTTTGTAGCTTCAGTTGCGTCCACTTAGAGATTATTTGAAAGTTGAAGAAAGAAATATTAGCTAGGTACTCGATTCTCAAAATAGTTTTACCTCACAAATATTCCTCTAGATAAAAGTGCTGAGTACGATCCTGTGCTCAACATATTTTTCGTAGAATATTTGAAATATAACACACAGTCATATCCTGCATACCATGCATTAGCTGAAATCTCTTCACAGTCTGACATCGTGGTATGGAATTACATTAATTTTTATTAATTTATACTGTTCGTTTAGGAAAAATCCAGCTTTATCAAGTCCAACCAACCAAAAATGCGTTGCTCTTCAAACTAGTATTATAATGTATACTGAAACAGATATCATATTGAATGAAACTCTAACTGAGTCAAAACAGTATTTTCTGTTGTATTCATTCAAAAAGAGAATCTTTCAAAGGGTTGTAAAAAATATTTACTTTATTTGGAGCGAAGATATTGCCTATGATACACAGGAAACCGAAAAAAAAATAAGAACATTCCAGATGTTTACAAGTTACAACGAATAGGAGAATAGGAACGGGGAAAATATTGTAACGGATAGAAGTAGAATGTTCAATATCGGAAAGATTTGAAAACAGAGCATTACAATGGTACGGTCATGTCCAAATAATGGCCAAAAAGAGTGTTGGAATGGAAACCGCCTAGGAGAACAGGGAGAGGAAGATGAACTATAAAATGTGAAACATACATTGGACATGCGATGGTAAATAGAGATCAAAGAGAAGGCGATTGGGATGTGAGAGAATTGTTGGTGAGCAAAAACAGTGAGTTTATAATGGGAAAGTGCCGCAGAGGAAGAAGAAATAATTCTGTTACCACTCTGAAATCAAGATAGAGCAGAAAAGCCAATATAGGACCAAAATAATTTTATGATGCTAGATATCAGACAGCTGGCAAGACCCAGAGTTGCTGCTTGTTTTTGGTTGGAACTGACTCATTAGAATTGTATGATTGAAATTAGTCCCCATTTTTATATGTCGCATACATATACCTATAATACTTCAAGTAAAAAACGAGGTCGCGTTTATTTTCTTGATTATTTTCTAGATTCCCTATTGCAGAACAAAAGCAATTTTATTTATCTCATTTGACCCATAAAAAAAACATCATAATCAGAATTCACTTACCAGATAGGTACGCTATAAATTTGTAGTTTTTAAGATCACAGAACTCTTTGTAAGTGAGAGAACCTCAACTTTTGCCATTCACTTCACATTTTTTTAAGCTTTACACAGAACCACTTGATCATCGAAAATGAAACAAAAACCATTGAGCAATTGGTTAGAGACCAACATAAGTCTTTTCCGCATCACTGGTATATGGTTCAGCCTGAATATGAAAAAAACATCGAAACTCGTAATCATCTACAGTCTCTTGGTGAATGTATTCTTTATTTTGGTACCGCAAATTTGTCATGTGATCTTCATGCATCGATCCAGAAATAATATCAAAGATTTTGCTGATGAGTTTTCAGTTTCACTATCTTCAATCATTGTGGTTTTCAAGGATTATTCGCTTGTCAAGAATTATGAAATCGTTTGCGGCATGATGAAAACCATGGATGATGTGGATATGCAGCCAAAGAATCTAAAACAGAAGGAAATGTTTCATAAGGCAAGTATAGTGGAATCTCAGCATATTATTATCATTAAACAATAACATTTCCATAAGTCTGTATGTATAATTACAACATTTCAATATTTGATTTCATTGATTTATCATATCCTCATTTGTTTATTCTAAACCAGTTTTCATTTGTTTGTCTTCGGTAATGTTCATCTGGTAGTTTTTTTGTAAGAGATCGTATCAGTTTATTCCTTGTATCTAGGTACTTCTCATACTCTTTCTGAATATCATGTTACAATATAAAGGCATCTTATATAAGTTTATAAGTTTCTCGTTTACTAGTAGGTATGTCTCTGTACTCTAGTCACACAAAAAAGCTCGAAGGAGTTCTGGTCGAAGTTTTATGAGGGCTTCAGTATTTATTTTGTCTAGTTGACAATTTTATTTAATCCTTCATTTTTTTACATAAACTTTTTCTATTGCTTGTACCACATTTCAGGCAATGTCAGTATGGAAAAAGATATACTGGATCTACACATGCGTTGCCATCACATTTGTTATAATGCAACTGATCTCACCAATCACAGATAGAATTGTGAATGGCACCAAGGCCTTACCATTGGTCGACTGCTATCCATTCGATATTTACACATCACCAATGTACGAAATAGTTTATCTGTATCAAACATGTGTACTGTTTTTCTTGGTGATTCACAATTACAACTGTGACACCTTCATTACTGGTTTGTTGTCTTTTGCGACAGCACAATGTGATCTGCTCAGTGATACGTTGAGAAATTTGAAGGTGAATGAATTGAGTGGACGAGATGCGGCAAGAATGGAGAGGGAGCTTGTGCAATGTGTGAAGAGGCATAAGAAAATCTTCAGGTGATTTTATTTGAGGAAAAGGAGTTTGTGCTCAATTTCGCTTAGACGTTTTGTTAATGTAAGAAAGACATTGTACACTTACTGTGAGTGAAATTGTTAAAACATTTAAAAAAGGAGGACTCTATTAGCTGGTGCACTAAAAGAAAATCCAAATAATATTAATTCTTTTGGTGCTGGTACTTTTGAAACTGGTGCCAAAAGTCATCTATATGTCTATAGCTACTCAACTTAGGATGCTTTCCTTGTAGATTCATCAGCAAAGTTGAATATTGCTTCTCCAACAACCTATTCGAGCAATATTGTTGTAGTTTGATAACGTTTTGTACCACAATGTTCAAATTTTCACTTGTAAGTATTGTAGTGTAGTACCTATCCGTGTTCAAAAGCTTTCAACCTTTGTTTTTCCATCTACTGTATAAGAAGTTTACAGACGGAGCCGTTCACTGAAGAATTCTTCACAATAATATTCTACCAAACGAGTGTTTTCCTGCAAATGTTTGCATTCTGTTGGGCCGGCACCTTATTGACTACCAAAGTGAGTGAATAAATGAAAAGTAAAAGAATGTTTTTTTGGATAATGAAATTTTCATAGAGTAAATTAATTCATGTGGCAGCCTATTCAAGTGATTGGGCAAAAGCA
This sequence comes from Crioceris asparagi, assembly GCA_958507055.1. Classification (NCBI taxonomy): domain Eukaryota; kingdom Metazoa; phylum Arthropoda; class Insecta; order Coleoptera; family Chrysomelidae; genus Crioceris; species Crioceris asparagi. Next base: position 2,966,331 of record OY293829.1, read on the forward strand.
TCAAAAACGTTCAAGAAAAATTTATTAATTTTTATAAGAAATGCTCAGAGGCCATTCGTATTCAAGACAATTCTGTTTACCATTTCCCTGGACAGCTTTATGCAAGTGAGTAAACAAGTAACAATTTATGCCTGCAGAACTCAAGTTTCTGAAATCCTCTGGAACACCAGAATTTAATGACGACTTTGGTTGCAGCTTATGAAAAGTTCATTCTCCTACTTCACAGTTCTAACAACATTAGCCGAAAAGTAGAAGTTGGAGTATTATTGACAAATACAAAAATTGATGTAGGTTGAAAATAGTTGCTGGAAAATTCGAATAATAAAGAAAATACATTTAGAAAATACTGTTATGTCTATAGTTTATCATGTAAACTTACCTTAAACCTTACCTAAACCTTATTTGATATAGTTGTTTCTTGCATACTTCATTACTAACTTCTAGAATTATTAGATTTATTCTCGAACCATATTCAGGAATGTTGTTACTATTTATATTCAAAGATATTATACGGTGCGTATTTTATGAAGTATTTCCATTCTAAATGTTATCACTGTATCTTAGCAGGATTACCACGATTAGCTTGTTCCTGGTAAACAGCTAAGCTCGAAGATAAAATTCTCGTAATGATAGTCCCTCTCGCCATAAATGTGCGGTCTTCGTTTTTGTCAAAGAACAAACAGATAGAGATGGCGTTCATCTAATGGCTGTGGGTAAGCTGGAGTCTTGTTATTTTCATACAAGATTTCAAGATGATAATGCGCTAATCTGGGCTTGGAGAAACATCTTAATATAGTATATAGATGAACACCCCATAATTATAATGCTATCTATTCTAAGCCCCGTCGCAAACTTGATAGGTGTTACAAGTTTTAGATGTGTATCAGTGAGAATGTGGATGGCATCGCAGCTCCCCAACGGAGGAATTGATTTTGATTCCGTTTTTATTTTGTTGCAAAAAATGCAAGCCCAGATCCAGGAAATTAGAACACACTCGACTGGAAAAAATATCAATAAGCTATGGAGCATTTGCAGATGACGTGGTAATACTGTCTGAAAGTGAGAAAGACCTACAAACCAATTTAAACATATGGAACACGACATTGAAAGAAAATGGATTCAGAATATAGAAAAGCTGAAGTTTGTGATAGATGGACACCATATATAACAAGTAGATCATTTCCAATACCTAGGAGTAACTTCAGACGAAAAAGGGAAACAAGAAATAGATCTCAACACCAGAATACAGAAAGCCAATAAATTCTACTTCGCATTCAACAAAAAATGTATAAACAAAAAAGACATAAATAGAGATACAAAACACAAAGTTTTTGAACCGATATATAAACCAGTACTTACTTTTGGTTGCGAAACATGGGTATTGACAGAGCCGCAGAAAAGTAATATACAGGCGGCGGAAATGCGGTACTTGGGAAGAGTTAGAGGGGTCACCAAAAGAGACAGAATTAAAAATACAGATATAAGACGAGATCTGGAAATAAAACCAACCCTAGAATACGTTGAAGAGAGACAACTATCTTGGTGTGGACACCTGCAGAGGATGGACGAAAACAGACCAGTTAAGCGAGTATGGAGAGCTAGAATATAGAAGAATCGCAAAAGGGGCCGAACACCTGGGATAAAATAATCAAACAACTGCTGGAGAAGAGAGGGACGAACTGGAAAGATGCCACTGGACTAGCATACGACAGGAAGGAATGGAGAAAATAGGCTGCTTTCAGTGTCTTAAATTCAAAAGAGGCCGAAGTTTCTCAAGTATGCTAATATTAGGTGAGTGGGTTAGCAGAGATCTACTAACTATTCTTACATTTTTAATTTCAAATCGTTTGCACAATTTGTAAATTCTAGTTCTAGACGCTCCTAAGAAGAGATAAATTGGTGCAGATGTAAGCAGAGCTGGTACAAATATTGTTTTGCTGACATGAATTGACTGTTTTATTTGAATCATTTCCAGTAATTGTATGTTTCAATGGAAAAAGTAACGATAATATCTTCTTGGAAATGAATGACTAAATTAAATATTTTTGAAAGGAAGACAAAGTTCGTCACCTTCGGCATCAAAAGTTGAGATATATCTTATTTTTGCTCTTAAGTAAGTATTTTTTAAATATATTTTTTTAAGTAAATTTTAAACATGAAACTATATCTACCTCTAGACCCAAAAAATCTGAGCACTTGGTTTACGCTTTTGTTATTCGAATATTAAAAAAAAAATCAATATCGCAAACGTTATATTGGAAAATTTGGCAACATTAGAATTGACAGTTTTTAAACGTCAAACACACTGCACACGTCAATCATCAATTCGTTTAACCTTATTTTTTTCGCGAACTTGTATTTACTATTTTTACGCATATTTTTACTAATTTTGTGGGATGTTAGTGTTTAGTAGAATGCGGATGATTGTATATTATTTGGAATTGAAACGATACTTCAAAATCGAAAATTCCAGCTAAAACTGTAAGTCCTTAGAATACCATTTTTCTCTTTGTTTATTAACAATCTATCTACCAATGCTGGCAAAGAGAAGATGATTCGGTGAAGGGTGTTGTCAGGAGTAAAGTTGCTAAAACATTAGAAGATGCTCTAAACTAAAAAAAAAATATTTCACACTTTCGAGTGAAACATTAGTCGTGATAAATATTTTTTACAAGAAATTGGACCGATGTTATTAGTTGGTGCACTGAAAAGTATAAGATAATATTAATTCTATTGGTGCTATTACTTTTGAAGCTGTGCAATTGATAACTTTTGGCACCCAACTTCACAAGTACCAGCACCAATAGAACTAATAACGTCGGTCCAATTTTTTGTAAAAAATATTTATTTCATACTTTTTTTTAATTGAGATCTCAAAGTATCGCTTCAAAAATACGCTTAAGAATTTTATATGTTACCATTTTTACACCGATTTAACTCTTTCATGTAATTTTCCGTTTTCGAAAGAAATCGCCCTATCTACATAGCAAAAATCAGAAACTAACATGCCTCTATCTGAAAAACCGTAACTTTTTTGAAAAAAATTTCTATTTAAACGTTTCCGGATATTGTCCTATCTTTAATTATACCACCTCAGATTTTCCATTTTCGAGAAAATTTGCCCGTTTTCAGAGGGAAGTGGATTTTGGATTTGCGTTTTTATGAATTAGGGACCATTTCTCAATCTTTCTCTTTCAAATGAATCAAAAATCATCAAAATCGGAAATCGTTAACTATATAACTCCATTTGGGGTTCGTCGGTCAAAAAATAGCGTCTTTCGCCTCAATTTTATTAAAAGTTATGCTAACATACATCTACTTAAGCAAACATTTGATTTTTTAGGACTTCAATAGCAAAAGTCGCAAAACTAGTCGATCGTTCGCTCAATCAACTGGTCATCCGATCATTAGACAAGTTTCCTATAATTTTCTCATTATTATGGAAACGCAACAATCTCTCAATATTGAATTACACCCTATATGATTCATGATCTCCATATTATATTATCTTCTACATAAGTATATGTCTAGGAAGACGTAAGACGTAATACAGTATACATTTTATACGCCGCAACCAGCATAACTTTAAACAACTTCAAACTGACAACAGTCAGACGTACAGTAGTAGTTCTGTTTTCTGTAATAATATCAACATCCTTCTAGAGTTGGTGCATGTATGCTATCATGTAAATGTCTGCTTTAAATTTAACGAGTTTACGTTTTGTGAGTAGGAACCTATATTATATGGTGTTTGTTCGTGAATTGTATAATTAATTTCAGCTGTTTTTGCTCTTGTTTATGGAAAACTGTTTTTCTTGCAAATTAATGCGGTACCATATACTGGATCCGTTTAGTGTAATTTAAAAATAATAATAATAATTTAATTGAAAATGTGTTGCTAGAACGATTTTTAAATAAGGACTTGGAATAAATAAATTAAAAGAAATCCATGGCCAACTTTTCTATATGATGCACTAAACAGTATAAAAGATTCTTTGCAAAATTAAAATCTTTATGACTCCCAAATGATGAAGGCGATTCTAGCTTATTTGAGTTATTTATCCCACAATTTTTAGTGACCGTTGATTACTCACAAAGAATTGTTTTGTTTGAAGATGGAAAAATCGAACTTTGTGGACATCGTGCGAAGGATATCTACTATACCTAATTATATCACAAATAAAACACCAAATGTAGGTGTAGAATTTCGTTAGAACAAAAAAAATCACATGTTCCCAACTAAGGCTAAGGCTACAGGCACTTCGAAAATATCGCAAGGGTGGCGTGATGGTACAAGAGGCCCTTAACTCAGAGATCAGTTAGTTCATTAATGCAATAATAATTACTTCAGTTTAATTGGCATATACAACTTCACTGTTCAACGATTTGGCAATATACCCAGTTGACTCTGACATGAGAATGACAGAAAATATTGACCTCCTCAGAGCCCTATATACAGAACCTTCAAATTTACCAAGTATCTACAAATATTTCATGATATTACATGAACTATTAACTGTTTTTAGCAAATTTATTCTAAATTCACGACTTCTGCCCTGAGGAAGAAAATAAACATTCTCGAAAGTTCGGCTTAAATTAAAGAATTTTATTCATTATATATGACTGCATCCCCAAGAACATCTTTTTATTGAATATAAAACCAGTCAAGAATATAAAATCCTCTATACATCTATAATAAATTGTAAGAAGTATGTTTGTATGCACAAACTACTGCATGGAATTGAATGAAGTTTTTCTTTTCACCGATGTATTTCTAGAAGTCTAACTTAAGATATAGGCTAAATTTTATTGCGTCTGTCTTTCTGTATGTTTGTACACGTATCACGCAAGCACTGCTACATAGAATTTAATGCAATTTTCGCATATGTATTGCTAGAGGTTTAACTTAGAATATAGGTTCCATTTTACCAGTTCTGTCTCTCTGTCTGTATGTTGTTACACACAAAAACTACCGCATGGAATTGAATGCAGTTTCGACGTGCACGGAGTCGCGGGTAATAGCTAGTTTTTCACATAAAAGAAGAATCATCAAAATCATTAAACGTCCACTATGTGAAACGAGGTTACGTATAAAACAAATAAACAAACATACAGATAAAATTGGTAAATCTATTTGACCTACAAACTTGGCATTTTCTGTGTCTTGGAAATACATTTACTAATTACAAAATCTCAATTTTGAGTAGAGAATCTATTCTTTATTCAGTTCCGTATATAATAGCTCCTAACTTTCATGATGTTTTTCAGTTGCTTTACTCTTTGTTACTCAGTAGTGCAACTTAGCATATTTTCAATTACCAAATGGAATCTTCGACCTTGGGAACAACTTATTCAAGTCGCACTACTTAGTAGCAAAACACGTGACAAGTTTTCTTCTAAAACAACTAAAGAAAGTTATGCATGTCAGAAGATTTAAAGAACATCGAAAGAGCTTGGTATCCCACATTTTTCATTAGCAAAGTTGCCAGTACTAATCTTGCAGGTTCCTTTGTTCCTTCATATTTATGTTTTTTGCTGGGAACCATTTCTTAGGCACTTAATTTTATACTCACGAGATTCACAGTCCCTGTTTGAGGGTATATTGAGGTCCATGGCAGGACATTTTTCTCCTGTCATTCCATCCTGTCCAAATGCCTGTTTCACCGATAAATAGTCCATCGTCTTTTGTGGCCATCTGGATTGTAGTCATATAAGTGGTGGATATAATTTTTTCAGGAGGTCGTATCAGAGCCACGTTGTTCTTGAAATTGTGTGGCTCATAATTATCATGTATGAGGACATTTTTGTACGGAATCACAAGGCGTTTTTGAAGATTGTCAGAGACATCTAAATCAAGAGCACCAAATACCAATGTGACTTCTGTCCTTGAATTAAGAAAAGTTCCAGTTTGAAGGGCAATTCAGAAATAACAATGAAATATTAAAAAGATAGATCTTATATCAACACAGCTGGCAGTTGTGCATAGATTTTCATTGTTATGATCCCTTAGTATGGCAACAGTGTATGGATAGTTACTGGGTGATATTTCGATTCTTTTTCTTACAGCAGGTTCAAAATCTTTGTCACTCATAGCCACTGCACTACAAATCTAAAAATCACATATCAAAATATCTTCCTTTAGTATTAATAATTACTTTATCTAATATCAAATACGTTAATGTCTTAAGCAGTTCTTCAGAAACTCTACCTAGTTCTCGAACTGTAGAGATAAAATCTTCACCATGAAAAGATTATGTAATTTTGGTAAGACTGGCTTAAAAAATCTCAAAAATTATTATGAAATTAAGATGTGTTGGCTGGTCCACCTTTGGCACTTGAACAAATCAACGTTTTTATGAATAAAAATTTTAGCTGATCACCGAATTATACGTTTAGACTATTCTTAGCTATAATAGTTCGAAGCCCTAAACGTCAATATAATTGCTAGACTCCATTAACTACAAGAGTGGTTGGTACCCATGCTGCTGGACATTGTTTCTTAAATATTTATACTTCCATGACATGGCAAAAGAAGAAAGCATAAACTATAAATGAGAAGCATCCTCCAAATTACGTTGTCATTTTTAAAATACTTTTAATTGTTGACTATTTCTATTATTTCTCAAAATATGGCTATGGTATTGGCTGACTGGTGTTATTTGATCTTTTCCAGTTGAATCAAAAATCGTGAGTTAATGTTACAATCAAAACATCGATTCTTCTGGAGTGTCATGCCTTTATAATTTATCAGTGAAAATTAAATAATAAAGATAGTCTTTTGAGCAGTGTAATGGCATTTCAGAATAATAAAATAAACATAAACTACTACAGAAGAAAGATATAACTTTACATTTATAGCTCTCAATAATGTTTTAATGCGAGTATTAAAATCTATTAACCAAATCATAAGTATCGCACAAGGAACGGTTTTTATTATTCAATTATTCTGTTAAATACGCAATGTTGGGCAAGTCTGTTATTCCCTTCAATATTTGTCAATTAAATTAGATGCGAATAAATTCTGAATTATTATGTGAGCTCTCAAAGCTAGGGTGAAATTCAATAATTACGAAAACTTACTCAAATATTGGGACAAAATACAAATAAAATAAAATTTATCTATGTAAATTCGTTAACGACTCAAAATTTGTAATAAATGTTTGGCTGGCTCCTTCGTTTTATTATTCAATATTTTGAATAAACTAAAATGACGCGAGTTTTCAAAAGCCTGGCTGATTTAAAAAATAATTATTTGACAAAGACCACGTTTGTATAAAGATAAATTTCGATTCCAATATTTTGCTTGCCTAGGTATAAAGGGAATATTTGTTTTCAACAGATTTAGATAAAAGATTATCTCAGCCTCTTAATGAATAATGGTATATCATCACCTAAGAATAATGATCCTAGGTTTGATATGTTGGAGGCTTTTTAGAAAAAACAGAGGTAATTTTGTTTTGTTTTATAATTAACGTGAGTAAATTGAGTTTATTAATAATGAATACTTTTAACTACTCTATAGAAATTATATGATTTTCTATACATAATAAAATATATCTGTAGGGTCTTTTTTTCGATATTCGGGTACTACCTGAAAATAATTCATATTATTCATAGTTAAACCTTATATCCTGTTAAAATATAGGATAAGTGTTATCTTGGGCAAGTGCTTGATTTCTGAAGTAGGACTCAGAAACAACTGCATGAATTAAATAGAAATAATAGTACCGGTGGCGACATCTGTTGCTGAATTGTTAATACACACGCTCACAAATTACTCAAGTTCATACCTCTCCTGGATAACTGATGCTACAAAATTAACGGTTCCACGAGAAAACTTTGCCGCAACAACGTCGCGACCAAAACTTTGCCACATCAAAACGTCGCCACGCCAAAACGTTGCGGGTTTAAAGGTCGTAATAACTGAAAGTCGCCGTCAACAACATAGTGACAAAAAAGTCGCCGTACAAAATTATCGCCATATCAGTCAGCAGCAGTTTTCTATCAAGCCTTGATTAATTAAGATCGATATAAAGTTAATGTTCATATTTTCCTTGCAAGCAATCTTCTTTCTTACTTTCTTGACATTTTTGCAGACAATTTGACAGATTTTATATTTAATTTAGGGAACAGAAAATTTTAGTCCATTAACATTCTCGCCTTTGCTACATTATCGGCAATTAATATCCAAATTTAAGAAATAGGTAGACATTTTAAAAAGTTCGGAAATCAAAACAACAACTTTCTTGGTCAAATAAAATCTTTCATATAATTTCAGGAATGGTTGTAATTTATTTTCCCTATATACATCAGCTCCTTCTAATGAGAGCATTTGGAAAGCTGTACCTTTACATCTCACCTGATAATTTCTGGCATATACAATTAATATCGTGTACCCCAAGTCTCATCCAGACCATCTTATACCCAGCAATCAGAACTAAAGCAGAAACTTGCCAAGAGTTGACGACCGTGACTCCTGATTTATTACATTGAAAACGTACCAGACTTCTGTTGGATACATCATACTTTTTATATCTCAGAGAACGAAAGAAAATAGAGTTTACATTAATTTCACATAATTGGTAACATCTTCACATTGACAACAATCAGTAGTTCTATTTTCAGGGCTCTTTCTTAACAATTGTAAAAATAATTTCCGACGTTTTTTCTCTTATTGGATAGCAGGATAGCTACCCTGTCGCAAATTAAGTTTCTGCTACATTTCTGAATATTCTGATAGAATAAGTTTACAGCAAATGTAATAACCAATTAACTGCAATGATATTTTATTTCCAGAAAAATATTTCAAATACAATATTATCGTCACAGATAAATTAGCTAGTTTCACTAGTAGCTGTCATTTCAGTTGTTGTTGATTGCGTTTGTAATGTTACTGTCTCAGTTTGACCTCCATCTTCAGTGGTTGGTGATGTTTCATTGACTTCGATTACGAGTTCTGGAGGCTTTGTTTGCATTCGAGTTGTTTCTTTGACAAAACTTTCATTGCCTTCACTAATTCCAGTGGTGTTTGAGTCATCAGATGGATCTTTGGATGCATCATTTTCAAGAGCAGGTGTGTCCACTGGTTTCACCATCGGATTCGTTTCTAATGCCGGAGTCTTTGATTCATCTTCAGCTACGTTCTTCTGGTCCGTCGCAGGCTGGGATGTTGTCGCAGCAGCAATAGCTTTGGTTGAACTGTTGATTTTCTTCTGTATCCATTCAAAATAGTCTGACAGACGTACGAAAACAAAGGGACTGCCAAGGACCCAGCTGGATCGACTGAGGAGGCCCACGACTTTCCTATATTTCGGCACCATAAGTGGACTTCCCATATGAACAACGAATTTCTTTGATAGGAAACCAAAGAATACGGTTGGTTCAAATCCACACATCTCTTTGTTATTCACAGAAAGGAAGACGCTGTAATGTTAAACACAAATGCTAAGATGTATGCCACAATATGTAGCCAGCAATATTTTGGATAAACTTTTCTTCCATTGATTATCCAGGATATAAAAGGCTAACAATTATATTAATACAGGCGTACTTGACATCAAGGAAGCTTGCACATTATTAGTTTAAGGTTTTTGAACTTACGATCTACAGTTCCTGTTTGAGGGTATATTGAGGTCCATGGCAAACATCTTCCTCTTGTCATTCCATCCTGTCAAAATACCTTTCTCACCGATAAACAATCCATCATCCTTTGTTGCCAACTGAATTGTGGATATATAATGAGTTGATTTAATTTTTTCGGGAAGTCGTATCAGGGCCAGGTTGTTCTCGAAACTCTGTGGGTCATAGCCTTCGTGTATGAAAATATTTTTGAAGGGAATATCAACGCGTTTCTGGAGATTGTCAGAGACGTCCAAGTCAAGAACACCAAAAGCCAATGTTACTTCTGTCCTAGAATTTGTATAAGTAACATATTAAACACTCGAGCGAAGATTGAGAAGTTCAAGGAAAAATCTACAAACATGTAAAATGAAATGAAGTTACTTGAATAAATATGAAAGCATTAAAGTAATAATAGAATAAAGTAAGTATTAAAGTTGGTCAAGAGTCTCATATTGCTTATAATCATCTCTTCGTACCAACTTCAAAATTCCTATGATTCTTACATTATTTATTGTTATTATATTCTTTTTAGTGCATTATTTCATGAAGTCGGTCCTGGTTTCTCTGAGTTATTTATTTAAAACAAAAATAGCTACGGTTATTTGACTCAAATACAATAAAGCTAGACTGGTATTAGATTAATCTTTTGACTTTATGAAGGAATAGATGTTTTTTTTTTTTTTGAAAATTTGAAATTGAAAATTGAATTGAATAGAAATACTCACATATCTACACAATTGGCAGTTGTGACAACCCATTCGTCTCCAATAAGAGCTCCTGCACACAGACTATATCTGTTACGATTTCTTATTACGGCAACAGTATATGGATAGTTGTTGGGTGATACTTCGATTCTTTTTCTGACTGCTGCTTCGAAATCATCGTCACCCATCGAGACTGCACTACAAATCTGAAAATAGAGTCAATCAAAACTAATTTTTCTTACCGAAGAAGTATACAAATTCGATAGTTTTTTAACGACGAACCAAACGGTGGAAGTTCGACTGTACCTATGTCTACATTTTGTTTTTTGTATTTTTATAGATGTTTGCGCCCTATAAATAGAAACTTGAGCTCCGATTTTCATGACTCTTTTTTCCTTTGATAGACACGTATGTGAAGTTATATTAGATAATTAGATTTCACTATTTCAACTTGATTTTTTCATATGAGAACACCAGAATAATCGAGTTCTAGCACCTATGACAAGTTCTCGTCGATCTAGCGATTATAAATGATGAAGAAAATATCCATTCAAGTTCGCGAAAAGCGTTCTCGTCCCTAACATTTTCAGAAAAATATCAAATCACTGTTGTTGCTAAGAAAACTTTTCAACTATGAGATGCTGTTGTTCTATGACGAGTTCTCGTCGATATGGCGACTCTTAATGATGGAGAAAGAATCCATTCAAGTACTCGTGAAGAGTTCTCGTCTCTAACGTTTTTAGAAATATAGTGAGTTTTTTCTAGAACTAGAACTCTTCACAAACACTTGAATGGATACTTTTTACATCAATCAGAATCGCTTTATCGACGAGAAATCGTCAAAGAACGACTGTATCTCATAGTTCAAAACTTTTTTAACAACAATAGTGATTTGAATTGTTTTTAAAAATGTTGAGATGCCAACTTCACATACGTTTGATAGACGACTATTGAGAATTGATCACATATTGAATAAATCGAAATTCAACTTGTTTCTTCCTTAAAAACTTCTCCCAACGGGAGCGGAGGGGGAAATTTTTTTTGCAAATCCAAAATTTGAGACGACAAAAATAAAAAAACTCAAATACCAAAAATGAACTTATAAGATTTCATCAAAAGTTGTAGGGCATCCTTTCTGTAGGTTGGTATAGTACCCAAATAAATGAAGTTCATAAAGTTGGCTTTATCCCTACAACTTTTTTCTAATAAAAAATTGTACTCACAAATCCCGCCAGTAGAAAAACACTTAAACTTTTAATGGGACACATCCTCTGACTCAAAGTAGTTTTCATTATGAATGCTATTCAATGTTTTTTTGTTATTTATAGTTGAAATTTCTGGAACTATGACTATGAGCTGCCGACTGCTATGCATCATTCTCGTTGAATCAACAATACGTATTTATATATAGATGTATATACGGTTAGTCTACATACAGGGTGTTCATTTTAAAGCTACCATATCCTCAGCTCAGCTCAAAGTGTAAATATCAATAAAGAAATCACTAAAATACGTCAGAAAAATATATAGGTGGGGCATATCTCAAGAGAAATTCGACTGATAGTTTATCTGAACGCTATTGACATATGATTTTCTGAAATTGGACGATTTGTTTTTGGAAAAAATGAGGGAAGACAGGTTATCTATGAAGTTCCTTCCCTAGATGGTCATTAGTCTACGCTAAGAAAAAGTTTATGCGATGAAGGCGCTACACTAGTCAGTTTCATTTCTTTAATTACTTAGCGCTGGCAGCTGCTATCTAGTGAACTATTCTTGGCTTTCTTTAAATGCATTGGCCGTTTTTTTATTAAATGCCAAAAAAATAAAGAGGTCTAAAGGAATGGGGCTATTCTTTTTAGAAAGTTGCCATTCTCGATATTATTTGTTTCATTTTGCAGGGATTTCTTCCATTTCATGAGATCCGAGTGTGATGTTGCGAAATGGACACCCTGTATATGTTAATACGCATCAATACTTCCCGATTTTCACGCCATGATACTTTATCAGTGAAAATGTGATAATAAAGTTAGTTTTTTCCAACCACTGTAATGACATTCTAACATGATAAAAGAATCATAAACTCCCTTGAGCGCAAGTATAATAGCCTTATTTTTATAACGCTCATAATGTTTATATGCAAATATTAAAATCTAATCACCAAATCGTAGTCTCGCACAACTAACACTTTTTATTATTCAATTATTTGATAACCTCGTAATGTCGGGTGGGTACCACATTCAATTTCTTCTTTATTTTTATTGAAATAAAAACTGGAGGCTTATCTGGAATTATTATATCAGGAATCATAGCAGGAAAACAAACGCATTTCCAAAAAAGCTCACCAAGCATTGTGATTTTATGTAAATTTGAGCCAAAAAGTTCTGTAAGAAGGAAGTTCTAGATTTGGATAATTTAATTATTGTGACTTTGATAAAAACAGGAACCTGGCGCAACTGCAGGTGAACAAAGAAAAATATTTTTCATATTTTACTGTTAAGAAATTGAATTTTTGTTAGATACTGTTTAGAGGATCGATAAATGAACCGAAAATAGTTTTCATTTTGAATTACTAGATGATGCTCTTCATTTAATAATGACAAAATTTTTAATTCCACAATTAATTTATTTATGACCCTAAATAGAAAAAAGCTAATTTTTCTATAAAGTAGTAGAAATATCTGAAAATAATATAGTTATCTTCGTTATTATTTATTAAGCATGTATTATGTCTATTTAAATATTAATTTTCTTTAAATATCTGGTTATCGAATTGTGCTTTTAGGTAAGTCATTTAAATCTAAATCTAAATATAGAAAAGGTAATATTTTTTATATTTTTATCTCTATTTTAACAATTGAAAAAGACCTCATATGTTCGAAACGTTTTGTTTTTAAAATTTTCTCATGATCCTATAAAATAAATGACACATTTCCCAACAAATAAACCCAAATAATTTATCAAAACACAGCCCGTACCCCAAGGAACCTAAAGAAAATTTTGAGCATCTATTTCTCTAATATATTATATACGAGTAACGACTTTTCGTATGACCACAAAAATCTCGAAAACTACTTATCCGATTATGATTTTTTTTTTATTGAATTTTCTATATTTGCGTGGGTGACGTAGGTTATATTTTATGTGTGTCTGGGCCTCCTAAGTTGAGGGTTCCATATGTGTCATTCCCGAAGAAGTATCTCTGAGCTCTATGGCTGAATTTTCGTGGATTTTTAAATAGTTTTTATTACTTTCGGTTCTTGTATCAATGGACTCTAGAGACTTGAAATTTCGAATTCGAACTTAGATCGCAGACATCTCGCCGCCTGTTAAGCTCCAAGTGTGATCCAATATTGGTAATTATAATTATCTCATTCAATCTCATTCAATCAAGATCATTATTTTGTCGACATGGAACGACAATGGGATCCGTCACTGGAATTACGCACGAGCATGGAGCGTATATATACGTCTCGTTCTCTGGTATATAGGTACTTTCTGGAAGATCGTCTATGGTTATGTCGCAATTGTCAGACGTCAGACGTTGTTAATTTAAAGTTTAATTTTGTGTTGTGGTAGACAAACAGTAATTTGTTATGGAATTGCTGTTGCTGGCAAACACATGTACATAAGTATAGTTAAAATCGAGAAAAGGATAGCAATAGTAGGTACTCATCGGTACGGTTTAAATCTTAAATGCCCAATAAAAACTATTTTTAATTTTTTTTCAAAAATTTCACTTGTTCGGTATATATTCTCGAGTAGTGGACTGTTTTGTGAGAATCTGTCAGTGCGACTGGAATTTAAAAGTGAAGGGTTCCATACCGGAAAATCCACAAGACATATGTAGGAAAAATTATCATGTTGTTCTCTCTGGGTGCATATATGTGGATTGATCTGGGTTGGTGTTCGGACGGAATCTACGAAAGTGTTTGCCCAGGAAGTGCCAGGTAAAACAGCTAGTATATTATATTTAAATCTGTAATGTGATTACGTCATCAGATAGGGCCTTTCTATTGACCTTCCTACAACATTTGACAATTTCCATTTAGTTTTCCGAACACGATTACCAAACTTACATACGCGTCGACTCTGTTATTGATATCAGATTAATGCAGGGCGTAAAATAACAAAGCTAGCACCTACTTCTGATATAACCGGAAGCGCAACTAAACTGAAATCATCGTAGACTAAATTTTGATTGCTTCTAACCCTAGTTGCCCCAAAACCGATTATGGACTTCTCGCTGGGCCACCCTGTATTGCCTGTTTGTACTACAATATCAAAAAAACAATTACAGATACTAGTGATTGCCAGGTAATCGAAATTCAACCGCAATTCAGTAAACACGAGTTCTAATATTATTGAGGTGTTTCTGTCAAAAATTATAAAATAACTGGATATAAGTCTTTGTATTCTGATTATCAATTTCATTTAAGAATTATAAAAATGATATGATCAGGAATCGAGCAAGGTCAGCTGTAAGCTTCCTGAATAAGTTTCAAAGTATTCTCTTTACGTATTAATATAAAAAAAATTCTAACGATTTCTTTCTGTTTTCTTAAAATAAACCTCATCCAAGTGAGTGAATTAAGGTTTTTTTGTTTTCTTTTCATTTAGAATGGGATAGTCAAGATAACAAGAGTTTTAAAATAGTTTATTTATTATTCTCAACCTACTCGAATAGAACATTTATTCTCTTCTAGCTAATATATCTCATTTATCTTTTGTTGTCTTATTTGTCACCGAATTATTATCAGTTGCAGTGCTCTTTAACTCAGTACCTCCATCACTTCCTGTTACTGGATCTGTAACGGTATTTACAATTTGCTCTGCTGCATTTTCTACAGTAGCTACCATATCACTCGTCATGTCACCCTTATTGCCAGTGGAATTTGGCTTCACCGGATTTATTTTATCTTCTTTTGTAGAAATAATTTTCGCCTCAACCTTTTCTAAACTGTTACTCCCCGAGTCAGTGTTTTCTACTTTTACTTCAGCGGTATTTGATTTAGTGCTCACTATATTCTCTTGTGTACCCAAGCTCTTGTCATTTTTCTCTATTTCATCTTTTTCGACTTTACTTGGAATTTTGTTAGCTGAATTTGTCTTTTCGGCTGTTACTTCTGCATTATCGTCCACTGCAGCTATATCTTTGGTCGAGCTTTTATCCTTTTTCGGAGATTCTACCCCCTTAATTGTTCCTTCACTTTTCTCAATTGTTGATTTACTTTTCACTACACTCTCTTCCGTTTTAGTCCTTGTTGTTTTGTCACTCTTTCCAGTTTTTTCTTTAATTAAACTGTCATCGATCTTTGGAACTTTCTCCTCTTTGATATTACTTGGAGTGGTGTTTTTAGTATTAGTTGATTCTGCTTTTGTTTCTGTTCTAATTTTTCCATTTTCATCCTTTCCTTTCTTGAGTGTTTTCTCCTTGATTTTATCTGAAATGGTACTCAACAAACGAGCTGCTGCACTTCTTACTTGTGTCACATTTATCTTAATAATACTTTCAGATACATCTTTATTTAATGCTTCAACAGTCTTGTCAACACTTGCGTCAGAACTTTTCTTCTCTTCAACGATACTGGACTGGTTATTATCCGGAACAGCTTTCTCTGTTTTTGGTTTCTCACTCGGCTTAGACTCTTCCTTTTCTGTGACCTTGTCATTTTCTTCAACGTTTGATGCTGAAATCTTTTTCTCTGATTTTGTTCCGGAAATGTTTGGATCTAAATTCACTCTGGCTTCAGTTGAGTTTTTATCCAGTTTTGATAATTTTCTATCACGTTTTTCCTCCACTTCCTCTTTTGCCAGAATAGTATTATTTGCTGCCATTATTTCCGTATTTCTTGGTGCATTGGTCAGATCAGATTTGATTTCTTTGGTGATTTTGACTTTTTCAACCTTTTGAATTATTTTTTTACTGCTATCAACCTTTTCCACTATTGTTTCACGACCTTTGTTTTGTGCTACATCTCCATTATTTTCCTCTTTAGCCTTACCTTCTGAATTATTACCGTCCTTTCCATTACCACTTTTATTTACAGCCTTGTCCTCCAACGTTTTTCCTTGCATTATACTCTTGATCCACTTTCCAAACGGAGCAACTTTGTACAGCCTAATTAACCGTCCATTGAATCTCCTTCTCACCATTCCTATGAGCTTGTTATCAGCCACTAATGGACTGCCAATATTTGCAGGTATTCTACCCAAAGAAGTAGAATTACTTGCTTTGGTTTCTCGACCACATATTTCCACAGCCGGATTCCTGGACCTGTATAAGAAATATTTTAGAAATAATTTCATTGTCTATTCAAAAAATATCAGCACTATATAATTATGTTTGAAACATTAGTCCCTATGTTAAGCTACTGCATTTGGTGAGAGTAAAGATCTACTTTGTGAGTGTTTCCAAAAGAATCTCAGTCAGAAGACTTGAATAACCTTTCTCAAAAATGCTAAACTTACTTCACACAAAAATGGATCGGTATCATTTCAATGGCAATTGAATACATTTTCTTATTTTTCGCTACTGTACTGATAACACCACTTTTTCCTACATAACTATCCTTCGATTCGGATTCAAATTCAATTGGTTTGATTTTACTACCAATGATTAAATTCTTTTCTAATTTCAGGAGAGCCAAATTTCTTGTTTTGCTGTAGAATTTGTTCTCTTCAGGAATTTTTATTAGGACATCGTCTATATTATCACCATTCAAATTGGAAATACCAACAGCAACTGATGTTCTCCTTCTGAAATCGAAGTGGATTAGTTGAAATTGTAGATTAATAGCTTATTCGGTTTACGTTCGACGATAGTGAGAGTAGGAGTCGAACATGACCCGAGCAAAAGCGATTATGCACGAGTTGACAATTGATGTATATTGCAAGTGATATCCACAGCCATTCTTAAGTTTTCGTTGAAAAAAATTGAGACATGTGAATATATATTCGGGCATAATTGCCGGTGCTCGGGTTGTCTTCGGTTCCGCTCTGATCATCGCCAAACATAAACCGAATAAGCTATAAGCTTCTTATTTTTTTGTTTGACAAAATATTTTTTTCATATAACTACAAACCTGATAACGCAAGAAACGGTAGTTAAAATATATTCACTGGATATGAGAGCTCCACCACAAACATCAAACAGGTTATTATTTCCCAAGATGATTACATGATATGGATGATTTTCAATTTTTGCTTGTTTAAGCTCAACATTTTCAATGTGAGCACTAACAGTGCCGTTGTCAATACTAGTAGATCCCTAGAAAAATAAGCTGTGTATCATCTCCGACTCCTTCTAAAGCGAATCCATCCATCAGTTGTTTTAGTTAAAATAATTAAATAACTTAGAATTTGCACTCACTGAGGATTTTACAAAAATTCATAAGAAACGAATTAGATATACTCACAACAAAAGATACGATTACAGTGCACATAACGAATCGTATTGTAAGAACCATTTTGTATGTTTTATGACCCAGAAGTGACTGACGCTTAAACAAATTCGTTTATTTATAACCAAAGAACAGGGGACCATTTCAGATAAGCTTTGATTGCAATTTGAAAATTAGATAGGTTAATAAATTTTTTATTGGTATTGCCCCATAGTATACAAACGCCCACCATATTTTTATTGAAAAATTATCTTTCTGAATAATTTAAATGAAAAAATCTGGTGTGTCCACTCACACGACTTTCTTACCGCTCGCAGGCAAATTCCAGTGAATGAAAAATTTTACACTATTACAATACTCTCCTTACATAGTGACGATAATAGCGGTAGTAAAGAAAAAATCCTCTGGTGAAATCGTACTACCACTCATTTTTTTCAGCATGTCAAGACAAACAACAATGGTCATGTAACATTTTTTCGCAAGATGAAACGTTTAGACAGAATCTGAAGAAACATGTGGAAAATACTGAATTTTATTCAGGCATAACTTTTTTTTGAGCTTTTTCTCAGAGATGGCGCTATATGTAGGTAGTTAAGAGCTCTTAGAAGAATACTTAAGGCAAGTTTAATCAAAATCCTTAGAGCCGTCTTAAAAGGAGAATGTTTTTTGTTCAATATACAATCAATATAATCAAGTATGTTTATCTGTCTACCTGCTATTATACTTTATGAACAACTTTAGTTGATTGAATTGATTAATTATTCTTAGAACTTTACCAAAGAATCATTCTCGACAACTTGGTATTCAACATAATCCCAGGTGTCTGCGTAAAATGATTCCCGCCCCTATTTTGGAAAAGTTCTAGGTAGATTGAAATGACAAAGATAACTTGTTGAAGATAGTTTATTCATGTATTCTTAGATATACAAAATAATAGTTATTTGATTCAAGATCAAATTATTCTCATATAGATTTTCGTTTTACACAGCACAAGTTTAGCTGATACAGGCCTTCATAATCAATATCAAACATCTTCTAAGATATACAGTTTTACTAGAAGCTAATAAAGATATAAATTATGCTCAATTTAAATACCTAGATGTTTCTCTCCTGGTATCCTTGTACCTATACAAATTAAAAGTGAATCCATCCTGCTCATATTATTCAAAAAACCTTTTCAACAAGAACAACAATTTGATGAAGTATTTTACTTTATTTAAGGACTACATTACAAGTAACATTTTGCTCCATTATTTCCTATTTGCCTGTCAATCATTAGTCGCATCTGTCTCAGCTGTCTCTTCAGTCACGCTACCCCCACCGGCCCCACCTGCCCCACCTCTTCCACCTTTTCCACCAGCTCCTCCTCGTCCACCTTTTGCACCAGCACCGTCTCTACCATCCATTGCTCTTGTCACACTTGAGCCCCCTGTTCTTCCTGTCCCACCTTCTGCATCTGTCTCATCTGTCCCTTCTGTCTCATCTGTCACACTACCCCCACCGGCCCCACCTGCCCCACCTCTTCCACCTTTTCCACCAGCTCCTCCTCGTCCACCTTTTGCACCAGCACCGTCTCTACCATCCATTGTTCTTGTCACACCTGAGCCATCTTTTCCCCCGGTCCCACCTGTTGTATCTGTATCATCTGTCCCATCTGTCTCATCTACCGCCCTACCCCCACCAGCCCCTCCTGACCCAACTCTTCCGCCTATTCCACCAGCTCCTCCTCGTCCACCTTTTGCACCAGCCCCATCTTCACCATCTATGGCTCTTTTCACACCTGAGCCACCTGTTCTATCGATCGTACTACCACCACCTGCCCCACCAGTTCCACCTTTTGCACCTGATCCACCTGATCCACCTGACCCACCTCTTCCACCTTTACCACCTGCTCCTCCTCGTCCACCTTTCGCACCAGCTCCGTCTGTACCATCCATTGCTCTTGTTACACCTGAGCCACCTGTTACACCTCTTCCAGGTGTCTCTCCTGCCTTTGTTTCACCTTTGCCACCTATTCCAGCTATCCTACCTATTCCAGTTATCCGATCTGCTCCTCCTATCCTATCAATTACATCTATCTCAACTACAGCACCTGTCGACTTGTGATCTTCTCTTACCATGAAATGAAATTGTATATATCTGGAATTATTACGGGATAGTCAACTAAGACTTTTCTACCAACACAATGCCAACTAAAAGTCCAGTAAACGAATGTAATACGAGGCTTCCAATTTGTATTTTATTGGGTGCTAATCTCGGCATCAGTGCTCAACAGGATATTCTACGGACAGCAATATTTAGATTTATTCAGGTAGATAATATGGCTAGGAAGTATACTCATGCAACACAATGCACTCTTTAAAAAGTAAAATAAAAAATGATCGACTGAACACGTTACATACCAAGCAGCACCACCATATTTCGTCTGTATATTTTCATTTTCAAATTGAGGTATCAAAAAGACTTCTAACTACGTACCCATCTGACACATACGAAACTAAAGTTCCTTCAAACTGACATTAAATATCTCTCATCTATATACAAAGTATATTTTAAGCTTACTGAATCGAAACATTTGAGTTTCAAGTATAAAAGGTAAAGAAAAAAGGTCTTGGTTTGTAGTATCTAATGACTATAGAATATAATGAGAAGTCTTGTTATTTCAGTCAGCTTCTTTGATAATTAGATTGAAAAGCCAACGCCAAATGAGACTAATGTGAAGAAAGAATTTGTGACGTCCTCCGTAGGCAGATACTCTACCAACCGCAAGCTTGCCATACCCTTTGAAAGAGCGCGCTAGCAATGTTTCACCTTATGATCTTCAGCTAAAAATAGTTACTCTTTCATAGACCGCGTTTGCCCTATTACTCCTCCTATTACTTAGTCGGTCTGAGAGAATTTTGCTAATCAGTTTATTTAGATCATTCTGTACATGTATCATAGAATGTAGTGCATATGGAATATACCGAACCAAAAAAGTTTTTGTTTGCTGGATATAGAATTACGTCATGCAATCATGTACCAGTGGTGTGAATAAATGAAATCTGATTCTAGATGTTAATTTAGTGATTCAATTTAAAAAATATAAAGAATCTTCGTCCTCAAATTTGTTTCTGCAACATATCAAATGCCTTCACAGTATTGCTTATCCAATAAAACTATCAAATTTCTGTAATATTTGAATATATTTCCAAAATGAAATAATTGAATTATCATCAATTGTATTATTTTCTCCTTCATGTGCTTCTAAGCTAACTGTGATCTTTCACTTGCATCCATTGACTCTCCAAGCTTCTTTTCCGATTTTGGTAGTGTGCTTGGTGGTGAGGTTTTTGTGGTATCTTCTAGCCATGCTATGAAATTGTGAATGTCGCAGATTATTATGCGATAATCACCATAAACCCTTCTGTTAACAATTCCTACCAATAGCCCTGTACGTGAGTTCACTACTGGGCTACCAATGTTGATGCTATTGTACACATTTGGATGCCAATCCCCTAAGCGCTTGACGCAGAATTCAGAATCTCTGAGTAATCCATAGTATATTCTGTGAAAATTGATAGTTTTACAATTATCTGAGATACACCTTAGTAGCAATGAACATAAAATAAGACGGAAGGAAAGTCAGAGAAGGAATATAGAGTGACATTTTATAGAAATTAATGAGGAGATCAAGGTTTGAAGAGCCAAGAAGAAGAACAATAATTGGCCAGACTTAGGCCCTACGGTGCTGATACATATAAAAATTAATCAGCAACAGCATGTTTTGTTCACTTGGAATGCATCTTTGGAAAGCTATTGAATAAACTAAAGCGTGTTCCTTAATGTAAACCAACATCTGGGCCAGTGTTAATTATGTTCTGAATATATCAGAAATATACCATTGACAAAAGATGTTTAAGCTTACAAAAGAAAAAGATAGCTACACACTGTGTATTGAAAAATAATCTACTTACCTGTTACATTCATCATCATCAATGATTTGTACCATACCAGCATACATTCTGTTCTCCTCATCCCATCCAGTGATAATTAAAGTACGTTCACTGCCAAAAGATTTTTCAGTCTCGTATTTAATCGATAGATCCTTAACTTTGTTTTTAACATCTGTTTTTGTTATCTTGATCAATGCTATTTGAGAACTTTTATCGATGAAAACATCTTTCAAAGATTCAACGGAGAAATCTATCTGGATATGATCAGCTAGCATCAAATCGGCAGCTTTTATCTTGACATCGAAAGCTCCACGGCTGTAAGATTTTTTATTAAAAAGAGAGGACCTACTCTCACACAATAAATACTTTGCTATTTTAAACGGTCAATAATAGTACCTAAATACGGTTAAACAACTTCGTTAAAGGGATATAGATATCAATTTGGTTGTATTTTTAAATAGTTTTTATTACTTTCGGTTCTTGTATCAATGGACTCCGCAGCGATTTCTCAGGCCCCATACGGTCTAGAGACTTGAAATTTCGAATTCGTACTTAGATCGCAGACATCTCGCCGCCTGTTAAGTGTGATCCAATATTGGTAATTAAAATTATCTCATTCAATCTCATTCAACCAAGATCATTATAATGTCGACATGGAACGACAATGGGATCCGTCACTGGAATTACGCACGAGCATGGAGCGTATATATACGTCTCGTTCTCTGGTATATAGGTACTTTCTGGAAGATCGTCTATGGTTATGTCGCAATTGTCAGACGTCAGACGTTGTTAATTTAAAGTTTAATTTTGTGTTGTGGTAGACAAACAGTAATTTGTTATGGAATTGCTGTTGCTGGCAAACACATATACATAAGTATAGTTAAAATCGAGAAAAGGATAGCAATAGTAGGTACTCATCGGTACGGTTTAAATCTTAAATGCCCAATAAAAACTATTTTTAATTTTTTTCAAAAATTTCACTTGTTGCTTTTTAGTGTATGGTCAAGCGATTTTCATAGTAAACTAGGACCGGTTCTGAGGATAAAATCTCATACCCGTACATCCTTAAAACTGGGCTGGTAAGAAATGGTCGGTTACTCTTTAAAAGCAAGTAAGATGATAATAGTATCAATCCGTAGAAATAATGGATCACACTGAATCAACTGTTAAAGGAAGATGATTGTCACATACAAATGGTAAAATTATTAAAGCCCTATACTATAAAACTAGTACTAAGAGGTGTTGTGGATATTTACCCACGAACACAGGATGCAGCAGTCAAGATGTATTCATTTTTAATGACAGCACCACCACAAATTTTTTGAAAATTTTTATCTCTTATTATCGCTACAGTATATGAATACTGAAAAGGATTGACATAAGAGCTTTTTCTTGATGCTGATGTTGTTTCATTGGACGTTTTATCGGCCAGTCCATGAGCTCCCTGAAAAAAAAATTTTGGTAGAGGTTATTTATATATATATATATATATATATATATATATAAAATGAATTGTAAATTCTTGACTGTCTAATTAATGATGATTTTTTAATGATTGGAGTTGCAGTCAAAATGCCAATAAAATTAAAACTCTTTAATCAATGTCGAGCTTTCGGTAACGCTTGTTACCTTCATCGGGACAAACTAAAATAACGAACAAATTAATTATAACAAAAAAATATTAATAATATGAACTACTTACAATCGTGAGATTAATGAAATTTACCAGCTACAAACATTTGTTATTATGCATTTAACTTTATGATTGAACTTTTATGTTTCATAATTACAAGTTACTATGGAATTACGCATACTAAGATCAATCTATGTATGTAGCTAATAAAAATGGAACACACTTCAGAAGTTAATCACAGGATATATCATTTAAAAAATGGATATAATATAAAAATATGGCATTATCTTGTATAATATATACAATATATATATATATACAAGATAATGCCATATTTTTATATTATATCCATTTTTTAAATGATATATCCTGTGATTAACTTCTGAAGTGTGCTCCATTTTTATTAGCTACATACATAGATTGATCTTAGTATGCGTAATTCCATAGTAACTTGTAATTATGAAACATAAAAGTTCAATCATAAAGTTAAATGCATAATAACAAATGTTTGTAGCTGGTAAATTTCATTAATCTCACGATTGTAAGTAGTTCATATTATTAATATTTTTTTGTTATAATTAATTTGTTCGTTATTTTAGTTTGTCCCGATGAAGGTAACAAGCGTTACCGAAAGCTCGACATTGATTAAAGAGTTTTAATTTTATTGGCATTTTGACTGCAACCCCAATCATTAAAAATTCATTATATATATATATATATATATATATATATATATATATATATATATATATATATATATATATATATATATATATATATATATATATATATATATATATATATATAAATAAAAAGATGTTCTTGGGGATGCAGTCATATATTCAATAAAATTCTTTGACTGAAGCCGAGCTTTCGAGAATGTTTATTCTCTTCTTCAGGGCAAAAATCGTGAATTTAGAATAAATTAACCAAATTATTATTATATATATATTTATATAAATAATGACATTTGTAATTGATGGATATGAAATCTTTCCTGTTTTTGGTTAATTTATTCTAAATTCACGATTTTTGCCCTGAAGAAGAGAATAAACATTCTCGAAAGCTCGGCTTCAGTCAAAGAATTTTATTGAATATATGACTGCATCCCCAAGAACATCTTTTTATTTATTATAAATCCAGTCAAGAATACAAAATCAATATATATATATATATATATATATATATATATATATATATATATATATATATTCCTGTTATTTTGAGATTTTTTTAACCTTTCAAGAATCAGTATTATTCTGAGAACTCAGCCATCGAGTAGACAATATGAAATGCTTTGGAAATGTTAGTTTTCACAGCAACCATAAGAAAAATGGGCGAGGTTTCTGGGCAGAATTTGTCCACATTTTTTATAATTACTTTTCATTTTTCGCTCAGCAACCATACCAACATATCGTGAGTTCGAAATTACTCTTAAATCTCAGTATTTACTGAATAAAATAGGAATATATATTTGGTTGCCCCCTTAATTGATGTTCCAATACTTTTTTCATATTCTTTTTTATCCAATACTGTACCTATCAATTAACAGTATCAAATTAGGCCTAAATACAACATTCAATCATACTGGAGATATCCAAACATTTTTTATCACAAAAAAATATGCATGCCACCTGATACAAAAGCAGTTTAGGTACTTCTCAAAATATTCTACTCGGTGTTCCTCAAGGGTATGTTTTGAGGCTACTAATTATCTAACGCTTTGTGTACGTACCCGTTGCGCTTTCACGCATTTGCAAGCTGTTTAATGGACAAAACAAAAATTGCTTATACTCACTCTTATGTGGATCAATAGTAAGAAACAAAATGAAGCGGCAATTGGTGACATTATTTGATCTTGAACGTTTATTCCGAAAATTTCATTCGTACCATTTGTTATATAGACACAGCTTATCAATATTTAAAAGTATCGTGATTTGACAATAACTTTATAATGACCACTAAATGAAATCATTAAAATTGTAATATAATTTTAATGTTTAGGGAATAAGTTTTGGGAGACATGAAAAATTATTATATTATAATATCATTTTATATTGAACGATATACGATAACCAATAACATTCTGACAAGTACATAAAAATGTATCTTCAATTCACTGCATCTGAAAAAATTGCAGTACGAGGGTCCCCACCCTGACGGTTCTGTATCACAGGGGGTTATAGCTAAAAAATCTAAAATATTGTTGGTTGAATTTAGATGATTACATTTTCTCAATTTGATGTGGCCACGTCATACTCTATGGGTAGCATGTTCATAAAGTCTAGATAAAAATGTGGACTAAGACCTTAACTAAAATATATATTTTTTTAGAAAATTCATAAATTGAGTTTATTATGAAGAATATGATTTCTATTATTATAAGAAACGACGGGCACCAAGGACATTTCTCTTTATTTATTATATAGGAATATTGATTCCTTAACTAGATCGTTAACTTTTTTTGTTATTTAACTTTGATTGTGTTGATTTTAAGTGCTTGAATTTATTTCAACATACTGTCATCGCTTGATAATCTATTATATTTCAATCAGCAGGAAATAATTGCATCAGCATTGCTTATCATATGAATAATATATATATAAATGCACACTCTATATTAGTATATATTTATTCAAGACAACTGTTCAAAAACATTCAACAACATCAAATTAACCCTTTCGTCCTTTATCTCCACCTCCTTCTTTGGTCAATACCGAATTGATCCATGCTGCGAAATCAGTAAGCCTATAAAATCGCACTGGGTAGCCATTCATTATCCACGAATCAGTGCTAACTATGCCGACCAGTGTCTTATCTTTTGGGTACATTAGAGGATCACCGACATTGACACGACTAAAAGCACTGGGACTGCAACCTTTCACATCCTTGGCACACATTTCCTGGTTATCGATGGTCAATCCCAATTTGGTGTAGGTGCTTTAAAGAGAATGATTGACTTTTATCGGAGAATTCCTAGTTAAAATACTCACTGCTTGCAATCATCGAAACCAATTTTGTTGAGGGCCCCAGCAAAGATTTTATTTCTTCGATCCCAGCCAGTTATGATGCCGACTTCATTTGCATAGAAACCTTCGCCGGTTCCCAGCTCGATTGCTTGGAGATTTTTCATTTGATCCGCCGATTTTTTCATCTTGATTAGAGCAATTTTCCTGCCACCATCATATTCAATTTGATTCATTTGTATCTTGATGCGAAATTGATTCATGTCTTGCAAGTGCAAGTCGTAAGCATTGAACACCACTTCCATGGGCTGCCCTCTAAAAAGTGATGGAAGACATTTTGCATTATATTGCTTTCTGAGAAGCTCTGAAATCAGTATTTTATTGCTTTGGGATCTCTTACTGGGGGACCTTACTGAGGCACTAGAATATACGTGTATTCTCGACTGCCATTTTCACCTTCAAACCTATCATCACGTCTACTTACTGTACATTAGCTAAACTGGCAGTGAGTAGCCCTCAAAATGGATTTTTAAATCTAAACCTATTTCTGCAAAGTAGACATCAAAATCTATACTACCCCAAATAATTTCAGAGCTTTTGTCTTGTTATAAGAGTACCGAATGTCACCTTTCAGGTACGGAAACCTTTAGTTAAATTTCTGTACTGCTTTATTTTAAAATCACTGAATACGATTGACCGTGAACATTTTGATGACAAATAAAATAGTTACTTACTGTAAAATATGAGGTTAGAATTTACCCCAAGAATAAAACTGGCTTTATTAGTTGGTGCAGTGGAAAATAATAATAATTCTTTTGAGGCTGGTGCCAAAATCTGTCCTATTTCAAATATATTTTTTTTAAATATTTGTTCAGTTTTCTTACCTAACAATACAGGAAGCAGCTGTAATGACGACAGAGTTTTTGAGAAGAGCCCCACCACATACATCATCGACATTGGTACCCCTCATTATGGCCACATTGTACGGATAGGAACCAGGGGGTACAGTATTACCCATTCGGGTTTTGGTTTCATTTGTTTTCTGAGCTTGATTTTCACACTATATATTATAAGAAAAATTGGGTGAGTTACTTTACAATTTACAATTACATTACCATTCAATTGGGATCGTATTCAACAGTTCACCAAATTTACCACATCTATTTACACAAATAATACTTTCGTTTCCAAAAATACGAAATCGTCACGAAAGTAAAGTCCATACATAAGTCTCTATTATGAAAGCCAAACTATATTGATACGATAAATATTGTACAGATGTGAAACATGCAGAAAGTTTTCTCAATTTATTTCTATCTCAACGTGACTCTTATACTCAATATTCTTGAAAGTCAATGCACTACATTGCCTTCTGAATTGCCAAATTTTTGTCACAGGAGATAAAACAACGATATACTAATTCAGTAAGCAACAGAACGTTTGAAGTAACTTTCATCGGACGTCAAATGTTAAAATGACTTTGAAAGAATTTTGGGTTACAGCGGTGGCGCAAATTCTGCTCAAACTAGATTCTATTTTACTAGCAACGTAGCTGTTTTTGTCACACTTTTCCTATTTTCCGATGTATATATAATTTGGCGCCTAATAAGGGTTGTTGATGTTAATTCAGTTTTCTGGGCGACTGCACTAGGGTTGTATGGTTTAATTTGATTAATAGTATATTTGATCCTATTCATTAACCTTATCACTATAATATTTGGGATCTGGGAGTGTTGGTATGGAAAGAAATAAAAAAGATAAATTAAAGATTACCACATAACACTCTAACCCAGGTTTACCATTGAATATGACAACTTTATCGATGAATTGTCCGGTGAGATTAATGAAGATTGAATCTTTTGTGGCACTCTTAAGAAGATCATGAATATAGTTTTCTAAATTATTCATCGATGAAATGCCAAGTTGGTTAATGTAATAGTGTAAACTATTTGTTGACTTAGTATGTACTCACCACAAATAAAACACATAGTGAAAAGATGATTGTTCTGGCAGTCAGCATTTTGATCAGTGTGCAGAAACCTCCGTAGAATGGTAAGATATATACCTTTCCGAAGTAATTTGTGAAAACAATAAAATATTAATAAATCCAGTATTCATGATACGAATTATAATTTGAATTTGATAACATTTATTTGTTACATAAAATTGTGGTCGAAAGATTTGTATTCAGTTTTATTAAAAATAATAAAAATATTTAATTATAAATTTTCCCATAAGATATCTCATACACTATGTATCAGCTTGGAGAAAATTTTATTTCAGCTCATAACCTTAAAAATTCATGTAATTAGCTTTGTAGAAAAGTTGCAAAATTCTTTGAACATACAATAATACTACTTTCCTCAACATCAACCAAGAAACTAAGCAATCTCATCGAAATTTAGACAGAGTATATAAGTATATAAGAGATTTTTTGACCATTTCTCGACGTATAACCAATAAAGGTATCGAAGCCAGATTAGTCTAATTCATTACTAAGATCCCGAATAGAGTTCGATCAAAATAAATAAATAATTTGTGCAAAATGGCCATTTTGGTATTTGTGGAATTTCAGTTAGTTTGGGCGAAGTGTCCATCAACGAATTTTGGGTAAAGTGTCCACCAACGAGTTTTGGATGAAGTGGACAGTTTGGGCAAAGTGTCCACCAACTAATTTTGGGCGAAGTATCCATATTGGGCTTTGTGGACTCCTAATTACATTGGGTGAAGTGGCTCTGGGAACTGTTAACAATACGAAATTTTAGGGCTAAGTGGTCTGTATATCATTTTGGGCGAAGTATCCATTGAGCGAGTTGAATGTGAATGTGATGATTTGATAATATGTTTTTCAAATCTTCAAATAATTTCTAGAGTATATAGGACCATATATGGGTCTGAGTAAAGGCTATATATGTAATTTGCTTTTCAACCATTGTTCGGTAAGCTGTGGTAAAAGCATACTTCTGTCAAATCATCAGTTAGGTTATAATTAGAATTAATTCAAATAAGTTTATATTTTGAAATTGTTTATTATTAAACAGCAATATCATATACAAAAATAATTTGTGCTAACTAATATAATATATTATATAAATATTCAAATATTTATATTGGCGCAAATCAATTTGATCAGCAGAATATGTCAATATAATATCATAATTATAATATAACGAAATTGATTTCGTATTAATTTCGATAGTATTATTTACTATCCATTGGAATAAAATGCTATAAAAAAATATAAATCTATATGCCTGTTTAGGGACATAAATAAGATGTCTGGATTAAATATTAGCAATACAAGAAGAATTTAATTTCTGTATCTAATGTTTGTATTTTTTATTGATGCAATATTTTTTTTTAATAAGAATTTTTTTAAAAAGTATTACAAATTAAAAAAATTATTAGGTAAATACTTATCCCCAAATTAGAATAGAATTAGTAATCTTTTTGTAATTTGAATAGATGATTTTAATAGAAGTAAAATTCAGAGAATTATCAAAAATATAAAGTTCCTACATTATCAAGTTTTTCAATCGAAACCAGTTAAAGTATGTTTCACTAAAGATGGTTCTAACTCAATGACAGTGCAGCTAAATTAGATTATCCAAACAGAATACAAATTGCTGGTTAACATTTTGAACAATCTCTTCGTAGCTGATAAATTAAATAAAAATTAGAATTTAAGTAACAAAACGTCGATTTTTTCACATCTTCTAAATCTTTCACGTGAATCTAAAATATAATCTATGTATATGCCAAGAAAGCGATATGACCTGACCATTGTTTCGAGTGCATTCCTTATTACAGATTCAGATCTGATTTGGTACGACCAGTTAAATCGGCAGATTTGAATCCTTTTGATTTCTTCTCGTGTGGATACTCGTAAAGTGAAGTAAGTATACTGGACTCGACCCACGAATTTCTAAGAGCATAAATATGAGCTTTACCGCAAATGTAATCGAAAACGTTCAAAAATCCTTCACTGATCACATTGGTAGTACCAGAATAATAATGGTACTCAATACAATGTTTTAGATATAATATTTTTGAAATTTTTCTTCACAGTTTCCTTAAATATGAATTATTCGTATTTACATTGTTATATTATTGTTAATGGTAAAAACATATGTTCTTTCTAGTTCCGGAATGATAAATGTGGGTTGTTATTAAAAAAAATTAATAAAATCATCTCAGGTTCCAAATACATCCATAAATTTTAGTTTGACCTCAAATTTCTCTAAAATATAAACAAAATTTGAATTGTTTGAGAGTTTTTTGTTTATACATAGCCCCATTCTATTTATTTTTTTGATTTATCAGCTACTTTACACTGGTTTTACTAACCACTTCGTCAATACCATCTACCATGAAACAACCTACTTATACAATTATTGTTACAAAACAAATATGTTGTTAAAAAACATCAAAACATATTGTATTATCATCAAATCAAAAGCAAATGTATTAAAAAAAAACTTCTTTGGTTGTACAGCCAGATGAATGAAGGTCACGATCATGTTATAAATTATGGAAAAATATTGCCAAAACTCCTTGTTATATTGAATGTAAATATACTATTAAATGGGCTCCCAAAAATGCTACCCGCCCCAGCGGTGCCACCACTGCTGCACAGTCCATCGTATGTGGGATGCTTTCTGCCACTCTGGCATTTCGAGGCGGGGATGCCAATCTCGTAGACGGGGCTGCCCAGGATGTTGCCAGAGATGCCATAATTGCATGCGAACAGTAGATAGTGCCATTTACGTCCTGACATGCCTGTATAGTAGGATAGGGAGCAACCGATTTCGGTTGTGTCTGCCCACACGACTTGTGTGTAGTGACCAATGTGAGCTTGCCTAAAAAAAAAAAATTCTGTCAATTCCACTCAGGCAGCTGAAATTGCATGGAATATAAAAATCGTCAGATCAAGTCGTTTGATGTTTCATTTTTTTTTTCAGCGTGCCAAGGCAAACAGTAATGATCATAGTCCATTTTGACCGGTTTAGGCAGAATATGAATAAACAAATTTGAATGTTTATCAGAGGATTGATAGCTTTTCCTGATTTATTTAACCGACGAACCAAACGGAGGAGGTATATCTATAATTCGATTGTACGAAAGTTTTACAAAGTTGGATTGACTCCCAAAAAAACAACACCCAGTATAGTCATTAATCTAAAATTTTGAACACCTATCAGTCATATTATCCTTAACATTTAACCAAAGACTTGCGTATTTTCATCCCCTGGCCTATGAGTAATAAAATAAAAACCGGAAAATAATTCAAACTTCGACGCCATTTTACTCCTTACGGAAGTGTTTTTGGAGTATGGTTTATGATACAAACTATCATTTTTTTGGTTAGTTCCATCGATGCCTGAAGTTATTCTAGTAAAACTTGAATCACCCTGTATATACCGTATAAATAACTTCAACATAAAACTACGTCTGACTCAGCCCAACTTAATAAATGACAAAAAAATCTTTTGTTTGAAAATGGTAAAAAAGCGCTTCTTAGTCAATGTGGGAACTATCTCTGCTAGACATTATCAATCAGTATACCCATAATAATAGTATTTTTATATAAGTATTCTGATCCTTTGTTAATAGAATTGAATACAAAGGTACTTAGAAAGTACTTAATCGATATATTTTTGAATCAAATGTTTCAAGAAATTATTTCTATACAAAACAATCTTGAAATAAAATCGTGAAACCATAAATTTGACATAGATTATATATTAACATTGTATGTATTTATTCAGAATTATTTTTGAGGTTATGTACATATTCACTCTGGTGTCAGTTTGTCGGTTCATCCTATATAGGTTATAAGATATTGAGGAGAATATGCCAAAAACGACCAACTCCATATCTTTTAAACTAATGAGGATAACATTTTGGAAAAAGGGCTATGCTTGATCATACTTTACAGGAAAACCTTACCGAGAGTCATTAGTACGGAACCCTGTCTATGCGAATCCCACTCGCACTTGATCAATTTGTCTTATTGTTTTAGAGCAAGCTGGGATAAAAAAAAGGTTTTGTGAAATAACATTTTGTATACTTATTCCAGTTTCAATATTCCCCCGCATCATAAGACAAGTTTTTTTTGTTCCTATAACTAAGATGAGATGCAAAAAAGACATACCTGATTCTTGTTTCTTGTACCCAGCTGGATTGGAATTGTGCTACTTCATTGTACCAAGCCAAAATTGAACTTTTTATTGTTTTGGCCACATCTAACTTGGCGACATTTGTTGAGCTTCTGTAACCAATATTTTGGCCCACATATTCGTATTCCGCTGAAACGAAATAACTATATCTGTAATTATTTCTGGCAGATGCATATATCCTAACTTTACATATATTTGGATGCCCTGTAAAATATTTCACCAATACAATGGCGTCGTATAATTGATATGTTCTCTTTTTGCTCCACTGATGTATCACTATCGATTAACAGTATCAAACTATGAATAAATTTAAGTTTAAACATTTTTATATTAGAAATAACGTGCCACGTATCTGCAAAGCACAAAACTTTTCATTTCTCAAAATATTTTATTCGGTGTTTCTCAGGGTTTTGTTTGGGAACACCGATAAAGATAATTTGTGAAATAAAAAGATTTGTGTCAAGACTTAGGTGTCACCCATATTTTTTTCTAATTTAAAAATGTAATATTAAAAAAAGAATAGCGAAAAAAGTATTGGCAAAAGTTTTGACAGGCCCAGGTATATTTTTTCTACTTTTTAAATAGAGTATCTTCAGTCTGTTACTTTATTGCTATTGTTGTTAAACAAAAAATATGTTCCGTATTGAAGTCATAAAAAAATATTTGGACAAACTCTGTCCAGGCTAATCATAATTTTTGTTATGGTCACTGTGAAAATTATTATCAAAGCATTTCATCCTCGATCGATCAAGTTGTTTGGAGTCAGCCCTCAGACTATACAACTCAATTTAGAAACAATACGGCTACTGACATCTACAGTTTAGTAGTTGCACTACACCGATGCTAGGGTAGAAACTAAGAAAGTTGCTTTTAAGATCGCTCAAGAAAAAGACACTGAATCTCAGCTGTTGGGTATGATACAAACAAACAGCACATTATTTTTTATTCACTAAAAACTCAGAAAATAGATGAACAAAAATGATCCCTTCGAAATTAGCATGGCATTGATTTGAAGTAGGAATATATTTTTTTGGTTATACCTACTGGGAAATCCCTGTACCTACATTAAATTTGAAATATATACTACATATAATTTGTCAGGCGATCATTATTTCAATATTATTGCGTGATGATATATCATAATATCAAC
The DNA here is from genome assembly GCA_958507055.1 of Crioceris asparagi. Taxonomy (NCBI): domain Eukaryota; kingdom Metazoa; phylum Arthropoda; class Insecta; order Coleoptera; family Chrysomelidae; genus Crioceris; species Crioceris asparagi. The sequence goes on from OY293829.1 coordinate 2,999,919, forward strand.
TATGACGAGTTTTGAATCTACGAATATTGTGCTTGAGATGGATTCAATGGAAAGATCGAGGTTGATGACGGAAAATCCAAATTATGATTATTCAAAGTCAGGTAAGTTGATTTTGATGTCTGTATATCAAAGTTGAGTATAACATAACCTCTAGGAGGAACGAGCTTCTTAGTTATTTTCGGCCAGGGAGTTAATCTGACTTTTTTTAATTATTAAAACGCGGATATATAAACAGTAATATCAGTCATATATTATACAATATGAACATACACAGTATTTTTCAATAAATTATAAAATTTGACCTATTCACATTTTTTACTGAAATTAGTATTAATGCTAATGAAAATTTGAATGGAACTCAATAAGTGATAGATTCGTTATCTTAAGAAACAGATAAGAAATATCGGAAATCTAAGACATATGATGCCGACTTAGACACTTATTTACCCTAGAATTACTTATGTATTTTGATTTTAATTTTATTTAAAAAACTATTTATTATAAAAAGTAGGTGGAGTTTTTTTTATATATCAGAATCCTCTAAAATAATTATCAAGTCGATCTTGAATAGCTTGGAAAGGGGAAATGTGTAATTGAATCATAGAATAGGGTTTCGAATACTCATTTACTTCTGTCGAAACTCTAGCGTTGTTGCCGGATTTATCAGTTTATCACCATATTCGCAACTTGCTGGTGAATTTACATGTACGAAGATTAGCCGCATTTTTTCCAGTAGGTATACTCAGTTTGGAGTAGACAAAATATACTTACCAGTTCTTCTGCAGACATCATGAGGTGGATATTGACCATTTCTGGCATTGCAAGCATTAACCCAGCATTGCGCTATTGTTTCCAATTCTCTGTTGTATTTCTATAAAGAGAGAAACATGAATTAGATCAAATTGAATTGACACTCAATAGAATTTATTTAGATTTAAAGTAGATTATCCATGATTCAAAAACTAGTCAATTACGTTTCGGTTGCCCATAAGAATTTGAATCCCTTGAATATTTGGCCCATGAACCCAAACGGAGGAGGTATACAATTCGACTGTATGTTTGTATGTTTTTTTTTTAATATTTGTTCGCGACTTTTGCATAATAAACGTGCTTCGATTTTGATGATTTTTTTCATTTGAGAGAGGAGACTTTAGGTCGAATGGTCCCATATTCATAAAAACTCAAATTCAAAATCTCCTTCCCTCCGAAAATCGCCCCCGTAAGGAGTGGAGCTGGCAATTTTTCTCGAAAATTGAAAATCCGAGACGGCAGTATTAAAGATAAGAAACTTTTAACGGTTTTCGAGTTGCATCGATGTTAAAATTTGAAATATGTATATTTACGCTATGTGAAAGGGGCAATTTTTTTCGAAAATTGAAAATATGAGAATGACTAAAATTAAAGGCCAAATTATTTCTGACATTTTTTACATAGAGTTACGGTTTTCGAGTTACAACAGTGGTAAAGTCTGAAATATGTGTACATAACTATTTCCTCCGCGATGTTTTGAGGTCTCCACATAATACTCGTAACAAGTACATGTAGTGAATTTTCAACGATTTCCGTGACTAATGTTACACTCAAAAGTGTAAAATATATTTTTTCACAAAAAAATGGGCCGACGTTATTAGTTTGTGCACTGAAAAATACAAAATAATATTAATTCTATTGGTGCTGGTACACCAATAGAATTAATATAATTTTATACTTTTCAGTGCACTATCTGATAACGTCGGTCCAATTTTTTGTAAAAAAATATTTATTTCACACTTTTGAGTGTAACATTAGTGACGAAAATCGTTAAACATTCACTAATACCAATGATGTACTTATCCCATTACCCACATATATTCTTTGGTTGTAGTTGTTATTATTGAGATCTCAGAACATCGCTGCGGAAATACGCTTGAATATTTTAGTTGTTACCATTTTAACATGGATTTAACTCGAAAACCGTAACTCTAAGGATAAAATGTTCATTATAAATGTTGCTACAAATAAGTATGCATGTACTGCAAATTTTCAATTTTCGACAGAAATCGCCCTCTCCACATAGCGAAAATAGGTATATTTGAGAATTTAAAATGCCCCTATCTCGAAAACCGTTACTCTTTTGAGAAAATGTTCAATTTAAACGCTTCCGGATATTGTCCTATCTTTAATTATACCACCGCAGATTTTCAATTTTCGGGAAAATTTGCCCCCTCCACACCCTTCGGGGCGGTTTTCGAAGAGAACGAGATGTCGGATCCCGTTTTTATGAATATGGGACCATTTCTCTAAAGGTAGAATAGAAAAGATGTTTCTTCTGAGATTTGGTGGCTGCTGTTTTATAAAATAAACTAGCTGTTTTACCCGGCACTTCTCGGGCAAACAGTTTCGTAGATTGTGAATCGTTGAATTTTCAATCCAAAATAGTTCAATATTTTCGTGTTGAATTTTCAATATTTTGTACCGCAAATTCATCGTTTTTCATTGTGTACATAATGTATTAACGATGGTATCTTTCTACATCATGGTATCAACCTAATATTATGAGGCTTGCTGCAGCAGGCGGTATAGTAAAGTCTCGTACATATCACATTATAAAAAACATTCAACAAAAAAAAAACATTACAGAGCAAAAATTATGGTTCAAGTAGTTACTTTTTGGTTTCAACTTCAGTATAGAAAAATAAACAAAGTGAGATATAAAGAAAGAAAGAATAAAAATAACAGTCATTATTTGGTATATCAATCACGATTTTTATCAGCTGTGGATAGACGCTGTCGCTAGGCAATGGCTAGGCTTTACCTACGCCGCTGAGAAGTAGTCCCAATATTTATTTATTTATTTATTTTAGAAAAGCTATAAGAACATAAAATATAGAATATGTCACCCGCGCAGATATAGAAAATTCAATAAAAAAGAAATTATTAAAATCGGATTAGTAGTTTTTGAAATTTTCAAAGATGCGTAGCATTTTTACATAGAAAAATGGAAACTTGTCAATAAATTTAAGAACTACTAATTTTTGGTACAGAGAACCTCATACAAAGTTCCCCTTATTTTTGCTGCTTAATACAATAAAATAATAAAAAAGGGGGTTTTCATTTGAAAAAAAGACTTTTGACGTTTTTTTGATTAGAATCGAACAAAATTGACTATTACAGACGAACAGACAGAGTGAACTGATTGTTTCTTATTGAAATATCCTTTATATGTAATATCTTTTTCCATATAGTTGATTCAAAATTCAAACTTTGATATCAATTCATACATTTTAAAAAACATTTGGATGTAAATATCCACAGGAAAATCATTTATTCATCAATATCGAACACCAATTCTAAAATGGTCGTAATATTATAATTGATAATTTTCGAGAAAATAAGATAATGTATAAACAACAACTTATTCCAAATGAAACAATAATTTATTATTATTATTTTTCATTTGATTGACATTGTTACCAATGCACTTGGCACATATAATATGTTTTTACTTACTACTATTATAATATACTAATCGTACAGTTATGTAATGTCCGTATATTTCATAACAGATGAATCAAATAAAATGGTCCTTGAAAATGGTAAGTTTTTTTCTTTTCACAATAATTATTTGTAATCAAGACATTCCACATAGTGGGAAACACATCACCTAACAAGGAATTTAGTACTTGTAGCACAATGACTGAAGAAGCTTTTAAATGAAGTGATTTCATTTGGTTTTGACCGACTTCCCATACGGAGGAGCGTATACAATAATTCGTTTGCGCGTTTCTCATACTTACCCTGCTCTGATTTTGATGAAAAATAAAAAAAACATTTGACAGAGGATTGCTGGAAAATGGTCCCTTATTAAACAAAACAAAAATCCTGTATCTCCTTTCAACCAAGAATCTCCCATAAAAGGAGTTCAGGGGGAAGGGGAAATATATGTCTTACCTTTATATGACCTTTTAGCACAAATAGACGGAACATTCTATTGATAAGATACGTTTTGTTTGGTTGACAACATTGTTTAAGGTCAAGGGAGGTGAGCTGTGGAAGCGGTCAGAAAGCGAGATACAACTGTTTACGCTAACCCCGCCTCTACTCCACTGATATTCTTCGCGTAGGAAATATGACGCCAGTGGCGTCTCGTTCTTTTAATTTTTATTTGTGTTTATTGATTATTTTAAATATGATGTATTATCTGTAATTGAGATTTATACATCTAAATAATTAATAGGTACCTGTATGTATAAAAATTTTTTTTTTTCAAGTCTAGGATTTAAAAACTCAAACAATATCTAAATTCGCTTTAATTAAATAATAATAATTCGGTATTATTTTCTCTATTACCCCAAGTCATACGTTTATATGCCAATAACTTTCTTTCAAAATTCAAATATAACCAAATCTTAATTTGGACAGTTACGCGATGGCCCGAGTGGCCGATGAAGGGATGATGTCAACCCATTTTATTACCGTCTATCTCTGTTTCTAGGTCATTGGTGTTACCGCAACGTCTTGAAATCTCCGAATATAAATGTGAAATATTTTCTTACAAGCATATAATGACCGACTTTATTACATAGTGCACTGAAAAATACAAAATTATAATTCTACTTGACACAAAAAAAAACCTTATGCTTTTATTTCATTCGGAACACATCACAGTTGAATCAAGTGGATGATCGCCGATTTATATCTCATTTAGAACTCATCAGATACACATATGACTCGTGAATGTGTCCAAAGAATATCACAATAGAAATGTTGACATCTTTCATTTTGATAACGGGCATCGCGTTCAACTTCCAAATCATAGGTGGCGCTAAGAGCGGTACTCCGTTGGGTTTCAGTCGGTATCGACTTCTCAGCGGAGCTTTGACCTTTGTATAATCTATTTAGTATATTGTCTTTCCGGAAATACAAAATACATACATACATACACAAATATATACTATTGTGTTAGTTTTTGAAAAAGCTTATCTACCGAGAGTAGAAGATACTGGTTTTTGAATAATGTAAAACCAAAATCTATGAGTTGTTGAACATTCTTAAAAATTATTCGAAATTTAAAATGGCATGTTATGAAAGAACAATGAATTCCATATTAGGCGCGCGATGCAAACGCAACAAAATTATATCACAATCACATGGTACCTAGGTACCTATGTGATTTCTTAAACAAATTTCACTTGTAATAAATGAAAAGGTCATTTCCCCTCACTAAGTTTATATATCGTTGAATCTTCTCCACCTGTTGCTAGACGATATAGTAGGTATATCTACGACAAATATATTTAGACAACTGACCTACTTGTTCATTTTCGTTTGTCCCAAACAGACGAAACATATATATTATTTTCTTGTATATCCACATATCTACCTATAACAACATGCTTTCGGTATTGTGAAAAGTGATTTCTGGGTTAAACTAACATTGAAAGTCTCAGAGATTAATAACCATCAGTAAAGTGAGTATACCTACAATAGAAATAATATTGATTATGGTCAGTCAGATATCTCAAAGTTTTTTTTTTGCTTGAGCTAAAAAAGTCAGTCAAAAATAGCTCTACATGAAATGTTGCGAAATATTCGAGTTGTTTGTTTTTTTTTTAATCTATTTTTAAGCTTATGCTTATATTTTTGAGAATCTAGGTATACTAATAGAAAGTGTTTGGATGGCACTGATGAGCAAGCCTCGAACATTTTCAAATTTTATTTGTCAAATTGTTTAACACTTAAAAATATTATAAACAAAAAAATACCTGTGACTTCGTCCACGCATACTGTTTGTAACGCTCGTCGTTGTGTTCGAATTTACCCTTTCAATTTCCTAACCTCAGTTATGCATGTAAATTGTGAACGATGAGTGGAGCCTTCCATGCTGATTTTTTTGCTTCATAATTTTAGATTTAGCTTATTTTCTCAGCGTCAATTTTCTTCAATTTTTAATCATGAAAAGCCCTTTCATCTGATATATCACTTGGTAAAGGTTTTTTTTAATGTTACTTTCAAATTTGTTGTACAAAATCTACCTCCATTATCAGATTTTGTTCATTAACCCTATACTGTCACCGAAGTATATAGAAAATACAATTTAAAATATTTTAGAAGATGATCTCGCCTCCTTTTCGATAAAAATTAATTAAAACTTCAAGAGCAGTCTATCGTTTTGTAACAATTATCGCATTATGATTTGTTAAAAACTGCTATATACAAAAGTAATTGTTATTTACTGCAACTGGTTTTGATTTTTACAGTTTGTTTACGCATCCTTGGGGTAATTATTATTTGACTTGTTATTCTGAATCACGTGTACTGATTGAAATTCTTTTTCAAGGTTTATTTGCCTCAATCCGATGTGTACTTACCGTCAATAAGATGTTTCACTAAATGCTAAAATATCCATAACTTATTTGTTTATAAGAAATAATAAAATAATTTGATGCTGATGCAAATCTTCGTCACAGCTGTATCTCACTTATGATATGTAAGAGCAAAATCTATTTAAATGCAAAATTGATTGTGGCATCCAATGAAGAAATTGTTTTATTCTTTGGGAAAAGAGGTTTTCTGGATCTTTGCAATCGATTGATGGGGATTTCAATTTCAAGAAAACTCGTTGTTCTAATTTTTTTTTCGACGTAGTTGCCGTAATTGGAGTACAAGTTTTGGTAAGGTACGAGGTACCCAAATAAGGCCAGTCTTTCAAATTTTTTTCGTTCCCTTTGATTATTAACCGAATGCCAAAAAAGGATCTCAGTTTCAAGAAAACTCGTTCTTATAATTTTTTCTTTCGAAGTAGACGTCGTAATTGGAGTACAAGTTGTGGTAAGGTACAAGGTATCCAAATAAGGCCAGTCTTTAAAATTTTTCTCGTTTCCTTTGACTTTTGGCCGACTTCCAAAAACGAACAGGAATGCAGTTCGGTTGTATGTTTGCTTTTTTGTATGTATGGCTGTTCGCGCGTTTTGAGTAAACGCGCTCCGATTTTGATGATTTTTAATTCATTTGAAAGAAGAGAGTTGAGAAATGGTCCCATATTTAGACAAACTCAAATCCGAAATATCCTTACCTCTAAAAATGGGGCAAGTTTTCATGAAAATTGAAAACCTGAGACGGCAGAATTAAAGATAAGAACATTCCTGGAAACGTTGAAATTGAACATTTTATTTTTGTAAAAATTGAGAATATGAGACGGCCAAATTAAAGAGATTATAGGTAGCAACATTTAATTTGGACTTTTTTCAAAAGAAGTTACGATTTTCGAGTGACACTAGTGGTAAAATCTGAAATATGTGGATTTCCGCCGCGATGTTTTGAGATCTCTGAAGAATAATAAATAAAAACAAAGAATATAAATGGGTAATAGAATAAGTACTATCTTCTTTGGTATCAGTGAACGTTCAAGGATTTTCATGACTAATGTTACACTCAAAAGGGTGTGAAGTAGATAAATATTTATATCAAAAATTTAAGCGACTTTATTAGTTGGTGCACTGAAAAATATAAAATAATATTAGTTCTATTGGTGCTGGTACTTTTGATGTTGGTGCAATTGTAGTTAGATAGAAGACTTTCGGCACCAACTTCAAAAGTACCAACAAGAATAGAATTAATATTATTATAAAGGCCTAAAATAAATTGATGATATTTGAAAATGTGATAGGATTTTAGTTAAGTTTAACATAATTTTATGTTCACCAGCCACTATCTATTTTTTACGAGAGACCTTATTAGGACAGGAGTTTGTTTATAAGGCCTAAATGGCATGGTACTAGTTTAAACTAATCTGGCGACAAGCTTTTATATCATATAAATTGTATTATGTAATAAAGTGTTAGGACTGATTTAAGTTAATTTCTAATTTCTTTTTTCTAGAGCATTTACTTTAATAAAAGCTTGCTAAAAAAATACTATATTTTCTTTTTCATTCACATACCTGTGTTATTGGTTTTTTTGCAGCAGTGTTGTTACATTTGTCGTAAATTTCAATAAATAGATCTTGCTATTACCATAGATGATATAATATTTCTTAAAAACGTACTAATTAGGAAAGGTAGGCCTTATTAAGGTCAGATGCCTTTTTGATTTTTTGTTTAATTACAAAAATATATAAATATTAAATTTGCTTTTTTACCAAGGAATAAGCTAAACTTTTATGATATAGTACAATCATAATAATTGTAATAGACTAACCTCGAAATATTTTATCGAAATTGTCCAATATTTATATGTAGAAAGTTGATTCTGTTTTTTTAATATATTATTTTATTCTATACTTTCATACACCTGTGAAATATTGCATTAGGTACCAAAATGGAGAAATGAATATATTTATGAAATGGATATTGGAATAAATCATCGAATTGTCGTCGATGCTAGTTGAAATATAATATAATCAATTTTATATTCCGATTCAATTTTTCACACGTGTGTTCGCCTGTTCATGTATATTTTTATTCAAGCCTCACTAGGTAAACTTGATTGACCTTGTATTACGTTCATATAATGATGAACAGTTGTATAATAAATATATAGACCACAATGAACAAGGAAATGTTGCTGGAAATGCACCTGATTGGAAAAAAGATGATAATTTCAAATCAGAAATATACAGGCTGTTTCAAATTTGACGCTCACTCGGAAACTATAGGGAATACGAAGATGGTTAAATTGGGGCAAAGTTGTGCATTTATGTGCTCAACAATACGCCGTTTAGAAAGTTTGATGTGCATGCTCACATGCAAAACGTACGAACATACATAAACATGATACATCATTCGTTTTTTGAGGTTGTTCAAAGAAAATTTCTATAACATTTATCTAAAATCTTTCTAATGACAACAAAATTTAACAATAGCTTTTGAATTCAAATATCGGCATCGATGTAGCTCATAATAACAATATAATTTTCTATTGAATGCGAATCACCGACATAAATTGTTGTTATTATTTAGTTGTCAGTTAATTATGGCATCTAAAGAAAGTGCTTTGCTGAGACATGTCATCAAATACTTATTTTTATTGAAAAGAAACTAGTTAGATTGACCTAAATGATTTAGATAGACGGTCATCTAGTTCTATCATCTAATTTATGATTTAATATAAATAATAATTATCGCTGTTTCCGATAACAGTTTTATTATGTTTTTCATTTTCATGAATTTAAAAGTCGTTAAAACTAGCATTATATTACTAGTTCAATTTCAATGACATTGAAAGTGCTGATTTGAATTTAAATTGTGATAAGATGCAATAAATATTCACTTGTTCTGCCATCTATTATGGAAAAGTCCAAGTGAAAATGAAAATTTTTGTTCGTCCCTATTGTTTTATTTGTAGATACCTGTTTATTTCTTGCTATAAGATGAATGATTAGAGATCAGTTTAATATAGACATTGCTTTATCCTTCTCAGTTAACCAGGTATTTATGTAATTTCATGAATAAATTTCGACTCAAAGCATTTTCTCCATAAATTCATATCTCTGAAAATCTGGATCGTTTCCATACATTATGAAAAAATATCTAAAACGTCACTAAATTTTAATCTAATATCTAATATATTTATGTGTGAACTGTACTTACTGAAACAATATCGTTAAAAAACTTGTTTCTAAAATTATATTCGATGATTTGAAAGAATTACAATTACAGGGAATATGACTGATGCTTCTTGTATAATTCTAACATTTACTATGGTCTAAAAATGTACCTTATAGTCTCATATAACATGACCATAATTTAAGAGTTTGAATCTACTTACTGAATCTTCTTGAATACCTAATGCTAGAAATAAACCTAGACAAATCGAACATGGTATATTCTGAATGAGTATGTATATGTGGTAGTGGCCTTGAGACAGTCGTTGATTTATGCATGTGTTAATTATGATTTTGAAGATAAACAAATTCTCTACTTGATTATCGAATTGAAAAAGAAACAATCTACGCCAGAGGTACTGATATTGGTGGCACGAAAACTGATTTGGGAAACTTTTTGGAGACAACTCATTTTTGGCTAAACTGAATTAAAAGATATATCCGGCGGTTCGGTAGATTTATAAAAGAAATTCACCTAAAAATAGCCTAAGAAAAGAACAAATTTTAGAGTTTTCTTATCTTAATTAGTTGCTTTGACATCTTGAAACAACGTTGCATTCGAATGAGGGCTGGATTTAAAAAAACATAGTTATATGTTGGATGTACGCTATATTTTACGCCATTATCAATTGTTGGTTGTTCCTTTTTTGTAGCCAAAACAGTATTTAGTTCATCGCTCTGTCGCTATTCTTCGAACTGATCGGGTTTCGATGATAAACCTAACCTCTAAATCATGGCGCAGTAATTTCCTTTCACGTAGATGTAGTGATGCGCAAAGCAAGACCAAGACCAAGACCTACATGGTCTTGGTATTGGTCTTGGTCTTGCACCCTTGGTATTGGTCTTGGTCTTGCATCAAATCCTTAGTCTTGGTCTTGGGTCTTGGTCTTGCATATACGGTCTTGGTATTGGTCTTGGTCTTGCTGCAAGACTTGCAAGACTTTGCAAGACTCTTGCAAAAATTTTGATCTTTTTATAAGTGTGAAAAGTTGTTGCGAATTTAAACCGTAATTGCTTAATCCAAATTGTCATTGTCCAGAACAAACACGCCTGGTAATATAGAATAAGTAATGAAAATAAAACTAGTTGCCTAGAATTAAGTTAGGGCAAGTGTGATGCGTAAAAGTAAATTAATAATCACCATTCACATATGAGAATCGTATCTTACTAGCGCGACTTAGTCTGCTTGTGTTTTCTTGGTATCATCCGTCCCAACTGAGCACTCATTTTACTACATACTTCTACTTCATACTTCTATTTCATAATTCATTTTCTTACTCATTCTACAATGGTTTTGTACCATTTTCTTTAATAAAATAGAAAGAATCTCTGAAAGCGATCAAAAGTATTTCTGATAAAACTAACTTCAATTTTTGCAGAAAGCTTTTTCCAAAAAATTAAAATTAAAAACAGTTAGAGATTTAATACGCGCATTTATAAAATTAGGTATCTATTTAAAGTCAGTCGTGTGAATATCTCAGTTGAGTTAGTTAATCAGCATGATCGAAAAAATAGTTTCAAATAAGGGCAATATAAAATTTAAAATATCTCCAAAAGTGGCAACTGGATAAATGTCATCAACAAAATTCAGATTTATAGATGATTCTTAACGTTTACTTAAAACATTCTGCGCGATAGAAAAAATAATAAAAATAAAAACCGAGTAGTTTACCTTCCCCTGGCTACGAACTGTCGGGATTCTTTGAAAACAGCTCGGTAAGGGAAATCCTAGAAGGGTTGAAATTACGGTATAGGTATAGGGTATTTAAGATTTTTTTAAAATCCTGAAATCCTAGAAGGGTAAAATGAACTCGCTTTTCACCCAACAACTTTTAATTAAATATTTTTAGAATCTGTAAAATAAAGATCGATCATAAGAGAGTTCAAATATTAAATTAATTAGGTTATTTATTAGCGTTTCTTATCTAATCATTGAGTAAAATAACATGTTTCCTACCAATTTGGTGTTTGGTTACGGAACTGCAAGAGTCTTGCAAGTCTCGCATGTCTTGCAGCAAGACCAAGACCAAGACCAGGTTAGTCTTGGTATTGGTCTTGCATCCCAGTGTTGGTCTTGGTCTTGGGTCTTGGTCTTGCATAGACGGTCTTGGTCTCGGTCTTGGTCTTGCAAAATTGCAAGACCAAGACCAAGACTGCAAGACCAAGACCAGTCTCGCAGCATCACTACGTAGATGTCAATCTTACGGCATTTTTGACATGGAACAAAATAAATTCGTATATTACACGTCATTCCCAAGGTCAATATTATTTTCTTTCACATTTTTGTGCAATTGGCGGTTCAAGGGAGTATCGTGTGCAGCACTAAGATATTTCGAACACTTTGAACAGAATTTGGGAAATATTCATAGCTGCATTCGTATGCATTTACCATAAATTATTGCTACTATAATAAATTGCTATTGGACACTGAACAAAATAACACAACAAACTAAACGCCATGATTATGTAAAAAAATGCGGCAACTATTTGCACCCATCTGGTGCAATTTACAGGTGTAATAAATCAGTGGCGGCGCTGGAATATTTGAGGCAAAATATTCTTATATTTTAATGATTCTTTCTCTCTTATAATAGAAAATTTTGACAGATTTTGTTTTATTTACCCTGAAATCATGAAGTATTTCAAATTCATCCTGTATATAAGTTTCTCATTGAAACCTATCGAGAGGTTTAGGCTCACAAAAATATCTAGAAAAAAATTTATAGGAGAAATTGGATTCACCAGTGCAACAACAGCTCAATATAACATCGGTTGACAACGTCACCCACTGTAATAATAATAATAATAAAAATAAAATAAAAATAATAATATGCGTACTCACCAACACATTCATGTTGGCTGCTGGAGGTTGATTGTTTCTTGTCTCTTGGCCCATTGCCACTTTATTTCTCAGATAGTTGTGTAAGTCGACAATATACTTTCGATCATCCTCAGTAAGATATACTGGTTGATAGTCTGGTCCACATCTTGGATCTGGCCCACAATTCTGCAACAATCAAAATGTTATAAAATATTACAAAAGTATGTAAATAGAAGATGTACATCACATTTGGATTGGCATCTCTGAAATTGTACCTATAAAGCTGCCAATCTAATTTCGACACTACTGTTTAAAAACCAGCTGTAATATTTATTTCTCAAAACATATAATAAAGATATATGTTGACAAAATAATATGGAATTGTGAGGAATGAATTTTGTTAGTATTTGAAAATAATATTCAAAGGTGTAACTGTTAAATCAGCTAAGCAACATTTTAAATTTTTACTAAACAACATCATAAGTTTCAAGATAAAATGAATAATAACCAAGTTAGTGAGAAATGTATGTTATTAATTTTAATATTCACAATTTATATTTATATTTTTTGTCATTGCGTAAGGAAAAACTGACAATGAAATTGAAATATTATTATGTGTTTATTTTCCCGTTTTGATGATCTTGAAACAGATGCGTTGACATAGTTATCACCTCTTTTTCTGTTTAAATTATATTCAGATTTATTTAATTCATAACTATTTTTTCAAATTATTATTAAGTAGGCTATTACCTTGAAAATGGTCTGGGTGGTAATACTTGAACTCATTTCAAATGAAGAAAATTATAACTTCTAACGTCCACTACTAGGAAATTCCTGAATAAATTATATAAATAAATTTTCAAAAGGATACCGGTGAATATTTTTTTTTGTTTCCGTTTGGGTCACAGCAATTGATATGTGATTCGAAGAAAATTAACCATTACGGACGGACTGACGAACACACGAGTGATTCTATAAGGGTTCTGTCTTTATTCGAACGCACGGAACCCTAAAAAAATATCAAGAGTTTCGGATCCTTGATCATTACGAGTTTAGGTAAGTAGAAATAAACCAGTTGTTAACATTTAAACTATTGAAATTGCAATTTTTGGGTACTTTTTGACCGACGAACCCCGAGCGGAGGAGGTATACAATTCGACTGTCTGCTTTTTTTTGGTTCGTGCGCGCTTTTATATAGTAATCAAACTCCGGTATTGATGATTTTTTATTCATTTAAAAGAGGAATCTTGAGAAATGGTTCCATATTCATAAAAGAGCAAATGTGAAATCTTCCTCCATCTGAAAACCGCCCCCAAAGGGGGTGGAGGGGGCAAATTTTCTCGAAAATTCAAAATCTGAGGTGGTATAATTAAAGATGGGACAATATCGGGAAACGTTTAAGTTGAATATTTTTTTCAAATGAGTTACGGTTATCGAGTTGGTGGCATGTTAAATTCTTAAATATGTGTATTTTTGGTATATGGAAAGGGCGATTTCTTTCGAAAATTGAAAATCTGTGGATACTACAGGAAAAACCTAATTATGAGCAGCAACATTTATAATGAAAATTTTTTCGTTAGAGTTAAGGTTTTCGAGTTACAACGGTGGTAAAATGTTAACATCTAAAGTACTTATGCGTATTTCCGCAGCGATGTTTTGAGATCTCAATAATAATAACTACTAGAAAGAATATACGTGGGTAATGGAATAAGTACTAACTTCATTGGTATTAGTGAACGTTCAACGATATCCTTGACTCATGTTACACTCAAAAGTATGAAATAAATATTTCTTACAAAAAATTCGACCGACGTTATTAGTTGGTGCACTGAAAAATACAAAATAATATTAATTCTATTGGTGCTGGTACTTGTGAAGTTGGTGCCAAAAGTTATCAATCTACCTGCAACTGCACAACTTCAAAAGTAATAGCCCCAATAGAAGTAATATTATTTTATATTTTAAAGTGCACCAACTAATAACGTCGGTCCAATTTTTTGTAAAAAATATTTACTCTCATATCATACAACATCTACATGGCAGGTAGCATTAGAGTCAGGATTATCTATTACATGAATTTAAAGTATTTTGTGGAAATAATAATAAATACATTTTAATGATCCCTCTAGACATAATAATAATAATCATTGAAATATTGCAAATAATCAGTTGTTAAAATATATTTTAACGTTTATTAAACAAGATTTTTATTCTTCTTTTTGGATCACCGAGTACTAACAATTATCAAAAAATCAAACTAGTATTACTAGAGTCAATCTTCTTCTAGAAGATAACAAAATAAAATTAAATAATAAAGGCTTCTTTAGAGGAAAAACATTAAGTACCTATTTCTCTTCAAACATGAAATTTGAAATGTGTCAAAAACGGTCAGACTTACTACATGTATAGTGTTCCCTACAAATTTAGAACCGGAAGTTCCAAATTCTTGAAAATACTTTTGGCGAGAAGTCCCTATTTACTTTTGTATAGTGTCCCACTTTTTTAAGTCGGTTCATTTACAGTTTTCTATTTATCAATCGATGCAGTTATCGGATGGAAATGGTGAATATATTCTTTGAATTATTTTGCTTAAGAAAATTAATACTCCCAAGCTTCATATCGTTCAAAAGAATATCTTTTTAAAGACAAGTTAATTACTCATGTGATATTTGAAAATCTCCGATTTTGACTGTCTAATAATAAATGATTGAATGGAGATTGAATTTCATTATCCTTGATACATTCTGCTTAAGCGCATATGAATGAATGAATGAACGAACGAACGCTATACCATCCTCCCATCGATAACCAATTCATCCATCCTCCATCCATCTTCTATGATAAACGACTGCATGTCACAAAATTGAAAAGATACCATCCCATTACGATGATTAATTTTCACATTTTCCAATTCACACGATTAAAAAAAAAACACAAACACACACAAAATAATAAAAGAAGTTTCTGTCCGGATGGAACAGGTGTGCTGCTGGTTGTAGTTTTTTTTTGAGGGGCTTTATAGAAAGTTGTATCTCAGGTCATAGATATACTGATTTGAATATTTATCATGTACGATAGAATATTATAATATTCCACCTGTCGCTAAATCTATACCTTACTAATTAGTAAACAACATTTTTTTTATTGTATTTACGCTGTTGTTAATATTCCGCAAATCCTCAAATTTACAGCGCTATTAACTCTTTATATATATATATATATATATATATATATATATATATATATATATATATATATATATGTACAGTGGGGTCCATAGGAATGGAATAAATTCATTTTTTGTGTTATTATGTATTTGTTTGAGAATGCCTGAACCAGGTCGATTTCTATTCTTAATTTAACAATTTATAGTATGAAAATATTACCCCCTATGAGCACCTCCTCCAAAATTTTAAATGAGAAGAGGGGGTCGCAATCATAACTCAAATAAAAATATTTTGAAAATGTAAAATTTTGATACTTTATGTAGAATTAAGAAAATAATCTCATATAATGTTCAGGGAATATTTTTCAATTTATTTCACATTTAGAATAAATGTGTAAAATGACCAATATTCACTTCTTGACAATAATTTTTGATTTAATTTGAATTTTGAATTTGACTTAACTATAGCTCATTTAGCTGACACTCAAAGAATAGACATTTTAATTATGATTGGATACGGTAATAAAATAATAACTCAAAAGGAAATTTGTGAAATATTCAGTAATAAATACCCTGGTCAACACGTCTCACAATCTACAGTCAGCAAAATAGAAACAAAATTTCGTGAAACTGGACATGTAGAAACTATGCAAAAACCAGGTTGAAATGTTGAATGGGATGAGGAAAAAAGTTGTTAGCAACTGTAGAAAATCCGCATATGATAAGTAGATATAACTTGCCGACGACAATGATGTAAGTAAATCATCGATATTGAAAACTTTACATAAAGAAAAATACCATCCTTATAAAGTTCATTTGGTTCAGGAGTTAAATGAGGATGATCCTGATAGAAGGCAACAATTCTGTGAACTGATGATGGATAGAATGGAAGCAGATTTGCACTTAATAAAACAAAATGTTTTCTGATGAAGCTACTTTTCATTTAAATGAAACGGTAGATATTGGAGCAGTGAAAATCTCCTAACTGAATATGTAAGGCTCACACACAATATCCCAAAAAAAATGAACGTTTGGGCTGATATCATTAACAACAAAATTATTGGTTCATATTTTTTTGAAGGCACAATTAACGGTGAGGTTTATTTTGGTTTTTTGATGAACTTTTTACTACCTACATTAAAAATACACTTTTTCCTGATGTGAATGATCCAAATACAATAGATAGATCAATTTGGTAACAACAAGACGGAGCTCCACCGCATTACACACATACTGGAGTTTTTCCCGATAGGTGATTTGGGAGACGTGGGAACGATTGAATGGCCGCCTTGATTCCCCGATTCGACTTCTCTCGGGGGTACCTAATATTTTCATACTTTAAATCGTCAAATTGAGAATAGAAATCGACCTGTTTCACGTTTTTTTCAAACAAAAATATATATAACAAATTCGCTAAAAATGAATTTATTTCATATACTATGGAGCGCACTGTATATAAGACGCTAGTTAGTGAAAAACTAGTTATTTTTTTTGCTGCTACAAGCTTTGAGGCGACATAGGATAGCAGAAAAGTACTAAAAATAGTTTCTGTCAGATGTGTCGAAGCAGCGGTAAATCAAAATATGTTTTTGAGAGTTGTGGTTGCTTCTATTTTGGGCTTTGGAGACACATCATTAACGTATCAATAATTATTTTATTTAATATAGATAAGGTCAACCAGTGTGCAGCTGATAATTCTTCGGGTTTATCTGTTACCTTTCGAATTGTACGACTTACTCATGCCATCGATATCTATATTATA
This sequence comes from Crioceris asparagi, assembly GCA_958507055.1. Classification (NCBI taxonomy): domain Eukaryota; kingdom Metazoa; phylum Arthropoda; class Insecta; order Coleoptera; family Chrysomelidae; genus Crioceris; species Crioceris asparagi. Next base: position 3,017,251 of record OY293829.1, read on the forward strand.
AAAATAATAAATGTTAATACGCTTAACGTAACTGCATAAGTCCGTCGTTGTCTAGAAATAGGTGAAACTTGCCGGTAATTTTGAAATTTTTAGATAGTTTTTATTACTTTCGGTTCCTGCATCGATGAACTCCGCAGCGATTTCTCAGGCCCCATACGGTGTAGAGACTTAAAATTTTGAATTCGTACTTAGATCGCAGACATCTCACCGCCTGTTAGGCTCCAAGTGTGATCCAATATTGATTAATAATTATATTATCTCATTCAAGCAAGATCAAACTATTTCTTCAACATGGAACGACACAATATCGGACAATGGGATCGGTCACTGGAATTATGCACGAGCATGGAGCGTATATATACGTCCCTGTTCTCTGGTATACAGATACACTCTGACAGATCGTCGTATATATTACTCTATGGTTATGTCGCGCTGTTCACTGTCAGCTGTCGCAATTGTCAGACGTTGGTAATACTAATTTAAAATTTAATTTTGGGTTGTGGTAGACAAACAGTAATTTGTTATGGAATTGCTGTTGTTGGCAAACAGATATACATAAGTATAGTTCAAATCAAGAAAAGGAGAGATAGCAATAGTACTCATTGATACGGTTCAAATCTTAAATGCCTAATAAAAACTATTTTTAAATTTTTTTCGAAACTTCCACTTATTCTATATAACACCATTTATATAAGCAAAATAATAGTTCCACAATGTTTTAAAATATTTCATGTTAGTTAATTTGTTTCAATAGCTTCATTAAATTTAACAGGACAAGCATATTTCATATCAAAGTAGAGTGGAATTACGCGTACAGTTTTTATTTTCCACCTTATCTAAAATTTACCTTTTTCGAAAAAATGTTGTATGTAATTACATTCTGTTTTAATTCACACGATATTTATGAAATTGGCATTCTAGTAATAGTAGAATTAGATTAGTGAAGATAGCTTTTTGAGCACTCGGAATGAGGAAATAATTAAATAAAAACCGAAAATCTTTCTTTCTGTCTGATGATTTCTAAAGAAAGAAACTATACAAAGAATTCTTCGAACTAACTACTACTGATTATTCATTCTAAGTGGATTTAACGTTTTTCACCCAATTATCTCAAAGAAGAATATTTTCTTTCTTATAAGAAAAATAATAGTGAAATATTTAGGCCCGGGTTGAATCAATAACTTCAACCAACAAATTAAATGGTTTCGTAGTAACAACACCTGAAATGTTATGAATAAATAATGTATTTTGAAATTCAATTGAATATAAAACACCGACATTTAAAAAAATAAGATACATCCTAATATTATAAATGCGAAAGTAAGTTTGTTTGTTACGTTTGGTACAGAGATAGAGTAGCCCTTAGAAATGAACATAGGCTACCTTTTATTGCCCGTGGGACTCTATGTGGTGGGTTCCGTACCTGAAGGCTGTATATTTTCGAACTCTATGGCTGGATTTTGATTGTTTTTTTATCATGTATGTTTGTAGAATTTATTAGAATGATCTGGAAGTGGTTGTAAGTGTAACTGGGCCTCCTAGGTGGAGGGTTCCATACTCAAGACTTTTTATGATATTATGTTTTCGTACCACAATCTACTAAATTTTCTGTCCGGGAAGTGCCGAATAAATGACATTTTACAAAAAAAAAAAACTTGAGTTAACGATGCACTAATAAATAAGAAATAATAATCATAATACTAGAAAGAAGAATGCAATTACAGAGCTTTTAGCTATATTTTCCTAAGGAAATCAGATAACGAAAAAACAGTGTTCAAACTTCCGTTTTGATTGACTTTACGTGTCAAATTAAATCAGCTAGCTAGGTACTTAACAACCCACTTAATGTCCTTATCAGCTAGACATGTTTTATCTAATACAGGGTGTTTATATCCACAAAGTGGTAGAATATAAAATAATAATATTATGAATATTGAGTTCAAAAGCTAGCACCATTGTTGTTTGCTCATGTTGGTGGCCAGATTAATATGTTTTCCATAGTTGGTGCCTTACTTTTGGTTTAAGAGATATTTTATGTAATTTCATTCGACATATAGGTACCGTTGGTGCCTAGGTTTCTAGGTTTATGTTCTGAGAAAGACTTCTCTAATTTAATATGTTCTAGACTGTCGATTATTAGATTTATGTATTGGGAAAGATTCTCGTAATTTAGTACCTTTTATACTGTTGGTGGCTAACTTTTGGGGAAGATTTCTCAAATTTACTACGTTCTAAAGTGTAACTGGCTAGGTTTAGTAATAAGAAAAATTTTCTGTAATTTAATACGATCTGTATCGTTGCTGCCTAGGTTTATGTTCATGTCTGCTGCGGTTTTGAATATTTTTTGCATTATTTCTCCTTCGTGCCACTATTTGAGTGAAATATTTCTTAAATGTGGATCTTGTACTTTTCTAAAAGTTTGATCACGTTCTTTTTTTTTTGCTATCCAGGAATCAGTCCCAAAAACCAAGTGCTTCATTATATTCAGCCCCCCCCAATAATTACCCTTTTCTATACTATCAGACCCTAATTTCGTTCGGAGAGAGAATATACGACAATAGAAAATCTTCTTCCATAATCTGTGAAACTCTATATATTAGAGTAGGATTAGTAAATTTATAGCTACAAAAATCCTAGTTCCTTACAAAAAATGGCATAGCATTTGTTAATCAAAGAACTCCTAGAAACAATAAATATATATTTATGCTGATTTAAAAAAAAAATTAGTCAGATGTTTTTCTGTGTTTTTTTTTCATTGAAATTTGCTGTATAGCTAAAAATAAAAAAAAAGATATAATTCTATTTAGTATGAATCAACTGAAACAAATTCTCTCATGAATAGAGTTTTTTCAATAGTTTTTTGACATTTACTCCAATCCAAAAATACCCAATAATCAACAGAACCCGTTTGGTTCTCAAGCTGTGCATATTGACGCAATTTTTAACTCTCATGTTGTTCGAAAAAACGGATTAGTCACGTTTAGCAACTCGTTAAATTATTAATTTTGGTAAAGATATTCTCGTTTTAATTACCTACAAATGGGTAAATCAGAAACGAACAAAACCTGTTAGATATAGGTATATTAAAAAGATCTAGCTATGCTGTATTTCGTAAATGAGCTATTTAAGGCCAAATTGGCTAGGACATTCCTAGGTAGATACCAGGATGTTTATGTGAAAGAAACTCCCAAACAAATTTAATACTCCCCTCAGTGATATTTTTCCAATGACATTATCATGTAGGGTGAACAAATAAATTCTGATATTAGGGGTATATAAAGCAAAACCGAAGATTAGAAGAAAAGTTTCCATGGTGCCAAAAGTTATCAATCTAACTGCAACTTCACAACTTCAAAAGTAACAGCACCAATAGAATTAACATTATTTTGTATTTTTCAGTGCACCAACTAATAACGTCGATCCAATTTATTGTAAAAAATATTTATTTAGAATTTTTGTTTACTATTATTGCATCCAGCGACATAAAAATATAGTGGAGGTTCAATTTGAAATAAAAAAAATAAAGTGCTGTGTAGTTTAATATATTATGCCACTAAATTTTCGATAACCCTGCAACAATGACGAAACGATACTGTGCAGATACTTTTACTTGGTGGTTATATCTAAAGAAAATATCGATTCCTACTTATACCGATACCTTTTTGACGGATGAACGTTTATCCTTTCCAACCAATCATGGTGGATAGATACCTATCCATCGATGTCGAAAATAACAGATTGATAAAAAAACTCTACAACAGAGCAATGAGGGATATTTTCTTTATTTACTGCAATTAGAATTTATCAAAAAAAAGTCTGCCTTCGTAGTTCTACCCAAAAAAAATAGTTAAATTTCCTGCAAAACATTTTCGCCGGAAATTGAAAAAATGGGGTTCACCATGAAAAAAATCATCACACGAATGTGGTTCACCCTGTATATTAGAAAATAATTTGAATGAACAGTAAATTAAAATAAAAAATCGACCTGGAATTTCTAATATTATTGTTTATTTATTTTGATTTATTCTATATATTCTTCGCCTTCCTTTAAAAATGTAGGTACAAAATCCCTATAAAGTATACACACTAGATCAAAACTCTTCTTCACTCGAATGTAGTTATATGGAGTAAACGTTTTTGAAGTTATGCCAGTGATTCATATGTTACTTTTGTAGCAGCAGTCGTTTTCTTTATCCATTCCATAACTGCGTTGCTAAAGTCAACAATATTTTCTCTGAATATTATAAACAGAAAATAATTTTCCAAATCAACTTTATCGTTAGATGCATAGTTACTTATAATAAAAAATATAATAAACAAGTAAAAATATTATTTTTTCTATACAGGTACTGAGAATTCCAACATCCTTATTTGAATGGTTACAGCACGTATAAAAAGTAAATAATGAATATGAAGTAAACATATCTGTTCGGTAATTTTAATGGCTTAGTATTAATTTGTCTTTGTAATTAAAAAAAAATAATCAAAATACACGACTAATAAATTTATATTATTATTTCCCAAGCGCTTCTCCAAGTAGCCAAAGACTGTAGAGCGATAACGGCTCTAACGATTTTGATGTAACGTAAGTTTTTAAGCGTTTCTACTCAAACTAATGGGCAACTGTTTACCTAAATTCTGGCTGTTCAAAACTACTATTGTTCAACTTCTGACTAAAAATGATTTGTTACACGACTGCATCGGATGATTTTCATATTTGATGGAATTTCCTTGAGAGCTGTACTAAAGTCGAAATGTAACTCGAAAACCGTAACTTTTTTGAAAAATGTCCAATTTAAATGTTGCTACATATGATCATTTCTTTAATTTGGCCGTCTCATATTTCTAATTTTCGAAAAAAAGTGCCCCCTCCACATCGCGGCATTAAACATATTTCAGTCTTTACCAGCGCTTTAACTCGAGAACCTTAAATCTTTTGACAAAATGTTCACTTTAAACGTTTCCGGATATGGCTCATCTTTAATTCTGCTGTCTCAGATTTTCGAATTTTCGAAAGAAATTGCCTCCTCCACTCTCTTCGGGGCGGTTTTTGTAGCGAAGTAGATTTCGGATTCGAGTTTTTCTAAATATGGGAACATTTCTCAACTATCCTCTTTAAAATAAATCAAAAATCATCATCGATGGAAATGTGTTATATCAATATTAATTTGGCGTAAAATTTATTGAATCTGATGAAAGATTCTTTTAATTTGCGTGTGAAGTCTTTTTATCTTTATATATGTCTTATAAAAAAAAGAGAACCAATCTGTTCTCACGTTTATATTAAAACGATGTATCGGAGATTAAAATAAATGCGAATTAGATGATAGCGCAGCCTTTTAATTTTATGATTATGCTAATTAACATGTTCACTATTTCGCAGGATTCAGATTCGATTTGATATACAGGGTGATCCTACATCTCATGTCATTATTAAGGGTACTTCTTTTAAAACAAATGGCTATTGTCCTTGATTGATTTAAATAAAACAAGGGCTATTCAATATTTCTATTAAATTACTTTTAAATCCGTAACACAAATTACAGCTCCCATTGATTTGTAAAAAATACACAGCTTTGTTTACAATAATGTCGAATTAGGTATTGTTGATATAATTAGATAAAATTTATATTTTGGAAAAAAGGAATATAAGTACACACCACTGAGTACTTTTTAATTTTTCATTTAATTTTTTATTCAACCTATAATTGAAAAATCACCGTTCTTATTCTCTGATCTTTCTTCGTATTCCGCATTTGGTAAAAAATCTATGTTTATGTTTCTACTTGTGAATGGAAGGAATCATTTGACGATTTGAAAAAACTAACAATTAATACGATTTTTTTTTTCGTAAATGCGACATAAAAGTCATAATAATAAAGCAAGAAAATTATAATCTTGTTTAGTTATTATTAAAAAAATGAAAGTGAATTTTATAATAATATTTAATGATAATTGGTTTTATTTTTAAGGCGTTACTATTGTTTAACTTTGAATAGAGCTAATGTAGCTTTCGGCAATATTCAGAATTTTTAACTATATTAAGCATTAAGCTTTATTTCAAAGAATAAGCCAATAATTAATTTATTGAAATCTAGAAATTTCCGACAACGTATAGCTAGATCCCGCGTTTACATATTTGTGAAACACGTTATTTCACAGTTAATCGCCGCTTCGGAACTGGACTATTTGTGCGGCTTTACTAGGCATTAATACTCGTGGTAGGTTGCCAGTGCTTTCCATGAGATGTCCACCGTATAGCTTCGTGAAACATATTCACACCTTTGCCGGAATCCAACCGGAATCTGATGCAAGTCAGCACGGTAGCCCTTGTACTTATTCACGCGGCAATATGTATCTAATCTCATAATCAAAAGCAGTAGGATGTTTGGAGTGGAAGTATAATAAGAAAGAACTGCATTTATCCAAATCGTCCCACATCTAATACCTACAAATAAACACGCTAAATGTCGAAGGGAAAACCTAGCTACCATAGGTAAGTGTCAACAAATGTTTTTCTAAATTGTAGAAGAAGTCCATTTCTCTAAGTGGAGTGGTGTAACCAGTTAGAAAGAAAACACTAAGTCGTCTCCAAAATTAAGCTAAACTAAGCTTAACCCATCAATAAATTGTGGAGATGACTGGAGTGTTTTCTTCTTGAATGTTTTTCCAATCCTTTTCGTCTATTTATCTAACGATATTGCGCTTATTGCGGATCGGATCGCCGTATTTCAATAATTTTAGATACTGTATTTCTAACCAAGCATTCCGTCTTCTCTGCACGAAGTCCAGGTGCTATATACATCAAATGTGCAAATAATGTTTGTCGTCTTTCATTTCCTCCATTTCATGGCATGATTGGTTTCATTTTTCGACACACCCTCAAGGAATATGTAAGATAGCAGGAGTGATATTATTTTGGTCAAATTATTGAATGCATTATCCGAGATATTTATTTAAATAATAATCTTGGGACTGATACACAATTCTTTGATTAACTGTCAAGCCTTTCTGAATCTATAAAAAAAATATGGACCTCTTCTTTATCTAATTTCCTTCCTAATGTTCCAACCTCTTTTCTGTAGTAGGTATTTTTCTCCACAGCCTACTGAATGTATTCGTAGTTGTTAAGTGTTATTTATTTCGTTGTTTTCAACCAATTCATCATTTGAAATAAGACTTTGTGGGTATATTCTATTTACGAGAGTGAGAATTTTTAATGACTTGAAATGATGTCAAATTCTTCCTAATAAGTGTGTAAACATGATCAATGTCAATTAGTTTTGTGGAATATGCAGTATGTACCCAATAAATAAAATTGTTCCCTTTTCTTTTACGATGTTTTCCTGGACCCATTTTATAATTCTATTAAATGATTCATTGATTCTCATTTGCAGTATCAAACTTCAGAGTTAACTAAATGAAATACTATGAAAAGGCGAGTGAGCCAACAGGTAGTCGTAAGAATTTCAAACAGATATATCATATTTGAGGCATAATTGTGTTATGAATTGATGTTCTTTCGAATAATAGTCCAGATATTTGTCTTGTGTAAGGCGAGGTCTCAATGTTTTCTATACTGCATTATTTGATAGTGAAACATATAGATAACCGTCTACATCTGTGATGTTATCTGGGCACTATTCAAATATTTGGATAAAATATTTTGGATTGTTTGAATCATGAATGCTTTAATGTTATATAGATAAATGTTTATCTAAAAAATATATTGTAACTGTTGAATTTTAAAGGTATTCTCAAATATATAAAAGAAAATGGCATCTTCTTGACTAATATCAAAAAAAATATTAACAGATGGACCTATTCATAATCAACTTTGTCCTGTACTAGTTTACTTTGAAACTAAAAGGTTTCCATCAATTGTATAATTCCTGAAATTAAGCTATCCAAATTAATCTATTCCGCTTAAAACATTTTTTTTCAATTTCTTCACTTTTATGTGTGGATTTGATATATTATAACTTATTTAGTCATAAAATGCTGAAAAGACACATTGTAGACGAAGTTATGAGTAAAAAATATTAAATAATCTTATTTTCCGATTTACAGTTTTTGTTCAATTTCTACACATTTATGTGTCGATTGGACATATTATATCTTATTTAGTCATAAAATGCTGAAAAGACACATTGTAGACGAAGTTATGAGTAAAAAATATTAAATAATCTTATTTTCCGATTTATAGTTTTTGTTCAATTTCTACACTTTTATGTGTCGATTGGACATATTATATCTTATTTAGTCATAAAATGCTCAAAAGACACATTGTAGACGAAGTTATGAGTAAAAAATATTAAATAATCTTATTTTCCGATTTATAGTTTTTGTTCAATTTCTACACTTTTATGTATGGATTGGACATATTATACCTTATTTAGTCATAAAATGCTGAAAACAGACATTTTAGACGAAGTTATCAGTAAAAAATATTGGATAATCTTATTTTCCGATTTAAAGTTTTTCTTCAGTTTCTGCACTTTTATGTGTTGATTGGACATTTTATATCTTATTTAGTCATATAATGCTGAAAACAGACATTTCAGACGAAGTTACGAGCAAAATATATTAAATAATCTTATTTTCCTATTTAGATATTTTTTTCCAATTTCTGCACTTTTATGTGTGGATTGGACATATTATACCGTATTTAGTCATAAAATGTTGAAAACAGACATTTTAGACGAAGTTATGAGCCAAAAATATTAAATAATTTTATTTTCTGATTTAAAGTTTTCGTTCAATTTTTGCACTTTTATATGTGGATTGGACATGTTATATCTTATTTAGTCATAAAATACTGAAAACAGACATTTTAGAGGAAGTTATGAGCAAAGATATAAAATAATCTTATTTTCCGATTTAAAGTTTTTGTTCATTTTCTGCACTATTATGTGTGGATTGGAATCTTAGAATTTTATCTTCACACTGACTGTCCTGTCGAAATTTCAACATATCTGTTTTCGATATTATCATAAATTCGTGAAAATGATTGAATTAATTTAAAAAACGTTAAAATGAGAAAGAATTATTTGTTGGACGGAAAAATTAAAAATAAAATTTCGCTTGCCATTTCTCATATGCTTTTCCAGTTTTTTTCTTCAAATCAAAATATATAGTTCCTATCAGATGTATACCTTAAAAAAAATCTGATTCATGAATATTGTCCAAATTTTCCGACTTTCTATTGTAATTTTCCTAGTTTTATTTTCTGAAAACCTTTCCAAGATCATAGACCTACTCAAAACCAAAACAAAATATTTAAGCCTATCCAGCAAAAAAGCAACTTTTCTTTTTTCAAACTTTAAAATTTTCCAGGCTAATTTTCCAATTTAAGTTTATAATTTTCAGGGCATTTGTCTAAAAGAAAAGAAAAATCGTTCATTCTCAATAAGATAAAAATCTAATTTTCTCTATAGTAAATGTGAAGAATTTGATTTACCGATTGAACACAAAAATATAAATTAGTTACACTTTTCGGATTGATAGATCAAAAAGCTTTCAACCGATAAATGACCTAAGAAAAAAAAAATGGATTGCCCGTTTTTTGATCTCAAAAAATTGCCCCGTAGATATAACTTACTTTTCAACTTTTTCTTCGGAGTAAATAGTTTCTGGATTTAATCAAAATTGTAATATTTCACATTAAGAAAAATATCTATGATTCATAGAAACCGATATAATTCGTCAAATTTTCCAAGGGACTACCAAAAATATAAGCCATATAGTTCAACCCTTAAATTATCTAGAATAACTTCTTACCACATTGCGCCTTTGACAGTTGGTGTGCTCGGATATGCGCCCATTAATGTCACAGGGTAATCCACAGTACTTGTTGATACTGCTGCCATTTGTGGCGACAGCTGCCCAAAGAACAAGCAGTACTACTAGTACCATTGTACACTGACACCGCACCACCAAATTGTTGCGTGTATTTTTCTTACTATTATTTTTATTATTGAATAACATTGCAGCTTTCTTGTGAACGGTCAGTGAAGAAGCGGCGCGCACTAATGAACATTCGGAAAAATCTGACGCTTCTTTTATTGGTCCGAAATCAGTGTGTGTGAAGAATAGTTATTCAAGACGCGTAAACTGCTCTGCTGGACGCTGCTGATGATGTTCGCGTGCTTTGGCAGGAGGGATGGTCGCGAATTTTGAGGAGCCTGCAGGACGCCAAGCGAAAGCAGTACCTAGCTTACTTGACAGCTGAAAACAAATATTTTTGCTGTGTTCACTGGGAAAGCTCAATTTTCGTGTGTGTGTTTGATATTCCATGGCCTTGACGATAACCTATCATTTTATCACAGGATTATGTATGTAAAGTAGCTAACCATGATTTAGTTTGTTTTGTATTTTCTCGAATAAGGATTCTAATGGTTACCATGAAATTCATAATAAAGCATATTTCTTCTGCACTTTTATAAGTTTCATCTTTGGGGTTCCATACGTCCGTTGCAAAATCGTATGGAACTGTATGCATCTCTGAAAGTGCTAAATAAAAAAAATCTAATACGTTACCATTACGGTCGTATAGCTTAAATAAAGATAGAGAAAATAATGAAGAAAATTTTTGAACAATGAACATACATTTCTGAAATTACTGACCTCACAGTTAAAAAAAAGAATAAAGTTCCTTGACCACTTTTTGACAAATTTATTAATTCAGTAATGTTTCAAGAAAATATTTAAAATTGAAATCCTATAGCACAAGATTTTCAAAAAAAAATCATCCAGAATTGTACTAATATTTGTTTACATTTTTAAATTTTATATTCTTCTTCTGTCGAGTTTTTGACAAATTTGCTTCTTTTTGACCGACTTCAAAAAAGGTGATATGTTTGCTTTTTATTTTCAAAGCTTCGACTTTGATGATTTTTGATAAATTTGTGAAAGGAGACTTGAGAAATAGTTCATATTTGAAAAACTCAAATCCGAAATCTCCTTCACTCCAAAAATAGCAAACAAAGGAGGTGATGCCAATTTTTCTGGAAAATCAAAGATGCGACCATATCAGGAAACATTTAAATTAAATATTTTTTTTTTCAAAACAGCTACGGTTTTCGAGTTACAGCAATGGTAAACACTGAAATATGTGTATTTCCGCTAGGTAGAGGGGGTAATTTTGATCGAAATTTGAAAATAAGAAGTGGTCAAATTAAAGAAGAGATTATATGTAGCAACATTTAAATAGGACATTTTTCAAAAAAGTTACGGCGTTCGAGTTGCAACGGTGGTAAAGTCTGAAATATGTGTATTTCTGCCGCGATCTTTTGAGATCTCTGAATAATAACAAGTACAAGTTCAGAATATGCATGGGTAATAGGATGAGTACTATCTTCTTTGGTAGGTATTGGTAAATGTTCAACGATTTTCATGACTAATATTACAATTACAAGTGTGAAATAAATATTATGTATCAAAAATTGGACCGACTTTATTAGTTGGTGCACTGAAAAATACAAAATAATATTAATTCTGCTATTCGGTATTTGGTTAAAAATATTTACCTATTTTATTTTATGCTTGCTGTGCGTTTTGCATAGTTGACATGTTTCAATTTTGATGGCTTTTATTTAGGTAATTGGAAAGTGGAGTGAGACATGGTCCCATATCATATTTTTTTTGTTTTTGGAGGATTTTTTCTAGAAAATTAAAATATTTGCAGCGTATTGAAAGACCTGACGAATTCAGCGCCCCATAACTAGTACTAGTCAGTAACTGATAACTAATAAATCAATTTTAACTAATCTTTGCTTAACTTATAGTTTCTCAACATCAAAAAATCTCAGTTTTACCAAAAATAAAACAGTACTTTATCGGAAAAAATACAAAAAATATTAATTATTTTCATATTGAAAACAATTTTGTGAAAGAGTATAAATATTTCCAAACGCCTTCAATATCTTTAAGCAATGTTTAATTCTATTTTTTGTTCAAAAAATAAGTGATTTATTACGTCACAGTTAAGTTGGTACGCCTGAAGTTTCCAACTTGGTAAATTTGACAATGATTAGAATCATTTGATTACCAATTTCATAGGTTATGATAACCATTTGTCACATTCAATGTTTAAAATATTTGACATAATTAAACGAACTTGCGTTTTGATTGATTCGTGATGATTTCGTGATGTAAAAGACAACAAGCGTTGTGTTGACCGAATGTAAAATGTCTGATATATGACTGTTACGTTTGAAAATTCGTCTAGTTTCGATTGGATTAGCTAAACATTTATTAATTAATAATAAATTGATTTGACAAGTCTGTAAAACTGTACTATTCAAAATGATAAATTGCAATATATAATATACATTATATATGCATTCTCAATTTCAAATGATGTTGGAAGGTCCATAAAAAAAATCTCTAAAAAGTCCTTAGTTAACATTGCTCATTTTAATACACTTTGTAAATTCTTACGCCGCAGGTATGCCTCATTCCGAAATATTTGATCAAAATACGTTCAGATCACATTATCCTTATTTGCGTGTTATTCCTAGATCGCCGACTACTCCCCACATTACATTCATAGACTGCAGCTCCCAGAAAGGGATCTATTATTTTCTATGTCTGTGATTAAAGCTAATGGGATTTCAATTAATAGTCGCAACGATTTTATTTTTATTTAAAATTAGAACTTTATTCATATTTAAATCAAAAAAATCGTATCGTCAACAGCAAAAGTACCTACGATTATTTATTTATTCCCAATAATTATATGTCTCATGCAAACTATATCCATTACTTGAGAGTATTTATGTTAAATGTCAATCAAATCAAATTTTATTTGTTAAAAACAACTTAAAATACTTGAATGAAAAAAACTCATCTATCAATCATTAGCCATAATCAGCATATTTAATGCACTAAGTTGGCACAATAATTTATTGTACAAAAGACATATTACCATATTAAACAATGTAACCTTCACAAAATTGCAATAATACTGTAATAATGTAAACATCAAGAAAATAAAATGTATGGAGGATTTGGAATTGATTTGAACCGAATTATTTTAAAGAAATCATAGTCAAGAAAAAATCCATGACCTTTTTGATGGATTTAAGTTGTAATTATAAGATTATAGAGAAAATATATCTTCTATTATAATAATTAAAAAACATATTTTGTTTGGTCGAGTAATGATAGTTCAACATGAATATAAAATTCTAAATTGATTCACGAAAATACATACCTATTATTCATATATCTCATTTTCAGTGATTCAGGCACATTGTCCTTGGTTCAGAATAATTTTATAACACTTAAGTATCAATGAAATTTTAGAATTTCCACGTCTCCGGATATATTTCTTGCTATTACCATAATTTTAATTTCAGTTAATAACTCTTAACATGCGTTAACATGTATTTCATGTTATTTATTATTAACTAACAAGGATTCAGAAGCCACAAACCATCCCTGCTCAATTGATCCTAATAATAAAATATTGATAAGCTATTGAACGTGCGTGTTGTGCATATTATATGGTGAGATCCAAGAAAACTGTTTCTCAACGTGCTGTGGTCTGAGAGGTCACGTCTTTGCTTGAGTCAAATTAATTATAATTTTACTTCAAAGGTAAGGAGGTTTTCTTTAGAAGCACACTGGTCAAATGGTAAGACTCTAGAGTACATAACGGTAGTTTGGAGTCCACCTTAAGCTATAGGTCTCCAGGTCAGTGGCAACATTGTCAAGGCAGTGGAGAGGAGACCCGTTCAGTATTCAAAACAATAAAGGGCCCAAGAAGAATTGCAAGAAAAAGTTTCATATTGCATTTAGAAATTGTATGAGCAATTTTCGAGAAACTGGAAGTGTTGAAATGAAAAAAAGGACAACGTAATCCAAAAAAGAGAATTCTTGCTTTCATTAACAACGATAAACTGTTGATGATCTAAATAAATGCCACAGAAAATTGAGACTCAACTCAGCACTTTTACTGATTTAGTTATTAAGAAGGTGAGAAATCAATAAACGTAAATATCCAGAATTCTCAAAGGCCCATAAGCTCAGCAGACTCACTGAAATGTGTGGAAGTAGATCTTGAAGGAAATTACAAATCAAAAATTCTGCCTCAAAAATAATTTAAGCCAAGGAACTAAGAAGGCGCCTGATATCCTGCTCTTTTCAAGGTACCGCTGGCAAAAGCAATACGAAAACATGGCCCATGTAGTCATCAAAATCATTCAGCGTTCACCGAAGAAGATATCAGAGATTTCAAAACATTGTGGAAATACACATATTTCATGCTTTACCACTGCTGTAATTCGGAAATCGTATATTTTTTAGAAAAATCTCTTCTTCAATTTGGCCGTCTCATATTTTCGCTTTTCGAAAAATTGGCCCTTCCACTCTTTTGGGGCGAAGGGACATGTTGAAGGTCCATTTTTTTTAACGGGACCAAATCTCAGTAGGCGCGAACATCCATAAAAAACATACAGACAAATAGTCAAATTATCCTTTTGGGAAAAGTGTCAAAAAAGCAAATCACATGACTCCTTCATCTGAGAAGTTGGTCAAAAATATTAGGTATCCATATTCAATTCACTCCACTGTCTGTCAAGAAAGGGTATATAATAAAATCACATAATGCTGATGATCATAATCGTGGACAATAAATAATATTAATTTGGTTCCACCTTCTTTCAACCATGGGAACCAACTAATGATTAGCGTTTTTATGTTAATTTTAAAGTATATAAATCCAAGTCTCGTCTATTATAAACCAGAGTTTATATTCTATATAGAGGTATCATTAATGTTGATATCTGTAATTTTCTCGGAACGATCTCTGTTGTTTATTTGATCAACATTATTTTTCTATTGTAATTTAAAATTGAACATCGTCGAAATTCAATTTCATTGATAAATGGGAATGCCTAATGTTTTTTTGTTCTGACGCAAAAGTAGGTTTTATATTTTGCTCTAATGTTTGTCCATCAAGTTAGATTAATTATTGTAGCTCGAAATATTGTTTTGCAATGAATGTAAGTAACATTAACCTAAATGATGTATAGTAAATAAATAGAAATTTCAAGTTGTATGACATGTCAGAAATCGAACTATAGTTTTGGCACAGCTTATCTAAGCTGTGGTTTTGGCTTATGAACTTTGATTCATTTGCCCTTTTGAACATGTGCAAGATCACCAACAAGTAGATATATTTAAAATTTTAGAGAAGAAACGAAATTGCTAAATTTCTACATCTACAACTAATATTATAAATGCGAAAGTAAGTTTGTTTGTTACGCTTTCGAGCCTAAACCAGTGAACTGATTTTGATGAAATTTGGTACTGAGATAGACTAGCCCTTGAAAAGAACATAGGCTACCTTTTATTTCCCTTGGGAGTCTATGTGGTGGGTTCCGTACCTGAAAGCTTGTATATTTCTGAACTCTTTGAGTGGATTTTGATGGTCTTTTTATCACGTATGTTTGTAGAATTTATTGGAATGATCTGTTAGTGGCTGTAAGTGTAACTGGGCCTCCTAGGTGTAGAGTTCTATAATACTGTAATACCCTAAGAAATATCTCGGAACTCTATGGTTGAATTTTCGTAGATTTTTCCCTATGTTTGTGTGTAGTATGTAACTGGATTGTTTGACTCGTGAGAGTCTGCTAGTGCAACTGAGACTTAAAGGTGGAGGGTTCCATTCTGAAAAATTCCTAAGACATATGTAGGAGACATTCTCATGCTGTTCTCTCTTGGTGAATGGATCTGGGTTGGTGTTCGGACTGGTTCTACGTGCGAGTAGGACTCCGAGGTAGAAGGGTTCCTCACTCAATACTTTTTATGACTTTCTATTTTCGTACTACAATCTACTAAAATGTTTGCCTGGAAAGTGCCGGGTAAAATAGGTAAGTAGTACATAAATATTTTTTACAAAAAATTTGACCGACTTAATTAGTTGGTGCACTGAAAATACACAAAATAAATATTTTTTATCCAATTTTATTAGTTGGTGCACAGAAAAATTCAAAATAATATTAATTTTATTGGTGCTGAACTATTTCACACTTTTGAGTGTGTAACATTGGTCATAAAAATCGTTGAACGTTCAATAATACCAAAGAAGATAGTACTCATTCAATTACTCATGTATATTCTTTGCTTGTACTTGTAATTATTCAGAGATCTCATAACATTGCGGTGGAAATACACATATTCCAGATTTTACCACTGCTGTAACTCGAAAACCGCAGCTTTTTGAAAATTATCCATTTCAAATGTTGCTACATATAATGTCTTCTTTGATTTCGCCGTCTCACATTTTCGGTTTTCGAGAAAAATTGTCCATTCCACCCATTTCGGTGCGGTTTTTAAAGAAAAGGAGATTTTGGATTTGAGTTTTTCTAAATATGGGACCATTTCTCAACTCTCTTCGTTCAACTGAATAGAAAATCATCAAAATCGGAGCACGTTTACTATGCAAAACGCGCATACAACCGAATTATATACCTCCTGCTATTTTTAAAACTCGGTCAAAAATAAACTTTTGTCACACGATTTGGTCGGACGTTTTTTCATATTCAGTGGAATTAACTTGCAAGTCGTGTGAATGGACACACCAGATTTGTTTTGTGGTTTTATATAAAAGCATAGCAATAAATCAGCACCCATAGTTAAAATTAATAATTATTATTTTATCCTTTCTTAAACACTTTTCTACTTTGACAACCTATTCATATCAAACAATAAAAATCATTTTTGCAACGACAGCAATATCAATCATACATACATACACCAAAACTATTGAAAGCATTGATATGAATCTTTATAACATTATAGCCTTGTGTGTATATCAGTAAAAAGATTTTTATCTTTGACATGCTCCAAGAAGAATGAAGAAGAAAAAATTGGTATATGTCCATTGAATATGTTAACATTTTATTTATTATTTATATTCCTCTATCGTTTATGAGGATGAGGTTCAATGAATTATTGGTTAAATATACTTATTTTGCCTTGCTTGCCACAAACTGTTGAGGAAGATTTCGTCAATATTTTTAATAAAGATTGTATAGAATCTTTCCGCTATAGCTCATCGTAATTCTGAACGCGTCTATGCTGTCGTTGTTAAAAGAGAATTCGTATGCAGGAATCCAATGTTGCGACAATAATAGTAAAATCAATGTAATTCATATATTTCTTGTGTTGGTTGCATGATGGAAAATACATATAGAAATAGTTGAAATTCTAAAGAAAACATCAAAATCTTGGATGAACTATGACTAAGAATTAATGAAAATTAAAGTGGTCCAAACGGTTATGAAACAAAGAGAGACACTCGATTGGTATTTTTTTAATTGTCCAATTCAAATGTTGCTTCACATAATCTCTTCTTTAGTTTGGACGTCTCATATTTTCAATTTTCGAAAAAAAAATACACCTCCCCCCAATAAATCGGAGACACAAATATTTCAGACTTTTCCACTGCTCCAACTCGGATTTTTTTGAGAAATGTCCAATTTAAACGTTTAATATGGTCTCTTCTTTAATTTTATATTTTTTGAAATTTTCAAAAAAAATGACCTTTCCACCCCCTTTGGGAGAAGTTTTTCAGGGGAAGGCCATGTTGAATGTCGATTCTTCAAAGAGTCCCATATCCAATGAAAAAAGAATCATGAAAATCGGAGCACGTTTACTATTTTAAGGAACGAAACTCTATAAAAAAAAAACTTGTAAAATGTCGAATCGTATGCCTCCTCCGGTTGGTTCATCGGTCAAAAATTTAGAATAATATGAATTCCACTGGTGCTGATACTTTTGAAGTTTGTGCCAAAGTTTCCTATATATGAAATTAATATTATTTTGGTCATTCTTTTGTGAGGTGGACTGTGAAACTTATTTAATCTTTTTCGAACTTCCTGGATATGTTCGCTTCGTATAAATTTAGCAAATATGTGGCATTGGTCCGTACGTGCCGTTTGCTCATAACTTTTTGTTTCTCAAGTCGAGAACTGATGCACAATCTACCACAGTACAAAATTAATCGTGTAAACTGTAAACAAAGATTAGGTGTTCCATACCCGTGAGTGATTCCAGTGACGTCCGACATTGTCGTTCCATGTTGAAGAAATAATTTGATCTTGCTTGAAGGAGATGATATAATTACTCATTATTGGATCACACTTGGATCAGTGTTAAGCTTAAAAGGCGGCGAAATGCCTCCGATCTAAGTATGAATTCGAAATTTCAAATCTCTAAACCGTATGAGGCCTGAGAAATCGCTGCGGAGTCCATCTATAGAAAGAACCGGAAGTAATAAAAAAACTGTTTAATAATTTATGTCAAAATATTGTTGAATTATTTGTTTGAAATGTTGAACCCATAAAGCAGTTGCAAGGCAATAAGTTTTTCAAGGTTAACGACCTAAATTATAGTTTCCGAGCAAAATTTCATTTTCAAATCGGTATATTTATCGTCTTTGATAATTTCATTTCAATGTTAATTACACAAAAGTATAATATCCATTACACTTTTCCGTACGATGACTTATTATGACGACTTTCCACATATTTTTGTAATAATTTGTAAATTTGAGAATATTTATTGTAACATCCATGAATCACTCAAAAAACGGTGAGAACAATAATTACATAGTAGTTAATAAACCATAATGAGCGCTGAGATTTGTGTAAATTGCAATAATTATCTATATCTCGAAATAAAAACACCAGCTATTAGAATGATGTATGCATATGCGTTCAGGTCCTCGAGGTTTTTGTCTTGAAACCTCGATAGTTATTATTAGTAGGAATGAATTATGTTCATTTTCATTAGCCTTCTTGCAGCCATGGCGGTAGTTGTGGATTGTGTGGAGATTCTTATCATTAAAGTAGCCGACACGAAGATAATGGCTATTGTTATTGTATTGAACGTGTTACATTGGACTTTATTGTTGATAGAGGAATATAAATTAGGTTATATCATTGGAAATCTTCACAGTACCAATCATGTCCATGAAAATATTGATTTTAGATTGACTCGGATGGTCCACATTATAACCTTGTCGGAAAGAAATTACATAAAGTTCTGAAAAATGAAAATGTCATCAAGATTGTATTTTTATCCGATGTAGTAACCCCCTACCCATATTCAGATCCTAAAGAAACGTAGAGAAAAAAATTGGTTTGTCCACTCACACGACTTTCCTACCGCTCGAAGGCAAATTCAAGACAAACAACAATGGTCATATGGCAAATTTCCTCGAAAATTGACAATCTGAGGTGGTATAATTAAAGATAGGACAATATCCGGAAACGTTTAAATTGAACATTATTTCAAAAGATTACCGGTTTTCTAAAATGTGCAATGTGGAGAGGGCGATTTCTGTCGAAAATTGAAAATCTGTGGACAGTACATGAAGGACATAATTATTTGTAGCGACATTTATAATGAACGTTTTTCCCTTAGAGTTACGGTTTTCGAGTAAAATCGGTGTTAAAATGGTAACAACTAAAATATTCAAGCGTATTTCCGCAGCGATGTTCTGAGATCTCAAGCAAGAAATATATTTGGGTAATAGGATAAGTACTATCTTCATTGGTATTAGTGAACGTTCAACGATTTTCGTGACTAATGTTACACTCAAAAGTGTGAAATAAATATGTTTTACAAAAAAATTGGACCGACGTTATTAGTTGGTGCACTGAAAAGTATAAAATAATATTAAATCTATTGGTGCTGGTACTTGTGAAGTTGGTGCCAAAAGTTAATCAATCTACCTGCAACTGCACAACTTCAAAAGTAACAGCACCAATGGAAATAATATTATTTTATACTTTTCAGTGCACCAACTAATAACGTCTGTCCAATTTTTTGTAAAACATATTTATTATGGGTATGGTAACGGTCTTCAGGTGTCTGTAGAGTATTTGAAGCTCAAAGAGTACATATTTTGAACAACTGTTATGAGCAATACTTATCTCAGATGTTAATTTCTTTTTCTTAGTTATTGATAAAATAAAAACGAATACGACCTTAATTTATACAGAAAAAAAGCTCTCGAACAAGATTCCCAGAATATTTTACACCTATTATCTAAAATAACATGCGTCCCTTTTAACGACCATTAAACGTATATCATAAATTTAATGTTTTAATTATTTTAGTTACTCACGTGAATGCAATATATATCAATCATATTGGTGTTTGCAGTTTTCTTAATAACCCCCCTGAGGCATATTACATTTGCTCGATGTTCGTGTTACGTAAATCTATATATTATTCAGAAAATCATATAAAATGAATCCTCCAACATTTCATCCACTGAAAAATATATTTCTATATTACTATACTATATGCACTTTGAAAATAATTATGAAATATATGAAGAAGATGCAATTATTTATATCCTGGTTGCAAAGGTTAATTGAAATATAAATTATTGAAAAAGGATATAAATACATGTTTGTTTGATAATTGATAATAAACGACTGACGTGTCTTTCATTTCATATGGTAGAATTTGAAGAATGATATTATTTAATGTATGTATCGTACCTATTTCATTATTTTTGACCGAGTTCAAAAAAAAGGAGACGCTATAGAATTCGGTTGTATGTTTGCTATTTTTTTTATAGCTGTTCGCGCGTTTTGCATAGTAAACGTACTCCGATTTAGACGATTTTTGTTTCATTTGAAAGAGGAGAGTTGGAAATGGTCCCATATTTAGAAAAACTCAAATCCGAAATCTCCTTCTCTCCAAAAACCGCCCCCAAAGAGGGTGGAACGGGCAATTTTTCTCGAAAATTGAAAACCTGACACGCCAGAGTTTAAAAAAACTCCATATCCAGAAACGTCTAAATTGAACATTTTTTTCAAAGTCAAAAGAATTAGGTTTTCCGAGTTTCGCAATGGTAAAGTCTGAATTATGTGTGTGATATGCGTATTTTTGCTCTGTGGAAGAGCAATTTTTTTCGATCGATATGAGACGGCCAAATTAAAGAAAAGATTATATGTAGCAACATTTAAATTGAGTTACGGCTTTCGAGTTACAACAGTAAAGTCTGATGTCTGAATAATAAATAACAAGTACCAATCTAACCCTGTATCTTTTTGGGTATTAGTGAACGTTCAGCCATTCTCATGACTTATGTTACACTCAAAAATGTGAAATTTAGATTTTTTGCAAAAACTTGGACCGACTTTATTAGTTGTTGCACTGAAAGATACAAAATAATATTGAGATTCTATTGGTTTGTTGTTGTAGGCACCAACTCCAAAAGAACCAGCACCAATAGAAGTAATATTATTTTATTTACTATAAAAAATATTTATTTTTATTTTTTATTGAATTAAAATATCATAACGTTATTTGATATTTTTGAAGTTATACTTCTTTGGGCTCGTTGGGATGGTGTGTTGTTGGTCGAGAAACCGCGTCACGCTAAAAGTGAGAAAAATAGTCGATTATACGTTTTCGTATACTTTTTTGTACGTTCTGGCTCTTAGAGATTTTTTTAATTAAATTATATATTAAATTTCCTTATCAACTACCAATTTTTTTTAGGTAGTTATTATTTTGATCATCCTGTCTGTCTGTCTGTCAACAGTATAACTCGGAAAATACTTAACCGATTAACACCAAACTTGGTACAAAAATATGTAAGTGTAATACCTCCTAGGGGATTGATTTTCAGCTGCCTGTCTGTCTGTGTGTGATTACAAGATTGTTTTCGGTAGTTTTCCTCTTAATGCTTGCATAGCAGTCATACATTAGGATAATTTTATTAGAATTGTGTGCGAATAGCCAAAGAAGTATAACTTCCACCGACTGGTCCGACGCAGACCCAGTTTTTTTTTTTTAATGAAAAACGACTATATTATTAAATAAATCTGTAATAACATGGTTGAATACCTTCTGATAACTTATCAAACATGCAAAAAATGTTAAAATCATATTACATATATGAATTTGAACAAATCACCATTTTTATGAATAATGACAGTGTGCTAAATTCAATGCATATCTACTAATAGCTGATTACAACTTGATGACAAAAACACGTACCTATAGATGCATCGATTTGCAAAAAATAACATCGAATGAATCATTGAGTACTTGAACCGTTGCATACATAGCTTTTCCTATCATTTGACAAATACTACTTATACTCTGTTTCACGAATGTTGGCGTCTGCCTTGAAAACACGAAAAATGGATCAATCCAACTGACGGGAGTAAATCAGTGGCGTAACGATTTCGAGATAAGATATGGCATTTAAGGAAGTTCATATAATTAGAGAAAAAAATATCGATTGTATAAATAAGCAAACATAATATGAAAGATTTATTACCAATAATAATGCAGAAATACAAAATACAAATTTATTGCTTGAGTATGAAATATAAATTTAGGCACCTGAATTATCTGAAATGTCACAATGACTTTGTGAAGCCTATGAAATAAAGATTGCGTTGTCTTCGGACATACGTGCAGCGGCCTATCATTGTATAAAAGGACATAAGCTTGACATACTGATGTCGTAGCTTAGATCGACACACGTAGTAGTCAAATTTCATGATAATGAGATGCGTTGAGACCTATAGCGATATGTACGTAGCTCGTGAATGATTACACACAATAACCATAATTCATGAAACAAACTGTATATTTGTATTTATTAAATATCTACTCTGTGTAATGTTGTTACATTTATGCAAAATAAGCGCAAGCAAATTCAATAATCAAAGTTATCTTTAACCTGAAATCATATTATTATCTCAATATGAATGCAACTGATGAATGTATTTTGTTATTATGAATCGTCAGTTGTTCAATAATTATTGCAATTTTTACCATCGACATCGACGTAAACAAACAATAACTCATTAATTATCAATCAGTGCTATCGTGGTTCAGAAAATCCCTATTATATTGTACATACGTAAGTAATATTCGCTAAAACCTAATTTATTGCTGTTAGCTGGAAAATTGGAATTATGTTTGAATCCAGTTCCGATTTGGGAAAAAAATTGTTCCCAAATTGTAATTAATAATGATGGGAAATAAGAGTTCGTTAAGTAGGTTGGCAGATAAAAAGGTCTGTTAATGTATATAAAATAAAATATATAAAGTGTCAAGTCATCAATTTCATTTGTCAGTAGTTGTGTTCAGTTATCAAGTGCCAGACAATATTGTTTGTTGTGATACAAAACAAAGAAGTTATCTTCATAGGTATGTATCTAGTTTCGTGTTTTGTTTTTTAAGTAAACAGCATTCAATATGCCTTTGTTCAGTAAGTATTACAAACAATTAATAGTATAGGATGATATCCTATAAAAAACTATTTTTTATCATAAATTGGGTCGACTTTATTAATTGGTGCCCTGAAAAATACAAAATAATATTCATTTAGTTGGTTCTGGTACTTTTGAAGTTGTGCCAAAAGTCTAACTAACATTTGCACAACTTCAACAGTATCAGCACCAATAGAATTCATATTTTTCCAATAAAATCGGCTCAGTTTTGGTAAAAAATATTTATTCCACACTTTTGAGTGTAACATTAGTCATGGAAATCGTTGAAAGTTCACTTATCCCAAAGAAGATAGTACTTATCCTATAACCCATGTATAGGCTTAGCTTGTACTTGTTAGTTATTATTCAGAGATTTCGAAAAATCGCGGGTCAGATATACGTTTTTCAGACTTTACCACTGCTGTAACTCAGAAACCGTAATTTTTTTTTGAAAAATATCCAATTCCAATGTCACTACATATTATAATCTTCTTTAATTTGGCCGTCTCATATTTCCAATTTTCGAAAAAAAATGAACGCCTCCCCCCACATAGCGCAACTACACATATTTAGGTACAATTTCTTCCTTATATGATTTCATCTTTAATTCTGCCGTCCCGAATTTTTCAAAAAAATGCTCCTTCCCCCTTTTTAGAGGGATGAAACCATTTCTCAACTCTCTTCTTTCAAATGAATCAAAATCGGAGCACGTTTACTATGCAAAACGCGCGAACAGCCAAACATACAAAAAAACAAACATACAACCGAATTGTATACGTCCACCTTTTTGGGAAGTCGGATATAATAACTTCCTAAGTTAATCACATTTTCTGCATTTCTTACCAGTATGGCTAAACATTACACGTTCACGGTCAGTGATTTTATTTCTTCGCTGTTGAAATATATTCTTCACAAACATAATTTTAAAATTTTATCTATATTAGAGTGACTAATTCAACCGATCGTAAAACATAAACTTATTAAATGTTAAAAAACATTACTAGGAAACTAATGAAGTTATAAAACTGTTTTTTTTTCTCAATCTCAAAAGTTACATCAACCAAATAAACATAAATAATAAATATACGACGAAATACCGCAGATTTCTTCTTGAGTACGTAGAAGACCAGGCATGTAGGTACATTTATTGCTTGTTTCGGATTTTGCATATATATATATATAAGTTTTTTTTTTCTGTAAAAACAGGTGTGTCCTGACACCTCTTCTTACGAATATGATATCTATTAAGAGGGTATCATAAAAATGTATATTGTTTAATGTTGGATTACTCATCCGCTAATAATAAAATAGATAAACTACGTAAATTTATTAAAATTTGAACCTACAAAAATAACTTGCATATAAAAAAAATTGAAGCATAGATTTGAAAAAGAATCTCCACTAGTAAATATCTATAGATAAGGTTCAGAAATGATAGTATTTGTTAACGAATATATTTTCATGTAAGGAACCCTTAAGACAACAAACTCCATTCATACCTGCCGTTTATGCAAATTCTAATTTCATATATTAAGTGCACGAGAGCTATATTTTTGTAGTCAAGTTATTTTACTTTCCTACAGTACTATTATAGTAGCTGTATAAGGAAAGTATTGTAATCGTGTGAAATTTTCGGCATCGAGATTTTTACAAATGTTGACGTTTCAGAGTTTTCTAAGTCTAATAAACATATTTTCAGCCATTGGTCTGTCTATCTGTCTGTCCGTCTGTCTGTCTGTGACAGCATTATCTCGAGAACGGATCGGTGTACCTATTTTGTTTCTTCCTTTTTTATTTTGTTTGGTACCAATATCATTCGCCGGGGGCACTGAATGAGAATCCTGTATACACTGGGTGTTGAGCTATAGCCAAAAAACGTGATTTGCTCAAGACTATAGCGCGAAAATGGCTCTAACGATTTTGATTAAACTTGACTAAAGTATTCTCCTGAGAGCCCTTTATCACCCACATATAGCGCCATCTATATGTTGGTAGGAATACCTCCTTCTTTCTAGGGAATTCGGTCAAAGATACGTCAAAGAATTGGGTCTTACATTAGAGATAAAGTTTGCAAAATATCAAAGTCATAACTTAACCAACAACAAGGCTATTGAAGACTGCAGATGCTAAATTGTAGGACCCTGTATATTTCAATTCATTGTTAAAATAGTTTCCTACTTTTAGTAACTATGTTACATTTTTTAATCAACTTTAAAGATAATGATATAAATGTTGAGAGGTAGAGTCATACGAAAATTAATAGGTAATAATATATTATAAAAATATTTTTTAAAGCTGTGTTTTTAAATAAGTCTCAGGATATAAATCAAACTGTCAGTTATTATACGTATATCAAAATAACAAGTACTAAAAAATAGTCTTGCTTAAGCACTTTTCCGTGAGATTTAATGTATACACAAATGAATTGTCATTCGCAAACTGCGTTTTCTTTCAGTTAAAAACAGGTCATTTACGCCAAACACCTTCGGCGAATTATTCACACTTCATTATGCTAATCACCTACAAATATTAATGCGGTAAATGCGTTGAGCCACTTATTGTTGTCTAGGATTTGATAAAAATGAATGCCACGTGCGGGTAAACAATAATTACTTTTGACTAATTGAAATGAAATAAATTGGTTTGATATTTGTGATAAATGAAAAAAAAATAGTCAAACTTAGTAAGCGCTTTCGCCAATAAATGGAAAAAATTATGCTTTGCTTATCTTACTAATTAACACTCTTTGTGGGTATATAGTCCATTTGTAAATAAATATTTCTATGTAATATAACAGAAAAGAATAATAAAGAACGATAAAAACTCATAGTGACACATGTGACTCAAATTTGACATAAGACATCGAAAGAACAGTCAACTTTTTATTTTTGACCGACGAACCAAACGCAGGAGACATACATTTCGATTGTTTGTCTGCATGTCTTTTTTATGGATATTCGTGCCTTTTTCTCATTCGATAGTTGTTCCCAAAAAAATGTCCTTCCCCGCAAAAACTTCTCCCAAAGGAGGTGGACGGGACATTTTCTTTAGAAAATAAAAAAATTGAATTGACGTTTAAATTGGAAATGAAATAAATATTTTTCTTATAAAAATTTGGATCGACTTTATTCGTTGGTGAACTATGAAATACAAAATAATATTAACTAATTCTATTGGTTCTGTTACTTTTGAAGTTGGTGCCAAAAGTTTTTAATCTAACTACTACTGCACAACTTCAAAATTATCAGTACCACTTGAATTAATATTATTTTGTATTTTTCAGTGCACCAACTAATAAAGTCGGTTCAATTTTTTGCAAAATATATTTATCACTTATCTCGCTCAAAACTGAGACTCAGTCACTTCTAATAAAAAAAAATATGTTGAAATTTCCATTTTCTTTGAATTTATATTATTTAAGTAAATTATTTAAATATTCCCAATAATGTATGAAACAGGTATTAAATAAAAATTAATGTTGTTTTTATTGTTTATTAAAAATTAAAAATAATCAGAAAAATTATTAGTGATAGTGATAGGTATATGGAACTCTAATATAAATAATAGATTCAGTTTGCAATTGTCCATTGAAATAAAGAAAAATATACAGGGTGTTTGCTCTATTTGAAAAAACGGAGAAATCATTAGCTTAGCAAAACCGTATCTTTCTGTATAGATAATGTGAAATATCTACAATATTGATTATATCACAAAATAGAAATTTATGCTTGCTAAAAAATGAAATAGGTTGAGATTTTGCAAAAATCAAGTGACTATCTTCAAAACCAAAACTTAAGCACATAAACATATAATAATTTTATTGAGAAGATATTAACTAAGCTAAGAATTTTGATCTAGTGTCTACAACATTCATAAATACCTAATATCGATTAATTACTGTGATCATGTATATCGTTGGTTCCACCCCTGACAATGCTGTCTTTTCTCAAATACCTACATAAAGTAAAATCTTTACAACACAAATTTCAATATTTCTTCAATCAAAAATCTTTAACAAAGGAATTTTGGTAAAACAAAAAAGATTACAGTACCTACTGGTACTACACGTCAACATTGAAGTCTGAGAACCCGACATGTGTTTCGTCAACACAGATGGCATCTTCAGGGGTAACACCTAAATTAATAACCTTTACTTTTGACATCTTCAGCCATACCCTGATACTAGTTGCTACTATGTAAACTTTAGTTTTGGTGCCAGTATCTGATTCAATTACTACGACTGGTTCACAGCAAATTTAAAAAACCATTTACGCAACATACTTTCCTGGTAAATCATTCTTATACTTTGTTACTGCGAATTTTTTATTATGGTTTTGACGTATATATCCGTATAATAATACAATATAAAGATTTTTATGACTTCGATAACCAAGTTACATCGTTTAAATAGGTAGTTACTTGTTGTTGATTTAATGTCTCATTTTTATTGACTGATAGAAATTTGAATATTCAACAATAATTGAGTTAAAAAATTGTGAGACCATATAATTCGCCTAAGTGGGCAATAAGTTTGTAGGTAAATAGTAGTGTTTAAGCTACACTTGAATTCTACCAGTAAATTGTAGGCACTTTATAGTATGAAGTTTTACGTAAATCATCAAGCAGCATTACAATAAAGCTGCAATTTAATCAGTATAGCCTGAGGGTTAATAATATTTATTTTTACTTCCCTCAATAAGGGAAGTATTTTAGTCACGTAAAAAATCGACCTCGAGATTTTTGCTGATATTTACGTTCCTAGATCACGAAAATCATGGTATCTCAAGTCCGTCGGTCTGTCTGTCCATCTGTCTGTCTGTCTGTCTGTAGTCTGTTGGCGTTGTAGCTCAATAACGGCTTGACCTAGGGCAACGAATTTTGGTATGCATATTGAAGAACTACCGGGGACGCAATGTAAGGGTTTCGTTAATCATATATACAGGGTGTCCAAAATATTAAGGGTCAATATAAGGACGGTAGAAGTGACGAGGTTGTTTCCATCTCGAAGCGCGGTGGTTTGTCGAGGGAAGTCATAGGTGAAGGCTTTTACCAATTTTTTAATTTCCTGAAACTACCCTCAGTAGCTATGAAAGGAAATTAATTATTGTATAAAATCTCGGGTGTTCATTTCTCAACAGACAAATATCTGTATCTTTGTCTACGCTGAGATTATTTTGGGAACAGATGTTTCGGTTTTTGTTTTGTAAGGTATCGATACCGCTCGCTGGAGGAACCTGCGGGTGATGAAATTGCTGATTTTGATTAAACTTAATTCTGCGTACAGCCCTTTATCATATTATATTTTAACGGGTATATCTGCGAGGAGAAGCAGGAAAAAAAATATGCCCACATGAACTGCCAACTGTTTATTTATATTCTGGCTAAATGCTTACTCCTGAGCGCTAGGAAAGTCGTGGAAAGTCTTATTTCACTCCTTAAGAATATTGACTTTGACATCTCATAAATCTGTAGGTAATATACAGGGTGTTTTACAATATATGCTCAGAACTTGAGGATGTGATAGCTCGTCCAAAAATATGCTAATTACTTACCCATTAAAATGCAACATTTTCGAGATACAGGCTGTTGAAATTGAAAAAGAATCGTTTTTTGTGAATATCTCCGGAACCGTTTATAGTACAGAGAACAGCTTTTGCAAGCATTTTCCACTCATAATAAGCTAAGTTTTGAGTCAGAAGAGTGAAGATTTTGGAGGAGTAGTGGTTGTTTTTCTCCCCAATTTCTACGCCAATGGAAAAAGTGGATGGTTCCATACCGAAAAATGCCTAATACATAGGTAGGACAAATTCTGATGCTGTTCACCCTTGGTGCGTGCCTGTGGATGGATCTGGGTTGGTGTTTGGACTAGTTCTACGTCCGAGTAGGATTCTAGAGTAGAAGGGTTCTATACTCAAGACTTTTTATGACTTTGTTTTTCGTTATCACAATATACGATAGTGTTTGCCCGGGAAGTGTCGAGTAAAACAGCTAGAATGTAATATAATTAAGGTATGTTCTTTGATTGAGGAAGCTAGTAGATTATATCAAACTCACATTTTTATTATTTTTCTATATAATCCCTATATTATTAACGTGTGAATATGTGAATGAATAAGGAAGCAATTGATGGTATAATTATTTTAATACATCTTCAGTAAGTACATGATATAAGACAATGCCAATCAATAATAATGGCCGTTCCCTTCATTAAATACACAACTTCATTACGCTTTTTTTTCTTCAAAAAGACGAGTCAAACCAATAATCATCATATCAATTTAATCATAAGCTTATAGCAGGTACGGTATGAAGTAGTAATGGATATGATAATCATGATCTTGGTTAGTTCTCATCGGAACAGGTATACGCATATATATATATATAGAGTGTTTGTTGTTGAAATGACCAACAGAAATAAGCTGAATTATAGGAAAAGTTGAAAATGTCAATTAAATGTTATTAATTTTAAGCTTAGTTATAAAGATTAACATGCTTGATTCAGTGGTATTTTTCATAAGTGGGAACTTTCACTACTTTATTCAAAAAAATTATTTTTCACAAAAATTGGACAAATAGTCGAATTGTGTAACTCTTCCGTTTAGTTCGTCGGTCAATAATATGCCTTTTTAGACCTGGCACATTTTTTTCGTTCCTCGGGAGGTTGAAGTGTACCTATATTTATTTTTTTGGTGTACTTATTTGGACCTATTACAATGGGTCCGATTTTCAAAAATCTAAAATTCACAAATCTATTTAAAAAATCTGGTGTGTCCACTCACACGACTTTCCTACCGCTCGCAGGTAAATTCCAGTGAATGAAAAATATTACACTATTACAATACTCTCCTTACATAGCGGCGATAATAGTGGTAGAAAAGTGAAAATCCTCTGGTCAAATCATTTTTTTCAGCATGTCAAGACAAACAACAATGGTCATTTAACATTTTTTCGCAAGAAGAAGAAACATTTAGCCAGAATATGAAGAAACATGTGGAATAATACGGAATTTTATTCAAGCATAACTTTTTTGTGCTTTTTTTCAGAGATGGCGCTATATGTGAGTGGTAAAGGGCCCTCAGAAGAATACTTTATCACACAAATCACGTTTTTTGCCTATAGCTCAACACCCAGTGTATAAAGAATTCTCATTCAGTGCCACCGGCGAGTGATATTGGTACCAAACAAAATAAAAAAGAAAGCAACAAAATACACCGATCCGTTCCCGAGATAATGCTGTCAAAGTCAGACAGACGGACAGACAGACAGACAGACAGACCAATGGCTGAAAATATGTTTATTAGACTTAAAAAACTTACAATACTTTTCTTATACAGCTACTATAGTAGCAAATATTAAATACATAATCTTTGATAGTAGCGTAGAGAAGTAAAAAAACATATTTTAAAACATAAATATAAATATTTAAAATACCTACTTCTAAATAACTTTCGCCTTGTAGTAGAAAGATTACTTAATACATATCAAGTAAAATATACGCCGTTAATTCTGGAAGATCCCGTTCAAGTTCCATGGACGGAGTCCCAGAATTAAACTAGCAATATGTTAAAATTTATTGAAATAATTTTGCTCCTCTGTCATATTCCAGGTTTCATTTTTTGTGTCAATCCCCAATGGGCAGTTTGTAGTAGTATGATCTTCTCGGGTCGCATCTATTCTTTTGTGTTTGGAATCATCATCCTGTATATGCTACGAAAGAATCAAATCAACCTTGAGTGTAATTGCGGAAAAAGACCGCATCGTTCCTTTCACTTACAGCAGATTCTCAAGATACACCAGAACATACATACAGGGTGTTTTATTTAAAAATTTATATATGATCTGCGCCGTATACATAGGTACATCAAAATTATTTGTCGCATCATTATTATCACACTTATACTTACTGTTCACTATACTTAATTATGTTAAATAAGCATTTTTGGCTACTATATACCAGAGGCGCACGTCAGGGACGGAATTTTTAGTTGAAACTTCTATAACCCAGCAGTGAGCCATCTTTTCTCTGAATAATTTGAGTGAAATCTTCATATTTTGGAAGTTATTAATGAAACACCCTGTATATGATGCTATTTACTGCTGATCTGCTGCCATCGATTTTCTCTGCTTCTTCACACGTTGTTTGTTTCGTAGACGAGCAAAGCAACAGGTTCTCAAGTATCCAGCATTTGAAAATATTATGATGGTATAATTATGACGAAAGATAGTCGTGACCATAACTCATGCAGAATCGTTCGAGACAACGTTTTTTCTTCTCTCTATACTAAAATATTTAGTAATTAATCGGTTTATTTACAATGTTGTTAATGTTATAGGAGTGATCGCGATATATATCTGACTTATCTGACAGTTTGACAGTATTGAAACAAAGAAAATTAGGTAGGTACGGACACTGATTTTGTTATGTAATTCTAATGTGAAGTATTAAAGTATTGTTCACGAATTTTACAAAGTCGGCAGGATAATATTCCTAGGTTATATTATATACTTATAATATTCTTAATTATAAATGATAACAGCAACGCTCATAATCTACGGATTTTTTCGTGTTATTTCTTGGTTAGTTTCTATAACAGTATGGAAACATTTATCGCAGTGCATTCCCAAACCCAAACCAAGCTTCTTATGTTTTTTTTTCTCATTTGTCATAGGTACCAATGTTTCGAAAGTTATAAGCAACAATGGCAGATTATCAGCCGATTCTAATCAATTCAAATTTCACATCTTGGCAACCTCTGACCGTTTCAGTCATGCTATAGGTACCTACGATTTCCTAGGAGTCCGTCGATTGCGGAGGACGGAACCGAATATCGGTCGCGGAGGTGGAGCCCTAGCGTTACAATTTTAAAGATTAGTTTGTCGAATTTGTTGGCCATGGAGGATACTTTAAAATAAAAATGTGTGTCCCCCTCCTCCTGCTTGAAAAAGAAGCAGAAGAAAACTGCGCCTTTCATTCACATCAGCTTCCACAAAAGATGAAAAATAAACGATATGTATTTAAAAAGAAGGCACATTTAAATCTTTGATTGAACCACGGTTATCTGACAACAAATTTAGAGATTTTTTTATATTTGATAAGGAACTTCTCGCAACAGTTGAAATAAATAAATTTATTGAAATCAATCAATCGACTGAATAGAACCGACGACCGAAACCGACAAAGTGAGCGGAAATTATCCGCGGAAACGGACCGGCTGAAACCATACCTTACCTAAGACGTAGATAGAATCTAATATAACCCTAAAAAAATATAAATTGATCCGCCTATTTTTGTATTCGATGGAATTTACATGAGAGCAAAAAGAAAGTCATGTGAATGTAGATATTAGATTTCTATAAGCTTAAATAAAAGAATTTGTGTTGTCCACACTTAAAAGCAGGTATGGATTTCGACAAAACTTGCCTTGAAACATGATTTCCTTCACCTTTTCTTGTGAATATTTCCACATTTACATGTTATCCCCGGTTCCCAAAGGATCAACAGTTATTTTTTTTTCTTTCTAATACCTATCTGTATAGGTACATAAATCGAATCTCATTGGAATTTGTTTATGTACGTTATATTTTCTACGCAAGTATCGTTTACCTATGTAGCAAATTCCTTATCAATGAGTGATCTGAATTATAAAGAAAACATAATTTAAAGAGGGCAGGACCATTTATTATTTATCTATGAATTTCCCGTCTTATTTCTCATTTCTTTTCCTTCCTGCAATCACAAACATAGGTGTTACAAATCTTCATGATTCCCTTAGTGATCATACTATTCACTTCGTGGAAGAATGTTAATATTGATTGGTCAATTTAAATCCACTCAAAGTAAACACTGTAAATAGCTTGTTATAAATTTAAATATAAAATCATTTTCTCACAATATATAATGATAGTCTTGCTGCCACCGCCACCTACATCTATTATTAATAAAAACGGAACATACATTGTAATTAAGTGAATATGTCCAACCATGTTACATATAAATATATACCTACCTAACTAACATTTCAAGTGGAATAAAATCTATTCCGTATTTGAGAAATCTGTCACTTATACCTAGTTTCGATTCAAGAACTGATTGTTGAATCACTTAAAAAACGTTGTAGTGATTTAAGGATTACTATATTTTATGATAACAATTATAGATAAGGTGAGCATAGTTTATTGCATTTATGTGTACCTTATTATTGTTCAGTTCCACAGATTAGAAGTAGTAAATAGCTTTACAGATAATGTACCTATTATACCTAAGTATCTAACATTGTAAGCCATCCAAAAATGCTATTATGATTTGGTCAAAATTATAATGCCAGTCAATTTGAAGGTATCTTATACTATTCTTATCACTAAGCACTACAACATTGTATGTTGAACCATAAAAATCTGCTGATCCACTCATTAACAATGTAACAAATTATCAATACACAGTTCTCTTATATCTAATATTAGTTTTTGTCACAGGAAAAATGCAACAGCTACAGAAGGCCCGCTCTATCGATTTCGATGACATGCTGGAAGAACTCGGAGAGCTTGGAAGATTCCAAATATTCACCTATATCCTAGTTTGCCTGCCTGTTCTCTTTGCTGGAGCGAACAGCCTCAGCTACGTCTTCACAGCCGATGTTCCAAATTACCGGTAAGCAAAAGCTGGTTCTTAACGTAATGCCTTATTATTTTTTCTTGTATCACATAAACAAACATCTAATGTCCATGTGTTATACGCGCGCAGGTGTCTGGTGCCTGAATGTGAAATTGCTGATGATACTGCATTCAATGAACCCTGGGTTGATTGGGCTATACCTCAGAAATCCTCATCTAGTCAAGTTATTGGAATCAAAGCAGACTCATGCAGCAGATATATGGCCGTTGCGAATAGCTCCTTGTATAACAGCACTTGCTCCAAGGAGGCATTCACAAACATCATTGAATCGTGTTCGGAATGGGTTTTTGATGGTGAAGAAAACACTATTGTCAATGAAGTGAGTTTATTTGTAATTATTTGATTCAGATTTTGCATCATAGTAATTCATCTGATGTTTGTAAACCTATAAAGACTTCGAAGATATAGTTGAGAAGTTATAAAGTTTGCCGATACGTCACTAGAGCAAATTAGCAAATTAACATTTGCTTTTAATGAAACGTTTAAAAAAATACCGAATAGTGAATGTCTTCAAGCAACGAAATATGTTATTGAGATGACCGTTATCGACTTAATTCAAGTGCATATCTCATTATTTACTATTTTTGCTTCAATTCCAGTGGAACATTACTTGTGTGGAAAATCAGTGGAAAATATCACTTGTTGGATCATCACATTTCGCGGGCATCATTGTGGGCTCATTGATATTCGGCATTCTGGCTGATCACTATGGTCGAAAATTGGTTTTCATCTTTTGCATCTTCTTGATGAGCATTGCAGGTTCCTTACAGGTGCTATCACCAAACTACATCACCTTCATTATCCTTGTTTTCGTTAACTCATTGGGTACTGCTGGAGTGTACCCATTGGCCTTCATTATTGGTTAGTACTTATATTCATATTTCTGAACAACTCGGATTATATTGTGACCATGTTTATTTTGGCATTACAGGCGTAGAAATGGTTGGAAAAAAGAAACGTGAACTCACCGGTATCGTTCTCAATTATTTTTACGCTGTTGGTGAGGCTGTAGTTGCCCCTATTGCTTGGTACACTAGGGATTGGATCTACCTTCAGATATTGGTGTCTGCTCCAGCTATTCTTTTTATTGCCTACAACTGGTAAGGAAAATTCACCACGCAAAAAGTCTATGTAAATCAATAAATGCATCTGTTTGGTCTCTGGATATGGAATTGTATTGAAAATTTATGAATTTCTTCCTTTAGGTTTATTCCAGAATCAGTAAGGTGGCTGTTAGCCAACAAGAAGAAATCAAAAGCAAAGGTGATTGTCCTCAAGGTAGCTAAAGTTAACAAGGTTATTCTATCTGAACTCATAGTGGATTCGTTCAAAGAAGCTAGCCCTCTAACACTTGTAAGTATTATATTAATTGTTTCAATGAGATTATATAAACTAATATTGTTCTTACTCTTGCAGGAGGATAGCCTGAAGAAAGACCAAGATCAGCTCATACTGCCCGTAGTCAAGGAGATGTTTGGCTCAAAGAAACTAATCATCCGATTTCTCATAGTGTACTTTATTTGGGCTGTGAATGCTTTTGTCTTTTATGGCCTGTCAATCAACGCCACCAGCTTGGTGGGCAACAAATACATCAACTTTGCCCTTGTGAGCTTAATTGAGATTCCCGGCTACACTGTGGCATGGATATGCATTGAAAAATTGGGTCGAAGAATCTCACTGGTTGCTTCATTATTGCTGTGTGGAGTGACTTGTACATTGACGATATTCGTCAGCAATAGCAGTAGCTCCAACTGGGCTGTGGTGACGTTATTTTTACTCGGCAAGCTCGGTATCACCTCAGCTTTTGGTATAGCGTATGTTTATACAGCTGAAATGTTGCCGACAATAATAAGGAGTGGAGGTGTGGGTGCTGCGTCTACTATTGCAAGGGTGGGGGCTATACTGGCACCTTTTGTGCCTATGCTGGTGAGTTTAATTTACTTCATTTGGTTTGGCAGCACAAAAATAAATATTTGATTTTTTTTTCTTCAGGGTTTATACTACACTCCCTTGCCTATGATGCTTTTTGGAGCTGTGGCCATTTTAGCTGGACTAATGGCCCTTAAACTGCCGGAAACTTTTGGTCTCAAGCTGCCTGAAACTGTACAGGAGGCTAAACAAATCTGATAGATGTTATATATCGTTTTTATTGTGTGATTGTATAAAACCTCGTATATACCTCATGTTATTTATAATTATTTTCTACTCATTAAACCAGTTGTTTGTGTAATATTTTTTATTTTATGAATCAAGTCGACAAAATAAAATTAAACATTTATATTTTATTTAAATCTTTGAATCTCGTATCCTGAAGTGCTTCTGTAAAAGGCGGTTGTTTTTCATGTTCATCTTCAGCATGTATTTGGAATGTACTCGCTTCAAGAAGTGGACATCTCGAGCTCTCCTAAGAAAAATACAAATCATAAATTTTAGTTGCAGAGGAAGAATAGCCAAATTAGTATAAGTAGGCAAATTGGAGAAAATCAAAGTCGAACTTCCACAAAAGATTATTTAATATTAAAGAGTTAGTTTCGACCCTTCAAGTCATCATCAGCTAAAATAGAAAAAACGAGATAGATACAAATACGAATATAAAAGGTGTATAACAATAATTGAAGGTAAGTTGATAAAGGTTATCATATAACAATAAATACAATCTTATCTAATTAATAAAGCATATTAGAAAATCAAAAACACAAAATTAAATTTAAGAGGAAAAACTGATATGTTAGAAAAATAAAAAACCCAAGACCGTGAAACGGAATTGGATCAGAAATAAAGAGAAAACCAAATTGGAACTAGCATTTATATGATTTTGCCGGAAATGGAAAGAAACGAAATTTCTAGAAAAGAAAATAAGGTAGATAAATCCGGTGTGAATTTCAAATCAAGTGTTGAAAGACATTACAATATTAAAAATAAATAGAACCGTCAACAATTTGAAAAACGAAAACAACGCTCTACTAAAACAAGAGTAAATTATTTGAGGTTATGTTCCATGAAAAAGAGCTGTCCAGGACTATGACATGACATGCTCAAAAGCTCAAATTAAAAATGGCTGCTGGCTGTAAACAAACCGTCATTTAACATAGGATTCAAGCGTTTTTGGTGAAATTTAAAGAACTTTACAGTTTATGTGAGTGTAGAGAACGTAAAGACTTGTTGTTTAACTACAGAGAAACGTGATTTTGCCCCGTCACAGAGGTGCAGGAGTAAAACATACGTATTTTAGATTGATTGAATGTTTCAGGAAGGAACCTTGTCGATTGGATTTCCGTATGTGTGTGAGTGTGTGTGCATTAAAAGCAAACATAATGAATGTAAGAAGTGACTACTATTGTAGATTAGAAGCAGAACACCCTGAAAATGATATTAGCTTTGATTCAAAAAAATCCCAGCATAGCAAGCCTGGATTTAGTCAGCTATTTGGTATTAACTGCAAGCTTTTATACGAAAGAGCAGATGAAGGCTTTCAGAAGTTTGAATTCATATAAGATTTTTGAAGCCGGTAGAGTAGCTAAAGTAAAGCAGGCGTATTCATAATCGAAACTTAGTACTTACGCTACTAAATTAAGTGCGGAGGTCTAACCTTAAATTAGGTTTATGACTCTTATGTCGATAATATTAAATAACCTTTTTTGGAAGTTCGACTTTAATTTTCTGAAATTTGCCTACTTCACACCTTCCACTTTGAGCTATGGATCTCTCTGCATATTTAAATTAGTATAACCCAAAGATATAAAAATCTAAGAAAATATATCAATACCTCTGATTCATAATCAACGTTAAAACAAAATTTCAAATTCAAAAGTGTTCCCAACAGAATATATTTAAAGTACCAATTAATCTTGCGGAAAAATAGAAGTAGATGCACACGTAAATCTTACCTGAATAAATATTTATTGTTGGGTTACTATACGAAAATGGACAAACTTTAAACTCACATAAAAACCAATTATCAATTGATAGTATTTCAAGGTTATTTTGGCAATCGTATCGTATCTCAATTTTAAGCAATATGAAATAACAGAATAATGTGTGAAAAAACTTCAATTATAAAGTTACCTAGCTGCAGCCTCCTGTTGCGTCTCCGTCCAACCCAAAGACCTATAAGTGGCAAGGACCTTATGTAACTTCTTGTTATTCTTAGCAGGTACCAGCTGTCTGTCTGGGTTCAGCCTCTGCTTGTAGTAACGCATCAAACTCCTATGACCCAAAGTTATGCCAGACGGCAACACCAACTGGTAATCGGAATCGCTCAATTCGGGAACACTCACCTAAAATGATATCGGCAAATATGTAGTTGAAAAATTTTTGAATTTTGGTTAACATCACTTACTTCTTCGTCAGGATTGACGTCTTGATTTTCCGCATCAGGATAAGATGATGAATAATCATAATATTCTGAATATTCGGCTAAAGCTGCTCCCTCATGAATCATTTTGCAATGACCTTTATCCAACATGTGCTGTCTAGCAGATTCTGCAGTATGGAATGTCCTCCCTTTTTCGTTGCACCATATGCACATGAAACCTATTGGGTATAATTGAACATTTCAATGATAAATTTAAAAGTAAAAAAAAAATACTTTTCATACCTTCATTGACCTTATCACCCAAATATCTCAATAGACCAGTGACATCCGAACAGAATTCAATGTCGGGAATGAAAAAGGAATGTACGACGGTCATGTGTTCCAAATTTTTGATAAAATTACGACTATGGTGAGCACAGAAGATGCAATCGTTGTTATCAATAGGGTTTTGGCTGTCGTCTTCCCATTCGTCAGAGTCCACTTCTTCAATTTCACTGTCCGAATCATGAGATTCCTCCATCTGATTCTGTTTCAAATTGACTGAAATGTTCACTTTCGTTTTTGCCTTCTCATTTTCACCAATTTCGATGGTCTTCTCGTTCTCCTTATGCTTTTTGGAATTGAGATGGTTCTCGAAGGCATTCTTGTTGCCAAAAGATTTGTGACATGCAGCACAGTAGACAGTCGTGTCCTGATTCATCTGTTGATCATTATCACGTTGTGAGTGAACCCGCTTCTGAAATTCTTCAGCAGTTACAGGAGGTAGTTCAGCTACTTTTCTTTTAAGATTATATCGATGCCAGTCGGTTTTGTAGTGCATTCTTTGTAAATCAGCATCTTTAAATGCCACTCTGCATGAGATGCATGTGAAAGAACCCGCGAGAGGATTGACCGAAGACGATGACATTCTAGTAGTTGCTATAATTCAAATTTGATACCCTGGAAATATTACTTGAATGTTGGTGCTCTTCTATGTACAACTCTTTTGGTGCTCTAATAAGTTTGATAATATATGATATACATAGAACTTCTGAAATTATCTTGCAGATTTTTGAGGTTAGTTAAATCGTCATCCACAGCTGAGGCCACAGAACACATAATTTATCATCATATGGTTATGTTCCTGGTAGAGACCATGACAGTGACAACTTCCTCTGCTGACTTGGATTTTTTAGATCAAATAAATAACAGATATATTCTACATATATTGGTCGTGTCCACAGCAGTGCCTGATTACTTATCGATTAGTAATCAGTAATCAAAAATCGGTATCTTGTGGACACGACTGATTACTGATGCATCATTTGTCAAACTGACACTTGTCAAATGATTTGAAATAATTTAATTCGAAAATTAAAGGAATTGAAAATGGAAGAAGAAAACGTATTTTCTATTCAATATGTTTATAATGAAAAAGATTATGTGGTAAACGGAACGATAGAGGTCCATAATAGAATTGGGAAATATCTGAAACAAAATATATTTTATGTACACTATGGTTTTCTGATAGCTGTCATATTAAAGACGTCAACTTTTTGATTATCTGATTACTAATCGATTGGTAATCAGACAGCTGTGGACACGAACATTGTTTTTTATTCCACTTACGAATAAAAGTATGTCAAGATGTTCTGATTCTTTTCACAGGACATGAAAGAATAATACGTCATACGACCTATGGATGAATAAGACATACTTAAGTGGAATTCTAGTCATGTCAGTTCTCTGGTCAAGTCATCGAAATGACATGAAATAGTGTGGTTATGCTATATGCTATAAGTCGAAAATTGAATTGATAAATCTATAAAATTGTTTATAATGACTTCGAAAGCAAGTTCCTCTATTATTAAGATTAATAATAATGAATAAAATTTATAAAAATGATTTTCTAGGGTGTTCAATTGGTGAAGAATCTTGGAAAATTCAAAAAACCAGGTGTTTTGGATAAAGGTCTAGGTGCACTTCTTCCCGAAGCATATAAGAAATTTTATAGAGAATGGAAACTCACTGCTCCTACAGCTGTTCATTATATTCCAGAAGAGGGAAGATGGAAAAGAAATGAGATTACTGGCGAAGTGTAATAATGAGCTTAAATTATTCTCCAGTTTAGCTGTCAAGGGTTTTTTTCGGTCAAAGTTTATATTAAAAGTATCCTTATATCTTACTGTCCAGGATATATACCAAATCCCTCTCACAGCACCTCGTCTTATAGACTTTTCCAACCATTTACATTTAACCACCGGCAATTAATTTGATATATCGCCCCACTAGCGATTTGAAATGTACCTAAAAATATAAGAGCGAGAGAACTGACATCATTAATTTATATTTTCGTGCTGCTAGTATAAAACTTTCCATTTCCCAACCTAAAAATTGCTTAGGTATATTATGGACTTGCTTATAATCTATTAGTATCAATTTAGTGAAAAAACCTTTTGATTGCTATATTGGAGATATAACTAATTTTGTTAGAAAGAAAACATTTAATTTTCATATTTTATTATATCTAGTTCACCTATACAAAACGTTCCACTGCCTGTTTTGCATCCCCTGGAATCTAACAAGCAGTTATGGGGTGGAGAGGGTATAGTACAAGGTTTTCAAGTTCGCGGTAGAAGCAAATTGAGAGTTCCGCATTTTTGGGTCCCAGTACTCAAACGCACCGTTGTATATAGTGAAGTCTTGGATAAATATATCAGAGTTATAGTTACAGACAGAACTTTGCAATTGATAAATGCAAACTATGGATTCGATCACTACTTATTAAAGGTTAAGATTCAGATTATTAAGATGTCATTTAATCAATGACATAAATTATGTTTTTAGACTCCAGCTTGCGATTTGAAGTCCTTACTAGCTCTAGGTCTCAAACGAAAGATCCTACAAGAGCTGGAAAAGGGCTGTCCCACTTATTCGGATAGATCAGATACACAAAAAAATATTCTAGGACGTTATCAAAAATATCTCACAGCGGTAACTGTTAATATATACCGATTTTTATTTGGCTACAAAAATTTATGTTGTAGTATACATCTGAAGAAATCCAATGGTATGGTTATTCAATGACAGAGGCTATTTATATTTTACAAAATCAAATCGATGAAAACGAGAAGAAAAAAATTACACCATTAAAACATATTTACAGAGCTGAACTGATTGAAAAATTAAGGTTGGAAAGCTCGAGGGAAGCGGCCGAAAATACTGAAGGAGCCATAAGGTAAAATATAACACAAAAATAATTTGTGGGCAGTTTTTACAGTAAAGCTTCAATTTCAGTGATAGCAGTGGACCGGCTGCATGGTTGCAGAAAATCAACCCGTTTGGAAAAAAACACGAAACTTGAGCTAATAATGTTTGTCTAGTAAATAAATTTGTTTTCTAAAATGTAGGACTTGCTTTTTTTCAAAATTTACCATATTACCAAAAGTCGCTAAAACTACACTACAAACTATTTCGTTTTTTCAGTGAAACAATGAATTAATTCGGTGCTAATTTTTGTAAAAAGTTATTTATTAGTTATTATTGTTAAATTTTTTCGTAATTATTTTTTAGCTGTATTTCGTATCCATTCTGATTCCATTTTCAACAAAGTGTTTGAATATCTCGCATTTATTTTACATTTTATGGTGATTTATTTATCAAATAAGCATATTTGTTGACTCTGTAGCGTGATAAGATAATTATTTTGAATTGTTTATTATTACACAAAATCATGGGATTATAGGAGTTATTTATTTCCAAATATTAAATTATTTTCTGAGGAAAAACAAATCAAACTCGAATTTTTCATAACTGGCCTTTATATATGTTTATAAAAAAAATAAATAAAAACATAAAATAATACAATGTAAACAAAACTTTCTAACGCAAGTGAAGCACTAAGACCAAAGACCTACATATGAGGTTAGGTAGATTATTTCTCTTGTGTTTGAAAAATATAAAATGCAAGCGTACTTCGACGTTTACCTCTCAGTAGATTTACCGAAAGGAGTGGCGAAAATTTGGATTTCGTAGAATAGGTTTAATGAATTTTTGCTGAAAAAATATTCAAAGCAATCAAAAATATTTGAGGAAACATACATTTTACGACCACTCATCCCGAATTTTTTCAACATTTTCGAAGGCTGTAATTTTAACATCACTTAAATGTAAAATGGCAAGAATTTTAAAATTCTACATTTTTTCTAGTTAACACGAAACCTTCACGAAAACTCTCCCATAGTCAAGTAATTCGGATCACTGCGCATTCCTCAATTGAATAAAAAAAATCAAGATTCAATTTTATACTCGAAATATAATAACAACAAAAAAATTACTTCTAATATCACACTTCTTCCATCTGCAACAATTCCTCCTCTTCATCGACATGTTTTTGCACCTCCTTGGGTGCTACGTTCTGAACAGGACTTTGTGAATACAAATAAGTGGCATACATAACCGTTGCAATTGCCAAAACGGTATTCAAATGTATTGGAATACTAAAGAGAATATAACTCAGCACTGCTGTTAATACCAACTCCAATGCACTAGCGAATGTTTTCAGAATGGAATTTAAAGTTTTCAGGAAAAAACTGGTAACAATACCG
This sequence comes from Crioceris asparagi, assembly GCA_958507055.1. Lineage (NCBI taxonomy): Eukaryota > Metazoa > Arthropoda > Insecta > Coleoptera > Chrysomelidae > Crioceris > Crioceris asparagi. The sequence goes on from OY293829.1 coordinate 3,060,088, forward strand.
ATGGCAGCATTGTTGATCATCACTAGTATCACCTTGTAATGGAATACTTTCATAATACTGTCATACTGGAAGGCGGTAGTGATGTTACCATCCACCATCAATAATAACAAGTTACAAATTATCGAATCTAAGTACATGAAGACATTTTGAACAAAAATATCTATGTTAGCGCCGTCGTTCTTCAAAAGGTACTCATTGTAAACGCCGGCTAAGCAAGAACACACAATCTGAATGAGTATATAGAGAGCATTGATGCCAAGATGAATTGATGTTGATTTGCTGTTCAATATTGGGGTTTCTTCAGAAAAGTTTACTTGCTTCAACATGCAGCCGAATGTTAATAGAAGAAGGGAGAGCCATTGTTTTTTGCTGAGAACTTTCTTGAAGATCACCTGCAAAGATAAATTGAGTTGGAGTTTGCGCTTTTTTCTGTTAACAATTGTCTATACGATTACCTATACAATTATTCATTAAATTATTTTCAACTTAGGACATAAAGCAAAACCCGTTTTCAAAACACTTACATAACTAATACAATTTATATAACCAAAGTTTTTATGTAAAATACAAATAGATGAAAGTTTCTACATTTTCTTCGTGTTTTAACTGGTTTTATTATGCATTTCTCAAGGTTATCAGCACTTTAATTATACATATTATTGATTATACTCTTCTATCAACGGTAAAATATGATTTAATCTATAGAATACAATTGACTTTTTTTATTTAATTATCGACATTTTTAAATCAAAGATTGCTATCCTAACAGTCGGCGGATGATATTAAAAAACGATATTAGCATTAAAACTCACCTGAAACAAGACCCCAGTTATAACCACACGAAATTGCAGAAGCAGATAATACGTAGTTGGATCGAAGGATGAAAGATTCACAAACGATAGATTATTGTAGAGACAATACAAAAATGCAGGAACCAGATACAATACCAAAACATTTCTATATCTCACAATTTCAATAATTAACTGTTTGGAAGTATGCCTGGAAGATACAAATATTTATAAATGAAAAACGTTCAACTGTTGCATTTTCATTTTACAAAATACTCACTCCCTACAGTATAAGATGGAAGATATCACTAATTTTAAAATTTCTGTGAATAGAACCACCGTAATAAAATTATAATCATAAGCACTGTTCCCTTCTTGTGATGCGGTCACCAATATACCTGGAATGGTTTTAATAGAACATAAGGATACTCAATGAGAAAAACGAAAATACCTTGATTCACAAAAAGCAAAATATAACCCACAAAGACGAAAAGGCTCAGTTTTGAAGGGAACAATTCCGTCAACGAGTTATTCGTCATGTTATCAAGCTATTGTTGATAACACATAAAAGAGAGTGGATCTAGTCAATCGACTCGGGAAGTGGATAGCCACGCATTCTGTTTACGTTATCAACGAGTAACAAACGTTGCAGTATTGTCTCTTGCAAAGATAAGAATTATTCAAATCAAATCATCGCCAAACAAATATAAATCAATTTATATAATTGACACTGACAATTATGACAGGTGACATAAGACACTTGATTACCATAGAATTAATACTCCTATGATCAAAACCTGAGAGTAGGAAAAAGTCGTGCGTATTATACACGACAGGAGATGCTGCTCTGTACAGCCACCGTGAAAATGAAGTGACAATTTTTCGTCGGCCGCCATTAGTTTCTGCCTCATCTTGGTGTTTACAGATTATTTTGATTTTAATTTTTTGTGCTATTTTTTTATGAAAACGACGATTTTCTGTCTTAACAGTGGTGAAATGCGAGGCTCTTGGATAGGTACAAGAGTCACTGTCGAAAAAAGAATATGGTGTCAAGTCCATTGATGGCAATTGATTGAGTCCTCATTTGGCTTCACTTGCTCTCCGAATGCCATGTCCGCTTAGTAATTCCATGCTCTAAGATCAAAACTATTCAAAACCAACTGGAACATGGAACCAGATGGTTGACTGAACTAGCCAAAGTTTCACATTCAAAACACTTCCACTTCCAGGCGTATTCATAATCGATACTCAATACGCTACTAAATTAAGTGCGGAGGTTTATGGCTACCAGAACTAGAGCGCTGTATAGATGAGTATTATCGCCGCGCGCCATTTTGTGTCTTGACTGTCACGTCAGTGATGTAGGTTATACCCGTAAAGATATAATGATACTTAAACAAGCGCTCTACCTATACTAGAGCGCCACTGACGTGACAGTCAGGACACACAATGGCGGGTCGCGGTAATATTCATCTAACAGCGCTCTACCAGAACACACCACTGACAGAACCTTCAATCCACGGTCGGAAATGAGGACTGTGCTTCTTTTATATTTCTTCCTTCTTTTGTTTAATAGCTTGGCAACCGCGCAAATTAGGAATCCTAAACTGCAGGATTACCTTGGTTTTTATTTTCATACGGTACTAGCGAGTACGGAACTAAGATTGAATTATGAATAGGGCTGTTAGCAAAAATTGTTACGCCAATGGAGACTCTGCACCTACACAAAGACCCTATGCATATACATAGTTGTTACGACCATGGTTTTCCTGAAACACGTCACTCTAGCCATGTTTTGGGCCGCTTCGATTCGCTGGGAAGCATAGAGGATTAGCACAGATTTGCAGTCCATGGATATAAGGTCTATGGATCTATATCGTATAACTTCAGTTTTTCTTCTTTCTTATAATTTCTATTTTTGCTAAAAAAATCGCAACATGAAAGGAAAAGAGAAAAAACAATAATTTTGATGAACTTTTTACTGAACATGTAGCTGGCCAGGTAAATTGTTTTGGTAAAAAAAACAACCCAACAGAACTGGAATATCAGTTCGATGAATTGATACAATGCTATCTACCTATTACAGTTTATAAGATAGAGCCCACTGACAGACGAACGGACAGCAGAATCTTAGTAATATGGTCCCGTTTTCTCCAATTTGGTTCCTAGGGAACCCTAAAAAAATATTTTACTTTTTGTTGTAGATGCCTCTGACCAGCGGCAAAACGTCCAAATTGTTTGATAAAAAGAATCCGAACCCCAGGAATAACTGAAAATTTTCATAAAATTTTATTATCTTAAAAAAACAATAAATTAAAAATAAAAACTAGATTCACAAGAAGATAGGCCTGCCATCATTGGTGCAGGCCAATGGTAGATTGCAAGGCTTCTCCTCCAATCTGGGTGGACAAACCACTCCTGGTGGTTGATATATTATAAATCTGGTTCGTTGTTGTTTTGCTGTTGGTCCACAATTTATGTTGCACGGCGAATATTGTGACCAGGCACTCATTATACACTCGTAGGGTCGCATTTTAATTCTATCCCTTAGTTCCTGTGGAAATTGCTGCATAGCTTCAGATATCTCGTTAGAGATGCTGTCGTCATCTTCAGTTAATCGAGAATTCGGACACGGTTTCGAGCATCGTTGTTTCTTCATCAGTTTCCTGGGGCAGGCACGGCCCCCGTTTTCAGGATGGCGCTACAACATTAATCTTATCAATCAATCAACCATTAATAATGCACCCGATAAATCAAAACATTAAAACAAAAAATGGGTCTTTAATCGTTGAGTTTACTAATAGATGTAACAAATATAGACTAGTGTTTCACCATTACATAATCCCAGGAAAAAACATATGTGTCAATGAAAGCCAGATTCGAAAAAAAACCACCTGTAAGATTGGAGATCTAACTGGATACCAAGTTCCCTCAATCATAGTTCCATACATGCATAATGTTTTATAACCCCTTCAAAAAAATTGTAATTTTCTTTGTTACTGCGTATTGCGATACTAGAAGATTAATTTTGGTGAGTGGAAACTAGATGAATCAGTCTGATAAAAACAGTGCTGCGCTGCTCATCAAATAGAAATGAAAATGGTAGAGACAAAAACTGAAATTATTTTCTGACGCGAAGTCTATGTCTATGACCTTACTACACCAAGTCATATTTCTCGTTTCTCTCACTGAGTGTTACAATGCTCATATGTTTACACATCTAGGGCTTACCAAAATCTGCCTGACTCTTGTCCTGTAACCTTTGCCACATGATGCTCCATTCAGATTACACTCACTCCATATGGACCACTCACTAACCTTGCAGTTGACTACTCGTCCATCAGGAGCTTGCTCCACTATTTGACTTTCACCGAATTTATCTGTATTTTCTGGAATCACATTATTAGGTATATTAGAGATAAGCGTTTCTGTGTCATCGTTTGCATTACATAGGAATCTGTTCAAACTATAACATCTGCACGGTCAGCTAAGTTACACCTATATGCGTAATTCTGATATCTTTATTCAGAACTCAGCTTACCGACTAGTTGCAAACTGCCGATGATCAAGGTTGGAACAAAGCTTTTATTGATGTTTCTCACCTCTTTGGTCACATATCCCGTAGCATTCCACAATCTCTTGATTAGAACAAACCGTTTCACTCTCCTCATCTGGATTGTTGCGTTTTTCATATGACTCGCTATTGACTGGTAGCCTTAATCGCATTTTGGTGCCAACTTCACCGCAACTTGTTGCATTACAGTCTGACCATTCACCCCAGTTTGTGTTTGGACAGCTGGATTCGTCCTAAATAACAAATATCTCAATCACAAAATGTAATCTACAATTTTTTCTTCAATCATTTAAATACAGCTTTTGACTGTACCAATAACTTTTATCCAGAAGCCCATAAAGTTAATATGCTCCATTCTATTCATACCTGTTGCTCATCACAGTCCTTCTCTGAGCCAGTGCACTCCTCGTTTTGCTGCAGCTCCACCCCTTTGCATGCATCCTCAAAATTCTTATTCAACAGAAAACGCTCCTTAGTTTTGGTACCTTTGCCACAAGTGGCCGAACAGCTGGACCACCTCGACCATATGCCCGTAGCACATCTCTGGTCATCCGGTCGTAGAGTGACCATAGGTTCATCTGTCGTTTCTGTTGGTCCAATGAATTCTTCACTGCCAGGTCGTTCTCGAGAATTATCGCATCCAGGTGATTCGCCCCAGCAGGTCATCTCCTGGAACAGCACCTCATTGCAGGAGTCATTGTTGGCTGGGTTCACGTACTGTCGCACTCTGGAGATAATATATTGTTTGCGTGTTACTCAACTTGGTATTATATAAGATAGAAATAGTATCACTGACCTTACTGTCTTTCCTCTTCCACATTTGGAGCTGCAAGGCAACCAAGTGGTCCAGTCAGTAGTGGCACAAGACTCCTCAGTAGAGATGTCAGCTTCCGAGCAAGGTTTTTCATAAATTCGTTGACGAGTGAAATGGAGTTTCGCAATGGGGTTCATCTTTTCGCCATCTTCACTATAGAAAGGTGATTGTGGATCGTTTGGATTGTTTTGTGTTATGGGCATGATATGCTTGGCACGATAAAGTGGCTGAGAAGACTATAATATATTGAATAAATATTTATTTTATTTTGATCTTCAATCATCAATTTACTTACGGTGTAACCTATACCATCGTCTATTCCAACATCAATAGGGTATAGATTGTAGGTGTAGGATTCAATCCAGGTGCAATCACTTTTGCAGAGCTCAAATTCCGAGACGCCAACTATCCAATCAGGGGATGGCATGATTTTCGAAACTAAAGATACTCGGTGGTTCTTATTATCCACTCTGAACACTGCATAAGTAGACTGGGTGATATTTGGATGTGTAAGACCTCTAGCTTGTATGATTGTTCGGATGTTTTCACTCTGAAATATATTTATTAGAGTTTGCTCTGGGCAAAAGATATTAAAAAATTCAAACTTACACCTTCTTTCAGCTCAGACTCCAATGATTTTGTGCTTCCAGATCTAGCTAGCTCCTTGAGGCCATCACTGGCAAAATCTCCCTCTTGCCAGAAAGAGCCTCTTCGCTTATGAGAAGCTCCAATAATGTTGCTGAATTTGGTACTCCATACGTCTTGAGGGTAGTTCCGAGGGTGTGTATTTCGGGTCCATTTGCCTTCGAAAGCCACCTTAAAGTTTAGAGCGTTAGTAGGAAGGAATAATATCTACAGAATTTACATAAGGAGTTTAATTACTCAAGTTCGTACTTCGTATTTGGCCTCAGCGCAAGCACAGCAGTGCAGCAACCGTTGTGGTTGGACATTCTCATCTTCAGCGGTCTCTTCACACAATATCTTGGTGAGTTCCCCATCTTCGCTGTACCAGTTTTCCCTGGTTTCTACTACAGTGGCTCTTATAGCTACGCAACCACTATTTTCTGGTGGAGCTATCCAGTAAACCTATATGAATACGTTTGAGACAATACATTATCACTGCTTCAAAAGAAGAAGGTGCTCCAAATTGAGCATTAAAGTTTCAGTTCTGTATAAATTATAATCCTTTTAATATTGTTCTATCCGGTTTTTATAACAAAATATTAATAGTTTTAGGTTATAAGTAGATGTAACTTGATGTACCTGGATCTCCGATTTTGGCAGGGCGCTATTCTCGATAACAGTATTTGGACAATCGTCACTGAATGTTGTCAATACCTCTGACCCATACTCGACATCAAATTTTCCAGATGGAGTTAAACTCTTCTCAATGTATGGTTCTGCAGTCAATATAAACCTTCTGAAAGCCTTTTGCCTCACAGAGTAGGGATTAACCTTCAGGGAAACTAAATCGTATTTTATAGAATTAGATTATGTATCAGTAAGTATGTAACTGAATATATATAGTTATGACTTACCATTGTATTTTTGATTGGGAGTGTATGTTTTAGGATTTCCTTGAATGCTGATGATATATTGATTGATATCATTTACGTTCTTAGGCTTGATAATATCATCTGGAGTTCTTCCACAAGTAAAACCATATGTCTTACATATAATTGAAAAAATGACACCTATAATCACTATTACACTCTTCGAATCCATTGTATCCCTATAAAATTTGATAAATAATAGTCTACACTATTTTTTATGACTAGCCTTAGTTAAACAAATGATACACTCCTGTACAAAAAGAACAGATCTTTGAAGAAAATATGCAGTTTGCCACAATAACAAATAATGCAGACCGTGTGTATTCAGCGATTACATCGGCCTCCACGAAGTCCTGATCTAATCCGTATCGAGCATGTATGAGACATGTTATATAGAAGCTTGATTGTAAATGCCAACCAAAATGTACCTATTCAAAATATTCGAGTGGCCCGCCGTCTTGAAGAGTGGGAGAATATTCCGTAACAGAAGATTGTCGATTGTATCTAAAGCTAAGTATTAGTTCAGATTCAAGTTGGTATCGTGTACATCTCGAGGAAAATTGCATAGGTTATTCATCAAGATTGAATTGGAACCAAATTGTCTTTGTCCGTTTGTTTGTGTAGCGGAGTGTATATTAAAGATTTATTAGAAATTGTTGAAGTGACTGCCTGGCACAAAACTTTTTATTTCTTAAGCTTTCTTAATCGGTTTTCCTAAACATAGACTTGAGGAACATCGCCTACTAAGAAAAATCGTACACAAAGTGTTCTAAAATAAAAAGGGCATTTTGAATGAAGAAACTTATAATTGGCATATCATTATTGTTGATTTGGTAATGAACATGCTAACTAATACAGGGTGCACCGAAATAAAAGGTCCATATGAAAAAACTAAACTTCGTATATTGTAAACGCCATTTTGTAGAGTTAGAAAAGCTGCTGTGAAGAAGTTATTTTCGTTTTTTGATATTACTGTTACTAATTAAAAAAATGTACCTAAAATCTTTTTTCCTCCAAATCCTCGAAAACCTAAATAGCAATTGAAATTTTGTGAACACGAAATAAAAGATTCTGGTGAATCAATCCTCAGATGTTAAAACGTTTAAATTACAATGAAGTTGAACCATGAATTGATTAAATTATGAAGCTAGTAATAATAATTATTTTGGGTGTACAATAATATCTTCAATTATTATATTATTTATTAGAGCAAGGCCGGAAACAAATCTATGAATAATAGTCAATGTCATATTTGTTTGTTACTGAATCTAATAAATATTCCATTGAACTCGATGTCGCCGTCGTCGCCAGAGTTAACATTCGACTACAGGTTGATATAATATGATGATTTTTAATTAATTATTGACATTGACTCTTGGGAAGATCCTAACCCTAACACAATGTAACCTTGGACCAATTCTCTCACTCAATGAATGTTAGATGCTACTTATGCAATGTGTCTATTGAATTCACATTGAAGAAAGTTTGATTGAAAATGCTGTAAATACGTACTTACGTATTTCGAGAAAGAATACTCATTTTCTTTCAAGATTAATTTACCTTTTCAAAAGATATTATTGTGGTAGGATTAGATAATTTCTTTGTATCTCAGTAATTTAGAAAATCTCATGAAACAGTAATAATAAATAAGTTTTAACTTATTATATCGTGCGAATATTTCGCACAATATAGTGGCACCGATATGGCGTATCTAACGACAAAAAACATCTTTGATATGCGTATTCGTTGTTTTGATTGAATTTGTTAGAGTTATACTTTGCCTAAAGTAACTAAATACAAAAGCTTTCATTCATGTTAGTTGAACGCATTGTCAATAGATGGATACTTGTACATTCTACATTCCTTTGCTTCATAAAATGTATCTAAAATATTTTTTTCAACAATATAATAACCACATTATATAATAGATAGAAATATTGATGAATGGGAAAAGTTTTAAATAATTCTGTTGGTATATATGTCTCTTCACCCTGCGAAATACTGATGAGAGGCAACAACCTTGAAATCCTGATAGAGACTGATGCTATGTTTGCTGAGCACCGTATACTGGAATATACTCTTATTGCGGCCCCCTACGAAATGTATGTTTATAGATATATATTTAAACATTTTGGACTTCTTTATTGACATATGGGTAAATTTCTATAGGAAATTTACCTATTAGCTTTTAAGAGATATATAAAAGTTGAAAAAAATAATTATAAATTTGGCAACGTGGGTTCGTAAAACATTATAACGCAAAAGATATTATATTGGATTTAAATAATTTTAAATGTTGAACATCTCAAATTGTTTTCGTTCAAAAAACTTTATTAATATTTTGTAGCCAGGTCTACAAGAAGAAACGATCAACATATTTGATTAAATAATTTTACACATTCATAATCTATTAAACATATTCATCGGTCTAAAATCTGGAGTTAGCTTTGGTATAATAGAGAATTATCATAGAGTTAATTGATTTAATCAATATTTTAGATTTAAATACATCCCAGAAGATAAATTCAACAGTATATCCTTGTTTTCTATTGTTGTACGAACCCACGTTGCCAAATTTATACTAAAATCTACTATTACTTTTATTTTTCGTCAGTAACATTTTCTTATACTGATTGTTATACTTCCCCCAAAAGCAAGTAATATTATTTTTTCCTTTCCAAATCCAATACCACGTCCATAAAACAAAGTTGATTTCGCAATAGCAAACGATATGATCTTTTTCCAAAAATGAGATAGTCTTAAAACTTTTTTTAAAGCAGATGATTCTAGTTTTTGTCAAAAGATTGAATCAACCCAAACAGTTAAAAGTATTCTGTAAAAGGCATTTAGTTATTAACATAATTATCTAAATCATTTCTCATTCAACCATTTTTCTATTTCTTGTAGCTTTCGAGATACGTAGGTATATCACGAATTCTGAACACTATAGCTATTACTTATTTACTTAAATGTTGTTATTTTAAAGGTTCTCAAATTGTTGTTACTATTTAGTTAGATGTATTAGTTTCTAAAGAGCTTTGCAGTAGTATTTCTTTCAGTTTTAATGCATCTATAGGTACACCTTGCATCACGTAACAATAATTTGTTTCCATCATCTAAAAATGATTTTATATTCTTACACATTACTTATTGCAATAAATATGATAATTTATGCGTAATCGCAACTTTTCTCAAACAGGACTGTCTCACAATTAAGGTAGAATTTGAATCATTCGATTATATTTAGGCAAAAATTTTTGGATTCCAAGGTCCAAAAATGTTATTTATGGCTCAGAAGTCGCTCAAAAAACTCTTTAGAGTTACAACACTGTCAAAGTTAATTTTTGTTATTGTGAATGGAATTTTTTCAGATGCACTAATTCTCTATTTCGCAATATAGCAAATACGCAATATACAAGGTTCTAAGGTTAGAAGGGTTATCGTCTTTTCTGGAATTTACAAAGTACGTAACGAATACTTTAAAGTTTTTCTGGTTTATTTAACACTTGAAATGAAATTGTAAGGAGTTATATTGATAACACTCCTTTTAGACCCCACGATTATGATGTAACTTTCGACTTTAGATGATGAAAAATGATTAAAAATCATAATAATACAAATTTTCATAAAAAAAACTCTTGTACTTACCGCTAAATAACTATCTCTCTCAATAGATGTTCACAATATTTTCTTGATCATTCTATTTGAACAAGTAATTTGCTATATTGTTAATTACGTACTGATAAGACTGACGACGAATCTTACTATATAATATTATGTGCTTGTATATGAAACTGTGAACAACAAACTGCCAATCACTTGAAATAATATATATCTTTCAATAATTATTATAACAGCAATCTTTGTATATTTGTTTATTGTGTATTTCAACAAACTGCGAGTATTTTCACGAATATATTTGTATATATATACACATAATATAACTCTGATGATTGGATTTGCCTTCCGCGAGCAATTATTTTGGCCATGTCGAATTTGGGTTAAGATGAAATAATTACGTCGTTTGTTTTTGTCATTGCATACACGGCCTTCGTCGTTGTAGGTGGAAATTAATGGAAAATTTATCAAATTTGGGATATACTTTATTTCAGATATGTTACTAGATAAAAAAAATCCTAAGACATAAGAAAATATTATAAACAACTTATAAATTGAAAAATATGTGGAAATGACCCCATATTCAGTTTTTGCCTATCAATTTTAATTAGGCTATCAATTTTATATAACTTACTAGCTTTTGCTCGCGACTTCGTGTGCGTGGCGAATTGCATTCAGTTCCATTCCATTCCTTGTAGTAGTTTTTGCGTGATGCGTGTACAAACATACAGAAAGACCGACAGAGGCGATAAAATATAGCCTATATTTTAAGTTAGACATCTAGTAATACATCGGTGAAAAGTGCATTCAATTCCATGCAGTAGTTTTTGCGTGATACGCGTACAAACATACAGACAGACAGACACAAATTCAAATAAACTATTGTTTTCGCTTCTGTTGCTCTAATAAAGGCCCCCAATATTATTTTTCCTTAAATATCTCTAATGTACAGTAAAAACACTACCAATAAAACTATAGAAATTTCATACAAATATTGACACCCCTTTTTACCCCCATAGGGGTTGAATTTTGCAAAATCCCGTCTAATTGAGCACTTATGTTCAAAAAGAAACCACCATGCAAAATTTGAGACTTCTAGCACATGCAGTTTATTAGGTTTCCTGATGAGTGAGTGAGCAAAATCTCCTTCCCTTCGAAAACCGCCACCAAAGGGGGTGGAGAGGGCAAATTTTCTCGATAATCGAAAATCTGATTTGGTATAGTTAAAGATTGGACAATATCCGGAAACGTTTAAATTGAACATTTTTTCAAAAGAGTTACGGTTTTCGAGATAGAGGCATGTTAAATTCTCAAATATATGTATTTTTGCAATGTGCAGAGGGCGATTTCTTTCGAAAATTCAAAATCTGTGGGTACTACATGAAAGACATAATTGTTAACATTTATAATGAACATTTTTTTCCTTAGAGTTACGGTTTTCGAGTTAAATCGACAAGCAAAGAATATACGTGGGTAATAGGATAAGTAGTACTATCTTCATTGGTATTAGTGAATGTTCAACAATTTTTGTGACTAATGTTTCATTCAAAAAGTGTGAAATAAATATTTCTTACAAAAAATTGGACCGACGTTATTAGTTGGTGCACTGAAATTTATAAAATAATATTAATTCTATTGGTGCTGGTACTTGTGAAGTTGGTGCCAAAACTTATCAATCTAACTGCAACTGCACAACTTCAAAAGTAACAGCACCAATAGAATTAATATTATTTTATATTTTTCAGTGCACCAACTAATACTTTTATATTAGAAAAGATTATCTATGTAGTAAATGAAGTCCATAATAGAAATGGGTAATAGCAGAAAAAATAATAGGTAATGTTACACTTTTGCTTACTGATTAGCTGTCATCTTTCTAATAACTAAGCGAGTACTAGTCAGTATAACTTCTATGAACACGGTCAGTGTTTTGACCTCGATCATAATCAATGATTAGATGAAAGAAATCCATAATAGGTACCTAATCGTAATTAAAAATTCGTGCAAATCTATCAAAATTTGTGAAAATGATACCTAGGATAATATTTCATTGTTACACAATTTTCTTGTACTTTACGTGATCCATTAACAAATAAATGATTTTGTACAACATGGTCAGCAATTATTACTTTGACCATGTCGAATGTGGGTTAACGAAAATTGAAACGTGATGCTCGTTTATCTTCCACATACACGGCCTTAGTCTATGGAAAACTAGACAAAAATATATAATATGTTTACATTTGCAATAATTGATCATATTTGACTGACTTCCCAAATAGTGGATGTATCTACCTATACAATACGACTGTGTGCTTTTTTATGTTGGCACAGTAAACTTGCTTTGATTTTTATGGTCCTATATCACAACAATTTCTAATCGAAAAATTAGCTTTCCCCACTAAAACTGGACCCAAACAGGATGGAGGGGTAATTTTTTTGAAAATTCAAAATTTGTTTGGGCAAAGAGGAGGTTATATCCCGAAATGTTTAAATTTGGATATTTTACCAAAACATTTTACGGTTTCTGAGTTGCAGCAATATAAAAAGTCTGAAATACATATCTTTATTACTGCTATATACAGGGTATTTCATAAAATATGCGCAGGACTTGAGAATGTGATAGCTTGTCCAAAAATATGAAAAAAAAATTATATTAACTTACCCTCTAAAATGCACCATCTTAGAAATTGAAAAAAAATATTTTTTTGTTATTATCTCCGAAACCGTTCATAGTACAGAAAATAGCTTTTGTTTTAAGTCATAATTGGTGAAGATTATGAAGGAGTAGTGGTTGTTTTTCTCCCCAATTTCTACGCCAATGGAAAAAGTACGGTTTTGAGGCGTCCCTCTGACCCGCCAATGTTTTCTACACAAAAAGGTACTGTCAACACTGTCAGTTTTAGCTTTCCTTACTTGTTCCAACGTTAACATAAATTTAGTTCGATTAATAAATACAAAAATTGTATTTCAAAAAATTTACCGTGTTTTTCCAACATAAAAGTTGATTTTTCTCAAAAACGGTCGACTTTAGAGCTCACGACCAATAGTACCTTTTTTGTGTAGAAAACATTGGCGGTTCAAATGGGTGCTTCAAAACCGTACTTTTTTCATTGGCGTAGAAATTGGGGAGAAAAACAACCACCACTCCTTCAAAATCCTCACCAACTATGACTTAACAAAAACTTTTTTATGACTCAAACCTTAGTTTAGTATGAGTGGAAAATACTTACAAAAGCCGTTTTCTTTACTATAAACGGTCCCGGAGATATTCACAAGAAACGAATATTTTTTTCAATTTCTAAAAAAATGGTGCATTTTAGAGAGTAGGTTAATATAAACTTTTTTCAAATTTTTGGACGAGCTATCACATCAGCTATCAAGTCCTGCGCATACTTATATTATGAAACACCTTGTACACTTATTATATGTTTTGAAATATTTGACTAGAAATGACTATTCAACAATTTTGATGCCTAATAGTTCTCTACAATGAAAAACTAGGAACGACTTTATTATTCAGTGCTTCCAAAAACATACAAAATAATATTAATTCTCACAGAGGAATATGAGATTTGGCATATTTAAAGCTTATATGGCGAAGGAGTACACCAAGCTAAAATTAATTAAATTAATAATACTAGTTAAGAATACATTTAATTATATAAAATAAATTTACTTTGACCATCTGTTTATATTCATCATATAGGATCATGAGAATAAATGCTCTGGGTAGGATATTTGGCTACCGCATATTTTTTATAAACGAAATTCAAAAGAATTATATCTAAAAATTATAGATGAATAGATACTTTTTGACCACAGGGCAATCTCTAAGTATTATTATTATTATGTCTTTGATTCGGGTTTCAAAAATAAAGAAAACAACCAATCAATAAAATTTGATATAATATTTCCATCTAAATACACATTCAAGTAACAATCTCAAAGCCATGAGATCTTTCAATTATCATTATTGTCAATAAACTACAAAATGTATTAAATATTATATAATATTTTTTAATATCGATCGTAAGATATGTGTCATGTGTCAATATCAATAGATGATTTTGATTCTTATTTTTGTTTTTCGAAATAAATAACATTTATCCTTACATCATATGTCTGTATCGAGCTATCAAAAAAAATATATATATTCCAAGGGTACCATGTAAAATGAGAACGTGTCTTTACTTGAATGATCTGAAATTACTTAATATTAAAACATCACTAGTCACTTTTTGAAGCAGAAATATTGATCAACAATAAAAAAAAGCGCAAACTAAAGTAGGTAATCCTCTTCACTACATAATATCCAACAACAACTAATTCCCATATGAATTCAGCAAAGACACGCCCTTATCTTCAATAGATTGTTTTTCTTTTAGATATCCCGACATAATCTCATCAAAATAGAATCAAATATATAAAGCTAGGTACTCAATTACTAGAACAGGGACACGGTCTCTGTTCAACCTCATTTTGACAAGAAACTCCATCGATTTTCGGTTGGATCAGAACATGCCTGAACCTGTGTTGGAACGCATTCATGCAATCCGAGCTGCATTTCGACCAAGGTGACCAAGGAGTCATTACACAGGGTGTTTCACTGGATCGATGATAGTCATCTTTGCAGGAGATGTGGCATTTTTTGCGCTTGGTCAGCTTCTTGGGACATGGATGACCATTGTTGAGCGGTTGGACCTACATAAGGACATTTTGGGATTAGCTTCTGGGCCATTTTCAATATGATATGTACGACATACATAGAACTCAATTTAAAGAACTGGAACGTCCCGATCAGACATAATTGTTGGCAAAATATTTGGAAGATAGAGCATATGAGCAATAGTTATCCTTATTAAACAAAAAAAACATAAGTAGAATGCATTTTCTCCTTTTAGTTTAATTATTTAGACTGCATATCTATGATCTATTTCTCTCGGCGTCACTTTCATGTCATCTCGTTGTCATTCCAGTTCCTTAGGTTGAGTTCACTGGCCATAATACTAACCAAGATGGATCTGTGCTTTTCCTTATAGCCATAACCACATGTACCATCTGTGATATTACATTTCGACCATTCTCCCCAATTGCTAACTTCACAATCAATATCCAAGGAATCGAATAAGCTGTTACTGCTTGCCAGCTTTGTTGGGCCTTGCATTATTTTGGTTGTGGTCTCTAGAGACACGAAAACGTGTTAAAACATAGATTTCATGTAGAAACTACAGGTTTTTCATTTATCTGATGTCAATGTGTTGAAAATAAACGATTGGAAGCAAACTTTGAATTTGGAGTGAATTACTCAAGTGAACTCCCTCACAGAGCTAAACGTTGCAGTTATATTATCTATGTCTCAGTTTAAAAATAAAACGAAGAAATCTTCCATGAATGTGACGTCAGCTCTCTTTTTCTACAATCGTTTTCGGTTCTGAGCAGACAACAATGATCATAAAATTATAAAAATGGAATGGAATTATTCATTTAAATATTAGTATACCTTCAAATTATCGGGATTCTTTACCTGAATTATTGGTACTCATTGCATCATTCTGGATATTATATTGCATAGCATTGACAACCTTGTAATCCTTCCATTTGGATGAATTCCCAACTCGTTCCTCTGGGAATGCAAATAAAGATTTATTTCCCATATGAAATTATAATTCAAAGATTTCCATTTACATATCTCTTACTTACTGTGATATTTACTACATAGTGTCTGGCATTGTTCCAAAGTATTGAAATTGTTATCGTTTCCTCCGCACCCACTGTAGCTGAAAATCTCACAGATACCTTTCTCCAAATCAAAGTACCACCTGTCGATGTTGCTTTTGCACGCCCCCTCGTCTTTTGGTAAAGTGCAAGCCATATCTAGGATGAGATACATAGATGAAGCCCTCCAAAAACAAAATCACTCGTTAGTTTTACCTACCATTTTTAGGTTTGCTTTTATCCTGACAAGGTCTATCGAAACACTCCACTGTCTCCCTGACTTTCAAATTATTGCATGGATCGTCCTCATCAAAATCGTCATCGTGTTTAAAGCTTTTCTGGAATGGCCAGTAAATTGGCCGATTCTCAGTGGGTTCCAGTGATAGCCTGTACCTTTCCTTGAAGCCTTTCCCACACGATGACGAACACGGTGACCAGTCACTCCATGGCCTTTGCGGACAATTAATATCCAGATGCTAATCGAAAATCAAACTTCAAGCTCTAGAGAACAAACTTTCCTGTAAATTAACTTACATCTTCTTCAAAATCTTCGCACTTCTTAGCTGCCCAGCATTCGAGGTTTTGCTGCATAATGGGTGTCTTGACTTTGCCAGCTCCACAAGTCTTGGCAGCAAATCTTGTCTTGTATCTTCTATCCCTCGTCTGGACACCTTTGCCACAGGTAACGCTACAGCTGGACCATTTCGACCATGGTCCAAGTTCGCAGAGTGGATTTTCTACTTCCCTAACTGGTTGGTGTGGACAATATCTGGATAAAAGAAAATACCATTGCAAAACCTCTCCTTATCTATGAACAAAACCTAGTTCAGCTTCTTACCTTTGCACTGCTTCACAGCTTGCACGTTCAGTCAACTTTTTGTGACAGATGTACTTGCTCTCATCGCTCTTATATCGACGCTGCTTATACTTGACACCCTTGCCACATGTAGCCGAACATGGAGACCATTCAGACCAGTCCTCAGTTTCACAATTTGAATTATTTTCATCTGCATCGAATAGATTAGTATCGCAGGCTTTCTCGTACAACCTTTGTCGCGACAGAGTCAGCCTAGCCAAGGGTTTCATGGGCGTACCGCTGGGATCGAAGAAGGGCGACCGTGGATCGTTGGGCATGTTGGTCCGCATACGTCGTATCGGCTGTCTGGGCGATGAGGGTTGATTTGGAGACTGAAATGGAATTATTATGTTATGAAATGTTGTTAATTAGAAAAATCATAATTCAGAAAGATTCTCAAGACTTAATCAGGGGGTCACGATGGCTTAGTGGGTAAAGGCGCTGGAAATGCGTTCGTAGCTTGCGAGAGCACATCGTGGGCGCGTGTGTTTGAGTTCCACCAGAGCCATGGTTAAACTAATGGACTCGTGCACGGGAATATCTATTCCAGTTATGGAAAAAAAACAATTTGAAAAAAAACTGCTGCGGTTGACGTTATATACGAAGAATTAATTAGGGAATAATTGGAACGAAATATTACACTCTGATTATTTTTTCTATAGAAATTTGTGCAGCTCTCGACATTTTCCATAGCATCTATCTGGTCTGATAAACTCGATAGTAAAACACTGATGAATAAAATTAATTAAAAGCCAACAATGGCCTCGACGATTTTCAGGCCTTTCCGTTTCTGTAACGAGTCCGGGGCAAAAGACCTTTTGTCAAATGCATTAATTATTTTCCTAGGACGAGATAGGTAGGTGGATGGAGTTGACCTGCAAGGCAAGGGGGAGCAAGTTCTCATTCTAACTGGAATACATGAGTCTAAAGCTCATTAAAAAACTTCCCCTGGCGGATATTAGCTTTCTATTGTTGTACCACGACCACCTGCCACAGGATGACATTTTCTGTTGAATAGAAACCCAATTTTATAATATAAGATTACCTGTCAGTTACAAAATTATAAAAGCCTTTTGATGCGCATATTTCCACAGGAAAATGGGGGTAACCGGTGATGACTTCTATTGGTATGATGAAAGGGATTCCGTTTTATTATGATTTAAAATTTATTTAATTTATAAAGCTGTGGCAAATCTTATAGCAAAAATAATCATTAGAAAGTTTAAAATGTTGCTACTCAAATTCTTGTTTAATGATTATTATTTAGTTATATATTCTTGTAAGATAGTGTCCTCTGAAAATAACCGTGTGTTATACGTAAATAGGTATCCGTAACTGGTGATATTTTTTTCAGCGTATTATATACAGGATGGTTCTCCAGGAATAAACGATACCGAAAATTAGTAGTTTTTATAAATAAGCGGACATTTTTAATTTTCTATTTAAAAATGCTATACATCTTCAAACTTGTGCGTCAAAAAAAGTCAATATAAAACTTTTGATTTTCAAATTTTGAGTAATTATTTTAGAAAGAATTGGGAAATTATCATTCAGATTTATTCTATTAAATGTTAAAAATGACGCCTTTGAACATCTCTTCTTATTGATTGCAAATTAAATTAAATGGTGGTTGAAGCGGTGTTATAAACTAGCGTTGATAAGGAAAATAATATCATAAATCATCTACCACAGACTGGGCTGTCCTAGCGACAGATACCTTTACTGGCGCCGTCGTTGATCTTCTTTTACGTTCCCAACACCGCTTAACACCGCTCTTGAGAAATCTTTACAACCTTATACATTCTGATCTAATTTTTTGATAGACCTTGACACGAAAGATGAAGATTGAAGCTCAAAAGAACGTCGATTTTTCGAGTCCGTTTTATACTAACCGGAACTTATGTGATGCAGTGAAATGACATCCTTTGGGCGCAGCTTATTGGGGAAAGGAAGTGTTGGATTTAATTATTTTTGATATAGAACCATACAGAAATTAAAATTTATACATCTTCAACAAAAATCATTATGCTCTTAATACAGAACTGCAAGTAGAAATCATCAAATCGACAACATTACATGAGTGTTGTACCCCTAACAGCCTTTATAATATATGTATTGGAGACAAGCTCGGTATTTCAACATATAATATCATTAATCTTACCATGTATGTTACTCCGTCATCGGTGCCTACGTCCCATGGATACAAATTCAAGACTTTCGATTCAATCCACGTGCAGTTGCGCAGACATAGTTCCAATGAGGATACACCAACTATCCAATCGGGCGATGGGTCAATCATGGATACGATGGACATCAGATGGTGTCTATTGTCCACCCTGAACACGGCAAAAGTTTTGCCAGTTATGTTCGGGTAGCTGATGCCTCTGGCTTTGATGATCGTTCGAATATGGTCACTCTGTGAATATATAAATATAATAATTTTAAAAGTATATCAACGACATATATGAAACTTAGCGTCTGTGTGTATGTGCCGAATCCCTACCAAATTTGTTTCATAACTCAAGTAGGTAATGCTGTGATACTTTCAGTGCCTTTGGGACTGGATGTGGTGGGTTCCGTACTTGAAAGTGTATAGTCTATTGAATATTTCTGAACTCTACAGCTGGATTTTAATGGTCTTTTGATCATGTAGGTATATATGTCGGTGACTGTAGGTTTGACTGGGCCTCCTAGGTGGTGGGTTCCATACCTGTAGAAGTACCTCTAAGGTCTATGGCTGAATTTTCCTGGATTTTTTTCTATATTTGTGTGAAGTATGACACAAGACTGTTTTGTGAGAGTCTATGAATGCGACTGGAACTTGAAGGAGGAGGGTTCCATACCGGAAAATAACTAAGACATATGCAGGAGAAATTGTCATGCTGTTCTCTCTTGATGGCCAAGTGGAAATCGAGTTAGCTCAGAGGGGGTTTTGTATCTATGTTTTCAAAGTTGTTCTGGCCATAAGGAAGTTAGGTACTAAATTTGTTTGAGTAGATTCATTGAATATAGGCAGTGATGGAGAGATGGCTTACAAATCCGATAGTGATCTTATAAGGAGCCCTTAGAATAAATAGAGAATTCATCAGCAAGAGATTTGAAAAAAATTAATAAACCTTAATCACTGATATAATATTGTTAACCCCCTGTGCGATCGAATCTATAAACCAATTTCTCAACAAGTTTTTCATATTTTTTTTTTATTTTCTACTTCCCTATCGCTAGCCTCAGGAAAGTATATATTATAATCGTGCAAATTAACATATGTTAGGATATCGATACCGCTCGCTGGTGACAGAGGTTGGTTATCCTGCTTGTACTGATTGCTGGATAATAGCTGAATAGTGTTTACCTCAAGAATGTGGCGCGAAAGCGACTCTAGCGATTTTGATTATTTTTTCAAGGTGGTATATCATCATTTTTATCTTGTTATGATAATGATTTAATTTGATTCAGAGATGTAGGAATTATATTATAACTAGAATTATTTTGTGCAGAAATACTGAACTCTCAAATGCCATAAAATGGAGTGAATACAAAGAATATAATAACATAAGAATCGTTTGACACATTTCCAGGATCTCGTTATTGATTCTTATCTTCAAATCAATTATCATGCGAGTTCGCCTTTATTTCTCGAAACTTCTATCATAAACATAGAGAAAAGTCTTTATAAGAAATTGTAAAATAACTTCAAAAAGACCAAAGGAATCACATTCATATAAGTTGAATACAATATAAGAATCCTAAATCTCGGAAAATGGAGAAATAACAAAAAAATTCTTTCGTCTATATCAGCGCACTGACGTTAACATTCCGCGATTTCCACATTTATAGGGAAAAGTCATTCTCGAGAGTGAACTTCTCGGAGAGCTTTCAAAGTGTTCGAGAAAACCAATTAGCCGTCTTTTCCGTGTATATCAACTCAAACGAGTTTCTCTCAGGTAGGTTGGTACTTGAGAGCTGAAGTTCTTACATTTCGATTGCGTTTACTTTTGCTAAAGTACCTAGCTCTTCTTGCGATACACACTCGAAATCGAAAAATCTTACATTACATTACATCTACTATTCGGTAAATTTAAAGTAAATTCATAATTAATTCGGCCAATTTCAACCCAGCCTTTGATATTGATATTTGCGCTCAACTGGCGTCAATCAGATCCTTGAAACTAAGCTGTGGGTGTTCAATGGCTGACTATCTCTTCCATTTTTCGTCGTCTTGACGTAAGCAAATATAGCTCAACTATTATCCAGCTGTAGTACGTCATAGGTGAGTTGGTACGCCTGGAATCTCCAACGTTATCAAACATTAGAATTGACACTGATTAGAATCAACTGAATACCTGTTCAATAGATTATGATGATTATTTATCATATTCGACGTGTTTAAAATATTTGATATAAATAAACGAACTTGTATTGGTATTGGCAAAGGACGTAATAATTAATTGTGAATCATAACCTACAAAATGACAATTCCCCTTGTCATGTTTTTAAACGTCAATAATGAATAGATTTGACAAGTTTGTAAAACTAATAATTTCCAAAACAATTCCTGTATAGATTATCTATGGATTATCAAGGTCAAATAATGTTGAAAGGTCTATAAAAGAGTCATTAAAAGTCCCTAATTGATAACGTAATCACTTTATTCATTTAAATAGACTAAGTATTTATATTTTATCCATAGTCTTCATTCGTGGCAAGAGAAACCATAAAAAATTTCCGAACTATTTTATGCACCGTTCTACTTAAACTTCTAAGCCATGAATCACTCTGTATAATCTTGATGAAGCTCCCGAATCGTGAAATTGACTTAGTCTTGAACAATGTAATCATAATATTAGGGCCTATCAACAAATAACTTATGATCTTTCTCACCTTGGCTTTAAGTTCACTTTCCAGCAATCTGGTATTACCATGTTCAGCCAATTGCCTCAGACCTTCACTGGCGACATCTCCATACGACCAGAAGGTGTAATTGGTGGTATGAGAGGCGCCAATGATGTCACTGAACCTCGTTAGTCATCCATCTGCTGGAAAGTCCTTTGGGTGCGTATTGCGTGACCATATTCCTTCGAAGGTGAGCTGAAAAATAATAACTTTGAAAGAAATTGAGTGTTTTCTATTTCAGAACAATCTGAAGACCTTATTCAAGCTAATGTTAAGGTTATTGACCAAGTGTAATTTTATTGGCAAAATAAGTACTCCATGTCATCTGATTAATATGGGCCTGTGTGAATCGTAAGAACATTAAAAGTATCGACTCAAAATCAGTGATTCGTACTATTCAAGTCTAGATTCAAGTCTTTTGTGAAAAATAATTTAATCTATGGTTTCAAACAGACAGATACTAGTTGACAAATAAGCAATAATTGACTCCAGTCATGACCATTATAACTTTGATAATTTAAGTATCTAGTGTAGCGTGTAGCGTGACTCGATTCGACTATTTGGAATGGCAGCCTTGAACACAATTTATTTAATTGAATAAATAAATAACACGAAAACCAATTATAGATTAACAACCTAAATTGTCTGTCATAAATCTCTTTTCTTCAAGAGTTGACTTTATTGTATCCAAGGGGTGAGCATCGGCGTGCGGGAGATTATTTTTCCGGGCTCACTACAGTACTCTTTATGCTGTTAACAACTAAAATTTGATGTTGCAAATACTGTGGATACTTAATAATATTAATAAATCTTCAAACCTCATATTTGGCCTCATCACAAGTGCAACACTGCCTCAATATCTTCGGCTGCATATCCTCCGTTTCTGGAGATTCTTCGCAAAGAACCTTGGTCAGTTCACCTTCTTCACTGTACCACACATCGACAGATTCAACAACTGTTGCCTTGAATTTGATGCAACCATTGCCTTTTTGAGGAGCCATCCACAAAACCTAATCAATATATTATTTTATTATAAGATTTATTTCACAGATCAAGCACCAGTTGAAGGTATTATTGAAAAGTGGGTACCTGTATTTCATTTTTGGGTAGAGCATCAGCTTCAATGATGGCATTCTTGCAGCTGGGACTGAATTTTGTAAGAGTATCACCATATAATTGCAAGGATCCTATTACTGTGGATTCGGACTCAATGTCCTTTTCAAACTTTTCATTTACCACCGACAAGATGAAGTGAGTGAATTTGTTTACGACGCCATTTTTTCTTTCAGAGCTCTTCAGAAACACTGGAAAGAAAGTTTTGATCGTGACAATGTACAAACAAGGTTTTAAAAATATTTTCTCAAATTACTATTCAAAATCCTGTACAGCTCAACAAAATATATCTTATTAGAAATATAGATGAAAAGCGTACATAATCGTAGATTAACCATGGATAAATACGAACTTAGAGGTAAATTGAAGTTTAAAATGTTCAGGGATTATATTCTACGATGAATGTATAAGAGAAATTGGGCCACTAGTTTTTATTGGTATTACTCCGCTGTAACCACAGCCACACTTAATCACCATACTCGAGGTGTCTCTGACAGTGGGCCAGTCTAAACCAGACGATCAGAGCACGAATGATGAGTCTCTGAGTCCTCGAGACCTGCTTATTCGAAACAAGGCTGGTGGTCCACCACAACATACCGGCACAGCTGCTGACCCATGTCACCCCCGATTTATCTGCAACGTCTTATGCAAAGCCCATTCACTAAATTTAAATGCATTCTGGGTCAAACGGAATCATTACGTCGGATGCAGCTCAATTTGCAAGCACAACAGATAGGTAAAGTATAAATTTATTAACAACAAAACGCACGATCGTCAATAAAGCCGATTGTCTAAAGTCTATCATATCATTAAATAAACAAAAATATTCTGATTCAAAATAAGGTAAGTTGACTTCGTCTTGGAGAGAGCTTGGAGCAGCTGAAATAAAAACCGAAGTGCTAGCAACGAAAGGCCCTAAATTACTGGTATCGTATGCTAATGACATTGACCTTATTGGAGAATTTATCCTAAGTGTACCTAAAATATATTTTCTGCAAGATCGAAAAAAAAACTGGCGGAAATGAATGAAGATGAGACGAAATACTGGTATGCATAAACAGGAATGAGGTAAGGAGACAGAATAGACTAGAACGTGACTTCAAATTGCTATGATCTTGAAAGAGTGAAGCTCTTCAAATATCTTGGAGTCACAATAACTGCTGAAACTGATGTCATCGAGGAAGTTAAAGGCAGAATCCAAACCGCTGCATATACTTACTCAATAGTCTTATAAAATCGAAAAGCCTAAAAAGAACATTGAAACTCTCTAAATATATGTACAGGGTTTCCCAAAAGAACCGGAACGGCCGAATATTTCAGCAACGGCTTGACATAAAAATATGAAATTTGGTATATGAGGTTTATCAGTAGTGCCAGATCTAAAAATCATATTTGCAACGTTGCCAGATTTAACGTTTTTCCTATGAAGCCCTCAACTTTATTTTTTTAAATATAATGCTAAGTTTATTTTTAGAGCATTCGATCAAATAAAATGCGCAAAATCTAAAAAAGGAGTTTAAATAGATACTTTGAAAAATTTTGGGGAAACAACATGTAAATTTGACAACGTTGTAAATGGTACTTTTAGATCAGACTGGCTAACAAATTTCTAATAAATTAATTTTCATTGTCATATTGCTACGATTTTTATAAACATTTTATGATATTTTCTAACGAAATGTTGAATTGCCATATTAACAAAAATTACCGGAATTAAAATTTGATATTATAGGATCACTTTAACACGAAAAACCGAATGCGCTAAACATAAACATATTTAAAAAAAATCTGGCGTGTCCACTCACACGACTTTCCTCCCGCTCGCAGGAAAATTCCAGTGAATAAAAAATTGTCTGATCGAAATAAATAGCAATGGTTACGTTACATTTTTTTGTAAGATGAACCCCTTAGCCAAAATCTGAAGACATATGTAGAAAATATGAAATATACGCTTTTTCTCAGAGATGGTACTGTATTTGGGTGGTAAAGAGCTTTCAGAAGAATACTGTAGGCAAGTTTAATCAATATCCTTAGAGCCATTTTCGTGCAATACTCTTGAACAAACACATTTTTTGACTAAAGCTCAGCACCCAGTGTATACAGGATTCTCATTCAATGCCATCGGCGAGTGACCTGAGCAAATGAGGAAAAACTAAGACGCTATGAACAAAAAATCCTCAGAAAAATGTATGGCCCCATCATGATTCGATCACTGACCAATATTATTATATATATAACAACAAATTCAGCGTCTAAGAGCTTTACAATGATTCTGATATTGTTCAAGAAATCAAATTTCAAGATGGACAGGCCACGTACAAAGGCGCTTCAGGATGAAAGACTGGCGTGAGACATGTGAGTCCCAGAATGCCTTGGAGATATAACATAACATCAGAACTCCAATTAATGTTCCCTTCTACCTTTGAATGACAGAAGATCGTTTCTTTTGGAGGAAAGTTGTGCAGCCATCCAAGACCCACCCAGGGTAAAAGCTCTGAGTATGTTCAAATGAGGACAACTAACTTTCCAAATTTTACTCGAATTGCCGGCGCTAAAAGATAAAAAGTTTCCAGCGATATTGCAAATGTATTTTTTCTACACACCTAACCTAACCTAACTTCTATATTACAAAATAAACCCTAATAACTATATCTACATTACATTCTTACGATTTCGATAAAACTTTGTTAGATAAAGTTTCAGACCAAAAAATGAATCTTTGTCTTTGTTGACTGCTTACCGCCAGTTGCTTAATTCTACCCAGAAGAAGATTTATTAAGCACCCATTTCTCTCCATAACGTTGCAGATGCTCCCGATTTTGTAATCAAATAACCTTGATATTCTTGAATATCTGACAGTATCAATATATCTGTCAATTTATCAACTCTACCACAATGAATTAATCAAAATACTCATTAAAGTAGTCGCAGGGAAACCCTATCTGGAAACTGTTTCATTCATATTTTAGAGCGCCTTCATATTATAATAGTCTATCCATCTGGAATCTGCGAAACAATACATTGTCAGGGGGAACATATTATTAAAGCCCAAACTCAGCCAGGCGACATGTTGCAGAACCAATCGAGTCTAATGAATATATATTTAAAATGTGACTGAATCCAGAAGTGTATTTGCACGCCGCATGCTACGAAAGGCTCTGAATTATGTAACGATAATTACATGGGCAGCCATTTCTATATTGGGTAAGACTACAGTGAGTCTAATGAAGAGTCACTGTAGGTAAGACGGCATACCTTCATATTGTGGCATATTCTTAGATATAATAAGGATATAGGGCATATTGTGCGCCAGAAATTCTTCATTAGTTATGGTGCCATCTATACTTCAAGACTCAATTAGCTCTAGTGATCATAGATTGACGAATGGCAAAAGTAATAAATTGTGAACCACTCGAGGAGCCTTAAGTAGCAGCAAACTTATTGAATGGTTTAAGGAATAGATTAAAATTTAATATGTTCCACACTTTTGCAAAAATAAACCATATATAATGTTTGGGTGAATATTATGTCCTCTGACGATTTTTGAAAAGCAGCTTTGGGTGGAGCATCTTGGCGAGTAAAGACGTTAGTGGAGCATAGGTGGTATGAGTGTAAGGCATTTTACTATTGTTCAACGATACATGCCCAGCTCAAGATTATATCCCGAAGCATATAGTGAATTCGCGCTAGTGTTGGAATGTTCGCGTGGCTTTGGAAGATGTCTCCTGAAAATTCGAAAAGAAGAGGATTGGCGGCCGCTAGTTTGAGCTAGTTGAATACATTTATTACGGTGAATCACTCCGTTAATTTTCAGTAATTATTATGTCTCTTTGCTTGTTGTCTTGTTGTTATCCTTCTCCATTTTATCCGGTCCTTTATAATCATTTCTCCATTCATTTATATTCATTTTTCTTATGTCCTCCATAACTTGATCTTCCCATCTTGTCTTCGATCTTCCTTCCTGTGCTGTTCAATTAGTAACTCTACTTATTATTATTGTACTGTCTTTTCTGAGTATATGTCCATACCATTTCAATCGTTGAACTTTGATGAACCTTACTACATCGTCTTCTTCCATTTTCCATATCCATTCATGGTTCCACATATTTCTAAGTTCCCTCTCTTTTGTAATGACTGGCCCAAACATTTTCCATAGTATCTTTCTTTCCGCTATCCTTAAGGTTTCCTCATTTCTACTTGTCAAGCACATTCTTTCTGCAGCATAAGTCTTGGTTGGTCTAATAACAGCTCTATAGATTCTCGATTTCATATTTTTAGTTGAATATTTTTTAGCCAGTTTCCTATATTTCCGATAAACTTCATTTCCAGCAATTACTCCCTCTGTTACTTCGATGTTCCTGTCATTTTTATCATTTAACATTACACCCAAGTATCTGGAGTTTCTTACTTTTATGATTCCATTTATATTCTCCGTTGCTTCTTTGCTGACAATCATGTGTTTAGCTTTTTTCTTGGTTAATTTCCAGACCTCTACTTATCGTTTCTTTGACATCAATAAATTTTTCTTTGTTGAAATCTGCTTCAAACAATTAATTTTTTTTACAACCATTGGTCACTTCTTATGCCAATTCTCTAAGGCCGGTTTTGTAATGTCCGGTTGACCGAAAGGTTGAAATTCAACTGACTATCAACCTTGACTCTACGTATTAAAAATCCCCCAAGCAAAGGTTGAACTCACAACAACTGATAGTTTTCGCAAACATTTTTGAAAATGTGGTTCGGCTTCATCCACGGTTTAACTGATTTTTGTAGCCTAGATTGAAATCTTTTGCCACCAATTTTAAAAGTACCAGAATCAATAGAATCTATATTATTTTGTATTTTGCAGAGCACCAACTAATGAAGTGGGTCCAATTGTTTTTAAAATATTTATTTCACACTTTTGAATGTAACATTAGTTATCAAAATCATTCAACATTCCCCAAAGAAGGTAATACGTTGCTTATACTTATTCCGAAATTTCAAAACATCGCAGGAATACACATATTTCAGCCTTTACCACTGCTGTAACTCGGAAGCCGTGTATTTAAAAAAAAGCTCCTCCGTTTGGTTTGTCGGTTAAAAATCACCCTGTATCAATACAAAAATAATTGCTCGTTTAATGTTATTAGATATATAGTATAGTTAGGAGATGGATCAACTTTGAAATATTTCGATTTTAATTTGTTTTAATCTATTTCAAATTATATAAGGGAATGGAATGTCTTGATTAGAATACCGAATTTTTATGACGTTAATAGGTACAAAAAGGTTTCCAATTGTTTTTTAAACAACAGTTACGGTTGCAATCTTCTGAATAAGTTCAGACCAATCTTTTATGGAACAGTATGTGCTGAACTGTAACGCCCACAATGTATCGTAGAAAACTGCATCATCTTTCCATATTTTACCACATCTAGGTACATCATATATTCCGCAATCTCTGTACGAGACACAATCCATATACCTACTCTATGATTGAATAACCTTCTCAGCAGAGTCAAATCCTCGACAACTTGAACATGGCATTGCAGGCGCACCAGGAACAGCAGCAGGAATGATGGCTGGTGGTGTTGTTAGAGTGTGCTGCCATCTGGAACCGAGTTCATTCCTTGGTGGGTGGAGGAATGCGTAACAGCGTGGGAGGGGTATTTACATTTTCATCCACCATTCTACTTTGGTCTGTATAAATTTAATGTTTTTGAGCAGTTGAAAGTAGGTATATATATTTATGTAAGTGAAGACACCCGACCCTACAACTTCAAATAAACTAGAAGAAGCTAATCATAGTTTTTACTTTCCTACGCTATAATAGTAGCTGTATAAGGAAAGTATTGTAATCGTGTGAAATTTTCGGTATCGAGATTTTTACAAATATTGACGTTTCAGAGTTTTCTAAGTTGAATAAACATATTTTCAGCCATTGGTCTGTCTGTCTTTCTGTCTGTCTGTGACAGCGTTATCTCGAGAAGGGATCGATGGATTTTGTTTCTTTCTTTTTTTTATTTTGTTTGGTACCAATATCACTCGCCGGTGGCACTGAATTAGAATCCTGTATACACTGGATGTTGAGCTATAGCCAAAAAACGTGATTTGCTCTAGACTATAGCGCGATAACGGCCCTAAGGATTTTGATTAAACTTGCCTAATGTATTTTTCTGAGAGCCCTTTACCACACACATATAGTGCTATCTCTGAGTAAAAGCACAGAAAGAAATTATGCTTGAATAAAATTCCTTATTTTCCACATGTTTCTTCAGATTCAGGCTAAACGTTTCATCTTGCGAAAAAATGTTACATGACCATTGTTGTTTGTCTTGACATGCTGAAGAAAATGAGTGGTAAGAAGATTTGACCAGAGAATTTTTTACTTTACTACCGCTATAAGTATTGTAATAGTGTAACAATTTTTGGAATCTGCCTGCGAGCGGTAGGAAAGTTGTATGAGTGGACACAGCAGATTTTTATTCCGGTATTTCTGGTTGAACATACCAGAAACCATACACTCATACTTCCAAAATTTAATTTGATTTCTTGTTCAGTTTTTTTTCTAATAAACGGTTTCTTTTTATGTTGAATGGTAATTTTTCCGATCAATGTTGAGTTTTTCAGAAAATAAAATTAATATTTTGAGCTACTCTGTATACATGAATCTACCATTAAAATAACCGCATAGATTCTAAATCATTTCTATTTCTTGGAGCGATTCCTATGGACCACCCAACTTGTATATATAACATAGGTGAATTCAAAGTACATTTTCAAAGAAATATCACTGCAATCTCTCCGTCCTATTCATAAGATAAACATTATTGCAATTTCATTTTACTACTATTCTGCCAGCACTAAGTATGTCTGGTATATGTATATCTGGAAATCGGAACGCTTCAAAGACATAGGTAGGTACATTCTCGATGGAAGCTTGTCAGAGACGAAAAATAAGAATCTTAAATCTTTATCAAAAGAGCTATGGTTTCAAAAAGTCCGAGTATGAAATCTACAAGGAAATCTTTCTCATTCAATCTCAATACGTTTGACTACTTCTTTATAGAAGAGCTGTCGACATATATACTTCAAGATGATATCATTTATATTTCGCTCTTCGAAGAAAATGCCGTCTCTCTCTTGTAAGCGACTGAATTTAAAATATGCAATGCATTTTTGCACTTCATGCATTGCATTTTAGCTTGAGATTTTTCCACATAAATCTCAACACCGTTTAATTAATGAGCCTGGAGTTTTCTTTTCTCATGGATTCATTTTCTATTGCCTTGGGATTTCTTTTGTTGTTGGAAATATTAAAATATGAAGGTTTTTTTTTTGGAGTTTCTTAGACCGACAAAATCGTGGGATCTCTCTAGCCATAAATAGGTCTGATTAATTGTTTTTAGACTTCTTAAAAAAATCTAGATGTTATAATTAAAATAAGTAGATTGCCCCGTGTTTGAAATTCGAACGCATTTTATCAAATTTAAGTTTGCACACGATTGAGGATCTTCTTTATCAAGAAAAAAAATAATGCGGTGGCCAAAATCAATCCTAGGTCAACTGTATAAAGGCAAGTCCGTTAGCGCTACACCACCAAAGCGTTTATTTTTAGTATCCTATACATCGACAAGAAATATAAACGGCTGCTCAATATATATTTAGTGCATTCAATTTAATGTACCTAGGTAATTGTAACACATATTATTAATTAACTTTTCGTCATATAAGCTTCAACTATGCCAAATCTCATACTCCTCTGTGACCGCATTATTCATAAAATGCGTCCAAAGAATTATCTTCACTTATCAATACATACAAGGTTATGATAAGGAAACAGATCAGCTTTTTCTATGGAATACTTTTTTGATATGCATTTTTGTAGGAAATAGATATTACACAGGATAATCATAAAATTTCTACATGTTTCAATTTTAATTTTTTTAATGAAACGTGTTTTGATGTTCTTACATTTTTACATTCTACAATCAATTCCAGCCGTTTACGAAATATTAACCCTTTAATGCTGGTATGCACCATTGGTATGTTTCTCGATGTTCTGACCTCGAGTCACAATCTTTAAGGCATTGACAATAACAGTTTGTTATTTAGATTTAAGACGTCAAAAAATGTCAGTAAATGTTAATTAAATTTGTAATGTACTCTCCAAAATGCGTCCCACCGAAGATGAACGCATTGAAATTTTGATTATGTTGGGTTGTGGAGATAAAAGTAAAAGTCACAGGGAAGTCGTGATTTATCTAATGAAAAATACCCAAATCACCCTCAATTAGACAATCAACAGTGTCTGGGGTAGCAAGTAAGTGGAGAACTTCATGTACTGTTAAAGATTGAATTAAATGTCGTCCTGGTATATCTGAGGAGAAAAAACTAAACACAACTTGGACTGAAAAATGATATTGACCAAACCACCGTATCTAATTTTTTACAAAAGGAGAAGTTTCATCCATTCCAATCAGTATCTTTACCAGAGTTATTGCACGATGATCCTGATAGGCGAGAACAGTTTTGTGAAATAATGTTTGAACTAACAGATAATCGCGCAAGAATTTTCCAAAGAATTAGTTTTTCAGAGGAAGCTATGTTTTCTTTAAATGATCAGGTTTATCGACAAAACTACAGATACTGGTTCATAGAAAATCACACCCAGTATAATGAAAAGGTTGATGTTTGGGCGGGCATTATTGAAAATAGGATAATTGGACCATTTTTCTTTGATGAGTGTCTCACTGGAGTGAGATATCTAAATTTCTTTCAAAATGTTCAATATAAATGTTACTTTTACTTGGTTCCCTCAGGCTTTCAATTTTTTAAAGAAATTGCCCCCCCCCCCCACATAGCGAAAATTTACATATATGAGATTTTAACATCGTTATAATTAGAAAACCGTAACTGTTTTTAAAAAAATGTTCAATTTAAACGTTGCCGAATGTTGTCCTAACTCTAATTCTGTCACCTCTGATTTTCGATTTTCGAGAAAGCTTGGCCCCTTTTTTGAAGTGAAGGAGATTTCGTATAAGAATATGTGACTATATATAACGTGTGCAAGAACCAAAAAAACTCAAATTGTATACCTCCACCGCTTAGGTTCGTCAGTCAAAAAAGTGTGAAAACTAAAAGCTATGCCGTTCTAAAACCGAGTGCTGAAAACGTTGCCAGCTCTAATAACCCCCCGTTCCAGAACCATCATGAGACGGTTTACCACACTTTTGGTAATTACTAATTTCAATAGCACTAAATTAACGAGATGTCGTCGACTGGGGCGCGAATTTTGTAGGCCAATTTGGCTGCTCCAACAGCTTCCTGTTTTACCTTGATAATAGCAAACCCACTGTTCGGCTATTAACATTTAATATGTTATATGTAAATGTATGTACATTATGCAAAATCGTGTTTATTATAAATAAATACATACAATAACGTGTCGATAGTGCATAGAACACAACGGTAGCTGGGAAATTTGGCTCGTTATATAATTATTTATTGCAATTTGGATTCCTGTATTAAGTTATAACGATGCAACTTTGGTAATTCTGACTAGTTCTGGGTAAATAATGAATTTCCAATGGATTACATCTTAAGTTATAATATTATGGAAACAGATCTGCGAAATTTAAATGTAATTGGTTAATGCTGACTTCAAAAACGATGCAACAAATGTCTATTTGTAGAAACGGACCTATTTTAGGTAACTATTTAAAATATATTCCATGCTAAACGTAAGCGCGCTTTTAAATACATCTCAAAAGAGCTATTCCAGGCTTTATAATAGTTGCTACAGCCTGGATTTGAAGTAGTCATATTTCAAGTACTAGTTACTTACCACCTTACCGCGTACTGATAAGAGTCAATTTCAAATACATAGGGATCTTATATCTAGTTAATCTGCACGATTTTTAAAACAATTGTAAAAATAAAAGGTTGTTTGACTTTTTATTGTAAAGGACAATGGAATTCACCAGAATATTCTATTTTTTAAGTACAACTTAGCAGCAGATTTTGGTAAAGGTCACAGTACCCGCCTGGTTCAACTTGCCCTGTCAGGGCTGAAAATTGAAAAGTTTTTATATCTTTATATCATTTTAATTGACGGCGAATCCAAGGGAATTCCAAAAAAGGCAGAATTAAAGATTGAAGCACCATATCTGAAACATTTTTTCAGAAGAGTTACGGTTTTCGAGTTACAGCGATAAAAATATAATAAAGCGTTAAAATCTCAAATATGTGTATTTTCGCTATGTGGAGGGGGCAATTTCTTTTGAAAATTGAGAATCTGAGGCAACCCCATGAAAGACCAGTATATTTGTAGCAACATTTATAATGAACATTTTTTTCCTTAGAGTTACGGTTTTCGAGTTAGAGCGGGGTAAAATGGTAAAATCTGAAATACTTATGCGCATTTCCGCCGCAATGTATTGAGATCTCTAAAAAATAACAAGTACAAGCAAAGAATATACGTGGTTAATACGATAACTACAATCTTCTTTGGTATTAGGGAGCGTTCAACGATTTTCGTGACTAATGTTACACTCAAAAGTGTGAAATAAACATTTCTTACAAAAAATTACACTGACGTTATTGTTTGATGCACTTAAAAATACAAAATAATACTAATTCTAACAAGAATTTCATATGTAAAATCAGATCATAGCCTATAGAAATTATATTTGGATAATTTTACTGGATTAAATAAAAACTCGTGCTCATTGTGGCGAGAAGAGAACTTATAACTTCATAATAAAATCTCATAATAAAATAAAAATAACAACTTCATCTGAAATACAAGAAAAAATATAGGACAGATGCGAGAGTAACTGTCTTAAAAATCTCTGCGCAGTTTTCTAGAAGAAACTTTCAAAAAGTTCGTTCACAAAATATGCCATACCCACCCTTCCCATCCAAATGAATGGCCGGCAAAAACTTTCCAAACTCGAAGCGATTGCAGCAACATTTCAACTAAACTCTTTACAATTGCCATGGGAAAACTATCGATTAAGTAGTAAGTACAAATGAATGTCTATGGCAGAGATACTGGGACTCTATGATGCTCTTCGTAGTTTATGGGTAATTTTGCTCGTTATAACTAACTATACAGTTAGTCGCGGCGACGATTCCATTTTAACCTGTATTAAACTTTATTGAATCAGTGGTATATCGCCCCCAAAGAAAGTTTGAAACATTCTGGAAGAGAAATACTTTTAGTCGTTATATTGATTACGGCTTGATTGAGGGTACACAATTTTTAGCAAATATAAAGATATTTTGTGATTGCAAATAGTTTTTGATTAGATGATTACCAGATTAGAATCCGTATTCTTGTACATAAGTTGCTATCGTCAAACTGACGCATGTCTTGTTGAAAATTCAAATTCAACCATGGATCCATTACGAATCTTATGTATTAAAAGTTCATCGAAAAAGTTTTTCACCCCCGAAAAGTAAATAATACCGAAACTTCCTTTCCTTTTGCCCCGCTTAGCTCCTTTTTCATTCTATTCTAGACTCTAGAGTGCCTTCTGCTGCCAGCAGGGAGCAAGATGGACACATGAATGAGTTGAATAAGGGATGAAATTTGCCACCCATCAGCATTTGAGAATTTAATTGCTGGCACCCTTATCAGTGTCGCCCTTCTCCTTCTACTATCTACCAAAGCCTACTAGTACTGTCATTTGAGTGAGAATTCCAACCAATTAGTGATACGGATTAGAATAATATAATTGACACTAGAGGGATGATTATTTTTCTTCTGCACTGCTGCATCGATTCAAAGAGCAAAAAGCAGATTATCTCTATGATTTCACTTAAATGGTGGAAGATTTATACATTTAATATTAAGTTATTAGGGTGAATAGCTTTGCACTCGGTTTAAATAATCACATAGTTGAAGAAATTTGGGCAGCATTAGTGGGGTTCTAATTTTTGAATAACATGAAATATTATTATGAAAATTAAGAGTTAATGATCTACGTACGGCTTTTGCATATATTGACTAATAGGCAATATGCAATAGAATTATTTTTTATGTCTTTTGATTTAATGTTAAAGAATTCCGTTATAGAATAGATCACAAACGTATTAAAAAATTAAAGTACTGTAACTTATTCCAAAAATTGCGGTTTTAAAATGTCTATTTGAATTCTCGCGCGAAAACGAATCTACAGTTCCGATGACGTCACTCATGTCTGTCAGATATTTTCTCCTTATAACTTATGATAACAACTTGTTTGAGATTATACTGGTGAGATGGTAAACATCATTTGATTACGAAATTATTTGTATTTTATATAAAAAACAGTTCAGTTAGTTAACCAAGAGAACCTTATCTCAAGAGATGGAGAAATGTGTAAAATAAAATTTCGAGTTTCTCCGCATTTTCTGCAATAAGTTTAATTATTGAATTTTTTTAATTTACTTATGGTCTATTCTACATGGAATTCTTTAAAATTAAAGCGAAAATAAAAATATTGCATGTTGCCCATTGTTTATCGTGTTTCATCAAAATCTATTTTTTACATACTGGAAAGTCGATTTATTGTTCTATTAAAGGGGAAATACACCTAGTTTGCCATTAATGCCAATATATTGTAAAGTTGGCGCATGCTGTGGCAGCAGAACAAATTTGATCGTACAAAGTAATTCTACAAATGCTAGAAACTTTTCTACTTGATCCAATCTTGTCCTAGCATCTTCTATTTATTATCATATCAAGCAACATTTTGATTATACAGAAATATCAAGTTTCAAGGACTTGTAGATATTGGGAATATTCTCATATGAGCCCAACTATTTTATTGCCGCGTCATTTCAATTAATTATGTTGAAAATAAGGACTTCTGTATAGAATTCAAATAATTTTTTATCCAGCTTAATAAGTAACAATAACAATAATAGGGAATCTCTCAAGGGAAATAGAAGGGTTGGGGTAGTTGTCGCAATTCAAATTTAGAATGTCCATATTATGCAGAATGTCAGGAGTTTCATGATGACTTTTGTATTATACAATCTGGCGGAAAAGCATTGATGCTTCTAGTGACATGGCTTTAGGATAATAGACCATGGGTTTTAGGAACCACATGGACCTGATAACAAGGCGAAGCGAGGGTCTCCAGCAGCCCCAAAAAGTTTATTTTACGCTGACAATGAATTACCAGGATGGAACGGTTTTTCTCGTCTGATCAATGTGTGTTCATACAAAATAGTGGTCACTTTTCAAGAATTCTATTAAAGTATTGACGATACTATTTTAAAAGCTTGATATCGAAAGACTTTTTTTACTTTTCTGCACAAGTGGCTATGTAAGCAAACTATGTCATATTTTAGAGCCTCCTGATTAGAAAAAAACATACATTTTTTCTTTATGTCCGTCTGCCCATGTGTTTGTCTGTGAGAAAGTTTTCAGAAATTGACCAATTTTGTTAATTTTTCTTTTATTTTGATGGGAACCGAGCCAACGTCTTGCTTGCAATCATATAAATAGCCAGAGATTGTGTTTTGCTGAAGACTGTGGCGCAAAAACGGCTCTACAGGTTTCTTATGAAACTTGCCTAGACTAAATATTCACCATCTTTCTTATGTGAATCTATGATACACAGTTCATATAAAGTTTTCTACGTTCTAACTATTTATTTTTATTCTGGATAAAGAAATCTTTTTGAGAAAAAAATAATAGTTATAAGTAACCATGTTTAGTCGTATTTGCACGCCGATTAATTAATCAGATGATTTTCATATTTAAAGGAATACTCTTGAGGAAAATCCTGTGATTGACCACATCTGGTTTTTTTAACCTCTTCGAAAAACGGAGGGGTACATTCGAAGGAGTAATGATGAGAAACGATTTTTTTTGGCAAAATACGTCAATAAGGTGGTCTCAAATGTTCAGCTCACAAGAACAATATCCAGAAGTTTTTGACGCATGTTTGACTGTTATTGACATTTGTTATTATTTTCTAATACAATCATTACCCACTTCTAACACCACTTTGAAGATGTGTAGCATTCTTACATTGAAAAATGGAAAATTGACAATTATTTTAAAAACTACTAATTTTTGGTATTGACAACCTTATACAAAGTTCCCCTAGACCTAGGTGTAGGACATTATACATAAAATGTTTTCAAAATTGAACAACAAATCTAAAAATGTCGTAATATAGAGCGAATTCCATTCAAAATAATAAATTTGGCATCTACTTCCGGTATAACTTTAGCATGTTACCAAATTTTCAGACGGTTTGCTTACAATCGATCGATGTCTTTCCCGCAGAACCTCTCCGTCTATATCTGCACAAAATGTGTAATAAAATGTTTCTTAAATCCTTTAAGACTCGTCTCTAATTATTCTATACGTCTACAGTTCCGCTAGTCCAAACGTCCAAAAAGTCGTACACCTACCTACAGGGGAAATGGGCAACGTTTGCAAAATGAATGTGCATCGTTATAATATATTATCTGAACAGCTGATGCAGAATCCTGCTTTACCAGCATAATCTTACAGTCGTGCACACAGACAGACAGACATGCCTACCTTCATCTCCCTATATCTCTCTCTCACTCTATTCTCGGTGATTTTGTGGTATGTTGAGAACGAAATCTAGATTTGCTCAACTGGAATAACTAGCTCGACAAATTTAATACCTGCTACACAGCAGATAAGGGCTGACAGCAGTAAGAGAGTGTGTGTTGATTTGATATTAAAAGGGATATATCAAGAAACGTTAGTGAGGTGACAGTGATATTGTATATATTTAGTCGCACGTTAATTATTTGATGTTTGCAAAATAACAACAACATGGAAGTTGCTGCAATCAAGTAGCTGAAATTGAGACGAAATTAGTTCTTGAATTCTTATATTATCTTTTATAATAGGTATTACTAGCTGTTTTACCCCGTAATTCCCGGGCAAACACTTTAGTAGAATACGGTGCGAAAAATAAGTTCTGAGATGGAACCCTTCTATCTCAAAGTCGCACGTAGAACCAGTCTAAATACCAACCCAGATCCATCCACAAACATGCCCCGAAAGGGAACAGTACGAGAATATGGCATAGGGATTTTCCTGTATCAAACCCTCCACCTTTAAGTCCCAGTCGCATGGGCAGACTCTTACAAAACAGTCCAGTGAGATACTACAGACAAATACATTGAAAAATACAAAAAAACAGCCATAGAGCTCAGAGATACTTCTTTGAGTATTACAGGTATGGAACCCTCCACCTAGGAGACCTGGTCACACTCACAGCCACTACCAGAACATTCTACATGCATATATGGTAAAAATAGCAACAAGATCCAGCCATGGGCACTAAAATAATGATAGTATTTTTTCATAAGATATAATACCACAGAAATATATTTAGTATATTTGTATGTATAATACACACGTGCGCAAAATTTGGTTGGGATATCACGAATAGTGTAAGAGCCAAGACGACATATACACACAGACATTCATTTTCTTATATATAGATCAGCAAAAAATATAAATGTTTGTTACAAAAAACCTGTAAGATTATAATTTGGAAAAGTGCTTCGCTAACAGAAAAAGTAAAATCTAATTATGTGTACCAAGTTCTTGAAAAGCTCCTTCGTAGCTGCTGATTTGCCTTAAGTTCTTCAGTTACTTTGAAAGAAAATTGGAAAATTGTTCTTGCGACATGACTTAAAGTTGTTCTCAAACTGGAAGATTAAATTTGGTGTGTACAAAGTTGTCAAGTCGCACTATTAGGTAGCAAAAATATGACAAATTTGCTTTTAAAGCAACTGAAGAACGTCATAGAAACTATGATTGAAGGATATTTGAAAAACTTTGGGAGCCAGTTTGATCTTACTTCTTTCAATACCGAAGCCCTTATCCAACTTAATAATCTTGCAGGTTTTCTGTCAAGACTTTACAGGATGAGTCCGCATCAATATACCAAATTCGACGAATGTATCATGCAAGTAAAAGTAATGCAAAGAACAAGTAGTTAAATATGTTACCATCTGACTGATGCATGTACACTAGAGTGTCAGTAATACGGCAACTCCTAGTTTTTAATAGTGCCGGACTAATGGGACTCTACTGTATTTCTTTAATATTAAATTTAATTCCCTTGAGGTCGGGTGATCTTGGAGACAAACTAATAGAACCACTGTGACCAAGTCAACGCCCTTGCAAAGAAATGTTGATGCAAGTAGAACGTCAGATGAACAAACATGTTTGATAAAAATTTAAACCTAAAGTATAAAGAAAATTTAAAATATCTCTTAAACGAATTTTAGGTAGGTATATTGAATATTTAGGAAAATAAAAATGAATGGAATTTTCTGTGTATGATATTTATAAATGTAGAATTTATGAACTAATTAAATATAATAAAACAAAAATATTTTCCCTCCCATTTAATGGAGTTATTCGATAAAAAAGTGCTTTCAATCAGGATCGGACCGCTTGTTTGACAGGCGAGCATTTTACCACTGAACCTCCGACGCTACATTTATGTAATTAGTGATTTGCAATATATTTCAGCATTAATATGAGTTTTTTTTAATCATATATAAATTTGTTTTAATATTCAGAGATGTACTCCAATGTAATAATAACAACCAGAAGGAAAACCTACACCGTATATTGTAAAAAAATGTAAAAATTTTGAAAACTGATTGAGGAAAGTCAAGCGATCAGGTATATTTTTTTTGGGAAAAATGGACCTTCTATAACCTACCGGAGCCGAGAATTGGGACTGTTTTAACTTGATCCAGTCGTTCAATGAAATTCGTCGATTTCATCCCCCAACTTTGGACGACCGTAGCGCCCTTAATAAAGGGATATTCGAGAAAAAATCTCCTCTATTCCCTGCAAAATTTTGTCGGCCTTACATTGGCTTAGGAAATTCTGAGATATTTGAAAAAATGTGAGAGGAGATGGACCCCCCGCTTAAGCACCTTTTCGCCCCGAAAATTGTCCGACTTTCGAATGATCCGTGACGTGGTGGGTCCTATGGGAGTGACGGGAATGAGGATTTTTTATATGTGTTCCCATAGATCAGGCTCTCTCGTGGTTTTTGAATTATTCCAATACCTCTTTTGGTTCTCCTCAAAAATAATAGCTCTAAAAATGCTCAAACCTTAATATCTAGAGGAGGGCTAGCGGTGAACAGCTAAGGTATGCGGATCATCTGCGTCTTACCTCAGAGAATATTTTAATTCAAATTTTAAAAAATATCCATAAAAAATTTACAAAATTACAGCGAAATGAATATCAACATCATAACTTTCCTTATAATATATAATATATGATATTTAGTGATCCGTTTTAAAAAATCGAGAAAATAATGCGACTCACTGTGTATTAGATTTAGAGAATATTTGCAAAATTGTAGCTGCAATAGATCATGGCTTTTTACCCCTTTTCCATTACACAGGGCGTTAAACCTGTAATGATTTTCATCGAAAATATAGGGTTTTTCATAAAAAAAAAACTTTGTCTGGCACAGCGCTATAGAACACCCTGTATCGTTTAAAATAACTTTTTTTATATTCTGTATAATAACGGATGTACATAATTTTCTCATATTAATAAATCACCCTGTATAATTTTCGAATTAACCACACGTGCTAATGACACATTCATCAAATTAACGCCTTGTTGATTCAGGATAGTTAATTGACAACATGATGCTAGATAGAGTAATTCTCTGAGAACATGGTAAATTCCTAATGTATATGGATATATAATACAACTTGTATATAATATATTATGTTTACTTACTCGCTTGTTATACAAACATGTTGTTGTTGCTCCCTATATTTTATAGGTACTTCCATCATCTTAAATCTATCCCCAATAACACAGTATATGTTTTGTGGCTATGTTTATATCTGTTGTTTTCATGTTCATTAATGAAATTATAAATTTTAAAATTATATCTGGTAAATATGGGTTAAGTTTCTTGCTAGCCCTAGCTGACAGATATGCTGCTAATTAGCTCCGCTAACCTGCTATAGCTATAATATAATAAATGAATAATATTGTCCCAAAACTAATACCTGGACAAAAAACTGGTAATGAATATGTTACTCCACATATAATAAGTCCAATTATTTTGGCTGCATACTGCATACTTCATTTGTCAAATTCCGTTTTGTAATTATTCCAAACTAATAGTCTCTAATTCAATAAACATACTGCAACTAACTATTCGAAGCTCAATCAAATTTTAATCTATTATATAATACGCAGACACAACTACTCGATTAAAAATTAATTATGAATTTAATCAACTCACCATAGGTTCTGAATTCCCAAAGAATTTAAATATGTTTACAGTAAATTAATACGTAAATTGAGAAAGATCTGATGGACATTTTCATGCAAATATTTCCAATCAATTATTATAATTAGACATGAATTAAAAAGTAGAAGGC
This sequence comes from Crioceris asparagi, assembly GCA_958507055.1. NCBI lineage: Eukaryota > Metazoa > Arthropoda > Insecta > Coleoptera > Chrysomelidae > Crioceris > Crioceris asparagi. The sequence continues at coordinate 3,101,429 of OY293829.1, forward strand.
GTTGAAAATCGATTACACATTTGTGCAAAAAAAACGATCAGAAGAATACAAATCTCAAGCTGCTATTCATCAGTTTTGTTACTGTATACTAGAAGCTGTCTGTTATGGAACCGACAGATCGACAGTCATGGGTGAAAACATCATTTTTGTACTATGGGACTTTGGAAACGTAAAAATCTCTTGAAAATCGGACAACGAAAATTTTACACAATTACAATTTCCAATACTTTCCTTTTGACAGGAAAGTAAAAACTCATTCGAGTGCCCTGAAATATGGGAATCACATGAAATTGCTGGATATTCAAACATCACCTGTTACTTTTTGGAACATTTTTTCCAAACAAATGCACAAACCAGAACTAATCTAATTATTATTAAAAATATTTTTGATCTTCACTTTGCGTACCTATATAACATTTGGAAATGATTTTGTTAATTGTTAATCTCCCGACTGTAAATAAAGTTCGTTTTAATCATTTGGGAATTCTTTTCCTAAAAGCTCCTTCCAAAAAAACATGCTGCAGACGTAAGCAAAGCTCGTCCAAATATTCGGCAACTCTGGTAAATTCATTTCAATTAAATTGATGGTATTGGAATCCTTTTCAATTTATTGCCTAACTGTTTCATTTGAAGCAATCTCTTATTTGGGCTTTCAGATGAATGTTCGTTAGAAATGTTTAGAAAATCATTTAAAAAATGAATAGGTAGATCCAATATGAAATATTTTCACTATTAGAGTAGAAATGTACAATATAATACAATACGCAACAATGACATGGATATGACAGAACAGATGTTGTCAAGATCTAATTAAAGGATAAACCATGAGGAGCCAATATACAAGATCTGGCAGTGAAACGTTGGGAAAAAGAGAAACGAATCCGGAAAAAGATGAAAAGACGGCTCTGTCCTAGTTTTGGGGGCCAGGCACCGATAAGAAATACGATACGAAGGTCGATGATGCAATTGTGGGAATGGGGGAATAGAACTAATTAATTTTCGGGCAAGATGGAGAGAAAGGAATCCCCCCGCACCGCTCAGATGAATGGAGCTTATTGCTGTTCTTTTTTTTGGTGATTGGGGTATTAGGGCTACTCTCATGAATACCCGGTAATTAGGATGAATTTATGAATATGGGTAATCAGATTACAGACAATATTGAATGTTACTAAATCAGTTGACAGAATATTATTTATCGATAAATAGAATTTATACTTTTTTCACCTCAACTGTTGTAATAAAAAACGTCCATTTTTTGGGGATAAAATCAAATTTTGTTCTACTTTGAAAAAGAAGATAATTGAAATACAAAAAAATATTGGATTAACCTCTAAAACTCAAATAAAAAGAATTATTTACAGCCATAATATAACTACAGTGCTATATTCCATTGTTGAATTAAGTACTTCAATATAATATTTTGTGTTGTTATTTTTTTAAATGAATATATATTTCTGGAAAGTGTTGCAACAGGTTGGAATTCTGAAATTAATGCTAGAGAGTAGTTTATTCAAAGAATTGAAGACGCATGCAAAGAGATTTAAAAAAATCAGGGTATGATTCGGTAATCAGTCAGACATATTTTGAAAAGGACAAGAAAATGTTTAGATCAAAATGGAGGGCACTTTGGGCTATTGTTATCTGAATCTGGTCTACGAAAATTCATAGGTATGGGTTCTAGAGTGTATTGAATCGATTAGTTGTATTCACATTCACAAGAAAAATCGTTTTCAGCAATTAATATCTTCATTTTACGAATTCTATAGTTTATAGATGAGATAGCAATATGAAACCGAAAACATTATAGTCCTATGGTTAAGCTTCCGGGTATTAGTTTCTCGGTTTGAATCCTGATCACCGTTAAGTTTTTTTTAACAAAACTCATTTTTTGAATAAAAGATATTAATATGAGTTTCTAATAATTTAATCGGAAATTTTCAATAAACATTTTTACATATCTAATATATTGCGACCCTAAGGTACAAATTACCTATTTCAAGGAAGGTTTAGCAGATTTTGGTAAAAATTAGCAAAAAGGGGTCTTCGGAGTCGAGAAATGAATCGGTGTGGCCCTCGAGATCCACACTAGCTATTTCAAGAATGGCTCCGCAGATAAAAGTTTCAGTAAGTATAGTGATTGGGGGTTGAGAAGACGATTGGTGATACAGCTGAGTTTTAGTATATTTATCATTAATATTACACATTCATATTTATTTCGAAATCTATAACTCACGAATATGTGAACAATAAAAGCGGTATTTACCGATCGCAGTACATTCTAACCAGAAATATGAACATTTTTTAATAAGTTTAGATATCCTTAGTAGTAACTCTTATAGACCCATCTTAAATCCTGTTCTACCACACGAGCAAAGCTCGGTCTCCAGATATTTAATATTATTATATAGTCCACATAGATGAACTAGCTCCAACAAGTATCGAAAATGATCTTGGTAAAACCCAATATTTGGCGATGTTGCCTCAGATTGAACAGAATACCCTCTTCATATTCTATGTACACGAACATAATCCAAATACATAGATACATTCCTAAATATATATAGTGTATATATATCTACTCTCCGTTCTGTTCATATATTAATTCTGCAATATCTTCTGCCCTTTCTAATATGATATTCGAGGAAACTTTCTCCCCTCAATACACTTTACTGTTACTCCAGGCAAAATGGGACTTTGTTGCACCCATGGGCACAGTTTTACGTTTCTCCCAATTCTACTTCCACTGAGGACATTTTGTCATACATGTATTAAATCAGTTGAATGATTGTTTTGATATCCATAAAAATAAATTGCTAGTTGCCATATTTAACGTAATATAATGTAGTATGGGAAACTAAGTTGTTTTTTTTTTGTTAGGATTTTGGAGGCATTCGGCAAAGCTGGAACTCAGCGATGAAAGTCAGTTTCATACACCTACTAATAGATATATTTGAATATGGTATGGGATGAGAGTCAATATCCTTGAAAGGCTCTACCTAGTGATAGATCCCTGTTTGTATTTCTTTTTGACGTTAAATGATAAAACAATAGTCTATTACAGTTTTATCCACAAGAAACCGAGCAACATGATTTTATTCTATTTTTTTTTTTTTGAGTACGATACAGCCTTATTTGGATGTTCCAGAGCTGGATGGAGCATTATTCTTTTTCAAAATCTAGTCATTTTTGCAGCTATTTGGACTGGGTTATAAATCGTTTGAGCTGCTTCACGAAAACTACGCCTGATACATATTCAATTCTCCATAATGTCAAGAAGGATTTTCGATGTATGCAAGCACGCTTGAGTTGTTGCTCTTTTTGTATTAAAAAGTCATCAATGATGTCACAGCAACATGATAAAAGATCCTCCTGTCTATCTGTCTTTTTGACTCTGAACCCATCGACCTATAGGTAATAATAATGGTGCCTGTATTGGATTTCTTGAGATTGTCGTCGGTGTAAACGGTATCCGGACGGGAAATTGACCAAAAATGTCAACGAAACGACAATCAATAATGGTGGGAGAAAAAAAAATGGTAGGAAATAAACTACCTAATAGCGCAGACAATAGAATGTAAGAGTCAAACGGGTAAGGAGCTTAAAAGTTGGATGTTAAAAGCAATACCAATTTCAATTTTTTTTATTTTGTTGATATTTCATGAACTTGATTACAATTTCAATTATATTTCTTTATTCACAATCACAAATAAACCAGTTGCCCCTTGAGAAAACCTTGGAAAAGGGGCGTATGATTCGACAATATCGAAATCTGACATATTGTACCTATCTATTAGAATTAAGAGATTTGGAAAAGTTACTATTTTGAAAGTGACATTTGTTTTCCATGAAAGTGTAAATGTTTGCAGTAGTTCCACAAAATAAAACAGCTTTTGTAGGATAATAACTCAACAATATTAAATTCGATCCCGAAATGAGCCATTTAACGGCCCAACATAGAGAAAATCTCATCAAACCTCACAAACTTCCCAATAGATCTACATTTTAAATTAATGCATAGTACTGTAACGAGTTTGAGATAATATACTATCGACGGGGAGACTTGTGTGATTCGTCAGAGTGTGGAACACGAGTACGGACGTTAGTGGGGCTCGGGTGTTTTGAATGTAAGCTATTCAGCTATTGGCCACTGATAAACACCAAGGTCAAGATTATATCCCGAAACATATAGTGAGTTCGCGATATTGGTGGAATGTTCGGAGCGTTGGAAGATGTCGGTGGAAGCTACCTTGAAGGAAAGGGCTTGCCTATATATTCGAGTGGATTTGCTGCGAAGCTCAGTCAGTACGGTGAATACGGTGCAGACCGGTAGACAGTGGAGACCGGCAGTATGCTGAGACCGGAGAACATTGGAGTACGGCAGTTGCGGTGCTGTGCGGCAGTCTGGTGTACTTGGGTCCCCAGTAAGGGGCCATCAACAACAGAAATAAATAACGCTTGTTCCAAGTACGGTTGTAAATAGTGTCAATAATGAATATAAAATGTACATAGTAGCCGATAGTGTGATTTGTGATATTTTAGTGAGTAAATGAATAAACTTGAAGAATAATATGCCCGTTACAGTACGTACGTATAATTACACAAATAAGGTTTTCTTGAAACAGTTATTTAATATCTGATTCTCTAGATTCTTAACTGTAGATTTCTAAATTCGATTTTTTTAGACGCATTAGAATAACTTCCTAATGCTCAATGTTAAAAACTAACTGTCAAAGACGTTATTGTTTCTATGGTCTTGGAACTTGATGACGGTCCAAATAAGTATGCTCAATTTCAAAACTATTCACGACTCATATAATATATTAAAGAAGGTGTTTTTTGATGTTTGAAAAAAAATTGGACCGACGTTATTAGTTGTGGTACTGAAAAATACAAAATAATATTAATTCTATTTGCTCTGGTATTTTTGAAGTTGTACAGTTGCAATAAGATTAAAAACTTTTGGCACTTCTACATAATAAATATTTATCTTCGCATACCTATGGGTATATACAGGAATTTTGCCCCCGTAATCGGTATTTTTTGGGAGTATGGTAAGTGGCAATAATCCATGCAAATGAATGAAGAAACGAGAACAACTTAGGCATTGGGTGCGATTCTATCAAGCGCCTTTTTTATAGGTATATAATATGAATCTAATGCACCACTAAGAACTAATATCATCCTTCATTAGTTAATTTCTATCTAACTTCTAAACGGCTTTTAGTTCTCATTTAACATAAAGTTGAGATTTACAATTATTATGAATTTGAATATAGCAAATTCAGTGGATTTGCAATGCAAACATTTAGATAACATCAAATTTCATCATATAAAATTAGTTTGAAACATGCCTTCCGGAAATCCAAGCTGGAGCACATTATAATGATAAAAGCGCTAGGTAACGGTAAATAGTCCAGATCAAATAAGATAATATTCATAGGAACAGGTAGCTGCTGCTTATATAGCCTGGATTTAATTGGAATTTCTGGAATGAAACTTGCGGTTGCATACAGATACATTTAAACGAGGCTGTTGAAAAATTTGGGGAAAGACACATAGATTTAGCATCTTATTTACAACCTGTTTTTCATAATGGAGGGGAGAGTCAGCGTTGTCGCCCACATAGATTTCCGTGTGCCAGAAAGAATTCCATGTATTTATTAAGTATTTTCAGGAAATATGCAAAACATATCAAGAGATGCAAAAAGAAGTTATTCAAAGTGTACGATGTAGATATGGGTAAATGTCGAATGTACGCGAATGCCGCTAAGAAAGTTGCCTATCTACGTAAAGAAGAGTTGACAACAGTTTTGTAAGCTTCATAGATCCTACATAGTGTAGAATTTCAATGGAGTAAACTGTTGTTGTGAAGTGATTTGTTAGAAACAATATTTGTTTGTTAAACTATTTCCTATGTTTGTAAACGATGTGTAATATGTATTTGATTGAATAAATTATATTCAATACCATCGATTGTTTTCTTCCAATATTCGAAGCGAGTCACGCTACAGCCTTTTACTTTTAGTTATTCAAAGTGTACGATGTAGATATGGGTAAATGTCGAATGTACGCGAATGCCGCTAAGAAAGTTGCCTATGTACGTAAAGAAGAGTTGACAACAGTTTTGTAAGCTTCATAGATCCTGCATAGTGTAGAATTTCAATGGAGTAAACTGTTGTTGTGAAGTGATTTGTTAAAAAAAATATTTGTTTGTTAAACTATTTCCTATGTTTGTAAACGATGTGTAATATGTATTTGATTGAATAAATTATATTCAAGTCCATCGATTGTTTTCTTCCAATATTCGAACCGAGACACGCTACAGCCTTTTAAAAACATTGAACTAGAATACTTATTGTAAATAAATAATAAATAAAATATAGCGTAGTTCAAATTTAGATGTCTGTTGAAAATATTGATACAAAATATTGAATTCTGCTATACATTTTTATCCGGGGTGAATATAGTTATAGAAGAGTCATTCAAGGGTATCAATCAAAATATCCGGTTTTGTAAAAATCTGTTTTGGGATAAAGCGTTTGTAGAAGATTTTTAATTATTATTGAATCGATTGCGCTGAAAAATTCCATGCAATGATATTATTTTTTTATATGAAGGAATATACTGTGAGTATATCGGGAAAAAATACTGTTATATAACAACGAAAGCTCGTATTTTTTATTTTTTCCAAATATATAATAGGAAACACGTAAATATTAGGTATTCAGTGCGGTTCATAAGTATGTTATGAATTCATTTTGAACGTTATTATGTATTTGCTTGAAAAAACCTGAAACAGGTCGATTTCTATTCTCAATTTGACAATTTATAGTATGATAAATATTTTTTACAAAAAATTGGACCGATTTTATCAGTTGTTGCTCTGAAAAATACAATAGAATATTAATTCTATTGGTGCTGGTTCTTTTGGAGTTGGTGCCGACAACAACAAACTACAACGGCACAACTTCAAAATTACCAGCACCAATAGAATTAATTTTTGTTTTAACAACTGATAAAGTCGGTCCAATTTTTTGTAAAAAATATTTATTTCACATTTTTGAGTGTAACATTAGTCATGGAAATTGTTGAACGTTCACTAATACCCAAAAAGATATAGGTAGGTTTAGCTTGTACATAGCGGAAATGCGCATCACATATTTCAGACTTTACCATAGCGAAACTCGGAAACCGTGACTCGTTTCAAAAAATGTTCAGATTAAAAATTTCCGGATATGGTCCTCTTTCTAATTTTCAAATCTCGAATATTCGATTTTCAGAAAAATTTGCCCCTTACACATAGCTGAAACACATATTTCAGACTGTAGCGCGGAAACGTATGATTATTTTTTTAAATGTCCAATTTAAACATTTCCGGATATGGAATTTTCATCAATTCTTTCGTCTGAGATTTTCAATTTTCGAGAAAAATTGCCCCCTCCACCCCCTTTGGGGGCAGTTTTTGGAGGGAAGGAGATTTTGGATTTGATTTTTCTAAATATGGGACCATTTCTCAACTCTCTTTCTTTTAAATGAAATAAAAATCGTCTAAATCGGAGTACGTTTACTATGCAAAACGCGCGAACAGCCATAAAAAAAGCAATCTTACAACCGAATTTTATACCTTTTCCTTTTTTCGAAGTCGGTCAAAAAAATCCAAGTCTTGAGTTAGATAATACTGTCATACCTTATAAAAATCTATACCCTCAATGAATAGCAGAATACCTCCCGGGATATATTGAATATCCAGTACGTATATTTTAATAACGCAGGAAAAATGTCCAGTCTAATAATGGTAAAGCGTGGAACAATATCATCCAGGATTCGGAATATATTTTTTTATAGGAATGCATTGTGCTATCGGAGATAATGCCAATTCGCACCCAGGATGCCCATATGAATCTAAATTTATTGAAAAGGGATTCTGGACTTCAGCTTGTACAGACTTCACGAGAGAAGAAAGAAGAATTAGTTTATTTAAATTCAGTGCTATGAAAAGTTACAAGTGCAATTACATTCCTACATTGACTTCAGTAAATTAAAACAACTTTAAAGAGGTAACAAAAAATAACCACTTGTCTCGAGATACTATGATCCCCACACCGCCCAATAATATAGTAATATACAGGATGTCAAAAATTTATTGGATACATTTGAAATGGCTTGTAGCAGAGAATATAAAAGAAATATATTTTAAGTAGCATTCGAAATAGGTTTTTTTAAGTACTAATTGTTAGGTTCCTTATTTTATTTGTGAACATTAGTGGCAATAATTCACTAATTACATTAAATACATCAATAAATTATACCATTTTGTTATAAAGATATTTTTTACAACAATTGGTCGCATAAATTTCCATACATTTTCTTAGAAACCAGAGAATAATTAAAATTAAGTTATTATAGGCTCTGCTACAAGCCATTTGGAGGATATTCATTTATTCTGGGACACCCTCAGATATACCAGAACCAAAAAATCTGCTTTAGAAATACATCTAATGAGGTCTTGAGCCGATTCTTTCTTTTCAGCATTCCAAAACAAATAACAATAACCATAATCAATTTTGAATAGAATAGAATAGTGAATAAACAGTAAATCTAGAAAAAAATTCAGGCCCAGCAATCGATAGGATTCCATATCCTTCTCACCAACGAGCGGTACCCAGACCCTACAAAGTCATAATAAAAACAACAATATTGATCCATCTGTTCCCAACATAGCACAAGCAGACAGACAGAATGACTGAAAATATGTTTTTTTTTACTCAGAGACCTCTGAATCGTAAACATCTGCTGAAAACCGGACACCGAAAATTTTACACGATTGCTGAAACTAACTTGGGATGTTGTGTTGACGCCATTATCGAGGTCGAGTCGTATGCGATTCGTCAGAGGGTGGAGAACCTTGCGAGTACACGGACGTTAGTAGGGCCTGGGTGGTATGAGTGTGGGGCATACTGCTATTGGTCTACGATACATACCAAGGTCAAGATCTAGTGAGTTCGTACTATTGGTGGAATGTTCGGGGCGTTGGAAGATGTCAGTGGAAGGTGGTTCCCTTGTAGGTGGCCACCAACAACATAAGTAAATAAAGCTCGGTCCGAATACGGTTGTGAATAGTGTAAATAGTAAATATAAATTATACATATTAGATGATATTTTAGTGTAAGATATATAGATAGTGCACATAAATAATATATGATAGTTTAGTGTAGAAATAAATAAATTTGAAAATAAATAATTCCCTGTCATTTTGACATGCTAGTTACAATACCTACCTTCCTTACGCTACTAAGGGCTAGCCTACAAAGGATAGCGGTAGTTCATACGCACAAGCTGTATAGCAGTTTTTGAATATCTCAATACCGTGTTGGTTCAGAAGTAAAAAAAAGCTGAGCTGCTAACAGTGCATTAAAATATCCAGACACATCGATATCCATTAGAGAATCATCTCGTGTTTCTTTTCAACATTAATCTTTCTATTCACTTTAAATATAATTGGGGCGGGAAATAGAGATGGAATGATAATAATTCCATATTCTCCCCTCTCTCACTTTGGAGCTGGAGCTCTTCAACTTTGGAATCGTAAAATAGTTACTGGATAATCAAATTTCCATGGATATTCTCCGCGACAGCAAAGTTTATTTCTCGCTACGCTACTAGGAATAGTTGGGAAGAAGAAATGGACTGAATTTTGTACAGGATGATCATATCAAAGATCCCTATGTCGGATTTCACCATTCAAGCCCCAGTATCCAGAAGAAAACGTCTTAAAATTCTTAAATATCAAAAAATACTGATTAAAACCTTTAAATTGTTTTGTTTTGGTGTCTGATTTCATATTGGTTTAAAAAAATAGACAAACTTTTTCCAAGATAGTTATCTCTGAATTTCAAAATATGTAATGGGTGCTTAGTAATCCCCGGTGGTCTAGTTGGTAAGACGTTGAACATCTAACCGAGAGGTTGTAGGTTCGAGCCCAACTAGGTCAAGGACTTTTTTTTACATGAAAATATCCTAAGAAATTCCGGGGGTAGAAGGATCGCTATAAAATGTCAAAAAGTAGCGGTCGACATCACTTGCCCCTTACCAACCCGCGTTGAGGCAGCGTGATTAGGTACGCCTCAAAAACCTTCTGATCTGGTAGAATGGTACGTCTCTTAGTGACATATCGGTGGTTCGGAGTCCATCTTAAGCAGTAGGTCCGCTTATCAGTTGCAATACTGATAAGGCAGTGAAGAGGAGGCCTGTTCAGAAGTGGACGCAAAAAGGGCTGACGACGAATGGATGCTTATGGCGGAAAAAACTATCATCAGCGCGGGATATCTATTGTCAAAGCTAATAAACAACATTCAGACAGAACGCTCTGAGCTTCAACAAAAGCTATTATGCACCGGCGATAACTTTTTTCCAGTCAACCTCGCCCTTTACGGATTTGGAACAAAGTTTTCTATTTACTTTTTTTCTCAAAACGAATAGCTGGATTTCAAAGTGTGAAGCACCATAAGTAAATGATAAGCTAACCATTCAAATAATTTATTACATACTCGATACTTAATACCATTTAAGATTGTATTGAAATAGGTTAGATATTTGTCCCCCTCGAAATTATTTCGTGCTCATGTCAGCGATTTCTTTGTTCACATATCTCTAAATCCGAAGTGGGAAGTTTTGAAATGAACACCCTGTATATGGGACGTGCTACAGAAGAAGAATAAGTGAAGCGTTTTCATTCAGTGCTCGAATTAGATTAAAGACGGAAGACATTTTAAATTATGGCAATGAGTAGAAATAAGTAGTAGAACTTACATAGGCCGTGCTCCCGAATTATTTTGTCTCCGAAGTGGAACTATTCTACCCCGACTATTTCTATCTGATTACTGTGTGATATTTGACACGTGTGCAAATATAACTGAGAGAATGTCGACAAAGTTTCGATGGGACTGTCTAACTTTTCTAGAATTGTCTGAGCTGGGAGATAGTAGATTAAAGATGATTTGAGAGCATGATTTTTCTCGAGAATTGAATGATGACATTTCTCATCAAATTTATCTTTCACAAAAATCATTTTCGAAACATGCCTTTTTTACTGTTGGAGATAAAGAATCCTTTTTACTCCCTCAAAGGATATGCCGAAGTGGCCCATTATATTGGACTTGTATAAAATAAGATTTTTGTTGCAAATTCAATCTTTGAGCGCTCACTTAGGTGATGAAATATCTTATGTGGATTTTTACAGCAGAAAGTTAAAAAATTATAAATATTGAATGTAATTATGTGGTGAACATTAACTGGAGACTTTGAAATATCATAAATCCTTGAATTAATAAATGATATAGAGTGTTAAACTTTGTATAAGTTCATGTAGTTCATGACAAACTTTGTTCTGGTAACAATTATCAAACTACTGACTGTCCATTAAAATCATTTAAAAAAGTGGAGAACAACTTGAGTTAATAATTATTTATTAGGTTTACCTATGTAACGCGGGTATTTTAATTTTGAAATAGTCATACAACCATATTTGAACAGAGAACACTTTTAGCAAAATATCAGCTCAATGGTATGAAATAGCGATTGTAATTTTTTGTTCTTGAATTCTTTGAGAAGGTTACTTATTTTTTCAAGAAGTGAAAATAAATATTTGTACTTATAACAGGGAGATAAGTAAATAGGGGACTTTCCGATAACTGTGGCGCCAAGATTTAATGTTTTCCAATAAAACTCTCCAAAATAAGATGAAAATCAAGAATACCAATTTTCTCGTTTTCGTTTCCTTTTGGAGATATTTGCCCCTTCTTTTCCCAACAAGCTTCCGAGATGTTGAAGCTAAAGTGGTGTTGGATGGCAAAAAAACGCATTCAGAGGTACATAAAAATTTGTAATTACCAGTAAAATCACTGTAGACACCGTCTCAACGAAGCAATTGCTTCATAAATTGCCATTTTAATTGAATATTACACTGTAAACACATTTCACTTTTTGGCTAGCCGCCGTATTGTAATTACTGAAATATTCTTATTGAAACATGTTTCCATACGATTATAAATACCCTGTTGCCAATTACTTCATAGAAGAAGAATTATCAGTATTCTTGCTATAGTAGAATACGTTGAAGACAATAGAAAGAAGTATCTTTAAATGAAATATAATTCAAATGAAATTTATTCGAACAAGGAAACTAAGGAATAAAATTAAATACAGATTTAGTATTTTGTGGTTGGCTAGGTTTGTGTTTTGGTGACAGGTTTGTTTCCTTAATATTTGCTAAATAACTACATTTTAAAGGCAACGGTGTACTATTTGTAACATAGTTTTAAAACAAGAATATAATATATGACAATAATAGCGGCTAGACAAGAGTCAAGGAGTGCCAAGTGAAATTTACGTGTTTATAGTGATTAATGTGTATTTTTCAAGAAAATACTTCGGGATGGTACGGTTTCTACAGTGTTATTTCTGGTAATGGCGACTTCTTTTATACCTCTACATGCGTATTGTTCCTCATCAAATACCCTTTTTGCTTCAATTTATCGCAACCTTGTTGGAACAAAAAGGGGCCAACATCTCCAAAAGGAGACGAAAACGAGAAAATTGGTATTCTTGATTTTTGTCTTATTTTAGGGTGTTTTAACAGAAAACACCGTTAAATCTTGGCGCCATAGTTATCGGAAACGTACCAGTAAATATGTGATATTAGGTTTCTTCACTTTTTGACGACTGGAATTTAAAGGTGGAGGGTTCCATACCGGAAAATCATCAAGACATGTAGGAAAAATTATCATGCAGTTCTCTTTTGGTGCATATCTGTGGATTGATCTGGGTTGGTGTTTGGGCTGGTTCTACGTGCGAGTTGGTCTCATAGAAGGCTTCCATACTCAAGACTTTTAATGACTTTATGTTTTCGCAGCTCAATCTACGAAAGTATTTACCCAGAAAGTACCGGGTAAAACAGCTAGTACAATATAATATATCACATAACTATGAAAATGTATTACTACTGTCTCCGTTCTTTCAATGTTTTAAAAAAATCATCATTGACATGAATCTAACCAATAAATCTTGTTATCAAAGCAAGTACAAATGTAATAGATATTTCATAAGATTTTCAACATCTTTACTCTGCTACTAAACTCATTAGAACATCAAAATATCAAAACAGACATTCTTGAATACAGTACGGCATAATAACAGACCAGCAGGATATTTCCATAAATCTGCATTTCTATTTTCCAACCAAAGACAAAACCATTTCCAAATAACATTGCCTAAAGATGGTAAAAAGTAACTGCGTGAAATTAAATTCCTCGCTTTCGAAAACACACGCTTGTCGAAAGTTATTCTTAATTTTATTTCACCCTTTATTCGCACGATTGATGAAATTTGCTTGGAAATTGTTCTGAAGTTTGGATTGAAAGTTGAATGACTTAGTAAGTGATCTTTAGAATCTGAATGGATCTAATTTACTTATTCCATACATAGGTAGGTACAGTATTTGATATGAACTGAATAACACAAGAATCATGAGCCAGGTATTTCTGGATGGATGAACTTTGTCAACTTTTAAGCCATTATTGTTTCTATGGGGGTAGAGCAGATCCTAAATAAACATGTTCGAAGTGTGCCATGGACTTTGGAAGAAAGTTTTTAACTGAATCATTTGAAATCTCATAATATGAAAACATCACTTTTCACTTTTAGGACCAAAAATATTCTATGAGAATTATTTTATTGATCAAAATTGAAATAAAACTTGCAAACTTGAACAAAGGTACTGATCCTAAAATCATTAAAATTGTCTTTGTGTCCATCCAAATAATTTTGAACTTAGATACCTCAATAACATTTATAATCATTATACTTAGTGAATTTTTCATTTCCCAACTGTTTTTCAATCCTCAATTTAAGATTTAAATTATTTGGAAATTTTGGCTCAAGAAGCTTCTAGGAAGATAATTGCTTGTCTAAATTATATGCAACTTTCTGAATTTTTTTTAAATTAGTGAACATATTTGAATCCATTTCAGTTAATTGTTTCAATTAGAACGGTAATCTCTAATTCGGCCTTTCATACGATTTTTCATTGAATCAACAAAACACGCTTTAATAATAATCCGAACTCTAAAGTAATAAAACAATTATGTGATATGGGATTTAATTTATAATTTATATAAATAGTAAAAAGCCCCCCACGCTTTTCTAAAATCAAATTAAGCCATTTATATTTTTTCAAAATTTATTTTGTTACTTTTTAGTTCGAATTGTTGTTAAAGCGTGCTCTCTATTTTTTTTACTATACTTTATTTTCCTATTTTTCAATCTCATAAAGTAGTAACAAAAATCTCCTTGAAGTTGAAATGTCTTTATTTCTCATTTGAAATTAGTGTCTTGACAAAGTCAAGAGTATCTATAGCCTGGCTGAAGCGCCTCCGCCATAATTAAAATAAAAGTTAGAAGCATTTTGTAAATATACTATAGTTTGTTTCACGAATGATGGCTTCTGCACTAAGAACACGAGAACGGGACCACTTCAACCAAGGGAAGTAAATCAGTGGTGTGACGATTTTAAATTCTGATCCGATATTTAATTTTTTTGAATACGCTTCAAGAAAATTCATTTAATTAGGGAGAAAAAAGTATCCATTGATTCAATAAGCAATTATATGAAAGATTTATTTTTAACAATAATGCAAAAATATAAAATGCAAATATTTTGCTTGAGTTATAGAATATATATTTATTCATCTGAATTCTCTTAAATGTCACTTTGACCTTGTGACTGTGCTCAGACTGGTGGCTTGGAAATAGCTGAAAAACTCATTCCGCTCAAGACAGTGTCGCGAAAACGGCTTGATTTTGTTCATCTGCTTATTCATATTTTGGCTAAACGGTTCATCGTACATCAAAATTGAATATAACCATTTTTAAATTTACAGATGAAAAATTTTTAATGGTCTTAAATTTAGTTGTCACTGTTAAAATAAATAGTGAAAACTCCATCATAACATTTAATATTAGTTAGCATTATTCATTTGGAAATAAAAGCTATTCTATCATATAATTTATAGCTAAATGGGGCGTCTCACCTGTGTATTGCTCCCCAGGTACGTACGCCTCAGGATTGCCGGATATTTCGATCTTGTACCTGTTTAGATCTTCCTTGCAGCGAGGGGCAATCACTCCCTCGGGAATCATGTCGCATCTGAGACCAATGTCGCAGATGGCCAGGCGGACAGCCAGACAAAAAATTGTTATTTCTGATAACATCTCTTGCTAGATGGGTGAAGGTAATTACACGATCTGGAAAGAAAATGATTGGTTACACAATGTACCTATAGGAAAAGCAATTAGTTATTTTTAGATAGTTTTTATTACGTTCGGTTAAGTGGAAAATGTGGGTTCGCTGTGATATCTAAGGCCACATAAGTTCTACAGAATTGAAAATTTGTATTCATTCCTAAATCGGAGGCATATTGCTGCCTTTTATGTCTAATACTGATTCAATACAGATTAATTAATATTATCTATAGAATAATTTAAGAAACCATAAGTAGGTCATGGAACCATGGAGACAAATTTATATAAATACATAGAACAGTGAATGGATTTGGAAACTAAAAATTTGTCCCACTTTTAGTTTCTTTTTTTTTGGGTGGTGATGCTAACTTTATATTGAAGTTAGCACTACCAGCCCCTAAAAACATAAAATTTTATCCGCTTTCCACTGTATTGTGCGTAACTTATTGGACGCAAATTACTTATGACGTGAAAGAACTAAAGAAAAGGTTACTTTGGTTTTTTATCTCTTTATAAGTTGTGGTATGAGTTCAAGTTAGCATTACCGCCGATCAGAAAATGGGTTTTCCCACTTTCCAATTGTTAAATTTGGCGAATTTTTTTTTTTTAGACAATTAGTTATTAAAATTTATATGCCGTGTTGTCAGCACTTTTTCATGTTTATAATAGCCGAAAAATCAAACCGATTGTGATTTTAATCATAACTAATTAACGACAAAAAAGTTCCAACAAGTTTAATTTTTAGAAAGCGGGAAAAAACATTTGCTACTAACATGAGTTGTTCAAAGTTCAAGACAGATCAGTATACGCTACCCTCTTCACGTGAGGCTGCTGACTCGTACTCGCCAACTTTTTCGTTCAAAATAGGAGAAATGAAAATTACAATCAATATCTATTAAATTAATCTTTTCCTTCTTAAAGTTATTCGGTCACTGAGCAGCTCTATTGAAAATTTTCAAATGGCGACGCTTTCACCATTCACTTTCCAAATTACCTACATAATTACAGCTCGAACATTTAATTAATTTCTTTCCAATTAAACTTTCATTGTATCCCCTCTTTTCGAGCTCAGTCTCAAAAGAATTTCACTGATAAATTTTTCCTTTAATTAGCTTCAACATCTAATCATTTATCGAGGAGTGATGATATATATTATTCAAAAGAACTCCGAAAAAAACACTTTAGTAATCGAAACAAAATCCAGAAAGGCACGAACATTGGAAAGCAATCTCGGGCGAATCACTCGAGCTTCTTCAGTGTTTTTTTTTCGACTTAATGAGGTGTAAGTTATTTGTATGGGAAAATGGACGTATTAAAATGAAATTTTTCACGAAGAATGTGCAAAGGGAAGAAGGACGCGTGTTGAATGACAGTGTTATCGTCACTTACATCCAGACGTGCCCCTTCCCGTTTGTTCGCTCGAATCACAGGCTAAAAGATGCCTTGGTTTGGAACACAAGGCAGCAGCCATATACGATTAGCTCAGAATGACTGGCTGGCTGCTTCCTTATGCATGTTGACAACTGAAGCGTATGTCGTCTGTTATGAGCTTAATAAATCCAGGCAGCAGCATGTTTATCATATTTTCGGTGAACAGCCATAATAGTTGAGTCCTGTGGAAGGTATGTTATATACAGGATGGTTCTCCGGGAAAGACATCGATCGATGTGTGAAAGTTTGGTGACAAATTAAAGTCACAGGGAGACATACGTCCAAAATATTTTCATGTTAGTCGCATTTCCGGTTAAACCGAAAGTACATACTAACTTTGTTATTTTTAATGAAATATCTAAGGCATCATTTCTAAGGATTTTATTGGAACAGTTTCATCCATACGTAGATGGAATAGAATTCTGTGAATTTATTCTACTTAGTTCGCAAGAAAATCCTTTCTTTATGGATAATACTATTTGGTCTAACGAAGCTAAATTCATCAACAAGGGGGTATTTAATAGACATATTTCCATTATTGGATTGATTCAAATACACAGAGCAGATATTTCAAGAATCCTGATGGTTTAAGGACGGCATCGTGGCTCTTGAATTCTATCAAGATAATCTCAATGGTAAGTGAGCTATTTTTGAATGAAGCTTTCTAGATAATAAATAAGTGAGCACTATCTCAATATCTTGAGAAATTTTGAAGTGATCTACTTAGACAACTTGCCGCTGGCTGAACATAATATACATTTAGTTTATCATTGTGATGGGGCGCCTCCACTTAATGGTCATCTAGTCAACAATCATCTGCAAAGGTTGTTTCATGATCAATGTATAGCCAACAATGGGCCACATCTTTGGCCACCTCGATTCCCCGACCTATCAGTACTCGATTTTTTTTGTTTGGTGAGTAGTCAAAAATAGATGACCAATTGCATGCGACGAATTAGAATAGCATTTGAAGATCTTAATCAGCAATCAATTCGAAGAGCCACCCATGAACAGTTAGGTTAGGTTGCTTAGGTGTAAGAAATGTATGGAAGTGCAAGGTCGTCATTTTAAAAATTTATTAGAATAAATCCTTTCAAGGACGACAATTTCAATATTTTCATTATATATATTGGTTTATTTCCATGTACTGAAGCCTTTATAGTTCCAAAGTTCTTGAGCGATTGTATTACATGTTATTGTAATAACTTTATCACATTCTCCATAATAATAAATAAACTCATATAATCTTTATTTGTATAATTAAGTATTCTCGGCATGATAATTACTCAAAATTTGCAAATGAAAAGTATTAATATTGAATTTTTTACGCTTGTGTGACTTTCATTGACATTTGTTATTATTTTCCAGTTTGGGTATAAGCAACCTTCTACGAAGTTCCCCTTATTTTTGCGGCTTAATACAATAAATTAATAAAAAAGGGGGTTCCATTTGAAAAAAAAAACCTTTGATTTTTTTGGGTCTAGTTTTCCAGCTTCCTTTTTTATCATTCTGTACAACTTTTTATGAAAATTTCATAAAAATTCTAATAAAGTTGATCTACTTCAACAAGGAAATTAACCCAACTTAAATATTAAAAGCTCTTTCATATAAAACATTGATAATTATGTTTTGGACTGCACACTTAATTTCTAACATAAAATTTGCAATATGTCAAACTTAGGTAGAGGGCATTGTACATAAAATGTTTTCGAAATTGTACAAGAAATCTAAAAATGTGGTAATATACAGGGGATTCTTTCAAAAACAACAAACTTGGCATCTACTTCCGGTATAACCGGAAATGCGACTAACATGAAAATATTTTAGACGTAGGTATGCCCTTCAGTGATTTTAGTATTTCACTCAATTTTCAAACTGTTTGTAATTATCTTTTACCCACAATCGATCGATGTGTTTTCCGGAGAATCACCCTGAATATTCAGGAAGCAGCTTTGAACGATTATCAATTTGGAGCTTTGCCTGGATAATAAGTTTACAAATAAAGGAGAAAGATGAAATTAAAAAAAAAACTGGTGTGTCCATTCACACGACTTTTCGTCCGATCTGATGCAAGTTCCGCCGAGAACAAACATCGTCCGATTGAATCGTACGACCATTTATTTTTAATTTCCTACCACTACTCTAGATATCCTAATTAAGAAAGTATTTTAATCTTTTAAATGTTTCAGTTTTAAGCAGATGTTTCCGTTCCAGAGGTCGCTGAGTCCATAAAATATATTTTCTACTACTATAAGTCTGTCTGTGTCAAGATTGCATAAACCGATTTTGTTGATTTTTTATTGTTTTGTACAGCATCGGGTATAAGTATGCATATTTAGATGATTCTAAGGTAGTAGATTTTAAATCATTATTAGGTCTACATACAGATGCTATTTGCATCTCGGTAGTGATTTGTAGGGCTCATAATGTCAGACAATCTATTAGCATACTATTATTTATATCAATGATTTGTACGTTAACCTGAATAAATTATTATTACTAATATCACACACACGTATTTTTTGAAATTCCAAACTTCTATCTCTTCGATGTTTATATTTGTGTCTCATTTCCTCAACATCTTCAAATCTAATTGCGATCAGAATGGCAATTTTTATTTAAGAACAACTTTCATATGTAAAGCATTTTCAACTATGTGAAATTATAACATATATCGAATAACACACAACATCTCTCTTTGTTTTATCTACGAAATTTGACATGTCAGAAGTCCCCCTGAAAAAAGAAGCTCAAATGAATGCGTGAGGTAGATAATACAAAGGTGTCAAAGCTGTATCAACAATGTGTGGGAAATACATGTCAGTTCATACTCATGGTTTAATGACGTATGCTTTATTCATGTATGGATATACGAGTTTTGTTTTTTTTTTCACGCGCTGTTATCGTTTTTATGTGTATCCAGCTAGTGTTCCTCAGGAACGATCCGCATATACAAAAAAAAAAATGAACGACACTTTGGGAGCTGATGACCTGGTAAGTGACAAGAAAAGACGCAAGCTGATGGGAGATGATCGAGATTGAATCCTTTTTGTTCGCTTTTCCATTATGTTTCTGGTATATACAGGGCGCTCCTAAATATTATTTAAATATGGAAAGAGATAATTCAGTGAATAAAGCTCCATATCAACAGAAATCCGTAAATGCGTCATTACCGATCTCATTAGTCTCATTAGTCAAGTGACCATTCTTTTTTTTCAGCGTGTCAATACAAACAACAATGGACATAAAAATTTAGACAGTTTATAATTTTGTTCCTGCTTTTTTACTAAACGAACGTGTTCGGTTTATAGATATATCTTTCTTAACCGTACAAATAGATTCATACCACAAAAATATACACAATGGCTATAAAACCTTTATTTATATTGTACATATATACATATACATACTATATATGTATTTTAAAATAAAAACAAACTTCTAAGGAAAAGGAATACCTCAAGTACGTACATATTTCAGTAACAAAAGATGACATTTAACGCATCTTTTGTTAGTAACTAAAAATTCTTAATATTTTCTAAGAGTCCAATAAGCTCCACACTTCATTGCCTCCTAATTGTTTCTTTGAACAAAATTCTTTAAGAGTTCTCTGAACAGATTTCTCAATACTTTGATCGACGTACATAGATAGTAGTTTGAATGGCAGAATGTAGGATGTTCATTTTATGCAATTTGGGCGTTCGAATTATAGAGTATTTGGGATTTAACGGGATTCGGACTCTCCATATATTATTGTATAGATATTTGTTTTTCTAATATAGAAAATATAATCATATATAACATAATATTATAAAAATATCTGTTTATAACTGATGATTTCTCTTGTACTTTCCATTTAAGTGTATGGAACCCTCTTGGTATGAGTTTTGCTCGTACCAACCACATTTTTTTATGAATTGATAACCTAAAGAAATGGAAATCTAGAATCACTTAGGTATAAAGGTTCTGAAGTGGATAAGTGCTATCTCTTTTCTATACTACTACTACTTATAATAATAATAATTCTATATTGTTGATTATAGTTTAATATTCTTATAATTATGCAAACAATAATCGCCATCATCTACAAAAATCAAACTCAATAAATAATGGTTCACAGAGGACGTGTTTGAATCTGGCCATTCATTATTGGGTGTATCCACCCCGAAACTTCTGTTATTTAAAACTCCATCAGCAACAGCCATTTGCTGCTGTCATATTCCGATACGCTCCCATAACTGTTTAACCATGCAAACAAACTTTGGAAATGCCTAAACTTTTAATAAACTATCCTCAAAGTCCTATTCGATTTGGCTGGTAGGGTTCTGGTGCCATCCTGAACTTTTGCTTTTTGGAAATCTGATAATTGGACAATGGGAATATTTTATTTGCTATTTTTCACAAGAAATAAATGGGAAGCTTCTGGTTATTGTTTGTGGATTTAATGAAAACATTGATGTGATACCATATTTTTTTTATTATTCGATATTATTCAATAGTACAAAGTTAATGAAAAAATAAAAAAATATAAGATTTAATAGGTAGATGTTTAATTGTTTTGATATTATTAACTGTAAATAAACCAATCGTGTCAATTCTATATTCAATAAAAAAATTAAGCCTGGGCCCAAATTAATTAGATAATGAAATTAATAAAATAACAAGACATAATTTCATTTTCTTAATGATTTTGAGTTTTGTACCAAGATATAATTACCAGCTATAGACGATACTTGACACCAACTTCAACATTTTTATGATTCCTACATAATGTATTGTTATTTTTGACCAACAACTTAAACGGAGGAGGTATACAATTCGACTGTTTGTCTGCATATTTTTTGTGGATGTTCGCTCTTTTCAAATGGTAAACGTGTTCCCATTTTCATGATATTTGTACATTTGACTATAGTAGGTTCAATTGAAAAAATATCTACATTCAACATGTCTTTCCGCCCAAAAAAAACATCTCCCAAATGGGGTGGAGGGGACAAATTTTTTTTGGAAAATCGGAAATATGAGACAATAAAACTATATACCTTCAGTTTGCTTCACGAATCATGGCTATTGTGTGTAATCATTCACGAGCTACGTACATATCGCTATACGTCTCATCGCATCTCATTATCATGAAATTCTCTACTACGTTTGTCGATCTAAGCTACGACATCAGTATGTCAAGCTTATGTCCTTTTATACAATGATAGGGCGCTGCACGTATGTCCGAAGGCAACGCAGTCTTTATTTCATAGGCGTCACAAAGTCATTGTGACATTTCAGATAATTCAGGTGCATAAATTTATATTTCATAACTCAAGCAATAAATCTGTATTTTGTGTATCTGCATTATTGTTGATAAGAAATCTTTCATATTATGTTTGCTTATTTAATCAATCGATATTTTTTCCTCTAATTATATGAACTTCCTTAAATGCCATATCTTAGCTCGAAATCGTTACACCACGGATTTACTCCCGTCAGTTGGATTGATCCATTTTTCGTGTTTTCAAGGCAGACGCCAACATTCGTGGAACAAACTGTAAATTATTTTTTCACTTAGAGATGTCTTCCACAGACAAATTTCCAAGTGCAAATGTATTGAGAAATTATAGATTTTAACAAATTTTTGTATAGAATCAACAAAATTTGGTCCATCTTTACTATTCGAAACTAGGTGACAACTGAAACAAACATACTCTAGAAATGTATACCTACCTTCTTCTTTTGGGAAGTCGGTCAAAAATCATTATATCTGCAAAATATGAACATATCTCATCACATGCAAAATGTACGACACTGTAACTTTTAATGTAGTGATCGCTACTTTCAGAACTGGTGATTTTGATACTTTCATAGTAGTAAAAAAGTATTGATTCTCTGAATGAATATTTAGAGCAGCAATTGGGCCGGGTTACGGGTCAAATGACTTGATTATTTAATACTAATAGTTCTCAGAACAGGTAGATATTCCGATTATCATGGCTATGGCAAATTTAATAATGTTTCCATTGAACCAAAATTCCATTTCCAAGTACTGTATCGCTATTTAATGTGCGAATATTCCAATGGGGCGAATATCGTTAATCAAAGGGATTGACAAAATTATTCATCTGAAAATCAATCTATGTGCAGCAGTGGAATATTATTCCTAATGTTTTTGAACTCAATCAGTAGTGGTCTAAATATAAAATTAGTAAAAAAATAGTCGATGTGAATGAGCAATGTGATTGCGTTAACAGCTAACGTTAACAGCCAACTTTTTTATGACCTTTTTAGGGTTCCGTACCAAAAAACGAAACCTTATTAGTAAGACTTCACTGTCCGTCTCTTATGTTATGAGCAGGAACATCTAGTCAGTGGAATTTTACTTTTACAATGATACAGAACCATTCGTGTAAGAGTTCGACTCGCACTGGGTCGCATTTTTATTAACCATTCAGTATCATTTAACAGTGTGAATGCAAAGATAATGTATATGTTACATGTTACGCGTAAAGGTATGGATAAAGTATTAAACCTAGGTTTATCCGGCTAAACTGCGTAATATCCAAGAAACATGGGTAATGTTCAAAATATTTGAAATTGTTCACGTTAAGGTTTGTTAGATAAAGTTAATCTAAAATTTTATGAAGAATCCAAAAATCAAATAATATATATTTAAAATAAGAGAGTTGATACTTGTATCAGATATATAAAACACCTTGTGAATATGGCAGCAATAAAACTAAAAAATTCAAAAAAATTCACAAATAATTTATTTCAATACTTTTTTTTGTATCTATTATAGTTTCTGAGATAGGGGCGTAGTGAATCTTATTCTGGACAGCCCTTACATTTATTTATAACGTTCACCTCCAATAAGTGATTGTTTGTTGGCAAATTGTCGTAAACTTTTCTTATCCGGTGATACACTTTCCAGATCTACAAGTTTCTCACTACACAGAAACATGTTTCCTGGAAAACATTTCCTTCGATAGTTCCTCTCTTGCTTTCTAGCTTATAAAAATGTTCTAGATAACTACTTTCATGAGAATGTTTGTAAAATCACCTCTCCTTAATTCACATCTTGACTCTCTGCTCTCACTGTATTTCCAACGGACCATGGAGGGGATAAAGCTTTCATTTTCATTGAATGATCTGTTTGACTGTAGCACAAACAACGTTCACACCTCATATTCCCAAATGTACTTGGCTCATCATATTCTTCATACTCGGTTGGACTTTATGAAATTTCCTTATTATAAATAACTGTTTGTTCTCTTAGTATTGTCGACATTTTCCATATTGTCATCTTCAGCAATATCTTCTTGCAGATTTTCTATATCTGGGCCACTAGATTAGTTTACGTTATGTTGTTCTCCTATACCCAATTCTCTGACAACTTTCTCAAGCTGTTCTTCGGTTCGTAGATTTTCAGCAGTTTCATTTTGAAAGCTGATGTGGATAGACCGACTTTAAAAGTAACAGCGGGCAACAGATGTAGTTGAAGGCTACCCCCACCCAGTCTATGACTTTAGTATCCTCTATTCCATACATTCTTAGTGGTAGTGAAATATGCTTATGATTTTTTACTTTTTTACACTGTCAAAATTGTACTAACTAATCCTATAATAATGTAGACTATTCTTAGAAGATTTACGTCAAACTTAAATTGTTAATAGGAGCACTTTAGTTCTAAATGCTGGTAGTATATCATTTCCAAGACTAGTTCTATATAGTTGGCAGAAGCAGCCGCGCCGCAGCTCGAAAATGTGACCACAAAACTGACCTAGAAGGGCCCAAATAGATTGTTACCGCACAGTAAACAAAGCGTCTCCCGAAGTTTATCAATTATTACTCCGTTCGACAGTTGTTACACCATACTATAGCAATTCGCCTATTAATGAGCAAGTCTTCAAACAGTAATTAGTTGTTGAAGTTTTGGTAATGATTATTGTCTCCTATAATCAATGATCCCCAAGGGATATATCAGACGTCACAATTCAATGAAGCAGTTCTTGAATCTAAACAAAATGTAGAATGTAAAGGCTCTTAGTAATCCTTCCAGTCAAGTCAAGCTTTATCTTTGATTCCTCTAAAATTTTCTCATACAATAATAATAATTTGTAACAGCTTTCCCTAGAGCCATTCCACTTTTTTACCTGAATTTGGAATTACTCTTTATATAAAATATCATAGTATTCGTCATTTCTTTGTCACATTTTGAATTATGTTTTTTTTACTTTGATAATATTACTATAGGTTTTACCTTTCAATAAGGTTAAAAAAATAGTATAAATCTACGAAGCCTTTGAATAAGATTAAGTGTTAGTGAGCGCATATATCGATCGTTTGCTTTTAAGGCTTCTAAGTTTACTGAGAACAAATAAATCCATTAAACTGTTAATAATTTATTATTGATTAAAAATTCACTCTAATAAAACATAACTTATTCCAGAATAGGATGTTGAAAAGTATTTTCAAAAGTAAAACTAAGAGTAACAATGTTTTCTTATATTTAGGTTTTATTAGGTCCGTTTCAAGGTCGTTAGATTTGGATATATAAAAAAACGTCCAACATAACTTTGGCACTTTGACTATCGCGTTTCAACTACTATCGACTTATGTCTCCAATTGACTGATACAATAACTGACTTTATAAGACTGACTTCAAACACTTGTCTCATCCAATCTAGACTTCATAAGAAACTCGATCACATCTGCAAATCATTCGATCTGATATTCACCATATATTTTCAGCAAAATGCGAGGAACCCACTTCTGACACCAATTGTAACATTTAACCCTGTGCTTAACGTTGTGGGGCGAGTTCACTTGTGTCAAAAGTTTCCAGATTGCTTTCAATAGTTAATTTTCAACACCTTGTAGACCACTTGTCACCTTGACAATATAAACTGTCACTGTCTTTACCGACTGAACTACTATTTACATCAGATTCCACAGACTGAGCCAATAATACTGACTGTTAGAAACTGTCTGTGACCTGGGATGGACACGGCTTTATATATCTGAATCTTGACATGGCATTCATTGAGAATGTTCTATGATTATCTAGACGCATATAAGAGGCTTGTCAAACTGACAATACTGTGACAAAACGTACCTCACATATATTTTCTGGCGGGTCCGAGAATAAATCTACGAATTCTAGAACTAATGAATGAAATATACAAGCAACAAAAACCAAATAAATCAGCGAAAAACCAAAGCAACTTACTAAATTAACTAAAAAAATATAAAATACCTACTATTGGTTCTAATAATTCTACTAGAAATGCAAACTTTGGCAAATCGTATGACTCAAACAAATTTAATCGCCTAAATAGAATAGACTATTTATTCTCAGATGACTTGTTTGAAATATTTAGGTCGAAATTTTATCGAGATTTCAGATTAAGCTTTTTTTAAAGGACGCTTACGTATACATCGTCGTTTGTTGATGAAAGCTTCTTCCAAGTATCAAATTTACATGCTGATGAGGAATACCCAATCTCGAACTGTCATTGGATGTTGCTTCCTGGTTGATTGACATTTCCAATTATATGGTAGAATAATACGAGTATTCAACTAGAAAATTGCTCATGCTAATGAGAAAAGCAGCTCTATCAGTCACTGTTTGCATATTTGATAGTATCTAGATAGCTTGAAAATAAAGCAGTTAATCAGAGAAATTTGAATAACGCTTGAATTCGATCTCGATGGATTTTCGTTAAATTTCATTATTAAACAATTAGATCTAATTAATTTATATTATTTCTAAAATCAGTATTTTGTGGGTATGCCGAATCTCCATTAATAATTCATTATATTTATTGATTACGCCATCATTTTGAAGATTACCTTTCCCGCTAATTATGAAAAATAAAAAAATGCTTTAAAGAATAAGAAGTCGCCATCTATTGATAATCCATTTATCTAACATACATGGCAGCTTGTGCATTTTTTACGTAAGTTTAACTTATCAAACAAATTAAATTTTGAGATTTTATTGGATTAACTCAAATAAAATATGGATATTTTCACTAAGATTTATACCTGAAAATAAAAATTCTTTAAATGCCATAAAATTTGATTTTATTCGACAGAAAACAGAAAAACGCTGTAGATCCGATCCTGTAAAAAATAATTAAGTTGTTGGAACAGGTATAAAATTATTATTGATTAAAATTTGTGGAACTTTAATTTGGCCCACTATTTGGATTTATTTAGTTGAACTAAAAAAAAAATGATGAAAAAATTGTGTAGAAGCAAATCTGATTGGGGAATGAAAAACTGTTTTTTTTTCATAGTAATAGTCTTACACTTATATACCCCCCTTCCCCCGTTCAACGCAACTACCCTAATCAAATCAATTGAGTGCTTACCTTATAACACGAGTAGGTAAACTCTTCAAAGTTCATAACGCATATTCAAAAAAAAACGCAAAACATCGACTCGAAACTTTTGCGGGAAATCCCCTTATATATTATGAGACAGTCAAAGCTGGAGTGTCAAAAGCAGCAGGTCCGCGATACTCGGCTTTCCACGGGAAACTGAAAACTGAGAAACAAATGAAGCCGGTGGTTAGTGAACGGCGCGGCATATTGCGCTTTAGTCGAGTCGGGGTAGAAAAAAAATAGATAACCACTAGACGGCTTCTTGAGTAAATTGATAATTATTGGGGAAAAATTTGCAAGAAACGAAATAAATACACATATTTCAGTCTTTATCATTGCTGTAACTTGAAAACCATAACTCTGATGAAAAAAAATTCATTTCAAACGTTTTCGGATATGGTCCCATCTTTATCTCTGCCGTCTCAGATTTTCGATTTTCGGGAAAAATCGTTTAATATGCAAAACACGCGAATAGCTATATATTGAAAAAAAATAAACATACAAGCGAATTGTATACCTCCTTCTGTGTTTGAAGTCGGTAAAAAAACAATGAAAATAAGGAAGAAAATTAAACACTGATTTGGTATTTTTGGAAAAAAAAGTAAGGTTAGGTTTAGGTTAGGTCAACTTAGGTTTAAGTTTAATTTTCTATTGTTCAAAAAAATTTCCGGTAAGGTTAGGTCAAGTTAGGTTTATTTTTAATTTTCTATTGTCCAAAAATATTTTCGGTAAGGTTAGGTCAAGTTAGGTTAATGTTTAATTTTCTATCGTCCAAAAATATTATCGGTAAGGTTAGGTCAAGTTAGGTTTATGTTCAATTTTCTATTGTTCAAAAATATTATCGGTAAGGTTAGGTTGAGTTTCGGTGAAGTTAGGCTTATGTTTCATTTTTTATAGCCCAAAGAGATTTTCTGTAAGGTTAGGTTTGGTGAAGTTAGGCTTCTGTTTCATTTTTATTGCCTAAAGAGATTTTCGTTAAGGTTAGGTTTGGGTTCAGCCAAGTTAGGTTTATGTTTAATTTTCTATTGTTCAAAAAGATTTTTGTTAAGGTTTTAGTTTCTGTTTTAGTAATTTTCATTTGAGTAAATTATATTTCATACAGCGCTACATTTTCCTATTGTCTACAACTTTATTCTACTATGTCATAGAAAAAAGTATTAATTCTATGAGCTTCCAAAATGAAGTAAATGGCAACACTATTTGTAATCGCCTGGAATGATATTTCCAATATTATTTCATTTTTGAAATTTCAATAATTACTGCTTAGAATTAATACAGTATGGCGGCTAAGCTAGTAGTGAAAGTGAAATGCGTTTGTAGTTTATTTGTTGAAAAATGGCAATTTATGATATTGAGATGGTATTAACAGTGATTTTACTGGTAAGTACAAATATTTGTTCACGTCTAAACGCGTTTCTCCACTTATGACTAGGTACTTCCAAATATCAAATAACAATCACAATACATGAAGTATGTTATCTAAATGTCATTCAAAGTCAAAAATATTTTTCATATATCGCGAACTGTCTCGGAACCATATTTGTGTTTAACTCTGAAAATCGACTAGTAAATTCAAAAACTTTATATCACATAGCAGCTCAACAAGTTTAACATCCAGATAAACCACTAGGTCAACTCCAGAAGTGCGGGTGTTCAAGTATCCAGGAATTTCTCATTACAATTTTGAGGTAAATTCAACATTCAATTTTAAATCATAAAATTTCTTCATTCTTATATTCCTAATAAGAATAATCAAAACAGTTGACATCTGCACCTATTAAAAGTTATAATTTCCCTGTGTTTTTTACAGCATTATCTACTAATAATACTCTATTTTGAATGAAAAAGGTAAAAGTCTAGTTTAGCAAGCGCCACGATTTGACAGTGTTTTTCTCCAAAAGGAGACGAAAACGAGAAAATTGGTATTCTTGATTTTCGACTTATTTTGGGGTGTTTTATTAGAAAATAAATCTTGGCGCCACAGTTATCGCAAAGTCCCCAAATTGAATAATCCGGTAACTTCGCAAAAATCTCAAATATAAAATTCTGTTCTATATAAGTATGTAAAATGTTATGTCCAAAATCTATGAAAATGAATAAAAATTACCATTCTACTCTTTTGCATGTGTGGCGCATCCGGTATATTTGAAAATATTTTGAAAATACTCACCTCTGTTAACCCTGAAACATTATCCATATTTCTACAATATTAAACTTTAAATTATAATTTTGAGGAAACAATAGTAGATAATCATGAGTTTTCTTGTTATTGGTAGGATCTAAAACCGTTTCTGGACTATTTTGATATGTTCTATAGCCGAAGATATTAGTTCTTATCATTGCCGGTTTTTTCCGTTTTTTTTGTGATTCTCAATGTTCAATTGAGTGGCTTTTTTTATTGCTCTTTTTCTGGAACACGAGCATGCGCAGCTACGTTCGTCTCTTTGCTATTATATAGCATATAATGTATACACTTAGTTCTTCTTTTGCAACCAGTCATTAATAAATTAATAGGATGTTTTACTCGATTTATGATATAACTAACTTTTTAGTTCACTAAACCATATTTTCTAGAATAATATATTTATTTGGTTCTCTTAATGTGTGATTATAGCGAAAAGGAAATGGTCATGTAGTATTTTCTGGCCAGCTGGCCAAGGCTACTCTTCGAACATATTTCATTTTTGAATTTTTTATTACCTTATTAAAACTGTTCTTACATAAGCTTGCATTTTTTCAGTGTTTATACTGGTTCACTATCAAATGCCTGCGACTTTGCTCGCGAAAAGCAGAAAAAACCCCTGGAAATTACTGGTCAAATCTTCACTCATGCTCAATAAATTTTAATCAGCTTTCCAGAAAACCTCAAGACAACGATTTTCAGCTTTATTTACTCCTTCAGGGGTTGATTTTCGGAAAATCATGAAATACGTTTGCTTATTTGTTTCTTTTAGCACTCCGTCCTTGTAGAGGTGAATTTTACATAGTAGAAAATCTTCCTATGTATAATGCATTTGTTTTCGTAGGTACTAGTTCATCCGATCTAGAAACTGAAACATCGCTAAAGCGACACGTCTGTTTTGTATAGGTAAACAAATAAAAGTGCTTCAGTATAAGAAATAAATGTTTTTGCATTACCTATACTCGTAAGGGGCGCTATTCTACGTATGTAGATATATACGGGGAAAAGGAACAAGGATATGTGTAGTCTTGAGAATTCATGACTAGCGCGACACGATAAAAGCTTTACAGATTTTTGTTATATCGCTTGTACGATTATTTTGTAGTTGTTTTAGCTGTAGGTATATAATACAGGGTGACCGGGACTTACAGTGAAAGCCCAAATAATGTTAGTATTTAAGCCCTGTTGGGCTTCGTTACAGAGTTTTTTGCCTTGAAAATGGCAATTTTAAGAATCGATTTCATTTCTAGTTTACAGATACAGTTTGTTTCACAAATCATGGCTATTGTGTGTAATCATTCACGAGCTACGTACATATCGTTATACTTCTCATTGCATCTCATTATCATGAAATTCTCTACTACGTTTGTCGATCTTATGTCAAGCTTATGTTCTTTTAAATGATAGGGCGCTGCAAGTATGTACAAAGGCAACGCAATCTTTATTTCATAGGCGTCACAAAGTCATTGTGACATTTCAGATAATTCAGGTGCATAAATTTATATTTCATAACTCAAGCAATAAATTTGTTTTTGTGTGTCTGCATTATTGTTGATAATAAATCTTTCATATTATGTTTGCTTATTTAATCAATCGATATATTTTCCTCTAATTATGAATACACCAGATTATTTTTGAATGAGTTAACAAATTCTACTTTTTTCTTAAATCCTTTTGTTTGTTCAACATTTTTCGAACAAAAGGTAAACCTTATAATTGTCGATATCTTGTACCGTTTTGTAGAAAATCGCATTTACCATGGCAACCGTTTGAAAGATATTAGATATAAATGAAATTAATTCTCCGTATTCTCACAATGCTCGATAGATTTTTTTTGTACTAGTATTATTTTGACTCGCCCTGTTTGTCCTATCATTCTTCTTATGAAATTTCTAGACAGCATGTATATTTGAGAAAAATCTGAATGGTATTATAACTGAATCTAATATACAATCTGTTGTAGTCAAAAATTTTACATGTTGAACTATCAACGGACGTAGCATACCTAGCTATTTTATAATATATCAAGCGAACCATTAAATTGATTATTTCGTTGTAAATCTAGACCCTTCAAATATTGCAAATACTAAGGGCCGATTTCATAGTCAAATTTAATCTCCTATTAATTTTAATCCAACATAAAAATCATAATTGGAAATATAATTCAAAGTTACTTTGAAAGAACGAAAGACAAGGTAACTGACATTGTAAAAGTTATAAAAAATGCACTATTTTTATTCCGTTATAAAGATATTAGTTAAACAAATTGAAGAATTAACTGATCTCCCATTAGGGACTCATTATGAAGTCGACCCTAAGAAATGTTAAAGTTGTTGAAATTTCATTTATATGGATTGAATCTAAAATATTTTCCCAAAAATACATTTTTAGAGTAAAGTGGAAAAGTGTTCTTCCAACTTTATATTGATATTGGTCTTTTTTCAAAAATAGAATTATTAGAATTGAATTTATAGAAACTAGTCCGATTTGTTCACTATAAATCTTAAATCAGTATTTGTGAGATAATTTCATCAAACAAATCAAAATTTATTGTCTTAAGTCTAAACGAAACCGTTAAGCAAAATTTTGCCCATTGAGCCATTGAGCCATTTTAGGCAGAATAGAATACAGTTTTTGAAAACAAAAAATGTCATAAACATAAATTTCTACTTTTCTTATCGACCATCGCAATTTTACTTCCTGTCATAACAGAAGCATTAATTGTTGATTTGACCGTTTTTAAGCGTCTACAAACAATTAAATTGAAATTTTTCTAATTGTGATAATTTTATTTGACAATTATTTACAAATCTAAGCGCATGTCACAGAATAGAAGTATATGACAACAAACATACTAACTATTAGACTGCATTTCTCTAATTAGTGGTTTCTATTGATTGGTCTTTATCAGTATATGCTCAGATGTAGTCACTATTAGTTACTGAAATGATGGACTAGATTATTTTTAGGGTTCTTTAGTCTATCATTTCTATGTCAGTGTATGTGACATACGTAATCAACAATTTATTGTATTGACTGGTGATTTTAGGTAAATTTCTTATAGAAATGTACCTATTGCGATCGTTCACACTTTCGAATTTCGAAAAAATTTCAACGGCCTGTTGTTATATGTCTATAAGTTAGTCCAAAAAAACATTTGGTTCAAAAGTTTATATATATATTTCGGTCGAGTTTGTTATTGGGCAATATCGGGTAAGTAGTTTCAAAATGGCGACCTTTCAAACATTTAAAAAAATTATCAAAAAAGAGCCGTAGTGTAAATATCATCAAAAATAATTTTAGGTTATAGATATAATCAGTACCTACAACTTTTGTTCAAAGGAATTTTTCATAAAATGCACTGATAACAAAATAAAAATTAATAAATAAAAATAAGAGATATTGATAAAACATGAACACTCAATATAAATTTGATGTAATTGTACATTTTCTGGAGATCTTAATATAGACCCTGATTAAAAAAATATATAATATATTTATTGAAAAGAAAACAAAAATTCTGCCTTGAAGTGGAACGCGAACCCTGTCTGCTTTATATTTTACAGCCAAAACAAAAACCTCTAACCGCAAGGCTATGACACATAAGACAATATTATGTAATAACATGTAGGTATACCAATGAAAAGTTGTTCAAATTTCAATTCAATGAATTTGGAAAAATTTACCTTTCCGCTGACTATAGGCCATCGGGATTTTTTTTTCTTTAAATCCGTAGGGTGACTTCTTAATAACAAATGGTTTTTTTGACATGCGTGATATAGCGATACGTGTCCTGCATTGTTGCAGGGTATAAACGAAAACCGAATAAATAAACTATAATATCACCTGAGATTGATTGTAGCCTCTTCCATGATAGACACACAATCATCATCCACTATCTCTAGAGTTTGACATTTTTATCTATTGAGGCATTAGAGCGTATTCGATTACAAGATGGATGGCATCTCATAACTCGCGGTAGATTCGGCACAACAACATCTTCTCCAAATATACCCAATATTCCCTTAAAAGTACTTCTTGGCTGATGTTGCTGTAGGTATATCTATACAACGCCTACCGTATGGACGTCTTGATATCAGAATGTACCTAATGCTCATAGGCGTATGGCGTTTTATATAGTTGCTCTCATTACTATACCAGTCAATTAATATATTTTTTACAATCTTGCCCTATGTAAGAAAATTATTGTAAGCGTGTAGAATTTTCGCTGTGCGATTGTAAACAGAACATTTCAAAGTTCAGCTATTGGAATATGTTTCTGTGCCAAGATTATTACGGGAACAGATGTATCGAATTTTGAAATGTAGGGTATCTCGATACCGCTCGCCGGTAACATAGATTGCGCATCCTGCTCACGCACTAGTTGGTAGGTAATAGTGGAAAAACGTGTTTCGCTCAAGACTGAGGCGCGAAAACGGCTCTGACGATTTTGATGAGACTTATACCTATACATGATAGAGCATTTTGCCTAAAGTCTCCTAAATGCTAAATGCTAAAATAGAGACCTGTAACATTTTTATTACTAGAACACCAAGAAATAGTCCCTAATGATGGAAATCTGGAACAAAGCATATTTTTTCAGCAGGATGGAGTTCCTCCTCATTTTGCAAGAAATGTAAGGGAATTCTTATAAATGCTGCATTTCCTAATAGGTGGATAGGACGGCGAGGATTTAAAGAGTGGCCTCCTAGATCCCCGGATATTACGCCATTCGATTTTTATTTATGGGTTGATTTAAAAACTAAGGTCTATGTTAACAGACCAGAAATCTGGAAGGCTTAAATGCAAAGAATCGGAGATACGCCAGAAGTTTTGAGAAGAGTAAGGGAAGAGTTCTACTATCGCTTGGGTCTGTGCCAACATGTTAATGAGGCACATTTTTAACAGCTGTCACGCTAAAAATGTGACATTCCAGTGTTAATGTTAGTATGATATGTGGAATAAGTGTATCATGGATTCAGAAAAGAATCACAAGTACCATGATTATAAATTCAAAATTGTTAACAAATTACATCCTGGAAACTCCCAGCGTCGAATTTTATAATTGGTACGAAACCATGTTAGAGCAATTACTATTTTATGGACAGATGAAACATCATTTACGGATAGTGGAGTTTTCAATAGAAGCAACAAACATCTGTATGTAGTATGATAGTCCTCATTTCACGCAGCAGACTAGAACTCAAATTTGCTATAGCATCAATGAATGGTGTGATATTGAGATTTACTTCAGCTTCTAGAGATATCACACCCTGAAATTGTATCGAGAGCAGTGGGACAGTTGCGTTAAGGAACCCAAAAATATATTGAAAATAATCACGGGCACTTTGAGCAACACTTGAGTTGAGTTCTTAACTATTTCTTTTAAATTTGCTATTCATTTATGTTTATTTTATCTTTCTTAATTTCTTTGGTTTGTTAATACAATTTTTTTTTCAAAAATGAGCTTGATTTATTCAATGCTGGAGAGATAATAATTTATACTGTTTTCATAGAAATTAAAATTTGTATTTTTTCTGTTTTTCCGGCTTCAAGTGTCTTGATACAATGTTGCAGTGGAGATTTTTGATTTCATTTAATGGTATAAGAAAAAATACAAGATTAACTTGTTGCGTTTTTTTGCACCTGAATGTACCTACCTGTTTGGTGATATTCTAAGAGCGGTAGAACTGACAGATACAAATTAGGTGCCACAATGGCCACTCTCTCTTCTGCTAGTGCCTCTAAAGCAGCGATAATACCCTCTCAACATTATTCCGAACCGCTTGCCGTCTACAGCACCACTGATAGCATCTGCAAGGCGACGCGGCGTTTCCTGGTGAATTATCACCAGCTCCCATAGCCCATAGAGTCGAGAAGGAAATTAAATTTACTTTATATAATCTATATAGTTTGTATGAAATGGAAACGGAGCAACTCTCTCTTTCTCATTCATGATGTTCCGACGGCTAATCGGAGATCAGGAAGTGGTTAAATCAATTTTTGATTTATTTGAGGCGACACGAGTTTTCTAAGGCATCATCAAAAATGTTTCTCTCTCTTAGTGTTCACATGAAAGACCCCCTTTAATTTTCGATAAGGATTTACCCTCAAAAACTTGAGCACTTATTTGGAAACACCCAGTATATCTGGAAATTCTCCATACAAACTTTAACTATGCCAATTCACATTTTTGTCAGCAAACGCAATATGCTTTAAAAAAAAAGGTAAAAATATTGTCTTCTTGTGTTATTACATAGATTATTAATGTATCTATTTATTTTCTGTATCAAATATATGAGCAAAATTGTATTTTACAAAATGTATATAAAATATCATTCAATAGTTTGTAATTGTGATTTAAAAATTTGCCAAGTTTAAACATGCTGTTAATGGTAATAAAACAGAATCAATTTCATCTGCAAACAGATCATGAACACCTTTGATTTCATAATCGATGACCAATACGCTCAAACAGTGGAAGAATTTAACGAATATTTGATGTATTTGGGGTGAGATTATACAGTGTGTACAAGATAAGGTTGCGATATCATTAGGATATCGATAACAGTGATTGATGGGGAAAAATAATCAATTTGATGATCTTTTTCACAAAAAACCTAACAAAAAATTGTAAGTATTTTTTGCTGCTACTTTTTTCGACTGTTCTCTAAAATGCTATTTACAATATTATTAAAGCTTGTTAGTAGACGATGCTAAATGAAAAATGAAGTCAAAAACTGAAATTAATACCTACATATGTGTGGATGAAAAGTTCTAAAAAAGGGCATATCATGTGATACATTGATGATTTGCCAATAGAAAGGGATAATACAGGATGCCCTTTTTTTCATCACATAAAAAAATAGATTTGATGATTATTTGTAGAAACGTAATATCGTATAATAAGATTGTTAATGCCGAAGAGCTAAAAAAGTTGCCCTGAGAACGTACTTTTCGTTTTTCTCTAGATTTTCGGCAAAATTGTAAAAATCTGTTTTTATTTAAAATTTCGAGAATCTAAGGACCAGTCAAATTTTCAATTTTCTAACTCTACTCCAAGTAGCCTAGGAAAGTATCGTAACAGTGCTCACTTTTCAACAGATGTTTACGTTCCCATGTATCCTGAACCATTGGTCTGTATGTCTGTCTGTGCCAAGATCATCTCGGGAACGGGTTAACTGCTTCAGCTGTTTCTTTTTTGTTTCGCAGGATATCGAATAGGCACGGATTGGACTTTCTGTTCGCACTCATTTCTAGACAATAACTGAAAAACGTGTTTCGCTCAAGACGCGAAAGAAGCTCTACTTGTTTAAAACATACTGCCTTTCACCAACTGCTATAACGCGTATCTCTGAAAAAAAAAACAAGAGAAAAGTAATGCTCAAATGAATTGAAAAATTTTCTGATTATCCATATTCCGGCTTAAAAGTTCCACCTACGTCAAAATTGAACAAGACACGTGTCCTGCCACGCGCTAAAAAAATGAATGGTCGTACGACCTGATCAGACGATTTTTATATTCGATGGAATTTGTTTGAGCTAGAAGTAAGGAAGTCGTGAGAGTCGAGACATCAGATTCTTGTAAATTCAAAATACCATTAAATGATTAAATTTCTTCTCCATTAGATCGTATGCTCTCCCATCCGTATCTTGAACACACTGTATACGAGTATCTACGCACACACACTCACAGAAAAATCTATGCCATAAATTAACGAAGGTTTATACTATGTTTGCGTATAGGTACCTATAGTCGTACACAAAGGTTAATCAATTTTTGATGGTAAGCTTTTAATGCGCAGCTCTTTGTCAACCATTTCAGGCTTGATTGAAATAGCCATTACGATATAATTTGTTTCGACCGTGTTCGTGTTATATAATGAAGGGATTTATTTGTTGGATGAATTGTTGTCTTGTATAGATACCTCTAAAGCTACATATATTTTGGTGTTTCATTATATATGCGCAGCACTTGAGGATGTGATAGCTCATACAAAAATTTGAAAAAAAAAGTATATATTAACTTACCTTCTAAAATGCACCATTTTCGAAATACAAGGTGTTGAAACTGAAATTAAATATTTGTCTAAAGTGGAGTGTTTTCAAGAAAAATCAACTTTTATGTTGAAAAAAAACACTGCAAATTTTTTGAAATTCAATTTTTTAATTAGTAATTCAACAAAATGTATGTAAACGCTAGAAGAAGTAACAAAAGCTAGAATTGACCGTATCATTTCAATATAAAAGTTTATTTTTCTAGAAAACGGTCGACTTTATAGCTCTCGACCAAGAGTATCTTTTTTGTGTAGAAAACTTTGGTGGTTCAAATGAGCACCTCAAAACCGTACTTTTTTTATTGGCGTAGAAATTGGGGAGAAAAACAACCTCTACTCCTTCACCAATTATGACTACATATTTTTTTTTAAATAAACTTATCAAAATAAGCTAAAGTTGATCTTTCCAGAAAAGAAACCAATATCGTTGATAGCAATTAAATGTGTGCTCACCCATGATTACAAGCTTTCTCGTTATATGAATGAATGGTATTCAACAAGACGGTGCCACACACCATTCAGCGCATGTTTCTACCATAGACTGTTGTTTCAGATTTTCTCTTTCCTATGACCGATTTTGATTTGATTTTTCTCTTTATCTATGGCAAATAGTAGTATATATATATATATATATATATATATATATATATAAACTTTTGAACCAAATGTTTTTTTGGACTAACTTATAGACATATAACAACATGCCGTTGAAATTTTTTCGAAATTCAAAAGTGTGAACGATCGCAATAGGTATATTTCTATAAGAAATTTACCTAAAAACGAGAAAATAATATATTTGTGTTTTGAATCACTCCATATTAGATTTACTGAATATTAAAATCAACATTTTTTATAAATATTGACCATCATTAAAAAATTATGACAACCATAGATAATGTTTTTTTTAATCCTTTTCAATTATAGAGGGCATTGGACTTGAAACGATTTTCATCTCAAATTGGTTATAAATTTTTATATACCTTGTATAACATACTACAACTTTATATTGTTCCAACAGGGTAGCGAAATGGATTTGAAATTTAGAATAAAATACAGGGCGTTTCATTTAAAAAAGTTTAACTTTGATCTGGCACGGCGTTATGGAACATCCTGTACTTAATTTTAAAATTTGGAAGTCAAAGCTTGATGTGAATATCTTTTTTTATATCTTGTATGAAAGCGGATCTTCTAATGAAATTGGAAAAATTTATTGTCTACGATAAACAGACAGGTACATTATAAAAATCAAAATAGCAAAAAATGAATATCATTAAATAATAAATCAACTGTAATTCATTTTGTGATAACATGCGTTCTCTTCAATTTTATTTACAATTCAGTGTATCTAAATTTCCAAATTAAGCCCACAAGCTTCTATATGATTTGTTCTGATTGATAGTGAATTTTCAGTTTTGCTTATATTTTATTTATTGTAGCCTCATAATCCAGTAGGCCAGTGTAATAAATGGAACTACGTACTTTCCAACCAAAATTAATTTCAGTTCATGATGACATAGTGTTTATCAATGGACTTTAAAATATTTAAACTAAATCATTTTCCGTACTCATGCGGACAACATTATTTGTCAGTTATATCCAGAATTTTGATGAGGAGAATTGATTAAAATTTATATATGGATATGGATATCCAGGATTTATTCAATCTATTGAAAGGGTCCTAGGGACGCATATCAGGTAATAATACTTTAGGATCGATACTCAGGGGACATTCAGTTTCAACCCCTAAAAATAATGTTATTTGAGTACGATGGAACACGTGAAATGTTTTTTTGGCAATACATTTTATGCTATAAGAATATTCATCATATTCCTTACGTAATATCAAACCCAAATTCTTATTAAAGAATTATGTGATAAATGAGAAAACTTGTAATTTATTCGAACAATCTTCCTCTTAGGCCCTCTCCAATAAAGTATCAAACGCTATTAAAAAAGCTGGTTTGTCTAATCCACAGACTTTTCTACGACTGTCCAGGAAATTAAATTAAATGTATCCTATTGATTTTTTTTCAGTTTTCTGAGACATATATTAGTTATGGTACTTTTTTTGCACGACAAACCGTTTAGCCAGAGTCTATATCTATATAAATAGTAAAGTCAAATCAGTTGCGTACCTACCTTTTTCTCCTCTGTTTTTTTGGAATGAAGGAGTTTTCGAATGTGAGTTTTTCTAAATATGAGACCATTTCTCACCTCTCCTCTTTTAAATGAAACAAAAATCGTCTAAATCGAAGTACGTTTACTATGCAAAACGCGCGAACAGCCATCAAAAAAAAAGAAAAGAAACAATCGAATTGTATACCTCCTCCTTTTTTGAAGTCGGTCAATAAGTGACCTGACGACCCGTGTGTCAGGAAATTTTTGGAGTAACCATGACCGGTGTCCGGTTTTCAACAGAAGTTTACGTTTCAGAAGTAACTTAGTCTCAAAAACAAATTCTCAGCTATTGATCTGTCTGTCTGTACCAAGATTATCTCGGGAATGAAATGACCGATTTTCTCTTCTCAAATGAACCACCAATCTGAAAGCGCCACTAAAAACATCCTGTAAAAAGGTTC
Organism: Crioceris asparagi; assembly: GCA_958507055.1. Classification (NCBI taxonomy): domain Eukaryota; kingdom Metazoa; phylum Arthropoda; class Insecta; order Coleoptera; family Chrysomelidae; genus Crioceris; species Crioceris asparagi. Next base: position 3,141,351 of record OY293829.1, read on the forward strand.
TACGAAAACATCTTGTGTCAGAATAATGTTTATATGAAATCATTTGTTTATTTTTTGAGTTTCAATCATTACCATTGTGAATAAAAATTCGTTTGTGTTTTGAAATGGAAAAGTGTTTGTGAAATTATGTAAATATTACCTATATAAAATACAGCCTAATCATACTGGAAGGAGGAGCTTCAGAGTATGCCATTGTTACTTCATGCAGATCAAAATAATAATAAAGAGGTAGGTGAGTTTTTGGATCAAGCACAGATTTTGACATTGCTATGACATTTTGTGTATAAAATCCTTGATGTTCTACAACGCAATCATTATAATCTGAGAGCTGCTAATGATGGTTATTGTTAAGAAGGAGGAAAGTTTGCCCAATTGAGGTGTTTTTCAATGCTAATAGCTCAAGATTGTCATATCGTGGCATATTCATTAAAAAAGATTGTCTTATCGCCAAATCTTTTAATAATTTTGAGACATTTCTGAGGCTTAAACCATCCACTCCAATATCTATCCTCTGTTATCATTTTCTGATGAGTTTAGAGAATGCAGAACATTTTTTTAAATCTAACTATAGTTGTTATATGTTTGTCGATGGCGTGACAGACTTGGAAACTTTCAAAGCTACATTTGCTATCATCTGGTAGACATTCTCAACTAATTACCAGTAATTAACTTTGGCTGATGTAGTACATAAGGGATGAGAGTTGGAATTCCGTTGTCAGTTGTCAGTCAACTATCTGGTCCAGATAATATCCCTCCTCTACCATTTGAAACAAGGGCACAGTTATTCGTGATTCTCTAAAGTTTCCACTAAGTATTTGAATATTAGGAAAATTCGACTAATACTTGGCCGCATTTTCTACTGTTATTTTTTTTCAACATTTAATTTTCTACACTCTAAATATTCAAAATAAATTTTCAATTGCTTTGCAGAAATTCATTACAAGAATAAATCAGTGAATGGAGATTCTCTAGCAAGCAGTCAATCGCAATTAGAAATGGTAAGAAAAAAGCATATTTCTTATGGTCTGTCTCTCTCTCTTTAAATATAAACTGAACGGTGATCAGTGAAGAAATACCACACTTTGTGAATTTGTGTTAATTTGATTGTTATACTTGACTTAAAAAAACAGTGTTGTCATTTGAAATTATTGTTTTTGCGTCCCATCAGAAATCTGGCAACATCGCTCTTTTTAAATTGCCCTAGGATAGACTTTTTTTGTAAGGTGTGATGATTTTATCTGTTTGTCGCAAGATTTACCAAAATGACGGTAAAAATAACAAAGTCTTAAGAAAGTCTTAGGGGCTGATGAGAAAATATTCTTAGTTATTGTAGGAAGAATTTTATGTATAAAAACTATTTTATAGGATTTTTATGAATAAGTTATTCCCTAAAATATTGAATTTAAAAGTACTATACATATCTTCAGATATATCTGACCAATATAGCTTAAAAAGAATAGTACTGTATAACACAGGGTGATTCATAATATATGTGCAGGACTTGAGGATGTGATAGCTCGTCCAAAAATATGAAAAAAAAAATAGAATTAACTTACCCTCCAAAATGCACCATTTTCGAAATACCGGGTGTTGAAATTGAAAAAAATAAAATAGTTTCTTGCGAATATTTCCGGAACCGTTTATCGTACAGAAAACAGCTTTTGTAAGCATTTTCCACTCAAATAAGCTAAGCTTTGAGTCAGCAGAACATTTTTGTTAAGTCATAATTGGTGAAGTTTTTGAAGGAGTAGTGGGTGTTTTTTCCCCAATTTCTACGCCAATGGAAAAATTACGTTTTGAGACGCCCATTTGAACCACCAATGTTTTCTACACAAAAAGGTACTATTGGTCATGAGCTTTAAAGTTATGTTGAAAAAACACATTTTGAAATACATTTTTTAATTACTAATTAAATAAAATTTATGTAAACGTTAGAACAAGTAACAAAACCGTATTTTTTTCAACATAAAACTTCATTTTTCTCGAAAACGGTCGACTTTAGAGCTCACAACCAGTATCTTTTTTGTGTAGAAAACATTGTCGGTTCAAATGGGCGCCTCAAAACCCAACTTTTTTCATTGGCGTAGAAATTAGGGAGAAAAACACCCACTACTCCTTCAAAATCTTCACCTATTATGACTTAATAACAACATTTTTTTTTACACAAAACTTAGCTTATTATGAGTGGAGAATGCTTACAAAAGCCGTTTTCTGTACGATAAACGTTTCCGGAGATATTCACAAAAAACTATTATTTTTTCCCAATCCTGTATCTCGAAAATGGTGCATTTTAAAAGGTAAGTTAAACTTTTTTTCATATTTTTTAACGAGCTATCACATCCTCAAGTCCTGCGCATATATTCTGAAACACCCTGTATTTAGATGAGTGTCCTTTCTGAGATACCTTCTTTATAAGCCAAATGTTAAAATGACTAAGCAATTATTTGCCTTCTTCTTTCTTCCTTGCATTTTTTTTTCTCAAATAACCCATACAAATTTTCTGAACCCAACCAGTCCACTACAACAAGTCTATCGCCACCTGAGACGGCAACTGCCCTCATCCCCGATGATGGCTCCTCCACCGCATTCTCACCACGCAGTCCTGCAGGAGCTAAATCATCTGCTGTGACACGTAAATCCACTCAACCACAAAACACCACTGCCATCAAGCAATCTTCAACCGGCATCCCAATGCCGGTACGTAGATCAAAGACCGGTGGTGTTGCCAGTGCCAGATCTTCTATGCAATCAGTCACGAAGCCAATGTCGAGGATAACACGACCAAATTCGGGGGCGGTAGGCTTTTCTTTCAATGTTCAAAAAGTATCTTGCTTCAGTTACCATAACTGGTGTCTCTTCTGTCATAAATTATTTTAAATAATCAAGGTGAAAACCACTTCAAGACCTTCCATTTAACAATTAACAATGGAAGAAATGTTGTGATAGAAATATCTAATTTTTAAGTTGATATAATAATTAATCATAGGGCAATAAACATACTTTGGAAATACAATTTATCAACAAGAAAAAACGACTGGCTCTACTCAAGAAAGATCTGATGGAGAAACAAAAACCAGTCTTGGATCTATACCAGAACTTGGTCCAGATCAAGAAGCGCCTCGAAGATTTGGGTAAAATTGTCTATCTGGATGAAGTTAAATTCTATGATGGCGAAAACGATAAGGCAACTGTTGATGGAAGTATGAAGTTCTCTTTTCTCATATTATCAATCAAACTTTTTTATATATCTATTATATTATTTGTTCTTGAATAGGTGGTGAAACAATATCGCCAGAAATGCTCACAGGCATGCAGACATCAATCGAAGAGATACCCAAAACATTAATGGACATATGCAGGAATCTATTGAGCCGAAGGAATCTAATTGTCGAACTGTTAGAGAACATTGTAAAGTCAGAAGTGGATGTTTCGGAGCTCCAAGATCAAATTGAAACACTGAAATCTGAGGGTACACAGCTCCAAAACAATCTGGACCTGGTGATCAATGAACATCACACCAAGATCAAGGAGATTGTAAGCATGTGGCATAGCTTGTTGAGTGAAAAGAAAACAATATCCACAGGAGAGGTATGTGATGATGATATTTATGTTTAAGGCTACACAGGTATTGTGAGTTTGATCGTATTGAAGGTTTCTGTAATGGAGGAAAAATTAAAGCAAATGGAAAGGCTAAGAGAGGAGTCCAATAATGTTATTCAGGAATTGCAAAGGAAACTTGATGATAAGCGATCTGGGCAAGATAGATATGTTAATGAGTTAAATAACACAATACATGGCCTCAAGGATCACATCCAGGTAAGTGTGATGTTGATTGTAATAAATGAATTCAAGATGAACAATGGATATATGTTTTTTCATCACACAAGAAACTTGAACATGATCTGGAAACGGAAAGAAGAGCCGCCTTGGATTACAGAAATAGGAATAGTACGAATGCACAGAATTCAAAAATGCTTAGAAATAAAATCGCCGAATTGGAAAATGAAAAGAAAAGTTCAGAAACTTTAAATAGTGACTTGAATAGGAAACTAAAGTAGGCAAAATTATATAACAGATGACAGTAGTTCAGAGTCCATGCAATTTTGTACTTTTTTGTTTCTATTTAGGGCTGTCCAAGACCAACTGCGACACAGGGAATCCCAATGGAGCAAAGAACGAGATGAACTATCTAAAAGCTTGAAGCACCAAGAGAACCTTCTACAAAAGTTGAATGCCGATAAAAATTCCTTTGAGACAAGGTGCATAGTACATATGACATTGAGAGCTTTTGCGGAGTTTCTCTTGCCATTTCCACTATATTAAAATTATAGAAACACAACAAGAGAGTAGCATCATATCATCTTTTTTTTTATCATTTTCGTTATTACGATGTCTCTAAAAATATGTGATATGTAGAGTAAAAATAGTGTGAAAGTATTTGTGAAACTGTCAACTCTTTTTTTGTTCACTTATCAATATATACTATAGATTACAAATCAGTTATATACTTATTGATAGAAACCGAAATTCTGGGAATGGAACCCGTAAATTAATGATAAAAACGTTAGAAAATCAAATTTGATTGCTCTTCCCTTGAAACTATGGCTTCGGTTACGACGTATTTGGGGATTCTGTGTCGTCATCATGACATTTTCCTGAACGGGAACATCTACTTATTTCATTAAATTTAATTAGCAAAAAAATGGTAGTAGGCAACATTATGAAAATAAAGTTGACTGTTTTCGAGGTGAAAAGATCTACAAACATCTTCATGCATTTCACAATAAGAATGCAGTATGGCCGGGTATAGGCAATGTATTTTAAATGAGAAATGTAAAAATTACTCATGGCATTTTCTTTTTTAATTTTTAAATTCATTGTTTATTATTACAAATTATATAAACATTAAAATGATGAGGTTAAGGGCCCTGATGAGCTCAATAAGACATAACACTGTATACAGTTTTAGTATCAAATCAAGATAGTGCCGAACTAGTTTTGCTCATGAATTCGGCTGTATAAGTTTGACAAAAAAACAGTTTAAGGCTGTTTCACAAAATAGCAGATTCTTCATTTATTTGATCTTTATCTAGGTTGCAATCTAAATGCATGTTCTCAAATTAAGTTATTCTTCAACATTTTCTGTGATATTGAAAATGGTACGAGCTTCAATGGAAAAACAAAAATTGAGATCATGGCTCTGAAACGTTGTAACAAAATGAAAAGATCACTTGATCTCAAGTTTTCGATCGATGATTGCAATTTTCAAGAGTATTTTTCTACATAGATTTAATGAATTAAACGCATGTTCCCATTTAAGAAAATGTTTGGCATTAAAAGAATCACATTAGAATTTTAAAATATAAGTAACTTATAAACGGCGTATTTTATTTGCGGTTTCCATTCTAAACGTTCACATATATCCTGAGGGACAGCTGTTAAAAGATTAAGGATTTTGTTCAACAGTACCTTTTCCTCATTCTTGTTCTTTTTTTTGTATTTTTCTTCGATCATCAGCATTATTGCTTTTGTAAATAATCTTCTGAGGCTGCAAATAGAATTAACGACAGATCTGTAGAAAAGTCAATTAGGTATTATTGGAATGGATTTTACAGAGTACCTGTGAAACAGGTGAGATCATTCCACTCTATTCCTACAAACAAACTATGAATTGATATGATATCGATTTTTTCTCTAGGTTGGAGAGTGCAGAAGGCGAACGACTATCGTTGGAACAGTCACTGCAAAAAGATATTGAGACCTTGAGTTGTGAACTGAAGACGGTCAAGGATCAGTTGGAGATAGTCAACAAGGAGAAGGCGGAAGCTATTGAGAAATGTTCTGAAATGGAGGAGCACATTGCCAGAATGGGTATGGAGAATAAAGAGGCGATGCATATTTTGAGTAATGCTGTAGATTGGGGAAAAGGTATTATTATTATACTTATTATTATACAGCTTTGAAAAGCTCTTTTAAATCAGTAAGTATTTATGCTACAAAATATCGAATATGGCGGCTACAAGAAATACAAGAAATTTACGAAACAAAAGCTAATAGAACTCTGCCGAATGGACATTTATCCAAAACTTGCTTCAAGGATGTACTTACTACTCCTTAGATAAAATATATATTTTAGGTGCTGAAATAGATATTATATTAGATTTAATAAAATATAATAAGATCACTTGCAACTTAAATGTGTTAGAAGTGAAACTTCTTTACTGATTCCATAAGGAGGAGAGGGAATAACGTGTGGAATACAAATTAATGCGTTCTTGATTTTTGTCTTCAATTTGTAAACTATCTTTAATAGCTTCATCTATAGGTGAAGCGGATAATATGCTCTTGATTATAAATGGAGTAAATTTCTTGAAAACATCATCGGCTGGCATCAATAATTCGGCTATTGGAATTAAAAAAGAATATATTATGTATATAAAAGAGATTTTTGTATTAAGCCGAGCTTTCGAAAACTGTTTATTCTCTTTGCCAGGGCGAAATTCGTGAATTTAGAAGAAATGAACTAACCAAGATTTACCTGTTAAATATTGCGAATTATTAATTAAGCACCTTGTATATGGGGTTGGGCAAATGTTCTGGACCGGCTCAATTACAGGACATCCAGAAGAAATAGCAAATTCAAGATAGTGAATTTTTCAGTTATAGTTTCCAAGAAAAAGGTGTTGATAGACAGGTTAGGTTAGGTTAGGTTAGGTTAGGTTAGGTTAGGTTAGGTTAAGAAATAGCAAATTCAAGATAGTGAATTTTTCAGTTATAGCTTCCAAGAAAAAGGTGTTGATAGACAGGTTAGGTTAGGTTAGGTTAGGTTAAGAAATAGCAAATTCAAGATAGTGAATTTTTCAGTTATAGCTTCCAAGAAAAAGGTGTTGATAGACAGGTTAGGTTAGGTTAGGTTAGGTTAGGTTAGGTTAGGTTAAGAAATAGCAAATTCAAGATAGTGAATTTTTCAGTTATAGCTTCCAAGAAAAAGGTGTTGATAGACAGGTTAGGTTAGGTTAGGTTAGGTTAATAAATAGCAAATTCAAGATAGTGAATTTTTCAGTTATAGCTTCCAAGAAAAAGGTGTTGATACACAGGTTATTTTGGGCTTGACATTCCGAACATGCTAGTAGAATGTTGTCAGCATCGAACATGCTAGTAGAATGTTGTCAGCATCGGTTCTGCTGATATCAAGAGATGTGCCTACCAAAAAACACTATTTATTTTTTTTATATCGATAAGTGCTTTTGAATTGATAAACGATTTTGTATTGCAGCTGAAGGACCCAGAGACACATCTGAGGCGCAAGAATATTCCCAAAGCATGATAAAGGACATTATGATTAGAGAGTTTCAGGACAAGATTAGAAAACTTGAAGAAGAGAATGTACAATACAAGAAAACCCTTGACCACATTGTAATATTTTCGGACAGATCGAAATTTTACAGTTATCATATTAATATATTTTACTTTAATTTTGTTGCAGGAGGAAACAAAAACATTACCCACTGAGACTGAGAAAGATGTGATGATAAAGCACGATATGATAGTCAGATACAAAACTCTTCTAGTAGAAAGTGAAAGGAAACTAAATGAAAAGTAAGAACTACATTATCCATCAGTTTCTTTAGTAGTTATCACAGGATAGTCAGAACCAAAATTTACATATCTTTTTGGAATACACTCTATTTATTAAGTGTCCCCGGGAAATATAATCGAAAGGCGTCAAGTCCGGCGACCTAGCGGGCCATTCTATTTGACCCCTATCCAGATATTGGGAAAAGTATTATTCAGGTTAAGTTCTTAAGGCGGGCCCAAAATGAGGAGGCGTCCCATCCTGCTGAAACCATGTTAGTCTTAAAAGTGGCCCTGCTGTATTGGTTGTTTCTGGCACAATTTGATTCGGGAGAGATACATTTCTGTTGTCAAATTTACCTCAATAAAGAAATTAAGCCAATAATCCAGGCCCATACATTTAGTTTTTGAGGTTCTTGAGTATGCGCGTTTCTCCCATCCAATGTGGGTTCTGATCGGCCCAGTAATGACAATTATGTCAAAATAATCATTCCATTCAAAATAAAATACAACATTTTAGATGGCCAGGGTTTTTTAAGCTACCCCGCACAGGTATCCTATTTTCTAAATTTCGATACGGTAAATATCAATAAAATTTCTATATCAGTAAAAGAGATTATTCATATTATTTATGAAAAAAAATTAAGAAAAATTTCTTGAGCTCAACTTCACACGATAACTACTTTAAATCAAACTTTTTACGAAAAGAATGATATAAAATATTACTACATAGATCGCAAGAGGTGGCCAAATACATTGCAGAGATCAGACATTTGAAACTTAGACAAGATCACCTGGAGGAGCTCAATCAAAAGTGTCCGCTAGAAGATCTATTGTCCATGGCTGATGAAGGTAGGACTTGTATGAAGAACATCACATATTAACTTTCTAATGATTCTAATGATAATATAACTTGTAGCTAAGAGTAAACTAGCTGAACTGATGAAGAAATGTCTAGAAAGTGAACAGACTATAATGCAAAGGGATAATGTTATCGATAAGCAAAATAAGAAGATAAATGAAATGGAGAACTTGTTGAGGTACCGAGAAAACATGGCCGGCGTTATAAAGGCGTCCAGAGATGAGTTGATTTTGGAAAAGGAGAGCCTCACACGATATTCACAAGAAATGAGGAACGTGCTCGCCGAGGTAATTAGTACTTCAATTAAGGCCCTTTATAAATGATTATTATCGTTAAATAATAAATAAAATAATAATAAAATAAATAAAATAATAAAATAAAATAATATAATAAATAAAAATAAAATAATAAAATTAAATAATAAAAATAATAAAATAATAAAAATAAATAAAAAATAAAATAATAAAATAAATAAATAAAATAATAAAATAAAATAATATAATAAATAAAAATAAAATAATAAAATAAAATAAAATAAAATAATAAAATAAATAAATAAAATAATAAAATAAATAAAATAATAAAATAAATAAATAATAATCGTATAAACGATTATTATCGTTGAGGTACAGAGAAAATATGGCCGGCGTTATAAAGGCGTCCAGAGATGAGTTGATTTTGGAAAAGGAGAGCCTCACACGATATTCACAAGAAATGAGGAACGTGCTCGCCGAGGTAATTAGTACTTCAATTAAGGCCCTTTATAAATGATTATTATCGTCCGCCATGGCGTGTCCTGACTGTGTGACGTCAGTGATGTAGGTTATATATGTAAAGATAGCAAAACAATATTTATTTGGTTTATTGGTCTATTTATTACAAGAAAAGCAATGGAAAAAAAATCAGTTGTCAATCGTTGAACTGCTAGTCCCACAAAGCCTTTTGGTAATTATTGTCAAAGAAGCCAATTTTGAGTTTCAGCTTCAAACGTTTCCGATGGAATATTTTCCAAGTGGTACGACGAGACTATATTGCTGGAAACAACGTTCGAAAATCGAGGAGCCTTGAAAGAACCTTCTTTAGAAACGCTCTTGTTGGTCTTCCACTGCAAATATATTTTTTAAATATTTATAAAGCCCATATTCTCACAAACGTCTACTTTAATTTACTTTATACACGTAGACAGAGTTAACTATTTGTCTCTTATATGAATGAATTACTGTAATTATTGTTTTTGTATTCTTTGTGTCATAAATACTGACATGTATTTAAAATTCACCTATATACCTAATGACTTCAGGCAGAAGCTGGCCGATTTTTTTTTTTGGACTGCTTCATATCTTCTTGATTATATTATTAATTATTTTGCTGAATAAATTGTATTTAGATAAGAAAGGAGAGCACAATCAAAGACCGTCTAATAAAGGAGTTCCAAGAGAAAATTGAACTGCGCGAAAGGCAGATCAGCAAACTTGAGAAAGACTTGCGAGATATGGAGAACAACTTGATAATGACCAATGAGAAACGTTTCAAGCTTCAAGAAACTGTAAGCACCATGGAGAAGGAGCTTCAGTCGACCAAAGCGCATGTGAAACAGCTGGCTGATATTAATACTCGGTATGAAATGGGTATGAAAACTTCGAACAACAGTTTGATAAGCAACAAAACCTCCAAATGCCACAAGCCATGTAAGACAGTTAGTGAGATCCACACATTTCTCAATAATATCAATAGTATATACAGAGTTATTCCACCGACAACATTGAAAGATGTCTCATTGAGTACCCATGATCTGTGCAAAAGACCTTTGTCATCCATTACTGCAGGTGGTCTATGCGGTAAGAAATCTCAACTGTCATGTCTGCAACAACATTCTGAACACAAATCATCTTCTTATCGTGACACTGAAAGCGAATGCATGACAAAGACAAAAAAAGTACCCAATTCGAGATCGTTGATCAGTTTGTCATTGAAGCAAGTGGAATTATTGAGAACGCGTCTCGATCATCTGTCAAAAGTTAATTTACCACCATCCCCACCATCCACCATGGTGGAAAAAGTATCGATAAATAATGTTAAACAGATGCAAAAACATAATATTAATTGTCCAAATGAAAATTTGATCAAATGTGTGGAATTGCAAGCCAGGCGGTATGATATGCTACAAAAACAAGCGTATGAATCTTATGAGGAACTCACTAACTTGGTTAAGATGGCTATGTCGAACCAAAAAGTCGATACTGATGTTATGTCAGCTCAAAAGTGATTATATGAAATCAGGATTTGAGCATCCATCTTTAATAAAAATTTCATTTTGATTTCCAATTTTTTTTTTTCATTTCCGTATTAAATGGCATTTCAGTGAGGAATATTTGATAAAAAGAACCAATGGAAAATGTAGAATGAATAAAAAAAAGTATTTTTATACTAATAGTATCACACAAAGTGGTAAAATTATTCCTTGGAAATACGTGTAGGGCGATGTAGAAGAGCCTCAATAGGCCCTTGGTGAACTTTAAAAAGTAACGGAGGGTGTTTCATAATATATGCGCAGGAATTGAAGATGTCATAGCTCGTCCGAAAATATGAAAAAAGTTTACATTAACTTACCCTCAAAAATTCACCATTTTCGAGATACAGGGTGTTGAAATTGAAAAAAATTTTCGTTTTTTGTAAATATCTTCGGAACCGTTTATCTTAAAGAAAACGGCTATTGTAAGCATTTTTCACTCATAATAAGCTAAGTTTTGAGTCAGAAAAAAATTTTTGTTAATTCATAATTGGTGAAGATTTTGTAGGAGTAGTGGTTGTTTTTCTCCCCAATTTCTACGCCAATAAAAAAAGTACGGTTTTGAGACGCCCATTTGAACCGCCAATGTTTTCTACACAAAAAAGGTACTATTGGTCGGGAGCTCTAAAGTCGACTGTTTTCGAGAAAAATAAACTTTTATTTTGAAAGAATACGGTCAATTTTAGCTTTTGTTACTTCTGCTAATGTTTAGATAAATTTTGTTGAATTAGAAATTAAAAAATTGTATTCCAAAAAATTTACCATGTTTTTTCAACATAAAAGTTGATTTTTCTCAAAAACGGTCGACTTTAAAGCTTACGACCAAGTATACCTTTTTTGTGTAGAAAACATTGGTGGTTCAAATGGGTGCCTCGAAACCGTATTTTTTCCATTGGCGTAGAAATTGGGGAGAAAAACAACCACTACTCCTTCAAAATCTTCACCAATTATGACTTAACAAAAATGTTTTTCTGACTCAAAACTTAGCTTATTATGAATGGAAAATGCTTACAAAAGCCGTTTTCTGTACGATAAACGGTTCCGGAGATATTCACAAAAAACTATTATTTTTTCCCAAACTCAACACCCTGTATTTCGAAAATGGTGCATTTTAGAGGGTAAGTTAGTATAAACTTTTTTTCATATATTTGCATGAGCTATCACATCCTCAAGTACTGCGCATATATTATGAAACACCCTGTATAATAAAACATGGACAGCTAGTCCCTATCGAGTTCAGTTTTAGCTTCCTGGTGTAATATTTTATATGGGAACGAATGATCTAGAACACTGGCTGATTGATATAGTTTCTTATGCCCTGCCCTACACGTATGCCAAGTGATTTCGAATTTGATTTTTTTTATGAAATTCCATGGTTCGATTAAGTAAAAAAATATTTTCAAGATGGAAAAGTAACGTTCTAATAATACCTCAATTATAGGTTTGAAGAATTTAATTCTGTGTCTTAATCAAATGGCATTCAAAATACACAATTAACATTTTTCAATTTCAAATACTTCGTATTAAGTAAATACCCACCTATCTGTATCTTTTTTTTATTTCAGTACCAGACTTAAATTCATCAAGCCCTTCTGAAGGATCTGTGACAATAAAAATTACTGTTGGGGGAGCAGATGTAAATTAATAAATAAATAAAACTTAAAATTTATGAAATAATCTTGTATATACACAATAATAAACAATATCATCTGAATGTGGACAGTCTTTTTCTTTTGCTAAGGCCCAAGAAGACGGCATAAGCTCAAAATATGAACTTTGTTCAGGAACTCGGTTCAAAACTGTATTGCTCATGCGTATTTCTATATTTTTGAGCTAAAATAAGAGAAACGCAAGCCCACTGCAGTTCTGAACCAAGTACTTTTTAAACCTGAACAAAGAAAGTTATTATTCTTACCATCTCTTGAATGACATCGAAAGATATGAGAACCATCAAAATAATACGAGTACTTATAATGCAACTGTTCCAGACTCTGAATAAGGACTTGCATTCAGATTTACTTAAAGTTTTCAGTTCCTATTGTTTACCAGGTCCTGTCACCCTTTAAAAAATGACTGCTATTTCATAAACGTACTCAGATTTTGATTATTTTTGATTCATTTGATAGTAGAGACTTAAGAAATGATCCTATATTCATAAAAACTCAAATCCTTAAATAAAATTAGACAATATCTACAATAGCTACATCTACAGCAACACATTTTGCTTTCTTTTCGTTTGGTGGAACAGAAACGAAAAGCTTCTAAGACATCTGGACACTTTTAGGTAAATTTCTTATAGAAATATACCTATTGCGATCGTTCACACTTTTGAATTTAGAAAAAATTTCAACGGCATATTGTTATTTGTCTATAAGTTAGTCCAAAAAAACATTTGGTTCAAAAGTTTATATATATATATATATATATATATATATATATATATATATATATATATATATATATATATATATATGGGATATTACGAAATTTGTTAACACGATAGAGGTCGCAGTTTTGAAGGTATCAAGTTCAAATTTGCTACAAAAATCAATCTCTCAAATATCTCGGTCGAGTTCGTTATTGGGCAATATCGGGTAAGTAGTTTCAAAATGGCGACCATTCGAACATTTAAAAAAATTATCAAAAAAGAGCCGTAGTGAAAATATTATTAAAAATAATTTTAGGTTATAGATATGATCAGTACCTACAACTTTTGTTCAAAGCAATTTTTCATAAAATACACAGGTAAAAAAATAAAAATTAATAAAGAAAAATAACAAATATTGATAAAACATGAACACTCAATATAAATTTCATGTAATTGTACATTTTCTGGAGATAGACCCTGATTAAAAAAATATATAGTATATTTATTGAAAAGAAATAGGCGAAAAAAAAAAATCTGCCTTGAAGTGGATTCGAACCCTGTCTGCTTTATATTCAGCAGCCAAAACAAAAACCTCTAACCGCAAGGCTATGATAATTTTGTGTAATAACATGTAGGTATACCAATGAAAAGGTTGTTAATATTTCAATTCAATGAATTTTGAAAAATTTACCTTTCCGCTGACTACAGGCCATCGGGATTTTTTTTATTATCCTGAATTTTCGGTGAGAAGAATGTTATTGTAACATTTTCCACCAAAGTAATTATACTTAATTAAGCTTGGAATAACCCTCAATTTCAAAATATATTATTCTGTGATAAGATTAATTTAAATATAGATAGGAATTCCCCACAATTAACACTGCCCTCAGTTAAGATAAAGATAACTATAAAAGAACGGTTAGTGCAATTAGCATGCATATTCACTTAGTACCTAAAATGAGACGACAAATCTTGACCGTTCTTTTTGTTTGCTGTCTTATTGGCAGTATCTGCTGTTCACCAGTGCATCCTGATGAATTACAAGATGGGCAAGATCTGGGTGAGTATAATTATTATTGTTCCAAATGTTGAGCTCAATGTGTTATTGTATTTTTACTCATATTTTTTCCAATTAATTCAAAAATTGAAAAATGTGCAGAATGATATCTTTAATTTCCCCTTATATGGTTCATGAGTTACGAATTTCATGGATTTTGGAAGAATAATACATTCTCAAGGCACTTTTCTATGAAAAATTCAATATGGCACTAAAAAGTATTACTATTTAAATTCGAACTAGGACGTGTAAAAGTATAACGAGCCTTTATTATAAAACTTTATATGAAACATGTCAAATGAAAATGGCGATTTACCACTTCTTAAAAATGTCTACAATTTATTCCACTCAACCTACTAATTCAAATATTCAATAAAGCATTGAGCTCATTTTTTTTCAATTACAGGTACCTACATCCAAAGTTATTAAAATGTACGTTATTTCAGGTCATTATAGGGTGAAAAGGTTCACGTGTGACGTGCTCAGTGTTGAAGCTAAAGGAGTCAAATTGAACGATGCTGCTTGTGGTGTCCATTGTTTGATAAGAGGCAGAAGTGGAGGTTACTGTAATGGACAACGAGTTTGCATTTGCCGTTGATATTATATAGATATCAGCTCAAATGTTATTGTTATAATACATTAACGTTGTTCATATTTCTATGTATCAAAAGAATAAATGTTTATTGTTCGATAGAAATAGTTGCACTTACTTGAATCAAAAGTATCCCACTTAAATCTGGAATCATTTCACATTATTTAATATTTTTAACACGCTTCTATTAGCTTGGTATGTATGCATGTATCTATGTAACGGAATCTTTGGACACCATTTTCACCCACTTAGAAATATCTATATAATTGGCCTCCCTGACAAAACGCGAGGGTGTCACCCCCGAGGTCCATAAACTTTATCTTGAATGGTTCGACAGATTTCGATAAAAACTTACATAAAGGGGTTTTAAGACCAGAGAAATCGATAGGCGATACTTGCATTTTCAATTGGTGTGACCTTCGAGGTCCACCACAATAGCTATTTCGGGAATGGCTCCGCAGATTGCGATACAAATTTTAAATTAATTGAAAAATTATGAAAAAGCTGCAGAATAATATGCTTAATTTCGCCTTCTATGGTTCATGAGTCACAAATTACTTGGATTTTTCTATAAAAAATTTAATAATTCATAATGAAAAACTACTTAATATTATTTAACTTCAAACTACGACCTGTAACTTTTGTTAACTTATCAAACTAACGTTTCAAATAAAAAAGGGGATTTTCTATTTCTAGAAGTCTCTATAACTTATCCCTCACAATCTACTAATTAAATCAAATATTCAATTATGCATTCAGCTCCATCATAAGTACTTACATCCATAGTTTCTAAAGGAGTTATTAAAATGTACGTTATTTCAGGTAATGGTCTAAGTATAAACTGAGTTGACCATGATTTCAGGTCATGTCATTATAGTGTGAAAAGGTTCACGTGTGACGTACTCAGTGTCAAAGCCAAAGAAATCAAATTGAACCATGCTGCTTGTGGTGTCCATTGTTTGATAAGAGGAAGAAGTGGAGGTTACTGTATTGGAAAACGTGATTGCGTTTGCCTCTAAAATTGTATATTTGCTTAAATGTTATTGTTACTAGGTGTAATACTTCAATGTTGTTCACATTTTTATATCAAAAGAATAAAGTTTATTCATCGATAGAAATAGTTACATTTACTTAAATCAGAAGTTTTCCAGTTAAATCTGAAATCAGTTCACATTCTCTAATTTTTTTTGTTCGACATAATCAAGAACTAATTAAAAAAAGTTAATGTCATATTTAAAATGTCGAAAATGCAAATCTCTCAGTGAAGTGTGTATAAATCAGGTATTGGAAGTTTCCAAAAAAAAAGGGGTCTGTGTCATACCAAATGGTGGAAGTCTAATAAAATTTAATGCGCCTCCTAAAGTATGTTAAACTAATTATGCAAGCATAGAGAGGAAATCTACCGAAAACAATCTTGTAATCACACACAGACAGACAGGCAGCTGAAAATCAATCCCATAGGAGGTATTACCCTCACGTATTTGTGTACCAAGTTTGGTGTCGATCGGTTAAGTATATTTCGAGATATCGTCTGGACAGACACACAGACAGACAGGCGCTGAAATCAATCCCATAGGAGGTATTACCCTTACGTATTTGTGTACCGAGTTTGGGGTCGATCGGTCAAGTATTTTTCAAGATATAGTGTTGACTGATAGACAATCAGACAACTGAAAATCAATCTTATAGGAGGTATTACCCACACGTATTTGTGTACCAAGTTTGGGGTCGATCGGTCAAGTATTTTTCGAGATATAGTGTTGATTGATAGACAATCAGACAGCTGAAAATCAATCTTATAGATAGTATTACCCACACGTATTTGTGTACCAAGTTTGGAGTCGATCGGTCAAGTATTTTTCAAGATATAGTGTTGACTGATAGACTATCAGACAGCTGAAAATCAATCTTATAGGAGGTATTACCCACACGTATTTGTGTACCAAGTTTGGGGTCGATCGGTCAAGTATTTTTCAAGATATAGTGTTGACTGATAGACAATCAGACAGCTGAAAATCAATCTTATAGGAGGTATTACCCACACGTATTTGTGTACCAAGTTTGGTGTCGATCGGTCAAGTATTTTTCGAGATATAGTGTTGATTGATAGACAATCAGACAGCTGAAAATCAATCTTATAGATAGTATTGCCCACACGTATTTGTGTACCAAGTTTGGTGTCGATCGGTCAAGTATTTTTCGAGATATAGTGTTGATTCCTATACAATCAGACAGCTGAAAATCAATATTATAGGAGGTATTACCCACACGTATTTGTGTACCAAGTTTGGGGTCGATCGGTCAAGTATTTTTCAAGATATAGTGTTGACTGATAGACAATCAGACAACTGAAAATCAATCTTATAGGAGGTATTACCCACACATATTTGTGTACCAAGTTTGGGGTCGATCGGTCAAGTATTTTTCGAGATATAGTGTTGATTGATAGACAATCAGACAGCTGAAAATCAATCTTATAGATAGTATTACCCACACGTATTTGTGTAGCAAGTTTGGAGTCGATCGGTCAAGTATTTTTCAAGATATAGTGTTGACTGATAGACTATCAGACAGCTGAAAATCAATCTTATAGGAGGTATTACCCACACGTATTTGTGTACCAAGTTTGGTATCGATCGGTCAAGTATTTTTCGAGATATAGTGTTGATTGATAGACAATCAGACAGCTGAAAATCAATCTTATAGATAGTATTACCCACACGTATTTGTGTACCAAGTTTGGTGTCGATCGGTCAAGTATTTTTCAAGATATAGTGTTGACTGATAGACAATCAGACAGCTGAAAATCAATCTTATAGGAGGTATTACCCACACGTATTTGTGTACTAAGTTTGGGGTCGATCGGTCAAGTATTTTTCGAGATATAGTGTTGAATGATAGACAATCAGACAGCTGAAAATCAATCTTATAGACGGTATTACCCACACGTATTTGTGTACCAAGTTTGGTGTCGATCGGTCAAGTATTTTTCGAGATATAGTGTTGATTGATAGACAATCAGACAGCTGAAAATCAATCTTATAGATAGTATTACCCACACGTATTTGTGTACCAAGTTTGGTGTCGATCGGTCAAGTATTTTTCGAGATATAGTGTTGATTCCTATACAATCAGACAGCTGAAAATCAATATTATAGGAGGTATTACCCACACGTATTTGTGTACCAAGTTTGGGGTCGATCGGTCAAGTATTTTTCAAGATATAGTGTTGACTGATAGACTATCAGACAGCTGAAAATCAATCTTATAGGAGGTATTACCCACACGTATTTGTGTACCAAGTTTGGTGTCGATCGGTCAAGTATTTTTCGAGATATAGTGTTGATTGATAGACAATCAGACAGCTGAAAATCAATCTTATAGATAGTATTACCCACACGTATTTGTGTACCAAGTTTGGTGTCGATCGGTCAAGTATTTTTCAAGATATAGTGTTGACTGATAGACAATCAGACAGCTGAAAATCAATCTTATAGGAGGTATTACCCACACGTATTTGTGTACTAAGTTTGGGGTCGATCGGTCAAGTATTTTTCGAGATATAGTGTTGAATGATAGACAATCAGACAGCTGAAAATCAATCTTATAGACGGTATTACCCACACGTATTTGTGTACCAAGTTTGGTGTCGATCGGTCAAGTATTTTTCGAGATATAGTGTTGATTGATAGACAATCAGACAGCTGAAAATCAATCCTATAGGAGGTATTACCCACACGTATTTGTGTACCAAGTTTGGTCTCGATCGGTCAAGTATTTTTCGAGATATCGTGTTGAATGATAGACAATCAGACAGCTGAAAATCAATATTATAGGAGGTATTACCCACACGTATTTGTGTACAAAGTTTGGTGTTGATCGGTCAAGTATTTTTCAAGATATAGTGTTGATTGATAGACAATCAGACAGCTGAAAATCAATCTTATAGGAGGTATTACCCACACGTATTTGTGTTTGTGGTCGATCGGTTAAGTATTTTTCGAGATATTATAGTATAGTATTATACGTATGCTATTTACGTATCTCTTACCTGTATTTTCTTATATCGATGGTATTTTCGATGGGTATGGGTGTTCTATTGAGGAGTAATGTAAAATTAAGAGTTGGTACTCATTGAGTGTAGGATCCGTCCCTGGCGATTCCATGTTTACCTAAAGAGATGCAATTATCAAGGACCTTGGGTCATGGTTCAGTGGACATGGGTCATGGGTCATAGTTCATGGGTCAACATGTCAACATGTCTAGGCCATAGGACATGGGTCATGGGTGGTAACAGGTCAACATGTCAACAGGTAAACAGGTGTGACAGATGTGACAGGTGTGACAGGTTTGACATGAGTGACATGTGTGTCATCTGTGACATGTGTGTCATCTGTGACATGTGTGACATTTGTGACATATGTGTCAGTAGGTCAGTAGGTCAGTAGGTCAATATGTCAACATGACAGGGTTCATGGGTCATAGGTCATAGGTCATGGGTCATGGGTCATGGGTCACGGGTCATGGGTCATGGGTCATGGGGCATGGGTCATGGGCCATGGGACATGGGTCAAGGGTGGTAACAGGTCAACAGGTGTGACATGTGTGACATGAGTGTCAGTTTGCCGGTAGGTCAGTAGATCAATAGGTCAGTAGATCAGTAGGTCAGTAGGTCAGTAGGTGAATATGTCTACAGGACAGGGTTCTTGGGTCATGGGTCATGGGCATGGGTTATGGGTGGTAACAGGTCAACATGTCAACATGTCAACAGGTAAACAGGTGTGACATGTGTGTCAGTAGGTCGGTAGATCGGTAGGTCAGTAGGTCAATGGATCAGTAGGTCAGTAGGTCAGTAGGTCGGTAGGACAGTAGGTCAATATGTCAACATGTCATGGGTCATGGATCATAGGTTATAGGTCATGGGTCAAGGGCCTTGGGTCATGAGACATGGGTCATGGGTCTTGGGTCATGGGCGATGGGTCATGAGTCATGGGTCATGGCCAGGGGTCAACATGTCAACATGTCAACAGGTGTGTCAGGTGTGACAGGTGACATGTGTGACATGTATGACTTGTGTGACATGTGTGACATTTGTGACATGTGTGTCAGTAGGTCAGTAGGCCAGTGGGTCAGAAGTTCAGTAGATCAGTAGGTCGGTAGGTCAATAGGTCAGTAGCTCAGTAATCAGTAGGCCAGTAGGTCAGTAGGTTAGTAGGTCAGTAGATCAGTAGATCAGTAGGTTAATAGGCCAGTAGATCAGTAGGTCAGGAGTTCAGTAGGTCAATAGGTCAGTAGGTCGATATGTCAGTAGGTCAATAGGTCTGCCTTGAAAACACGAAAAATGGATCAATCCAACTGACGGGAGTAAATCAGTGGCGATTTCGAGCTAAGATATAGCATTTTAGGAAGCTCATATAATTGGAGGAAAAAATATCGATTGATTAAATAAACAAACATAATATGAAAGATTTATTATCAACAATAATGCAGACACACAAAATACAAATTTATTGCTTGAGTTATGAAATATAAACTGATGCACCTGAATTATCTGAAATGTCACGATGGCTTTGTGACGCCTATGAAATAAAGATTGCGTTGCCTTCGGACATACGTGCAGCGCCCTATCATTGTAGAAAAAGGACATAAGCTTGACATACTGATGTCGCAGCTGAGATCGACAAACGTAGTAGAGAATTTCATGATAATGAGATGCGATGAGACGTATAACGCTATGTACGTAGCTCGTGAATGATTACACACAATTGCCATGATTCATGAAACAAACTGTAACTGATTTTTTATGTTTTGAACAGCTTGTACAAAGTTCGATGCTTTTAAGGGATAACAAAGGGGTAACTATTAGGAATAGAAAAAAATGAGTGGCGTAATCTCGATCTCGATTTTGGAGATAAACTCAATGGAGAAAACAAAAATTAGCTATCTTCTTTTGTTTTCTAGTTATAACTTAAATCTATTTTTTTCCGTATTTGATGTATGCCTGTAGGTATCTTATGATGAGTTTTGAATTTGCTTCTCAAATTTCAGTTTATGACATAAACTTGTATTTTTTAAATAAAAACTATAATAATTGATTTTAGCTTATTTCAAAACAGTTATTTTTCCTCGTAAGAAATTATTACTTATTTGAGACATCAATTAAATTTACCAGGTACCAACTCCAAAATGTCAATTAATAGATATTTCATATAGGAAACCTCTATAACCTCTATTATCAAGAAGAGTAGAATCACAATTTTAAATAAAAAATCTGCAGCCGTATCCACAATAAACTAGTTGGCCACTAGCTTGGTATGATACAAAAACTGTCACGTATTTTATTAACTTTACCAAAGTAATTAACCTACTAAACTAGTACCTATCGATTTAGTGTTTTTTATGAATACGGTTCATTGTATTCTATTTGATTATTTGCCATTATTTTTCATAGAAATGGCTTTCTCATAATGCACTAATACAATTTTTTAGAATTAAAATAGGTAAGATTAGTTATATAAGCGAAAATCTCGAATATTCAGATAAATCTTTTATCAATTATTGTTCGAAGATAAACTCGACCTCCGTATCACAATTGAGAAATATATTCAAAAGATCAAGCAACCATAGGTAATCCCAAATATATAATATGTTCGTTGCAGTTTCAATCGTAATAAACAAAGGACGGTAAAATGGAATTCCCCTTATCCCGTATACATACAAGATGCTCAGAATAATTATCAAGTTAAAATTAGAAGCCTTCAAAATAACACAATGGATACATTTGCCGGAATATAGTTATTGTCGGTGTTACTTACATATTGACAGTGCTGAAAAAGAAACGTTTTTGGACAGAATGCGCCAACTATTGTAGCAACGCTCACCACTTAGCTTTAGCACAGCTTACCTAAGTTGTGGCTTTAGTCAGTTAATTTTAGGTACATGACATTACGCAGTTGTTTTGGCTTCTATTGCTCTAATAAAGGCCCCCCATATTATTTTTCCTTAAATATCTTTAATGTAGAATCAAAACCCTACTATTAAAACTATAGAAATTTCATACAAACATGCAAAATTTGATGATCTATTTCTGATTGATGGCTATGAAATCTTTTCTGTTTGTGGTTAATTTTATCTAAATTCACGAATTTTGCCCTGACGAAGAGAATAAACATTCTCGAAAGCTTGGCATAATCCAAAGAATTTTATTTATGAAATGGCTGCATAATAATTTTAGATTTAGAATTTCAAGTATTCTTTATTTTCAATAAGAAATATTGCGAGTAAAGTAGAGTCTATACGATAGGTTAAAACAATTCGTTTTATTCGCTCAAGTATCAGTTTTCATTTTTGATAATTATAAAAAAACTAATTTTCACATTTTGTTAATTAACTCGGTAGTTATGCAACGAATTGAAAAACCAAAAGCCTTTTTCCATAAAAACTTTTTCTGTTGCATCCAGTATGTTATGGAGATAAGAAGCAATCAGAAAACTAATTATAAAATCCAGGCCCGTATTTTTTTTTAGTTGATGATGGTTGTAAAGTGACGAAACGTTGTACCAAAAAATGGTGAGCACAACTGGATACAACAGAAAAAGTTGCTACGGAAAAAGCTTTTTGCTTTTCAATTTGTTGCATAACAACCAAGTTATTAAAGAAATAACAAAATGGGAAAATTAGTTTTTTTTTGAAGAACCCAAAAACGAAAAATGATACTTTAAATTTCTTTGTGGCATATTAATCCCCATTACATTTCGCAACTTTGCCCCAATTTAACCTTTTTCGTAGCAGCTCTTACGGTTTACGAGATTCCAATATGGTGGGCATCGAATTTGAATAACTTGGTATAACAATTGTTGTCGTTTACTGTAATTTTTCCATGTAGTTTTTCAATAACCAATAATGTAAGAAAAAGTAGCTCAACCACCAATTTCATCTACAAAGCAATTTATTTTTTGTACTTCAAGGAGAATTACCTAATAGAATTCAACATTTCAATGCATTAATGGTGGAAATTCAAGAAAATTTAAGATATAGAAAAAGTTATGGCATTGTTTTGAGTATCAGACACAGCAGATGAAATTTGTTGTTTAAAAGCTGTTTCTGCTTTGGTCATTGATTTTATTTGAAGCATAAACGAAATTCGCTCTGATAAATTCCTGCGAAAAATATTAGCGCACTCATTTGGGCCGTCAAATTTTAAGGCCTGCTAAAAATTTTGACGTATCTATGCGCAATATTACTTGCAAACCTCTATAGTAACATATGGATACACATGTTTAAATTTTTAACATAGGGATTGGTATTATCTATACATACAAAAAGAAAATATTTGGCTGGAAAAGCAATTTATTAAATATCTCAATAAAATAAATAATATGATTCTTCTGGTACATAGTTTATTAAAAATTATCCACAATAAATAATGTATTCTTCTTCGTTTAAATTCAGACACATCAAAAAAGAGTCAAAAATGCATTCATTCAAACATCAGTGATCCAAGATCATTTGAAAGAGCTAGAAAATCTGAAATTTTATTTATCCCCTTATAGCTTTTACTCATCATTTCCACTATTATCACTATCTGAGTAAGCTCCCAACAAAGAAAGTCCATTGCTTGTACTAGTAACAGTAGTTCCACTCGTATTTGCAGCCATCGCTTCTACCTTGGTTTGTTCTTCATCGACCTTCTGTGGCTGAATTTCATCGGCTTTCTTCACTTTCACTAAACCAAATAGAGATTTCTTCTTGGCAGCGGTTGCAGCATTCGGCTTTGTTGTTGTTGTTGTTGTTTTCGCCCAACTACTGACATTATAATTTGTCTTTTCACTGGAAGTTGTGCTATCAATTCTGTCATCTTCCACACTACTTTCCGGGGCTTCTTTTGTAGTAAATTTCGGAGGCGGTTCGGTAATTTCCTCGATGATCTCCTCTTCAACTACTAATTTCCGTTTCTGTGTAGACTGGAATTTGACAGATCTGGAAAAGAAGGATAAAATGCCCTTAAAAATCAGTCCTTCTATTTTTATTGTGAAAATATCCATTAAATTTTACGAGCCATTAATATCTTCAAAAAATATATATCGTTCTTTGTTTACATTAACATGAATGTAAAAGGGATTTCCCCAATTATCAACAATGTTCTCATCTATTCAACGATAACTATATAAGACCGGGTTATGGAAGCAGCAGGCATACATTCAGCAAAGTCATCTCAGACAATATGATACGACACATCTTGGCTGCACTTTTTGTTTGCTGTCTTATTGGCAGTATCTACTGTTCACCAGTGCATCCTGATGAATTACAAGATGGACAAGACCTAGGTGAGTATAATATAACTAGTGTACCCCAACTTTGAGCCCAATGTGTTCGTATTTTGGCAACATATGTAAGATTCAGAGTAGCTCAAAATTTACTCGTTTTTTTTTTTCAATCAAATGACATCTTTAATTTTCTCTTCACATTGAAAATTTCATAGATAAAAAAAATACATTCTAAAGACACTTTTCTATGAAAAATTCAATAGTGCATTAAAAATTATTATTATTTAATTTCGATCTGTAAGATTCTAACAAAAATTGCAATTTTCCATTTCTTAGAAGTCTCTACAACTTACCCCACTCAAACTACGAATTAAATGAAATATTCAATAATGCATTCAGATCATTTTTTTTTTCTAATTATATCATAGGTACCTACATCCAAAGTTTCTAAAGGAGTTATTAAAATGTACGTTATTTCAGGTCATCATTATAGGGTGAAAAGGTTCACATGTGACGTGCTCAGTGTTGAAGCTAAAGGAGTCAAATTAAACCATGCCGCTTGTGGTATCCATTGTTTGATAAGAGGAAGAAGTGGAGGTTACTGTAATGGACAACGTGTCTGCATTTGCCGCTGATATTGTATATTTGACTAAATAGTATTGTTATTAGTTAAAATATATTAATACTGTTCACATTTTTATATCAAAAGAATAAAAGTTTATTGTCCTATGGAAATACATAGTTATATTTACATGAATGAAAAGTTTTCCAGTTAAATTTTGAATCAGTTCACAATATCTAATATTTTTCATTTATGTGACGTGCTAAGTGTTGAAGCCAAACGTATCAAATTGAACCATGCGGCTTGTGGTATTATTCGTTTCAAAAAGGAAGAAATTGATGTTCAGGTAATGGAGAAGGTTATTGCGTTTGCCGTTGATATTTTCTTGTCGTATTTACGTTTTATATTATTTATTTATTATGTATATCGATAATATATATTTGATTAGACTGTTTGCACTGAATATTATTACACTTAAATTGAGAAGCTTCAAGATCAGAAAAAATAATTACAAATAAATTATTTTAATTCTTTAGCAGCTCCAAAACTGGAGCAAAAATAATCGATTTTACTGTTTATTACTAACAGACTCAGATTCAAAATCCGCCGACCAGTAAAAATTATAATAGATCAAACAAAAATTAAGAAAACTTCAATGATTACAAATAATTAATACCTAATAGCCGATAGTCTACTTTATCTTTTACGAGCATACCAAACAGATCGTAAATTTTACTGAAATATAAAATAACATTTGAGTTTTCTTTGCACTAGATTTGAAAGTGATAATTAACTCTAAAATCTATATGAACTCTTCGAAGCATCACCTAAAGATTCCATTTTTTACCTCAATTTGAAATCACCATGTAGATACGTACGTCTATGTTATCTGTCAGCCGGAAACAAAAGTGATCTCCTTATCACATCGGACAAATAAATTCAAAAGGTCAAGAAATCATAATAATATATATCTTCGATGAAATTTAATAAATAAAGAACATGTAAAATGTAATTCCCCTATCCCATTCTCTGCCAAATCTTTGTTAGCTGCTCCATTCGAAAGATTTGATATGATACGTGTTTCTTTTTGATAATAATAATAATTTATTCAGGCTAAAATACAAATCTAGATTAAAAATAGTATGCTAATAGGTTGTCTGACTTATTATGAGCCCTACAAATCCCTAACCAGATGCAAATAGCATCTGTGTGTAGACCTGAACTCAATAATAATTTAAAATCTACAACATTAACATCATCTAAATATACATACTAATACAATACAAATAATAAAAGGAAAATGCCCTCTAGGAAAGTTTATTTTTTTAGATGATTATCTAATCTATTGTAGATAAGTTTGGATCAATATAAACTTGTTTTTTGACCAATATTTAATTTAGTTTTATTTACTGCAAGCGATTTATGTCTAAAACATACAGATGCTTCAGCAATTGTATACATACTTTTGCCGTATAATACAATAATTATTTATTAGTGCTTCCAAAATATATTTTTGATTGATATTCAACAAACGTTTCTCACTAAAAAGGTCGTTTTGCTTATTAAACGTTGAAATTTTTATAGCACGCTTTTGTATTCTGGCCACCGGCCATAATATTTGAATAAGCTGAACCCGAATAAATAACCCCTTAAAATAGGACGCTACAGAACAAAGCATGGTATAATTTTAATAAATCATTTTTGTCAAGAATATATCTCATTCTATCTATAGAAAACAAAAATATAGTATCTTACTTTTTTAACAATACCAAAAATATTTTGCTTCAAATGCCAATTTTCATCCAGTATAACACCAAGGTATTTAACTCCATTAACTCTTTTTATTTTATCACATTTACAATTTAAATTATTACAACAAAAAATCACTATTGTCAGCAATATCGTGACTTATTTTTATAATAATAGACAATTAAAAATACCGCCATGGTAGATTTTAAAAAAAAACATAATAATACCCTCGGCAATACCTAATAAAATTTATTTAACTGGTGAAAATCCCCTGATATTCAGTTCATTATTATGTTAATTTAAATATACACTCAAAGTAGCAAAGTACCATAAAATGGTATATAAAATGTTATTCCCCATAAGAAATTCCATTTTTTAACATATAAAAGAGCAACTCAAATAAAGCTTGCAATAAAAGTATTTTCTTTCTATACAAAGAGCAAAATAATACAGTAAGGATTAGGTTTCACCTTCTCATTAACTTAGTAGTATGCTATATCAGTATCGAAGAAATGTATAATTTATCAATCTTCAAACCCAAAAACTTCTTCAACCCCAAGAAGATGTAGATAACAATATTTGCAAATGTAACTGAACCCTAATAATTGATATGAATCAATAATCAATATCTAGTCATGATATTCACTTTTGAAATTCTTAGTGTTCAGGCCAAAGCTGGCACTCAACGATGGCACTTGTGTGGGGCATTTTCTACAGATCTAGTGATTATTGTGTTTGTGTAAAATTGTTATTGTGTAACATTAATTCTAAATTACATATCACCTTTAAAAAACCTTTACTCACTTGATAAATTCCTCATCCATCTGCTGCATTCTCTCCTCCCGTTCCCGTTCCGATATTGTATTATCATATACACTTAACATTGTATCATAATCAACAACTTGCTGTCTCCTATTCAAGTCCTTCAGTTCCTCCAAAGATTCCAACAATTCGATTTCATTTTTAGATTGCTTGGTCCTATTCTCCAACAATTTCATGGGATTGCTGGCTTCCTCTTCTTTCGCTTCCTCCTCTTCCCGAACTGCTTGCTCTTCAGCCAGTTTCAATGCCATGAAATTTCGTGTAGCACCAGCTTCAATTTCATAATCTGTGTTACGAGGGTCTGTTTTGAAGGAGATTTCTTGCAAACATCTAGTACACTGAAAATAATACATAGTTGTATATCTCCATATTTGTACAAGTTATTTCTTCTCACTTTAATATAGAATCTATATATCCGAATGCCCAAATAATCCTGATTTTCAACATCTTCTTTGCGAGCGTTGAACTTTTTTCCTTTGTAAATGTATTCACCACAAGTAGCACATCTCATATTAAAAGGAGCCATCAATCTTACAGTATACTGACGATTTTTAGGCAATTTCATACGAGGAATCTTGGCTGGATCGAAATCCGGGGGATAGTATTTCTGAAAAAGTTGATAGTAGTAAATATTATTCCACTTAACTTGAACATATGTAAATTTGTACTTACATTCAGAACTTTTCTTTCAGACATTTTGAAGTTACTTGTCTCCTTGGTTCAAATGAATTATAATATTATATCTTAAAATATTACGAAAGTTATAATAACCTACAGAATTACGTTTATTGCTACTTGTTTACCAAATAATAACTGATTTCACTTGTATTTCTGCTGCTTAACCTCAACCTCAAACTGTATCTGACATTTGACTTTGAAATTTTGACGTACAGGTTGACCAACAGAATGAGAAATAATGGGGCACGGGGCACGTTCTTCTTGACTATTCATACCAAGGAGGATAAAAGGGTATGGAGGTGGCATTGGTTTAGAGTGCAAAGCGCGGCATTGAAGCCACCTGGAGTATAGGCAACCCGCGAAGTATGAACATCATACGCGCGAATGCATGCTGCACTTGCACTCATTAAAGTTAAAAATAGAGATGGTTTGCTTTATCCTTCCGCTGATTTCGTTATAATCTGCTTTATAATTGATAAGTTCATACGTCAAGCCTTAGTAAAAGTGGTGGAAAGACTTAAACAAGACAATATACGGCAATGTATTTGTCCAATATGGTTTTGCAATATTTTTCAAATTTTAATATTTTTGAAATCCTCAAAGACCACGTTTTCGATCAACCTCCCTTAGATAATCATTTATTTTTGTTAATAAGGACAATTGCGACAACATATGTAGATATAAGATTTCATTTTCTTGCAATAAATGTTATAGATATATCTGAAACTACGAGGCAGTTTTAAAATAAGTTAGTTTTGTTTAAAGCACATTAATGTGTATTTTAATCTGTTTTTTATGTTGTACAATCATGTGAGTTTCTTTTTTTTGTGGATTTAGGTAGTAATTAATTTTATAAGCATTTTATATAAAATGTATATTATAATATTGTAGGTACTCTAGACGATGATAAATAAACGCTATAACTTTTTATGTGATTTTTCTTCCTTATAGCAAGCAAAAAATCAGAACATCTGTAAAACTGATGATTTTCTCGTAAATTCCCTTTATTACTGTGCTCATCGGTGTTCATACTTGACGGATTGCCTAGATTCCGCACGGCTTCACATTATACCTTAAGTACTCCCTTCCTATCTTCTATCCTCCTTGTTACATACAAGTACAAGAAAGGAAAGTCATTTGAAGTGGTTATCTCTGGAATTACTATCTACATGATAATTGCGTCCTTGGGCCACGTCCTCAGCAATTTTTGACCCCTCCAACCGATCATGAAAGCTCAACGTTTGAAAATGGCGGGATCCAACTTTAACGATTACTCGTATACGACAGGAGATGCTGCTCTATATAGACGCCATGAAACTCAAATGAAGCCGATTTTTCGTCTGCCGACATTAGTTTCATGCTTGCCTATTTTTTGATGAAAACGACGTTTTTTTTTATCTCAAGACAATGGTAAAATGCGAGGCTCTTGGATGCAAGAGTCGCTGTCGAGAAAAGAATATGGTGTTACGTTTTACGTCCATTGGCGGCCATTGATTTATCCTCATTTGGCTTCACTTGCTCTCCTAAGGCGATGTCTCCTTAGTAATTCGATGCTCTAGTAATCAGTAATCAAAAATTTGACGTCTTTAATATGACAGCTATCAGTGAAACATAACCTACCTTCTGTTTCTGGTACTTTCCAATTATATTATGGATATCTATCGTTTCGTTTATCACATAATCTTTTTCATTATAAATATATTGAATAGAAAAATGGTGTCTCTTCTTCCATTGTCAATTCCTCTAATATGTGTAATTGTCGAAGAATTAAATTGTTTCAAATCGTTTGACAAATGAGCTAAGCGGTACCTCAGTAACCAGTCGTGTTCACAAGATGGAGGTACGTTACTAACATAGATAAGTGATTGTCGCATGTATACCGAGTTACTAAGCGATTGGTAATCTTCACTGCTGTGGACACGACTAATTAAAATTCTGCTAATAGTTTTAATCCGACGCCTGTCTTCAAATTTAAAATCAAAGAAATATTTATCCCACTTCTCACCATAACAAAAGCTAGATAGTTCGTAGTTCGTTTTAGCATTTGTAGATGGCCTTATGAGTAAGTGTTTAGTCTGATTTTATTTTTAGACGTGATCACACCTCATAGTAATAGTATAGTCCCTAGATGAAATAGTAAATTGGTATAGTATAGACAAAGATTAAACAATCTATCTATGGTATAGATATTCCGTACTTCTTCGCGACATAAACTGAAATTTGAAAACTCTTAAAGATTTCTATATTCTTTCCAAATCAGTTTCGTTGTTAGTTTCAGATACTGTTGTCTTAATATATAAACGTACCTAACTGAAATACTTATAGGTACCTACAACTCTTCTTATAGTGGAATCTGTTACATCTGTATCTAAATTATAGAGAAATTAAATAACCCATTCGTACTTTTATTGCCAAAACAAGGGGCCTCTTCTTCTTTCGGTGCTGGCAATCTCCCCGACTTAACGAGGTTGCGTTGCCAAGCTTCTGCCACTCGATTTATGTTTAGCATAGAATAATTCAGTTGCCATTACATAGGTATCCGCATTCTAAATGAAATAAATTAAATATTTTACTGTCATTATAAAATTTTCTTGCTGCACCGCTTTTTCTTCTTCATGAGCTCGTCGTAATAGCAATGGATACGAACTACAATATAGAATACACAATACTGTATGTATCCTGTTCTACAAGCAGAAGTGGCTGAAATAACGTCCCATGATAAGTTGTCAATTTGGTATGTTGGGCAGTAATTCAGTCTATTGTTGTATTTAAGCTTCCTTCGTCCATACTACATAAGGATGCGCAGCGTGATTTTGCGCAACACACCGAAATGACATACAATAACCCAATGTTTTTTGTGCTACTCCCACTACTCGTGTTACTAGTCCTCCCTATATTTGTTCATGGCACTTTGTTAGAGCGCTGTATAGATGAGTATTATCGCCGCCGCCATTGTGTGTCCTGGTGATCACGTCAGTGGTATAGGTTGGGTTATACACCACTGAGGTGACAGCCAGGACACACAATGGCAGACGACGATAATAGTGCTCTTGTTAGAGATCAAAATTTACATTTTAATTGAGGTTATATGCTAATGTCAAGCTGCAGCTGACAAGTCGTATACATCTCTCTTCTCTGACAAGGACAAGTGACAAGGCCAATATGATTTTATTTATTAAACAGTGAACGTATGATTTTCTATTCAAGCAAGACTTGAATAGTTGAATTGAATCTGAGGTACTGAAGAGGCGCTTAAGACTATTGTTATCGGCATAATCTGACATAATATTGTCGCGTAAAACACTTGAACCACCGGCTAGCATTCTTACAAATAAATAGACATTATCTTGTTCAATGATTCGTTCTAGTTTTTTGTAGTATAAAATCATTTTGTCTGAATTAACTGTGATATTGATGTGAAATACTATTTTATTTATTGCTTGATATCCTGGAAAATTTCCGTCACTGCACAAAACAATGGCAACGTTGCACTCGGGCGTCCGTTCGTTCATCGGCAGCATTCTACAAGTCTTGTGGCCTTGTCACGTTCCGTGGGAAAAGACGGCGGCGCTCCCACTCCCGCTGCTGCACCACCAACGGCGGCAATTTTGCTATGGCTGGGGCTGGGGACCTCGAGAACACACACACACATCATATGATTTCGATTTCAGTCGGCGATAATTACTTATACATAGTTAATACAATCAGCTGTTTCAGCGAAGATACTTTGTGGTCATTGTGTCTAGAACATTTTCAATAGTTCTGGAAACAAGTGCTCTTGTAACATGGCAAAAAGGATGGATTTTAAAACAAATCCGAATAATTCTTAGTGTAGATTTATATTAATATTTATTTATTCACTTGACAGTTGACGTATTGAAACCTGCAGGGGTAGATAACTCTACCGATCCGCAAATCTGAAAAAAGAAAGAAAATATAAACTATGAAAATATACCTATATATATATAAGAAAACAAAACTCTTGAAGTAAAATTAACTAAATAGTCAGTTAATAAATTGTTTATTTATAGAAGAAATAATAACGGCCCTAAAATTGTACCTTGTGGGACACCCGTTCTTATTTTACTAAAATCACTGATTGTACTATTGATTTTGACACGCTATTATTTATAATTTAAGTAGCTTGAAATAAGTCTGTCTGTAAGAATCGAGATATCCCAACCAAATTTTGCACTCGTGTGAATCATATCTAAAAGTAAAATTACTGTTATACTTTCAGCTTTCAGTGCCCGTGAGACCGCTATATGGTGGTCTCCACCTGAAACTCTATTGTATATTTCTGAACTCTATGGCTGGATTTTGATTGTCTTTCTACCATGTAGGTATGTAGAATGATCTGGTAGTGGCTGTAAGTGTGAATGGGCCTCTAGGTGAAGGGTTCCATACCTGTAATACCAAAAGAAGTATCTCTGAGGTGTATTGGGGAATTCTCGTGGATTTTTCGCTATGTTTGAGTTTAGTATGTTACTGGACTGTTTTCTAAGAGTCTGTCAGTGTAACTGGGATTTGATGGTGGAGGGTTCCATACCGGAAAAGTCCTAAGGCATATGTAGGAGACATTCTCATGATATTCTCTCTTGGTGCGAGTATCTGGATGGATCTGGGTTGGTATTCGGACTGGTTCTACATACAATTAGGACTCTGAGGTAGAAGGGTTCCATACTCAAGATTTTTTATGACTTTATGTTAATGTACCACAATCTACTATAGTGTTTGCCGGAGAAGTGCCGTGTAAAATAGCTAGTTTATTTATAGAATCATGTCTGTGATCTATTATATATGATTTTTTCGAAAATTTTGGATAAGTTTGATATGCGTGATATTGATCTATAATTTGAGATATAATAATAATAATAATAAATATACTTTATTGTCCAAATATGAGAATCTTGTTACCGAAACTTCATACTTACAAGTATAAATAAAATATATCAAATATTGGATGAAATACACAGAAATACAAGTTTAAGATATAAAATAAATAAATAAAATAATCAATAGATACAAATATTCTATAATCAGATTATCATCAAAAAATTCCGGTAAATTATAATAAGGCCTCTTACAAAGTAGATTTTTTATGTTTCTTTTTTTTTCAAAGAATCTCTACATCTACATTTGAATCTTTGACTTCGATTGACGAGTAATTAGATTGCAAGCTTTATTGAATGGAAATTATTTTTATTGTCAAGTAATGATAATCAGAAGAGTGTCTTCCAAATTCCAATGTACCGACTAAAATAACAACGGAAGTGGTACGGCTTATGTTAAATATTCATGGGAATGGCAAACATTTCGCGTAAATATCTTTGTGACATATAGCAAGATACCATTTGGACTAACTGCATAGAACTATTAAAAATAATTTGATGTAATAATAGACTTGAATGTTTCATAAGTTTGTTGAAAATATTATAGATAGTATTCTGTAAATTTTGATAATAGCAGATAAAGATTAGATATATGAAGTTTTCCTATATATTATTAATTAGTTAATTTTATAATATTTTTTATGTTATTGCTGCTGTTCGCATGTTTTGCATAGTACGTAAACCTGCTGCGATTTTGATAATTGTTAATTCATTTGAAAAAAGAGAGTTGAGAAATGGTCCCATTTTTAGAAAAACTCAAATCCCAAATCTCTTTTCCTCTAAAAACCGCCGCCAAAGGTGGTAAATGGTGAAATTTTTCACGAAAATTGAAAATCTGAGACGGCAGAATTAAAGAAAACATCATATCCGGACACGTTTAAGCTGAACATTTTCTCAAAAGAGTTACGGTTTTCGAGTTACAGCAAAGTCTGAAATATGTGTATTTCCATCGCGATGAGATCTCTGAAAATTAAAAAGTAGATGCAAAGAATATACATGGGTAATAGGATAAGTACAATCTTCTTTCTTATTAGTATCAGTGAACGTTCAATGATTTTCATGACTAATGTTAGGTACACTCGAAAGTGTGAAATTAATATTTTTTACAAAGAAATGGACTGACGTTGTTAGTTGGTGCACTGAAAAATACAAAGTAATATTAATTCTATTGGTGGTGGTACTTTAAAAGTTGGTGCCAAAAGACTTCTAACTACATTGCACAACTTCAAAAGTATCAGCCCCAATAGAATTAACATTATTTTGTATTCTTCAGGGCACCAACTGAATAAAGTCGGTCCAATTTTTGATAAAAAATTATAGTAGATGATTTAATATTAAAGT
Source organism: Crioceris asparagi (assembly GCA_958507055.1). NCBI lineage: Eukaryota > Metazoa > Arthropoda > Insecta > Coleoptera > Chrysomelidae > Crioceris > Crioceris asparagi. The sequence goes on from OY293829.1 coordinate 3,175,405, forward strand.
CAGAAATTTATTGAAGTGAATTTTGTTGTTTTTACATTGACCATTAGACCTGCGTTGCTAAGGAAACCTTTAAAGTAATCAAATATCGTTCAATTCAATTCTCTGATATGATTGAAAAATTACGAACTTTGTAGTTGTTTGTTTGTAGATTTAGTAGAAGCAGCGAAATTAGCATCACAAAAATGCAATTGGATCAACATAGAAACTAGAATTATTTATTTTAAAACTGAATGTTTCATTTGCTTCTCTATCAGCCTTTTAGCTGTTATTTTGAAAAAAGCAATATACTAGTCCAGTAAGAAGGAAACTTGAAGCCATATTTTAACTCTACCTTTTATATAGTTCATGAGATATAGCCGCACACAGACAGACGGATTTAGTATTTGTTGTTATAAATAATAGAGAAATACATATTTGGTGAAAATATCAAGTGTGTCTACCTAATACGGTTCATAAGATAGAGCCTGCTGACAGGCCATTTTCACGGTTGTTATGGAAACCAAAAAAATCACAGAGCCGAAAAATCACAGAGCCGAAAAGTGTAACTCCTCCGTTTGGAAAATCGTTCAACAAATATCTTTGGTCAAATGATCTTTATGGATTGTTTCAATCTCATGTAATTGTAACACCTTGTTTTAAATTTACTTAGGGTTGAATTTTTGGATACTTTTTTTTTCGTAAATCTCTATCCTTTCAAGTACCATATCTTCTAGGTTTCATATTTATCTCCGATTGTTAAGGCTGTGCATTGTCTTTCAGTCAATTACAGTACCGTTTTATATGTTGAGATAGTTTTTAGAGGATATGGTAACAACAGGTATCAAACATAATCTATATTTTTGAATCTCTCAAAAATCAGAAGCAATACCAATAATATACAGTCGACTTTCGATAATTTTAAACCCAATGAACTAGAGAAAAAAGTGCAAATTAGTTACCTACAGCTGTATTCATAATCCAATCTTAGTTCAGTATTAGCTAGTACCGTACTAAAATAAGACACAAAACACTAAAACTGACATGTGAGTCATAACCCTAAAACCTAATTTAAGGTTAGGTTAGTTAGATTGTAGCACAGTCCTCTCATTTACGACCGTGGATTGAAGTTTCTGTCAGTCCTAAGTTTCGATTATGAAGGCCTTTTGTGCCGAGTATCAAATTTGGCTAACTTTTTTTCCTCTTACCTACGTATAAAAACTGACACTTGATATAGTAAGTTTGCAAGTCTAGAAGCTGTACTTTATTTATCAAGAAGCACTTGCCAAATAATGTTTTATGTGATTAATAATTTTACAGGCAATAACCGTAGGGCAGGATATCAAAAAATCTTGAATAGATAAAAATAAACATCTTGATGTTACTCTATTCAGCATTATTCTTCTTATCTGCTGATATTCTTTTGTTATTGTTCTTCAGATATATTTATATCGATATTCTATAAATAACATGGAATTACGGAATTGCAAAGCACACAATTGATCGACAATTAGCGACAACATTCCTATCAGTCAGTCGCGAAAAGACCCTTTTCCTTTTCTCTCTTGCTTGGAATCGATAAAGGCACTACTATAGACTATAAGCTATACCTATATATAAATATATATATATATATATATATATATATATATATATATATATATCGTGTGTGTTGGAAGACCATTGCGTCGAAAGGGGATCGCGGCTTGTAGGTACACGAAAGCGATCCTGGCAGCCGATAATAAATTGCCCACATACCGATCGAGATACTGAAATCCCGGGTAATTATGTACTATTCCCAAATAAGGCAAAGGCCATCATCCACACACATGCCGTCGTTCCATCTTCTAAGTCACAGGACACCAAACGTGTTTCTGCAATATATTGTAGCCATTCAGATCAATCCTTCTGATCTTCTATTGTATATTATTTATTTATTATCTTCTTGAAAGCACAAAACGATTTGATTGAAAGAAAATAATATTATGTGATCTGTTGAGAACTGTTGTAACTGTCCCTCAATTTGTGGAGCCCGGGTACGGGTTAGAATCTCTGGCACTCGCATATATTGCATTCTCCTCATCTCGTAAGACAATGGAAAGCCATCGAGAGTTGTTATATTTCCCTAGCACAGTTTTCCTGGAAGAGTATTATGATTTAAGATTCATTTTTTGGTACGTATCGGTGATTTGAAATTCAACAAGTTAAACTGTAGATCCCCTTGTCTGTGGCAATAATTTCAAGGCTAATAAGTCGCCAACACATTCTCGGGTAAGAGTACGGTAACAAGAAGGATTATAGTACGATCAACAAAAGAAACTGCAAACATTCCTGATAGCAGCTGGGCCAAGTGTGTTTCCCATATTATAAAGGTGGAAAAGTCATATATGGATTTAGAAAAAAATCCCAAAGAAAAGTTTATTATCAATTTGGATGACGACAGTGAAATTGAAAGAAAGATCTTCGTGAGTAATTTTGTTCATAATGCAAAAAACAGAAACAGCTTCACTAATAGCGAACTAAAATTTGATACTTCTCTCTTGTTATGTTATGTTAATGAATCACCGTTCATATTTTCGGACACTACCTACTGATAGGTTTCTCAAAAAAAAAAACTCTCCACCTTTTTTCTTTTCTTTTATCATTGTTCCATAAATTGAACGTAACTAAATCTGCCATTATTTCTGGGAAACCTTATGTCGCACTTGATGTAAATATAAGAATAATAAGAACACTTGAACTTGTTACCTTCGGCATACCAGCTAGGTTAGTGGTGCGTTTAAATCATAAAACGAAATGCAATATTATTTCTCCGTACATTATAAGAGAAACGTGGGTGGCAGACTGAATTGCACAAAAAAATAAATAAATACAGGGTGGTCATCATGGAGTTTGATATCTTTAATTTTGAATAGAAGTTAAACATTTAAAGTTGAGTTTGACATTTTATATTAGATTTGAACTATGCAGGGTATTACAAGGTCACAGTATACCAAAGTGTTTTTTTAATGCAATGCCTTATACAGGGTGACCCCACTGGTTTCGTATCAAGATTTGATATTGTGCCCCCCATTTTTGGTACATGTGTCACTGAATTTTATAGGTGTAACGCACCCATTTTTTTGACCGACTTAAAAAAATAGAGAAGTTATAAAATTCGGTTGTATGTTTGCTTTTTTGTATAGTAAACGTACTTCGATTTAGACGATTTTAGTTTCATTTGGAAGAGGAGATTTGAGAAATAGTCCTGTATTGAGAAAAATCAAATCCAAAATCTCCTTCCCTCCAAAAACCGCCCCCAAAGGGGGTGAAGGGGGTAATTTTTCTCGAAAAATTCGCCAGATTTAATGAAAATTCCATATAGGGAAATATTTAAATTGGACACTTTTAAGAATAATCATAGGTTTCCGCATTACAGTCGGAGATATCTGTTTCAGCTATATGGAAGGGGCAATTTTTTCGGTCCATGTAAGGTGTTCTATTCTGTGGAATTTACGAGAGTATAGGTTGATCACCGTGTATTAAATATTGTTATATAAGAAGATAATTTTATTGGTATTTCATTGCTTCATTGCTATCTAATCAATTAGAAGTTTCCAAGCAATACTGAGAAGCCATGGTAAGTAGCTTATTTTACTACACTTATATACTGAAATAGAATAATAAAGATAAAAATTAAAATTAAAACACTATAATGAATTTCCACTAATATATTGTTTAAATATGACAACTGTTTGGCCACACTGTGCCTTTGTCAAATGTGAGTATTAAATAAATTCTAAGAATGTAAGTGCCTACTTAAATAATAAGGATAGTTAACATAAATATAAATGACTAACATTATAAACTGATTAGGTAACAACAGCAAGGGGCTGTAAAAACCATAAATCTGATTATTGAGGAGATAATTTATAATGAATCAAATAAATTTCATTGTAATTCTTTCTTTTCAGTTTGTAAGACTTTGAAATTTCTGCTAGTTAACTTCTACCGCTTGCTGCCTTTAGTAATACCATTCCATGAGGTAATATACTAAACCTAAACCTACCTCCACCACATATTATAGTCCAAGTGAACGCCAGATCTGTCAGTCACAGATTACAGCAAGGATCTACACCGATAAGTCAAAAACACGGTAAGGTCTACAAAGAGTTATATAAAGAAATAAAGGCCGATCTAATATTGGGAATGCCAACGGATAAAATGGTCCCACAATATAATTTCAAAAAAGAATATGCAGTAGTCGTACCAGAAGGGAAAGTTTCGATAACAGGACCGCCCTTGAAGACAAGTCTCAGCTGGTACACTGACGGCTCTAAAACCAACCCATATCCATATCCATCAATGGATCAAGAACCAGGCATCGCTACTCTGGCAGGAAAGTACAGGACAGAGACAAGCCAAATTATTCCTTAAAAGCCCCTTAACCAAAATGTCCCGCGAAATACTAAATCAAACTCGGAAAACGACAAGGATATTGGGAGGGTTGCTGGCAGAACACTGTAGGCTTAGGAAGCATTTGAACAATTTGGGTCTGGACGAGGACGACCTATGTGGGTTCTGTCAGGTGGAGGAGGAAACCGCAGTTCACATACTCTGCAAATGGGAAGCCCTGGTAAGAGTGCAGTTTCAATTATTCGGGGAAGAGAAACCGAAGGCAGTGAGCTACTTGAAGGAATCGCTATCTAGACTATTAAGTCTGCTACAAAGGATAAATCTAAATACTGAACTATAAGTCAATGGAGAACCAAAGAAGAGCAAAACTGGTCGCATTGGGCTGGGACGCGCAGCCGCAAGTCGAATTTGATATAATTAATAACAAAAACCATAAAAATCTAAGATGTACCTAGATCCTAGTACCATTTGCAAAGGTATTTTGCAGCTATAGAATCAAATTCATCAAATAAATTCTGTACAATTTTGATATCCTTTCAATAATTTACCTACCCATTGATAACGTTATCAACTTAAACTGAAACCATTTCGTATAACTATATTATGTAATAGCAGAACTCGCACTTATAGGAGCGCCACCAAATTATGCATTAACATTGATAATTAGTATTTAATTACATTGGTGCATAACAACGCTGATATATACCTACCTATATATTCTATATAATCAGAGCTATTGCACCAAGTGGGATGAGTCAATGTTTTTTCTGTTGAAGCAACATAATAATATATATACTAGCAATAATGATGGTAATTTTTTGTAGACCATAGGCGCTATTTGTTTAGCCTGTTTATTTATTGCTCACACACATATTTCCGGTCGTTTGGAACGTTAAATATAGTTGTATATGTATATTTATAGTGAGTAGTTGTCGTGTTATGGAGAACTGAGAGGAATTCATCATTGCCATTTAGATTGAAATTGTCTCGTTTGTTATGAGCGCCGCGGTCAAGGTCACCGCTCCATCATGATGGGACATGATTAATAATAGTCCAATCAATAGGGCATAAATAAACTGGTAAACTATTATTGAAAGGTAACAATACTGTCTCACTGACATACGGAACGGAACGGGAGAAGTGAAACGCTTATATTACAATAATGACTAAATGTACGCTCGCATTAGAATTTTGTCCAGACTCCTCATCCAGCAAATGCTGCTGATATTAATGGAAATTTTTAAAAAGATTTATTAGTTAGCTGTACTTTCCCTAAAAAGGTTGTTTACTACGCCCTAGACCTCAACGAACGGGCTGTAGGATTATAGGGAGGCGGGAAGCTGGAATTTCAATTCACAAAAATAGCAAAAGGATTAGTACAATGCATCCATGGTATTTCAACCTTAAACAGATATGACCACAGAGCAAATGCAACAAAGTTTTAAAGGTACCTACATACAGGACAGGTCGTGCATCCCAGGAACTACAGATTGGTTTTCAACGATTTTCTCTACGATTAAATTATCATAGGACCAGTTCTTTTAGCTTGTAGTATTATCTATCGTCCCTATACCTTGCCTATGACTTAAAGATTTAGGGGGTGAGGTTGCATTTATGTCAAGAATGTGTCCAGTGGAAGGAGGAATAGAATTGAATTGTGTTCAGTGACGAATCTCGATTTTGTCTATAAGTCCATGATGGATGAAGAAGAGTTGGTGGACGACAAGGTGAAAGGCGGGAAATTTAATTTTACTTAGAATGTGAGACACCGCTTAAAGAAGAGGAATAACTAGAATCTTATTTCATCTGGAAAAAGGTCTCCGTTATAATTCCTTGAAAGAAATCTAATAGGATAATGCCGGACTTCATATAGCAGCAGCTACTATCAGATTCCTTCGTTACCATGCATTCATGGCCAGCTAGGTCTCCTGAACTATCACCCATTGGAAACGAAACCATAGCAGGTAAAATGTTGAGTCATCTTCCAGGAATAATATTGGATTTGTATCGCCTAAGACGTTTTATCTTTTTTGATGAACGTTGAATGATTTTGATAACTCATGTTACACTTAAAAGTGTGAAATAAACATTTTTTCCAAAAAAATGTACGACATTATTAGATGGTACACTGAAAAATACAAAATAAAATTAATTCTATTGGTGCTGGTACTTGTGAAGTTGGTGACAATAGTTTTCAATCAGTACCAGCACCAACAGAATTAATATTATTTTGTATTTTTTAGTGCAACATCGGTCCAATTTTTTGTAAATAAATATTTATTATCTTTTAAAACAATACGGCATTTACGTATTACATTTTTTCTCTATTGTTTTATTATCGTCCATAAAGTTAATTGTGTCTCTTAATAATAGATAAAGCGGTCTGGAATCAGAATAATACTCAAAGTTATGTCTATTCATAGAACAAAATTTGTCATTATTTGGCATATTCTCGTATAAAGTTCCAATTGATCAAAATCTTTTTCAAAATGTTGTTGGTGACACTGAATGATAACATCATCTCTGAAGAATCCTTGAGAGAATTGCCGGGTTATTTGCGCAATTTGGTTTTGACCTACATGGGGATTCTCAATATCAGACGCAATCACTGCAAATTTAGTTTTTTTTCCTTTTCTGTTACGAGTTTCCTTTTAGTCGGCTAGTTATATAGCTATTAAACTCTCCCCGTGTTTGTCTAAATTAAAATAGCATTCTTTCGAAAACGTCTTTATTTGGATCTTTAATAAGCATAAAGTCGCAAAGCCAGAAAACAATTCTGCAGACATTCTACAAGAATAAAAAGAAACTGAGTCTGCGTCGGACCAGACGGTGGAAGTTATACTTGTTAGGCTATTCACACACAATTCTAATAAAATTTCAATGCGCCTCGTAACGTATGATAAACTAGTTATGCAAGCATAGAGAGGAAAACTACCGGAGACAATCTTGTAATCACACACAGACAGACAGGCAGCTGAAAATCAATCCCGTAGGAGGTATTACCCTTTGGTATTTGTTTACCAAGTTTGGTGTTACCAACACCCCAACCCAACGAGCCCAAAGAAGTATAACTTCAATAATATCGATTCTTTTAAATAGGTTCTAATGTTCTATTATTGATGCAATCATAGCTGAGTGCGTAATGGAACTGACTTACCATTTTATATAACGGGATTCGAATTCAGGTAACATCTATAAGTATTTTTTCAATAAAAATTTTTTCAAGCAGACCTTTGCCGGAAAGTTACACGAAACTACCTCTACAACTAATTTGCAGGCAAACGAAAACTCATTGAGCCATTTATACAAACTGAATATAGCAAATAGAAAACAAAATTATTTCTTCGAGGCCATAATTATAAGCCAGCAACTCTTTTTATGAAGAAGGAACTGACTGAACTACAGCAGATACTAGCGGGAGGAGAACTGTAGACTGCCAAGGAAGCTAGGGATTCAGGAAAGCAAAGTCTTTGTGGCGAGATACCATGAACAAAGAGTGCAGTAAGGAACCACTAAGCTTAAGCAGATGGCAACTCAGGGCTGTGGTAGAACTGGTAACAGGACATGGCAACCTGAGGGGTTTTCAACTTAAAATCGGGAAAAGTGCATCATTAAGATGTGCGAGATATAACTGCGAGGAAACACGCCAGTAGACAGAACTGGTTTGGAAAAACGATAACAACACCGAGGGAAGTTAAACTGCAGAGCATTGAATGGATGTTCTGATACTGTAAATAAGGATGAATATCATAGTTAAGCTACTCTGAGGCGTGGAAGGAAATAAGACACAAATGGCTAAGTGCGGTGAACCAGAAAATCCTTCCGACGAAATTAAATATAATATTTTCATTTCAATGGATTTAGTCATTAATTAGCTGCAGTATGTTGTGAGTTTGTCATTGAAATCAATTAATAAAATTAATTGTTCAGATCGATCATATCGGCCGTAAATGCCAATTCATGAAAACTCACCACATCAACTTGCGGATACCATTTAATATACCGCGAACCAGATGTTACACCATGATATGCCTGCTTACCTGTACCTTTTTCTACCAGATTTTTACGCATTGATATTCCTCTTCTCTTCTTATGTATAACTAGTATTTCGTGTTTATTTATACATTTTTTTCGAGGTCCTGCTTATAGCACACATAATATATCTACCAGTCTATATAAATTAATTAAATAAATTGCCACAGCTATTCTGATAAATAATTCAGGTGACGAGATTATCTCTTTAAATATGGAAATATAATATAGTGGGGATATGAACCATTGATAAAACTATAGACATTTTAACAGATATAAGATTTTTGAATTAGAATCCTTGATAATATTTGTAATTTCTTTAATCTTTTCAATAAGTGAAAGTGAAGGATAAATTCGAGAAGACAATCAAATATTTTTTATGAACTTTAATCCTTTTAGCCCAAGAGTATTGCGGTGTAGTGATGCACTCAATGAATGATGAATTCAACATATAGGATGCGAAAATCCAATCTTTTCATTGACCGCCAAATTCTTTCAAAAACACCTGGGTCGTTTCTTATTGAGTTACACCCAGCAATTATACGGTTTCTTAAATATTTCACATTTTCTACTGGAGTAGAATAATGACTTTGGATGGCTCCACAGAAACTAATCTAGGGTGTTTAAATCCGGTGATCTAGCAGGTCATTACTTAGGTCCACTTCGAAATTGTTTCTCGCCCTGTCTGTTCGAAAGCGAGCGGTTTTTCAAAAATCTTCATTGGACAAAATATTCATACAATAGTCCCGAGAACTTTTGGATACTTTCCTTAAATTTTGGTGAAAGAAGTAGAAAATTGAATTCAGAAATGGATAGATAGTTTTTGGTTGGAGATCATTTAGTAAAAAAAATGTCTTAGCAATTAGGAGTGGCTGAAATATTATATTATTTTGTAGGTGTAAGTGCGTATTACAATGTGTAATAGATAATTTTGAAATTGGGGTTTCGGTACCACAGTTGGCTAAGGTCGGCTATTTTGGACCAGTTTTCAAATTTTCGTTCATAACTTTCAAAAACCTCGGCCAAACATTCTTGATTATTTATCTATGATATGTTTGTGATCTGACAAACAACCATCTTTTGTAAACAATTATTATAACAATAAATCCTTGCAAGAGGTACAATGGTGGAAACGGGTTTCCTATATTGTACCAAATTGTACCAGGTACCATTTTCTATATCAACGTTATGTAGCTAATAGATACTAGTTTGATAATTAATGTAAGCTGTACTACTATTGGTATTTTTATTATGACATAGAATACGTCACAAAACGTATAATAGTTATATAGTTGGATATCGGTGTATAAACGGTAATACCGACCATTTTTTCCCGCCAAAATATTCTTAACATTGAGAGTGTGTTTTATTTTGTTTCTCTCAGCTAATTGAAATGCAGCTCTACGAACCTTTTATAGGTGGTTGTTCCATAGAACATGCTTTCTAGTGCCAATATGTTGTCTTTTAACTCTCTTTCCTGTTTCACACTGAAAATACCCACTGCATCAACCTACAGCCGTATGGCCTTGATTTGTTCTAACGTTAATCGAATTTAAATGTCTGACGAATATTGGCTTCGGAATTTCGTACATTTTGTACATATCTCATTTAAACAAATGTCACTAGAAGAACCTACAGAGGTACATAGATGGCACTCACGCTTTCAAATTCAAGAAATGTAGAGATGGTACGATTTAGGAAGTGATACAATATACAGTATTGGTGACGTTGCCGTAATTCAAAGAAAGCAAGTTCTCCGATATCTTTGGATAACGTTTCCAAGAGAAACACCGTCAGTTTAATTTTGTAGATATGTTTGTTTGCGTGTTTTAATGAAAATTTGATCTGATTTGGATGATTATGTTTTGTATTTGATGGAGGCAGGAGATGTTCCCATATTGAACTTTTTCAACTTTAATAGGTCCTTCCTTCCACAAACTTTTACATCAAATATCACAATATTGGGGATAATAAAATAAAATATGTAAATAAAAGATAGGTAGATGATATACAGGTCAATGTCATCAATGTTGCTGCTCACGCATGTCAATCCACAAAATGGGTGTTAATATAATTTATTTCTTTTAAATGCCCAACCCCCGCAAGTTAATCTAAACTAGGAAAATACATGTTGCATGCAAGTCGTTTGCGGCTCTAGAAGCCTGTGTATATAAATAGGTTGGTATAGGAGTACTCGATATTCCTGTTTCCTTGAATTTTTTACCGCATATCGGCATCGATGATATACTTAATTTATTTGTGGTTATGAGTGGGCAGAAATGCTAAATAATACAAGATTGCATGTCCGGGAGTCCGTTGGGAATTTTATAGTAATTTGATTCGCACATTATTCAATTGAACTGATGTAAGCTATAACAGTAAATGAAAAAAAAAAAACAAATGAAGTTACAACTTTGTGCTGCAGTGGCCAGCTTAACGTGTTGGTGTTGTTGGATCACCTTGTTCACTATTTACAAAATATACTCATGGAGTAAACGACTTAATTATGAGAAAAGTATTATAAAATAATATTTAATATGTCAGTAATAGAAATAAAATGTGTCAAGTATTTAGAGACTACATATAAGTATTATTTTGCCTGATGATTAAAAAATGAGTAGTGCTTAGTTAAATACATATAATTTAGGTATTTTTGAAATATTGCAGCACCAGAAGTTTTTCCATATTCTTCTTTGTTACGTAGATATATATTCTTATATAAATGTTGAATAAAGGTACATATGCATCTTTTTTGTTTTCTTTATGACCGACTTCAACAAAAAGAGGACGTATACAATTCGGTTGTACATTTGATTTTTTCATGAATGGTGCTCCGATTTAGTAGATTTTGGATTAGTTTGAAAGAGCGCAGCTGAGAAATGGTCCAATATTTATAAAAACTCAAATCCGAATTCTCCATTTCTCAAAAACACAGCTCAATCAATGTCAATAGACTTTGACGTAAATCGCACATGTAATGTCAATCCTCCAATGGTTGGCGATGATTGTTGTAGATTTTACACTAAAAAATCATAGATCATAGGACCATAGCACAGAAAATGCAGGTTAACAATTCACTACATACACATGGTCACAAGCACATACCATAACCCTAAAGTAGGTAAGTAAAAGATTGTTTATTATGAGTCAAATTTCACCCGAGCGAAGCCGGGTTTTCGTCTAGTATAATATTAATTGAATTAATGTTACTTAAGGTGAGTTTATACAGTAAATAAAATAAACTAAGAGACAAATTAAAATTGAAATAAGAATAACCTCAAAAAAGATTGTTTTATACAGATGACGAAAATAAAATAAGAATGAACTAATCAAATCACAGCTTTTTAGACAAAAACTTTTGTGTTGTATGCAAGTTAAGTGTTCTCTGGTGGTTGATCATGGGCATTATCAGTTTCCAAACAAAATAAAATAAAATAAGAAATAGATATGAAAGTTGGTCATCTTTGGTTCTTATTCTTATTTCTTAATTTAGCTTATTTCGTGTATAAACGCTCCCATGGATATGAGCATGTTCAACTTTCTTATTTTATCTTAATTTGTTTCTTATTTTATTTTATTTACTGTATAAACTCTACACTTTTGATGTTGTTGCTAAGCTGCATAATTTCAAAATTACCATTTACAATAGACTGAACAATTAATTCTATGGTTTCATTTTCAATTAGTCAATTATTTGTAATTTATATAGACAATATCTATGTAATAAATACAACTTCTTGACGAGATTCTCCAACATATTAACATCAAGAACACCCTATTCCTCTCATCATCAGAAAGCATCATTGCTGAAGCCTTCCTTGTACTCTCACAAATGGCACACACCACGGTTGATTGTTCGTCCTTGAGGACGAATATGGATAGTGTGTGTAGCGATTCTTATCTAGGTATGCGCATTTACGGGATTCCTTACATTTACCTACATGACATCGCCATCTGGTGTGTAGTATAGAAGTACCTACTTACAAATAGACGCACCGCAGTATCTTTTGCTCTCAAGAATCCCACTTTTTTTTTGTCGGAATTCTTTTTTATTTCGAAAATTCCACACAGTAGCTGATTTCTTGTCAGTAATTAGTGCAACTAACGCGTGATGGATTATCTAAAACAAAACAAAAAAAAAACAATTTGTAGCTTGTCTATTGATGTATCAAAGATGTCTTAAAAATATAAAGATTATTATGTTTGGATCTTATCTCAAATTAGATTTTTTCTTATCATTTGAACAGTTCTTTTTATGATGCTATGGTACCTATTCTATACTGCCATTTCCACTTGAACTCAGTTGTTTCAAATTTTATCAAGACCTGAAATGCGTGCTTGTATTGGATAGTGTTCAAGGACCTGCTTTTGTCAAAACAAATTGTTGGTTTCAAAAAGCATTGTTGCCTTGTTAACAAGAAGAATGACCAAGAACTAATTAAATTATGACTTTACAATACTTGGGCCCAGGCCTAAGTTTATTCAACGAAAACCGAAGAAAAGCTGAAAGAAAAGCAAGAAGCTAGAAAATGCCCTCCAAATAAGACATGGATGGACAAGGGCGATGGAATGAATTGTCACACATCGTCAGAAATCTAAATATTAATCGTGAAGAGAATACTTTGAACCGCTTTTTAGGAATATTGCCTTCACAGACGAGTATGTGATTTGGCAGAAATAATGTTTCCATGGGGAAGGGGTGCAGCAAGCTCAAATTAATATACATATATTATTATTATTTATAAATAGGTACATTCAAATAAATTAAGTAAAGTTATGTTGACCATACAGTTTATAGTTATGGGTGTATCGGATTGTCAATTAAATGCTCTGATGGCGTAGTAGATGGCGTCGTTGTCCTTCTCCTCAGAAAGTTTACAGCTGACCAGGGCTTGATTTTTGGCTATGTATTAGGTAAATTTCTTATAGAAATATACCTATTGCGATCGTTCACACTTTTGAATTTCGAAAAAATTTCAACGGCATGTTGTTATATGTCTATAAGTTAGTCCAAAAAAACATTTGGTTCAAAAGTATATATATATATATATATATATATATATATATATATATATATATATATATATATATATATATATATATATATATATATATATATATATATATATATATATATATATATGGGATATTACGAAATTTGTTAACACGATAGAGTTTTGAAGGTATCAAGTTCAAATTTGCTACAAAAATCAATCTCTCAAATATCTCGGTCGAGTTCGTTATTGGGCAATATCGGGTAAGTAGTTTCAAAATGGCGACCACTCAAACATTTGAAAAAATTATCAAAAAAGAGCAGTAGTGTCAATATTATTAAAAATAATTTAAGGTTATAGATATAATCAGTACCTACAACTTTTGTTCAAAGCAATTTTTCATAAAATACACAGGTAAAAAACTAAAAATTAATAAAGAAAAATAACAAATATTGATATAATATGAACACTCAATATAAATTTGATGTAATTGTACATTTTCTGGAGATCTTAATATAGACCCTGATTAAAAAAATATATAGTATATTTATTGAAAAGAAATAGACGAAAAAAAAACTGCCTTGAAGTGGACTCGAACCCTGTCTGCTTTATATTCAACAGCCAAAACAAAAACCTCTAACCACAAGGCTATGACAATTTTATTTAATAACATGTAGGTATACCAATGAAAAGGTTGTTAAAATTTCAATTCAATGAATTTTGAAAAATTTACCTTTCCGCTGACTACAGGCCATCGGGTTTTTTTTTATAATTATTATTTAAAACAGATAAACAAAATAACGGTCGATGGTACCTTTGTTTACTCAAGTAAATGCTCTTGATCAATCGCTCTAAAATATTTTCAGCGATGCAGCGTTGCCGCTCATACCAGAAAATAGCATCATCATTGTTATTTTAGATGGGACACTTTGTATATTACCGCATTTTTCTAATTTGTCATTACTTTCTGATTATTTTTGCGTCATACTCACCTATGCCGATCTCTAACGGTTTTCGAGATATTTATTTATTTATTTTCCATATTTTTTATCCAAAAGAAAGAACAACTTTGTCAGGAGATGAAAACTGACCCCGACTTTCTGCCGATAAAGCGACAACATTATTGTATTAATATTGGTTTTTTACGATTCATATGACTACAAAATTTAATCAATCATTCTCTACCATTTCTAAGTTAGGTAATTTTAGCATGAATATGAAACTCCCCCAAAAGTAATTAGAAAAAGATTTTGGCACATTTTGAAAAAAAAAATGTTTTTATCGTTTTATATTCTCATAGATGGAAATGCAATTATTTTTAAGCTTTGTGACGCATACAGGAATGTTTTTGATAAAAGATGATTCCTAACGATTTTTTTTTATAATAGTTGACTTTGTCCGATTGTCGTAGAAAACATATAACTATATAGTCTGCCAGAGTAAACGTGATGCTATGCGTGTTTAGCCATGACAAAATAAACAATGGCCGAACAGAGAAGGCCATTCAACATCAACTTAGGTATATTGTGGCTCTACTATTATACTACAGTGTGGCCCATAGATATTGGAATAAATTCATTTTTAGCTTTATTATGTACTTGTTTGGAAAAAACCTGGAGAAGGTCGATTAATGCTCTCAATTTGGTTTAGTAGTTAAATGAGAATTATCCTGATAGAATACAAGAATTCTGTGAACTGCTGATGGGCAAAATGAAAGCAGGTTTGCAGTTTATAAACAAAATTGTGTTTTCTGATGAATCTACTTTTCATTTAAATGGAACGGTTAATAGACAAAGCTGTAGATATTGAAGAAGAGAAAATCGTCATTGGAAATGTGAGGCTCATACACAATATCCCAAAAAATGAACGTTTAGGCTGGCATCAATAACAACAAAATTATTGGTCCAAATTTTTTCAAAAGCATTATTAATGGTGAGGTTTATATAGGTTTTTTGATAAACTTTTTACTGCCTAAGTACATTAAAAAGACTTTTTCCTGATTGTAATGATCCAAATGCAATAGATAGATCAATTTGATACCAACAAGACGGACCTCCACTGTATAGCACACGTGCTTTTAGAGATTATTTGAACGAAGTTTTTCCCAATAGGTGTACCGGAAGACGTGGAACGATTGAATGGCCACTTAGATCTCCCGATTTAACACCTTTCCATGGGGTTATTTAAAATCAAAAATATATTTGAATAATTTAAATTTAAAATTTAAAATCTCCTTCCCGCCAAAAACCGCCCCCAAAGCGGGTGGAGGGAGCAATTTTTCTCGAAAATTGAAAATCTGAGACGGCAGAATTGATGAAAATTCCATATCCCGAAATGTTTAAATTGGACATTTATAAAAATAGGTTTCCGCGCTACAGTCTGAAATATGTGTTTCAGCTATGTGGAAGGGGCAAATCTTTCCGAAAATCAAAAATTCGAGATTTGAAAATTAGAAAGGACCATAACCGGAAACGTTTAAATTGAAAATGTTTTCAAAAGGTTTACAGTTTCCGAGTTTCACAATGGTAAAGTATGAAATATGTGATATGAGCATTTTTTTTGAAAATTAAAAATATGAGACGGACAAATTAAAGAAAAGATTATATGTAGCAACATTTAGATTGGGTTACGGTTTTTGAGTAAAGTCTGAAATATGTATATTTGCGCCGCAATGTTTTGAGATCTCTGAATAATAAATAACAACTACAAGCTAAGCCCATAATTTTTTTAGGTATTAGTGAACGTTCAACAACTTTCATGACTAGTGTTACACTCAAAAGTGTGAAATAAATATTTTCTCACTAAAAATTGGACCGACTTTATTAGTTGTTGCACTGAAAAATACAAAATAATATTAATTCTATTGGTGCTGTTAATTTTGAAGTTGTGCCGTTATAGTTTGTTGTTGTAGGTCCAATTTTTTGTAAAAATATTTTTCCATATCTATGGACCGCACGTATAGCCGCTGGTGTGGTCCTGCTGTCCAATGCGAACAACGTGGTGTTTTCTTGGCGCTCGAGAACAAAGTTAGATGATTTCTTGAGAACCTTCTCTTCGTCGTCGAGTTGTTGGCTCGTTAGAGGATATCACAACACCTACGCCGCGATTTGCAGATCGAATTTCCATCCACCTAGTTGCTTACCTACAAAGAAATTCCGATGCGGACTTCCAGGAATCCCGATGGTTGTGAACTTGCATTAAGCACCACCCGATAAAGTTGTATACCTAAACGTACTTAGTAGATGAATGGAGTGGAAGAAATAAAAATAGTTTGGGCTATAAATACCAAATAAAGACATACCCTCATTGTTGTCAATGCAATTCTTTTTTCAATGGAAAAAGAAGAGTTGAGAGATGGTCACCAACATAAAATCGGGTTTTTGTAAAAAGTTATTATATTTAAAATGTTTGACTATCAACAGAAAATAAATTGAATATAAGAGTTTCAATAAATATGTACAGGGTGGCCAAGCAATGTGCTGCATCTTAGAAACCACCCACTGTAGAGAGTTGCGGTAAAAAAATTAATGACTAAAGCTCCCGATATGTAAATTATTTTCAGACTTGTTATATTAAAAAAAGTAATGTTTCTCGAAACTTTTTCAAATTAAGTTAACAAAAGAAAATGGTGCTTTTTAAAGCTGAGATAAAGTCGAGTATGTTTTGTATAAGACTTTTTCCCTTATATCTAAAAATAAAGTGGTGGGGAATTCAAATGGTTTTGTAAATAATCAGCTGTAACTTCAAAGCGGCAGCACCGATTTTTAGCAAACATGGTGTCGTTGAAAAGAGCTTTTTCTAGTCGAACAAATCTATCTTGTTTGTTTCGATTGTAATTTAGTATGTTGCCTCAAGAGGGCATTATTTGATATAGGGACAGAAATTGTGTGCGAAATATCTATTAATATATCATAATAACAGATATTTTTTACAAAAAATTTGACCGACTTTATTAGTTGTGCAATGAAAAATACAAAATAATATTAATTTTATTGGTGCTGATTCTTTTGGAGTTGGTGCCTACAACAACAAACTACAACGGCATAACTTCAAAATTACTAGCACCAATAGAATTAATATTATTTCGTATTTTTCATTGCAACAATTAATAAAGTCGGTACATTTTTTTATATTTATCTCACATTTTTGAGTGTAATATTAGTCATGAAAATTGTTGAACGTTCACTATTAACCAAAAAGATATAGGCTTAGCTTGTACTTGTTATTTATTATTCAGAGATCTCAAAACATCGCGCCGCAAATATACATATTTCAGACTTTACTGCTGTAACTCGAAAACCGTAACTCAATTTAAATGTTGCTACATATAATCTTTTCTTTAATTTGGTCGTCTCATATTTTCAATTTTCGAAAAAAATTTGCTTTTCCACATACCGGAAATAAGCATATCACATATTTAAAACTTTACCATTGCGAAACTCGGAAATCGTAGCTCTTTTGAAAAAATGTTCATTTTAAACGTTTAAATCTTGAATTTTCGATTTTCGGAAAAATTTGTCCTTCCAAATAGCTGAACCACATATTTCAGACTTTAACGCGGAAACCTATGATTATTTTGAAAAATATTCAATTTAAACATTTCCGGATATGGAATTTTTATCAATTCTGCCATCTCGGATTTTTAATTTTCGAGAAAAATTGCCACCTCTACCCCCTTTTGTGGCTGTTTTTGGAGGAAAGGGGATTTTGAATTTGACTTTTCTCAATATGGGACCATTTCTCAACTCTCCTCTTTCAAATGAAACAAAAATCGTCTAAATCGGAGTACGTTTACCATGCAAAACGCGCGAACAGTGATAAAAAAATTAAAAAAAAACAAACATACAACCGAATTGTATATCTACTTTCTCCTTTTTCTGAAGTCGATCAAAAAAGAAAAGTGATACTCTATCAATGTAGTGCACCTATCAAACCTAAAGTATTGGAAAACGAAAATGGATTTGAAGTTTTTAATTTGTTTCTTAAAAATTTTAAAAAACTAGAAAACTAAAAAATAAACAACTGGAACAGAAGCAGCATTTTTCAAAATCCTTAATGGTAAGACAGCTATTTGGGACAGGTATAACTTCGAAATCGAAAAGTCTAATTCTAAAGAATCGAATGCCAAAAAAAAAACAATTAACACCTCCTAATATTTAAGATTTTCAATTGGCTAACTGCTGAGGCTGCGGTGAAAGAGGATGAAGCTAATTTTATTTATATTATTATTAATTTCTCCGTATCCTAGTGTTTTTTTTAAATCAAATCTTAAGAAATCTGAGGGGGAAATGGTACAATGAACACCCTGCATTGTTAATATGCGACTAAGCAAAAACTATAAAACTTTTATTAGAAGTTTCGACCTAACATTGCTGTTGTTTTTTTTACCGATTTCAAGAAAAGGAGAAGGTAAACAATTCGGTTGTATGCTTTTTTATTTTTTTCATGGCTGTTTGCGCTTTTTGCATAGTAAAAGAACTCCAATTTAGACGATTTTTGTTTAATTTGAAAGAGCAGAATTGAGAAATGGTCCTATATTGAGAAAAATAAAATCCAAAATCTCCTTTCCTGCAAAAACCGCCCCCACAGGGGGATAATCATAGGTTTCCGCGTTAAAGTCTGAAATATGTGGTTCAGCTATTTGGAAGGACAAATTTTTCCGAAAATCGAAAATTCAAGATTTGAAAATTAGAAACGGGACTATATCTGGAAACGTTTAAAATGAACATTTTTTCAAAAGAGCTACGATTTCCGAGTTTCGCAATGGTAAAGTTTTAAATATGTGATATGCTTATTTCCGGTATGTGGAAGAGCATTTTTTTTTCGAAAATCGAAAATATGACACGGCCAAATTAAAGAAAAGATTGTATGTAGCAACATTTAAATTGAGTTACGGTTTTCGAGTTACAACAGTTAAGTCTGAAATATGTAATATCTGCGCTGCGAAGTTTTGAGATTTCTGAATAATAAATAACAAGAAGGTACAAGCTAAGCCTATAACTTTTTGGGTATTAGTGAATGTTCAACAATTTTCATGACTAAAATATGATATTCCTAGTTTTGAAAGACAAAGAAAGAAATTTTTATTTTTGAGCGACGAACTCAAACGGAGGAGGTCTGTTTTTTTTTTGTATTTCTTTGTAAGGTAAGACGAATTTAGATTTTAATACAAAAATTAAGACTAGTAGGTATTGTCATTTAGGCCCGAAGAAGGGGAAATCAGCCCCAAAACGTCATACACAATTTAATTTATGATTTAAATTTTCTATAATATGTGCCTTTCTAAATTCGATCAAGTAACTGGCCAATACCTACTTTGTGTAATGGTTTAGCCCTAGATTGAATTTGGGAACACACTCATTGAGTACAATTTACGCAATATTCTCAAGTAGACAAATTATTTCTTCATTTTAAGTGAATCAATCAATGAAATCGGTATTTTTGTTAAATAATGTTTACTATACCTTCTTCAAAATTTACTTAGATACTAGAGTTCCTTTTGGAAAAATGCAATTCGCACATGTTCTTGAACTTTTAGTAGTTCTTTTCTAGATCCGTCTTCTCTTTCATATAGTTGTTGTTCATTATAAAATTTCGTCTTGTATCACTGTTCACACACGTCCATGAATATTACTGGCTTAATCAATGACATAATATCAATTATAATATATTACAGTTGATCAAATGTGCGTAGTGCGTAAATTAGCATAATATAATATAGTAATATCATAATAGATCGAGGGCTATCCAAGATTATTCGAATAATTATTTTGTTCTTCAGAAGATTCTGATCAAACAACTGAAAATATTTTGATTTTTCAACAGAGAACTACCTATATATGTCATACATACTTTTGCTTTCCTCCAATCAATGTTTTATAATCCGCTATTTAGATTGATAAAAAGATGAAATTTTGGTCACAGCACATAGCTTTGATGAACCTTGTTTCTGAGTTATCTTTGATTATAGCCCTCTTTGCCTTAGACATCAAATATTGTTCTTTTGAGACTTTCCGTGACTCTAAGGCTTCAGACAACATTTAAACCTCGAAAAATTTCTCGGACTTTAACGTACCTATTTGTTATTGTATTTTTAGAGAACAATAAGTTTGTGGACAATTTAGGAAAAGTTATAATGATATCGAAAAGAGCACACATAGTATTTTCCTAATCGATCAAGTCAATAACCTGGCAATTTCTTACAAAATTAAACTTTAAAGACTATTCAAGTGGACTGATATTGATAACTACGAATATTGACATCTATGTGGTTTATTTGTATTATTGCTTTTGTTTTTAATTGCTTTTATTCCTTATTGAACAACTTAACCTCACCTTCAAACCATTCCGGTTTATTTTTTGGATACTTTCACATTATTATGTGCTTCTACAGTATCGTACATAATTATTTTTGCAGCAGGAGTGTTTTTTTTTAAATTATCCAAACAAAATGCTCGCGTATGTATGGACATTCTAATCATGTCATTTATAATATTAACGGTAACAAACAAACCAAGCCAGTGTCGAACTCAACGTTGATTATGAGTAAGGCTGTATATTTCTTCCTCAATCTTTTTATAGCCTTTGGGGTTCCTAGTTAATTCCGATCTAAGAACGTTGCCACAATGACAATTCTTTAGTTTAATTTCCAAGCTAGTATGTGTTGCTGGCCCTCGGTCTATAAACATTTTGCGTGCGGGAAACATTGTCTCAACAAATAAATAATATACACGATATTGAATGCTAACCGCGAGCGATGATCACATTTTTCGACTGTAACCTTTTGGTCCGTTACTTTCATTGTAAAATTTGATTAGATTAGATTACAGGAAGGTAATAGAAGGGAAAATAATGAATGAAGAACGAACACGCGTCGAATCTTTCAAATGCCCTTTACAACAGGCACTTGTACGTGAGTAGCGTTCTTAACGGATTTCATGATGAGTATTTCGCTAGAATAATCTGAACACCTTGTAAGCAAAAACTGCCAATATTGTTATACATATAATATAAATATTTTTTACAAAAAATTGGACCGACGTTATTTATTGGTAAACTGAAAAGTATAAAATAATATTAATTCTATTGGTGCTGTTACTTTTGAAGTTGTGCAGTTGTAGTTAGATTGATAACTTTTGGGCCCCAACTTCACAAGTCCCAGCACCAATAGAATTAATATTATTTTATATTTTTCAGTTCACCAACTAATAACGTCGGTCCATTTTTGTAAAAAAATATTTATTTCACACTTTTAAGTGTAACATTAGTCACGAAAATCGTTGAACGTTGACTAACACCAATGAAGATAGTACTTATCCTATTACCCACGTATATCCTTTGCTTGTAGTTGTTATTGTTGAGATCTCAAAACATCGCTGCGGAAAAACGTAGTATTTTAGATATTACCATTTTAACACCGATTCAACTTGAAAACCTCTAAGGAAAAAATGTTCATTATAAATGCTGCTACAAATAATAATGTGTTTCGTGTAGTACCCATAGATTTTCAATTTGCGAAAGAAATCGCCCTCTCCACATAGCAAAGATACATATATTTGAGAATTTAAAATGTCTCTATCTCGAAAACCGTAAATCTTTCAGTTTAAACGTTTCCGCATATTGTCCTATCTTTATTTATACCACCTCAGATTTTTAATTTTCGAGAAAATTTGCCCCCTCCACCTCTTCGGCCGTTTTC
This sequence comes from Crioceris asparagi, assembly GCA_958507055.1. Taxonomy (NCBI): domain Eukaryota; kingdom Metazoa; phylum Arthropoda; class Insecta; order Coleoptera; family Chrysomelidae; genus Crioceris; species Crioceris asparagi. The sequence continues at coordinate 3,197,500 of OY293829.1, forward strand.
GGAAGGAAGGAGATTTCGGATCTGCGTTTTTATGAATATCGGACCATTTCTCAAGCCTCCTCTTTCAAATGAATCAAAAATCATCAAAATCGTAGCTCGTTTACTATATAAAATGCGCGCACAAACCAAAAAAACAGTTGAACCCGGCCTGCTTGTTCGCGGTAATCTCCGAAATTACTAAATTTTCACGAGAGGATAGATCGAAGCTAAATTCCAACCGGCGAAATCGTGTCAAAAGTTTTCTATCTAACTATATATGCACAGCTTCAAAAGTACCAGCACCAATAGAATTAATATTATTTTGGTAAAAATATTTATTTTTATTCTGTTTAGTAGTTCAATTTAAATTTATTTTGAAATTCATCAGAATAAGGTATATGAAGTCGCATTTGAGAATGGGAAAAAAAATCATAAAACCATATTCCAGTACATCCAGTCGTCACAAATCCATTGAGACAGTCGTTATTGTAACGCCCGGTATATATATATAGTATAATATATCATCGCAGACGAAACAAAAGACGATGTTATAGATATATGTATACAGATATGGCAAAACGTTCAATAAATTCAAACATAATTGACCTGCCAGTATAAACAAGACCTCAATGAGGGCAACTTCCTGTCCTCTGTCTAGGGGGCCACACATTCGCTCGTATATACTTTTACTATATACATACATATATATTTCTTATACAATATCCACTATGAAGCAGATGACTTTGAATGGGAAGTCTCCGAACAACCGAATACACCACCATGAATGAATGAATGAATGGAATATGGCTTTACTACAAATATCCTAGTTTTTGACCGACTTCCCAAAAGGAGGAGGTATACAATTCGATTGTGTGCTTTTTTTTTTTTTTTTTTTTTTTTTTTTTTTTTTTTTTTTTTTGGTTTGTGCGCGCCTTTCATATAGTAAACGTACTCCGATTTTGATGATTTTTGATTCATTTGAAAGAGGAGGATTGAGAAATGGTCCCATATTCATAAAAACGGGAATCCGACATCGCGTTCCCTCCGAAAACCGCCCCCGAAGGGGGTGGAGGGGGCAAATTTTGTCGAAAATTGAAAATCTGCGTTGATATAATTACAGATAGGACAATATCCGGAAACGTTTAAATGGAACATTTTTTCAAAAGAGTAACGGTTTTCGACATAGAGACATTTTAAATTCTCAAATATACCTATTTTCGCTATGTGGAGAGGGCGATTTCTGTCGAAAATTGAAAATCTGTTTGCAGTACATGAAAGACATAATTATTTGTAGCAACATTTATATTGAACATTTTTCCCTTAGAGTTACGGTTTTCGAGTAAAATCGGTGTTAAAATGGTAACAACTAAAATATTCAAGCGTATTTCCGCAGCGATGTTCTGAGATCTCAATAATAACAACTACAAGCAAGGAATATACGTGGGTAATAGAATAAGTACTATCTTCATTGGTATTAGTGAACGTTCAACGATTTTGGTGACTACTGTTACACTCAAAAGTGTGAAATAAATATTTTTTACAAAAAATTGGACCGACTTTATTAGTTGGTGCACTGAAAAGTATAAAATAATATTAATTCTATTGGGGCTGGTACTTGTGAAGTTGGTGCCAAAAGTTACCAATCTATCTGCAACTGCACAACTTCAAAAGTAACAGCACCAATAGAATTAATATTATTTTATACTTTTCAGTGCACCAACTAATAAAGTCGGTCCAATTTTTTGTAAAAAATATTTATGTTCTATATGTTTATCCTATGGCCTGTACTAAAGAGTATATACAGCCAAAGGCGTATCAACGGGTACAGAATATAGGAAAAATAAAATATAGCCCATGTAACCAGATGTATGGGGAATGCCACATTTCAGAAATATTTCAGATTTTAACACTGCTTTAACTCGAAAACCGCAACTCTATGGAGAAAATGTTATTGTTGCTACAAAGTAACTGGTTTTTAATTTGGCAGTCTTAGATTTTTAATTTTCGAAAGAAATTACCCCATCTACCTAGCAAAAATACACATATTTCTGATTTTAACATTGCTATAAATCTCTTTTGAAAAAAATTTTCAATATAAACGTTTCCAGATATTATCTTTAATTTTGCCGTTTCAGATTTAAGATTTTCGAGAAAAGTCTCCCCGGTCACTTTTGACGAGAAGGATATCAGATTGAAGTTTTCATGAATATGGGACCATTTCTCTGAAGTCTCCTCTTTCAAATGAATCAAAAATCATCAAAATCGGAGTAGGTCCGTTTACTAGATACAGCGCACGCACAAACCAAAAAAAAGTCGACTGTCAAATTTTATACCTCCTCCGATGCTTGAGAGATTTTTATATATATATATATATAAATTACAGAAGAAGGTAATTCTAATACTCAGTAGGTATATCACTTACAGTTTACTTGAATTCGGTAAAACTGGTGTCAAATCATATTCTGATCTTAACCAATCTCTTTGATTATCGAAAATGATTTGAAGCCGACGATTTTAGAAATAATCAGCTTCAAGTTTCTATAGATGGGTTGTTATAACTGAAAGCATTAGCAATTTGTCAAAGACAAAAGGAATCATCTGCCTATGTCACTTTTTTTCAAATAAAAACATTACAAAGCACTTGGTGACGATGAAAGGTGTATTGTTTCACGTGAGCTGCGGAAGAAGGATCATAAATAAAGATGCAATATAAGTACAAGTTAGGTTATGTCAAGAATCAAATCAATGATGTTAGGCGAGAAAAAAACGATTATTTTCAATCTTAAGCTCGTTGTTTTTTCTCTGGTATACAATTTTGTAACACCCTGTTTTTAATGAATTTGCTTCAAATGTGCAAAAAAGGGCATTCTCTTTGGAAATATCGCCTTTTTAACAAATCCAAGCATCTGGCTTTAACTTTTTTATTTTTTGTAAATAATAAATATATATAAAATAAATATAAAATTGTAAATAAGGGCAATCAAAAGAGCAACAATCTTGTCCAATCTCGATCTGGAGCTAAGTATATAATAAATTGGGCAACTTTTCACACGAAACCAACCTCTCCCAATTCACCAGCTCTAACGGCCACAACTACGCCCCTGGCTGGCACAACTGCACTTGTTGTCCTTTCGGCAAGTCTCACTCAATGAATAGTATAATACTAATAATACCTCAAATCCTCAAATAGCGTGGGACTCTGTTGTCGTTGTCGGTCGATCAGGAGGACTCTACGCCGACTCTACTTCACATTGTATTTGTTGTATACATCGAATATTCGCATATATTATGTGTTTTGTATATAACTATGTGCAGATATGTGAGGTCTTTAAAATGATGAAAGAAAAGAAGAAGGAAAGAGAGAAGAAGTGAAACTAAAGAAGAAGAAAAAGGCATGCATGGGCCCTTCCCAACAACAACATCAACAACACACGTTGAGTTGAGCCACACAGAGTAATTTCGTGGTAAATCATACGGAACGGTATTTCTTAATAAGTTCTTCTCGGAACTATGCATAGAGGAGATGATGGTCATTCAAAAAGAAGAGAGGCGCACCGACCGACACTCATATAGACCTTGAATTCCTCGAGTGGATGGTTAGGTTATTAGAGTTGGTTGTTTTGGTTATCTCGAAGAGGTTCTGTTTTAAGGGCTCTTCGTGCCTCCATCGAACCAGACGTCACATAACATATTACTATAAAGAGTAGGTACAACAGCAGATTATGTCATTTCACCTGTCATCAAATTCATCACATCTATCTATCTATCCACTGTTGTTTTTTAACGAGATAACATTTCAATGTTTCTTAATTTGATGTTCTTGTAAACAAATTTAATCTAATAATTTCGAACTTACACTTGACGTCAGGTAATTGTCTAGTTTAGCGTCTTTGTTTATAGAAGCCCTAAAAAATCAAATGTTTGCAAAAATAAGTGTATTTTATCATAACTTTTAATAAAATCGAGACGCAAGAAGCTATTTTTAAAGATTTGTTAATAAAAGAGGGAAAAATGTTGTTCTTAGCTGGAATTTTCGATTTGGAAGTATCTTTTCAATCCCAAATGGTATATACCTAATCATCCTTGCATTCTATTAAACGGTTACATCCGACAAAATTAGCAAAAAAATGCATGAGAATACTAAACATAATTTTTCGAAAAAGAATGAAGTTGAACGAATTGATGATTGATTTGTGCAGTATATTCAACATTCAAGTGTTGGTAATATCAATGACGGACAATATCTTCTAGTGAAGCAAACACTGAATTCATATTTTCGAAAGCCTGAAGACAAAGTTCGTCACCTTCGTATCGTATTTATATTATATTTTAAAAAAATACAGCTTTAGTAAATTTTAAACATGTTACTATAGGTACATTTAGACACTTAAAATGTGACCACTTGGTTTATGATTTGGCAACATTGGAAATGACAGTTTATAAACGTCAAACACACTGCCCAAGTCAATCATCAATTCTTTTAACCTTACTTTTTCATCAACTGGTATTTACTATTTTTACGCATATTTTTGTTAATTTTGAAGGATGCAAGGATGATTATTTGCTATTTAGGATTGAAAATATACTTCCAAATCGAAAATTTCATTTTTAGAGAAAAAATACGATATTATGGCAACTTTCAAAAATATGAATTGAGTGGCTGCATTACCTACTAAAAGATATTGTCCTTAATTTGTTTCTAAAGCAAATATTCTTGGAAATGGAATTCATAATATAATCCAATGCTGCAAAAGTTGTACTGGCAGCGTTGGCAACATTGATATTAACAGCACTTGAATGTTGAATACACTGCACAAGTCAATCTCATCTAATCGTTCAACCTCGCGAACTTATACTTAGTATTTTCAAGCATAATTTGCTAATTTGGAATGGTGTTACCGTTTAATAAAATGCAAGGACAAGTCCGAAGAACACCATTTTTCCCTTTTTTTTTTATTAACAAATCATTAAAACTGGCGTCTTCCGCCTCAATTTTATTAGAAGCTATGCTAGCATGCATCGATTTTTGCAAACATTTGATTTTTCACGGCTTCTAGGAGCAAAATACGCTAAAGTAGACCATTGCCTGACAATGTTATCCAAGTCTACAAAAATGCCTACAATGAATGTATAATGATATTGTAGTCTTAGTATTCTGAAACGTTAGCACATACCATTTATATAACCAGGCAAAAGGTTCACCCTTTTATATGCATATTTGTATATACATCATAAAGATCAACGAGGATTAGAAATTATACAGGAAACTGTTGGTAGGAGAGCCGCCTTGATTTTACAGACAAAACAACGCAGCAACGAAAGTACCTTGCCTACCTCTATTTGTTTTTGACATTCCACTTGACAGTGTGAACACAGTCTCTTGTGTTACATTATATTCGTTGCGTAGGTATGTAATATCTCCAGTGGACACGTCTGGAAGGCCTGATTGATTATTGAAATGGAAACCATGTGTGGTAAAATATTTGCTACATTTATTTTTATGTCGGTTGTTTCCAAAAAGGCCTATCGTTCCTAGATTGTCGATAAATCCTCATGAGAGTACATGTGTTTGAATCGGAGCTGTCTCAATATCAATCCCATTGAATGGAAAGATGAGAAAATCACTTATTTGTTTATATAACATATTTCTAACTCTAGGTCCATTATTACCTAATACAGTTACGATCCACAGCTGCTCTTGTGAGCTTGAGCTTTGCCTTTGAAGATATGTATTATCAACTGCAGTACGTCTGTAATTTAAATTACTTTATGTCTCTATGCTCTCCGCCAATCGTAAGGATGAACTGCAAGTTTTGTAAAACGAACCCAGTTTGCCATAAACAAAAAATTACATTTCGTTCCTTTAGCAACGTTTGGGTGACATCTTCGAGCTTCTATTTTGCCGAATTTCTATTTTCTGTATCTATCTTGAAATATATTCTCTTAATGAACAGTTTAGCTGTTTATCATAATGGATTTTTAGTAGGGTCGTTCGTACCTTTTATAATTTATAGTATGACTTTAAGAGCGTTATTGAGCGTTTATGACTACAGTTTTTCGAGTATCCCCTTATAACAAGCTTTTAAACCTCCAATATGCTTTTTGTATTTCGTTCCAATAGCCAAGTTTTCGTGGCATCTTCCAGCTTCTATTTTTCAGAATTTCTATCAGAAAGTGTCAACAGTGTGACTTGAATTATATATTCTTGAAGAACAGTATGTAGGGTCTTACCTTTTATAAGTTATAGTATGTCTATAATGGTGTTCGTTATTGATTCTTTTATTAACACAATTTCTCGAGTATCGCCATAGATTAACAAGATTTCCAACCTCCAATATGCTTTTTACATTTCGTTCCCATAGCCAAGTTTTCGTGGCATCTTCCAGCTTCTATTTTTCAGTATTTCTATCAGAAAGTGTCAACAGTGTGACTTGAATTATATATTCTTGAAGAACAGTCTTTAGGGTCTTACCTTCTATAAGTTATAGTATGACTATAACAGCGTTCGTTATTGATCGTTTATTAATATAATTTCTCGAGTATCGCCATAGATTAACAAGATTTCCAACCTCCAATATGCTTTTTACATTTCGTTCCAATAGCCAAGTTTTCGTGGTATCTTCTAGCTTCTATATTTCAGAATTTCTTTCAGAATGTGTCAACAGTGTGACTTGAATTATGTATTCTTGAAGAACAGTCTTTAGGGTCTTACCTTTTATAAGTTATAGTATGTCTATAATGGCGTTCGTTATTGATCGTTTATTAATACAATTTCTCGAGTATCGCCATACATTAACAAGATTTCCAACCTCCAATATGCTTTTTACATTTCGTTCCAATAGCCAAGTTTTCGTGGTATCTTCTAGCTTCTATTTTTCAGAATTTCTATCAGAAAGTGTCAACAGTGTGACTTGAATTATATATTCTTGAAGAACAGTCTTTAGAGTCTTACCTTCTATAAGTTATAGTATGACTATAACAGCGTTCGTTATTGATCGTTTATTAATATAATTTCTCGAGTATCGCCATAGATTAACAAGATTTTCAACCTCCAATATGCTTTTTACATTTCGTTCCAATAGCCAAGTTTTCGTGGTATCTTCTAGCTTCTATATTTCAGAATTTCTTTCAGAAAGCGTCAACAGTGTGACTTGAATTATATATTCTTGAAGAACAGTCTTTAGGGTCTTACCTTTTATAAGTTATAGTATGTCTATAATGGCGTTCGTTATTGATCGTTTATTAATACAATTTCTCGAGTATCGCCATACATTAACCAGATTTCCAACCTCCAATATGCTTTTTACATTTCGTTCCAATAGCCAAGTTTTCGTGGTATCTTCTAGCTTCTATTTTTCAGAATTTCTATCAGAAAGTGTCAACAGTGTGACTTGAATTATATATTCTTGAAGAACAGTCTTTAGGGTCTTACCTTCTATAAGTTATAGTATGACTATAACAACGTTCGATAATGATCGTTTATTAATATAATTTCTCGAGTATCGCCATAGATTAACAAGATTTCCAACCTCCAATATGCGTTTTACATTTCGTTCCAATAGCCAAGTTTTCGTGGCATCTTCCAGCTTCTATTTTTCAGTATTTCTATCAGAAAGTGTCAACAGTGTGACTTGAATTATATATTCTTGAAGAACAGTCTTTAGTGTCTTACCTTCTATAAGTTATAGTATGACTATAACAGCGTTCGTTATTGATCGTTTATTAATATAATTTCTCGAGTATCGCCATAGATTAACAAGATTTCCAACCTCCAATATGCTTTTTACATTTCGTTCCAATAGCCAAGTTTTCGTGGTATCTTCTAGCTTCTATATTTCAGAATTTCTTTCAGAATGTGTCAACAGTGTGACTTGAATTATATATTCTTGAAGAACAGTCTTTAGGGTCTTACCTTTTATAAGTTATAGTATGTCTATAATGGCGTTCGTTATTGATCGTTTATTAATACAATTTCTCGAGTATCGCCATACATTAACAAGATTTCCAACCTCCAATATGCTTTTTACATTTCGTTCCAATAGCCAAGTTTTCGTGGTATCTTCTAGCTTCTATTTTTCAGAATTTCTATCAGAAAGTGTCAACAGTGTGACTTGAATTATATATTCTTGAAGAACAGTCTTTAGTGTCTTACCTTCTATAAGTTATAGTATGACTATAACAGCGTTCGTTATTGATCGTTTATTAATATAATTTCTCGAGTATCGCCATAGATTAACAAGATTTCCAACCTCCAATATGCTTTTTACATTTCGTTCCAATAGCCAAGTTTTCGTGGTATCTTCTAGCTTCTATATTTCAGAATTTCTTTCAGAATGTGTCAACAGTGTGACTTGAATTATATATTCTTGAAGAACAGTCTTTAGGGTCTTACCTTTTATAAGTTATAGTATGTCTATAATGGCGTTCGTTATTGATCGTTTATTAATACAATTTCTCGAGTATCGCCATACATTAACAAGATTTCCAACCTCCAATATGCTTTTTACATTTCGTTCCCATAGCCAAGTTTTCGTGGTATCTTCTAGCTTCTATTTTTCCGAATTTCTATCAGAAAGTGTCAACAGTGTGACTTGAATTATATATTCTTGAAGAACAGTATGTAGGGTCTTACCTTTTATAAGTTATAGTATGTCCATAATGGCGTTCGTTATTGATCGTTAATTAATACAATGTCTCGAGTATCGCCATAGATTAACAAGATTTTCAACCTCCAATATGCTTTTTACATTTCGTTCCCATAGCCAAGTTTTCGTGGTATCTTCTAGCTTCTATTTTTCCGAATTTCTATCAGAAAGTGTCAACAGTGTGACTTGAATTATATATTCTTGAAGAACAGTATGTAGGGTCTTACCTTTTATAAGTTATAGTATGTCCATAATGGCGTTCGTTATTGATCGTTAATTAATACAATGTCTCGAGTATCGCCATAGATTAACAAGATTTCCAACCTCCAATATGCTTTTTACATTTCGTTCCAATAGCCAAGTGTTCGTGGCATCTAGTTTCTATTTTTCAGATTTTTTTTTCAGAAAGTTTCAACAATGTAATTTGAAATATCTATTCTTGATGAACAGTCAGTAGGACCTTTTATAAGTTATAGTATGACTAAAAGCACAGTTTCTTGTCTTATTAACAAACTTTTATGAATAAGTCTGGAATTGTTTCAGGATTCTGTACATCATAATTTGAATAATAAAAATTCGTTCCATTTGGCTGTTCCAAACTATATAAATAAGCATTTGTTTTCCATCCACACTCATCCATCAATGAATGCAGCACACATTTTCTCTCTCTCTTTTTTTCTTTTGGTCAAAGATGATACACCCCGCTCTAATCAAACATTATCTAGTAAGTATATACCTACAAGATTTTTTTCTTCTTGATTTTCCATCTCGAGTCATTCCCAAATATTTGACATAGCAGCTAGCCGCAACAGAGCTTTTTGACTGCACACTTCCTATCTACCCGACCAATAATGGTTAGCGTTCCAGTGTTAACCTCTTTTATGTTACGCCTCATCAGCCGACAACAACATTTTTTTTTAAGGTGGTGGACTTGATAAATATTAAGGGACCCAAAGGAGTATATATGTGTATAGGTATATATATTTATATGATCTTGAAGGAATTTGGTGTGCAAACATTGCTCCGTTGTATGTGTATGTTGTTGTCTCTCTGAGTGTCTGTCTGTCTAGCCAGCTACGCTATCTGATAACAAAGTTCCAAAATACCCACACAAAAGGTATGACAGAAAAGTGTTGAATTCATTGATTAAAAAAACAGTTTTTACAAAGTAATGTGACCATACAACATTGATGAATTACTTTTTGGAGTTTTCTCCTCAAGAATCAAGCCCCAGCCCGGAATGTCAATTCGTTGAATGGGTAATAGGATCGAGCGTAAACAAAAAGCATAAATATTTTTTACAAAAAATTGAACTGACTTTATTACTTGATGCAGTGAAAAATACAAAATAATATTAATTCTATTGGTGCAATTAATTGTAGGTAGATAGAAGACTTTTGACACCAACTTTAAAATTACCAGCATCAATAGAATTAAAATTATTTTGTATATTTTAGTACACCAACTAATAAAATTGGTACAATTTTTTGTATAAAAATATTTATTTCGCAGAGTGTAACATTAAAGATTAACAGGTGTATTCATAATCCATTCTTAGTTTGGTACTAGCTAGTACCATATTAAAATAAAAACCAAAACACTATCCTACCATAACACTGACCAAAAGAGTCATAAACTTAATTAGGTTAGACCTCCGCACTTAATTTAGTAGCGTACTTAGTTTCGATTATGAATACGCCTGTTAATTTTTAAAAAGAATTTTGCTCATTAAAAACTAAGAACCAGAATCACTATTTAACTTTTTCTAATTTAAGATCGCAATATTCGCAATCGAAGATAGAAACCAATACTTGTCATTTAAATTGTTTGTGTGGAATCGAAAATTGCCCTCAGGTGTACCACAAGGGGGTCACTGTTCCCCATTGTGATTTAATCTGTTTATCAATGATATCATTAAAATTTTAGTATCAAAGGTACTGCTCTTTGCCGACGATCTCAAAATTTACAGAACCATAAACAGGTACTAGGGTTGATTTTCAGATTTTGCAAGAGGACATAACCTAGATAGTTTGTGGAAATGGTGTCAAGAGAATAATCTCAAATCAAATGTTGATAAATGTCTCTATATATCCTTCTTTAAAGGCACCTAGAAATTTGTTACTCACTATGTATTAAACAATAAAACTATGTTGAACTTGTCAAAGACTTGGGAGTAACTTTTAGCAGTAATTTAACTGCAAGCATTTATCCATAAACGCATGCAAAATTGTTTATTGTTCGTTTGTCAGAACGCATTTAGAATTTGGATCAGTTGTATGGTCACCAAACTATTTATACTACATATTGAAACATTGGTGAACGTACAGAATAAGTTTTTAAAGTATCGTTTAGGTGTAAAAGGAGAAAATTATGATAAAAATACTATTCTAGACAGCCTTAACATTAAGACATTGCAAAACAGAAGGTTGCAATTTGACATCTTTCTGTTCAAACTTTTAATAAACGTTATACAAAGTTCAAACTTAGTCAAATAAAAATTAATGTTCCACAAAGAAATCTTAGACATTATGAGCTTTTTCACATAGGTTTTCATTCAACAAATTATGGACGTAACAATAATAGGGCCTTATGCTTTTTAAATAGTCATCAAGATAAAGATATTTTCAACACATCATTGAAGCAAATTAAATACATTTTTAATAGTCTGTATATTTTCCTTGAAGTATTGTTATATTCATGATATAAAAGTGCAAATATTTAATTTTGTTGTTGTTATAATTAAATTTAGAATCTGCTCGTGTTACTGTTATTCTTTATTTAAATTTATAATAGGTATATTTGTAATGGGGTAATTCAGTAAAATTAATAAATAAAACATAAAAGTCATGAAAATCGTTGAACGTTCACTAATACCAAAGAAGATAGTACTTATCCCATTACCCAAGTATATTATTTGCTTGTACTTATTATTCAGAAATATTTCAGAGTTTACCACTGCTGTAACTCGGAAACCGTGACTTACAAAAAATTGTACAATTCAAATGTTGCTACATATAATGTCTTCTTTAATTTGGCTGTCTCATATTTTCAATTTTCGAAAAAAAACTGCCTCCTCCCCATAGAGGAAATACAGTCTGCTATACAAATATCAATATCAACCACTCTCCGAAAATACCAGCATGAGCATGATTGGATCAGTAGTTTCGAAATGGCGGCCAATCAAACTTTTGAAAAAAATCGAGAGTATCCATTAGCTAATTTTCATCAGAAATATTTTTTTCTTATAGATTTAATCTGTAATTACAACTTATGTTTCAAGCAATTTTCTCTAATAGTGTTAAAACTAAAACCTATCCGATGGCTGGGTATTGAAAAATGGTCGGATAATGTTCTTCCAAACTCCAATAACCCCTTCGCCCAGAAATGTACTTCCAGAGGACGGAGGAGGACAATTTTCTTTCGAAAATTGAAAATGCTATCCTACTGGATGAGTTCCCTCATCATCATTCTCGAAAACGTTTAAATTAGATATTTTTCGAGTTCGCCATTACTGGTTATTACATTACGTACTTGTTTGGAACCTCTGATGCTAGTGATTTGATTCGGAAATTATCAAATGCCTCGTTAAATGGAAGAGACGACTATACTTAATTTTGAAATATACCTAAATGTACCTAAATTGATGTTCAACATTTTCGATGAGTAATGAGAAACTCAAAGATATCATAGATATAACTATTTTTTACAAAAAAACTGGACCGACTTAGTAGAAGTAGATGCGCTGAAAAACTCAAAATAATATCAGGTATTCTATATAATGCTGCTGTTACTTTTTTTTGACGTTTGCACGAAAAATCTTCGTTCTAAATACAAAATATTTTCGAAATTATCAATACCATAAGAATATAAGAATTAATATTAGTGCTTTACATGCATAAAGCCTTGTTCTGCTAAGATGATCTAAACTTATACCTTAATGCGCCAATATATACGCCAGTATACCTACAGATTCTAGTTCTATTTTAGTGTGAACATTTATTGTACCTGCTATTATAATGAATCACTCCTGAATGCATTCAAAATTATTACCTGTCATAACAATCATCAATTAGTCTTTGTAGTGATATCAATAAATTCAAGGATATTGTTGCAAAGGACAGGAATCAGGGGTATACTTAGCTCACGGTGAGATACTTATTTGGGTCAGTCATTTCATTCCTTTCGTCTCTGGTACAGGTTACTTTCCAAGCATTGTCAATCCGAATATGTTTACTGACTGAACTTTTACCAAAGTGCTAATAATTTTCCCAAAGGTCCAGACAGACCAACGAACTCAGCAAGATGCCGGCGCCATCAAATTCTTCACGCACATCTACAGCTAGCTACGCTTGAATGAGAGGGATTCCCAGAATTTTCACGGATATATATAACATATTATTTTGTTCAAAGCAGGTATATATACACTGGATGGAGAGGCCCTTGACTGATAAACGAATGTTATGTGGCACTTTACAAATTCAGCAATTCTCGACATTTTACTCATTGTTAGGTACCTACTGGCTGTGTTGGACAAATGGAGTGAAACTACAGGGGGTTTCGACAGTTCTCTAAAACATAATATGGTACGGATATTGAGAAGTTTATTGATTGAATCAGCGGGGTTTTCTAATGAATACGATTGCAAGGCATTTTTGCTCTTGCACAATGAAATTGAATATTTATCTTTCATATGAGAAAGACATAGTTAACATATAGAGATGGAGAAACAGTTTTCTTTCTGTCTCCAATTTGTGAAACTGGATAAGATTTCACAGAAAGATAATCGTATGCTTTAGAGCTAAATGCTGGATTCCTCACATTATGGTACTTATTATACAATACATTATTTACATATACCAAAAAATCACAGCAAATAACTTGTGGCTTTTGAAGAAATACAAACTTTTTACTCTGAAGATTCTTAGCACGAAACCCCTTGTACGCGAGATCGGTCGGAACATTTTTTATTGAATAAACAGACAAACTTTATGAAAAATTGTTATTGTTTACGGAACCCTTATAGGGTCACTGGTGTGTCCGTTCGTCACAGTCAATTTTGTCCAAATCTACTAAAATGATTAAGTTGAAATTTGGTACACATATCAATTCAAACAGAGGTGTGACGTGAGTAGACGAAATCTAAATATGGGGTTCACTTTTGGGAGACAAGATGCAGAAATGCAAAAAACAAAATGTTTTTTTTGCAATCAGCATCTTGTGATATATCAAATGAAAGGGCTTGTTCTGAGGATCACAAATATATTTTTTTGTAATTTTAAAATAAATAATTTCTAGGTTGTTCAAGAAAATAGACGGAAATTGAAATCTTTATGATGCGGACATGATCTTAAAATAATGGTAAATCACTGAATATTGTGCGTTTTTTTATCAAAATCACTTTTAATTTCTTTTTATATTCTAGTGTATTTAACAGTATAACTTGAATAAATATTTTTAACAAGAAATGGTACACTGAAAGATACAAAATTAATACTATTGGTAGGTACCTACCTTCAAAAGTAGAACCAATAGAATTAATATTATTTTATACGTTTCTGTGCACTAACTGATAACATCGGTCCAATTTTTTGTGAAAAAATATTCATTTCACACTTTTGAGTGTAACATTAGTCATTAAAATCATTCAACGTTCACCAAAGAATGAATACATTTGTTATACTTATTCATAGATTTTAAAACATCGCGGAAATACACATATTTCAAATTTTACCAGTGCTGTAATTAGGAAACCCTACATTATTTTGAAAAATGTCCTCATTCAATTTTGCTACCTATTATATCTGTGTTAATTTGGCCTTCTTATATTTTCAATTTTCGAAAAAAATAAATGTCCCCACCACATAGCGGAGACACACATATTTCAGACTTTACGACTGCTGTAACTCAGAAAACTATGTTGTTTTTTGAAATGTTCAATTCAAACTTTGCTTGATATGGTCGTCTTTCCTTTCATTTAGTCGTCTCATCGAAAAGACTTACCCCCTTCACCCCCTTTGGGGGGGAGTTTTTGAGGGGACTAAATGAAAAGCCAGTCATGAAAGTAGCACCACGTTTACATACTATTTAAAAGGTAGGAACATAATAAAAACATGCATACAAACAGTCGAATTGTATACCTCCTCAGTTTTGTTCGTCGGTCAAAATTTCTGCCCACCAAGGAGGAAGAGGAGATATAACAAATACATAAAGAAATAATAACCGTAAGTACATGACTACCTATCCACTTTACAATACATAAATTTCTCTATGAATAAGCTCAAAAAGTTAATTCTTGCCAACAGTTTCGTATATTATGTACTCCAATAAATAATCTATCATGAACATTATTCAGGAGTCTGTGAACTTGACCTGAATATTTTGGGTGCAGGAGGACCCAAAGGCGTCTATCTATACCTGAAACGCTTCAATTAAATTATACTATCTATATATTCTCATTTTATATGAAGACGTCACTGAGATGATAATCAGGATGTATTCTATTATCGTCTTAATTGATAATGTGACCATTAATGTTATATTCGGTTAATTAGATGGATGGCAGCTCTTGATATATGAGATTAATGTCTTGGTTTAAATCCATAGAAACAACTTTACCAATAAGTTTTTTTTTTCTGGACAAGGGAAATAAAGTTTCAGCTAATTAATAAGGAACATTCTTAGAAGGTATCAAATCATACTCAACCCTCAACTCTTTGTATTAAGGTGAAATAAATGTTCATCATTCTGTAACGATAAAAAAATCATCGATATTTGAACCAGACATACAAATTTTAGTTTAACCAATCCGTTCCAGACACCGGTGGATTTTTGACTCACGAACATACATTTCAACTGTTTATCTGCTTGTTTTTAGTGATGTTTTTCATAAGATAGAGGACTATTGAGAGTTGGTCCTATTGAAAAAAAATCGAAATTCAATTCCTTTCCCTCGAAAACTTCTACCAATGGGTGGAGGGGTATTTTTTCTAAAATCGAAAATCTGAGAAGACAAAATTAAAGACGAGACCATAACCGGCAATGTTTAAATTGGAAGTTTTTCAAAAAACTCATAGGTTTCCGAGTTATAGAAAGGGTAATGAAATATGCATATTTGCGCGATTTTTCGATATCTCTGAATAAGAGTAAGCAACGTATTGTAACGTTTAACCCTGTGCTAAACGTTGTGGGGTGAGTTCACGTGCCTAATACTCTAAAGTTCGCACTTTGCTTCCAATACGTATATTTTCAACACCTTCCGTAGTAGTGCAACTGTCACAAATTGACTTGTCACTTTGACAATTTAAACTGCCACAGACTTCACCGTCTGTATGTACCACGGTCATACAGAAAGGTCTTGAAATGAGCGTAAAAAAGTGGTTTGCTTAGCATCCAGTCTTTTTCAGCTTCCGATTTCTAATTGGTGTACTTGAAAATACAAAATAATATTAATTCTATTGGTTCTGGTACTGTTGAAGTTGGTGCCAACAGTTTTCAATCTAACTACTACTAACTGTACAACTTTAAAATTACCAGTACCAATAGAATTAATATTATTATATGTTATGTCCATTTATTCACTTCACACATACATGAACATTCCATGCATACCAAACTTAATATTTTACCATCAAAGATATGATCCCAGCCAACATTCCAAATCGGATTATCGAGCTTTTACCTCATTAACTATCGTAGTTTAATACCTACCTGCATCTGAAATATGAAGCTCTGGGAGAAAAAAAAAAGTGTAACATTAGCAAATACCTTATATCGATATAACATGTTATACAAATAAGATTCCTACAACAAGTAGTTCTGGTCTGATGTTAATACTTTGATGGATTTGTACTCTTTGAATATTTTTTTCAAAACTTCGAATCAAATGCAAAGAAGTATACGACGTATTACTCGAGAATATTGATGAAGCTGAGGTGGTTTCAAGTTCACAAGTGCTGATTAATATACTTAGTTGGTTGAATCACCTTTAGCAACTCGACAACGAATGTTTTAAATGTTTGGAGGAAAATTGGGAAGAACACCAAAATAATCAGAAAAACACTTTTCAAGATTTGATGTGATTTCCCTTTTTTGTCAGACCAATAAATGGTTAATATTATAAAAGTATAGTTGATACTCGTCTTTGCCATACTGTCCAGATGTTGTAAAAAGCTTATTATATTCCGATAAAAAAATTTTGACGGTTGTCAGCTGATTTGAATGTCTATAGACCGATTGGCATCCATCTATACAAATTGTTCATACTTACAAAACGATTGACTCACAAGTTAAACTTTTGCCAGCCCAGATAACCGGCAATATTGAGAGCCAGTTTTGGCACAGATGATCACTTACAGGTCTTGAAAATCTTAGTTGAAAAATGGGTTGACTACAACAACCCATTAACAGGATTTTTGTTGAGTATACAAATGCTTTTGACACCATGGTTTCCCGTTGCAATGCGACAGAGACTCGAACACGCGCCTGCTTCAACGGTTACTCGTCCAAGCCGTTTCTATCGTATTGCGCTGCTTAACTTCGATAATCGAAGTCGGTCAGTGTTAAACCGCAGCTACGCGCTCCTCATTCGGTAAATACAATGTAGTAAAGCATCCTTTTTTCTGATCTGCAATTCCCTCTATGTCTCCGTCAATCCTCAGAATTTTATGGTCAAAAACCTGTAGATACGAAGAATATTATGTTACGACTCGTGTACAGCTTCTAAGTCGTTGCTTCCAGTTAAATAAATTCTAGAATGGCACATAGCATCTACATAATTTACAGAGTGTTCCATAAATGGATGCTAATTCTCGGGGTATGATTACAAGAAAAAGCAACCGATTTTCAATATATAAGTAAAGAATGAAAAATTGTTGGTATCAAATTTAAGCATTTCATCACAAGAATTTGTGCATTGATATATGAAATATTTCTCACACTCTTAAGAATGAGCAACCAAGTATGAAACACACTGTACATTTGCTAGTTTGCTAGGCGGCGGATATAAGATTACGGTTTTCTACAATAATTTATCCAAGTATTCGAAGCGTCAAAACGCCATTCGTTTATGACATTGTTGTTTTCTTATCAGTTAACAAAATGAAACTTGATAACACATACAATTCTCAAGATGGATTTCACTCTAAGTATTTCAAATACTGAAATTCTGTCCTTCATTTGAATGCAAAGTGTTGACTCTTTGAACCAAGATATTGGTCGCTATTTGATGGAAATCCGTAATAAATTTAAAAAAAAGCTCTATAATAAATTTCTACTATTATATTGTTTAAACATGTTGTTTAAATTAGCTTGTTGATCTCTGAAATATGTGGTAGAATTATGTACCTAAAGACTTTTCAGACACACCATGTATATTCTTTTTTATTTTAAATAAAAATACTATATTATGTCATATAAACAACAATAAAATAAACCCAATCCAATTGATCTTACATATCAAGCATCAGAATTCATCATTGCATCACTACTTTTCTCAGCTATGGGTTAATAATTATCAACTTGGCAACACAGCCACTACTTCCTGCAACCCCGACCTTCTTCTTCTTCTTCTTCGTCTTCGTGTCCCCGTCCCGCGTACTTAATATATAAAATATTATGAATGAAACCGTCGAAGACTGGCTGCTGCGGTGCGGTGGTGGGATTACACCGCAGACGAGGATTACCCTGTTGGAGAGGAGGGGGGAACAAGCACATATATATATATATATACAAGTATAGGCTGTTAATGAATGAACCGAGAAGTGGAATATTCATATTCTAGACGGACGGCAGACGGCGCTCTATTCAGTCGTGTTCGTTGTCGTATGTATGTATATATATATTATGCAGAAGATGAAGAAGGTAGGTAGCGCCGTTGCGACTGTTGTTATAGCTACAGTGAGTTCCAAAAGTAAAGTATAAATTCAGTGGTATGTAGATATACTGGGTAGCCCAAAATATGCTGCTACAAGATAAATATACAATGGAATGTTTTGCTCGGTTTACATAAAATCCTCAGAAACAGGACATCGTATATGGAACATATTTTGAATTTAAAAGGGAAATAGAAAATAGGAATTTTCCTTGAAACAAAATTAGGGTTGATGGTCGAAATTATTATTTTTAGGGACTCACTATATCAAATATATACAGCGTGTTCATAAAGTAATGTAACATGCTTATATTTCGATGATTGACGACATATTTACGAAAAAAAGTTTTATAAAGTAAATCAAAGTATCGACATAGATAATTCACAATTATACCAGGTGCTCCGTTAATGCCAATTAATTAAAAGAATTTTTTTTATTACACGCCTTGTATATCTTTGAAGTTTTCTGAACTCTACTAAATTAATAATATCTATTATTAATAAAACCGCATCATTTTGTCTCCATTCAGAAGTTACGGGCGTTTCAAAGTAAAATAAAATATTACTTAAGTTATGTCAAAAAAC
This sequence comes from Crioceris asparagi, assembly GCA_958507055.1. NCBI lineage: Eukaryota > Metazoa > Arthropoda > Insecta > Coleoptera > Chrysomelidae > Crioceris > Crioceris asparagi. The sequence continues at coordinate 3,216,577 of OY293829.1, forward strand.
TGTTAGTTCCTTTTTCTGTCTTACTTATTCAAAAATATCATGAGTTAAATTGAAAATTCAAGAAGAAGAATGGGCAGAATCGAATGGCCAGCCAGATCTTCCGATTTATTCAGTCATGAATTATTTCTTACGGGAATATCGCAAAAACATTATTTACAAAACAAACCTGATAATTTGGATGATCTTAGAAATAGAAAACTGTTAACCGCCTATTAAATAATGAAGGTGCAATGGCGTGATGCTAGATACATTAGGTTATTAGGTTTTTTTATAATAGACATTTTTATCATCTTAATCAAAAAAATATAAAATGTTTGTTATTGTAGATTATTTTGGTAATGGAAATGTTTCGGGAATTTACCATGTTTGAATTAATATAATTTTCAAAGTAATACACTTAGTCCGGGGAAAAGAAAAAATATACAGGGTGTGCTATATAAAAATATATCTTTAAATTATTCTGGGTGCACCAGTCGATTTTTAAATTATTCATGTTGATAGCTGGAATTATTTAGTAATACTTTTATTTGTATTTTTTTTTGTAGAACGACCAGGATTCGAAATATAGGTACTTGAGCAAAATGCGTTACTCTCGTGACACACTGTATATATTGTTAGAACACATGAACTGTGGGCACCGCGCTACATTATTCGGTATGGAAAAGTACTCGGCACTAAGGTCATTGCATCTACATATTCATAAAGGGTTTTGATAATAAATAATATAAATGATGATGAAGTTTATAAATGAAAGTTCGGCAAGGGGATATTTATATTTACGGTTCAAGGGGCTCATTCCTGGAACTCGATTAGATACTCTGTTTGAATTAGAATTAAAAAAAACAAGTTCATCTCACTGATTTCTGGATCCAAGGTGGTTCCTGTTTGATCCACCACAGTATCGGCAACGATTGTCAATAGTTTTTTTTTATGTCATCAAAAATAAAGAAGATTAATGGTAAACAATGAATAACTACAGCCGAAGACAATCGACACTAGCGCCACATAGTAATATGGCTATATTAAGAATAAAAAAATCATTAGAAAATCGTTGAACTAATACCAAAGAAGATAGTAGTTATCCTATTCCCCCTATTAATTTTCTTTGCTTGTACTTGTTATTATTCAGAGATCTTAAAACATCCTGGCAGAAATACACATATTTCAGACTTTACCACCGCTGTAACTCGAAAACCGTCACTCTATAGAATAAATGTTCAATTTAAATGTTGCTACAAATAATTTGGTCAGATTTTCTACTTTCAAAAGAAATTGCCCCCTCCACATACACATATTTGAGATTTTAACATTGCTGTAGTTCGAAAACATTTGCTCTTTTGAAAAAATGTTCAATTGAAACGTTTCCGGATATTGTCTCATCTTTAATTATTGAGGAGTCTGAATTTTTCGATTTTTGATACAAATTGATTCTGATGAGGATTTTGGATTGGAGTTTTCATGAATATGGGACCATTTCTCAAGTCTCCTCTTTCAAATGAATCAAAAATTATCAAAATAGAAATTGGTTTACTATACAGGCTGTTTCAAATTCGACTCTCACCATTGGGATCTCGGAAGCTATAGGGAATATATGAATATAATGAATTTCTAAATAAATAGCATATTTACATTGCCACTTTTTTCACTCTTTCCAATGGTGTTAATAGATTTGTAACATGACGTTTCGTCTATGTGAAACTATCATGAACTTTATTTTTTCTTATGGGAGCCATATTGGCATTCCACAAATTTGAATAGCCTTTTTTATTACCTTTTTGACGATGTAAGTTGGCCTTATTGTCCTAAAAATCCGAGAAATTGAATAAATAACTTTATCGGTGACACGTAAATGACATTCTGTATTATTGTCAATTGCTGAGTCGTTGATAATGGAGACATGATAAAACTTTATTACAAGAATGATACATTTCTCATAATTTCATTAGAATTGTCTGATCGGATAAGTACAACCATTGATCTTTTTCGAGCCCAGAAAATAATAATAATGATTGTGTGATATGTACCTATTACATTTAATCTAACTTGAAAAAATCGAATTCTGAAAAGTTCAACATGAGACTTCAAATTATTGTAATGATACCTCCTCCTTTCAATGAAGTCGATCAAAAACCTGTTCACTCACACGATGCATAATGTAGAAAACTAAACGACGGTCGTTATCCTATTATTCTATTTCCTTGAACCACATTTCTGATCCTTTTTTTTTGTATCTTTTCAAGTACCAATGACATCATATTTTTTTTTTACCATACCATACCTCAATTACCAACATATCATATCATTTAAATATCGGTATGTAATAAGAATATTGGCGACCATCAAGTGATCGTCTTGGGTATAATATAATTATTATTAATCTGGAATGAAATGCGATCGTTTTTTTTTGGTCCAACGGCATCGAACGCCCCTTTGGAAAATAATAATTATTGTTAATAAACACGCCAGGAAGTTTTTGCCGAGGAGTCCCGTCGATTGTCTGACGACGAAGCAAATTGTTGAGCGGTACAAATACGTGCACATAAGGTTTGGAAATGGTGCGATAAATCGAACCATTCTGCGGATGGTTATTATATTTAAAGAAAATTGCCACCGATGATATACTCGACTCCACAAGATCGTTTATCTCACAACGAGATGCTGCTGCTATGCGCTCCACTTTGAGTTTGTACGAGAGTATTTTGGTATTTTTGACCGACTTCCCAAAAGGAGGAGGTATACAATTCGATTGTGTGCGCGCCTTTCATATAGTAAACGTACTCCGATTTTGATGATTTTTGATTCATTTGAAAGAGGAGGCTTGAGAAATGGTCCCATATTCATAAAAACGGGAATCCGACATCTCGTTCCCTCCGAAAACCGCCCCCGAAGGGGGTGGAGGGGGCAAATTTTGTCGAAAATTGAAAATCTGAGTTGATATAATTACAGATAGGACAATATCCGGAAACGTTTAAATGGAAAATTTTTTCAAAAGAGTAACGGTTTTCGACATAGAGACATTTTAAATTCTCAAATATACCTATTTTCGCTATGTGGAGAGGGCGATTTCTGTCGAAAATTGAAAATCTGTTTGCAGTACATGAAAGACATAATTATTTGTAGCAACATTTATACTGAACATTTTCCCCTTAGAGTTACGGTTTTCGAGTAAAATCGGTGTTAAAATGATAACAACTAAAATATTCAAGCGTATTTCCGCAGCGATGTTCTGAGATCTCAATAATAACAACTACAAGCAAGGAATATACGTGGGTAATAGAATAAGTACTATCTTCATTGGTATTAGTGAACGTTCAACGATTTTCGTGACTAATGTTACACTCAAAAGTGTGAAATAAATATTTTTTACAAAAAATTGGAACGACTTTATTAGTTGGTGCACTGAAAAGTATAAAATAATATTAATTCTATTGGGGCTGCTACTTGTGAAGTTGGTGCCAAAAGTTACCAATCTACCTGCAACTGCACAACTTCAAAAGTAACAGCACCAATAGAATTAATATTATTTTATATTTTTCAGTGCACCAACTAATAAAGTCGGTCCAATTTTTTGTAAAAAGTATTTTAATATCAATCGATCCAAGAAAAAAACTGGGACTGCATCGGACCAGACGGTGGAAGTTATACTTGTTCTGCTATTCGTACACAGACAGGATATACAAATGCAATTTAAGAAATTTTCTCTGTTATTCAATATATTTCTCATCAATATATTATTATTGAGTGACTTAATTATTATACAATAAACCTATATATTGTTATCATTATCAGTAATTTCTTCTCCATCTTGTAATCACACACAGACAGACAGGCAGCTGAAAACCAACCCCATAGGAGATATTACCCTTACGTATTTATGTCCCAAGTTTGGTGTCAATCGGTCAAGTATTTTTCGAGATATATTGTTCATTTACAGACGCACAGACAGTCAGACAGCTGAAAATTAATCTTATAGAAGGTATTAATTACCCTTACGAATCTGTGTACCAAGTTTGATGTTAATCGGTTAAGTATTGTCCGAGTTATAGTGTTGACAGACAGACAGACAGGATGATCAAAACAAAAACTACCTCAAAAAAAATCGGTAGCTAATAAGAAAATTTAACATATAATTTAATTATTAAAATTTTTTCTAGAAGCCAGAACGTACAAAAAAGTATACGAAAACGAATAATCGACGATTTTTCTCACTTTTAGCGTGACGCGGTTTCTCGACCAACACACCAACGAGCCTAAAGAATTATTATGTCAAAAAGTTGATTTTTTGGAAAAAAATTGGGCCAACTTCATTACCTGGTGCTCTGAAAAAATCTAAATAATGTTATTTTATTATTGCTCGCATTTTTGAAGTGGTCCAGTTGTGTGTAAATAGAGGACTTCTGGCAACAACTTCAAAAGTAACAGCACTCAATAGAATTAAGATTATTTTGTGTTTATTACAGCTGCAAATAATAAAGTCAGTCCTATTTATTTAATATTTTTGAGTAGTTAATAAATATGAAAATTGTTGAATTTTCTCTCATACTATTGATTTAAGAAACAATATTGCTCTTTCCTAGTGTTGCAACTCTGAAACCTGTGATTTTTTTGTAAGATGTTATTTTCTAATGTTGCTGGAAATGATCTTCAGCCGTATTCATTAATTATGAATTTAAATTAATGAAATATTTATTTTAATTTGAAGCAACAATTTCTTTTTGTAACATCCCTAACGGAAGTTTTACATACACTCACTGTTTTTGACCGACTTCACAGTCGGCACAGCACTATGCGCGTTACGCATAGTCAACATGCTCCGATTTTGATGATTTTGTTTTATATCAAAGATTAGTGTTGAGAAATGATCCCATATGAAAAACAGAATAGAATTCTATCTCTCCTTCCCTTCAAGAACTTCTCCTAATGTGGGGAAATGGGAATCTGAGATGGAAAAATTAAAGAAAAAATCATATCCGACAACGTTTAAGTATGACATTTTTCATAAATATTAACGGTTTCCGAGTTGCAGCAATAGTTAAATCTGGAATTAGTTGTTTTATAGCTATGTTATGAAATCTCTGAGTAAAACTAAATGAACGTTCAATGATTTTAATGAATGGAGCACTGAAAACTATCTATTCCTTTGCTTCTGGAGTTCCACAGGGTTCTTACTGTGGACCGGTACTTTCTGATTTATTCATTAATAAATTCTTTAGAAATATTAAGCCAGTTTACCATGATTACAAGATCATCTCATCAACACATCTATTAAAAGGACAGTACTAGCTTGTACCGTATTAAAATAAAAGCAAAACACTGTCCCAAACCTAATGTAAGGTTAAGTTAGTTAGATTGCAGCACAGTCCTCATTTACGACCGTGGATTGAAGGTTCTGTCATTTGTGTGTTCTGGCAGCCATAAACATCAGCACTTAATTTAAGTAGCGTACTAAGTTTCGATTATGAATACAACTGTCGGGAATTATGTTTGATACGGAACTGAACTGGGAACTGAAATTTCATGATAAATATATGATATCAAAATCGTTCAAGATGTTGGCCTTTATAAATAGAATTTGGAAAGAATTCAGTTTGGAAACTCTTAAATTATTATACTGTTCACTGGTGAGATCGTTATTGGATTATGGTTTCATAAGCTAGTGCCCTTATTATTTTATTCGAGAACAATTGAATCTCTTGATTCTAGAAAATCATAGAATCGTAACTGACACGTATTTTTTAAATAAAATTCTACAAGGTATGTTTGTTTGTGAAGAGAGTTTATCATTGATAGAATTGAACGTAAATATGCAGACTAGAGTCAGCAATAAGACTTTTAAGATACCTTTTCACTCAACAAATTATAGATTTTTCTATCCAATATCGCGATTGCTTAGAAATGGTAAGAGATTTGAACTTGTTCTGTCATTCAAATAAAGTTATAAGAAATGAATCCAATCGTTTACTCTCTTAAAATTAAATTATTCATTTACTTTTGTTAATATAAGTGCTAGCATTTTTATATGGGTACGTTCAACAATTTTGATAACTATTTACCCACTCAGAAATGTAAAAGATTTATAGGAGCCACTTTATTAGCTGGTGCACTGAAAAATACAAAATAATATTGATTCTAGTGTTTGAAGTTGGAGCCAAAGGTCTTGCTATAACTGTACCATTTTAAAACTAACTCATTACTTTTTAGTGCATTCGGTTCCGATAAATCTATTTTTCATTCGAGTTTTTTCAAATGCTAAATTCTCAGTTTACCCTGTATAAAGCACGGCAACAAGCAGCCTTTCGATTATAAAAAATATGGCATAGGTACCACCCGACCCGCGATCCAGCAATATAAAATTACCGGGTAAAGAAATTCCGATAGTATCAGGTAATATAGTTAACGAAAAAAAAAAAGTGTGTAAATAGTTCTTTCAGTGTGCGATTTTCAAACAACACACGCACGATGAAAGGAAGAAACGCTTGTTGAAAGACGTGAAAGAAATCCAAGGGTACCCCTACTACTATGAGGTTCATGTAGGTATTTATTTATTCACAAACAGACCGCCCCTATTGACAAAAGAGCAATTTCACGAAGAATTCGCTCCATTCAATATTAACTCACGGCAAATAGTTTGGTGTATTGAAAACAAACAGATTAGATGGGTCGAATCGTCTCTATTGACGCTCAAAATGTAGATTTATGTATAAATAATAGTTAAATGTTATAATATTCACATGTATAGGTTGTACATAGTATTTAAAAATTTAAAACAACGCAACATTATTAAAGATACAGAAAATATTATGCAGCAACCAGCTCTACAACTGTAGAAAAAAATCAATTAAATCGGTTCATCCGTGCCTGAGATAATTTTGGTAAAGACAGACAGACTTACAGACGGACGGCAGATAGACCAGAGGCTGAAAAGTGGGACACAATGACCTCCCCAAAGAATCAAAAATCTTTGATATTAACAAAAGAAAATATCATGCACTCTGTCCATCTAGTCCGTCCCTGCCTAAAATATTTTTTTCTCTTGAACAAGAAAGTAAATAACAAAAAATCAAAGGAATAACCCATCGATTTATTAAAATTAGAAATATCTAGAGATCGGTATAATAATATTATGTATGTGTGCGTGAAGTGGAACCAGTTCGCCAACCATGTCATCCATATGGTCAGCAGTCATCCATTTCACTTTCAATATTGCCACTTTTCATGTATCGGTAAAGTACAGAAATAAAAAAAAAGTTTTTTTTCTCTTGCATCGTCTCTCCATGTCTCTGTGTCTTTTTTATTCTACGAATAAGACGATAGGCCGGGAGCTAGGATCATCAGATAATTACGTTTTCATAAAGCTGTAAAAAAGGGTTAGAAAAATATTAAAATTCCCTCAAATCAAACAGGCTTGTAATTTTTAGGGTCTTAACTTTATTAATAATCATATTTTATGAAAAAATTTTGCCAGTACGTTATCACATTTTCAAATTCTTGACAGAATAGCTAAATTGTATGTTGGAAAATATAATGTCAGTCATTTCAAAACTCAAAAAATGAATGAATATTTCTACTTAGTTTCACGAATGTTGGCGTCTGCCTTGAAAACACGAAAAATGAATCAATCCAACTGACGGGAGTAAATCAGTGGCGTAACGATTTCGAGCTAAGATATGGCATTTAAGGAAGTTCATATAATTACAAATACAAATTTATTGCTTTAGTTATGAAATATAAATTTATGCATCTGAATTATCTGAAATGTCACTATGACTTTGTGACGCCTATGAAATAAAGATTGCGTTGCCTTCGGACATACGTGCAGCGCCCTATCATTGTATGAAAGGAGATAAGCTTGACATACGGATGTCGTAGCTTAGATCGACAAACGTAGTAGAGAATTTCATGATATTGAGATGCGATAAGACGTATTATGTACGTAGCTCGTGAATGATTACACACAATAGCCATGATTCGTGAAACAAACTATACATCATTATACCTCCGACTGTTCAACCATGGAAACATGGTTACACCAGATCAATGAGACATTGATTGTCTTTCAGAAAAATTTATAATAACGGGTGCTCAGATTTGAGGTTGCTTTTTGAACGATCCGCCACTGGCATTGTTTCTATTTATTTGTCGCTTGACAGTTGACGTTTGTGTTGTAAACATATTGCGGTGTTTAATTAGGAAGCGATATACTGTTGAAAAACGTGTGTTCTTAGTGAAAAACTTATTATGAATGTGGAGAAAGTGTTGCAGAAACGGCCACAAAAAGCCGTACGGCTCCAAAAACGTCAATTTGCCATCGAGCACAGCAACTGCACTTCAACAATACGACTGTGCATAAACAAAGATCTTCATTTAAAGGTCTACAAAATGAATTAACGCATGAATTAAAGCCACTTGAACACGAAGAACGGCATAACTTTGTTAATTGGGTCTTGCAAAGAAAGGAAGAAGAAGGAGATTTTTTTAACAACATTAAATCCAGCATTTTTATCTTTGTCAACAAACAAAACTGCCGAAAATGGGTTGAGGGAAATCCACGAATGTTAGTGGCAAAAGCCGATTCACTCTCAGCGACTTACTGTTTGGTGTGCTTTTTGGGCTAGAAGTGTTATTGGCCCATATTTTTTTCTTGAGACTGAAGCCAGCATTGCGGTAAGCGCAAAAGGAGAGAGTTAGATGGGATAGAATTCCAGGGTATGTGGTTTCAACAAGACGGAGCCACGCCACATACAGCCAATGAAAAAAAGACTTGATCTTTCGAGGGAACGATTTCAAGACTGAATAATTTCACGGAGGGAAAACATTAACTAGCCACCTAGGTCATGTGATTTAATTCCGTTGGATGTCTTTCTGTGGGGTTTCTTAATGGAATAAGTCTAAGCTGATAATTCCTAACACCTAACAATTAAGCTGTGACATTATCATGGCAATTGATGACATATCGCCGCAGTATTTATTTAATTGATTGATTTATTTGAGGGAATTATATTTATTTGAGCCAAAATTTCTTATTTTTTGAAATGAAAACCCAATCTATGTTGCTGGCTCTCCATCTATGATGAACGCGACCACTGTGCGTGGAGATGAGTAGATATGTACGGGGTGTTTTCGAGGGAACGAACGCCAACCATATGGCTAACTAAATGTGCTCTGATGTTTTAAAATGGAATGTAGTCGTTCGTTCTAGGCTATTGATTCTGGCACTCACATCTTTGTGTGTGTGATTCTTCTTGTTTGTAAACAACATTGTTGCTCGATTGATGCGACTGAATATATAAATGAATGATACTGAACTACTTACTGTTTTTGTTGGAGTAAGAAATTAATAGGTACCTATAACATTGACTGAAGAATCAATCATCTAGTCAAGAATAAAGAGCAATTACCCACATTTTTTCTTGTGTCGGGACGCGAAAATATATTACCAATACATTATGACGGACATGTAACAACTGAAGAAGCCGAGGCGTCCCATACAATCCCAACTTGAAATTATTCCCAACGAAGAAAACCTGCAGCTATGTCTTAACCATTATCTTTTAAAATCCCTCCAAAAAATTAACGTTCGTAAAGTGACTAACGAACAACTGGACAGAAAGGTCGCATTTTACACTTCATGCTCCTTAATTTCTGATAGTCTCAATCTTTAGAGGACTGTATAGAACTTCCCAGTTTGTCCTTTCCTATATTCATTATGACTCAGTTTATTGTCGACCAGTTTAATTTAAAGTAGATAATCTCCTGTTTGGCGTGCCCGACGAATGTACTTTGAAATGTTTCAAAATCACTTTAATATAAACCATACAGAATATAAAACATTTTTACTGGAATATCTACAGACGTACGGTGTCATCGACATAGCATAATAGTTTTTATTATTTATTCCATAGCTTTGTTAATTAATATGGGGCTAGGAGCATCTCTTTGTAGAATACTAGGAATTTCTTCAGAAGCTGTACCGTTATTTTTAGCTTGACTTATTCCCTTGAATATAATACTCAGTTTTATTTTATGATATCGCATTTGTGTCTCATCTCCTCGTTGTATTCGATCAAACAGACATATGTTGTGATGTTTGTTCACTTTATTTATATATGTAGGTATATATATATATCGAGTTTTCCAATCTTAATTGAAAATCTTCAAGAAAGAATTCGTTCGAAAGAATACTGCTTCCTACCTTCTCCCTCGCGTCGAGCCTAAAAGATAACAGCGCCATCTCTTTCATGGCGATTCGGCCTTCAGTATATTAATGATCAATTTATTGCTGATCGAGCATCTCTCTCTCTCTCGACGACTAATCTACAATTACAATGTAATAAGGATACCCCTATCATTAATATTATTTGGTTGCCTCTCTTGGATGCATGATGGAATAGGGGGGTGGAAGGGTGGGCGGTGGCAAAGTAGGAACCAGTTCGGATTGACGGACCTAGTATATTGACGAGGAATTCAAGTGGTGATAAAGACGGATAGCTGGTTAACGAGCGTTGGTTGACAAAAGGCGTTGGGGGTGCGACACATACAACTGAATTGTATACCTTCTGCTTTTTTGGAGTCGGTCAAAAACGCATTTTTTCACAGAAATCATTCTATCGTGCATTATTTTCTCAAAAGGACCAAATTCTATAGATGCTGCACTAAAGATAATAAATAATATTTGCTTTATTTATATTTATGAATCAAATATTGAACATAATATATCTATAGTCTTCTTCTTCCAGTGACAATTGCTATAGAAAGTCTATATTATAAAAATTTGCATAATTTTCGGATCATCCGATTCCAAGTCCAAGTTGTATAAATTATTTTCTATAAAATTTCCCAGTCTATCTGGCAGTTATTAAGTGGGTATTTATTTCATCCATTTATGAGATTCAACAAAGGTCATTTTTGTGTGACTCGACCTTCCTGCATATTTTTGAGAATGCACATAAAATGCGATATGGCATTTTTAATTTTCTAAATTGCAAAAGATAACAGGTTGTCACATGCGTCTTGACACAGTATTTGAAGCTTTAAAAAGAGAGAAAACGCTACATAGGTATAAAAACGAATATTGCGAATAATCAGGAACTAAATTCTCTAATCAGGTGAAGGTAGGTTTATAAAGGTTTTCACAACTCGCGCTTTTGACGGACTTCCCAAAAGAATGAGGTATACAATTCGACTGTATGTTTAGTTTATTTTCGTATGTAATCTTGTTTCTCATTGTAAATTTGTAGTGACTTTAATGATTCTTTTTTTAATTTGAAAGAGAATGGCTGAGGATGGTCCCATATTCAAATTTTCAGTATTTGCCTTCGAATTAAATATTTTTTTCTTTTAATTGGAATTTTTGACCGACGAACCATACGGAATGTACTCCGATTTTCATGATTCTATTTTCATTTAATAGAGGAAGGACTATTGGGAGTTGGTCCCATTGAATCGATCCTTACTCTCAAAAACTTCTCATAAAGGGGGGTGGAGGGGGCAATTTTTTTCGAAAATCAAGAATTTGAGTCGACAAAATTAAAGAAAAAACCATATCCAGGAAAGTTTGAATTAGACATTTTTCAAAAAAATCATAGGTTTCCGAGGTACAGCGATATTTTGAAATCTCTGAATAAGTACAATCAACGCATTAACTATCTTCTTTGGTGAACGTTGAATGAATTTAATAATGTTACATTCAAAAGTGTGAAATAAATATATTTTTCAAAAAACTGAACAGGCCTTCTTAGTTGGTGCACTGAAAAACACAAAATAATATTCTATGGTTAAATGTAAGGCAACATTATTTAATAAAGCATGGAAAAATAAGAAGAATTTTTATTATTAGGTTATTTATCATTATTGTTAATGGGCTTTTTATTATCATTAATTTTTAAATTATAATTAAAATAAATTTAAAAAATAAGATTTTTCAACGTAGTACCTTTTTATTAAAAAAAAACATTATTTTGGTAATAACTTTGGAACAAAAAAGATATCGACATGCGTTTTTGAGTTTTTTTATTGCAAATTGAATTAACTTTTCGTCTTTGGTGAAATAATTTTAGTATTCCAGTTAAAATTTCAAGGAAAAATAAAAAACCGAAACTTTTTAAATTGCGACCTGTAACGTAAGCAGCAAAAACCAATATGGCAATATTATTTTTCTTTCTTAATCAGGAAAGCTTCATTTCCTAAATGAGATACGGTTTGCTAAATTCTGTTAAGGCAAACCAAAATTATAAGCATTTTAATCAGTAAAACTTCTTTCTTCCCTACTGCCCTTATTTTACGTCGTACAATAAAAAGCTATAATTCAAAAAGATGCAAAATTCCAGCAGCATTACTCTGATAGAAAAAATCTCAACTTATATTGAGCCATTTTCAAATAAAATTCATTTTTATACACGACAACAGCAGTTACGCCCCCTAGCGGTATAGTTAGGAACTTGAAAATAATTTCCAGCAATTTCCAATGGTCGATTTTCTCAAGAGTATTTTTTCCCTACCGTCCTACGATTATTACTTTCTGAGATATACTATCTTTCCATCCTTAATAAAACAACCCTGTATATTTAACAATAATATTTGACCGTCAGTTTGATGTGGAAGGACGGCATTATTTGTCTTGATAAGAGATTTTATGAATGAAATAATAATTATTGTTATTATGATGCTTTTCGTCACACAGGGAACACGCCTTGTGAATAAAAAATCAGTTCTTTCAAGGATTATTAAAATATGTCTTCGTTTCATCGTCTTGCCTGAACAAGGTAATAAAGATGATAAGGTTACGTCATGGACGTTTGTTGACTTAATAGTCTGATGGTATGTGTTATGAAATGTTTTTTTTTGGAAGCAATAACCAATAATAAATGATAATTCGATACGCATGGTATAAGAAGAGGTTCTCAACAATTGATAGTAAAAACAATTGATTCGATAAAGTATTTGCAATGCTATTAAAAACTACGGAAAGTTTGATAACAGCAGTAGGTTTTTTTCTTCATAATATTGAAGTTTCACGTTCAGCAATAAATTAACATAAAGTCCAAGAAATGTCAAAACTATAGAATTTATCGATAAATATTTTATTTGTTTTTAATTAACTTTTTAGAATCTTAGAATATAATATAGATTACTAATAAATATTTTTTACAAAAAATAGGACCAATTATTATTTCTATTGGTGCTCATACTTTTGAAGTTGTGCAGTTGCAGTTAGATTGATTTTTGGCACCAACTTCACAAGTACCAGTACCAATAAAATTAATATTATTTTGTATTTTTCAGTGCACCAACTGATAACGTCGGTCCAATTTTTTTAAATAAATATTTTTTACAAAAAATTGGACCGACTTTATCAGTTGTTGCACTGAAAAATACACAATAATATTAATTCTATTGGTGCTGGTAATTTTGAAGTTGTGCCGTTGTAGTTTGTAGTTGTAGGCACCAACTTCAAAAGAACCAGCACCAATAGAATTAATATTATTGTGTATTTTTCAGTGCAACAACTGATAAAGCCGGTCCAATTTTTTGTAAAAAATATTTATTTCACATTTTTGAGTGTAAAATCAGTCATGAAAATTGTTGAACGTTCACTAATACCCAAAAAGTTATAGGTAGGTTTACCTTGTACTAGCGAAAATACGCATATCACATATTTCAGACTTTACCATTGCGAAACTCGGAAACCATAACTCTTTTGAAAAAAAGTTCAATTTAAATGTTTCCGGATATGGTCCCCTTTCTAATTTTCAAATCTAGAATTTTCGATTTTCAGAAAAATTTGCCCCTTCCACATAGTTGAAACACGTATTTCAGACTGTAGCGCGGAAACGTATGATTATTTTCAAAAATGTCAAATTTAAACATTTCCGGATATGGAATTTTCGTTAATTCTGTCGTATCGGATTTTTGGAGGGAAGGTGATTTTGGATTTTGGACCATTTCTCAACTCTCCTCTTTCAAATGAAACAAAAATCGTCTAAATCGGAGTACGTTTACTATGCGAAACGCGCGAAAAGCCATAAGAAAATAAAAAAAAGCAATCTTACAACCAAATTGTATACCTTCTCCTTTTTTTGAAGTCGGTCAAAAATATCTATTTCTTACTTTTGAGTGTTACATTTGTCACGAAAATCGTTGAACGTTCACCTATATCTTTATTACCCATGTATACTTTGCTTGTATTGGTATTATTCAGAAACCTACGAACATCGGAAATACGTATATTTTAGACTTTGCCACTGCTGCTATAAAGCACATTTAAAATTTTAACATCGCTGAAACCCGAAAACGCTTCCGGATATTTTCTTATCTTTAATTCTACCATCTTAGATGTTCGATTTTCGAGAAAATTTGTCCTCTCCACCCCCTTCGGTCGGGGGCGGTTTTCGGGGGGAAGGAGATTTCGGATTTAAGTTTTTACGAATATGGATCAATTCTCAAATCTCCTCTTTCAAATAAATCAAAAATCATGAATGGGTTCGTCGGTCAAAAATAACCAAACAACACCAGGATTGAAAATATCACCAATGGTATTTGTTCCATTCAAAAGTTGTTGATCTATGAGAGATGATTTTTTTTGCTTGAATAATAGAGTTACATTAGTTGCAATGTAGGGTGAATATTAGATTCCTGCGATGCTACACTCAACATTTTCAACACAGATGATGTCATAACCGTTTATTACTGGTATATCATGTGATAACGTTAAGCGTTGACCTTTTTACTTGAGCTGCTGAATATAACTTATTTTATACAAGATTATAACATTTATACATTCCATTCATATAAACCCATTTTATATATGATACAGTGTGTTCATTTAATAATATTATACCAGATAAATTATCCATCCATATCCAATAATTTAATTGAAAAGTTATTGTAATGGTTGATACAAGAAAATATTGCAAAATTCACATTAAATTTTTATCTATTTGAAGTCACAAATAATGAAATATAATTTGTAGTTCATTTTCAGTTTTAATAATTTTGGTTGTAATTTAGGTAAAGTTCGTCTATGTACTTTTAATAACGGATGAATAACCTTCTAGCTTATCTATACATATATATATATATATATATATATATATATATATATATATATATATATATATATATATATATAATGAAATTGTTGGGAGGTCAATTCCGTACAAGAAATATCAAAAAAAAAGAGATTTTGTTGCTATGGCATTTAGAAATGATAGAGGCCTCGAAACCAGATTTTTCATAATGACTGAAATGATCTCAACACAACTTGATATTAAAGTACCTAATGCCTAATTTATTAGTTAGGTACAAAGAATATTGAAAAAAGATTGAACCGACTTTATTAGTTGGTACACGGAACAATATAAAATAATATTAATTCTATTGGTGCTGGTACTTTTGATGTTGTGCAATTGTAAATAGATAGAGGACTTTTGGTACTTTGAAAGAACCATCACCAATACAATTAATATTATTTTGTATTTTTCAGTGCACCAACTAATGAAGATGGTCCAATTTTTGATAAAAAAAATATTTATTTCACAGTGTTAACGTTTCCGTATATTTTCTCACCTTTAACTCTGCCGTCTCAGATTTTCGATTTTCGAGAAAAATTGTCCCCTCCACCTCATCGAGGACGGTTTTTGGAGGGAAGGAGATTTCCGATTTGAATTTTTCTATTTCTCCAGTTCCCAATTCTCCTCTTTCAAATAAATCAAAAATTCATCAGAACCGGAGTACGTCTAATATATACAAGCTCGCGCAAACAAAAAAGCATACAGTCAAATTGTACACCTCCTCCGTTTAGAAAGTCGGTCAATAAACAGCCAGGTGATGAGTTGTACTTTATTTTACATAATTTTGCGGAACAACGCTCCCAGAAATTTTGTTATAGCCGCAGGGAGATGGTTCATAGAGTACAAAAAAATTTATATATATATATATATATATATATATATATATATATATATATTTATTTTTAAGGCTCATCGATTTCAAACATACTGCCTTTAATTTTATTCTCTTTTCTTATAATCCGTGCAGCAAAACTTCATGTCATTTTCGACTCGTAAAAAATGCAGCTTTATTTTTAATCTACTTACAGTACTAGTTTACTCAAATTGTCACGTTTCATACAATAAAAGAGTACTAAGATTTGATTATGGATAAGACTGAAAGTTTCTTAACCAATATGAAACTTCTAGGTGTAACTTTTATTTAGTTTTATGCTTCTACTTATTGACATCGAGACTTGTTGCGTCACGGTGTTATGATACGATGTAGTGTTGCATGTCTTGTTGAAATTTGTGTCACATGGACTAGCATAACAAACTCAAATGAAAACTTGCCAGGACGTGAATGAAGGATGCAGCAAATCCTTTCAACAGAAAGTCTGGTAAAACTCAACTAATATTATAATAATAACAAAACGCCCAGTTATGTATATAATTCGAATACTGCTTTTATCGCATTTAACTTGCGTATTTTCTAGTTTATTATATATAAAAATGTGATCTAATGATATCAATAATAAGGAGATCGTGCAAGAACGTCAAATAAAAACAATTGTGCCTTATAGTAAGTATATAGAAGAGATGGAAAATATTATATACCATACCAAGGCCAACTTGATTCGTTTATAAATAAATATTAAGGTACCTATGTATATGATGTCTACGTTCGTTGACTTTGTCGCAAATATTTGACGTCCAATCCGGAATATCTATGAGAAAAATGTTCATGAAAGGACTCTATACATTTATATAGATAGATCTATAAGTTTCAATGATTGCCTTTCAGAATATAAGTATCCAACAAATATTGACAGTATTCATAGATTTGTTATGATTGTTGGCTATAGTTCTAGATACATTTTTATATGTTTCATTTAATTTATTCAACACAATTATAAACAAGTATTGAGTATTGTATTACATAAATATACGGTTTTCTAATGAGTTGTCAACGCTATCGAAAACGTTATAGGCTAAATATTTTTTACAAAAAATTTGACCGAATTTATTTTATTTTATTAGTTGTGCCTACAACAACAAACTACAACGGCAAAACTTTAAAACTACCAGCACCAATAGAATGAATATTATTTTGTATTTTTCAGTGCAACAACTAATACAGTCGGGCCAATTTTTGTCAAAAATATTTATTTCACATTTTTGAGTGTAATATTAGTCATGAAAATTGATGAACGTTCACTAATACCAAAGAAGATAGTACTTATCCTATTACCCATCTAAATACTTTATTGCATTAACTCAAAAACCGTAACTCTTTTGAAAAAAAAATCAATTTAAATGTTACTACATATAACCTATTGTTTAATTTGTCAGTCTCATATTTTCAATTTTCGAAAAAAATTGCTCTTTCTCATAGAGAAATTATGCAAACACATATTTCAGACTTTACCATTGATACAACTCGAAAACCGTAACTCTTTTGAAAAAAATGTTCAATTTAAACGTTTTCGGATATGGTTACAAATGAAACAACAATCGTTTAAATCGGAGTACCTTCAATAGCCATTAAAAAAGCAAACATACAACCGAATTTTATACCTTCTGCCTCTTTTGAAGTCGGTCGGTTTTTTTCAGTAGTGCAGATCGATTTACTTTTTGTCATGTTCATAGGGTTAGGTTTAGTTACGATTTATTGTCCCATCAACCAATTCAATACAACTTCGTAATATAATTTATTTATCTGAGCAATCTAGTCATTGAGTTATGAATCAAATGATCTAATTTTCCTCTTTTTCTTAAACTATACGATTCGACGGAGTTATTCTGTAAAGTTGTATCACATAAAAAATGCAGGTGGTGTTCTACAGGGAAGTATTTTAGGACCCCTGTTATTTAAGATTTTGCTACCAATTTGCAGATCATAATCAAATATCATAATCATTCAAACCACACGATGTAATTGTTGCCAAAGAAAGGATAAGTAGCGACCTTATAAGAATCGATGACACTTCTATCGATCACTCTCTTAGGCTTAATCCATTAAAAACAGACTAAATTTAATTGATTCTGACATTTCCATTGAGTCCAGTGTCAAAAACTTGGGGTTAATAATTGATAATTAACTAAATTTTACCAATCATTCTATGATTTTGTCCCAGTTCAATTACTGTGACAACATTTATGGACCATTGCTTGGCGTTTCTGATAAACGTCTTATACAAAAAATGCAAAATTCCTGTATTCGATTTATTTGTGGAATTCGAACGAACTCATAAGCTAATGGACCTTTATTCAATGAAAAGAATTTTAAATTACGAAAATCTTCCGTATCTCTACAAAAAAAATATATATATTTTCGCATCGAAACTCGTACTCATAATCACAACTTTTAAGAAAGAAAAATCTCCTTACCATTTCAAAACATTAACAACAAATATTTTAAAAATGCTTTTCTTATCAGGTACCATTTTGTATCAATAAATACGAAATTTTGATTTTGATTTTAGCTCCTTTATATATACATTCAAGAAATATTTAAAAACAACTATTCCTGTTACTTGATAACTGATTTTAATTCCTTTACAATTGAAATATTGCATTAAATATGAATAGCTTCTTGTGAACTTTATTTTCTTTCGAATTGAAAATGTTTTTTTTTTGTTTATTGTTTACACTTTTATTTTTCTTTGGCACTATATTCTATTTGTTCGTAACTAAGTTATTGGTTTACTATTTATGATTTATGTTCATATGAGGTTCGTTCGCGCGTTTTATGTAGTAATCGTACATTGATTTTGACGATTTTTGATTTATTTGAAAGAGGAGGCTTGAGAAATGGTCCCATACTCATAAAAACGAAAATCCGAAATCTCCCTCCCTCCGAAAACGGGTGGGCAAATTTTCTCGAAAATCGAAAATCTAAGGTGGTATATTTAAAGCTAGGAATACATCCAGTAAATTAAAATTGCACATTTATTGAAAAAAAATACGGTTTTCGAGTAAGAGGCATGTTAAATTCTCAAATATGGATATTTTTGCTATTTGGAGAGGGCGATTTCTTTCGAAAATAGAAAATCTGTGGGTACTACATGAAAGACAATAATATTTGTAGCAACATTTATATTGAACATTTTTTTCCTTAGAGTTACGGTTTTTGAGTTAGAGCGGTGGAAAAATGGTTAAATCTAAACTACTTATACGTATTTGCGCAGGGATGTTCTGAAATCTCTACATAATAGTAACAACGACAAGCAACGAATGGGTAATAGGATATTCGTGGTATTAGTGAACACGTTCAACGTCAAAAAATTGCACCGACGTTATTAGTTGGTGCACTGAAAAATACGAAATAATCATAATTCTGTTGGTGCTAGTACTTGTGAAGTTGGTGCCAAAAGTTATCAATCTAACTGCAACTGCACAACCTCAAAAGTAACAGCAGCAATATTATTTCGTATTTTTCAGTGCACCAATTAATAACGTAAAATAAAAATATATTTTCATTAAGTCTTACTATCTTCAAGAATTTATGTAATAAATACAATTGGTTAGGAGAATTCGTAGAAGGGAACAACATTATGACATATATTCTCAAACGTATTGTATTTTCGCATTTAGAAAACATCAATAATTTGTAATAAAGGACATATATTATTATTATATACCGTTATTCATTCATGGTGGGTATTCTTATTCTGTGTCACCAAACCAACAAAGAATTATTAAATCAAGCAGAATTCCTCCAGCTTCCCACGCATGCAAACAGAGACACAAACAGGACCGCCGTCATCGTAGCTTGGTTTTATTTATGTTGGGCCTGCGAGCAAAGCCAGCCAGCCAGCCAGGCCCTGTGAGCCATCGAGCCCATCGAGGAAGGTTAGGTTATCCATCCCTCTCTCCATCTCTTGAGTGAGCGACCCCGTTTCTTGGAACAGCCCTCAAGGAACTGGTTGCGTTGTTGTGTGTGCTTGTTGGGTCTCTGTGAACGCGCCGCTACCATCGATGAAGGAAAAGGAGGCGTCGGCCCGAACGCCGAAAAGGACATGCCAGGCTAAAGAGTAAATAAATAATTGGCTCAAGGAATTTCTCGATGATACACTGAGAGAAAAAAATGTTTAAGTTAAACAGAACTCTTCTCTAAAGTCTGGAGACTGGAGTCTCTTAATATCTAGCCCTGAGATAAGCTTGTCAGGTATTTCAAAATGTTAGCGTTAGTAGGTTTAAATAACATTTTCGTAAATAATATTATGTCCGGTTATTTTCCGGCAATTATATGTTAGTATGTTCGTAAGCTCATATATACAGGGTGATAACCCCTCAAGAAAAATATCTATAGTGCGTTTGAGGCTGATAATGCAGCCACTCTCGTCGTCGGTGTATAAAACCGCAGTTTTAGCCTGATCGACGAGTGAGCTTCACCGGCGAGCTATAAAACTGCGGTTTTACTCGCTAGTCGATCCGTGCCTTTAGGGTTTCGTACTTTGGGGCGGTAAAATAGAAATATTGAAAAATGCGACTGTCCTTCACCATTGAACATAATTAGCTGTTTTTGATAGCTAGGAAACTGGAAACATAAAGATATGACAAAATTAGAATTTTGAAAAATTGGACCAATTACCGTAACTTCCGGCTGGGACGTATTAACCTTCTAGATGTAGTATTTCAGTTACATCTGAAGAATTCTTCAAGGAAAAAAACAAGACAGGTACTCAATGAAATAATTGTTCTTATCCAGTTCCTTTTTTCTCAGTGTACCCAATGAAATCCTATCTGAGTTGCTCTAGGCACTAGACACTATATCTATTGACAGTTTAATTACTCGAATGATGATAGTTTTGACTTGACTCTCTACTTGGACCGCATCATCCGCTTATATTATGACAAATTTGGAGGCAGATAAGGGCGGCAAAACTGTAGCTTTCCGGTCATTGTTTATATATTTATGTAGTTACATTATATATTTTATATATGTTATGTTTATATGTAGCTTACAATTCAATATGGTTTTTGTGTATAAATATACAGAGACATTATTATTATATTATGTGTACATATACATATATCAATTTTTAGTGTGGTAAAAGATGACGGGGGTGGTGGTAAGCGCCACTGTTAAACGACTTCTAGTGAATGATCCATACCAAATGGCCGAAAGTAATATATACATGGAATGGATTTTTTATGATGTTGTTTAGCACACTACCAATATACCAGAGCGTGTTGTAGGGCGTGAGAAAATGCGAGCTGTGTTTGGTGGATGATGATCTTGTGCCCTTTGGGTTTGTGAGTGAATTAACATATACAACAGATAATAAATAGGGGATTTCGTCCAAAAAATGTGGTGAACATCTTATTTATGGTATTATGCTGAGCTGGATACTTATCTGAATGATAAAAGTATTCAGTATTTTATTTTTATTAGGTGCCGCCGTTGGTGAATTATTTTGCAAAACTAGAAATAACTCTTATGGTGATCCTTAGAATGAACTTATGGTGTTTTTAGAAATTTATCGGTGACTTTCAATAAATGTTAAATATACCTACCTATGCAATAAATATTATAAAATATTTTTTATAAAAAACTGGACCGAATTCATTAATTGGTGCACTGAAAAATTCAAAATAATATTAATTCTATTGGTTCTCGTAATTTTGAAGTTGTCCATTTGCAGTTAGATTGAAAACTTTCGGCACCAATTTCAAAAGTACTAGAACCAATAGAATTTATATTATTTTGTATTTTTCTGTGCACCAACTAATAAAGTCGGTCCAATTTTTTTTTAAGAAATATTTTTTCTCACTTCTGAGTGTAATATTATTCATCAAAATCATTAAGCGTTCACCAAAGAAGATCATATTTATTCAGAGATTTCAAAATATCACGGCAATACATATATTTCAGAGTTTATCTATCACTGCTTTAACTCGGAAACCTATAACTTTTTTGAAAAATGTCCAGATCAAATTTAACTGGATCTGTTAATCTCGAATTTTCGATTCTCAGAAAAATTTGCCTCATCCTCATAGCCGAAACACATATTTCAGACTGTACCTAACGCGAAAAGCTATGATTATTTTTAATATTTAAAAATGTCCACGTAGAATTTTTGATTTTTTTTTTAAATTTCCCCCACCAAAGGGGGTTTGGTTGATGTTTTGAGGGGAAGAGCATGTCTAATATTGATTTTTCAATGGGACCAATTCTCATTACCCAAAAAATCATCAAAATAAAGAGAAAACATGCAGTCGAACTGTATAAAAAACATGCAGTCAAATTGTATACCTCATTCGTTTGGGAAGTGGTCAAAAATTGTTTTTTTGGGTTTGAGTTTGTCCATCCAATGCCCCCCTTATCCTCTAAGATAATAAAGTGAAACTCCTGAAAGAACTAGGGTGGAAAAACAAAATGTTCTCACTAATAAATGTACTTAAAAGGAGATTTTATTAAAAACCATATTTTCTTCAATGTCATATTTAATGGCAAATGCATAGAACATAAGATTATAGACAGGATAGACGTTTAAACCATAGAGCGTTCTTTTCTAAATGCATGGAATATGAATTAGCATTCCAGCCTAGCCGCACTAAAAACAAAAAATGTAATGGAAATCTGAATAATTTGTTTATAATTCATGATTTGTCCAATAAAGTCCCTCTATCTGCTAAATTCAATCTTAAAATAAATGTCACATTTATTTAATAAAATCTCACTCAAATAAAGTCGTAAAATAACTATTCAAAAGTAAATAGTCCCCCAAAGTTTTACAATTTATTGCGTGTTTGAAATGACCCATGAAAAAATGATATATTTTTGTTCAAATTGAATTTTATGTGATATTCGCTGAATTCTATTGAATGAATAAATGATGAGAGGAACGTATTGCTTGTAAAGAAAGTAACGTAACTTGCTTATACAGTGCTTTTGAAAAGTAACGAATAAATTTATTATTTCTGAAAAACTCCACTGGCATGTCGATTTTGTTCTAAACAAAGGCACTTTTTGACATACGACCTATGGGTCGGTAATTTTTTTTTAATACAATTTCTGTATTACTATTTCAACAAAATTTATGTAAACGTTAGAAGAAGTTACAAAAGCTAAAATTGACCGTGTTTTTTTTTCTCAACATAAAAGTTGATTTTTCTCGAAAACGTCGACTTTAGAGCTCACGACCAACAGTACCTTTTTTGTGTAAAAAACATTAGAAGTTTAATTTTCAATTTAATAGAGTAGTAGAGTAGTAGTAAAAGTACCTACTGATAGCTTGATTTATATCGTTTTTTTTTGAAACCTGCCAGAAATCGAAATTCAAAAAAGTGTTACGTTACTCTTTGCACAAACTGTAATAATTGCAAATGCGTTTCCGTGTGATATAATATTTATCGGCATTTGCCATGTCGTAAATTCTTATCTCTCATTATTAATAAACATTTTTTCTCAATAAAATTCTTCTTCGACCTAATTCAAGCATAAAAATTATAACACGTGATTGTTATAATGTGTAGCAAAAAAATGATAAGAATAATTTCTAGCACAGAACTGCCATGTATTGATAATTAGCAATTAATAGAGGAATATGTATAACAGAAAAAAAAGTCAGTCTAGCATCGATTGTCATACCTAATCTAACATGAGATAATTTAAACTGAAGAAAATGTTTCATCAATGGTTTTGTCACCGTAGACTAGAGCTGTCTTCGCCAGTTAGTCAGCTTATTTTAATTAAGGTAAATAAATCGGAATCATATTGTATTTTCGGTACTGTTTGTCGATATACATCCTATACAGGGTGTTACAGAATGGTGTGAGGGAAATCTAACGTCCGTTTCTACATCTAATGAATATTACGTAGAAATAATAAAGTCGTTCCAATTTTATTTTTTTAAATATTTATTTCACACTTTTAAGTGTAACATTACTTTTCAAAATCATTCAACGTTCACCAAAGAAGATATTACGTTGTTTATACTTATTCAGAGATTTCAAAATATGAAGGAAATACACATATACCTATTAAAGACTCTTCGGACTCGAAAACCGTAGTTTTTTTTTTATGAAAAATGTTGTTACATATAATCTCTTCTTTAATTCGCCGTCTCATGTTTTCAATTTTCGAAAAAAAATGCCGACTTCATTTAGCCGAGATAAACATAGTTCAGACTTTGCCACTGCTGCAGCTCGGAAACCTGATATTTTTGAAAAATTTCCAATGCAAACGCTGCCGAATATGGTCTCTTCTTTAATTTTGTCGTCTCAAATTATCGCTTTTCGAAAAAATTGCCCCTCGATCCCTTTGAAAGAAGTTTTTGAGGGAAACATGACATGTTGAATGTCGATTTTTTTTCAATGGGCCAATTCTCAATAATGGTCCTCAATCAAATCGGAGCACGTTTACTGTTTATAAGGCGCGAACATTTGGATACCACCTCCGTGTGGTTCGTCGGTCAAAAATAGGAAAAATAGTTCATATAAACATGGGTCCGATGATGCTCCGTCTTCATGATACCCTTTCAAAAGTTTACTTTAGATTTATTGAATTTTATTGAAGGAGAACCATTTTCAGCATTTGATGTAAACTTTATTACAGGTTTCCTGAAATATTACAAATAAAATTAAAAAAATCCTTCCAGCGATGGCTTATTATTGCAGAGAATAATAAATTAATTTTTATTTCGTAATTGATTCGTCAGTACAAATTATACGAGAACTGGAAGCGTACATTATTTTCGCTGCTACATATATAGACTCCCGGCACGAACGCCACTGATGCAAGAGATTTAGAAAACTATTTTGTAATGTAAATGTGAATTTTAGTTATATCTTGAGCTCATTTCAATCACTCAAATGGTCATTATGATTTCAATGACTGAATCATAAAAACGGAGCATGTCCGGACCCATGTTTACCTATATGAACTTTTTTTCATATTTTTTAGACATAGAATTTGACGTTACCCTGTATAAGTATCTTCATTTCAAATATCCCCAATAATTTATAAACTTGCTGTGTCATAGCCCAAGGTGCTGTACTGACCTGATTAAGTTTTTCTATATTTTACACTATTTTCACTGACTTCCCAAATGATGGACGTGAAATTCGAATATATGCTTGTTTCTTTTAACTTTTCAAGGTTTGATCTATTGAAAATATCTAATGCCTTTCTCATTATTGAACATAATATAATTTCTTGAAACATATGTACTTAAAAAGATCCACTTGAATTCTTAATTTTGATTCGGTTCATCTTCCAATCAAATGTTGGTATTTATCGATCTTTTGACTGAGGGTCGTTGGTTTTTGACCGACGAACGCCGAACGGAGGACGTATACAATTCGACTGTCTGCTTTTTTTTGTTCGTGCACGCGATTCATATAGTAATTGTACTCTCATTTTGATGATTTTCGATTCATTTGAAAGAGGAGGCTTGAGAAATGGTCCCATATTCATAAAAATGCAAATCCCAAATCTCCTTCCCTCTAAAAACCACCCAGAAAGGGGTGGAGGGGACAATTTTTTCAAAAAATCGAAAATCTCAGGTGGTATAATTAAAGGACATGAGAGGACAATATCCGGAAGCGTTTAAATTGAAATTTATTTCAAAAGAGTTACGTTTTTCGAGATAGAGGCCTGTGGAATTTTCAAATATGTGTATTTTTGTTATGTGGAGAGGGCGATTTCTTTCGAAAATTGAAAATCTATGGTTACTACATGAAAGACCTTATTATTTGTGGCATCATTTATGATGAACATTTTTTCCTAAGAGTTACGGTTTTCGAGTTAAGCCGTATTATTAGGATTTTATCGCGAGTTCCCGGTGATCTGCTATCGGTTATACGTCCACCTTAAAATAAACTTGAAGGTTATTCTCGGTTATGTTTGTCGCGAAAATGACCCGGTTATCAAATTATCAATGACGTTTTGTTTTTTGACATATTTTGTTTTGTAGTTTTGCTTGCGTTTGGTTTTGATTGATAAATTCTATGTTCTACTCAGAATGAATTATCAGATATAAAAAAACCAGTATTCTTTCACCTCATCAGGATGAACGTTATTTAATTCAATTTAAATTAATTCTTCTTTCATTATGATCAACAAAGTGATGCGAAAAAATAAATGGAATATGAATAATTTTATCCCAATACTCATATTAAATACAAAAAGACAGGCAGCCAAATTTTATTTTTTGACAGTTTTGGCACTTTTGAGATTTATATCCGCCAGTTACCACGCTCAAGAGGACGAGGACGGTAACCAAAGCAGTTCCCGTTTTATAAGATTAGTGACGTCAGGAAATATTCCCCTATTACCGTTCATGTCGCGAAAACGCACCGGGAAGTACAATTCGGCTCCTGCTAGTTCACCGGGAACTCGCGAAAAAATCCTATATAATGGTAATCTCAATAATAATAACTACAAACAAAGAATATACGTGGATAATAGGATAAAAGTACTATCTTCTTTGTAATAGTATTAGTATTAGTGAACGTTCAACGATTTTTGTGACCAATGTTACACTCAAAAGTGTGAAATAAATATTTTTTACAAAAAAAATGAACCGACGTTAAAAGTTGGTGCACTGAAAAATGCAAAATAATATTAATTCTGTTGGTGGGGGTACTTGTGCCAAAAGATATCAATCTAACTGCAAATGCAACTTCAAAAGTAACAGCACCAATAGAATTAATATTATTTTATATTTTTCAGTGCATCAACTTGTAATGTTGGTTCAATTTTTAGGTAAATTTCTTATAGAAATATAACTATTGCGATCGTTCACACTTTTGAATTTCGAAAAAATTTCAACGGCCTGTTGTTATATGTCTATAAGTTAGTCCAAAAAAAACATTTGGTTCAAAAGTTTATATATATATATATATATATATATATATATATATATATATATATATATATATATATATATATATATATATATATATATATATATATGGGATATTACGAAATTTGTTAACACGATAGAGGTCGCAGTTTTGAAGGTATCAAGTTCAAATTTGCTACAAAAATCAATCTCTCAAATATCTCGGTCGAGTTCGTTATTGGGCAATATCGGGTAAGTAGTTTCAAAATGGCGACCATTCAAACATTTTAAAAAATTATCAAAAAAGAGCAGTAGTGTAAATATTATTAAAAATAATTTTAGGTTATAGATATAATCAGTACCTACAACTTTTGTTCAAAGCAATTTTTCATAAAATACACAGGTAAAAAAATAAAAATTAATAAAGAAAAATAACAAATATTGATAAAACATAACACTCAATATAAATTTGATGTAATTGTACATTTTCTGGATATCTTATTATAGACCCTGATTAAAAAAATATATAGTATATTTATTGAAAAGAAATAGACGAAAAAAAAATCTGCCTTGAAGTGGATTCGAACCCTGTCTGCTTTATATTCAACAGCCAAAACAAAAACCTCTAATCGCAAGGCTATGACAATTTTATTTAATAACATGTAGGTATACCAATGAAAAGGTTGTTAAAATTTCAATTCAATGAATTTTGAAAAATTTACCTTTCCGCTGACTACAGGCCATCGGGATTTTTTTATCGTGTATCTACGTCATTCTGGAGAAATCTCTACATAAAATCAAAAATGATATTTTCCAATGCTGTACTTGGAGTTTTTTTTTTCATTTCATTTATATACTCTCTACTAGAAATAGCTCTGGAATGTATTGTTATACACATAAAAAGCCATTAATAAAAGTGATTTCGATTCACTCACCCTCCAAAGAAATTGCCTAATTGAACTCCCGTTGTTCAAGCGCTTCTCTTACACAAAAGGTCAAAAATCCAAAAGTCATCCTGAGCTACATATACACATATATCTGGGACGTATTTATGGGTTGGGAAGCAGTTTTAGTTCTTCTGCTTAAAAATGTTTTTGATAAAAGACCGATCATCATAGTTTTTTTTTTGTGCTACCTTCTCAAAGTACCTATACCTTTCTTGACGCTCTCTACCATCGATTATAAGGCGGCCATTATTATACGAGGTGAATGGAAATTCGAGAGACAAGTATGTGAGAGACAATTTACTTCATTGAGCCCTTATTAACATATTGTGGTTCCCAAGGCGCACTGTATGTGTGTGTCGACTCGGACTTAAGGGCAATAATTTCTTTCATTGATATACAGGTATATTATATATGTATAGGTAGATTTATTTTGAATTATAGGATATGGTTTCCTTGAAAGGCGGAAACATGATAACGGAACAGGTTCATGCCCAAAATTGATGGTATATTGAATGGATTATTGTATTGAAAAAGAAATACCTACCAAGCTTTTCAAAATTTAATATATTTATAATCCTTGATTAGTTTGAATGTGGGTGTGAGTTCTAATTCTTCATAGAGTAAGATTGGGTATATTCTGGGTAAATGTACTCGGATTTTGATGATTTTTGAAAGATGAGACTTGAGAAATAGTCGCATATTCGTAAAAACTGAAATCCGAAATCTCCTTCCCTCCGAAAACCGCCCCCAAAGAGGGTGTAGGGGGCTAATTTTCTTGAAAATCAACAGCTGCATATTGTCTTTTTCTATGACAAATTTACGGCTATTTTTGATGGTACTACCGAAAGAATCGGTTTTTGTTTTGAGGAAGATACGGCGATGGCGGTGCTAACTTTATTTGTATAAACTTAGCACGACCATGAATTTTCCATGAAATACAAGAGCTGCAAATTTTCTCTTTCCAAGGCAAATTTACAGCAAATTATGTTAATTTTTATTTTCGTCGTGATAAGTTTACACGCGTTTAATATTCGCATTTTGAATCTCTTGAATGAAACAAAGGAAGTGTGTGAATGATGGCGTTAAAAATTATTAACTTATTGTGTGGTAATAGTGTTAACAAGCTGACTCACTGCAAAATTGTCCATAAAGATGCGTAGATACATACATTATATATACATATAGACATATATAACGAAATCGTACAAAAGCAATCTTGTAGTGATTAGTCCGAAGGCCAGTAGGTGAACAAATTTATGCTGAAAATTCAGTACTTAAACTAAGAAAGGATAGGATAGAAGATTAAAGAGAGTCACAAAGTCTTCTCCACAGTTTATTCTTGAAGGTTAATTATTGAGACATGTTTAGAAATTGTACAATCTTTTGATTGTACAAAATTTAGAAAAAGGAAAAACTAGAAAAACGACCCCAAACCAGTGAAATTTAAAAATTAATACTTACTTCAAAATAAAAGCGAAAATAATTAATGATGGTTTAAAAGCATCAGCTGATCAACGATGTAGTCACCGGGCACGGACACCCAAACAATGTGACTTGGAATTTCGTTTTTTGTTTTAGAATCTAACTTTATTTTTATTATTTTATAATGGGATAATTAATTGTTTTCGATTTTATTTTTAAGTATTACTTTTTAATTTTCATTGATTTGGGATCGTTTTTCTAGTTTTTCCTTTTTCTTAAAATTTTAATTTTTTTATTTTTTTTTATTTATTTAAGAAAAAAAAGTCGCATCCACCTTCCGGTTATTAGCGACATTACAACATTTAACTTAGATTCCCAAAAAAAATACAAAGTACATCAAAATTTAACAATTTTATATCTCATGATATAAGTCTATATCCTTCATGTAATTTTTAAGATTAAGTAGATTACATGTTTCTCCTAATAATGTCTTAAGGTCTTGTGGCAAGTTATACTTATTTCTAGATAATGTATATTTTTTACAATCAATGAGAAAATGTTTCACTGTTAGAGTCACATCACAGACATCACATCTGGGAGCTTCGGTTCGTTTCAGCAGATATTCATGGGTTATTCTGGTGTGGCCAAGTCGAAGTCTAGTCAGAATTACTTGAGAATGGCGGTCTTTAGGTAATGATCTCCAAGGATGGATGCAGTTTGGATCTTGAGTTGCACCATTCAGTATGCCATTTTGTCGATAATTTGTTCTTAAACCAGGCTTTCAAATCCGAGGCTACGCACTCCGAAAACTCACTAATTCTACCACAAGTCACGGCATTTCTCGCGTTTCGATCAGCTTCTTCATTACCATGAATTCCAATGTGTGATGGTATCCAGATGAAGTGAACAATCTTAGAAAAATTTTCGAGGCGGATGAGTTCTGCTTTAATTAATTTTTCAATAGGATGTTTTGGATATAGTCTCCGCAGTGATAAAATAGAACTTAATGAATCCGTTAGAATGACTGATTTCTCATAGTTGTAGTTGTTCAAGTATACTAATGCTCGGTATATTGCATATAGTTCAGCTGTGTGGATGCTGCTGAGGGGTGAGAGTTCATATTTTTCAACAGTTTGACCTATAACTACTGCACATCCCGTTCCTTCTGAGGATTTGGAGGCATCAGTGAAAATTGTTTGAAAGTCTGAATAATCGTTGGAAAGAATTTCCAGTAGTGAGTTTTTGATGATTTCTATATTGGTGTTGGATTTGTTATACTGAGTGAGGGTGTCATTGCATTTTGGAATGCTAATAGTCCATGGTGGTGGGTGCTTGATGTCATCGGAAAGGACGTTTGGGAATGTAATATTCAAATCTGTTGTGAACTTTCAAATCCGTGCATAAAATGGTACCTTAGATTCCGGTTTATTATTGAAGTGGCTAGTATATCTAGAGGTGAATGTAGAATCAAATGATGATTTCGTCCTATTTGCAGCGGTTGAAGCAGCGTTAGAAAGACTAAGAAACTGTCTTCTTAGGTTAAAAGGTGGTTCATTTAAAGTTAATAATTGCCTTTTGATCAGAAATCAAATGCTCCGAGCGTTTTTCGGAAACTGACTGTTGGAAAGAGCACAAACGAAAAAACAAATTTAATTTGAATTATTATATTTATGCTGGAATGTATTTTTCTACATATTTCTCCAGATATTGCAGTTTATTTTTCAGAAACATTTAATAAATTATTTCCAATCCGGAAACATGACGAACAAAACAGAAAAATGATCAACCCAGTTTATATCGACATTCCCTTAGGTATAATTATATCCATTTTTTTATTGGAAAATTCTCTATGGTCGACCGTAAGCAAAACAAAATATATAAATATTTTTTTTACAAAAAAATTGGCCCTACTTCATTAGTTGGTGCTCTGAAAAACACAAAATAATATTAATTCTATTGGTTCTGGTACCTCCTTTTGAAGTTGTGCCGATATAGTTAGATTGAAAACTTTTGGCACCAACTTTAAGAGCATCAGAACCAATAGAATTAATATTATTTTGTATTTCTCTGTGCAAACGCTAAAAAAGTCGGTCCAATTTTTTGTAAGAAATATTAATATCAGAATTTTGAGCGTAACTTTAGACATCAAAATCATTCAACGTTCACCAAAGAAGATAATGCGTTAGGTACTCATATTACTAATTCAGAGATTTCAAAACATCGCGGAAATACACATATTTCAGAGTTTACCACTGCTGTAGCTCGAGAACCTATGATTTGATTTTTAACGTTGCCAGATATAGTCCCCTTTCTAATTTTCACCGAATTTCGATTCACATAATTCAGACTGTAAACCGGAAACCTAAATTTATTCTTTATAAATGTCCAATTTAAACGTTTCCAGATATGGGAATTTTCTTTAATTCTGCAGTTTTGGATTATCAATTTTCGGGAAAAATTTCTCGCCCCACCCCCTTTGGGAGAAGTTCTTGAGGGAAAAAGCATGTCTAATATTGATTTTATTCAATACTCCTTTCTCAAATGAAAAAAAATATATCAAAATCGGGGAATGTTTACTATGCAAAAGGCGCGAACACCCATAAAAAAACATGCAGACAAACAGTCGAATTGTATACATTCTCCGTTTGGTTCGTCGGTCAAAACTATAGGTATACGTTCTGCTACTTTTACTTCAAATAACTTGTGAAATTTCTTCCTTATGAAGATCGAAAGTTATCACTGAGAGACTTTGTGAAGGTCTTGTTTTTTTTTTCATAAAATGTATGTTTGAATCAGTGCCTGGATTTTTTATAGATTCCTTGATCCCCTGATTGATTCGTGACTCCCCTACTTTATTTTAACTCATTTAATTTAATAAATAATTAATCATTGATCTGATATATTTTTAATTTTGATACTATATAAACAGCTTCCCGACTAAAGTATAGAGAAGGACGGCTCTATCCAGACTCTCGAATCATGCCTACTTTTAATTGAGAAAATATTAGCCTAATTGTGTATATATAGATATATGTATATTCATCTCCTTGTTTATATTTATATTTAGACATTTGAGTCAATTTGCGGGAATTTTAATTGCCATCTGAGTAGACAATAATAACTTTAAGACAACAATATGTAATGCCATAATTAATTGACTCGTTTGTCTCGGGGCTATTGGAATGTTTGTTTATTATTGAGATTTTTCAGGGAATTTCGTTTTTTACCGACTTCAAAAAAAGGAGACGGTATAGAATTCGGTTGTAACATTGCTTTTTTTATGGCTGTTCGCGCGTTGTTCATAGTAAACGTACTCCGATTTAGACAATTTTTGTTTTATTTGAAAGAGTAGAGTTGAGAAATGATCCCATATTGAGAAAAATCAGATCCAAAATCTCCTTCCCTCCAAAAACCACCCCCAAAGGTGGTGGAGGGGGCCATTTTTCTCGAAAATTGAAAATCCGAGACGACAGAATTAATGAAAATTCCATATCCGGAAACGTTTAAATTGGACATTTTTAAAAATAATCATACGTTTCCGCGCTACAGTCAGAAATATGTGTTTCAGCTATGTGGAAGGGGCAAATTTTTCCGAAAATCGAAAATTCGAGATATGAAAATTAGAAAGGGGACCATATCCGGAAACGTTTAAATTGAACATTTTTTAAACGAGTTACGGTTTCCGAGTTTCGAATGGTAAAGTCTGAAATATGTGATATGCGTATTGCCGCTATGTGGAAGAGTAATTTTTTTCGATAATTAAATTAAATTAATTTAAATAATAAATAACAAGTACAAGCTAAACCTACCTATAACTTTTTGAGTATCTAATAGTGAACGTTCAACAATTTTCATGACTAATGGTACACTCAAAAATGTGAAATAAATATTTCTTAAAAAAAATTGGACCCACTTTATCAGTTGTTGCACTGAAAAATACAAAATAATATTCATTCTATTGGTGCTGGTAGTTTTGAAGTTGTGCCATTGTAATTTGTTCTTGTAGGCACCCACTCCAAAAGAACCAGCACCAATAGAATTAATATTATTTTGCGTTTTTCAGTACAACAACTGATAAAGATATTTATTATTACCCTATATAATTTATTATTTCATGTAGGTAATAATTGTGGAAACATTTTCCAGCATTTCTGTTGTCTTTACAATCATTAAACAATCGTTGTGGAAGTAGGTATAACATTTCAGTTCCTTTTTTGGAAAATTTCCTATAAAAATGTAGCTATTGCGATCGTTTGCACTTTTAGATTTGCTGTAAAAATCAATCTTACATCGTCGAGTTCGTTAACGGGAATGATGGGACAAGTAGACTCAAAATGGTAACCGATGAAAAATTCCATTGACTTAATTTGATAGAAAAATATTTCTAAGTTATAGATAACTACAAGTTTAGTTTAAAGCTTTCTCCCTAGAGAAAAGAACCGAGAAATTTACTTTTCTGCTAGCTACGAGACATCGGAATATTTTTTCTTTCCCCGCTATTCAAGATAACTACAATAGAAAAACTTCATTACTAGAAATATATAATTCATCCTCAACATTTATTGATTCAATAGCCCCAAAAAGCTAGAAGAATTTACCTATCCGATCATGCCAAATCAAAATTAATGTTTAATTTTTGTCAAATTAAATCTAAAATAATAATTTATTGTAAGGAATAATAAATATCCTTAACTAATTTATTTCAGTTAAGAACAGGAATTCTCAAAGATCTTAGCTACGACGTACTAATATTATTTTTTATATCTACTATTCGATTTTTTTGTATAATGAGTTCGCGGTTTTCATATAGTAAAAGTGTTTAAATTTTTGACCGACGATCCAAACGTAGGAGGTATACAATTCGAATGTTTGTCTGTATGTTTTTTTATGGATGTGCTCCGATTTTCATGATGCTTTTTTTTATTTGATAGATGACTATTGAGAATTGATCCCATTGAAAAACAATCGACATTCCTTCCTTTCAAAAACTTGTCCCAAAGGGGGTGGAGGGAGCAATATTTTTCGATATTCGAAAATTTGAGAAATCAAAATCAAAGAAGGGACCATATCCAGCAGTATTTAATTTGGACATTTTTCAAAAAAATCAAAGGTTTCCGAGTTACAGCAGTGGTAAAATATGAAATATGTGTTTGTCCGTTATGTCGTGGGGGCAATTTTTTGTTTTTCGAAAATTGAAAATATGAGTATTTCCGTGATGTTTTGAAATCTCTGAATAAGTACCTATGAGTTCTTTGATGAGCGCTGAATGATTTTGAAAAAATGAACGGCAACAAAAATAAAAAAATTAAAATTTGTGCAGTATTAGAGAAAATACCATTTTTGGCAATATTGGAATTAGATTAGTTTTTCGGAAAATTCAATTCTTTCCGAGTTACAACAGCAATTTGTAAGATTGCTGCCGCTAAAGTTTGAATTCACTATATATCAGTGAAAGTTCAATAATGTGACAATAAGGAAAATAATATTGATTTGATTTGTGTACTTTTGAAGTTGGCCCGAAACGCTTTCCAACACAATTAGAATTATGAATATTCCGTATATTTTAGTGCACCAATTAATAAATTCGGTCAATATCTTTTTCTAAGAAAAAAAATATTATTTATCATACAATGTTCCAAATGGAAACATCACGATATCGTTAAAGATGTTTCGCATTTTGTTATTTTGCACCAAATTAATTAATGAATTTATCTGGCAGAGTTGTTATCGGTGGCAATTTATAGACCAACCTTAACCCATCGAGGCCCCTTTCTCGGCAGCAGACAGCATAGCAGACGTCATATGAGCGCCCGCATTATATGAGATCCCCAACGTTTTAATACAGTGAAATAGCATAATAATATTATGAGGAGAATGATTGAGTTTTGGCCAATTTTGAAAAAATGTAAAATTGTATGCCAATGCGTAGGGGACGACGATATTTCACATGTAAAATACGGGGGCAGTGTTCGTAGTCAATAAAAAGACTAACGTAAAAAATTATACAGTTGATTATCTCAAGGTATTCCAGTAAACAAGGGACTCAAATAAAGATGGTTAACTGTCGCTCCCTATTTTCAAGATCCATCTAGAACAGGCTATCAAATCTTGCAAGAAGAACTGTAATCTAATGGGGGTAAACACCCCTGAGAAACTACAACACCTTGAACACATTCAGGCGTATTCATAATCGAAACTTAGTACGCTAGCTGCTAAATTAAGTGAGGAGGTCTAATCTTAAATTAAGTTTATGACTCTTATGTCAGTATTTTGGTAGGATAGTGTTTTGTTTTTTATTTTAATACGGTACTTGCTAGTATCGAACTAAAATTGGATTATGAATACGCCTGATTATGTTTTGCTGAATGACTAAGAACTGTTCGCTCAAAATTATGATGATCTGGAATACATGACCCGAAAACTAATACAAGAATATCAGAAATGGGGTCATATGTCCACGTTCAGTGGTTCCTAATTTTATCTACCTTCATATTCAATGTTCTTGTTACCAAATTCGGCATTACAAATAAAAGCTATTTAAAGAGAAGTTAATTTTCCTTAATGAGCTTAATCGACCCAATACCTCAGTATTCATAGTTCTAGTAGAAACACTATCGTTTCTGTATTGGATGAAAAAAGGTTTATTAATATCATAGTTAGGAATGTAAAGTGCAATAGTGTTATTAGACGACCTGTCAATTTGTCTGCCAATGTCGGAAGAAAAGATTTCTATTTCCATATACCGGGTGGTCCTTTTAAAGTGTCTAGAAAACTGCTGATTTAAAAGAAATGAAATTTGAGTTGATGCAACGGAACGTTGGGGGGCACCATTTGGAAGCATAAGTGATTTTGTAACACTCTCACCACTTGTTAGGGGTTGGGGGTAACTTTTAAAAATTAAATAGAAAGGTGTAGTTTCCTTTCCAGATTCGTAATCTACAGAAAAACTACGTTTAAATCAAAACATAATTTAATGTCACTGTCAATGTCAATATGTTGATAGCAAATTAAAATGAAAACTATTTTTTTTTTAAATGATCAATTCTCAGTAGTCCTCTATCAAATAGAAAAAATATAAAAAACATGCAGACAAACATTCGAATTGTCCCCTGTTTAGTTCGGGCTGACGACGACAAGACGTATATACGGTTATTCTCGTCTACCAAATACAGCTCCACACATTTCTCTCAATGAAAAGTTGGATTGACTGTCTGAAAGTCTCCAAAAAAGATAAATGTGTTGATTTGTGATATCATTAGATTTGTAACGGAGTACCAGCTCATGCGTTTTAGGTAAATTTCTTATAGAAATGTACCTATTGCGATCGTTCACACTTTTGAATTTCGAAAAAATTTCAACGGCATGTTGTTATATGTCTATAAGTTAGTCCAAAAAAACGTTTGGTTCAAAAGTTTATATATATATATATATGGGATATTACGAAATTTGTTAACACGATAGAGGTCGCAGTTTTGAAGGTATCAAGTTCAAATTTGCTACAAAAATCAATCTCTCAAATATCTCGGTCGAGTTCGTTATTGGGCAATATCGGGTAAGTAGTTTCAAAATGGCGACCATTCAAACATTTAAAAAAATTATCAAAAAAGAGCAGTAGTGTAAATATTATTAAAAATAATTTAAGGTTATAGATATAATCAGTACCTACAACTTTTGTTCAAAGCAATTTTTCATAAAATACACAGGTAAAAAAATAAAAATTAATAAAGAAAAATAACAAATATTGATAAAACATGAACACTCAATATAAATTTGATGTAATTGTACATTTTCTGGAGATCTTAATATAGACCCTGATTAAAAAAATATATAGTATATTTATTGAAAAGAAATAGACGAAAAAAAATCTGCCTTGAAGTGGACTCGAACCCTGTCTGCTTTATATTCAACAGCCAAAGCAAAAACCTCTAACCGCAAGGCTATGACAATTTTATTTAATAACATGTAGGTATACCAATGAAAAGGTTGTTCAAATTTCATTTCAATGAATTTTGAAAAATTTACCTTTCCGCTGACTACAGGCCATCGGGATTTTTTTCTCCCTTGGACTGGATTCACAACATCACCATGTATAATGGTCCAGAACACACATACAACATACCTACCACGATCGATGGTATCGCGTTCCCTTTAATATATGGTCTCGCCGAAACTCGCGGTTCGCGGCCACAGAGAAAACCATACATATACAGGGTGTTTCATTAATAATTGGAAATATTCTAACCAGAGAATCTCGGGCTCAAAATATGAAGATTTAACCCAACTCACATAGAGAGAATATGATGGCCCATCATTGATGGAATATAGGGTGTTTTGTATGAACATTCAAAATAGATTTTTGTCTAATAATTCAAAACTACTATTACGTGACAGGTGGCCCCGCTGGTCTATTTGGTAAGACGTTGGACTTCTAAATCAGAGGTGGTAGGTTCGAGCCCAATTAGGTCAAGGAATTATTTTCCTCAAATGACTCCCGGGGGTAGAGGGATCGCTATGAAATGGCAAAAACTAGTGGTACCAACCCGCATATTAAGGCAGCGTGGCAAGGTAAGCCTTAAAACCCTCTGATATCAGCAGTTTGGAGTCCACCTTAAGCTGTAGGATAATGTTGAATGAAAAATTTAAGCTCTTTTAAGTGACGTGCGACAAGGGCATTGTAGAGGATGACCCTTTCGACCAACTATACAAAATCTAATTTTAATTTCAATTTATGACAATTGAGTATTTCTAAGATTGATTTTTAATTTTGACAATAGTCTTGAATAAAATAACTTGTTTGATTTATTTAATAAATTTCATCCTGTAACAAATACACAGATTTGTGAGTAATTATCACGAGAAAATAATGAATTCATCGTTACGTAGAAAGAGTAGGTTATTTACATAGAAAGTACTGCATATATGAGAAATTTAAAATTAAACGACAATGGTGTAGAATGTATGAAGGGTCCACCTCCACTTGGCCTATGCCGTGTGTTTCAGGCTCTGGCCAAAAACCTACTCTTCCTCTCAGATATAAAAAAGATATAACTAATAGTTCTGAAGTAATGGACATAAATTTACAATTTCAAATAAATCATCTTGTTATTCAGCTAAGGCAAATATTTTCTCCAAGTGATTTAAGTTGAATATTTTGCGTCCAAGTTTCTCCATTATTATTGCTACACCTTGTATATAGGTACAAAGAGAACAGAGCAAAAGGACTAGCAAGGACCAACTCTCCACACACACACAAGCAATCGCTTATTTTCGTAACTGAAATCGAAAGTGGATTAGCCTCTCATCATTTTCTCCCTCTATCCTTTTTCGCTTCTCTTGGCGGTCCTTTTCAGGTTTTTCTTCTCTCTCCTCCTCCTTCTCAAGAGTCTTTTGAGAGTAGCCGATCGCTCATTTCAGTATGGAATGGGAACTGGTTCGCTTTTGGTGATGGACCACATACAGGGCGATGCTAGGGAAATATCAATTTAGTTTTGAATTTTTATGGGTGTCCATAGACGTCTTATAAGATTAGAGATAATAATGCAATAGAGAGGCAATGTGATACGCACTAGTGTAAGTCGAAATGGCGTAACGTAACGAATAGATAAATATAATCGAGATGGGAGTTCGTTCCTCGATTATATTTCTCCCATTTGCCTCGTTCTCATGGCATTCCTAATCTACTGTATTAACTGTATGCTCATAAGTGTATAGTGGCGTCATGTTTGTCTCATGGTACTTTGACATTGACAGCTGAAATTTCATACCTCTTTAACTTGATGCTCAACTCTTTCTCTGATCTTCCTTTTCAATCTCGGCAGTGTTCACTTCGGGTGGGAAGGAAATTAAAACAATTTTCGTACAGGCAGTACACGCGGTAGAAGACTCAAGTGTTGGGCCCCCGAGGTGGATAGGGAAGGCTTTTGCGTGATTCTCAAGTGTGGATTGGGGGTTGTTTTTGTGAACAAGTTGATTCCTAAACAGTCTTTTGAGGTTAAAAGCACGTGGTAGCGCGGTCTGGTGGAGACATGAGGAACCCCTCGCGGATAACCCCAAGGGCGTGTAATAGTGACTGTTACATTCTGATCAGAGCAATTTCCCGATCCTTCCTTGTCAGGTGATATGCATAATTATTTTTATTGAAATTATTAATAATAAGTGTAGTAAAAAATTTAGTGGCTGGATGTATGGCTTAGAGCCAGACAATCCTCAGTCACATGGACGAAGCTTCGATTACTTAAAATAGTCGAAGGAGTGCTGGTTAAATGCGCCGAAAAGGAAGCAAGAGTCAAAAAACCATAGAAGAAGAAAAAGAAGTACTATTTACCTAATGTGCTGTGATAGAGGTTATCACTAATTTTTAAGATGTTAGTCTACAAAGATATTGAATGTATAATTTATAGTTTCTAAGAAACAGATGCTGAGCATGCTGCTCTTACGTTCAGAATAAAAACAGGACAACTCCTTTTCCTATACCAAATCAGAGACGACCATTTATTATCATAGAGTACTGATGATGGAGCAGTAGAAACTAAACAGCTTCCCACTTTTATTTATTGATTAGGTACTATTATTATTTGGCAATGCGATTTTGGTCTATAATGCATTCTTCGCATCCATCTTGGTTTAATATCCTGACCTTAGGTCTTATTCCAGAATAGAAGAAGTCTCCGGATGCTCATGGCCCCAAAGCCCAGGACCAGAACAATGGCCAGATGAAAGAACTCCTAGTTTACTTTGAAGTGAAGCTTGTGCTTTGCTTAAACTATTTCACTATTCTGCCTTTATGATTGCTTTCCCATGCTTACCCTGCAATCCAGAGCACAACTTGCTATTCAGACTTTGTTGTTCTTCCATTTTCTATCCACCTTGTAGGAATATATTATTTGGTGGCATTCTTGTATCTTATTCGGACATCGCAGCCATATCAGTAGGTATCTACCACAATACTACCCATACCTACCTATATAGTTAGTAGTTACTTGTGCAATTAAAACTTTATTTTCGTTTTAAGCCAGTCTACAGCAACAACAGTACACAACTCTCTCACACACACTCAAAATGACTACTTAATACTCAATTATCTTCCGACAGGAATGTCTATAAAAATACACGTTTTTTTGTTGTTGTATTTTTGCTTCTCTTTTATTTTTACGCAGCCTTTTACGTTCGACGACTATCGGCATCACATTCTTCTCTTTCATAAACGTTAGCTGAGAGACTGCAAGATGATTGAGTTTGCACAATTAGTATCGGTTGAAGAAAGCAATGCCGATAATTGTATAGGCGAGAATTATTCAAGCCAAAATTTATCGACAAATCTTCCAATCGATAATAGAAGAAGACACTTCGAAATTTAAATAACATTAAGTTAGGTATCGTCTCTTGTAACACGAATCCACCTTTTTGTAAGTGATAAAGATCCATTTTCTCACCTTAAGGTACCTCAGCAAACTGAAACCCAGGAAGATACTATTTCGATAAAACTTTTGGTTTTAGGAGGTTGTTCTTGATTTTTTATGAAATGTAATTTTTAATATTA
This sequence comes from Crioceris asparagi, assembly GCA_958507055.1. NCBI lineage: Eukaryota > Metazoa > Arthropoda > Insecta > Coleoptera > Chrysomelidae > Crioceris > Crioceris asparagi. The sequence continues at coordinate 3,257,267 of OY293829.1, forward strand.
CAAACAAGAGACATGAAAATTCAGCAAAGGCTCTTATGAAAATCATACCGGCCAGATAAAACTTATCAATAAATCGGTCTTTATTTTTAAACAGATAATTTATTAGAAAAGATTGGAATATGTAACAATTGGCAGTTACGACTTTACTCTATAATCTGTTATAAAGATGATGACAAAAATTTCTCATAATTGTACTTCAATTTTTCCAATGACTTATCTAACCTCTTCCATTAATGGATCTGGGGTTGATTAGCTTCGCTAGTATTAGGGTTTACTACAGCTGCCACGGCTTTCCCTTTCTCAACCAAACACTCCAATCATCCTTGTTGTTCCAGTCTTCCTCGTATAGTCCCTTCTTTTCCATGGCTTCGTACACATCATCCTTCTGTCCTTGGTGTTCCTCTCTTTCTGCGTCCTATCGGGCTTCAATATTTTGTATCCACCTATTTTCACATCTTTTCTGCTTTTGTGGTTAGGATAGCTTTTAAGCTATATTTATTTTTCTCCATATTACTTCATTTCTAATCATCTCCAGTATTCCATTTCAACGGCATCTGTTTGTTTGATTCAGAACCCACGTCTCTGACCCATACATCACAAAGTTTTCTGTGTTCTTCGTTAAGTGGTTGTTCCGTATAATCGGGTTTAGTTGATTTATCATCTATTGAAATGAAGTTTCTTGGAATGTCACCTTGGCTTCATAAGACTAAGTGAACCAAGCGCTCATTGAATCCTCGTCGATATTTGTTTATGAACTCAATATTCAAATATTATATTTTACAACAACATTAACGATATAATATTTGTACAGATATATTTCTACATTTCATCGTCGAAATCAATAAAAAATACCTCAGTACTAAAATATACAAGTATATGTAGATATGCATCCTTCTTAATCCTCACACTGGTCTTCTTCTTCTTCTTTTGCACTCTTCAACATCGATATCTGAACATTCTCCCACTTAAGGGAGGCGAACAAACCATACCAGCCCATTAGCATAATCAAGTAATATTTGTTGAGTATAAACATCATAATTTGATAATGTTAAGTCCAGCGTGTATGTCTTCATAACTTTATATCCTCTGATCTGGCAGATGGTCACCCTGGCGTGTTGTCAACCTGAGGATGAGTAAATAATTATGTTGTTAACAATGTTGAATATTTTTTTTTTATTTGGCATCTGATCTCATCGATTTGATATGGTCAAATAATATATTATGCGTAATAATTTGAATTTGAGAAGTAAATAAATCTGCTGCCTGAAATAGGACAATCAGTTTCGACAATTACAGGGTATTATGGGTTTTACTATTTTGATATTATAAGTACCTATATAGTTTAAACTTCAATAAGTTCACCGAAAGATTATTTTAATTTTTTTTTTTTGGTCTGTGCGCGCGCTGTATATAGTAAACGTTCTCCGATTTTGATGATTTTTGATTCATTTAAAAGAAGAGACTTGAGAAATGGTCCCATATTCGTGAAAACTCAAATCTGAAATCTCCTTCCTTCCAAAAAACGCCCCGAAAGGAGTGGAGGGGGTAATTTTTCTTGAAAATCGAAAATCTGAGACGACAGAATTAAAGATAGGACAATATCCGGAAACGTTTAAATTGAACATTTTTTCAAAAGAGTTACTGTTTTCGAGTTACATTCATGTTAAAATCTCACATGTGTATTTTCGCTATGTGGAAGGGCCTTTACAAAGCGCATACAAAGTTCACATTTTTTCGTAAGGAAATTATATTTCCGTACGGGTTGAAGACTTGAGTAAGGATCCCTCGAGGTGAATTGGAAACCCGTGAACACAGGAGTAGACCATGGAAGTGTTGTTGGGTTGTTTTGAGAAGAGGCTTATTCCTATTAAATTTTGAGGTTAGGAGCACGTTGTAACACTGTAACTATTTGGATCAATGCTATCTCTAGGAACTCATTCTAGCTTTTTCCGACCAGCAATCATCAAAAAATTGATGACTTTTGTTTATTGTTTAAATGCCTAATTAGAGCGCAAATGCATGGCCAACTCCTTCAGATCCATCAATATTGTCGTCCATGTTTGTGTATTTACATATATCTGTAACAAAAAATATATGACCTGACCTTTTAGAAACAATGTGTTAAGCAGCAACCATTCTCTTCGCTTTTGTTTCGTTCTGGCCATTATCCATTCCTGTGCGCTAACTGGATTTCTTTTTGCTACTGCACCCCCTACATTTTGATCTCATTGTTAATGTGTAAGTACCTAAGTACCTACCTTTATGTGTTATTCGCGCATCAGGAGAAGCTTCTTTTGTCTTTGCCCAATGCAAACAAAGAAAGACAACAGAGGACCCGCAGCTTTATTAATGGATTATGTGGTTGGTGGTGTAAGAGTAATTGAATAAACTTACAAGAACGGCATTTACCTGCCCATTTCATGGTGGTAAGCTATTATTCTCTGCTGGTGCCTTGAGTGAGCTGTTCTGTTGAAGGATATGTGATATATAGAGTGGGTTGTGTTTCAAGACAATTTTTGATCGACTTCTCTAACGGAGCAGGTATACAATTCGTAGATCTGCTTCTTAGGGCTTTTCAGGGGTTCGTTCGTCCGTCTGTCTGTCATGAACTGTAATAGATAGACAGTGGAAATTCTCAGAGAATGTGTGATAATTAGAGCAAACTGTTTCCCCCTTTATTTTTTATCTGTTTTGTCAATGTATTAATTTTTCAAATACAGGTCAGAAAACAGAATATGAAACTCAAAATTTTCGCCTTGAATTAAAAAAAAAGAATGATGAAAATTGATATACGACTTCAAAAGTTATAGTCTAGTGAAAAACGCCCTAAATTTGGGTGATGAGTTTTTTTGCACCTGAGTGTACCTATACTGGGAACTTATTACAGCAATTTCAAATACTTGAAATAGTTTTCCTTCATCCACTTGTCTCTAAGTGACTTGGATTGGATCAAAGAACACTAACACAACGGCAAGGGGATAAATAAATTGGTATCCGGTCATGAATAGACGACGCGACGAAAAAATAATCATGCATCATGCCCTTGGCCCTTTTTGTGGCCCACACATTGGTATAATAATGATTTGTGGAAGGATATGGGGCGCTATTATAGAACAAAAAGTTAATAAACCAAAATTTTGATAATTACAAAGCGGGTGGTTCATAAACATGTCAAAAAGGTTAACAATAAACGTTGCCCACTATAGGTTCTTGGGTCGAATGGCCATTTCGGTACTATTGAACAAAATCTTCTGGGTTCTTATGTAGTGTACACTAGCTTTATATATGACTTTATTCAAAAAAAAAATTATACAGTGTGTGTAGAATTCATAAAACATATAGAGTATTTTCCTTAAAACTTCTTTGATTTTTAAATGCACACGTATTGATTTGAAAGATATTATACGGGGTCACTCATAAGAAAGGTAATAAGATAGTCTATATTTTTATGAAGGGACTGATTTTCGATTCATTTGAAAGAGGAGACATGAGAAATGGACCCATATTCGTAAAAATCTCCTTTCCTTCAAGAAAGGGAGCAATTTTTCTCGAAAATTGAAAATCTGAGGCGGCATAATTAAAGACAGGATAATATCAAAAAAGGTTTAAATCGAACATTTTTTCTAAAGAATTTTCGAGTTTCAGCGATGTTAAAATCTTAAATATCTATGTGTCTTTTCGCTATGTGGAGGGGGCAATTTCTTTCAAAAACTAAAAATCTGAGGACACTACATGGAAGATCAGATTATTGTCAGCAACATTTATAATGAACATTTTTTCCTTAGGGTTACTGTTTTCGAGTTACAGCGGTGGTAAAATGGTAAAATCGAAAATACTTATGCGTATTTTCGCCATGATGTTTTGAGATCTCTAAATAATAACAAGTACAAGCAAAAAATATACATGGGTAATAGGATGAGTACTATCTTCTTTAGTATTAGTGAAGGTTCAACGATTTTCGTGACTAATGATACAATTAAAAATGTAAAATAAAACTTTTTTACAAAAACTACGACCGAATTTATTAGTTGGTGCACTGAAAAATATAAAATAATATCAATTCCACTGCTGTTGGTAATTTTGAAGTTAGTGCCAAAAGTCGTAAAAAACATTAAAAAAATCATGAAAGACCTTGTAATTTAGTTTTTGTTCAAAGACTTGTATAAAATTATTTATTATTCATAGCATCCTAATTCTCGAAATAAATTAATATAATTCCGTGATTTACGCAAGAAAAACTTTTATATTGTGCTATCTCTAATTATACCACCTCAGATTTTCGATTTTCGAGAAAATTTGCTCTCTCCACCCCCGTCGGTGGCGGTTTTTGCAGGGAAGGATATTTCGGATTTGCGTTTTTATGAATATGGGACCATTTCTCAAGACTCCTCTTTCAAATGAATTAAAAGTCATCAAAATCGGAGAACGTTTACAATATACAACGCGCGAACAAACAAAAAAAAGCAAACAGTCGAATTATATACCTCCTCCGATCGGGGTTCGTCGGTCAAAAATAGGGCTTCACACAAAGTTAAAACAAAAACAAAGATGAATAATCTCGAATATTTAGGAACTATAAAAGATTCCCGTGACTTCGTCAACGCATACTATCTAAAGCCCTTGTCGCTTTTATAAAATTTATTTCGTCAATTTCGTCACCTTAGTTATCCATGTAAACTGCGAACTGGAGTTAATAATTCATGCTCTGAATCTAAAGCTAACTGCGTACCATTCATGTTAACATTGCAAATAAATGAAATTAGGTTGTGCAGAATTTTGTCATAATTTGGAGAGTGTTAATTATTGTTAAACGTTTAGAAATGAATGATTTCTTGGATTTTTGCTTCATTGTTGACCACAAAGTTTAAAACACCAAAATCACATCTGGTTTACATATAGTGCCCAAAATATTGATTTCGCACACTATTTCCCGCACGGTGACATCGTAACGTAGGTAAATGATAAAATGAGGCTCTTCGTATATTGTTATCAATGCCATTTTTTGACGTTTGTAGAAAACACAATTTTAAAAAGATCGACAATATTACATTTGTTATCACTTTTATAGCTTTTAGGCTGTCTGATTTCCTCAAAACCATATGTTCCTGCAAAAAAATCCTTAGAACCCTTTTCTCACCAATGACACGTCATCACTGAAGCGTGATGCGACAATGACCGAAAACACCACCTCTTGAAACATCCGGCTTGTTTTGAATTTTTTTCACTCATAATCTATTTACTTCATCAATTTGTGGTTTATTATGAAACAGTCCAAAGATTGTACATATATGGAACATCTTAAATGTTATCTAATTTCTGTTAAGATTGTTTCTTCTCATAAAGACAGGAATGAATCGTTCTACTAATTCTGCTGCTTAAACCATTTCAACACGTGATCAATGGCGCTATCACTGTGTTCTCCGAGAGGTGGTAGAGCCCCCACAAACAAAACGCGAAATTGGTCTGGTGCGGAACGGGCCCCTTCACCACAAGGTACAGACAGCAGACAGACACAATGGGGAGCAGCAAAAGGAGCTTGCTTATAGATGTGTTGTTCTCTCCTCTGAAAGCTACCCGTGAAATTTAACGTCTGCGAAAGCCTCCTCCTTTAATAATAATATACGCGGTATGGGCTACCTTGTTGTGTATATGTGTGTGAAGTTTATAATGTTGGTGAGAGGAGGTGAGCCTTGACCCGCTACACTCAGGAATTCCATGCGAGCAGGATAGAGGTACAAGGAGAGAAACAGAAAGAGAGAAAGAGATACGGTTTGCAGGACGATGCTGGGCCCTGATGTTTGTGTGATCTTTCGTGCCCGTTCTTAGACCAGTCAACCAGATGAAATATTTTTTACAAAAAAAATGGACCGACATTATTAATTGGTGCACTGAAATATACCGAAATAAAGGCTGTTCGAGCAGTAGTTTGGGACGGTTTGATAACTGTTTAAAATACGCATGTGCGGTTTGAAACAGTTTCCAAGTGGTTTGGGATTTTGTTGCTCGAACACCAAACTGCAGTTTGCAAACTACCCCTTCCACTTTCTTACATTTTCGTTGTCATAGACCAAATAACTATGCCGATAGATATGTTTTATGAACAAAGATAAGAGAGAACATCAATAAAAGACTGATGGACAAAACACAAACCAGGGTTTATTTTTGGACTGTGGTAGTGTTCTCTGAAAAAGATTTCTCCAACAACAGAGAACACTATACCCTAAGAAGAAGAAGACGCTTCAACTGCGCCTGTCTCAAACTGAGTCCGGACTAGTTTGGAAATCGTCAAACTACTGCTCGAACATCTTACTAGTAGTTGGGAATAAATTATTTATCGTAAATTGAAGTGCGCAGGCGTCTGACGGTTTGGGACTGGTTTGAACCACTGCTCGAACACCCTTATAATATTAATTCTATTGATGTTGTTCCTTTTGAAGGAACCATCTCCAATAGAGTTAATATTGTTTCGGTATTTTTCAGTAAACCAACTAATAACGTCGGTCCATTTTTTTGATCGATGAACCCCGAACGGAGGAGGTTTACAATTTGGACTGTCTGCGCTTTTTTTGGTTCGTTCGTGCTTTTTATATAGCACACGAGCTGCTCCGATTTTGATGATTTTCTATTCATTTAAAAGAGGAGGCTTGAGAAATGGTCCCATATTCATAAAAACGCAAATCCGATATCTTTGTTGCACCGAAATCCGCCCCCGAATGGGGTGAAGGGTGCATATTTTCTCGTAAATCGAAAATCTGACATGGTATAATTAAAGATAGGACAATATCCGGAAACGTTTAAGCTGAGCGTTTTTTCAAATCAGCTACGGTTTTCGAGTAAGAGTTAAATTCTCAAATATGTATATTTTTGCTATGTGCATAGGGCTATTTCTTTCGAAAATTGAAAATCTATGGTTACTACAAGAAAGACCTAATTATTTTTTCTTTAGAGTTACGGTTTTCGGGTTACAACGGTGGTAAAATGATAACATTACTTATGCGTATTTCCGCAGCGATGTATTGAAATCTCAATAATAACAACTACAAGCAAAGAATATACGTGGGTAGTAGGAAAATAGATAAAAAATATTTATTTAACACTTTTAAGTGTAGCACAAGCTAGAACACAAGTCAGGAAAATTATTTATTTCGCATTGTTGAGTGTATCATTAGTCATAAAAATCTTTGAACATTCACTAATACCAATGAAGATAGTACTTATCCTATTACCCACGTATATTCTTCGCTTGTACTTTTTATTATGTAGAGATCTCAAAACATCGTGGCAGAAATACGCATAAGTATTTTTGGGAAAGGAAAAATGTTCATTATAAATTTTGTTATAAATATTCTGGTCTTTCATGAGGTATCCTCAGATTTTCAATTTTCGAAAGAAATCGCCCCCTCCACATAGCGAAATAGCGAAAATACATATATATTTGAGATTTTATCATCAATGTAACTCGACAAACCCGTAACTCCTTTGAAAAAATTTTCAATTTAAACGTTTCCCGATATTGTCCTATCATTAATTCGCCAGCTTAGATTTTCGATTTTCAAAAAAAATTGCCACCTGCACCCCCTTTGGGGATGTTCTTTGAAGGGAAAGAGATTTCGGATTTGAGGATTTACTAATATGGGACCGTTTTTGAAGTCCCCTCTTTCAAATGAATCAAAATCAGAGTACGCTTACCAAATAAAACGAGCGTACAAACCAAAAAAAAAGCAAACAATTTTGATGAAACTTTTAGTCACTATCCATTTGAGGAAAAGGATGAAAAAATGTATTCCCAAATCAACTAACAAACTGTCTAAGTGATCATTGATATTTTGGCTTGACGGCTCTTCCTACGTCACAATTAATTATGACCGACTGACACGACTGTTAATTGTTGTTTGCCATGGACAAAAGAATGAATGGTCGCACGAATTGATTGAACGATTTTTATATTAGATCGAATTTATTCGACACACCAAAATTTTTATTCTCTTTATTGTCTGTACTATGGTCGGTTGCAGGGCGCCCAGAAAGAGTGCGGCACCCAAGGAAGATGAAAGAGAAACAGAGAGATAAAGTAGGAAAGAGAATATTATTTTTGTGTGCAGCTAAAAAGCAATCTTTCAATGTTGCACTCACTTCTAATAACGATCGGTTGCGAAAAGACGCGCCATAAAAATATGATTTATTTCAAAGTCCACAATCGCGCTTACCTACCTATGAAGTGTACGTATGAATGTATACATAATTTATGGACTAGGTATGCCCATTAAGCCTTGTGATAAAAACTTTTGTGGTTGAACATGTTTGTGGTATGTACCTGTAGGTACGATTAGGAATGAACGACAATCATTTGGGTGGAAGCATCTTTTTATATTGAAAAATAGTTGATAGAAGAACATTTCATATAAACATTAAAAAAATTGGACCGACTCTATAAGTTGATGCACTGAAAAATACAAAATAATATTAATTCTACTGGTAGTCAGTGTCATTCATTTCAGTACTTTAGTTCGTCAGTTCCTAGATGAAGCTTATGAAAATGGTTAGATAGGTCGTGGAGGACATCAATTAACAGCACCTAGATCACCTGATTTGGACAGTTTAGACTTTTATTTATGGGGTCATCTAAAAAAAAATTGTGTATTCTACTTCGGTTCAGACTCAAGGAGAACTTAGAAATCAAATAATTGGGTGGTGTAATACCATACGGAAAACACCAGGAATTTTTGAAAGAGTTCGTAGATCGCTTATAAGAAAAGCAGAAGCCTTCATACAAGCAATATGAAATTACATAGAAAATTTTATACCTGTTGTTTTAAGCCAATCAGATGCTTTGATTTTGACAGGTTGTTATGATGATAATCTAATTTCTCGAAAAAACTTCGGTCGCGAAATAATGATACCAAAGAAGGTAGTAGATCCTTAGCCTTTACCATTACTATAACTCGAAAATCGTAGCTTTTTTGCAAAAAATTTCAATCTAAATGTTTCCGGATATGATCTTATCTTTAATTCTGCCGTCTCAGATTTTCGATTATCAAGAAAAATTGCACCCTCCACCCTTTTCGGGGGTGATTTTTAGAAGGAAGGAAATTTAGGATTTTAATTTTTCTAAATACGGGATCATTTCTCAACTCCCTTCTTTCAAATGAATCAAAAATCATCAAAATGGGAGAACGTTTACTATGTAAAACGTGCGAAAAGCAAAACATAAACCAAAAATAAATAAAGAATTGAAGTCGATCAAAAGTACATGGACTGGACCGAACCAGAGTCTGGACAATAAACGTCGACGACAAACATTAAAAACTATTCTGCTAGTGCATTTTGTCCATCACTTTTGATAATCATTTTTTTTATTAAATGATTTGTGTTGAGAGATGATCCACTTTTTTGATGGCAGATTTCTTGAAAATCGAAAATTCTATCTGACAGAATTAAAGAAAACATTATTTCCAGCAACATAAGGCCACTTTTCTATTGATGCTGTACCTGCAACTACCCCCTGCAAAGTTACCAGCACCAATAGAATTAACATTATTTTGTAATCTCTAATGCATAAACTAATATAGTCGGTCAGATTTTTTTTTTATATTTATTGCAGGGCATATTTATTTTCAGATGGCTTCCATTTTTAAACATCTAGCAATATACTTCAATTCTACTTCAAGAGAACTTCTATTTATCAACAAAATTGGCTGGAAAATACTCTCAATATACAACAAGAGACAAAACATATCTTTCTCAAGAATGAGCTCCAAGATAGGATCATTATTGTTATTAGTATTACTACCATTTCAAGAATTCCAGGCATAAATACCTGTTCAGATCCAAATCACCGAATAATAACGATCATCTGATTTATTTTGCACAGATCATAGTCATTCTCCACATATAATACATGTCAAATAAATCATCCTGTATATACGGGGTGGCCCATCGAAAACAGTCCTGCAAGTTTTACTGGTTTATATATGAAAATAAAAAAAATCTGGTGTGTCCACTCACACGACTTTCCTACCGCTCGCAGGCAAATTCCAGTGAATGAAAAATTTTACACTATTACAATACTTTCCTTACATAGCAACGATAATAGCAGTAGTAAAGTAAAAATCCTCTGGTCAAATCGTGCTACCCCTCATTTTTTCAGCATGTCAGGACAAACAACATTGGTCATGTAATTTTTTTTCGCAAGATGAAACGTTTAGCCAAAATCTGAAAAAACATGTGGAAAATACGGAATTTTATCCAAGCATAACTTTTGTTTGTGCTTTTTCTCAGAGATGGCGCTATATGTGGGTGGTAGAGGACTAACAGAAGAACACTTTAGGCAAGTTTAATCAAAATCGTTAGAGCCGTTTTTGCGCTATAATCTTGAACAAATCACGTTTTTTGGCTATAGCTCAACACCCAGTGTATACAGGATTCTCATTCAGTGCCACCGGCGAGTGGTATTGGTACCAAACAAAATAAAAAAGAAAGCAACAATATGCACCGATCCGTTCCCGAGATAATGCTGTCACAGATAGACAGACAGACGGACAGACAGACCAATGGCTGAAAATATGTTTATTAGACTTAGAAAACTCTGTAACATCAACATTTGTAAAAGTCTCGATACCGAAAATTTCACACGATTACAATACTTTCCTTATACAGCTACTATAGTAGCGTAGGAAAGTAAAAACGGAATATCGAAAAACCGCTAAGAAATGAGTCAGTACATGTAGCTGTTCATTTTTTCTCAATGGCACTGTCAATCAACATAGTTGTCGTTATTGGTCGGACACGAATCCAAGTATGTAGCATGAGGTCCAAACTCAATATCCTCAAAAAATGAACGTGTGGACTGGCATTTTTGGTGATCGCATAATTGAACAATTTTTTCCGGGAAATTTAAATAGAGATACGTATTTGGAGGGTGCTGTCAATCCAGCGTTTATCGAAATCATGGAAAACGAATAACGTAACCATGAAATCAATCGGATATTTCAACAAGACAGGGCCCCTTCCCATGGATGGATGATAGATTTCTTGGTAGATGGACTGAAAGGAGGGGTGTTATCGAATGGCCTGCGAGGTCACCCGATTTATTTGCCCTTGATTTTTTTTGTGGGGACATCGAAAGGGAAATCGAAAGTTTTGCCACTCAGCCTGAATACTTAAATTTACGGAACCACACCACCAATGAATGCCAACAAGTTACCGTTATTCTTCATAATGTCCGGGAACACCTTGAACGGAGGACATTTTCAACAGTTAATACGGTAACTTATACGGCAACCTGCATCGCAAATTAAAAAAACAAATAGCCTTTTTGAACGAGAGAATTTAATGCCCTTTCAAACGAAATATCACACCATACCCCTTCCCATTTGGAAAAATAAGAGTGCAAGCCGCCCCCCCGCTAAGGGGTTGAAGTTATAGTGTTGGAATTCATGAGTACATATGCCCCGCTTAAAATAAAAGTACACGGATCCAAGGATTTTTTTTCACATACTAAGCCATAAACCTTGCTGGTCTATTTTCGATGGACCACCCTGTATGTAGGTATTTATATTCCACAGATTACGGCTCATAACTCGGCAACCTTATCAAGTGAAAATCGAGATGCCTAACCCCACACACACCACTAATTCGATGAGATTGGCTGCGGCGCCCCAAAATCCATCCCATAAATAATTTTCCGCCGCATTTAACCATCTTAAAACAGATACCTACCTATAGATAGTTGATCTTTCCTCTTTCATATAGGGAACTTTCTCCTCCTTTCGGCTTGTCGTCCGAATATCGATAAAGGGCCCATAATATCTCGATTGAGAGAGGGTAGTATATAGTTATTGAATGATCTCTCTGGGTATGGGAAGGGCCCCGAGGAATGCGGACACCCCCTGCTACACTCTTTGGCTGTTTGGTGGTCTCACCTCACCAGTCCACATACGTTGCAACTTTAACGGACATCCAACGAGTGCTGCAACTCCGAATAAACCCTGGATACTTAATTATTGTTTTGCTTATACACGTCAATTAATCATTTTAATGGTTTTGGCGTCCACTACACAAAACTCGATCCAGTGTTCTGTGTTATTTAACATAAAATATGCATTTTTATCGATTTATTTGATTCAATGGTCAGATACAAAACTTGTGTCGAATGTTCTAATTAAAAAAGTAACATCCTCTGGCTCAAATAAATTAAAGTTGAATATTTTGAGTCACGACTGGAGTCAGAACAGGTTTTTATGCTAGTCAAATTCGGAAAATGTTCCCGGTTGTTCTGTACAGCAATTGCAGTGAATGTAGTATAAAAGTTACGTACAATGGAAGATATTTTTGTTTCACCTGACACTGCTATTGCCATAAGTGTATTTTTTATTTGGAAACAGTTGATGAAGCGGAAGCTTTGATATTAATCCTAGCACATTCATTCCATTGACCTCCCTAATTAATAAGAGTTTTCTTACGTGTGTTTCGCCTTCCCTTTTTAAAGTAAATAGGATATAAGAATATTACCACTTTTGAAAAAAGGTGATCTAAAAAAAAGTCGATAATTATCGCCCAATACTAAATTGTTAAGTCAACGTCACTTTGATTTCAGAGATTCCTGCCAGCAAAGCGTTGTTATGAAATGTCTAACTGACTCTTAAACTTCTAGAAAATTACCTTCAAAAAAAGATCCTAATTTGTTCACTTCAATAACAAACTATCTGTATCAAATGAGCTCAAATATGGAGTACCACTGGGCTCTGTTTTACGTCCATCACTACTTGTTACTTATCTAACTGAAAAATTGTTTAATGCCAATGATCTTCTCCTTAACAGAGATAAAACTAAATATTAAAGATATCAACTGATCCTAGACTAGCAAAGGGCAGTAGTTTTAAGCTTTTGACACTCACTTTCTTACGAAATACTTTTTATATAATTAATAACATATTTAAAATAGCTTCACTAGTTGTTTGTATATATTTTTTTCGTTTTGCTTTTTCTGTTTTGAATGGTTTGTGATATTTTATTATATTGCTTGTTATTCAAGGTTTTGTACATTTATCCTGTTAAATATGAGTTTCTTATTTATGTGGAGATTATCTATTACGACTTGCTATAACGTATCTTGTTCAAACATAGTCAATAGATTCTACTTCCGCACCATCTTATTCCAATATTGAAAGCTCGTTTCCAGTAGGTAGATACTCATTTCACCTGACTAAATGCCCTTGAAATGGTTTTGGAGTTGCCACGTATGTAGGACTCCATTGAACAAAAACTTACTCAGCACATATATAACATAATTTTATGGATACATGATTCGAAAGGTTGTTGTTTTTTTTTTGGGATTCCATTCGCTTCCCGTTGCGATGGAATTTTAACTAACAAGTATCACTGATGTGATGATTTTAACAACTAACATATTGATGACGAGCTGTTTGTAGGTACGAAGGTACTTCATTTTTAGGGTGGCAATCCAACGTTTTGGAGGTTTTTGAATTTGTTCAATGAGAAGAATGTGAATAAAATGTATCTTCTTGTCACGTTTCAATAGTGGCTGGCTGTCATCTTGTAGCTTCCATTAAAATTTGAAAGATTACCTTCACATTGCAAGCGCGTCGATATGGCAGATTATGGAGTTAATTACCCCAGCTGCAAAATTAATAAGGAGTAGATATCCCTTACTATAGGAAAAAAATGAATGTGATTTAACCGATTTGTGACCAAATGTGTAACTAGTATCTACAGGGTGGGCATTTTAAATGGAACGCTGCTTATAGCGGCCCTGGAAATAAGATCTAAAAATACATCCTCAAAGATTTTTTATGGAGTTCGCTTTCATCATGTAAAAAAAATTGGGGCCCAAAAAAGGGGGGCGCAGCCCTAAGTAACTTTGTTTTTTTCAAATTAGAAGATACCACTTGTGGAACAATTATTGAAAAAGGAATTTGTTAATAACATTTTTTGACATCTGTCAAACCATATGTGTCAGACTTTTTTTAAGAACTGATTAAGTATTTAATGAACAATTACATTAATACTGAAATGTCACCTTTTCAGCGTAACAGTTTTTGAAAATGTGCCACAAAAACATGTTGACATAGCCCCAACCAATGGTAAGATTCTTCCCCAAACTTCTCACCTGATTAAACGTATCTCTGCTCGAATCCTTGCCTTTAAGTCTTCCAATTTTCTAGACAGTTTAAATGGAGATTTGTAAAATTTTTATTAATATCCAAGGAATATTCCCTAATGATGAAAATCTAGAGCAAAGGATGATTTTTTAGGATGGAGCTCCTCCCCAGTTGGCAAGAAATGTAAGGGAATTCATAAATGTTGCATTTGTTTGCAAATAGGTAGATAGGGCGGTGAGGATTTATGGAGTGGCCTCCCAGATCCCAGGATATTACGCCATTAGATTTAAAAACTAAGGTCTATGTTAACAGATCTAGAAATCTGGCAGACTTAAATGCAAAGATTCGGGCAGAGATGCGTTTAATTACGCCAGAAGATTTGAGAAGTGTAAGTGAAGAGTTCTACCATCGGTTGGGTCTGTGCCAACAAATTAATGTGGCACGTTTTCAACAAATGTCACGCTAAAAAGTTGACATTCCAGTATTAATTTTATTATTAATGTAATTGTTCATTAAATAGTTAAAAATCAATTTTTAGTACATTTCTGACTAATGGTTTGACAGATGTCAAAAAAATGTTATTGACAAATTTATGTATATTAATTTTAATGACATAGGTATTTATTATAGGTATTTTTCTAGTAAGTGGATTCAAGAAAATTGGTTCATGGCTAAAAAAATATTAACTAAATAATTTGTATTTTTCAAAAATCAATTTTTAGATAATTTCTATAAAAGATTATAGCTAGGAATTTTTCAAATCAATAAAGGATTTCTGATAATATTAGAAATTATTTTTTATTTTCTTTTCTAAGAATTGGTGGGTTTTAAATCAACTTGGTCGGTTAAGCTCATTAAAAAATATATCTTGACCTGCATAAGACTAATACAATTCGACTGTTTGTTTTTTTGGCATTTTTTCTCGAAAATCAAAAATCTGAGATGGCAGAGTTAAAGATAAAACAATATCCGGAAAAGTTTTTTTCAAAAGAGTTACGCTTTTCGAGTTATAGCATTGTTAAAATCTGAAATATGTATAGGTACTTTCGAAAACTGAAAATCAGAGACGGCCAAGTTAAACACCAGATTATTTTTTGTAGCAACATTTAAATTGAACATTTTTTCCATGGAATTATGATTTTCAAGTTAGAGTCTTAGAGTAGTGGTAAATTCTGAAATATTTCCTCCGCGATGCTTTCAGATTTCGGAATGATAATAAATGTTATTTACAAAAAAATTGACCGACTTTATCAGTTGTTGCACTAAAAAATACAAAATAATGTTAATTCTATTGGTGTTGGTAACTTTGAAGTTGTGCCGTTGTAATTTGTTGTTGTAGGCACCAACTCCAAAAGAACCAGCACCAATAGAATGAATATTATTTTGTATTTTTTAGTGCAACAACTGATAAAGTCGGTTCATTTTTTTGAAAAAATATTTATTTCACATTTTTGAGTGTAACATTAGTCATGAAAATTGTTGAACGTTCACTAATACCCAAAAAGTTATAGGTAGGTTTAGCTTGTACTAGCGGAAATACGCATATCACATATTTCAGACTTTACCATTGCGAAACTCGGAAGCCGTAATTCTTTTGAAAAAATGGTCAATTTAAATGTTTCCGGATATGGTCCCCTTTCTAATTTTCATATCTCGAATTTTCGATTTTCTGAAAAATTTGCCCCTTCCACATAGCTGAAACACATATTTCAGACTGTAGCGCGGAAAAGTATGACTATTTTTAAAAATGTCCAATTTGAACATTTCCGGATATGGAATTTCCATTAATTCTGTCGTCTCGAATTTTCAATTTTCGAGAAAATTTGCC
This sequence comes from Crioceris asparagi, assembly GCA_958507055.1. NCBI lineage: Eukaryota > Metazoa > Arthropoda > Insecta > Coleoptera > Chrysomelidae > Crioceris > Crioceris asparagi. The sequence goes on from OY293829.1 coordinate 3,273,215, forward strand.
CCCTCCACCCCCTTTGTGGGCGGTTTTTGGAGGGAAGGAGATTTTGGATTTGATTTTTCTCAATATGGGACCATTTCTCAACTCTCCTCTTTCAAATGAAACAAAAATTGTTTAAATCGGAGTACGTTTACTCTGCAAAACGCGCGAACAGCCATAAAAAAGCAATCTTGCAACCGAATTGTATATCTTCTCCTTGTTTTGAAGTCGGTCAACAAGTAGGTACAATCAAAGAATATAAGTGGGTAATAGGATAAGTAGGTACTATCTTCTTTGGTATCAATGAACGTTCAAGGATTTTCATGACTAGTGTTTTCCTCTAAATTGTGAAATAAATATTTTTTACAAAAAATTGGACCGACTTTATTTATTGGTGGACTGAAAAATGCAAACTAATATTAATTCTATTGGTGCTGGTATTTGTGAAATTGGAACCAAGAGTTTTCTAACTACATTTGCACAACTTCAAAATTACCAGCACCAATACAATTAATTTTATCTTGTATTTTCCAGTGTACCAATAAATAAAGTCGATCATATTTTTTGAAAAAAAAATTATTGAGTATATCATTAGTCATCAAAATCATTGAACGTTCACTTATATTTACACATATTTCAGACTAAAATGTTGCCGGATACGATCTCGGTCTCAATTTCAATTTGTCATCGCGATTTTCGATTCTTTCCCTTCTGGGAAATCAGTGAAGAACTTTATCAGCACATATGAAATTGATTTCATTTTTAGTTCTCGAGAAATTTGATCCAAAAATCGCCCTTAATCTTATTTATTTATGTAGGTATCTCAAAATTGGACATTTCTAAAATTTCATTACATTAACACCCAACTGGAAATTTAATAAGGGCATTCATTGCTGTTATTATATTTATTGATTCCTATGAAAATATACGTATCCATACACTTTTATTAAATACTGGTATAACGAGTATTGTCATCATTAACTGAAAGGATGTGGTTATCAGTTTTTGTACGAAATCGTCTTCGAGCTTCAAGGCAGTCTGATGGATTTCTAGATGGAAACGGTTATCCATATTTATATACATATGTAGAAAATTAATGGACCTCTTAATAAGACGAGACGATTACCGAACGGTTTATTTAATTTTTTTGTTCAGCGGTGTTTCCGTTAAAAAAAGCAAACATATTTTTTTTAATATTGGTGATCATTATGAATGAAATTTCTTGGTATATTTTGAAATACTTTTTTATTTGTTCTATCATTATCGCATTAACGTAAAGGATTTGGGAGAGTGGTACAAGTTTATAATTTTTTGACGAACTTCCCAACGAACAAGCTTCTCTGAAGGTTTTCATATTTTTCCGACATCAAAACTAGTTTATATGAAATTAATGTTGATATTTTTTTACAAAAATAGGACAGCTTTTATAGATGTTAATGCACTGAAATAATAAGAATACGGTTAAGATTATTGGTGCTGGTAAATTTGAAGTGCTGCAGTTGTAGATAGATAGAAGATTTTTGGTACTTCAAAAGTACCAGCACTAATTGAATTAAGCTTATTTTGAATTTTTCAATACATAAACTGATAAAGTTGGTGCTATTTTTTGTAAAAAGTATTTATTTCACATTCTTGAGTGTCTAATTAGTGAGGAAGATGATTGAATGCTTGAATTATAGCATTCCTGTAGTGCTGTAATTCAAAAACAGTTGTTTTCTCAAATATCCAATTTAAACGTTGCTGAAAATGTCCGCACCCTATGTGGTGCAAATCGCTTAGTATACCCCCCTTCTCTTCAATAAAGTCCAAATAAACAAATAATTTGAGTCCGTTCCTGAACTTTCCCACACCATTCACCCTTATATTAAAAAAAACAGCCACCCTTTCAATCTGAACGGTCACTATTCCAAGAACTCCGTTGACCGTTATATACATGTATAATGTCTTACAAATTAAAAAATCCCGAACCGAAAAAACGATTGTCAAAACCACCGTCCTTTGTGGCCGATATACCTGTTTTCTTATATAAAAAGGTATAAACTCAAGCCGACTATTAAGCTATCTCTGATTGATGACTTTTCTATAAAAGAGTCACTTACTTTTATAATCTGAAATTCTGTGTCTAGATGATTTCTCTTTTCCGTGCATAATCTAGTAAAAACTCATCGAGAAGATGTTTTGAATACGTTTTTTTTTTCGATCAATTCTATAATTATTATTTGTGACAGCAGAATGGAGTTATTATAAAAATTTGGTAAGTACGAGTAGAACTCTTACACCAACGGTTCCGTACATTTGTATTAGGGTAAAGCGTAGTACTCAAAGACTCTGTAGGAGGATTAAGTATCAGTTAAATTTTCCGAAAGCAAAAAGATGTACCTACCCCAACAAAGAAAAATGTGAGTTGCCTTTTAAAAAACATATGGATGGGTACCATACCATTTTCTGTATATTTAATTTTTACGTAGGTACACAAAATCTAAAATAGAAACAAAAATCTATTTTTTTTTAAGAAACTCTCATTTTAGTTTTTTACGGAATTTATTCGCTAATTTATTGACCGACGAACCCCGAACGGACGAGGTATACAATTCAACTGTCTGCTTTTTTTTTTGGTTCGTGCGCTCCTTTTAAATATTAAACGTGCTCCGATTTTGATGATTTTGGATTCATTTGAAAGAAGGGGATTGAGAAATGGTCCTATATTCATAAAAACGCAAATCCGAAATCTCCTTCCCTCCGAAAACCGCCCCCGAAGGGGTGGTGGGGGCGAATTTTCTCGAAAATCGAAAATCTGAGTTGGTATAATTAAAGATAGGATAATATCCGGAAACGTTTAAATTGAACATTTTTTCAAAAGTGCTACGGTTTTCGAGATAGACGCATGTTAAATATGTATTTTTGCTATGTGGAGAGGACAATTTCTTTCGAAAATTGAAAATTTTTCGATACTACATGAAAGATATAATTATTTGTAGCAACATTTATAATGAACATTTTTTCCTTAGAGTTACGGTTTTCGAGTTAAATCGGTGTTAAAATGGTAACAACGAAAATATTCAAGCGTATTTCCGCAGCGATGTTCTGAGATCTCTATAATAACAACTACAAGCAAGGAATATACGTGGGTAATAGGATAAGTACTATCTTCATTGATATGGTATAGTGAACGTTCAACGATTTTCGTGACTAATGTTACACTCAAAAGTGTGAAATAAATATTTTTTACAAAAAATTGGACTGACTTTATTAGTTGGTGCACTGAAAAGTATAAAATAATATTAATTCTATTGGGGCTGGTACTTGTGAAGTTGGTGCCAAAAGTTACCAATCTACCTGCAACTGCACAACTTCAAAAGTAACAGCACCAATAGAATTAATATTATTTTATACTTTTCAGTGCACCAACTAATAACGTCGGTCCAATTTTTTGTAAAAAATATTTATTTACCAACGCAGTGTAATATTAAAAAGCTAAACCTCACTAAACAAGTCACTGTTCTAGACCTTTTATCATAATAAAACTCTCGCATATAAAGCTATCTAAATCTCAATTAAACATTTTCAAAACCACAAAAACTATTTTTATTTCTATTAGCCCTAGCTTCCAATTGATGGCAGCACATATAGTTGACATTTTACAGGGTACGATCGGAAATATTCGGTGCGTTCAGCAATGACGACGCATCTATGACTGTTATACAATTATAACAACCGTTAAAATTATCGGACGTTAATATTTTATGCTTTTAACGTAAATTGCTATTCGGTAAGCTCAATATTTAACGCATCTGATAAAATCTAATATTTTAAGGCATCCGATAAAAAGTCTACGAGGTGCCACAAAAAACGCTGTTTTATATGGAGAATGATCACATAATATTTCGAGTCTTGTGTTGCTTTTAAGGTTATGTTGAACTTTTCCTATCGTATATTTGATGAAAATTGATAAATATAGATTATGATACATGAGAATCATATTAAATTAAGGTATATTTTGTAGATTGATCTGAATGATATTGTAATATGATTTGAACGTTGTGTTTCAGAAATCTGAACTAGTTTCTTTTAAGATTTGGTTGCTGATTTTAACATGGCTATAACCCAAAAACTGTAAATCTTTAAAACACATGTTCAATTTAAACGTTTGCGGATATTGTTCCATCTTTAATTCTGCCGTCTCAGATTTTCAATTTTCGAGATAAATTGCCCCCTCGTTTTTTATGAATATGGGCCATTTCTCAAGTCTCCTCTTTGAAATCAATCAAATATCATCAAAATCGAAGTACGTTTATAACCTATATACAGCGCGCGCACAAATAAAATGGAAGAGACTCGAATCGTACCCTCCTCCATTTGGATTCGTCGCTCCATCTAACAGTTTTTTATTGGGTCATTTCTCAGCAGTCCTCTTTCAAATAAAAAAAAATAACAGCGTTAAAAAAGCACGCAAAGAATCTAAATGTATACCTCGTCCGTTTAGGAATTCAGTCAATAAAGTTGTAAGCTTCTCGGTATTGTCGATGACATATTGAACCCGTTTTTAGTATTTTTGGGATGGCATGATCTGAGAAAAATGTATTGTACAGAAAAAAACTTAGGCATTTACCCTCATACTATAATAAAAATCAGGTCTTCTTAATGTTTCCTGAACGGAAACAGATACGTCACTATTTACTATACTATATAACCGTAAATAAATAAAACTATATATATTTATATATCCATTGAAAAGCATTCCATCTGCATTGAGGGTTAACACTGGACCGAAAAATTGATGGTTAAAATTTGTACAAGTACAGGTTGATCCACGCTCGATGGAAACTTGAAGTTTATGGTAAACGAAAATAGGTTCGTTCTAGAAATTTCTTTACATAGATGATACGAAAGTGTTCATCGAACTCGCCTGGAGATTAGAAAGGTATTTAAAAGGAAATAACCCTATACTGTAGACTCTGCTACAGAAATACTAGATCCGTGATCTGTGCTTTTCTACACCAGACAACATGATTTGTTGATTCGTTTTCTTTGCATCGATCTCATGTTTTGGATTTAAATCATTTTTGACAATCAAATACTCACTTCTAGAGTATAATTTAGTTTTACAAGTCCGATATGAACAGTGGCTTTAATGTTTCAACACGTACAATAATTTTGAACAAAGCTGGTGGCTTCCTCATGATTGAGGAAAAGTTTCTAGGCTGGGTAAACAGCATATTCCATGGTCCTACGAAGTTGAGACAAATTTTTAACAGTGAAATCTGAAGAAATTCTTCATGTTATCACTTTGTTAGGTTTTCTAAAACCTCCTGGTAATTTCTGCATTTAACAAACCAGTTGTATTACGTTACAGATGGATTGGTATGCCTGAAATTTTGTCAAATAGTAAAATTGAATTTCAATGTTCAAAGTTATTTCTTGGTCAGTAATAAATCATTATCACACAACATTGTGCAATAAAGAACACTTTTAAAAAACTACAACCAGGAGATGATATTTCAGTTACAGAACTACAGAACTAAGTTTGATTCTTATATTACGTGTTATGTCCATTTTTTAAAGTTATCTTTAGTTGTTCCAATTGAAAAAGCTCAAATGTCAATTGAATTGTATAATACTCCTAATAATGATACATCTTAGATAAATATAATTACTGTAACAAAAGGAAATTCATAGTTACACAACATTAATTTTCAGCATTTCCTTGCTAGATTCGATGTGTAGATATTTGTGTGGTTTTTATTAACCACCGTTTATATGTCGAATGGATAAGCTCGAATGCCATAATATAAGTATTCAATTTCATTGTAGCGACGTTTATCTACATGGGAAACTTTCTCTGAGCTGATACACAGTTTGTTTGATTTAGTTCATTTATATATCAGATACAAGGTTAAATGTCCGTTAGATGTAGTTATTTAAAAAAAATAGAAATGATTTGATGAATAAACCGATCCATGGATACAACCCTCGTGGTCTGTCATTCAAAACGAAAGATGATAATTAAGTAAGTAAGTAAGAGATCTTTTCCAGTAAGTAGATTTTCAAAAGTTATAAAATTTATAATAAGTTACTTAATTTCGATCGTGTACATTTTCCATAGAATTTCTGTGACAACTGTTCAAAACGTTCCTATATTTATTGATTTATTTAGGTATTGAAATAAATACCCAATTTGACCAATTATTTCCTATACTCATCATCTCCTTCCGAGTAATCTATAATATTGAAACAGTCAAAAGGTAATAAACAATGTGCAAATCATTCTTATCTTTGCGGCAAAAGAAAAAGCAAATGTCAAAAGGAAAGTCCATACTTTACACACAAAAGAGCATCATCCACCATCTAAACACAATAACACCCCCAAGGTCCTTCTACGAATTTCATCAGTCTATCACCCTACAGCAGGCAGGTACCTACCTTATTCACTTTAAGGAGATAATAAATACCGTTACAACAGTCAGTGGGGACTTGCTGGAGTCGAAAAACTATTCATCTCATAATAAAATCCTTCTTTGATAAGGTATATTTTATTTGATAGCTAATCCATAGTTTTATTTCTATACAGTGTGGTTCATACGTATGGAATAAATCCATTTTTAGCATTATTTAATATTTTTTTGAAACAACATGAAGCAGGCCGATTTCTATTTTCAATTTGACAATTTATTGTATGAAATTATTACCCCATTCTTGCACCCCCTCTGAATTATGAGCATTCCGTCAAAGAAATTAAATAAGAAAGGGGATCTTGTTCGAAAGGGATTCTTATTTTCAGTTTTTCAAATTTGGTGCAATCATAAATGAGAAAATTTATTTTGAAATTGTAAAATTTTGATACTTGAAGTAGAATGAAATTAATAATGTCACATAATGTTTAGGAAGTATTTTTCAATTGATTTTACAGTTAAATTAAATGTTAGAAATGACCGCCATTCACTTCTTGACAACAAGCAAAAGGCGATCTTGGAATTCTTGTACAACCTATTGGGAAAAACTTCGTTCAAATGATCTTTAACAATACCTACATGTGTAATGCGTTGGAGCTCCGTTTTGTTGGTACCAAACTGATCTATCTATTGCATTTAGATCATCTAAAACATCAGGATAAAGCCTTTTAATGTAGTCAGTAGAAAGTTCATCAAAAAATCTACATAAACCTCAACATTAAATTGTGTCTTCAATAAAATATGGGCCAATAATTTTGGTTGGTAATGATACCAGCCCAGACGTTCACTTTTTTGGGATATTATGTGTGAGCCTCATATATTCAATGAGGATGTTCTCTGCTCCAATATCTACAGTTTTGTCTGTTAACCGTTCCATTTAAATAAATTTTGTTTATGAACTGCAACTCTGCCTTCATTCCGTCGCATCATCAGTTCACAGAATTGTTGCATTCTGTCAGAATCATCGTCATTTAACTCCTGAACCAACTGATCTTTATTAGGATGGTATTTTTCTTTATGTGAAGCGCTCAATATCGATGATTTACTTGGATCATCGTCAGCGTCCAGTTGTCATATGCGGAGTTTCCGCAATAGTACATCTAACTTTTTCCTCATCCAATTTAACATTTCGACCTGGTTTTGAGAGGGTGCTCATAATTCAAAGGGGGTGCAAGAAGAGGCTAACATTTTCATTCATTCAATACTCACATTGAGAGAACAAATAAATAATAACGCTAAAAATTTATTTATTCCATACTTATAAACCGCACCGTATAAATAACTTTATTTTTATTAAATGACTGCATTCCCATGAATGACCTTTTTGACCGACTAAAGTCTGAAATATGTGATATGCGTATTTCCGCTATGTCGAAGAGCATTTTTTCCGAAAATTGAAAATATGACACGGCCAAATTAAAGAGAAGATTATATGTATCAACATTTAAATTGAGTTACGGTTTCCGAGTTAAAGCAGTAAAGTCTGAAATATGTATATTTGCGCCGCTATGTTTTGAGATATCTGAATAATAAATAAGTACAAGCTAAGCCTATAACTTTTTTTTGTATTAGTGAAAGTTCAGCAATTCTCAAGACTAATGTTACACTAAAAAATGGGAAATAGATATTTTTCACAAAAAATTGGACTGACTTTATTAGTTGTTGCACTGAAAAATACAAAATAATATTAATTCTATTGGTGCTAGTAATTTTGAAGTTGTGCCGTTGTAGTTTGTTGTTGTAGGCACCAACTCCAAAAGAACCAGCACCAATAAAATTAATATTATTTTGTATTTTTCAGAGCAACAACTCATAAAGTCGGTCCAATTTTTAGTGAAAAATATTTATAATAAATACTATCTGATATTTATTATACAAGAAAATTGAAAAATATATCTCCAACAGATTCTGTTTACTAGAATGAAAACTCAGAGAATAGACAATTTATTTATTAATAATCAACGAGTCTTTCACAAATGTAATTTATGCCATTTTCAATTTCGTTCTTTTACAAAAATGGAGTCTTATTTATCTTCGCAAAGTATACATTTTCGGAAACCACCTATTAGAACATCTAATATTATGTTCCTTTGACCTATCAATGGTGTGGGTACCTCAACAATGTTGGAGGCTTTTGGCAGCAAAAATTTACTGTTTCAACTGTACAAGGATTATCCAAATGATTTGGCAACAAACAATCATTTTTGTTATGTTTGTATTTGTCCCTTTTGCTTTCGAATCAATATGGTGGAAAGCGGTTAAGAATTACCAATACAATGAAAATAAAGGCACTGATCGGATTAGAATGGAATCTTCAAACAGTTAGGTACTCGAAAGGTGGAATAATTTTTGTTAATAATCTGGCAGTAACTTTCTAAATATATAGAAATAATCTCATTCATGTTTCGCTATGTTCACCGGTGATTGTAAATTACAGTGACGGTTAATCCCTAATCCCTTGTTTCTAAAAGACAGAATCTTTTGAATTACCACCATTTGGAAATATTTTGAAAAAATATTTGTAGGTACCTGACTTTTCCGGCTTATTATTACAAAGAAATAATTTAAATATTTTCCCATATTTTTGAAGGTTCCATAAAGCTTCAACTACACAGTTTCAAAATTATCAATACCAACAGAATTAACACTATTTTCTATTTTCCATGGCATCAATTGATATATTTAGTTCAAATTTTTAACCGACGAACCCCGAAAGGAGGAAGTTACAATTCGACTGTCTGCTTTTCTTTTTGGTTCGTGCACGCATTTTACATAGTAAACGTACTCCGATTTTGATGAGTTTTGAATCATTTGAAAGAGGAGACCTGACAAATGGTTCAATATTCATAAAAACGCAAATTCGAAATCTCCTTTCCTCCGAAAACCACCCCCCGAAGGGAGTGGAGGTGGCAAATTTTCTCGAAAATCGAAAATCTGAGATAGCAAAATTGAAGATACCAAAATATCCGGAAACTTTTAAATTGAACATTTTTTTAAAAGAGCTACTGTTTTCGGGTTTCCGCGATGTAGAAGAGGCAATTTCTTCGGAAAATTGAGAATATGAGAATGGAAAATTAATACCCAAATTATATGTAGCAACATTTATATTGAACATTTTTCTATAGAGTTACGATTTTCGAGTTAAGAGAGTGGTAAAGTTTATAATGTGCGTATTTCCGCGACGATGTTCTTAGATTCCTGAATAATAGCAAACACAAACAAAGTATACGTGGATATTGGTGAGCGTTCAATGTTTTTCGTGACAAATGTAACACTTAAAAGTATGAAATAAATTTTTTTACAAGAAATTGGACAAATTGGTGCCAAAAGTTTTCAAACTAACTGCAACTGCACAACTTCAAAAGTACCAGCACCAATAGAATTAATATTATTTTGTACTTTTCAGTGCTTCAACTAATAACGTCAGTCTTATTTTTCTTTAATAATCGAATTTCTGAGATACTTGGAAGTATATAATTAATTCTCAGAAATTATACGGCCACTATGGTGAAGAGCTGAAGGTCTTCAATTAGTCTACAAAATGATGTGGGTTCGATCCTAACGCAACTATACTACTGAAATAATATATATTTTTCCTAATGGTCTATACTATTTAACTTACAGTATTACATAAAAAATATGTTTTCTTGTAGAAAATAGAGTTATTGAGTAAATTATAATGTTTTATTTGAAATATTGAGATTATTGTTGTGAATATTTTTTCTTAAGTATTCGTTTGCGTTTTCTTGATTGTTACAATTGATATTATCTACCATAATTACTTAATATTGTGAAATAAATAATTTGAAGAAAAACTAGGACCTACTTCATTAGAGGATGTACTAAAAAGAATAAAACAACTTAAGAATACATAATTTAAAGATTATTAAGTTGTTGCAAATAATCTTCTGTAGCTGATACATCTACTTCAAAATCTTAGTGATTCTTGAATTCTTGAATAAGGTAGTGTTATTTAAGCCTTTATGGGCATCATCGAATGAAGTCGTTCCTAGTTTTTTTTTATCTATAAGGTCTATGGAGCTGGATGTATCATTTTAAAGTATGTACTTTTGTACTTTTGTAAGCTTTTCGCTCGCTTTTCGCATTTCTGTCCGACATTCTAAATGGAGGAGGGTCTTGTTGGTCTGCAGATTAATCGAGCTCCGATTTCGATGAGTTTTTTTTGTTCCAACACGCCCTTTCCCCAAACAGGGTTGGGGCCAATGTAAATTGTTATAAAATTTGTTTCATGTCGAATATGTCTAAGACAATCTATATAATGTTCATATGGTTATTTGCAAGTTAACACAACATCACAGTAATTTTAATATTTTTTTTGTTTACGTGTTTTGCATATTTCATACCAAACAGAAAATTTGAGATTATAGGTGTAACATTTTTAGAAAGTACAGCAGAAAAATAGATGTATGCACTTGATTAGCGTAAATAAACAATATATATATTTACTTACTTTTTTCCTTAGACACATTTTTCTATATATTATAAACTGAAAGTATGGTACAAAATCTACCTGACATAGAAAATAAATTCTGCGGCGATTCTGATGTGGGTATTTTTATTAATAGTAATTCTGGGAAAATGTTAGCCTATTTCCAAATCGAAATGTTCCGAAATGGGAATGACCCTTCCAAAATATTCTCAGAGTGTATATTGCTCATATTTGTTGAGAAACTAAACCTGTAGGTACCTGCTATAAGACAATGTATTAAAGCACCCACGTAAACAATGTTGTAATACACGATTTGAAACCTGGAGCCTGGAGAATGCCACAGATTTTGAGTCGTTACAATGACCTCTCAAAAATTAACAAGAACCAAAAGAAGGCTCAAAATAGATCAAAGGAATGTTAATATATATTTTAGAAAATTTAGGTAAATATCAAATTTACAATGATAAGCAGAACCACTAATATTTGAATGAACATTTTCTCAACAACCTTCACTTAGATCTTCAATTGATATGTCCAATTTTGTAACGTTCATATAATGCGGCTATGAGGTTTTATAACAGCCCACACGTGAATATCAAAATACTTGTGTGATAATGCTGGCAGAATCTTTTTGGAATGATCACAGGTCGAAATTCTTTTGGCCCGAAAACCCAATCATCTGATATACTTATAATATATGCCGCGCCGGCGTAAAATTCAAAGCGGCGCCTGAAGAAGAAACTCTTTTTTTCTCTTCTTCTTCTTGTTGAAGCATATTCGTGATATTATAAAAACACATCATTAGTGAGGTGGGCGTTGTTTGCGGCTTTTCGGACGTTTTGATTGACCGTATTCAAATCGGCTGTGTTCAAGATGAAGAACTAGGTATATACACAAGTTGGTCCAATGATGTTGATGATATATGTCTTCAATCTTTCGAGAATCTTTGGATGGTTGGAAAGAGGAAGAAGAAGAAGAACAAAGATAAGATATGCAAGAATTACCACATCAAGATTGATTGAAAAATAGGTTGATGAAAAAAAAATCACGCCAATTTACTTCAATCGGTTAAGATACTTCTCAGTGTTGAAGTTATAGATAGATGATAGAATACTTTTGCCATCAACTTCAAAATTACCATATCCAATAGAATTAATTTTATTTTGTATTTTTTAGTGCACCAACCGATATATTCGGACCTAGTTTATGTAAAAAAATATTTATTTTACATTACATACAAAAATAAAAATATGAGTTTCAAAAAATATGTACCAAAATTTACGATTTTTTCGAAAACTGCCCGCTCTCTAACTCTGAAACCGTTTTTGGGAAATCTTCCATTTGTCTCAAAAGAATTGTTCCCCCACCCTGTGTTGAGAGGATTTTTGGGGAGAAAAACATTTTTTATTTGACCATTTCTCATCACTCTTTCCATGGAATAAAAGAATCGTCAAAATTTTGGATCGACTTCATTACTTGCTTCAATTTAAAATAGGTAAAAAATAAAATTTATTCCATTGGTACTGGTTATTTTGAAGATTTTCTAGTTAGATAGAAGAATTTTGGCACCAACTTCAAAAGTACCAGCACCATTAGCTCCAAATTTCTTAAAGATCCTGATTCATAACAATATCACTTTCCCAATCAAAATTGAACGATAGCTGAGAGATGGTAACATATTCAAGTTTTCAGAGTTTGATAGAGCTTAATTTTCTTAGGTACCTATGTTAACTATATAGACCGTACAATTTGTGATTGAAAAATTCTTCAATAATCTCACGGTCTTGAAGTTAGGGCTCTGAGAAAGTCCAAAATTTAGCCGACACATTTCGGAAAAATCTGGGTATAAATAGAAATATTTGCACAATAATATAAAAGCTATGAAACTGAAATGTAATCGCTTTCGCATTGATGAATAGATTTATGAGTTAAGACCTATTTTGTGGCTTGTGACTCCTGTATGACCTTCTATTTAAGGCTAGTAGTAATCTGCTAAATTTTCCAGACGACCTCGTAGCCTTGCGCCATTTAGCGCCTGGATTTTATTCTAGTGAAAACCACAAGCGATTTAAAACGTTGGTAAAATCCGTAAAAGTTCACGATTAACTGAGGTAAATAAAGGAATAAATAGTATGGTCTCAGTCTGTTTTGAATCAAAAAAGAAAATAAATAAATTCTGAATTTTCCTCAAGGTCAATTACAAATATTTTAACTTGTCGTTTCGTTATGGATGGAAGTTATTGAGCAAAATTTTAGGGTCAGATAGTACTCGATGAGATCTTTGAAATAAGGTATAGCAATATCCCTCATGCTTATTTAAAATCAGGAGGTTGTGCTTACCCCCGTTAGGGAGTTGGATTTACGTGACTGAAAATAGTACCAAAGTTGTTCCCCCTCGAATCAAAATTCGACGGGTCCGAGTATTTTCCCATCTTTTGTTTTACATTCGTTAAATTGGTATGAAAGGTTTTTGTTGGCCCACCCTGTATATTATTCAGTGTATTATCCAATGAAGGTACTAGTTTTCGGAAATCAAGCAATCCTTTTATGTATCACTAAAGGTTGAAAGTTTCTCGCATCTCCCCATATAAATATTTCCTTTTCCAGCAATGCCGAAATATCTAAAAGACAAACGAAATAATTAGTGGAATTAATTGATCATTTCTTTTAACATGCACGATTCGCCGATATTATTATTCTTTTCGCACAGACCTGCAATTAAAATTCCAAGGTCAACAATCCGAATAAGAAGAAAAGTTTCGGCACTATATACCGACTTCTTTATGCTATTGAAGAATATACGATCTTCATGATGATGAAATGCCTCCTACCATTTTTTGTATTATACAATAGAAGAAGAAGAAGAATAAGAATGGGTCCCTCAATGTAACAGCACAACAATAAAAAATCATAAACTAAACAATAAACAGTATGTAACAAGTTGAATTCTTATTGACTGACCTTATAATAAATATGCATGTATGTTTCAAATTGATCAGACTGAAAGTGCATGTAAAAGTACAAAATAATCTACCTTTTATGGTCAATTTTCGAGCAATGCGTTCCTTGACAATATATCGTCGATATTGTTAATATTAATAGGTAATATTTTCTATTCCAAAGTTTTTAGTGTTTAATTGAATTTCACTTTTATAAGAATAGTCGCCTGCCACTTAACGAAGCGGTTGATAATTTTCGAAACAAATCACTAGCATCAGAGGTTCCAAACAATTATGTAATGTATGGCGCATTTTCTGTAAGGTTAAAGATTACTTGATACTGACAAGCTTTTAATGACAGATTGGCAACATTTTGAACATTAACTGACAGATCTGTCAAAATATGTATGAAATTATTTCAAGATAACAGTGCCATATTAAAAAAAAACTAATTTTTTTTGGCAACTAGCACATTTTTGTTGTCTATGGAATTTTTATGTTTGTCTCTCTCTTATTCATCAAACACGGATGTCCTATCGTTTTTAAAATGCGGCTGCCCCTCTCCTTGTAAATCTAAATCCTTCCAAGAAACATCTTCCTACGCCGCGAACATTCCATCAGTAGCGCGAACTAACCAGACGTGTCTCGATGTAAATATGACCATGGCGTGTATCTGGGGCCAATGTCTTACATTCTCTCTAACTAACGTCCGCACTCGTTAACATGCTCCGATCTCTGAGGAATCGCAAACTCATCCTTGCGATGGCCGCAACTCTAGATCCTAGACTCGTAACAGTACTATATTAGTTAGAAAAGTGACCACATCTGACTTCCTAGGTAAATATCAAATAGACATTTTTATCCGTGGGATGAAAAATATTATCCTAGCTGATTCGCAATACTTAACCAAATTCGAGGCTATAGCCATCAACAGTGTAGGCTATCCTCGAAGTAACTTCCACTTAGATCAGAATTTCAACCCTATGGATTCCATATTATGGTAACATACCATATCTAAAGTTTATAATGCATCAAATTCATACTTTTCACTCAGTTTTAATGTTTCGTACATCCGAATGAAAAAATGAGGTATGTCTGTGTGTTCGTCTGTCCCAGCCTATTTTATAATTATTTTGGAATACTACTTCCACTGTTTTATTTATCGAAGTAAATAATGATTCGTGAAGTAGATCTGGTAGACGAAACTTTATGAAATCATTTTACTTCATTATTAGCATCCTAATCGCAGAAAATTAAACAAGTATCTGGCGGTAGTACAAGTTGTTACACCTGGTTCTGTAATACGGAATACCAACAATCAACGTAATCAATAATAGTTCTTATGAGACTTCAAATAGTTACCGAAGAGTTTCTCAGATCTAAGGCACGTCAGTTCTACAATATGCCTTAACAATAATTAACATTATGTTGAAGAAAACGACTTCTATATCGATGTTTGTTCAAATTTCAAACAATAAATGTATATACTTATATGATATCCAAGCACGTGTAAATTTTATATCAAAAGGGCATTGCTTCCACCCGCAACAAGTCATAACTCAAGTAACAAAGTAAAATACTACTTTCGTTATAACCATAGTGCCTGTATTATACACTTATGTATGCCTTATCGATGATAGTCAATAATGACACTTGTTTCTTCATTTCAAACATACAGTGCGTTCATAAAGTATGGAAACGCTTCAATATCTTCTAAAATATTAACATAATATAGAGAAAAAGCTCTCACAGATCGGTTTTTGTTTTGATTTTCTACTTTTTAATGCGAACAGCATCATTTTATCGCCTCCACCTTCCAAATTATGACGTCATCATTATTTTTTTAATGAGAAGGCCATAATTTTATATCAAAAGTATCAACATGAAGAAATATGAAATACAGGATGATAAAAAAATGCTGCTTTTGAATCGTCCTTAGCAACAACTAATAACTTACTAATTACCACTGCATATTAATATTATAATTATTATAGGATTATATTTTCAAGTTAAACATTGTTTTCTGATTGTTCAATTTAATAAATTCTGAGGTAGTGCAACTTCAGATACTATGAATCACTTATCAGAAAAAGAACGAATATGGTAATCGTAAAAGGAGTATGGAGGAAGATGCAACATTTTCAATGAAAAATATAATAATAAGCAAGTCCATAGTGAGTAAAATTTGTAAGATAAAGCGTAAATTTAATAAAATAGGGCTTGTCAGGGATAAATATAAAAATGGCAGACCGGCCGTTACTGATGATATCCAACTGAATATTTTATTATAAGTTGATGAGAATCCTCATTCTTCAATCACAACGTTAACCCACAATAGTGGGGATTTGCTGTGGCGCTGTTCACAAAGTATTAAAAAAAGTCAAATTATATCCTTATAAAATTAAACTGACCCATGAACGTAATGCAGATGATTTGGAATGACGCCTAGAGTTTTGTGACACGATTAAGAGAATATGTAACGAAAATAATGGTATATTCCCCGATGAAACAACTTTTTGCTTGAATGGTTCAGTGAACAAACAAAATTGTAGATATTGGGCAAGTGAAAATCCTAACTGGATGATGGATGTCCATACCCCCAGTATCCACAAAAAGTAAATGTTTGGGCAGGGATTATAAAAAATAATATAGTGGGACCATTTTTTGTGGGTAATGTCTCTGCTGCAAATATAGAAATGTTGCTAACATATTGATTTCCATTTTTGACAGTAACATATCCAAGTATCCATGTGTTTAGTTTGAACATTTGTTGTGATAACTGGTAACTGTTTATTAATTGTTTCATAGGTTTTTGTTGGGATATTTTGTTATTCAAATATGTTTTTAGTGTTGAATGAATAAATGAATTTGAATGAGAATATTAATTATTATATTAATTATTAAAAAAATAACAAACACAGAATTACCACAATAAACACCAACACTTCATTTTGTCAAACCCGACAATTGTTTCGCCAACAAGGTTGGCATCTTCAGGGTTTAACCTGTAACTTACAGTGACAAGTTAGGTTAGGTTAGGTTAGGTGTTTGTTATTTTTTTGACATTTCTTCATGTTACTACCCATGTGTTTGGTATTTTTGAAATCAGAAAATTACCAATTTTACGTTCATGTTATAAAATTATGGCTATCTTAAAAAATGGATGATGACGTCATAATTTGGAAGGTGGAGGGGATAACATAATGCTGTTTGCATGAAACAGTAGAAAATCTGAATCAAAAATCGACGTGTCAGAGCTTTTTCTCTATATGTTAATATTTTAGAAGATATTGAAGCGTTTCCATACTTTATGATCGCACTGTATAATAAACTCGTATGGTATATAAAAAATATACGTATATATATTTCCTTATCAATTTAAGTGCTTCATAAATAATTTTTTTTTGTTCCAATTATTGCGTAACGGGATATGAACGCGTGAGTGATTCTTATTTGAGATCGATTGTTGTTTGATTGTAGAATCTATTTATTATGTGAATGGAAGAAATTATTATATTTAGATACAGGGTGTTTGTGGGGGGCCAGAAGTCATTGATAATTATGTATGATCAAATGTCATTTAGATCATGTTTGGAATTCTTTAAAATTCGCAATATAAAGTATCTAATTATTCATACTTGTAATTTAGAGGAAGCCTACAAATTAAATTATTGATAATTCATTTTTATGTTTTTTTAGGTAAAGGCTGCCAAATTAAAAAGTGATATTGATGCACTGCAAAACTTCAAAATTATCACTTCGAATAGAATTGATATTTTGTATTTTCAGAGCACCAAGTAAGAAATGTCAGTCCTATTTTTTGTAAGAAAGAGTCATTTGTGTTCGTACGTGCGCTTCGTGTAGTAACGTATCCAATTTTGATAATTTTTGTTTTTAGAAACGGTCAAATATTAAACAAATTGAAAAACAAATTTTGATCCGGTAACAATTAAATTAGACATTTTACCAAAAAAGAAAAACAACGCTTTCCGCTATTTTCTATCTCTTAATATGAGTGAATGTTCCACCATTTTGATCACGAACGATAAATTCAAAAATATGAATTAAAACTGTTTTTACAAAAACTAGAACCGACTTTATTGGTTGTGCACTGAAAAATACATATTAATATTAACTAGTGGTAATTTTGACCGACGAACCCCGAATGGAGATGGTATACAATTCAACTGTCTGCTTTTTTTGGTTTATTCGCTCGTTTTATATAGTAATCGTACCCTGATTTTGATGATTTTTAATTCATTTAAAAAATGAGGCTTTAGAAATGGTCCCATATTCATAAAAACGCAAATTCCAAAACTCCTTCTATCCGAAAACCGCCCACGAAGGGGGCGGAGGGGGGCAAATTTTTTCGAAAATCGAGAATCTGAGGTGGTATAATTAAAGATAGGACAATATCCGGACACGTTTAATTTGAACATTTTTTCAAAAGAGTTATGGTTTTAGAGTTAGAGAGACATGTTGAATTCTCAAATATGTGTATTTCCGCTATGTGGACAAGGCGATTCCTTTCGAAAATTTAAAACCTGTAGGTACTACTTGAAAGACCTAATTATTTGTAGCAACATTTATAATGAACATTTTTTCATTAGAGTTGCGGTTTTCGAGTTACAACGGTGGTAAAATGGTAACATCTAAAATACTTATGCGCTTTTCCGCGGCGATGTTTTACACTATTTACAATATTTAAATTTGCGTTTGACCACGGTTACATTTTATATGTCTATGGCCCTGACTCGTTGAATTCACATTGGATTCGTTATGCAACACACAATACACTTGTATCACGTAAACCATATTTTTAAATTTAATTTAATCTAAAATAATGTGTGCACTACTTCACCATATAAAAATCGTTTACAACCAAGTATAAGTATAAAGATTCCACTAGTGCTATTTCTGCAGGTACCAGAAGCCTTCTATTTTCACTGCACTATTTCAAAATTACCAACACCAGTGGAATTGATAATATTTTGTATTCTTCAGTGCACCAAATAATAAAGTCTTCTTCATTAAAATAAACATAGATTTTTGTTCCTTTGTAAACCTGCTAAACAAGTTTGTTCTGTTTTAATGTTACTAATTATCAAATTTATTCTTTTCAGTCTGTCTTACTTTTGAAGTTGTGCAGTTGCAGTTAAATTAAGAACTTTTGGCACCAACTTCACAAGTACCAGCACCAATAAAATTAATATTATTTTGTATTTCTTAGTGCACCAACTAAAAACGTCGGTCCAATTTTTTGTAAAAAAATATTTATTTCACACTTTTGACTGTAACATTAGTCACGCAAATTGTTGAACGATCTCTAATACCAATGAAGATAGTAATTATTCTATTATCCGGGTATATTCTTTGCTTGTAATTGTTATTATTGAGATCACAAAACATGGTGGCGGAAATAAGCAAAGTATTTTAGATGTTACCATTCTACCACCGTTGTAACTCGAAAACCGCAACTCTAATGAAAAAATGTTCATTATAAATGTTGGTACAAATAATTAGGTCTTTCATGTAGTCCCTACAGATTTTTAATTTTCGAAAGAAATCGCCTTCTCCACATAGCAAAAATATACATATTTGAGAATTTAACATGCCTCTATCTCGAAAACCGTAACTCTTTTGAAAAAATGCTCAATTCAAACGTTTCCAGATATTGTCCTATCTTTAATTATACCACCTCAGATTTTCGATTTTCGATAAAATTCGCCCAGTTCACCCTCTTTGGATGCGGTTTTCGGAGAGAAGGAGTTTTCGGATTTTCATTTTCGATGAATATGGGACCATTTCTCCAGCCTACTCTTTCAATTCAATCAAAAATCATCAAAATCGGAGCTCGTTTACCTCCGTTCCGTGGTCGTCGGTCACAAAAGTTGAGTTTTCTTTCGACACAAGGAAAAATTAACGATTCAGGTTATATTTATTCACAATAAATATAAGATGATGAAACTTATTTCTTACTGATTATCAAACACGTTGTATGCCTACCCTACTACAAAGTATTTACAATTTAGTTTACTTTTGAGTGTGTATGTGTATATTTGAATTTTCCTCATTATCTACAAAGTTTACGTCTCCATAACATTCATTGATAACAAGACTGTGCAAATATATCTAAATATGAAATGATCTGAAACTATCTTATCGCAATATTGTATGTGCAGCAAAGCATAGGCAAACACAACATGTGAAAGACATTTAAAAATTAAATCGCCTATTCGTAAACAACACACATGCGGATAACTTTAATAATATTATTTAAAACTAGGCCACACGACAAAATAATAACTACTTGGAGAAATTAAAGTCCAAACGATATTGGACAACATTGTAGTAGGTAGGTATATGTAAATGTATTTCCTCCCCCCTCCCTCTCCCGAGTGAGGTTCTGGTTCGCTTGTTCCAAATTACAATCTCTAAAAAAAACAACAAAAGACTAATAATTTATAATTGTGAACTTCTTTCATATTATTTATTATGCTTTGACTTTTAAATTTTAAAAAGATCATTGACGTATTGTATACATTACATGGTGGGACTTTAATGCTGCCATTTTATACAGTATGTCCAAGATAAGATTTGTATATCACTAGCTGTTGCCCGCGTCTTCGCCGACGTGTAATTCAGTTACAACTTGATATCCTTAAGTGAGTACAACTAGAGCGCTGTATAGATGAGTATTATCGCCGCCCGCCATTGTGTGTCCTGACTGATGTGACAGTCAGGACAGTCGGAAATTATCGCGCACCAACACATCCTTCATCTCCTTCCCTCCAAAAACCGCCTACGAATGGGACGAAAGGGGCAATTTCTCTCGAAAATTGAAAATCTAAGACTGTCAAATTAAGGACCAGATTATTTTCAATCTTAATTACCAACATGTGATGTTCGAACAATGAGCGTTATTTTCTAAGCACGGGTAAATCCCATGGAGTATTATTAAGTATACCCTTTGAAGTCTGCTTAGAATCTTCTGAAAGATTGTTGTTATTTTTTCTCAATTTGAAATTTAGTTTCTGATATATGTACTCGTCAGAAGATGTCAGATTGGGCTGTCAGGAAAGCTTGGAAAATCTTCAACAATACTCAAAAACTCTCAGTTTAAAACAGTATTAAAATATTCAATACATTATTCATTCAAACATACAAAAAGTGTGTTTCCACTGAAAAAAAATTGAATTGTCATATCATGTGCTAAATTGTTAATTTGATGATAAAAGGTTTTATTAAAAAGTCTTTGGAGGTTAAAAGCACGTGGGAGCGTAGTCTAGCGGAGACAGAAGGAACACCTCGCGCATAACCTCAAGGGCGTGACAGTGACGGTTATTTCTAATCAAAGCAAATTCCCGTCTCTTCCTGGACACGTGCATTGCATTTTTATTATTTTTATTGGAAATATTAATAATAAGAAAATTAGTGACAAGAAAGCAAGAAGAAGGAGAAAAGCTTTTACCTGATACAGGATGCGCTTTTATTTCGATCCATATGAAAAAGCAAAGCTGATGGTGGTTTCCAAGAAATGTAAGAATCAGTTTTACTCAAAAATCAACAAAATCAAAATAGCTATAAAAATTTTGCTAAACACGATATACTATTACGGTTCTTGAGATAATAATGCCTTTGCCATCCTTATCTTGAACAAACTGTATAGTGTATACCTAATACCTACGTGTAATATTATTATGTCAATGAACTTGTTCATACATAAATATATAAGCGCCCGTATACCTATATATGAAAACTAACACGTAGCCTCATAATATATTTACGGTTGTACTTTAATTAGAAGTGTACCTAATCTTTGTTTGAACATTATGTATAATAATATGCGATTTACATAGTCGTTGATGTAACAATAATAATAACAATAATTGTAACAATCACGGAAATTCAGTTACCGACACAATGTCATCATGGACTTGGATTTAGGTATTTAGTAGAATTTTTTTCAAAGCTCTGTACTTACCTTCCAACATATAAGAGCTTTAGGCATGATTTCATGCAAGATCTTGAAACTATTTCCAAATTTCGATAAATCGAACGATCCAAAAAAATAATGTGGAAAGCTTACATTCAAAGTTGAATATATTAATTCCTTTAGAAGATTCGTCCAACCAAATACCAGCTCTAATTGAAATTTCCACAGTATGAAAAGGATTTAAAAAGGTAAGATTTAAAGTACCTACCTGAGCAATGTAAAGTTGGACGTCAAAAGCTTTCTATCGGTCTAGTTTTTTCTACTTATTAGGCAGGGGAAAAAAATATTAGATTTCAGCTCGTCAATTAGACAGTGTCATATTTTCAATTTTCGAAAAAAAAATCCCCCTTCCACATAGCGGAAATATATAGTAATAATAATATAATATAATTGAGTCTTTAGCATTGCTGTTTGAATTAATTGGAATATGGAACTATATGTATCACTAATAACAAACAAAGCAATTTCTATAATCTTTGGCTGTCTGTTAGTTGCGGCGAATCTCCGTAACCTAACTTTAGACGACACCTAGAGTTCTTAGTTGATACCAAATTATTGTGAAATGTTTTTTACCCTAGGCCGATGCTTAATATTCACGCATTTTATTCAAGCACTACCGAAAATTGATGAAAACGGCCATAATTCTTGTAATAATTGCAAATTGCATGCCATGGCGCCAGAATGAAACTTTGGCCTTGCACCAACCAATTCAAATACTTAATAAAAATAAAAGCGTATTAAAATGAAATCATCTTGTTCGCATGTTGACGGATGCAAAACATTCAATGTTGTCGAGTCGTCTTTTATTTTTCGAGCCAGTAACTCACCTTCTCAAATGGTTCCTGGAAGGACCTAATATATTTTTCCTCACTCAGAGAGAATTTCACTTCAGTCACAAATACCGCTGCCGCCACTCATCTAGGTTTTTTTGAATGTTATGCCCAAATGACAGATTTTATAGCTTTTACGTGGACAAGACCATATCACGCTACTCCAACGAATTTTTGTTGTTTTTATTTTTAGTTTAAGCATAAAGAAGAGGAAAGATATTTATATTTCAGAAACGAACACCGCTGCTCGCGGCGGTTATTGATACTACAAAATAACAATAACGTCGATAATATCTATGAAAATCAGAGCAGATAAGAGTTAAATTTGCATGTAGTAGCCACTTTGAATTTATCTGGCATTTTCTAGTTGAAACTTCAAATATATATATATATGATGGCTCAGATGATCTCAATCTAAGATGTCATTCACTTTAAAAAATGGCTCGAATTACCACGGTTTTGAATAGTTTCAACCAACTTCAAAAGTACCAGAACCAAAAAATAACATTTTTTGGTATTTTTCAGTCCATCAAGTAATAAAGTCAGTCCAATTTTTTGTATATATTTTCACACTTTTGATACGTTGCTTATACTTATTCCTATATTTCAAAACATCGCGAAAATACACATATTCCACTACTTTTCCACTACTGTAACTCGGAAACCTATGACTTTTGAAAAATGTCCAAATTAAACGTTGCCGCATACAGTCTCCTCTTTAATTTTGTCCGCTCCACACCCTTTGAAAGAAGTTTTTGGGATGCAGGACATGTTGAATGTCGATTTTTTTTCAATGGGACCAACTCTCAGTAGTCCTCTTTCAAATGAAAAATGAATCATGAAAATCGGAGCATATTTACTTTTTAGAATGCGCGAACATCCATAAAAAAACATGCAAACAGTCGAATTGCACACCTCCTTCTCCACATGGCTTGTTGGTCAAAAATGACGGCTTCAGAAAGATTACATCAATGACAGTCACAGAACAGAATGAATGGTTATATTTTTAAATGTTGATTGTTTTGTTTCTTTTAGATACCATACCGAATATATATTCTAATATAAATATAAAAAAATTGGACCGAATTTGTTAGTTGTTGTACTGAGAAATACAAAATAATATTAATTCTATTGTTGCTGGTTCTTTTGGAGTTTGTGCCTACAACAACAAACTACAATGGCACAACTTCAAAACTACCAGCACCTATAGAATTTATATTATTTTCAATTTTTCAGTGCAACAACTAATGAAGTCGGTCCAATTTTTGTGTAAAAAATATTTATTTCACATTTTTGAGTGTATCATTAGTCATGAAAATTATTGAACGTTTACTAATACCCAAAAAGATATACTTAGACTTAGCTTGTACTTGTTATTTATTATTCAGAGATCTCAAAACATCGCGGCGCAAATATACATATTTCAGACTTTACTGCTGTAACTCGAAAACCGTAACTCAATTTAAATGTTGCTACATATAATCTTTTCTTTAATTTAATTTCTCATAATTTCGATTTTCGAAAAAAAATAACTCTTCCACATAGCGGAAATAAGCATATCACATATTTCAGACTTTACCATTGCGTAACTCGCAAACCGTAACTCTTTTGAAAAAATGTTCAATTTAAACGTTTACGGATATAGAATTTTTTTCAATTCTGCCGTCTCGGATTTTCAATTTTCGAAAAAAATTGTCCCCTTGACCAATTAGGGGGCGTTTTTTTAGGGAAGGTGATTTCGGATTTGAGTTTTTCTAATTATGGGACCATTTCTCAACTATCCTCTTTCAAATGAAACAAAAATCGTTTAAATCGGAGTACGTTTACTATGCAAAACGCGCGAACAGCCATAAAAAAGCAAACATACAACCCAATTGTATTTATTCCCCTTTTTTGAAAATTACTTACCAATTAAGAAATAATCTGTCATAATTGTACCTGCCAGACCAAACTCAAAATTGCAGGAATCAGTCAAGATATTACAGAAAAAAGCACGAATCAATCCTGATCTATGTTTATTTTGTCCATAATAGATACAATAATTATCAATATTTTCAGTGAAATAAAAATTAATAAGATACTGATAAGAGATTTAAATGTCTCAATTTCCTTTTTCCATCGCCCAAGTAATTCAAGTAGAAGCACTAAAACATACAATAGACAGTGAATGATAAGGCATTATTATATGAATATAACCGTTAATAAAAAGTTCGTTAAAATGATGAAATTAAATATCGATAGATATACACTTTAAGATTTTGACAGTTGATAAGTAATCTCATAGTCAACAATAAACGTGATAGATTTAGGATAATTTTAAACTGCCTTTTAATCTTTAAATTCTCACTTATAATTTATACTCTCATAGTTATAATATCACTTATGAAACAAATATTTCCATTTCTTGCTTAGTCATCAGAATTTTCCACGAATTTTACTCTGTATTATAAGTATAAGATTTTATATGTAGAATAACTTCTACTACCGTATATAACTAAAGGTGAGTTTATACAGTAAATAAAACAAAAGAAGAAGTTAAGATAAAATAAGAAAGTTGAACATGCTCATTTCCATGGGAGCATTTATACACGAAATAAGCTAAATTAAGAAATAAAGATGGTCAACTTTCATCTTTATTTCTTATTTTATATTATTTTGTTTGGAAACTGATAATACGCATGATCAACCACCAGAGAACACTTAACTTGCATACAACATAAAAGTTTTTTTCAAGAAAGCTGCGATTTGATTGGTACATTCTTATTTCTTATTTTATTTTTGTCATCTGTATAAACCAATCTTTTTTGAGGTTATTCTTATTTCAATTTTAATTTGTTTCTTATTTGATTTTATTTACTGTATAAACTCACCTTAACTCTGTTGCTACGTTGTGAGCAAATTTTCCTTATTTGCTTTTTTTTATCTCAACATATATACATACATGTATATTTATATTGACATAATCTGTGAGAAAGCTCATATCAACATCATGTTTATCTGTGCCGAATTCCAAGAATTACGAAACTGAAACCTACACAAGGACTTCCTGATAAATTCAATGCATTCAGTTCAGGTTTTATTTCATTTACAATAATGTAGAAAAAACAACGATATATTTTTTATAGCAAGAAGAACACATAACATTGTTAAAATTTGGAGTATAAAATTGAAATCATTGATTATTTTTTTCCAGTAAATACATATTTACGGAAATTTTCAAGCGATATTGTTATTCTTCAGAATAGAATCTTGTTATAGTTGTTTCGCCGATTATCAAAAAGTGCATCCCAAGTGTGCTATGGAATCGTTTTTATGCTCACCAGCTGGCGCCACTGGCCAATAAAGTTCTGTAGTTATAGAGGATAAAAGACACTTGGTACCAACTTCAAAAATAGCAGCACCAGTAGAGTTGATTATTCGATATTCTTATTGCACCAACCAACATCTAGTTTTTGTTAGACAAAAATTATTTCACATGTTTGCTTGTATTATTTCGAAAATCATCATCAAAATCTTTAAACATTCACTTATATTCAGACACATATTTCAGACTTCACTATTGCTGTAAGTTGGAAGCCGTTACTTTTTTTTAGAGTTTAAATCTTGTCAGATATGATCTATTCGCTAGTTTTTCTGATTAAAAAAAAAACTGAACTCTACTCTTAGGAGAAAAAATATAAACACCAATGAACCAAACCTCACAGACATCTTCATGAACAAATATAATTGAGCCAACTATATAGATGCGATCCTCGAGGTCTATGCTATGAACATTCAATAGATCTACACTTAAGAACATGAAAGAATCATATGAGGTTATACAAGAAAATATACGAGTAGCTCATCTATTATAATATTTCAATGGGATCGATCGATCTTTAGATGACTGCATTTTCCAGGAATATTGGTACCGAGAGAAAATAATAAAAATTTTAAAAATAGACAGTAAATTTTCTTATAACATAAAGTGTTCTACGGATACCTTATATAGTTTTTAGAAACATAATAAGACAACCTTCTGACTTCGATATCATATTTGGTTCTCAAAGTCTGCATCCAAACCGTTCCCCAAAAATCCTGGTATCTTCAATTGTATCAAAATTGTAGTTTTTCAAAATTCACACTCATTACAATAACTTCCTACTGTGACGTTGAAATATATCATGTCGTCTCCAAGGTGGATTTTAACGTTTAAATCGCCAAGTTGATGATATAATATATGTAATAGATTACGCAGAGCATTCTTGATAAGGTGAATCTCGACACGTTATTCAAATGTTTACGATATTAGGTCATATGTTATCTAGAGTATGGGTGCCATCAGTCTTTCAATGGGTTTCAAAAATTCCACACTATATACAAACACAAAAAATATCACAGATTACAACTAAACATATATATTTTGTCTGACTCGTGCTGCTGCTGTATTTTCCGATTAGAATGATTCCATTCCCTAGTAATTATAACTAATAAAAAGTTTGGAGAAACTTCAAAAATGAAAGGATCTTTCCAACATTCGAAGTGATTATGATGGCATTGTTTCAAATAGTAAATCAAGAAGCGATTTTCAACAATATGCAAATTGCCCCCACACTACACATGTCTGTCAGATATTCAATTGTCGATCTAAGGATTCCTAACAGTTGTTGGAAAAGCTTATAAATTCATCATCATAAATCAGCCTGAACTTGTCCATTGTCTGAGCACAGACCTCCTCAAGACGTTTCCAGTCTTCTCTATTTTGGGCCGCTGCAACCCAATTTGTTCTTATTCTTCTGAAGTCCATCGGGTCTATGTTCTCGGCCACCGCTTCAGAACTCTCTTCTCTCTTCTTAGTGTATCAGCCCTTTGTGTTAAAACTGGGAGAACACACTGGTTGAACGCTTTCCCTTTCATGCTTAGGTATAGGAATATCCGTTTTCAATATAAGTCTATTCGTCTGGATAACTCATATATCTGGTTAATACGTATTTCATGGCCAAGCTAGACGTATTTCTCGATAATCTGTTTATTCTTATAGATTCGCTAGGTACTAAGTTGCTCATCATTTTTGTTTTATCATAGTTTATTTTTAGACCTGCTTTCTGCATTGCTTTTAATTCTTTCAGCATTTATCTGGCTTTCCAGAAAGTTGTCTGATATCAAAACTACTTCTTCCAAAAATCCGAGGAGTTTCAGTCTTTCCCCACCGAGCACAATACCTTCACTTTCTCCTTCTAAAGTTTCGAATATATGTTCTAGAATGACAGCAAATAATTTTGGGGACATGGTGTCTCCCTGCGTCACTCCTCTTTTTATTCTTATTGTCTGAGACATGAAGTATTAGTTTATTATTGTTGATGCATTTCCATAAATATTGTGGATAATTTGGGAGTATCGTCGATAAATTCTACATGCTTTTTAGAGCTCGTAAGATTGATACCAATTCTATATTGTCCAAGCTTTTTTGGAAGATGATAAAAAAAGCTAAAGGTCGATTTTATTAAACAATTGTTTCAATGAGGTTTTTGATACATTGCAGATGATCATTTGATATCATATTTGAATTTAATCTGAAAATTGTCTTGATGTTTTCTTGAGTTACATATTATTCAAATACTTGTTCAGATAAAGGTTCTGTTCATTCATTCAATATACCTAATAGTTAGAGAAGCTAATGGAGACACTTTGAAATTAAGCAAATGTTTCGTGCTTCCGAAAAAAAAAGTTGTTTTACTAGTTTACCAGTTTGCTAATCGTCACACGTATGGGCCACTGCGCAGAATCCTGTCTGTAAGAAGCCTGTTTCTGGCAGAACTTGGAACAAAGCTTTTATTCCCGGGGTGTTTTAACTGTGAAGTAAGTATGTATGTAAAATGTTGGCAGAAGCGTTGACCCTGTTCCGAGAATCGGCGCATAAATATGAGCCGGTTGTGACCAGCGGCGCTTCAAAAGGACATTTCAGCAACAACAAAACACAGAACGCTAGTACGTTGAACATAGGATGACAGGATGGCGACCATGATGTCTACTAAGCATTCTGGGATCTCCATAATAATCCATTTCGACACTCGACTAACAAAAAGTATGACACTGATGTTATTATTATTTCATAGTATTATTATTAGCCTTTCTGGTGATTAGTTTTGTGATAGTGGGACTGTTACAGCAAAAACATTGTATCAGCCTTATTCATAACAGAACATAAAATATTGTAAATTTAGAATCATTCTAAGGTTAACATGAGTCGAAATCGTTTTTATTGACGTCATAATTAACTGTTAATCTAGAGTTTTATATCATGTATGCCGTATGCTAGGAAAATATTACATAATTATATTATTGCAATTCGGAATTACAAATAACACCTGTCAGCTGATCAATTTAATAATAAAAATATTTAAATTTGTACAAAACAACTGTATTGCAATATTCTATATATCTAGATGTTTGTTGAGAGAAACACTTTACTAACTATTAATTTGTGATTGAAGGTCAAGTTATCCTGGTTCTGGTAGTTCCGAAGTTTTTTATGCTCACTTATAACTTTTCAGTGCTACTTTGATTAGCAACAGGAAAGTTACGGAAAGTAAAAAGTAAGTATATAATTCAATTGTCTGTTTGATTCTCATTATATGTGAATATTCGTGAATTCTGTAAATTAAACGTAACTACCGATTTAATGTTTCTTCTGTTATTTGAAGAACTATCAAGAAATGTTCCCATACACGATGCAACATGAATGTCTTCCAAATTATGAATGGAACAACGAACAACAATACTCCGACTAGCGACGAAAGCTGACGAATTCATACGGACGCCTAAATTATATTTTCATGTGTTGCCGCACTTAATTCAATCGATCGATATCGATTGATGATCCTCTTATTTTACAAATGAAAAATTTTATTTTGCGTTGTAAAATATAAATTTGGTACATAATTTAACCTGCAGGTGTTTCTGAATAATCAGTAATAACTATTTCAACGACCACCTTTTAATGACGTTTGAATGTCTTTGATTATCACTTTATAAATCAGAAGTTGTCATGGAACATAAGAAGTTTGGCAAATATGTTAATCGTATAAGTCGGACACGAACCATTATGGACCAGAAGAATAATCGTTCTGAACACAAATATCAAATATCGCGCAACCTTGACACTGTATCTGTAATTTATCATAATAATTATACGTTTACGTAAAACGCTACATTTTTTATCTGATGGAACCTCACCTGTATCTATGGGTTGTTAAATCTACCTAAATTCTGTTATGTTTTTTTGATTGTTATTATCATTCACAGAGGCGCCATATTGATCTGTCGAAAGGGGGGTCTTGATACTGTAGTAAACAATGACAGCATTAGTGATACTTGTATTTATCTCTCTGTCTAAATGAGTGTAACAATTTTATGAATTGCGATTAAAAAATGTAGGTACTTATACAGGGTATTCTGCGAAGACTGAGATTTTGTGCACAATCATTTTTGATGGGGGGCGAATCCTAAACACCCTGTACAGGCTAGATGATTTCTGTCAAATAATGTGCAAACCGGAAGTTTTTCAAATGCATAAATATTTATGATACCCAGTATATATTATCTATTTTCTTTTGGGAAGTACAATTGATTGGTAAGTATAGTCGCCTTCCACTTAACGAGGCGATTGATAATTTCCGAATCAAATCTTACTAGCATCAGAGGTTCCAAGCAATTTTGTAATATAATAACCCGTTTGGGAACATCTGATGATTTTCTGTAAGGTTTAATAAAATAGGTTAAAGAGACTACTTCAAATTGATAAGCACCTAATGACAGATTGGCAACAAGTAACCATATTTTTTCAACATTAAATGACGTTATCTGTGAAAATATGTAAGGAATTATATATTAAAAAACTAATTTTTCGACAACCATCACATTGTTGTAGCCTCTGGAATTGTTATGTTTGCCTCTCTTGTATTCATCAGACACGGATGTCCCATCGTTTTTAAAATACGGCTGTCTTTATGACGTTTTCTTTTTCTAGGATCCGAGTAACATAGCACAGATTAGTTTGTCGTAGATAAATTCGTATTCCGCCTCGTTAAGTGGAAGGCGACTATAATACTCTCCTTTGTTCTTGCAATTTATTTGTAATTTTTTTGTTATTATTAAAGATTTCCCAATTATTACATATCTTAATTTATTACTCTCTGAATCAGTCAAACAAAGTATTTAAGATAACAGCTGAGGGCAAATTATAAGAAATAATTAGGTTAATTCAATTCTAGTCCAATAATACCATCATTATAATTATTATGTAAACAATGGGACATGTCCCTTTATGAGACACTTCGACCTTAAGGTCTCTTTTACCATACCGTGTAGATACTACTGTTACTACTGTTATTTCTGGGTTGAAATCAAAAACCTGTTAAAATAATTAACTAGTGCCTTTGCAACACAGGCTTTTAGATTCTCAAATATGTGGAAAACGTCCTTCCCAGGACTATTCGCTAAAAATCTTCGCCTTCTGTTAGTATGTGATTTTCAGGTTCTGCTTGTTCTGTGCAGAATCTGCAGGAATCATCTTCACCAAAACCAAAAATTAAATAACCGGTTCCGGTTATAATTTTTTTTGAATTCGAATACAAGGTCTTTCCAAAAATGTAATTTTTGATCAAGAGTAAAGTTTTCCATGTGGTGCTGATTTAATTGGACACAGTATATAACATGTGTCGGGATTGCCTATCTTGAAAAGTGGTCTATTTAGACGCAGCTGCGGGTCAATATCTTCCCCAACCCCCTATCTCAAGTTTTTCAAAGCACGCCTCTGCTCGCATGTGACCTAATTGCTAATGCGACTCACCATTTCCAATGGCTATTGTTGTTTTCAATACAGCTTCACTGGATGCCAAACTGTGTAGAAGAATGTAATACCTAGATATATGATAAAATAGCTGAAAATTATATTTCAAGATATGGGAGAATGTTTCAACACGTATACTACTTACATGATGAGCACTCATACAGGAAGAAGCTTTCCGTCACGTAATGTTGTTGTTGTTGTTGTTAATATTTTCCATTGAAACAAAACGGAAATATGTATGCATCCCTTAACAAGAGTCATTGTGCGGAAAGATAAAATCATTTGCACAAAACGATGCTTAAGAATGCCAGATTCTCTTTAGCTATCTATCTAAAAAGGCTGTTTCAAATTCGACTCTCACCGTTGGGTTCTCGGAAACTGTAGGGAATACGAATATGATTAAATTAGGGCAAAGTTGTGCATTTGTGTGCTCAACAATACAGCGTTTAGAAAATTTGAAAATGTCGAGTAGTTCCGGAGATATCCGAAAAAAAAAACTCGAATTTTCGAAAAAAAATATTATTGTTTTCTGGCTTTATTTCTTAATGATTTTCTAAATAAATAGCACATTTGCCACTTTTTTCACTCTTTCCAATGGTGTTAATAGTTTTGAGACCTGACGTTTCGTCTTTGTCTAACTATCATGAACTTTTTTTATGGGAGCCATATTGGCATTCCAAAAATTTGAATAGCCCTTTCTATTACTTTTTTGGCGATGTATCATAAGTTTGGCCGTGTTGTCCTAAAAATCCGAGAAATTAAATAAATTACATTTATAAAGTAGTTGGCTTTGATTTTTCCAATCGGTGACACGTAAATGACAGTCTGTTTACAAATGAAAAAATTGATTTACTCCCACAATTTCTGATGTTTTCACACGGGAATGAGGTCTCAATCGTTTGTAGAGTCGTACGAAGAAATCTAAGAGCACATATATTATTTTATGTAATAGAAAATGACAATAGTTATTGAAGAAAGTATTGATAAAATAGTTTGAAAAAAAATAATTTGTTAAATTTAATTCAAGTCAAATCTTGTGATGTTTAATGATGTTAATAAAATGTGAAAACCAAATTTGTTATTACGAAAAAATAAACTAAAAATAATTTAAAAACTACAAACAAAATTAATTTAACTACAAACAATGTAGACGTAGAAACAACAAAAATTTTATTATACTTGTTCTGCGTAGATTTGTTTTAACGATTAAAAATTTAACCAAAAAAACTATTTCCACTACGAAAAACTGCAAGCAACTGTCAAAACATTCCCGGAAAAATGCCATAAAAAATCAAGTATTGTAGGAGTTAATCTTTTTTTTCATTTTTCAAGTTTTTTCAAAGTCTACAAACAAATAAATTTCCCTACAAAGGTATACGTTGTTTGTAGCTTCTGGAAACTTAAGAAATTTATTAAATTTATTTCATGTAAATGTGTTTAAGCGATCAATAATGTTGAAAAATTTAACAAAAAAGAACTAATATCACTACAAAAAACTACAAACGATTGTTAACACATTCCCGGAAAACTGCCGTAAAAACATAAAAAAATTTAGAAGTAAATATTTTTTTTTGATTTTCAAGGTTTTTTGAAAAACAACAAACAAACAAATTTCACTACAAACATCTATGTCATTTGTACTTTACGAATATAATTTTTAATTAATTTTATTTTCATGTCGGGTTCTAAGTTCATGGAGCTGTTAACAGGCCCATGTACAAAGTTCCAGATGCAAGACCTGAGTGAATGATTGTGGTCTCTACCAAAGACCAAAGATATGCTGAGAAATCTATCTCATTTGCAATACCTACTTGGACTGACTTTTTTTAGACCGCTCCATACCTTTGTGGCCTATTCTTAAATTGTCAAAGAAATTTTAAAGCATTGTAACGCTTAGTAAACAGAAACGTCCAGATATATATATATATATCAATATCAATAATTAATTTGTATCATCATTCCCAATTTTTTGTTAAAAAAAATAAATAGAGTAAAGTCGGCATATATGGAATACCAATTGTTAATATAGTGATAACGTGGAAACTTAAAGGTTTAGAGCTGCAATGTTACATTATTAAATAGTTCTAAGTATCTCCAAAGAATGACTAGTACTAAATTGGAAATAAAATTGCATTTAGTATTTAAAAAAAATATATATTAAAAAAAACGCATTTTTTCTCGAATATAAAAATGGAGGTTAATATGGAATGGTCATATAGGGTAATATGGAATAGAGCTAATACACACAAAACGTTTCGCTAAAACAACATACCTATCTAAGAGTTACAGAAGTCGCATACAAAAACATCTTTTTCTGCATTTGTGCATGCTTCGTGAGCCCATTCATTACAGATTACGCACATCACCCATATTTCTCTACTTCGGCTCGTGGAAAAGTTTTCTTGGCAAAAAATGCATTGCACGTCATCACTAGTTGGCTTTTTAGTGTAGCAGCTTAATGGCAGATCTTCATCAGATGAACCATCAACTACTGGTTCAGACTCTGACTCAGAGGAACTAGAGGAGACACATTTTTTCGTGACTTTACGTGTTTTAGTTTGTAATCCACTAGGTCCAGGGCTCGATCCGGGTTCATCAACTATTTTTCGAGTTACTTTTTGTCGTGAAAGATTAATTGATTCCTCTAGTTCTTCTTTGTTCGGTGTGGAGGTAATTATTTTAGAACGTCCACATTTTCTTCCCCGAGTTCCTGACTTCTTTATTAAATCTGGTACTGGAATAATGTCACTAGGATAAACAATAGGAGAGTTATTTTGCTTCTTATCTGTAAGTGCAATATCATCTGACAAATGTTCATTGGATTTTTGCATTTCGACTGCAAATTCTTCTTCAGCGAATATATTTCTTTTTAAAGGATAGATCCCAGTGGCACTGAACCCCTTAACAGCCCTTTCCCCGGACTGCACTTTGAGATAGGCGCTTCCTAATAACTGGCAAATATCAAAATGTGTTACTGCACGTTTTTCGGTTCTCATAAAGATTCTTACTTCTTCATTATAAAAGGTCTTTAACGCACCCATAACGGTCTTATCAAGGGGCTGTAATTTATGCGTTGTATGTGGTGGCAAGCATAAAATAGTTACGAAGTTTTCTTTGGCCTTGATAAGTACATCTAGATTCCTAGTGTGAGTGTGATGACCGTCTAACACCAGCAATATTGGGTTTGTTGCTGAAGGTTTGGTTTTTTCTAGAAAGTGATCAAACCACTTTGTAAATAAATCTGTTTGGATCCATCCAGATGGGTGAAAAGCAAACAACGATCCTGCAGGTGCCCCTTTTTTCAGCTGATCACTTGCCTTTTTGCGTGGAAAGATGATCATGGGCGGTACAAAATCACCTCCTGCATTTATGCACATAACTATGGTTACAAGAGAGCCTCTTTCTGCTGACGTGATAGCTCCTACTTGTCGCTTGCCTCTTAGCGATATCACTTCTGGACATCTCGATTGCACAATAGACAACCCCGACTCATCAACGTTATATATTTGGTGAGGGTCATAGTTTTGCGCAGTCATGGTCTTTTCTAGTAGGTCAAAAAATTCAGCAACATTCTCTCTGTTAAAACCAACAGCTCTTGCTAGAGAAGTTCCAGTGGGCTTTCGTAAACTTAATGTAGTCTTATGCCTTTTCATAAAGGAAGAAAACCAATCTTTTCCCGCAGATTCGCGCAAAAGTGAGAATGGATGTGCTATATTATTACGTTTAGCAAGCTGGAATGCCATAGTTCGGACATCCCTTCGTGTAAGTCCAAAAAACTTCCGATCCATTATGAGTAAATACCGAACTAGTTCTTCTTCCAACTCCGATGATAAAACTGGTTTTTTACCCAACTTCGTCTTACTGACAATTGCTGGAGGCCCGTCAGTGTTACAGAGGCGAAAAAGTGTTGCACGTGGAACATTAAATGTTTTTGCTGCGGCCAAATATCCCATGTTTCTATTCCTTACTGATTCGATAGCGTTTGCCATATTATCACTACTCCATTGCTTTCGTTTTTTTGGCAAAGGAGTATGCATAATTTCTGAAAAGACAAATTTTCCATAATCACATACTTGAAGGGTAATATGGGATAGTAGTTGGGCAGGAAATATGGAATATCTCATATTAGCCACCCCACGAAATGTAAACAAAACTAGTACCCTAATGCTTATAATGAAAAATATGAAACCAAATGGTCACTATGTCGACTATTCTATGCCTAAACAAACTTACCTTGAGGTTAAACAAATTTATTTTCACAAAATGTAGTCACAAAAAGATTTTAACTGATGCCGTGCACAATCTTTAAATGCACCGAAATCATAACCACAAATTTCGTGGCGTTGGTGGCTTATACTGGTCATTTTGTTCTATTGCAACAACCTACATTTCTAACGAACTTTCTAGTTCCGCTCCTCTTTAAAAGATAGAGCCACCTGTTTCAAAATTATGGAAAATTCCATATTACCCGACTATTCCATATATACCGACTTTACTCTACATACCTTCAACAATTTAAATTCATTCGCATCGAGATATCACATGAGATACCCTGTATTATTCAGGTAGGTATAATATACATATTTCAATTCCTTATTATCAATAAAATAATAACCTTGACCCAAAGACAAATCAACAGCTTATAAATACATATACCTACCTTCTTCTAGCCCAGTACACTTGAATCACTATTATCAATGTCCAGGCTCAATATAAAAGGGCTCCTCTGTCCATTGAGGATTCCTCCACACCCAGGCCATATTTTATGACACCTATTCTGTGGACTGTGATGATTTCAGTAGAGATCCGACTCAGGGGAGAAGAGACTATCAACCCTTTATTGCTATGGTATAGTAGTCCAAGAGCCGGCGGTATGAAATCCAAAATTCCAAGATCATATATATATATATACTTGGTAACGAAAGTATTCCAGACCAAAGCCTTTTAACCCTGCTATAACGTGTTTGTCAGAGACAGA
Organism: Crioceris asparagi; assembly: GCA_958507055.1. NCBI lineage: Eukaryota > Metazoa > Arthropoda > Insecta > Coleoptera > Chrysomelidae > Crioceris > Crioceris asparagi. Next base: position 3,309,663 of record OY293829.1, read on the forward strand.
GCAGAAAAAAAATACGCTCACTGGCAATTTTTTCATATTTTAGCCAAACAGTTAGTTGTTTCTTCTACGTCTACACTTACAATGCCCGATTTATTGTCACACGGTCTGATCAGACGATTTTTATATTCACCGGAATTCCTTTATATTATACAATTTATTTTTTAGAACTTTTCTCATACGATAGCAATGATTGTTATGTGGAAATAAAATGTATTTTATTTTTTATTTTTTCTCTTATTTTTATGTACCTGACTCTTGGACTAATAGTCGAAGAATTCGGAGATGATTACAATGTGAGTGTGAGAAAGATAACGGCGATTCGATGGAATAAGTTAATTAGGTATTCCCTTTACCCCTAGGTGAAGGCAAAGATTGGTAGTTTCTATAATATCTTTGGTGTAGGTATCGGGAATGAGATTCGACAGGAAGCACGGTCGACTCGGAGGCTATATTATCTAGTGAAGGGAGAAAAGGTAATTGTTAAATTATGCATGGATAAGATTATCAAATGCTTTTTATTTTTGATATTTGTGTTTTATGTTAATGTAATCGAGAGATAGTGTACCTCCTATACCTATAGACAATGTGAAAATATATGGAGTAATACTACAAAATAGAACCAGTGAGCCGCCCCTCGAAGTACACACTACGAACTTTTCAGTGGATCGATAAAATTTGAATATCTACCATGAGGTAAACATAATAATCACAGCCAGCAAAAAGTTGTTTATATCTATTGAACTCATAAATTTTGATTTTTAGTTTTTGATTTTTTACACAAAAAAAAATTGCTTCAATAGAATTTAAATCTTAGATAATTTATAGGTTTTCTTTGAAAACTTACCAATGCCGCCATTTTGTAAATATAAATTCAATCATAATGATTATCCAAATTTTTCTTAGTCAGTCAACGATTGATTTTTATACCAAGTTTGGTCACGATAGCAGAAAATACTCATATGGTTTATACAATTTAGCACTTTTGTAAAAACGATGGGTGTTTGAATCATTTAAATTTGTCAAAATAACAATTTCGGAAAATTTGACCCATTACAATAACTTCCCACTGAAAAACTATTGAAAAAGTTTCAAAAATAATTCACATTAGAGTTGTTCGAGCATCACCAGTTTGGGACAGTTTGATAACTATTATGATGCGCATGTGCGGTCTGAAGCAGTTTCCTTGTAGTTTGGGATTTTTTTCTAGTCGAACGTCAAATATCATTTTCCCTTCCCCTCTCTTATTAAGGCTGTTCGAGCAGTAGTTTGGGACGGTTTGATAACTGTTAAAAATGCGCATGTGCGGTTTGAAATAGTTTCCAAGTGGTTTGGGATTCTGTTGCTCGAACACCAAACCGTAGTTTGCAAACTACCCTTCCACTTTCTTACAATTTCGTCGTCTTAGGACAAATGACTATGCCGAAAGATATGTTTTATGACCAAACATAAGAGAGAGCATCAATGTACGACTGATGGACAAAACACAAAACCGGGCTTAGTTTAGGACTGTGGTAGTATTCTCTGAAAGGGATTTCTCCAACAACAGAGAACACTATACTCTAAGAAGAAGACGCTCCAACTGCGCCTGTCTCAAACTGAGTCCGGACTAGTTTAGAAATCGTCAAACTACTGCTCGAACATCTTACTAGTAGTTGGGAATAAATTATTTCATCGTAAATTGAAGTGCGCAGGCGTCTGACGGTTTGGGACTGGTTTGAACCGCTGCTCGAACACCCTTATAAACACAATTTTGTCGTCTTATTTCGGATCTCGGCGGTCGCCCTCAAAATTTGTTAGTAGCTGCGAGATGCAACTAGCTCCATCTGCGCATGTGTCTCAAATTGAGTCTCGTCTCCAGACTAGTTTGGAAATTGTGAAACTGCTGTGCTCCAACATCTTACCAATAGTTGGGAATAAATAATTGCATCGTTACACCCTTATTATAACATTCTTATAGAATAGATATTGGTATCTTTACTCTTTGGTACCCTTCAAGGTATATAAATATTTTAAAGCTACTATAAACCATACCTAAACCTTTGTTACCAGTTTTATTTAGACTGGCTTTGCATTATTTCGTTTAATATACCACATTTCACATTGTTTGTCTGCATGTTTTTTTTATGATAGTTCGCGACATTGAAATAGTAACGTTCTCCGATTTTCGTGATATTTTTTTCCATTTGATGGCGGACTATTGATATTTGATCGCATTGAAAAAAAATCGACATTCAACATGTCCTCCAAAAACTTCTCCCAAACGGGGTAATTTTAGACGACAAAAAACAAAACGTTTTACTTGAACATTTTTCAAAAAAAATCATAGGCTTACGAACTACACCAGTGGTAGGTACTGTCTGAAATATGTGTATGCATTTCCGCGATGTTTTGATTTTTATCTTCAGCAATTTTGAATTTCACTGTTTATTATTATCAATTATTGAACATATGTCCCGTTTAAATGGTTCCAGATACCAAGCAATGAATCTGTCAAAAACATCGATATTTCTCGTTAGTATACTTGGTCGAGTTTTAGGAAAAACGCATTATTATTTATATTTTTTCACAAATTTACTCATGCCCTAGTTTGACTTTCGAAACTGAACTTTAATCGATGCCTAACTAGCCATCGTCAAATTGCAAACAAAATGACCATCCCCTGGAGAGCTTTTCCACAAATTATGTGCCATTTTTCATCGATGAATAGAACCAAGAAAGAGCCTTCACAATTGGACAAAAACCTGCGACTAATATATATAAATTAACAATAGCAGACCACAAGTAAATAGCCCCTACACTTAAAATTTATTTAAAAAGGAAATATCCTGAAGTAGTGTCGCAATAACAAGACCACCTACGTATGTCGAGGTTCACACGCCCAATGTTCTGGAATGACTATTATACAAGAGTGTTATGTTTCATTTATGGCCTTTTTGGCGCATTGTCATAGTTACAGAGTTGAGGAAAAAGAAGGAGGATGATGTGTGTCGTTTTCTTGCTGTTTCCGCTTCTGTTTTTACAACATGTTGTCGTCAAGTCTCATCATCAGAGTTTATTAATTATATAAGAATTTTTTTAGAGGATACATTTATAAACAATAAATTAAGAAAACCTTTTTAAAAAACAAGATTTTATTTAAATACTCTAAAACGAAGAAAATAAACTTTAAATTGAATCATACCTATCAACTTATTGCTATTATTTATTTTATTTATTTATTTTTCCAATTACCTTTTACATACAATAAAAGACCTATTGCATTTCAATATTTATTATATAAAAGCTGGTCGTGAGTTTTACCTGGGTCCATTCATTTTTGACCGACGAACCCCGAACGGAGGAGGTATACAGTTCGACTGTCTGCTTTTTTGACCGACGTACCCCGAACGGAGGAGGTATACAATTCGACTGTCTGCTTTATTTTTTATTTTTTTTGGTTCATGCGCTCCTTTTATATAGTCAACGAGTTCCGATTTTGATGATTTTGGATTCATTTGAAAGAAGGGGATTGAGAAATGGTCCCATATTCATAAAAACGCAAATCCGAAATCTCCTTCCCTCCGAAAACCACCCCCGAAGGGGTGGTGGGGGCGAATTTTCTCAAAAATGGAAAATCTGAGTTAGTATAATTAAAGATAGGACAATATCCGGAAACGTTTAAATTGAACATTTTTTCAAAAGAGTTACGGTTATCGAGATAGAGGCATGTTTAAATATCAAATATGTGTATTTTGCTATGTGGAGAGGGCGATCGTGACTAATGTTACACTCAAAGGTGTGAAATAAATATTTTTTACCAAAAATTAGGCCGATGTTATTAGTTGGGGCGCTGAGACATATAAAATAATATTAATTCTATTGGTGCTGGTACTTGTGAAGTTGGTGCCAAAAGTTATCAATCTAACTGCAACTGCACAACTTTAAAAGTAACAGCACCAATAGAATTAATATTATTTTTTAATATTTTTCAGTACACCAACTAATAACGTTGGTCCAATTTTTTTAAAAAAATATTTTATGAAATACATACATCTTTTCTTACAATTACTTGTGCTAAGATTATTATTATTATTATATTATTTACACTCAAATTTATATCATATATATATATATTGTATAATGTAATAAATTGATCGTTTTGATTTAATTTTAAAGTTTATTTTCTTTTTTTACAGCATTCGAATAAAAGCTTCTTTTTAATAATATATAATAATAATAATCTAATAATAATAATCTTTATTCAGGTTAACATACAAATCTTGATTAAAAAATAGTATGCTAATAGATTGTCTGACTTAATAAAGTCCAACAATCCCCTACCGAGATGCAAATAGCATCTGTGTGTAGACCTGAACTTAATAATGTATTAAAATCTACAAGCTTAACATAATCTAAATATACATATTAATATACAATAAATAAACAAATAATAAAATTAAAATGCAACAAAACTATAAATACAACTACAAATGTAAAGAAAGACACATGATATAGGAAGTATTAAATATTAAAACAGATTTTTTAAGTAATATAACAATATCTATGTATATTATAACTTCAAATTATTTAAAATCCAACTCTTAATATGAAATTTAATACGCCCTCTAGAGAAGTTTAATTTTTTTAGATTGTCATCTAATCTATTGTAGACAAGTTTTTTTTTTATTTATTTAGTTCGTATTCTTCTTAGCAAACACTTTCATTTTTCACCGACGAATCCAAACGGAGGAGTGAGGAGGTAGGTTTACAATTCGACTGATTTTTTTTGGTTTTGTGCGCGCTGTATATAGTAAACGTAACTCCAATTTTGATGATTTTTGATTCATTGGAAAGTGGAGACCTTGAAAATGGTCCCATATTCATAAAAACTCCAATCTAATATGTCCTTCCCGACAAAAACCGCCTCCAAAGGGGGTAGAGGTGGCAATTTCTCTCGAAAATCGACAACCTGAAACGGCTGAACTAAAGATGAGATACTAATACCCATAAACGTTTAATTTGAACATTTTTTCAAAAGAGTTACTGTTTTTGAGTTATAGCAATGTTAACATCGGAAATAAGTGTATTTTTGCTATGTGGAGAGGGCAATTTCTTTAGAAAATTGAAAATTTGAGATGGCTAAATTCAAGACCAGATTGTTTGTTTAATTTAACATTTAAAATGATCATTTTTTCTATAGAGTTACGACAAAGATTATCTTTGAATAATAACAAGTACAAGCAAAGAATTTATGTGGATAATAGAATAAGTTCTATCTTCTTTGCTATTAGTGAACGTTCAACGATTTTCATGACTAATGTTACACTCAAAAGTGTGAAATAAAAATTTATTTGTTGGTGCACAAAATAATATTAATTCTGTTGGTGCTGATACTTCTGAAGTTGGTGCCAAGAGTATTCTATTTAACTATAATAGCACAACTTCAAAATTAGCAGTGCCAATAGACTTAATCTTATTTTTTCTATTTTTCAATATACCAACAAATAAAGTCGGTCCATTTTTTTAAATATTGATATGAGCATATCATGATAACAAAATTTTGCCCGCCATATCGTTACTGTTATTATATTTTTCGTATTCTTCTCAGCAAACCCTTATAATACCCACATCATGGGGATGCATAAACAAGTCTCTGGCAGTCCGCCATATTGGATTTAGAATGATGTTACTTAGTTAACGGTGCAATGTCATTCAAATTGAACGTTTATGCAAAATTTCAGCTCAATCGTTTAGAGATAACTGTTATGAAATTACACACTTTACACATTTTGCGGAAGGAACCCTATAAGAAAATATCCTCTCCTCAAATTATTATCAACGTCCTTTGTGTTTGTTGTGTGAAGCTTTTTTGTTCTTACGGTCCAGCGACTACGTGATAGTAGTTGTAGTCTCCTTCCTTGAACCGCTCTCTGAAATGAATCCTTTTGCTTTTTTGCAACAAGGAGATTCCGGTTTGGTAGTCGCTAAAATTCAAAAGGAAGTCCGTTGGAATTCGTTCGTTTTTTTAAAAGCAACAGAAGACTATGAAGAGACGCCTTTCACTACAGACTGCGGGGATTGTGTACACCTATATAAAAGTAATAATATATATATATATATATATAAGAATACCCATGCTGAACTGGACTTAAACTTGTTTTTTTTTTCTTTACAACTAATTTCAATGATAATGTCGCTGTATTATTGATAGAATTAATTTCGTCGACGAGGACCGGTATCGATGATATGCTGGCAGCAATTTTGTTGGTGTAACTAATTTATTTTGTTGTTATTGATTGCCAAAAATGTTACTGACGATAAGAGCCCGCAGAATGGGTATAAGAGCCAAAAAGGTGTATCAAGTTTTGACCCCTGGCATCCATATAGAATTAATCAATTCCACTTGCCCGGTGTTTATTAATATCCTCCCACTATACATGTTCAATGAATGCATCATCTTTAATATTGATCTCCACCGTCAGTGGTATACTGAAGATTGATACTTGTATGAGTTCAAATTAAGGACTGCTTAACAGACACGTCTCGACGCTCTATGGCAATATGACGATAAGCAACAACCTTGAAATCATGATATTTGTCTGGTTGGTCGATGCTTCGTTTGGTAATGAATCTGACTGAGTATTCATAGAGATATTATGTAATATGGTGATAGTGTGTAATAGTGTGACAATGGAGGTATTGATTGCACTGACAGTTGTTCACGTTATCCAGTGGTGGATGTTTAAAAAAAATGTAAAGTTACTACCTCCTAAAATAGTTGTCATCGTCAATCCTAAAGTTGTAAACTAAATCCACAAGCGATAATTTATTTCTCAATGTATCTTTAAAACGAAGTTATTAAGACAAAATATTTTTTTGCAAAAAATTGGGCCGGCGTTATTAGTTGGTGCACTGAAAAATACAAAATAATATCATATTCTATTGGTGCTGTTACTTTTGAAGTTGTGCAGTTGCAGTTAGATTGATAACTTTTGGCACCAACTTCACAAGTACCAGCACCAATAGAATTAATATTATTTTGTATTTTTCAGTGCAATAACTAATAAAGTCGGTCCAATTTTTTTTAAAAAATATTTATTACACATTATTGAGTGTAACATTAGTTACTAAAATCGTTGAACGTTCACTAATACCAATGAAAATAGTAGATACTTATCCTATTATCCACGTAGGTATATTCTTTACTTGTAGTTATTATAGAGATCTCAAAACATAGCTGCGGAAATACTCATAATTATTTTAGATGTTACTATTGTACCACCGCTATAACTCGAAAACCGTAACTCTAAGGAAAAAATTGTTCATTATAAATGTTGCTACAAATAATTAGGTCTTTCATGTAGTACCCACAGATTTTCAATTTTCGAAAGAAATCGCCCACTCCACATGACAAAAAACACATATTTGAGAATTTAACATGCGTCTTACTTTAAAACTCTTTTGAAAAAATGTTCAATTTAAACATTTCCGGATATTTTCGTATCTTTAATTATACCACCTCAGGTTTTCAATTTTCAAGAAAACTTACTCCACCCCTCTTCGGGGCCGGTTTTCATTTGCGTTTTTATGAATTTTATTCAAGCATAACTTTTTTTATGCTTTTTCTCAGAGATGGCGCTATTTGTGGGTGGTAAAGGGCACACTTCTTTGAGTGCCGTACTCGTATCCGTGCATTGGCGGCTTCTCTGCCTTGAAAGTGTTACCACAGACAAGGGGACCTACAGTTTAACGTGGATTCCGAACCACCGATGTGTCCCAAGATAAATCTTAAGGGCACACCCTTCCATAGAGCTGTAGTAGGAAATATATACTCTCACTGGTTTCCCGTTGCCTTGCGAGAGGAGGAGAATGCAATGCGACAGAGGCGTGAACGCGCGCCCTCATCAACGGTCACTCGTCCAAGCCGTTTCCATCGTATTGCGCTGCTTAACTTCGAAGATCGAAGTCGGTCAGTGTTAACCTGCAGCTACGCGCTCCTCTACTAGAATCTACTAGAATACTTTAGGCAAGTTTAATCAAAATCGTTAGAGCCGTTTTTGCGGTATAGTCTTGAGCAAATCACGTTTTTTGGCTATAGCTCAACACCCAGCGGATACAGGATTTTCATTCAGTGCCACCGGCGAGTGATATTGGTACCAAACAAAATAAAAAAGAAAGCAACAAAATACACCGATCCGTTCCCGAGATAATGCTGTCACAGACAGACAGAAGGACAGACAGATAGACCAATGGCTGAAAATATGTTTTTGAGACTAAGGAAACTCTGAAACGTCAACATTTGTAAAAATCTCGCTACCAAAAATTTCACACGATTACAATACTTTCCTTATACAGCTACTATAGTAGCGTAGGAAAGTAAAAAAGAGCTGACAGACGAATTTTATATCTCCTCCGTTCGGGGTTCGTCGTCAAAAAAAGGATAAAAATCAAAGAGAATCAATTATATGAATTCTATTCTATTTCAATAATAACCATAGTATAAAATTTAAAGAATAGTTATTGCACGTTCGGTTACTGAAAAGCGGTAGGTAGTTATTCACTTTCTTGTCTGTCCTAAAGAATATAGGTACAAGTTAAAATATTTTCTGAATAGAATTTCAAATAATTGACTTTGTTTACTAAGTGAAATTCGGTACTTCTGATGATATGTTCCTTTGCAACTTCAAAATTGGTCCTAGTTTTGGTAAAAAGTATCTAGCAAATATCAAAAAAAAAATAAGATAAAATACTCAACATGTGTAAAGCTTACGTTGTGAAGAAATAATTTTTAATTCGAAAAACTATGATATACCTACGAATCCACATAGTAGTAGAACAAGTGAAGACTAAACATAAAAATATCGTGAAAATCGGAAATGAAACATTCATTCATTCATTGGCTATGACACATGTTTCCTGGCTGAGATACAATAATTTTCACAGAAAAGCAAAGATTAGAGTCATGGCAAAATGAATCATCATCAAACATAAATAACAAGTATCTAACATCATAAAATCAACTACAAATACCGGCAGACTGACTGACAGATGACAGCACCAAAACACATTGTTCATGTATAATAATAATAATAATAACAATTCCGGAAATGGCCAGCCACATCTTGCCTGTTGACACGCCTTCTTTTACGGCATTATATAAATCTATAAAGACGAGAGGGTATTTTCTTCGAAACTACCACTATTTATTTAGACGCATATTGTTCAGGGTTGAAAGATTGATGTTATCGATACCAAATCCACAGAGACTTTTTGCTAACTGCCTCTCTATTTTGTAGAATTCCGAAATGTAATGACATGATGACAGCAATGAAAGAAAAAAAAAACAGTATCTATGTTGAGTGTGTCGCCGTATGAGGGAGCCACGAAAAGTAGCGAAAATCAATAATTGTTAAAATATACGTAAAATCGATTGTATCAAAATATGAATTAAATATTTTTTATCAAACTTTGGACCGACTTTATTAGTTGGTGCACAGAAAAATACAAAATAATAGATATTAATTCTATTGGTACTGGTAAATTTGAATTTGTTCTGTTGTAGTTTGTTGTTGTAGGCACCAACTAAAAAATGTTTATTTTACACTTTTGAGTGTAAAGGTGAGTTTATACAGCAAATATAATAAAACTAGAAACAAATCAGAATATATATTTTATCTATGTATTTATTACACTTTTTCCTTTGATCGAGACAGTGGCTATAATTCAAAGAATAAATAACCAATTCTTTGCTATAATTACAGTATGTAACCTCCAAAAAATGTCGGTCAAACAAAATAAAATATGAAATAAAGATAAAAGTTGGCTATCTATGGTTTTATTCTTATATCTTATTTTATTCTTATTTCTTATTTTATCTTATTTCGTGTATAAGCTCTCACATGGAAATAACCATTTTCAACTTTCTTATTTTATTTTATTTTCCTATAAGCTCACCTTGATATTATTCACTAAAAGCGTTAAACGTTCACTAGTACCAAAAAAATTTCATTATAAATATTGCTACAAATAATCTGGTCTTTCATGTGGTTGCCTCAGATTTTTAATTTTCAAAAGAAATTGCCCCCTCCACATGGTGAAAATTCACATATTTGAGATTTTAACATCGCCGTAACTCGAAAACCGTAAGTCTTTTGGAAAATTTAGACATTTCCGGATATTGTCCATGTCTTTATTTTTGCCACCTTAGATTTTCGATTTTCGACATTGCTCCCTTCAACTCTTCGGAGTGTTTCATAACAATTGTTGAACATAAAAAAACTTAGGCGGTAATAATTGGAGATCCTTAATTTTTTGCAAAATTTTAAATTCATTAATTCCTCTTTCTGGTCCTATCACTGAACATTTTCAGATTTTCAAAAATTTGGCCCAATCCACCCCTTTAAGGGTTGTTTTTCATGGAAAAGATGTTGGATTTTTTGCCATTACTCAATATTCTTCTTTCTAAGGAAAAAAGTATCATAATAAATGTTTTTATCCTTTTCTCGATTTTAACTATACTTATGTATATGTGTTTGCCAGCAACAGCAATTCGATAACAAATTACTGTTTGTCTACCACAACACAAAATTAAACTTTAAATTAACAATGTCGTCTGACGTCTGACAATTGCAACATAACCATAGACGATCTTCCAGAAAGTACCTATATACCAGAGAACGAGACGTATATATACGCTCCATGCTCGTGCGTAATTCCAGTGACGGATCCCATTGTCGTTCCATGTCGACAAAATAATGATCTTGGTTGAATGAGATTGAATGAGATAATTATAATTACCAATATTGGATGACACTTGGAGCTTAACAGGCGGCGAGATGTCTGCGCTCTAAGTACGAATTCGAAATTTCAAGTCTCTGGACCGTATGGGGTCTGAGAAATCGCTGCGGAGTCCATTGATACAAGAACCGAAAGTAATAAAAACTATTTAAAAATACAACATAATATTAATTCTATTGGCGCAGGTACTTTTGAAGTTGTGCAGTTGCAGTTAGATTGAACACTTTTGGCATCAATTTCGCAACTAGCAGCTATTAAATTTCACAATTTCAAACTAGCCCATATAACTGTCAGAAGCAATGGCTACATAGATGCAATTAGGCAGTCATTTAATTAAAGAACCTGTGGAACTGCCTACATTAAAATTTCGCCAAAATTCAAATCAGCACAGTGGAATCAACTCTCGTCATGCATATTCCCATTCAAGAAAATGGACATCACACAGGGGTTTCCCAGTGACGTCATAATGACAGGATGGGCGCTAAAAGATGCTCAATCAAATTTAAAGGTTGAAATATTCGAGCGTTTTCACGTAAATTACACAGGGTGAATTTTATTATTTGCGATTTCGATTTTACATGTTCACAGTGTATGTGTAAAAAACTTCCTATGAAGGAGCAGCTATGATCTTTGTTTTTAAATCAATAAATTGACCAAAAAAAAAAACAACAACAACATGCCGGCATTTATAGAAAAAAAACAGCACACAATAGCAATTTTCTTCTTTTACACTAGCAAGCAAGTAAGTAAGTACTACTATAAAATTTACGACTTTCATCTGCCATAATATATATATATATATAATATAGCAAGTCGTTCGGTTGGGTCGTTCGTTCTACGAATACCAATATAAATCCCTTATACTTCTTGTGCTTCTTGGAAGCACTTCAAAATTTCCGTTCACATGGCCCAGAGACGCGCAACAAGCAAGTAAAAAGTAAGTCGACACTGTTTTGCCGTTGTTTTTGCAAAACAACAACAACAACAACAACAACAACAAATACCCAACACGGCATCTCAAAAAGACTGGAAAACATGGCCGAAATTTTAAACCGTTCAGTGGCGACAAAATGTTCTCAAGTATCTCTCAGCCATTCTGTGGCGCACACATAAATTCCAATGAGGATTTTGCCGATTTTCACGGGGGGCCAACCATCTCGTGTTTGTGTGTGTGTTGTGGATATTCTGTGCCAATTACTTCCGCCAGATCGAATTTCTTTTGAAAGTACCTACCTACCTTACTACCCACTTCGCCTCCTGCGACTCGAAATGATTGAGTTTTAGAGATAAGTCAGTCGACTTGGCACCACCATATTACATAATATTCAGACAGCATATGAGATGTCTCAATAAGATGTTTGTGTATGCGTGTTTTTTGTTTGGATATGCAAAGCATGAAAAATATTTTTAACAAAAAATTGGACCGACTTTATTAGTTGGTGCACTGAAAAGTATAAAATAATATTAATTCTATTGGTGCTGGTAATTTTGAAGTGGTGCAGTTGCAGGTAGATTGGTAACTTTTGGCACCAACTTCACAAGTACCAGCCCCAATAGAATTAATATTATTTTATACTTTTCAGTGCACCAACTAATAAAGTCGGTCCAATTTTTTGTAAAAAATATTTATTTCACACTTTTGAGTGTAACATTAGTCACGAAAATCGTTGAACGTTCACTAATACCAATGAAGATAGTACTTATTCTATTACCCACGTATATTCCTTGCTTGTAGTTGTTATTATTGAGATCTCAGAACATCGCTGCGGAAATACGCTTGAATATTTTAGTTGTTACCTTTTTAACATCGATTTTACTCGAAAACCGTAACTCTAAGGGAAAAATGTTCAGTATAAATGTTGCTACAAATAATTATGTCTTTCATGTAATGCAAACAGATTTTCAATTTTCGACAGAAATCGCCCTCTCCACATAGCGAAAATAGGTATATTTGAGAATTTAAAATGTCTCTATGTCAAAAACCGTTACTCTTTTGAAAAAATGTTCCATTTAAACGCTTCCGGATATTGTCCTATCTATAATTATATCAACGCAGATTTTCAATTTTCGACAACATTTGCCCCCTCCACCCCCTTCGGGGGCGGTTTTCGGAGGGAACGAGATGTCGGATTCCCGTTTTTATGAATATGGGACCATTTCTCAAGCCTCCTCTTTCTAATGAATCAAAAATCATCAAAATTGGAGTACGTTTACTATATGAAAGGCGCGCACAAACCAAAAAAAAAAAGCACACAGTCGAATTGTATACCTCCTCCTTTTGGGAAGTCGGTCAAAAATAGATATTTTTACAAGAAATTCGACCGACTTTATTAGTTGGTGCATTCAAAAAGACAAGATAATATTAGTTCTATTGGTGCTGTTACTTTTGATGTTGTGCAGTTGCAGTTGGATTGATAACTTTTGGCACCAACTTCACATGTACCAGCACCAATAGGATTAATATTATTTTGTATTTTTGACCGATGAACCCCAAACGGAGGAGGTAGACAATTCGACTATCTGCTTTATTTATTTGTTTGTTTCGTGCGCGCCTTTTATGTAAGTAAACGACCTCCGATTTTGATGATTTTTGATTCATTTGAAAGATGAGGCTTGAGAAATGGTCCCATATTCATAAAAACGCAAATCCGAAATCTCATTCCCTCCGGTTTTCGAGATAGAAGCATGGTCAATTCTCAAATATATGTATTTTTGCTATGTGGAGAAGGCGATTTCTTTCGAAAAATGAAAATCTGTTGGTACTACATGAAAGACATAATTATTTGTAGCAACATTTATACAGAACATTTTTTTGCTTAGAGTTACGGTTTTCGAGTTAAATCGGTGTTAAAATGGTAACATTTAAAATATTAAAGCGTGTTTCCGCAGCGATGTTTTGAGATCACCATAATAACCACAAGCAAAGAATATACGTGGGTAATGGGATAAGTACTATCTTCATTGAAATCTGAAAAAGATAAAATAATATTAATTCTACTGGTGCTGGTACTTGTGAAGTTGGTGCCAAAAGTTATCTAACTAACTGCAACTGCACAACTCCAAAAGTACCAGCACCAACAATATAAATATTATTTTGTCATTTTCATTGCAACAACTGATAAAGTCTGTTCAATTTTTTGTAAAAAAAATATTGATTTCACATTTTTGAGTGTAAAATTAGTCACGAAAATCGTTAAACGTTCATTAATACCGAAGAAAATATAGGCTTAGCTTGTAGGTACTTGTTATTTATTATTTCATAGATCTCAACACATCGCGCGCAAATATACATGATTCAGACTTTACGGCTGTAACTCGAAAATTGTAACTCAATTTAAATGTACATGTACATATTATCTTTTCTTTAATTTAGCGGTCTTATATTTTCAATTTTCGAAAAAAAAAATGCTCTTCCACATAGCCGAAATCCGCATATCACCTTTACTTTACCATTGCGAAACTCGGAAACCGTAACTTTTTTGAAAAAAAAAATCAATTTTTTCCATTAACAAAAAAAGCTAGTGTTGACATACCTAATTACTTGAAAGCAATTCACCCTGTATACTTGATTTATATTCAAAAGAACAATAATTTAAAATCAAGAGCCAAACTGTTTCTGCAATTTTATAAAAATAATTCTTTACGGATATTTTGTGGGCACAGGAAAAACTATTTATTACAAAGAAGTTGTATAATTTTGGGTACCTTTGCGGGTAACTTCGTTATTTTTATACATAGAAAATTTGCGATTTTCGCGACAGTGTGCTATTTTTTCGTAAAACTAAAGATGCTTTTAACAAAATTTTCATAGCCCTTTTAGTTTTTAAGATACAGGGCATTTTTGAAAATGTTACATTTTGGGACCTCCCTCGTATCTCCGTTATCCTCCAGCTTATCCAAAAAGGTAAAATATCACTCTTATAGATTTTTTCCGTAGAATGCAGTGATTTAGATAATTTTTGCTACATATTTACTATTTTTGAGTTATAAGCCAAACTTATGTTTTATTTTTGAACACCCTGTATATTCATAGACTATTTTGACTTTTTACCTTTTCAAAAACATAAACAGTATGCACTTTTTCTGAGAAACACGCAAATATATGACAATTTTCTAAAATTAAATGCAATAAATGAAACAATAAACAATTGAAAGTTACATAGGTATTTCTTACGAAGAATTGAATACCTTGCACATAGGTATCTTTTTATAAAAGCATAACATTTTCAAAAATATCTATAGAGTTTTTTGATAACAGTTTTGTAGCCTAAAGTAACAATACAACAAACACAAAAAAATTACATTAATAATGCTGCATATCTACAGCAAGATGGTGCCCCACGTCATAACCCTGGGTTCTAAAGGGCATTTCTTGATAATAACTTTCCTCAGAGGTGGATAGGTACCAATGGACGTATTTTTGATCTTTGTTACGTTTACCTAAATCGGAAACCGTTGAAATGTTTGAATAATGTTCAAATTAAAAGTTGACAGAAATGGTCGTCTCTTCCTTAAACCTGCCATGTCAAATATTCGATTTTCGAAAAAAGCATCCCCCTCCTCCCCTTTTGGTGCAATTTTTGCAAGGAAGGAAAGGTTGGTCGTCAAAATAAATCGGAACACATTTCGTAATAAAATTAAACTAAAGTCAAAAAAGAAGCAAACTTACCATGGAATTCTATAACTCCTCCTGTTTGCAAGTCGACGACCAAAAACTAGATAGGACTGTTAAATCATGGAATAAGAGATACTTTTTAATTTCTCATTCCGGTTACCTAGACAAGCTAAGCTTTTATCCAATTCCAAAGCAGACCTTGATGATTAATAATTAGTAGTTCATATGTGGAAGTTAAGCGAAACCAAACACAATTCCAACAAATATTTAAAGTCATTCTCAACGGACAAACCCTCCCCTATGTACACAACAATGATATACATATATACATAGGTACCTTGATTGAGTTGTTCTTCTTGTCATTCAATCCTACCACCATATAAGTGTCCCCAGTGATAATATATATAATTAGTGAAAAGCCTCATCCACCCTCAAGAGAGACCAAAATAATATAATAATAATCATTATTATTATTCTCGTAAGCTGAATAAACAGTAAGAGTCCCGCATGGTACAAATGAGAAAGTCACAAAAACTTATTTTGCGGTTTTCAGTTCTCACAATAACATTCGAGTCTGCAACGGGACAACCTCCCACGCTTTGCAATGCAATATATAATATTTATGTTGCTTGGAGGGTGTTTGAAGAAACGATGGTACCCGCATATTATAAATATTATGAAGTACCACCTACTGTCAGTTAAGTTTTGGAAAAGATTGTTTTGATTTTTCACATGCTAATTATATCAAAATAGTTATTTTTTTTCTAGTATACGGAAAGTTAGTTTGGTGATCGAGAACTGACTTGTAAATAAATAGTTTTTATTTTTTTTAATATTAATTCTATTGGTGCTGGTAATTTTGAAGTTGTGCCGTTGTAGTTTGTTGTTGTAGGCACCCACTCCAAAAGAACCAGCACCAATAGAATTAATATTATTTTGTATTTTTCAGTGCAACAACTGATAGTCGGTCGGTCCAATTTTTTGTAAAAAATATTTATTTCACATTTTTTTGTGTAAAATTAGTCATGAAAATTGTTGAACGTTCAGTAATACCCAAAAAGTTATACGTAGGTTTAGCTTGTACTAGCGAAAATACGCATTTCACATATTTCAGACTTTACCATTGCGAAACTCGGAAACCGTAACTCTTTTGAAAAAAATGTTTAATTTAATTATTTCCGGATATGGTCCCCCTTCTAATTTTCAAATCTCGAATTTTCGATTTTCCAAAAAAATTGCCCCTTCCACATAGCTGAAACACATATTTCAGACTGTAGCGCGGAAACGAATGATTATTTTCAAAAATGTCCAATTTAAACATTTCCGGATATGGAATTTCCGTTAATTCTGTCGTGTCGGATTTTCGATTTTCGAAAAAAATTGCCCCCTCCATGAGGGTTTATATGCAGTGCGCGAAATATTTATTTCGTACACTATTTCGCGCACGGTGTCATGGTAACGTAGAAAATGAAAAACAGGGCCACTTCGGATATTATAATCAATGAGCGATTTTTTTCTATTTATATCAGCTCCCGAAATGTTTTTTTTTAATTTTTTCAAGTATTATTATTGTCAGAGTTTTTTGAGAGAAGAACATATTGGATTTTGAAAATTTCAATAAGAGAGCATCTCCCCACTCCTGTTTGGAATGAAAATATAACAAATATTTTTCACAAAAACTTTAACCGACTTTATATGTTGGTGGACTGTATATATACAAAATAATATTAAGTCTATTGGTATTGGTTCTATTATTTAACACTTTTGAAGGTAACATTAGTCATTAAAATCATTCAATGTTCATCAAAGAAGATAATACTTTGCTTATACTTATTCAGATATTTCACAACATCGCGGAAATGCACATATTTCAGACATTGCCTATGCTGTAACTTGGAAGCCATATTTTTTTAAAAAATTTGCCCAATTTAAATGTTGCTACATATAATTTCTTCTTCAATTTGGCTGTCCCATATTTTAAATTTTCAAAAAAAAAATGCCCCCCACTTAACGGAGACACACATATTTCATACTGTAATTCGGAAACCAGTGATTTTTTTGAGAAATGCCCAATTTAAACGTTGCCGGATATGGTCTCTTCTTTAATTTTGTCGTATTTTTGCTTGAAAAAAAGATTGACCCCTCCACCCTCTTTAGGAGATGTCCGTCCGTTTGTATGTCAGCGGGTCGTATCTTGAGTCGTAATAGGTAGACATTTGAAATTTCCAGGGAATATGTATTTCTATTTTCGCTATAATAGCAAATTCTCAATCAGTCCGTCCGTCCGTCTGTAAATGAGGTACATCTCATAAACCGTACTAGGTAGAAAGTTGAACTCCTTTAGAGAATTTGCACCCATTTCTATTATCTCTACAACAACAAATATCCCATCCGTTCGTCCGTCACAATGGTACGGAACCCTTCGTGTGCAAGTTCGACTCACACATGACCGTATTTTTGACATGCTGAGACATCAATCATTTCAACATCATACATGTCGTTTTCCCGAGGAGGGTATGGAAGACGACTTTGTTAAGAACATCCTTTTCTCTTCGAATTAAAGATCAGATTTATCCCGAGTAGCCTTTAAATCAGAAAATAAAATGAAAATTCTGCGAAGAAGCCTTTTGTGTTCAAGATTGCAGAACTTTATCGATTTAGATTATTCCAGAACTACTCAAAAATGTGAAATAATCACCTTAGATAATGCTGTAATATAAAATTTAAAATTATATTTATTCTTTAGTTAAATAAAACACTCCAAAACAATAATGTAAAGGGAATTTAGATTAAAACTGGGTTCGATTTATTTTTACTTATTTATTTATACCAATAACTACACGACTATAATCACATTTATATTCACACTTATTTCTTGGACTATAACGACTTTCTACTGTCTGTATGTGATCTATGACTCGCTGACTATCTAACACAAAACTGACTATCCTGTCTATGCCATCAGCTTTATATATTTAACCTAAAATGCTCTAGATGATTCCAGTGTTGTTTTCGTTGTTTCTGGAGGTTATTTCTCAATATATGGCTTCGAGAATAGACCAGGACTTATTCTCGTTGCCTCTGATGTCTCCCGTGTTTTCTGGAATGTGTTTGTGACATTTGTGAGTGTAGTTTATTATTCGGGTAAGTCTTCATGTTACAATAATTTTTGCACATCTCTAATCAGAACCCTAGGCAATGTCGTCTGGCGCTCTCGCAAATTGGGCCAGTTTCAGCTGGTTCTTCGTACACAAGGAAAAAAAAGAGCATTTTGCTTTATATTTTCCGTGTCGGCATACGATTGTATTCCGATACCTCTGCCAAATTCTCAGGTTACCACATAAACTGTTCGATATATATATGTTGTTATATCTGATGGAGCATAGCCACGAGAACAACACTGAACGAAAAAGAAGAGGAGCTGAATAGCGTAAATCGACAAAATTGTTAAAGAAGAACAAGGATAGGAAAGATGACGGAGCTGCACGACGATGAAGGCAATCGCGTATTGTTCTTTGGGAACGCCGTCTTTTGTTTTGTGGCGGCGCAGTTTTCTCGTCGAAGCGCCCAACAGATCGACACAGATAAGCGAAAGGCGCATTTCAATGGGGACCACCACCCAAATCGACCCATAAGAGAGGAGCAAGTTATTTTATACTTGGTACAGCTCTTGCTCTTTCTTACTTATGCTTCTATTCATAGGCGTTGTGTTCCAACGGTAAATCCGGGACCCATTTCCAATAGTTTACAACAATACGCATGTGCCGAATCTTGACATTGGTTGGAACAGCTGAAAAATTACTAGAATTTCAATTTAAATGTAACAGCTATTGGCTTTTCTTGAGTTGCATATTCAAAATCTTATTAAAACAAGCTCAGTAAATTACTCAATATACAATTGAGATGGTAAGAAAAGCTACTGAAGACACTTTGAAGTTTAGAAAATGTTAAGCAATTCCCAAAAAATAGTAGTCTCACTAGTTTTTTCATCAATAAACAGAGACCAGTATTCACACATGCAAATTTGACAGCAATATAAAAGATAAAAAGAAAAGGATCATTAAATTTTGCTATTCCGAAAGTTGATAACTATCTTGGGTTAGATTAAAATAAATTTCGCATTTGTCAATGAAATAAATGCATCACAGCGAAAGAGGTTCTGTAAAGAATAGTCATAAAAAAATCAAAATACCATCCGATAGTTTGTAAACGAATAATAAGCTTATAGAAGGAGCAGAAAACTAGCAGTTTCCCAAAATCGTTAGACGTTTGAATTGGAACGCATTTGAAGTACTGCGCAGAACCGTGACCCTGAAGAAAATGTTTCTGATGGGCCTTGGAACGAAGCCATATATACTTACTGCTTCTTCATCTTCTTCTTCTTGGTTGCCGTGGCCAGAGGACCACCGCATCGGTGGTTCGGTTCAGACTTCTGGGAAATAGTTAAGTGTGCGACGGCCAATGTTTTTGGGACCTAATTTCGGACAGGGTTGATGTATCTAATGAAAATTTAAACGACAACCAATGCCAACAGGCATAGGTCCGAGGTAGAGAAGAAGGTATTTATAGATATACTACTTTATCCCTCAGACCATCAAAGGCGAGTTTGGCGAATTAACCAACCAAAATAAATTAATTATATAGCTCATTAACTTCATGAAATCAAACCTCGGTGATGTGCAAAAATGGGAATGGGAGTGTGAGTAGAACCCATACCCTCAGGGTTATATATAGCGGAAAAGCCATTAGATTCTTTATTGAAATTGTTATGTATGTTTGTTCGTTTGTGGTAATCTTCGAAATTACTGAACAAAGTTTAATGTGGTTTTCACAGGTAGATAGAGCTTGTTTTGGAGCAAAATATAGACTTAATGTCATTTGAATTGGATGTCGTTATCCTCATTTAAATATATTTAGATAAAAGGACATACCATTCTACCAGATCAAGGGGTTTTCAGGCGTTCCTTAAAAAAAGCACACCCAATATTTCCAAGACTAGGAGATATACCATCAGTTTTGTCTATGGCATCCTTAGTTTCATAAATATGTTACAAAGTATATATTTTACGTTATGCAATTGCAATGGCATACTTCTATAGTATTTCTAATACCCATTTGAGTAACACCATCCGAATGCATCAATCAGGACTCAGTTGAAAAAAAAATCATTAACAAAATTGAATTTCGATTACTAATGTTATATCAAATATTTGACAGTCATTGTCATCAAATAACGGCATTAATATACTACCAAAAATAAATTACGATATTCCGATGAATCAGAAAAACTATAGGTATGCTTATGGTACCTAAGTTATTTTCAAAATGATTTAGGAATTTACGATATAAAGGCAATTCAAGTCTTAGAAATTTTGTAAAGCATATTATACAACCTATAGATGATCCAAACAAACCAACGGATTTTAAATTTTGAAGGGGTATGTCTAGAAACTTTTCCACGAAAAAAACTCGATTTTCGAAGAATAAGTACTCTGCCATGCTAAAGGAAATAATTTTCAGAATGTATGCCCGAAAGCAACATATTAATTTAATTTACCGGCAATTTGGGAAGAGTCATCATATATCAAGATTTCTAAAAGTTCCTAATTATTACAGAGAAAATAACTTGTAAGATATGAGAGACAGAAAATCAATTATTGTCATTTTTTTATTATTTATTCACTGCTTCAATAATGTTTTAATATCTGCTTTGCTCGGATAAAACAGGATTTAAGATGGGTCTATAAGAGTTACTACGGATAAAAAATGTGCATATTTCTGGTTAAAATGTATTGCGATCGGTAAATACTGGTTTTATTGTTCACATATTCGTAAGTTATAAATTTCGAAATAAATATGAATGTTTAATATGAATGATAATATACCAAAACTCAGCTGTATCACCAATCGACTTCTCAACCCCCAAACACTATACTTACTGAAACATTTAACTGCAGAGCCAGTCTTGAAATAGCTAGTGTGGACCTCGAGTGTCACACCGATTAAATATGAAAGTATCGTGAATCGGTTTCTCGACTCCGAAAACCCCTTTTTGCTAATTTTTACCAAAATCTGCTAACACTTCCTTGAAATAGCTAATGTGTACCTTAAGGGTCGCAATATATTACATATGTACAAATTTTCATTGAAAATTTCCGATTAAATTATTAGAAACATATATTAACATCTTTTATTTGAAAAATGGGTTTTGTTAAAAAAAAAAAACTCAAAGATGATCTGAATTCGAACCGATAATACCCGGATGCTTAACCATAGGACTATTTTTCCCTATGATGTTATCGGGTTTATATTGGTATCTGACATATAATCTGTAGAACTCGTAAAATAAGAATATGAATTGCTGAAAACAATTTTTCTTGTGAATGTGAATACAACCAATCGATTTAATACACTCTAGAGCACATATATATATGAATTTTCATCGAAATCGGTAGACCAGATTCCCAAATTAAATTTGCATATATATATATATATATATATATATATATATATATATAATGAATTTTTAATGATTGGGGTTGCAGTCAAAATGCCAATAAAATTAAAACTCTTTAATCAATGTCGAGCTTTCGGTAACGCTTGTTACCTTCATCGGGAAAAACTAAAATAACGAACAAATTAATTATAACAAAAAATATTAATAATATGAACTACTTGCAATCATTAAAAATTCATCATTAATTAGACAGTCAAGAATTTACAATTCATTATATATATATATATATATATATATATATATATATATATATATATATATATATATATATATATATATATATATATATATATATATATATATATATATATATATATATATATATATATACAAGCATTGCTCGTCTAATACAATTAGATTACAGGTAGTTTGTATTGACAACAGGGTCTTTTTTGAGAAGAACTTACATAGTTTAAGATTAATCAACCGATGTTTCCAAAAAGAGAGCGGAATGTTTATAATTAAACTAGAAATTATCTCTTATAATTATTGTTACATATATTATTATATAACATAACAGCATAAATTTATAAATTATGATGTTCCATAATACGAATTTATTAATTTTTATGATCTTATGCCACCACTACCCTAAGAATAATGAGTTAGATATCAGCCATTTGACAGGAAGACATGAAACGTTTCTAACCTAATTTTATGTATGGTTGAAGAAACGAGATAGGTTAAGTCACTAACTTCCAAATAGGTGAAAAAGATTGAAACATTCATCTACTGAGAATTATATTCTAGATATAGAAGACATATCGGCCAATCAAGGATTACAAAGTAAGCAAATATACTACCAACGATGATAACAACTACTCGGTGAGCTAAACCCCGCAGAGAGAAATTGAAAGGTTAATTAATTCATAAAACAAAATACTTGAGAACCGCTCCCGCTACGCACGGTTAGCATTAAAATGGTTATTGTGAGTCAACCTTACAAAATAGACATATTGTACCATCGCGAACTTTTTTTGTAGATCTCTTCAAGATATACACAATTCAATTATTTTGATCTATCTTTTGAGGTTTAGCCAGCGTTTGCGATATACGAGCACTCAAATAAGTTTTCTACGACATCACATTACAAATCTTTGCAATTCTCGGCTTTTATGTGCTGTAATATGCATCTATTATACATACAAAGTTTCCTCTTGAATCACTCTGTATATTTATGCAAACCGCATTAAAATCCGTTGCGTAGTTTAAAAGATCTAAACCTACAGACAGCGGAAAGCGACTTTCTTTGACACTATGTAGAGATTCACCCTCGTAAGTGCAAAAATTATTATCGTTCAGCTTCAATGCGCGCCACAGAACTGAGCCTCACGCCTTTTCTAGCCGGATTAGAAGGTACATACACATAATACATTATTATAATTATTATTATTATTGCGATTTGACCGGAAACGTTTTATCACTTTCGTTCTTGACAGCACCTCTTGGATTCCTTAAAATTCCACCTGTTTGCCAACCGATCACGAACGATAGACATCATCAGTGATGTTGATGACATAGCTGCAGTGAAGAAGTGAAGAAGACATGAAGACATGTCCCCAGCTACATCAACATCTAGGCACCACTCTTTTTTCCTTGAATGATCTAATCGTTCGACGCACGTTCTCTCGCTGCCGCCGCCGCCGCCGGAGTCAATGGCACCGTTACCTTGAAACTGCTGGGCTATTATACATTGTGTGTGACTTCGAGGAGGTTGGCACCCGATTTTCGGACAATGCAAAGATTTTTATCTATCTATCGCAGTTTCTTTTTTCATTGAAAAATAATTCCTTCAATTCTGATGTTGCTCACTAATTTGACATTGTTGCTAATAAATTACTTAAGCTAGCGCACCTACTTAATTAGGTGATCCACAGAAAAGTATAAAATAATAATACTTGGTATAAGAATCATAAAGATTTCAATGGTTTGAGTGATCGTGGTTTGTAGTTAATAAATTACCAAGAAGTCACTTGTTTGAAGATGGTAAAAACGTAGCTCGTGGGCGTTCTAGATAGACCTGAACGTTTAGAGTGGGTAAAATACATAACCTTGTCTAACACCTTAGTCCCTAGGGTAATGTCCTAATACAGACATAGCAAATAGCAATTTACTATTTAGGTTTGTATCCATGAGATTGTGTGTGTTATTTAGATGGTTGTGTTTATCGTGTCTGTCAGTTTGGATTTCTATGCTTGATAGGTGACAGGATTGAGATTGCTCTTAACTAGTTTTTTTTTTGAATTAGTTTAGATGAGTTGATTTTGATTTAGCTTTTTTGTTTAAAAGTGTCCTCAGCTAATCTAATTGTAAGGCCTTTTTCAGTCTAAAATTATGTTTATTTTTCTTTCGTCTCTGATATAGTCTCAACTCAACTATGAAAGACTTTTCAACATCAGATGAAAAAATATCCCTACAATCGTAACTGTTTTCCATTTTTAAAAACATATAAACGTTACACTTACATGTATTTTATATTCAAGTTCTGCAAATTCAAAATCTCACCAGCACCATTTCAATAAGATCCATTATGAAGATAGAGGGCTAAGGCTAAGGCTATTTATTATCTCCAAGGATCAATTCCACAGGTCATTCCAAGGATTCCTGAGATCGCTAATCATCTCCGACAAAAAGGACAAGCAAGCGGAGAGAACAACTCGAAAAATAATAAATGGTTTTCTAACCTATTTCTGATTATTGTATACTTTCCCTAAAATAGTTACCCATTCATTTCTCTTTAATTACATACGTATACCGAAAAAGTGAAAGAAAACCCACCCTCTGAGCGATCTATACTGACAACTTTTAATTTATCACGTATAATGCGATAGCATGGGGTGTTTTTACTTGGAAAGAGGAAAAAATGACAAAACCGAAAAGAATAGAGAGATATAATACATACTTATACCTGAGTTTCATTCTGGAACGTTTAACTTTTAAATAGCATGAGATTAGGTGTGGTGGCACTTATCTTTTCTTTATTATTTTTTCTTCTTAGAATTTGTCTTGTTCTGGTATTTTCGGGCCGTATTGAGAAAATCGCCAATTCATTGTTGTTACATCAAGTAGTGTAGATGGTACCACTAATTATACGATTTAGAAAAATCGCATTTATCTTTGATTTATTGATGATTAAATAACAAGTATACTTGAAGAATTCTAGATGACTTTGTATTTATATTTGGATGGATGAGAATGCTCCTAACATCGTATGCACTGAGATAGTATTGTTATAAATATGATTCATCGATTTGGTAATATATGATCTAATAACTGAAAATAACTACTATCCGAGTTAGGATCCCTGCCTATGATCAATATAATTATTATCGTAATATGTAGAGCTCCTAGTTTGCTACGATATTGCAGATGCACCCCTTAAATATGAAGAAATACAACATCGTCCCTTAGAAAAATGTAGTTTCGAAAAATTTGACTCTCACCAGTATACTTAAAAGGCACTTGAGCCGGATCAGATAAACTTTCTTTTTGTATTTAAGATCATAATTTTAGAAGCAATAACAAAGTATGTGGAGACACTAGACTCAAAACTTGTATATTATGCCAATGAAAATGTAAGTTTCAAAAGAAATATTTGATTTGAGAAAGAAAGTGTTTTTCATATATTTTGAATTCTTGACTGGTTTAATATTTGATAAAATAGATTTTTGTTGGGGATGCTGTCATTTATTGAATAAAATTCTTTGGATTATGCCAAGCTTTCGAGAATGTTTATTCTCTTCGTCAGGGCAAACTAAAAATCATTACAAATTATCTTAACCACATAATAAATTAATAATTTAAGTGCTTACATTCGTGAATTTAGATAAAATCAACTACAAACAGGGAAGATTTTATACCCATCAATCAGAAATGTCATTAGTTATTTATAAATGACATGGAAACGGCATAACTAGAGTTGAAAGTGTCTAGATTCAAGTTTTCCTTGAAAAGATGTTATAGGAATGATCTTTGTGGTTGTAACTTTTTTGAATAAGTCACACATTAAACTTGAAAATATTGAGGCAGATATAGGTTCAGTAAAAAGAAAGAAAGTTATTATTCAATTAATTAAAATAAAAACATTTATAACAGACTTAGAAACATATAATATAAATAAATATATAACTAAGTCTGTTAGATTTTTTTTAATAAATTGAATAATAACTTTTTCCTTTTCAAAAAAGCTACAAACACAAAGATAATTCCTATAAGATCTTTTGTAAGAAAACTTGAATCTAGACACTTTCAACTCTAGCTATGTCGTTACCATGACATTCATAAATAACTAATGACATTTCTGATTGATGGTTATGAAATCTTTCCTGTTTGTAGTTAATTTTATCTAAATTCACGAATGTAAGTACTTTAATTAATTATTAATTTATTGTGTGATTAAGATAATTTGTAACGATTTTTAGTTTGCCCTGACGAAGAGAATAAACTTTCTCGAAAGCTTGGCCTAATCCAAAGAATTTTATTTAATAAATGACCCAACAAAAATCTATTTTAGTAAATAATAACTTGCTCTATAGATCGTAACGGAGCATACAAGGCTCCATCCTCAGCAGCTTCATAGTCTTTTCGCCTCCTATTCTAAAAATAGACTAGAGGGAGTAGCTTCTCAATGTTGATTAACACAAAAAAAATGTGTAACTTAATATTTATCCTGGTGCTGTGGCTTAAATTTTTTTTAGGTATATAGATATCACGTGTGTGGTGTGTTTTTCACAGGAATTTGGAGGATATTTTGGCGCCTTTTCTCCATATCTTTGTATGTAATTAGTAAAAGATCAAAAATTTCAAGATACATTTCTGCATGATATGGTATAAACCTAAAATATATCACTTATATGTAGTTGTGTGTTTTAAGAAATATTAGGAAAAAAAGGATTTTCTGGAGGACTTTGCTTTGCATAATAGGTATTTTTTAAGTCTGAATGTTCGTTAAAAAAAAGAGGGAACGCCTAGAAGTAATGGTGAAGACAGATAACTAAATATTTTGACTGGTCAAGCTAGCAAGAAGTTAAATTCTTTTCATATTTTAAAAAATTCTTGCAGTAAGAAATGTAGGTTTCAGGTTTAGCCCAGAGTTTTCCATTGTCATGTGATTTTTATGTGTAAATTCTTGACACAATATTTCCAAGCTGATTTGAATTGATTGAGAAACTGGAATACATTTTTGACCGACGGAGGAGGTATACATTTCGATTGTTTTTTATTTAAGTTCGTACACGTGCCCTCCTTCCCCCGAAAGTGGAATGGGGACAATTTTTTTTCGAAAATCGAAAATTTGAGAGAGCAAAATTGAAGAAGAGAATTTATCCAGTAACATTTAAATTGAACTTTTTCAAAAAATGTGAAAGTTTCATAGTTACAGTAGTGGTTCAAAGTCTGAAATATACAGGGTGTCCTGGAAAATGTGTGAAATCTCTCGGATCCAGATAGAACATGAAAAATTGAGATGGCAAGTACCTGTAAAGTTTTCCCTACAGGCGCTCCCTACGGATTTACCAGGGACGGGCAAAGGTTTACACATTAATGCCTAAATTTTCAACATCCTTTATGATAAAGACTTTAAATAACATAAATTTAGATAGCTTGTACCTTAAACTAAAAAGGTAAATTTTTTTAACGGAAGAGATAGAATATTCGGTACTTCTAAGGGTAAAGTTATCTGAGATAATTTTAGTTATTTTTAAAATCATTACAATGTTGTCATATTTCTATCATTATCACATACTTTTCTACAAACGGCTTTTTGAAGTAAAAATTGAAATGATTTGGATTACGATTAGTATTATCGAAACTAAATTGATAATTTTGAATTTTTAATATATTTACTGCTTCAAAAAAGGAATTTTCCATAATGTTGCTGGAAATATGAATAACAAAAACTTTTTAGTGATTGCTATAAATGAAATGAAATAGAACCAAACTTTCACTGAATAAACAAAACCAAATTCCCTGGCTGCAAAATCCAATTTTCCACATCAAAGAAGTTTAACCTATAAAAAAATAGTTTTAATGGATATAATTTGATATTATGTTATTAGGAAGCCAAGACCAAGGACATCCTGTCACAATAGCTGGCATATTAAGTGAGCGCATTATATTTTTCTTTTCTATTATGAAAATGGCCCAACGCGTAGAGACAACACCAACCCAAGACAGTTAGTTATAAAATCATTGTCATTGAATTCGAGACCAACCAAAAATGGAACTCAGCACATTCTCTAAGCTAGCGCGTCACCACTTCCTGTGAGTCCATTTAAACTTTAAAAGCTGATCCGTCCGAGGCATGCAATAATAATATTATAAAAAGTATTGGAACGTAATATTTTTATCGAGGTTTTTAAAAATGGCTCTTCAATGTTACTTGCTTATCGAATATATGCAGGTAGGAATGTACAATTTATATCTTAGTCTGCAAATATTTGTTCTTAATGCCACAGTTTATCGTAAGATTACAAATATAAATGCAAAGAAATAAATTCCACGAAAATATTTGTGTAAGTTGCACATAGTTTAAAAAGGAATATTTCCTTTCAAGTACATTCATTTTTCCCGAAATTGATATACCTATTTAACTTCATTAAACAGTAGATTTTGGAATAAAATTTACAATTGATGTGAATATTTTTTTCAAAAAATTGTACCAAATTTATTAGTTGTTGCACTGAAAAATTCAAAATAATATTAATTCTATTGGTTCATTTGGAGTTGGTGCCTACAAGAACAAACGACAACGGCACAACTTCAAGCTTACCAGCGCCAATAGAAGTAATGAATTAATGAAAATTGTTGAACGTTCACTAATACCCAAAAAGTTATAGGCTTAGCTTGTACTTGTTATTTATTATTCAGAGATCTCAAAACATAGCGGCGCAAATATACATATTTCAGACGTTACTGCTGCAACACGAAAACCATGACTCAATTTCAATGTTGCGTCAATTTTCGAAAAAAAATTGCTCTTCCACATAGCTGAAATACGCATACCTATTACATATTTCAGACTTTACCATTGCGATACTCGGAAACCGTAACTCTTTTGAAAAACTGTTCAATTTGAACGTTTGCGGGTATGGTCCTCTCTCTAGTTTTCAAATCTCGAATTTTCGGAAGAAAATCGCCCCTTCCATATAGCTGAAACACATATTTCAGACTGTAGCGCGGAAACCTATGATTATTTAAAAAAAATTACAATCTAAACATTTCCGGATATGGAACTTTCATTAATTCTGCCAACTCGAATTTTCAATTTTCGACAAAAATTGACCCCTCCACCCCCTTCGGAGACGGTTTTTGGAGGGAAGGAGATTTTGGATTTGATTTTCGTCAATATGGGACCATTTCTCAACTCACTTCTTTCAAATGAAACAAAAATTATCTAAATCGGAGTACGTTTACTATGCAAAACGCACGAATAGCCATAAAAAAAGCATACATACAACCGAATTGTATACCTTCTTCTTTTTTTTGAAGTCGGTCAATAAGTACCTACCTTTATTTCAGGATTATCAGAGAGTTAACTAAGGAATAAAATTAGACGCACTATTAAAAATAATGAACCGAACAGTTGTTTTACTCGGTATATCAAGAAAATCATTTCAACCTACAGTTCGTAGAGTGCCGTATTTTTGTTGCACTAGACTTCTCAATCAGATTGCTTACCAAACATATAGCATCACTCTCACATACATATATCTTGATTTCGAGCTTGTTTTGCTTCTCCTCAGTATGTTACAGAGTGAAGAGCCATATTTTTTATTCATATAATGAAAAGTATAGCGTGATGTCCGCAGCTCGTGTCGAATGATCGTCGAGAGTTGGTTTCAAAAAATCGACATTCAAAATGTCATTCCCCCCGAAAACTTTTCTAAAAAGGGGTGGTGCCGGCAATTTTTTTTCGAAAATCGAAAATTTGAGACGACAAAATTAAAACCTTTAATGCATTTTTAATTTTTTCTACAAAATTACGTTTGTCTGTATTATTATCCACATCAAAATTGTATATGACGTATATTTTTGAATATGTTGCCGAAAAATTGCAACATTTTTCTTTTGAAATTTGAGAATTTGAACCATAACTGTAGATTTAGCAAGAGAAAAATCTCCACAACTGAACGATAATTTACCCATTCGTGCCTCAAGCATTTTGTTAAATTAATAATATTTCTCTTCAATACGCACTCTGTGTTAAGTGTTACGTGACGTTTTTTCATCATGTAGTTGATAGAATGTTGAGGGTCTATTGGTTTTTCAAGGTAACTACGGTAGAAAAAAAATCAGAGCCAATCCATATAATATATAATTAGCATATCTGTGTTAAAATTGAATATAATCTACACCTAAATGGTGTTGTCCGTGATTTTCCAAGGGAAAATAATTATCTATGTATTAAAGACGTAAAGTTATTTCAGTCATTTTACCTTTCATATTATTTATTCAATGAATGTTGAAAATGCGAAGGATGATCTCAAAACCGCAAAATACGTAGAAGACCATTGAATCAACGTGCGTTATTGAGGTTATTTCATTATATAATATATAAATATTTTTTACAAAACAATGGACCGACTTTATTAGTAGTTGCACTGAAAAATACAAAATAATATTAATTCTATTGGTGCTGGTTCTTTTGGAATTGGGGCCTACAACAATAAACTACAACGGCACAACTTCAAAATCACCAGCACCAATAGAATTAAAATTATTTTGTAATTTTCAGTGCAACAACTAATTATGTCGGTCCAGTTTTTTGTAAAAAAATAAAATGAAAATTGTTGAACGTTCATTAATACCCAAAAAGGAATAGGCTTAGCTTGTACTTGTTATTTATTATTCAGAGATCTCAAAACATCGCGGCGCAAATATACATATTTCAGATTTTACTGCTGTAACTCGAAAACCGTAGCTCAATTTAAATGTTGCTATATATAATCTTTTCTTTAATTTGGCTGTGTCATATTTAAAAAAAAATGCTCTTCCACATAGCGGAAATACGCATATCACATATTTTAGGCTTTACCATGGCGAAACTCGAAAACTCTTTTGAAAAAATGTTCAATTTAAACGTTCTCGGATATGGAATCTTCTTTAATTCTGCCGTTTCGGATTTTTCATTTACGAGAAAAATTGCCCCCTTTGGTGGTGGTTTTTGGAGGGAAGGAGATTTCGGATTTGAGTTTTTCTAAATATGGGACCATTTCTCAACTCTCCTCTTTCAAATGAAATAAAAATCGTCTAAATCGGAGTACTTTTACTATGCAAAACGCGCGAAGAGCCATAAAAATATATATAAAAAAGCAAACATACAACCGAATTTTATACCTTTTCCTTTGTTTGAAATCGATCAAAAATATTTTGAATATTCTAGATAATTTACAATATTTACAACAGCTAAATTTGATTTTCAGACATGGAACTTTCCAAAAAATGTACCCCATCGGACGAGAAAACTCATGATATTAATTAGGTACTTATCTTTTTTAAAACGAATCCTGCAAATTGGTATCCAAGACTTTGGCACCAATATGTAGTAACCGTTGCCACATGCACTAAATAAATTTTCGAAAATGTTTTGAGTAGGATCTCTAACACCATATTTTGCTCCCAAAATTATTATCTAATTCAGACTACTCGAGTGAAGACGTTACTTTTCGACCGACTTCCCAAAAAAATAAGGAGCTATACAATTCAACTGTAAGAACTTTTATACATGCAACCTCCTTTCCTTTTGACGATATCTTTTTTCTAATCTGAAAGATAAACAGAAATGATGGAGCCAATAAATTCGGTGAACCAAAATAAGTACTGAAAACTTTGGAACCCAAACTAGTACCAACAAATTGTAGGAGAGAAACAATCTCAAAGCAACTATTGAAAACTAAATTTCAGTGCATATGAAACGACAACAAAATAATTGTTCGCTTAAAAAAAGATGGCGTCTCTGTTGGAGGTAGGTAATAAAAGTATCATCTCATCTCATTGATATTTTTAGTTAGTAACAGATTTTTTACGTCACTATACGCGCCATGAACACGAACACACAACTTTGTATGTGGCTGAGAATAATTATTGCTAACAGGAAATTTCTATAGGCGCCAATTTCCGTAACTCTATTACATAGTTCCCGGAATTTTTAATAGATAAATAGATATAATAGTTGCATTGCAAAATATTAAAAGTGCATACTTTCGCAATGACACATCATTATAGTGAATCTATATAAATATGTTCAGTTTTTTATTAATGTTGAATGTTATCCATCTTGTATAGTTAATATTCTGTTAGCCATTGACTCATGTAACAATTCGTTCAAGGAAGACCTTAGTAAAATTTATATAATACTTGATAGTTTAATCAACCATTTGTTTCGCTCTAATCAACCCGTTGAACAGGCAGGTTTTCGTAAGGGTTGTTCCACATGCAGACCGTCAGAATCCCGCTCAATCGAAATTTGCATATACATATCAAAATCCATGTACAATGTATGCATGTACAATTCAATAATCTACCAAAACGCTTTACTTCATATGAAATAAGCGAGGAAAGTTAAATCAATTCCATAACGGTCGAATGTGGTGTTCGACAGGGATATACTCTTTCTCCAGAACTCTTCACATGAAGATGTTTAAAACAAAAACGAAATTGGGAAGACAAAGATAGATGGACCATACCTCAACAAGCTTATTTTGAGGATAATTTCGTACTAATATCAGTTGATATAAAAGAGGTAAAGGTGATGCTCCAACAAAAGGTTGGTTTGCAAATGAGTTTCGCGAAAAGACATGTAATGATTCCAGAATACACAAAAATAGTGATAGACAACATAACATATGGGAAAGAGAACAACTCAGAAGAAGTAGCAAGATGGAATAGACTTGCCTGGGCTGCATTCTGAAAACTCTCAAATCATACTGAGAAACAAAAATATTCCCATAAACCTGAAACGTAAAGTTTTTGAAGCCTTCGTCCTACATGTTGTTGCAGTATATGGAGTGAAAACAAGCGATATCGTATAAAAGAATGCAAACAAACTTTGATTAATGGAAAGAGCAATGGTCTTTTGGTGTTGGCTGAAGAGATAAAATAAGAGATGGGGAAAATCCGTAGATGAGCTACGGTCAAGGATTTAATCGAACATATCGCCGAAATAAAAACAACTTTAGTTTTTTGTTAGATACTGTGGTAAGGATACAGTATTAGTATTAGACTAAACTAGTGCCTACCGAACTCAGATTTAATTATGAATACGGCTACATAACTTCTCGATAAGTTTTTTGAACGCATGTACTTGCAGAATGATAAGATAAATAAAAATAGATTTTTGACGTCTTATATTCCTCTATGTATTGGCTAACAACGTCAAAAAACATTCTATGCACAAGAACTTTTTTCATATGGCAAGTAAGATACTTAACATTTTTCTATCCTCATGAATTAATACATTTTTTCACTAAAGGAAGCCATATATTTGATTATCTACTGGAAATTGAGAATCATTCCTTCAACTTCAGCATTCCCAACAGGTTCCAATATATAATATATACCTATTATACATAAAATGTTGCCCTTTCTTGGGCTGGCCTACCCCCGTGAGAGCCACATTCGTTCTCAACGCATTCCATTCGACACCCCGCCCTCGAGAGCCTTTTTTTTAGAAAAAGAGAACGGGGCATGGACATAGAACGAACGGGGGTTGACTGCTGACGTCACAGAGCAGTGTGTCAGTCGCTCAGAGTCGCTTTAAAATTTAAATGGTCGTCTCACAGCCGATTCGACGAGTAGATAAACACGACGCCCAGCTTTTGTTTGACATACGAGCCGAGACTGGATTCTAATTTTATATCGAAACTGACAAATCGAGGGCGTTCAATATTTAATACAGTTCGTGTTTTGTCTCCACATAATAATATATACAGT
This sequence comes from Crioceris asparagi, assembly GCA_958507055.1. Lineage (NCBI taxonomy): Eukaryota > Metazoa > Arthropoda > Insecta > Coleoptera > Chrysomelidae > Crioceris > Crioceris asparagi. Next base: position 3,343,502 of record OY293829.1, read on the forward strand.
CTTATTATGTATAATCGTGGGCGTATTTCGTTTCTTTATATTCTAATAGATGTTATTAGCACTATAATTTGTTTTTTTTATGTGCAGATATATATAATTTTATTAACCGATTGAAGGTTTTTTGATAAATGAAATATGGACATATCTCCTTTTGCTTGCTTAGGTCAATGAGAAAAGATGATATTTTAAATTTAGAAATACATTTTTGGAATAGGGAACTTGCCTTTTTTTTTTTTTAATTTCATTAATATGTGTATTTATATATAAAAACACCCTATACCACAAATATCAACCCTTAAATCACAGTACTTATTTTATAATAAATTATCAAAGTTGAAATCCTCGCTAATTCAAACGAAGCCAAACGCACGGGAACCGCTATGACGTCACTCCTTGCGCGGCGGTCATACCATTTGCCATTTGATGCACATTGGTTTTGTATACTAGTGTATGAAATAAAAAACACTCACCATAAGTACTGCAATTTGCCACTGTGTTCTAGTGCAACCGTGAAAACTTCAAATAAAACTTTTATTCACATGAAGCTGAAGATAAAAATCGCCGATCGAAATGGCTAAGAGCATGTAGATGAAATGTGGGGGATATTTGTCTAAAGAACACAGCTATTTTATCTTAACATACAGATCATTTGAATGTAAGTATATTATATCCAGAATATCAATAATGAAGTTTAAAAAAATAATGATGATACTATTAAAGATCGAGGAAGATATGGAAAATTATCTAAGTTTTAACTCATGGATGTAAAAAAAGAAACGTGATGTAGTTCCTCACATTTTTGATTGCCAGCCAGACAGAAAAACATTGTTTTCACTTCCTTCAAGGGCAGCAGCTATTAAAAGGACCAAGAGAAAAATCATTGATGACGCAATACCTTCTTCCTCTACAATCTGACTCAGCTAGTGGTAATTGTAAAAGCCCAGCCCTCAACCTCAACCCTTAGCTGAGACATAGACTTGAACTTTGAAAAGGGTGATACTTTGCCACAAAAAGTTTTCCGTCAAAAAGATATGTTTTCTTGATCCAGTAACGGTTAGGAGTAAAGCTGTTCAACGTCAACTAAATGTAGGAGTTACCGGTAACTTGTCTCCTATCAAACAATTATATAGAAGGTGAAAAAAATTCACAAAAACAACAAAAACTAATCTTCTGAGAAATATATATGATGGTCCCTCAAGTGAAAATAGCAGTGAAAATCATTACAGTGAAAATGACAATGACTATTCGGCAACCCCTAGTGAAGTGAGTGAAGAACTTTAGGATGAAAACAAAAATCTATTTACAAATATGTATTTGAACTCTATGGAAATGAAGTTTCAGAATAGACCTAGATTGTATATGCGAATACCTGATTATGTTTATTATGCACTTTTTTTAATTGAAAAATACTGTAAAATAAATTCTGCATATATATTCTTGGCTCTAAGAAAAATTTTAACTAGAAATTCATTAATATGTCTAGGAGATGATTTTGACATGAGTGAGGGTAATGCTTCTAAAATATTTTCTAAATCTTTACCAAAAATATGTAAGAAATTTTATTATAAAGCCCCAAATTTCTTTTATAAAGTCAAATCTGCCTCTAGCTTTTCGAGCTCGATATAGTAATGTTCTTTTGTATCACTGATTGCTTGGAAATAGAGATAGAACAACCGTCAGATGCACTAAAACATGATCAAAATATAAGAAGTGTAACAGTCTCAAATATTTATTCAATGGAAGAATATTATAAAATGTAAATGACTGTTGACACTATTTTATTCAATAATTGCTCTATGTATGTATGTATGTATGTATTGTGGTTATCTCTTAAAATAAAGATTATTATTATTACTTAATTTCTTGTACTCCGGATGGCATCATATCGTTGCGCAGCCACAAACATATTAACGATAGGTAAATTATCTGATTGTCCTTTTGTAAAACCTGCATCAACCATTTTTTATCAAAGAATTTACCACACAAAAATATAAATCAATAATATAACATCAAGACATTGAGATGAAATCACTAAAATTAAATTACAACCACGTTTAAGCATCGTGGTCGTTCGATACGCAAGGTCTGACGTCACAACCAATAGCAGCCCGTTTAAAGCGAAGGTCAAAATAACAACATTTCAAGCCCTTATATTTCAGGTAAAGATTTTTTTCGACTTTCTTTCTTGACTTCGGGATTTTTGATGGTAATAACATAGGATTTTTACTATTTTTACTAAATTTTATGTTTTTGGCAATTTCCCTATTAGAGAAAGCAATGGATAATGTTTCATCTTAAAAATAAGGAAAATGAGACTAACCAGCAATTAATGAAAACAACACAAAATATGGATAATATCATAAAAATATAGTATTACAAGTATTTTCTGTTCTGTTATACTATCATCTTGCAGTATTATTTTTTCCAAATTTAGCTGCCTCATTTCACGAAATATTTTTTTCATTAATTCCAAAAATTACAAATAGACCCCTATTTCCTGAACTGCAAAATGTTTGTATAGGTCTGCAATATGTTAAATGTACGCTTTGGAGAAAAAGTTGTGAATCCGATCCTTTCGAAAAAAAAAAAACCAAAAATGAATTAAGGAATTGTAATAGGTAGAAAATTATCAGTAAGTATCAATAAAGTGTCTGAAATCTGGTGTATAATATTCCTTACAGTGCGTTATTTATATCATTTATTAGATAAAATATGGAATGTAGGTTATCTAATACATATAAGAAGGATCAAATATATATATTGGTAATCCTTGTCGTTTATCTAAGTTTGTTATTTACTTATGAGTAGTTTTTTGTATAGAAGACGTTATTATTTATGAGCTTCTGATAAAATGCAAAAAGTTCAAAAGTTTAAACTGACATTTGAGGCACAGTAATTTTAAACGTAAAAATAACAATTCAATTGTTGGCAAAATTTAAGTCAATAAACTTGTCTCAAATGTGCAAGTCACATTTTTCAAGGACATCGTCCCGAAATTTTTATTAGGTTTTTTGGATTTAGTCTTAGAGAGCTCATTATTTTCCATGTAATAGAGATCTAAGTTATTTTGACGCTAACTATTTTTAAACGTTTCTAGAAATTAATTATAAAACGCCTTAAACCAAAATGTTTTGAGATGGAATTGAAATATTTTTTTGAAGTAGGTACATGTCTAGAAAATCAAATTAAACACATAGGTATGTTCAAGTGCGATTTTTATTTGTTTTAAAGATACCTGGATTATTTGGAAAATAGAATCTAAAAATAATAAACAATAAATATTTAAAAAAAAATGGACCGATGTTAGATTAGTTGGTGCACAGAAAAATACAAAATAATATCAATTCTATTGGTGCTGCTACTTTTGAAGTTGTGCAGTTACAATTATATTGATAACTTTTGGCACCAACTTCACAAGTACCAGCACCAATAGAATTAATATTATTTTATACTCTTCAGTGCATCAACTAATAACTTCGGTCCATATTTTTTGTAAGAAATATTTATTTCACACTTTTGAGTATAACATTAGTCACGAAAATCGTTGAACGTTCACTAATACCAATGAAGATAGTACTTATCCTATTACCCACGTATTTTCTTTGCTTGTACTTGAGGTCTCAAAACATCGCGGCGGAAATATGCATTATTTTAGATTTTACCATTCTACCACCGTTGTAACTCGAAAACCGTAACTCTAAGGAAAAAATGTTCATTACAAATGTTGCTACAAATAATCTGGTTTTCATGTAGTTCCCTCATAAAAAAAAACAGACAGTCGAATTGTATACCTCCTTCGTTTGGGTTCGTTGGTCAAAAAGCTTTAATTTACAACAAATTTTTGAAAACATCACCGTTTACATTCATACTGTTATTATCCCGGCTATAAATTGAATTTGTAACTAGCTTAAAGCTGCAGCATTAGGAATGCGATCTAGTAATTTCTATAAATTTTTTCAGCATAAACTAACGATTTAATGTATTTCAAAATTCATTTGGAACAACAACAGAAGTAATTTGATAAAAGTTTTATTTGTTTAATTATATATATATATATATATATATATATATATATATATATATATATATATATATATATATATATATATATAATGAATTGTAAATTCTTGACTGTCTAATTAATGATGATTTTTTTTCATTATTATATATATATATATATATATATATATATATATATATATACATATATATATATATATATAAATAAAATATTAATTAACCAAAGTATCTCTAGAACGAAACGATAATGTGTTTCACAATAAAAATTCAGAATGGCCAATACCCAGCAATATATTTTCAATCGGAAAACGGTATACACTATTGCCGTTCTTGAACTTAACCAGTAATATTTTTGTGATAACTTTGAAATGCATTACTTCTATATTAATATTAGTTAATTGAGACAAAATATGAACCCAAGCAACGAAATTCACCTGAGACGGCACCTGATATTTGAATGAGCATAACAACGTATTGGCAACAATGCGCTCTACAAGACTCTACACTGCATTCTCAATTTGAAATACACTATAGAAAATGTCGGTTTACTTTGCTTATTTTGGCTTCCTAGACAAATATTTCACCTTGTAAATCATGTGTGATATTGTAGGTAAAAGTCCATTATCTCAAAGTGGAGTGAAGTAGAATGTTGAAAGAAAGAAACTCTATGTCTTCTCCACAATATATTGATTACATTACAATTAACAGAAGAGACATGTTTCGAGGTTTCGAGACTATATAGGCTCATTATCAATCTTACTTCTGTCACTAATTTGTTACAGAACCTTTTTTTTAGATTGATAATAAGACAATATAGTCTCGAAACATGTCTCTTCTGTTAATTGTAATGTAATCAATATATTGTAGAGAAGACATAGAGTTTCTTTCTTTCATCATGTGTGATATTCTAGACTCGATCATTTTCCAGAAAGGTTTGATATTCGGGCCAAGTTATTATCCAATACAAATAAATAATAATAATAATAATAATAACGAGTTTCCTCCTTTCGTCTTGCGGCAGGGCATCATCATGGCATGTGGAATGTGACCGGACTAGAGCCCAGAGCACCGCCTCGTATATTCCTGCAATATTCTCTCACTCACACAGGATCATATGGTCTGCGACTGCCTCTTCTGTCTGTCTGTCTCCATTCTGTCTTTCTCTTTTCCTTCGGTTCGATGACGCATTCCATACAACATATGTGTATGTATGTATGTATGCATGTATGTGGCGAAATTCCTGCGACCAGAGACTTGCAGACCCAAGCATACACACATCCTTTCTCTTCTGAAAGAAGACGACGAAAATGCGACGACGCTCAAGCCGGTGCATGCCAAGGGAAGTCGCCGTTTCTCGAAACAGCAGGAAGCATATAAATGTGAACACACAAGTCAACATGAGAAAACACTTTGGAATCGACTATTTTTTTGGTGATATCGCATATCACAAAAATATCCATTGTATTTTGAGAATAATCTATGCTTATATTTATCAGGATATTTTCAGGCTGGTTTTTGTTGCTGTATTTTCGTGAAAATATTCTGCTCCATGTTTTTTTGGAATCAATTTGATGCGATCTGGTTAGTGCTCGGAAGTTCAGTATTGTCATTATTGTGAGGAATATGGTGAAAAGATTAATAAATTACATATAAATCTTCAAGAATAACCAAAAGTGCACGTTTATTAAAAATCTAAGAATAAAATAAAATATTATTAAAAATAAAATATTATTAAATAAAATAAAATAAATATTGTTTTGTCAATTTATCAATAAACACCGAATAACCTACGAGACTTTTAAGTCTTTATGTAGGTGGTACATATATTGCATTATTAACTATTTTATAATTAATTATTATAAATTTAAATATCAGAGGATATGAAAAAAAATACACACCTATATATACTTATGTACGTACATACATACATACATACTTAAACACACAAACACGTGGGTAGGAGGTGGGCATATCTAAAAAAATACAGATAAAAATGAAAATAAAAATTTGGCAAGAAAAGCTTTATCACTTTTCAATAATTGTCACTAGTTTATATTTATTAAAATTGAATTTTATTATTCCGTAAGAATTGTATTGACTCAACCTTCGACGGGCTGCAGGGCGTAGCCCTTAGGAAAAACGTAAATTCTAGAGAACTTTGGCAAACCTATGCATTTTCCCCTTTAATTTGACAGATAAATCTTGAAGATCGGTTCAGTACTCACTGAGATCTCAGTATTTCAATTAATATTATTATTCTTCCGTGAGAATTGTATTGACTCAACCTTTGAAGGGCTGTACGGCGTCGGCCTTAGGAAAATTCTGAGGAAATTCGGTAAACCAATGCATTATCCCCTTTAATTTGGCACATAAAACTTAAAGATCGGTTATGTAATCACTGAGAATTTCAACTGTGCATTAAATACATAGATTTTCTTGAATTAATTTTTGAGAAAATATCAATCTCAGCTTTGAATTTTCTAATTGTATTTATATCTCTAATATATTTTGGTAAACTGTTAAAGGCTTTTGGTACTAGATATATAAAGTTTTTTTGGCCTATAGTTTTCTTCATGTATGGTACTGAAATATTTTGTTTTTGTCTAGTATTATAACAATGAGTAACTGTATTTTGTTTTAAAACTAATTTATTACAAGAATTTTGAAATAAATTTGTCTTGGGTCAATATTGTGTACCGTTTAACCCTATGCTAAACGTTGTGGGGTGAGTTCACTTACGTAATACTCAAAAGTTCGCAGATTGCTTCCAATGGTTTATTTCCAACACTATGTACATGACCTTCCGTTTTAGTACAACTGTCACAACTTGTCACTTTGACTATTGCCTTTCAACTACTATCGAGCTATATATACCTCCAATTGACTGATATAAGCTGACTGTGTCCCGTGATCGTCACGGCTTTATATATAATATAAAATAATATATATTTATTACATTATACAATTTATATTGTAACGTTTAACCTTGTGCTAAACGTTGTGGGGTGAGTTCACTTGCGTAATACTCCAAAACTCGCAGATTGCTTCCAATGGTTTATTTTTAACACCTTGTACACGACCTTCTGTTGTAGTAGACTTTTCACAACATGTCACTTTGACTATCACGTTTCAAGTACTATCGACTTTTGTCTCCAATTGACTGATACAATAAACTGACTGTGACCTGTGATCGACACGACCTTTTCATGATTCTATGATTATCTAGATGCAAATAATAATGTTCTAGAGGCTTGTCAAACTGACAATACAGTGACAAAGTGTACCTCTCATAGAATTTCTGAAAGGCTCGAGAATAAATCTACCAACTATATAACTAATTAATGCACTATACAGGAAACAACTATAGCAAATACCAACTAAAAGAAATAATAACAGTAAGTACATGATAAGCTATCCACGTTACAAGTGTTTGTTTCTCTATATAATAAATCACTTGGAAATCTATAATACCTCTTTGATATAATTTTCAAACACTGCTTTTGTAAAATTTCAAAATGTTTTAAATATGTTTTTGAAATTCTTCCCCATTCTATTAAACCATATTCTAGATGTGGTTTAGACAACTATTGTACAACATTTTCATATATTTAAAATCCAAAATATTTAAAAGTATTTTAAATTTATATACTATTCGCCGTAATTTGTTACTAAGGAAAGGGATATGTCTATCCCAATCTAAGATGGCTATCTATAATAATACCTAGATATTTGATTTCAGATTTTTTAAAAATAATTTTCTAAACTTAAAGACTTTTTTTTCGAATTATAGAATATATTTGCCATGACTACAAAAGGAAACGAAAAATGTATTTTTTAAATTGATGTAAAGAAGATTTGTACTAAGCCAGAGTACAATGTTTTTGAAATCATTTTCAACTGTTTCCAACTACTATTTTCATAATGTACAACAGTGTCATCAGCAAAACAAATAATTTTACCTTTAATTGAGAAAAAATCATTAAAATATATATAATGACAAGTAATGGACTCAAAACAGTTCCTTGTGGTACACCACAAGATATTATTTTTGTTCCACTTATTGTTTTATTTATTTTAATTTGTTGTTTCCGATTTGATAAATAGGAACAGATAAGGTCATGAGGCAATCTCGTTACTCAAATTTGATTCAAATTTTTTAAGTAATAATTTATGATTGGTGATATCAAATGATTTTGCCAAATCCAAAAATATACCAGTTGATGGATTTTTATTGTCTACTGAACTATAAATGAGGCCAGTTAGGCCTATCACAAGCATATTGTATTCAAATATCAATTATAAGGCACATTTTTCAAAACACTTTACGGATTCCGAGTTACAGCAGTGGTAAAGTCTGAACAATGGGTATTTCTGCAATGTTTTGAAATCTCTGAATAAATATAAGCAACGTATTGTCTTCTTTGGTGAATGGTGAATGATTTCGATGACTAATGTTACACTCAAAACTGTGAAATAAATATAACTGATAAAAACAAAGTTATTGGTAAATTTAGGAATATTTATTATCAGTTTTTAATCTGTTTTGTATTTCGTACGTTTTCAAAATAAATGTTTCTATAAGGTCTACGTAAAAAGCCTCCAAATCATGACTTAGACGTAGTTCTTGAATACTTTTCGCGTAAATAAAACAATGAGAATAATACGGAGGAAAAGAAACGCATTATAATGTACTTTGATAGTAAATTATATATTATGCAACAGATAGATTTCTCATGAGATTCGCTTGGTCAGGCTTAGATAAAAGAATTTTGCTACATTTGATCCCTATGCTGATGGTACAAAGTTGTTGTTATATGTTTCCTTGCCACATCAGTGTTCAGGAGAAGGGTATCAACGAACTTTGCGACTTTTTCGCGCTCGTACGACATTCTCGCGGCCGGCTCTCTTTCAACTCCAACGGTTTTCTTGGGCCCATAGGAATGCCGTCTGGTCTGGGCTCCGCGCTCTCAGCTCCTATGGAGAGAGGGATCATATCCTCTTCATTGCATGGCGTACAAGAAGTAGTGTCGTCGACGTCGTCGTTTGTTATCATCACAGAAACGACGGCCTTCTTTCGGAACACAGCTGCAAAATTGAAACTATATATTATACTACTTATGCTTAAGTTCCGCTGACGAGCAAACAAGACTTTGGGGGGCTTGAAAGTTGGTATGTTGTATGTAAAAGATGAGAAAAACGTTGTTGGAGATTCGAATTATAATATTGGATAATTTTTCGTTAAATTAAACACAACATAACATAACTTCGGTTTTATTGAAAGCCGTAGAAAATCTACAAAAATGAACGCGATGTTTTGCAGAGTTACTCATACACTTTACCATTATTATAAAATTATAAAGTGAAGTATTTTATGAGAAACTTCTCTCAAAAACTATATATTTCTGAGAGCTATGTCATATATATATAATGGAAAAACACTATTTTTTCGTCTTCAGGATACCAAAGTAATTAAATATTGTCAGGACCAAAACGGTGTAATACTTGTAGTAGTAGTAGTAGTATTTATTGGCCACATAACATACAAAGTACAATAGGCAGGTCAAAATTTCACAGACAAATCATTTAAGATTAAAATTAAGAATAATATAGTTATAGATAAAATGAGAATATAACAAGTTCATAATATTTAAAAGGTTAAGAAAGCAGGGGGAGTTGACTACGTACAAATATAAATAATAGGCACAAAATAATCCTTAAAATTAAAACAATTAAAACAATATAACTATAACTAAAAAGAGAATGACAAACTCATAATTCATAAATAGTTAAAAATATAGTTAAAATTGAGTTAGGTTAAATTCAGTGCATTTCATACATATATAGATAGATAAAAGATTCAGTGCTTAAATATCAATGTTAAAAAATTCTTCTAGTGAATAAAAGCAATTCTCTAGGAGATACTTTTTTGTAGCACTTTTAAAGGTGTCATATCTGTTAATTTCCTTTAAAAAGGTTGGAAGATTATTATAAAGAGATATACAGTTGTAAAAAGTGGACTTCCTAAAAGTTGTTGTTTTATGAAGTGGTATGTCCAACATGCGACTTCTTGATGGGTAGTTATGATGATTTCCTAATACTTTGAAGTTAGAGAAGTTGCTTTTCACAAATGTTACACACTTTAAAATGTAAATAGAATGGAATGGTAAGATAGAGTGTTTTTTGAAGACAGCCCTACAAGATTGTGTGGGTCATCTCCTACAATGGAATAATCAATAGAAAAATTATAAATAATACAGGCCCTAACATAGATCCTTGAGGTATACCAGAAGCCAGAAACGATACTTTTGAAATCTGACCCTAAATTATTTAAAGCGTCCACATACACAGTAATTTTTAAAAAAGCTACAGGATATGAATGTCAAAGCCGAATTATTTTATCTTTCAGTACAAAAGTTTATGATTGATTTTATCAAAAGCTTTGGAGTTAATCAATAGAAAAGTGAGTTGTGCACATGTTTTTATTATGTGGTTCTGAAAATATTATCGGGTATATTTAAGAGGACAAAAGAAGTAGAATAATTCTCACGAAAACCAGATTGATATTCAAGAATGATTTTACAGCTTTCAAGAAACTAAATAACCTGCACCTAGCTGACTTGGTAAAATTAAAATTGTAAATGATTTATTGATTGCCGACACAAGTAAGTGTCTTTTTTGTGACCTCGTTTAGAATATAAAGAGTTATTTGTTACTCTGAAATGTAATTATTGAATAGGATTGTTGATGGTGAAAGACATAAAACAAAGACCAGCTAAATAATAATAAAAATTGCCGATGGCTCACCGCGCGAATAGTCAAATTTTACAGTTTATAATTTTTATTATTTTTATCAATTTTATGGAAGAAGGTTTCAACACAAAAGTTGTAGAGATAGAATATATATATAACAGAAAGGTTTTTGGATGAAATTAAATAAACGGCCATTTTTTGAGAATTTTGAAAAATTTAATCGGCCACCATTTTGAAACTACTAGTCGTCAGTTCATGCTTATTACAAACTCCAGATATTTGTACGACTGATTTTTGTAGCGAATTTGAAATTGCTATCTTTAAAAAGGCAACTTCTAGCGTGTTTATAAATTTCGTTGGACTTCTTTATTGACATATAACATATAACATATTCTTCCGCAATTCGTAATAGGAAGGTATATTGGATAGATGAGTACTGAGAATTGGTCCCACTGAAAAAAAAAACAATATAAGACATGCCCTTCCCCTCAAAAACTTTCTCCAAAAGGGGTAGTGGGGGCAATTTTTCTCGAAATTTGAAAATCCGAGACGGTACAATTAAAGAAAATTCCGTATCCGGAAACGTTTAAATTGGATATTTTAAAAATCACAGGTTTCCGCGTTACAGTCCGAAATATGTGTTTCAGCTATGTAAAAGGTGCCAATTTTTCCGAGAATCGATAATTCGAGTTTTGGAAAATAAGAAAGTGGACCATATCCGGAAATGTTTATTTTTTTTCAAAACAGTTAGGTACCGTTTTAGCCGGTCCATTTTTTGTAAAAAATATTTATTTCACATTTATGAGTGTAACATTAGCTATGAAAATTGTTCACTAATACCCAAAAAGTTATAGGCTTAGCTTGTACTTGTTATTTATTACTCAGAGATCGCGGCGCAAATATATATATTTCAGACTTTACTGCTGTACCTCGAAAACCGTAACTCAATTTAAATGTTGCTACATATAAACTTTCCTTTAATTTGGCCGTGTTCTTCCACATAACGGAAATACGCATATCACATATTTTAGACTTTACCATTGCAAAACTCGGAAACCGTAATTCTTTTGAAAAAAAGTTGAATTTAAACGTTTCCGGATATGGTCCCTTTTCTAATTTTCAAATCTCGAATTTTCGATTTTCGGAAAAATTTGCCCCTTCCACATACAGCTGAAACACACATTTCAGATTGTAGCGCGGAAACGTATGATTATTTTTAAAAATTTCTAATTTAAACGTTTCCAGATATGGAATTTTCATTAATTCTGTCGTCTCGGATTTTCAATTTTCGAGAAAAATTGCCCCCTTCACCCCCATTGGTGGTGGTTTTCGGAGGGAAGGACATTTTTGATTCGATTTTTCTCAATATGGGACCATTTCTCAACTCTCCTCTTTCACATGAAACAAAAATCGTCTAAATCGGAGTACGTTTACTATGCAAAACGCGCGAACAGCCATAAAAAAAATAAAAAAAAGCAAACATATAACCGAATTGTATACCTTTTTTTGAAGTCGGTCAAAAATAATATTAATTCTTTTGCTGCTGGTGCTTTTGGAGTTGGTGCCTACAACAACAAACTACTACGGCACAACCTCAATTCTACCAGCACCAATAGAATTAATATTATTTGGTACTTTTCATTGCACCAACTAATAAAGTTGGTCCAATTTTTAATTTTATATTGATCTATCATTTCCTATGATCATTTTGGACCTTTATTACCTACTTGATTGATATCTCCCATCCGATCAATAGTTGTAAATGCTATGCTGGTTTCTAAAAGGGGGCGTTTTAATGATTTTTTTTCTCCACTCCAATCAATCGTTCTCATTCTTGTCGCCAGAATGCGCGTTTGTTTCAATACAACAATCAATCGAGCCGCAAATAGAAAAAGAAACGGTCGAGTCACGCGTGAACGATCCTCTATTTTTTTTTCTTGCTCTGAAATACGTATCACACATCGCGCTAGCCTAATGTTTCAACTGTTATGTAGTTGGCCATCCATTTTAGCCTTATTCCAACTGTATGCCCGAAACAGATTTCCAAAGCATTCTCAATACACATGTCTGTCAAATAATTGTCCAAAAACTTAATCTTGACAGTGAATGGAACAACTGCTGATGATAACTTGGGTACCTGCTAGAATTTGAATTTAAATGTAACCTCAAAAATAGCTGCTGTCTTGATATTTTCTTGTGTTGAATATTCAAATACTTACTTTTTACAAGACTGTAAGTGACTCAATAAAGAGTTGAATTGGGTACTTGACATTAATGGAAATTCAATATAAAGTGATGTTCAGACAATATTAGGTAGTTCTAATATACCAAAAATCACATTATGCAGGTTAAATTTCTCTTGAAAATTAAAATATAATCAATTTAAATAGTTGTAATTTCAAACCCATTATCACATGACTGTGAACGCCTATCAACATCGGCCAAGATAGTGACGTAGTAATCAACAAGTCGATGAACAAATCATCCTCAGAGAGAACAGAGAACATACAATATTGTATCTTCTCTCTGGTCAAATAGTGTTCTCTGTGTGACACTAACTAAGGAAGATTGTGACGTTTCAGCCGTTTTTCGTAAATTTTATTTGTATTTTTTTTTGTTTAATTGAATGTCTAACTACAAAATAAAATTGTTCAAAAAATTAGTCAAGTACCCAATTGGAAAGAGAAGGTAAACATCTCACTCATTTTCACATTAATAAATAGATGGATGCCTACGGCAAAATTGACCAAAATAAGAAAGAGGAACATGAGTTAGCACGATAAACTATTGCCGAATAACCACAAACAAACATAAGCAAGAGAATTTATTACAATAAAATGTTTCAACCTTTTAAATGAAATAGTTATGATATCTCAGATATTCAAATGAAAATAAACATTCAACCATTTTGTTGGGTTAGATTCAAATAAGTTCAAGTTTCGTATTATTATACGGAATAAATGCAACAAATATAAATAAAGTTTCCTTTGATCATAATACGCACGTCCCTAAAGAATTTTCAAAATAAAATCAGCAAATCGATCGGATAGTTTGTAATCGGACACAAGACTTGGATTTGGAACCATTGCGCTAATAACTGTGTAACTTGGACTTGGAACGAAGCCTTTTGTACATCCATCAATGGACCCCTAGACGGGTGCCACACATTTATGTGTTCTCTTCCGCTCTCTTCAATAACCATCATCAGTTTATTTCTGTAACGACTAATTACTTTGATGAACTAAATTAACAGACTCTGGTTATTAATATAAAGCCATAAACATGTCTGTCTGGCTGCGTGAGCGACGGCTGAAACTTTCACCCTCTCTTTAATCTGCGTCGTCTAGCAAAAGACCTCCCCGAATGTGGGAAACAATTAATAGTTGGAATGAGCTGCTTATTGGCACATAAAGTTGTATCAAAATTTTTATTCCCGCACCATACCAAGGAGAGCTTGGTGCAGATTTGCTAGATATAACCTTCATGAATGAATGAATGTTGTTATAGGAATCATGAAGTTTCTGCAGTCACAGGATTTTTTTAACACACTCAAATTCCATCGAATATAAAAATTCGTCCGATCAAGTCCTGCGACCATTCAGTGTTTTCACCGCATCAAGGCAAACATCATCAATAATTATGACGTAGGAAGGAAGGAAGAAACGGTTACCAAATTAGTTTATTTTCCTGTGATAAAAACATCACCTAGAAAGGACATATCTATCACTAGTTAAAGACATTTGGATGAACAGAGAAATATTGATAGATTACAGCAATGATTGGTCATGCAGAACAGAAGTTCCTTGTCAAGGCAGTATCAAGCGATCAAAAAAAAAAGACATTCGTAGTGAGCCATGTAAATATGGAAACTTGTTACCGCAGAGCTTTACTTAAATCATTTGAACGTACATAACATTGAAACTTGAAATATTAAATAATATAATTTTGCAGTTTTTGGAGCAGATATATTTTATTGATCAAAATTGAAAGGTATACACCAACCATTTCGTTTGAGTCATTTGCTGATTCTTGTTTTACAAACTCTTAGAGAGAAATAAATTTTAAAGATTCTATAACGTACTTGAATGTTAACTGAATTGATGTATTTTGAGTCATTGTATTTTCTGTTAATAAATTTTAAAAAATCATGATACGGATTCAATTATTAAGTATTGTAACAGTAATTATAATTAAACTGGGTTAGATTTATTTTCACTTATTTATATATATATATAATTACACAACTATAGAAACATTTATACTCACAGCATTACTTAGCGCTTAGTACTTTATTTATATTCAGTGTTCTCTGCACTAGTGTAGGCTCACACTCAACTGACTAACTAACTCTTCTCTGCTCGGTGCTGGTATTTATTATACCTAACCTCATTTTCTTGATGCTTCGGGTTGTTATCCGTCTCCAACTGCTGTATGTTATTCTTTCGGGAATAATCCGGGTCCCCATATTCTCGGTGCTTCTGAAGTTTTCGTGTGTTTGTTTGATTTTCGATGTTCTGGAGTTCTAGGGTGTTCTTCCTTAAGTTAAACGTAAGTTATAGACACTTATAGTTTGAATACCAATCGAATAGGGTTTCGTCATACCTTGTCTATCTCTTTTTACTTCCCTCAATAAGGGAAGTATTGTATTCACGTTTTGGGGTTCCTAGATCACGAAAATCATGGTGTCTCAAGTCCGTCAGTCTGTCTGTCTGTAGTCTGTTGCCGTTGTAGCTCAATAACGGCTTGACCTAGGACAACGAATTTTGGTATGTATATTGAAGGACTACCGGCGACGCAATGTAAGGGTTTTCGTTAATCATATATACAGGGTGTCCAAAATATTAAGTGTCAATATAAAAACAGTAGAAGCGGGGTGATTTGTCGAGGGAAGTCATTGGTAAAGGCTTTTAACAATTGTTTTGTTTGTAAATTAGATGAAATAACATTTTAATGTCATAAACATATGTCTTCGATCATTGTTGCTGATTGTTATTTTGACGTTTGTTATTGTTCTCTTTGACGTTTAATGTCAAACATTTATTTTTGAAAGTAAGTTAGCTCCTTTACAAATATGTCAGCATTGTCAGTGAGTGTCAGTGTTTTGGAGTTAGGTATTAAAATTTAATTCAAACTATTTAGGACATGCGTAAAATGGTAGATGACGTCAGGAATCGTGACGTAACCCCATTCGATGGGTATTCAAACTGTATAGTCCAAAAAGTTTAGCATCCCCTCCCGCCTTTATTTTACGTCCTACAATAAAAAATCATATATGCAAAAGATGGACCGTTATGCGGTGGCATTTACTTGAGAATATTCATTTCTAAACTTGGAAAAAATCGCATTTTTATATAATCGAAGCTATGACGCCCCCTAGCGGTGGGCGTATGATTTTAAAAAATATTTCCAGCTCTTTTCCTGGATCGATTTCCTTTGAAGCATTTTTTCAAAATTCTACGACTATTAGTTCTTGAGATACAGTACTTCGTCAAACGTATTGAATCACCCGCGCGCGCACAAACCAAAAAAAAAACAGACAGTCGAACTTTATACCTCCTCCGTTTGGGTTCGTCGGTCAAAAAGACTTGTCACATATTTATCTCTTTGTATACTCGAAACAACAAACAAACCCCCTCCCCCCACTCAGTTAAGTGGGTTTTGCTGCTCATAATTAAGCAATGTGTTTGTATTTATATATATATATATATATATATATATATATATATATATATATATATATATATATATATATATATATATATATATATATATATATATATATATGTACCAGTTTTATATACAGCACCGAAAAATAAATATACATTCTCTCACATATACACACCCTGAGAGAGAGAAAGAGAGACATATATACGTATATAAACGAAAGGGACTGACATTTTCCTGGAAAATGGGGGTGGTAAGGCTAAGGTACCTGCTCGCCACCATATAGCGGCCCAAAAGCTGAGTCCGCATGAATGGCGCGACTGTGTTTTGGAATTTTATTTGTGTTTACGAATCGCTTAATTTTTTTTTTTTTTAGTGGCGTTCCATTTATGACCTTTTTCTGGGAAACCAGGAAGGCGCTTCTCGGCTAGGAACCGCGCTTTTGTTGATTATTTAAATTACGACCGTTAATAGTCCGCACTAAAGTTATACACATACATAATATATTTATACAGCCTGCTTTTCCTTCTGAACAAAACAGCTACGTGAATAGGCCGACAAAAGTAAAAACATTTAAATTTCTTCTTGTCCATATCTAATTTGGAAGATCGACAACGTTGATTTTCTTCTGCTTAAATTCAAAATCACCAATTCTAACTAAAAAATATTTTTATACAAAATATTTTTCACAAAAAAATCGACCGACTTTATAAGTTGATGCACTGATAAATACAAAATAATATTAATTCTATAGGTGCTTGAACTTTTGGAGTTGGTACAACAGCACAACTTCCAAAATTTGAAGTTGGTGCAGAAAGTCTTTTATCTAACTACTGTACAACTTCAAAATTTCGAAGTTGTGCCGTTGTAGTTAATTGTTGTAGGCACCAACTCCAAAAGTACAAGCACCCATAGAATTAATATTATTTTTCAGTGTGCGTCAGCTAATAAAGTCGGTCCATTTTTTTGTGAAAAATATTTATTTCACTCTTTTGAGTGTAACATTAGTCATGAAAATCGTTGAACGTTCACTAATACCTGAGAAGATAGTACTTATTCTATTACCCATTCTTAGCTTCCTCTTGTTTTTATTCAGAGATCACAAAACAACGCAATGGAAATTCACATATTTCGGACATACCATTACTGTAATGCAAAAACGTTAACTCCTTTGAAAAAATGTTCAATTTAAACATTTCAATATATTGGTGGCATCTTTAACTATCAGATTTTCGATTTTCGCAAAAAAAGGAGGTATATAATCGAATTGTATACCTCCTCCTTTTTTGAAGTCAGTCAAAGTCAAAAGACCAGCTTAGATAATTAGTTGATGCACAGAAAAATAGAAAATAAAATTATGTCTAATAGGCATGGCTGGCTATTTTGAAGTGGTGCTGATATATGTAAAGGTAGGTACTATGCAAATGTCGAGAACATACAGCAAAAAGGAAAAATAGAGATGAATTGTATACCTCTTTCGAAATAAGACAAAGTCTGTCAATTGTAACAAAAATTATAACTTTATACGTACAGTGCATTCATAAAGTTTGGAAACGCTTCATTCTCTTCTAAAATATTAACATATAGAGAAGAAACTCTAACAGGTCGATTTTTGATTTTGATTTTCAACTTTTTTATGCAAACAGAATCATTTTATCCCCTTCACCTTCCAAATTATGACTTAATCATTGATTTTTTTTCAATGGCAAGGCCATAGTTTTATATCATAAACGGAGAACTGGTGATTTTCTGAGTTCAAAAATACCAAATATATACATGGGTATTCACATAAAAAAATATGAAATACAGGATGCTAGAATACTAATATTCAAATTCATTTATTCAGTCAACACTAGAAACATCTTTGAATAAGAAAATATCCCAAGAAAAACCTATGAAACCATTATTAAATAGTTAAATGTAAAGTTATATCACAATAAATGTTGAAATTGTGCCCCTTGAGTAACTTGACAGTATTCAATGCGAGCAACGAATTCCTGAATTACATTTGTCGACATTTCTGCTGTAATTTGTTGCATTATTTC
Organism: Crioceris asparagi; assembly: GCA_958507055.1. Classification (NCBI taxonomy): domain Eukaryota; kingdom Metazoa; phylum Arthropoda; class Insecta; order Coleoptera; family Chrysomelidae; genus Crioceris; species Crioceris asparagi. The sequence goes on from OY293829.1 coordinate 3,361,981, forward strand.
GTTCGTCTATACGAGTGGGCCGGCTCACGTAAACTTCAATTTTCAAATATCCCCAAAGAAAAAGTCAAGAGGGGTTAGGTCTGGTGATCTAGGAGACCAAAACAATTACTTTTTGTGGATATTGGGTATAGAGTTCCATCATCCAGTTGGGGTTTTCAGTTGTCCAATATCTACAATTTTATTTGTTCACTGAACCATTTGAGCAAAACATTGCTTCATCGGAGCATAGCACATTATATTCAAAGCCATTATTTTTGTTATACTTACATATTCTCCGAATCCTTTCACAAAACTCTATGCGTCTGTCAAAATCGTCTTCATTAAGTTCATAGGTCAATTTAATTATATAAGGATATAGTTTGGTTTTCTTTAATACTTTGTGAATAGCACCACGGCAAATCCTATTATTGTAGGGTAACGTAGTGATTGAAGAATGAGGATTTTCATCAACTTCCAATAAGATATTTAGTTGGTTATCTTCAGAAACGGCCGGTCTGTCACTCTTATGTTTATCCCTGACATGCCCTATTTCTTTAAATTTACGCTCTATTTTAGGGGATTTCTTTTTAGATATTTTTGACCGACTTCAAAAAAAGAGAAGGTATACAATTCGGCAAGATTGCTTTTTTTATTTATTTTTTATGGCTGTTCGCGCGTTTTGCATAGTAAACGTACTCCGATTTAGACGATTTTTGTTTCATTTGAAAGAGGAAAGTTGAGAAATGGTCCCATATTGAGATAAATCAAATCCAGAATCTCCTTCCCTCCAAAAGCAGCCCCCAAAGGGGGTGGAGGGGGCAATTTTTCTCCAAAATTGAAAATCCGAGATGACCGAATTAATTAAAACTCCATATCCGGAAATGTTTAAATTGGACATTTTTAAAAGTAATCATACGTTTCCGCGCTACAGTCTGAAATATGTGTTTCAGCTATGTGGAAGGCGCCAATTTTTGCGAAAATCGAACATTCGAGATTTGAAAATTAGAAAGGGGACCATATCCGTAAACGTTTAAATTGAACATTTTTTCAAAAGAGTTACGGTTTCCGAGTTTTTCAATGGTAAAGTCTGAAATATGTGATATGCGTAGGTGGAAGAGCAATTTTTTTCGAAAATTGAAAATATGACATGGCTATATTAAAGAAAAGATTATATGTAGCAACATTTAAATTGAGTTACGGTTTTCGAGTTACAGCAGTAAAGTCTGAAATATGTATATTTGCGCCGCGATGTTTTGAGATCTCTGATTAATAAATATTGAGTACAAGCTAAACCTACCTATAACTTTTTGGGTATTAGTGAACGTTCAGCAGTTTTCATGACTAATTTTACACTCAAAAATGTGAAACAAATATTTTTTACAAAAAATTGGACCGACTTTATCAGTTGTTGCACTGAAAAATACAAAATAATATTAATTCTATTGGTGCTGGTAATTTTGAAGTTATGCCGTTGTAGTTTGTTGTTGTAGGCACCCACTCCAAAAGAACCAGCACCAATAGAATTAATATTATTTTGTATTTTTCAGTGCAACGACTGATAAAGTCGGTCCAGTTTTTTGTAAAAAATATCATATATTCATTGAAAATATTGCATAATTCTTCCGTACTCTCTTACGATTACCATATCCAAATATCCTCAAATTTTCTAATTGTCTTTTTTTTTGATGACAGAATGTATTAAATTAAAAAATCATGAATCAATGTTTAACTTGAACATCTTATAATAATAATAATAACAGGCAGTTGTAACTAAGAACTTATTAATTGTTGCTAAAATGCAATTACTTATAACAGAAATTTTGAGGTAATTTCGCATTTAACTTTTTTTTAATTGTTTCATGGATTTTTGTTGGGATATTTTGTTATTCAAAGATGTTTTTAGTGTTGAATGAATACATGAATTTGAATGAGAACATTAATATCCTAGCACCCTGTATTTCATATATAGTGCTACCGTGTTTAGAAAAAAATACGCATTGCTTCTTTTTGGCTCACACAAAGACTAAATTCTATTCAAATGACTAATTTTATATTATATTATTGTCCTTCTACGGGTTTATGTAACGTCTTCTGAGAGATTACACAGTGAAGGTTATTTGACCGATTAAAATTCAGACCGGCTGTTATTATTGGTGAGTGTGAGTGTGTTGAAATTTTTCGCGATGATGATGATTTTGGTGTGTCTTGGTTGGCTTTTTGTCATTGCTTTATACAGGGTGATTTCAAATTGAGTTGAAAACATGAAATGGGTGATTCTTTACCTATACACTATTTGGTATCATAGATTTCGAGATAAAGGGTGTTCAAAATGCAGAGAAAACCTAAATCATATCATTGCCTAAGGCAAAATCTATAGATTATAATCATGGCATAACTTTGTTTTTCAACATGGTGGAAAATAATCTGGTACTAATGGCGCTATTCTGTAAAAACCGTTAATTTCTTAGGCCTGTTAATAGAATAACGGACCTTAAATCTAAATAGCTATCCTGTAATCTACATCCGACAATTTGTCTTCATTAAAATCCATAACGTTAATTGATTTTCTGTGAGCCAAATGGAGGCGTTAAATTTAGTCTTTAACATATTCAGGAACATTCTTAAGGCTTGCGTATTTGTTGGTCCGAAAATTTTCTAGGGGGACCTTTATGATTAGATTATAAATTGAGTTGTTTGATGAATAGGTATAATTGATCGTTTTATATGTGAAAAATTATCAAAATTATCCATTTATTCTGATTTGCTTGTAGATATTGCTAAAGTGTCCTACAAAATTGCTCAAAGCCAGCGCCACTCATGTATGGAATAAGTAATTTGAAAGACGAGATCTGAGAAATGGTCCCATATTCATAAAAACTCAAATCTGAAATCTTATTCCCTTCAAAAAAACACCGGCGAATGGGGTGAATAAGTAAGTGATTACTTCTTGTAAAAGTTGACCTCAACACTGCCTACTTATAGTCGCTTATTTCTTGGAAAAAATAAGTGAAACATTCAACATATTTTTATCATAATGTAGCTTGAGCTGAACTGACAAAATACCTACGTCGATTTAAGTAAGTAGGTACGTCAGAGGTGAGTGAGTTTAAAAAAGAATTGGAAACATTTAATTTTTACCCGACACTCCGCTTAGAGTCGAAGCCAAACCATTCACATATTTTATATTCTCCTCATGTTTTCAATAAATGGTCGAATTTCCACCACTGGGCAACCAAAGATTGTGTTTCTAATTTCTAATCTTTGCCTAAACAGCACAAGCAGCAATCAATTTCCGTGACAAATATTAGGCAACACTGTAAAAAATATCGTTGCCTCCTAGGTATCTGCTATCTACTATCAAACCTGATAAATTTAAAACCAACTTTATTAATATTTATTAGAAAGAGCTTAATACTGTTTGGGATCTCGGATCGTTGGGTTAGATGGTATCAAAACAAAGGCAAAATTAACCACAATAACACCAATACTTTATTTGTCATAACCGACAATTGTTTCGGCAACAAAGTTGGGGTGAACCTGTAATGTACATATTAAGTTCCGTTGACCGTGGAGCCATATCTGTTAAAATGATGTTGATGGTATTTTGCATAAGACTGAAATATTCAACGAATATTATGCATAGATTCATAGTACTAAATCCATATATAGAAGATAGGTAATTGTTCGTTATAGCGTTATTTGCTATTACAAGAGATTTTAGAACATTTCTTTTTTATTGCCTTTATGTTAGTGTGGATTCATGCAGCCCAAATTAACGTGTAACAAGTAGCAATTACAAATAGCAAGTAAAAGTTGAACTTCTTATTTTTCAATGGTAGTGTTCATGCAGCTAAGTAACGAATAAGAAGTAGAAGTTGGCCAACTTTTAACTTTCTTACTTTAATTTAATGAGGTGAACGCGGATTGGTCAGGCCGAAGATGCAAATAACTTCACTTTTTGAAATATTTGTGTATTTCTTTGGGTACCTTGAAAAATGATTCGGTTTCTTCCATTTTTATTGAAAATTTGGAATTCTAAACACTTGTTTTCAGTTATCCAGCGGGGACAGAGGTTATTTTGAAAAATGAATACCGTGGATGACAAACTTATGCGCATGCTTACTTTTTACTTCTTAATTCAATTTGAGTGCATGAATGCTACATTTTTATACTTGTTATTTGATACATTTTACTCCATAATTCTTACATGATGTTGCATGAATCCACACTAACAATTAGATACCGACAGTTGAGCCCTAACACCTTACGAACCTATTATTGACTTCCAGAAATACAAGAAAGAAGAATAATACAAGTTGCCCTTCCACAATCAGTTATCTGTACTATTTTTCATTCAAATAAATACAAATAACAGAACAGCTTCATAAAATTAGAACATAAACTTGTCAAATATTCACTAAAATATCACAGAACATTGTACATTTGCCTTTGAAGACATGGAACATTTGCCCCGCTTGCCCCTAAAGAAAACGTAAAAACGCGATCCCGCGTCGTCCACGAAATTCCACAGCCGCCGCCGAACAGCGATGAGAAGAAGAAGAAGAAAAGCAATCGAAATCCGCCAAATCAGCTGAGAGCGACGCCGCGAGGCTGGTTCTTCTTCCCAGCAAAGTAGCAACGGCAACATTGCACTGAACAGGTTGCCGCGCCGGCCGTGGAGTGGGAGTAACTGCCATCATCAACGAACGAAGGGCCAGAGACCACATTGCGATTCACATTCATACTCAATACCAACCGGCGACCGGCAAACCAGTCGCTCTCACACAGAGCTAGAGTCAACATCGTACACTGAGTCAATCTACAGAGAGCTCTCTCACACAGCTGATCAAGCATTACATGAGAGATCATATATAAAATACCCGGCTATTCAGTACGCGATACAAAATAAAATACCAAGTACGTAGTAACCTCTGTCAGTGACTTTATATATACATTAACGTAAGACGTGTCGCGAAAGTGTGATAAAATATAGAGAACATGGACTTGTTATGCTGTGAACTGTCGGCGGATAGAGAGACGAAGGCCTACGATGACCCCACTTTGCTACAAGATAGAGTACTCAAAAACCTGCTCAAGACTGAGGATAGGTACGTGGTACCTTATCCGGCCACATTCGAATTGCAAAGGGAGGTCACCTATGGCATGAGGAAGATAGTGGCTGAATGGATGTTAGAGGTAATAATGATGATGATGTTGTGATGATTAGTGATTGATAGGATTAGTGTTTTGGATTTGATGATGATGATAATAGGTTTAAGATTCAGAAACCAATTTCTCTCAGACTAGAACAATGTGATATACTAGAAAGAGGTTTTTACACTTAATCATTTCTTTCAAGGTGAGTCCTATATATTTCCTATATCCTAATTAAATCTAAACTATCTCATAGTAGTATTCGACCATTGCCATGAAAATGTTGACAACTATCCTGTCACTAAAAATAAAACTCTTGCCATATTTGTTCGTAACGTTTTTGATCAATCTATAGCTGAATTATCTTTAAATAGCCACTTTTCAAACTTATCGCTATCTGGGACCACCACATCCTTGATATGTAACATTATTTATTTAGACCTATTTTATATGCAACAGCTTTTTAAAGTTTTTAAAAATAAAATCCCAGAAATTCATAACTCCTGCCAATTTTATGACAAAAACGATATAATTTGTTCGAAATCCGCCTCACGTGTAGTTGAATGCAGGTGTCATTAATTTTCTCGAGATTTCGCCGACTTGATTTCTGCGGCTGCGACGATTGCCATAATCTGTGAGGTTAGGTGAGTTGGCAATCTGCTCAGCACCTACATTTTTTCTGAGTCTTCTCAATATATTCTCTGCACAACTACTGTTCATTCCTCTGATATAAGTATTTAGGTGGATCTGAAATATTTGATGAATCCACACATGGTTACTTTGGAAACATTGAATAGTATCGCCACGTGGTCATCGAACATAAAATTCATGGATAAGTCCAGCTCAACCCATAACAGTATCTAGCCCCTGAACTGTGGAATATGTACCTAATCCTATAATTACCGGGTTTTCCTATAATCCAGAATGAATTTATGACTGAGTAGGTAGATACCTACTGTGACGTAATGTAGCAGATTCAGAATTACGTATATTTGATAACTTGCAATTCGAGACAATCTAAATGATTTCATCTTCAATCCATCAATAGATGTATAGGAAGATAGCGTTGACCTTTCTGTATCGTTGCAACCATTTTTGAAAACGTGGCGTCATGATGTATGGTCACCATCTTCGAAAGAGCCTTCTCTCGCAGTCCTCACATGGCAAACATTAAAGCAATCATCTTACATAATGCTCGTTTTTGGCAAAAAATTTACAACAGTTTTCAGCTCTTTAATTTCTAATTTTAAATACACAAATTCCTTTTTGTACTTCCCATACGTACACCACTGCTGTCAGCTGTTTGGAGGTCGAAGACCTTAATTGAATATTTAAATGCTCGACAGCTCTACGTATATGGGGGGATCCATTGGGTTTTAAATTTGTAAAAGCCATCACACACATACGTGGTGTCGTCAGTAGTTGTTTAGTTTCTAAATTTAAACACAATATCAATAGGTATATTGTATATATATATATATATATATATAACATTAACAATATCCAGGTAGTTATTACACATATATTCTCGCCTAATTTCATTGACACCATGTGTGATGTAATGATAATTTATGTATCATGACCTCGTTTCTTTTTAATGTTTTCTTTTTGGTGAAATTTTCCAGTCAAGAAAATTACATTTACAAATCGAAAACATTCGATAAAATATTATTGCCTAAGCTTGAACTCCTCTAGAGAAAATAACCTCTTTTTTTACAATATGGAAGCTCTTTTATAACTGTCATTGTCAAAATGTTAATTTTGACATTGACAATAGGTATTATTGGCGGGCTATATACGTTAGCTCATCCATATTGAAAATGTGCTGGCTCATTTATCTAGATGGCTCTGCTGTTAGTTCTTTAATATAATATTACACTACGTATATAGTTTATATAAATACTTATAATAGGACTTTTAAAAAAAATACAAGACAGGCATAAGATTAGCACTTTAAAGTGCGTACTGTTACCGTTAAAAACCTAATCAGTTTTGATAACATCTTGTGTTTGTATTTTATCTACTAAGGAGTTTACCTTTATGATTAGCAACCTATTCCAAAGATTATGAAACATATTTAGCGTGAGATATTTAAAATTTAAATACTCTTTTATTTTCTTTCTTCAACTTGAATTTTCATACATATATGTAGGGCAACGGATAGTTTGTTTATACTTGTAGATCATAAACAATGCTGAAATGAAAATGGTTTTAAATTTAAATCTGATTCGACACTCCTACGCAAATGCAATTTTATAAATGTAGACATTTTTTTGTATTTTTAGTATACATTATATTGTATTCTAAATTTAAGTCAAAGTTTTCGCACATTTTAGTATTTTGGCCGATGACAGAATAAAGCGATCGTTATCCATCTAGTGGAAATTGAAGCAATTTGTTTCTCAAATTTACCTTATACTGATCAACTTTGACCTAGAATATGAAAATAGAAATAAATGGTTCAGTTCAGATCGGATGACACGTCTCTATCAAGTAGGTGTGTCTTCTCCGCCTCACATTTTGTCTAGCCAGCGCGAACTTTAGCTAGTATCATAGTACAGTTGGCAACAACGAATACTTTTAGGAGAGAACGTCTATGTGTCATCAGCTAATAATCTGGCCGTCGCCGGTACGTTGGCCCGACCTTGGTCGTCGAAGCGACGATTGGACTTGGTGTATTACGGGAAAAGGCTCCTTTCTTCTTTTTTTTTTTTTTTGATGTAAATGCTAATTTAGGTCCGACATTTTGGCGTTTACGCGCTGCTAGGTAGGTGTCACAGACGAATAGACACACGAACAGCAGTTCACAACACCACCGCAATATAATAATGATCATCGCGGCTATTTAATTTTTAAAGTGCCTCAACTGTGTTGCTTCGCTTCACGTTTTTTTTTTTTATTATAGATTTCCGAAAGAGTTCAAGGACATTTGAGACGGTAGTCGGTATAATATTCACGATCGTCGCAGTATTGCTGTATTTTTTTATATTTTAACTACCTACGACTGGCTAGTAAAATTTTGTCGGCGTTTTACGAGAATAAACTTGTGAAAAATCAGCGGTTCTCAATACTATATATTATGCGAGCAGAAGTACTTATGGGAAATAGATTTCTTAATAAATTAATGTAAATATAATTTCCTCGCGCATTCTTGGCACGTTGCTATTCATATTATAAATATGTGTATTAAAACTCTATAGAAATTACATTAAGCTGGGAAATTCATTGATTTATACTTCAAAGTCATAGATATATTTTACAATATTCATAAATCTTGATAGAATCCATGTTGACTAGACAAGGTCAGCAGCCGCAAAAAATAGACCTGATATTTCACACACAAAATTCTTCAGCTACAAAATTGGTTAATCATCATTCTAAGGCCAAGTTCATATTGAATTCGAACGTTCCGTCTACAGATGTGAGCATTTTTAATTAATTGTAGGAAACTATCGTTTTCTTTTGTTCTGTGTTGGTATTTTTCCATATTTTGATCTACGTGGTCATCTAATTCTGTATTTTGTCAAAACTGGTTTGCGTAGATATATGTACCTATAGCGAAGGTATATTTCCTAATCTAGCATTAAAATCTCCAGAATATCCAGATTTCAATATTTTCTGTTTCTGTATTTATCAAAAACAATAATTGATATCGAATTTATGTTCACAATGCATAAAAATATTGGACGTTGTAATTCGAGTTAATTCGAAGTTTTTTTGTGATTTCGGAAATTGACCTTTGAGTATAAGCCGAAGGGCGATTATTTGTGTAAATACAAAAACATTAAAAAGTACCGCAATGAGATACCTACCTAGTTTATAAGACTGGTTACATAAAGATAAAGCTATTGCCAGTTTGACCTCCCTCTATTTCAAGATGGCCGTAATTTCAGTTCACTCAGGTACTTAACTCAGTTTTCTCAACTTTCAGCAACGGTTTCTTGTACACCTTCGAAGCGATACACATGGCTAGTGTCATTTTCAATAGTTCACTGTGTATACATTGTTTTTAGATGACGTCACAAGTTGGAGATTTTTGACAGCTTACGCTATAATCAGACGTTATCGGCTTTTTTTGGGTGCAAACTACGGTTTTATCAAATTCTGAATGCCTACTTACTTATTTGTAATTATAGGTATATAGCCACGATAGATGTTGTTGAAGATCTGTAAGAAAACCTCTGGTTTAGCGGAGCAAGTGAAACTCTTTATTTCGATTCAAAAGATCACAATTTCTCAGTAGGTATTATTGAAATAATATTTTGAGATTTCAATGTTCGCAATAATTAACAGAATTTTTAACCTTGTTACATTTTGTCCCATTAAAATTATTTCCATAAGCACCTTCTTCATGTGTGTATATCATTTTTCATTCTTGCGTCAAAACTCCCCAGTGAATTTCAATATCTTGCCTATTGTTGCGTAATTCTAGACCGAATAGAAAACAAAATTCTTGTGGACAATCACATTTTGCATACATTTATAGTTGTTATAAAACTCGCATATCTTGATATATTCAACATAATATATATATATATATATATATATATATATATATATATATATATATATATATATATATATATATAAAATGTTATCAGATCTATTAATCTGAGACAAGGAAAACGTCATAATTTCTGTGAATGACACGTCCAATGGAACACGATCGAAGGAGGGTTCTTCCCACGCTTTTTTCTTTGTATCTACATCGCGGTGTCAACAACAGATACAGTCAACGGTTGCTCCAGACGTCCGAGATTTCAAATATCATATAAACCATATTTTGTATATATACATAATATGTATAGCATACAGTGTGAACGTTTAGAATGGAAACCTAGCAATGAAAATATGATCTGCTTATATAATTTACGCAAAAACGTTCGCCAATTTTCGAATTTGATGGCACTCATCTTTCAATAATGATGACACTACCATGAATTAGAAACATGCATTTGTTTCATTAAATCTAAGTTGAAAAAAAAAACTATTCTACAAATGCCAATAGGCATTTTCGAGAAAAAATACTTTAAAATTTGAAAAAAAAAAAAGAAACAGAAACTACTAGTTTTTCTTCCTTCTCGACGTTCACCCTGTATGAACAAACGTTTGTGAGACATTTTGCTGAACAATACTGAAGATACGGCGAAGTATTTCTTTCTTTTTTTTTCTATATTGTATTTTATATAATATATGTATATTCTTCGTAACCTTGGAAAGTCTTGGCGTGTTACATAAATCCATTCGAGAAATAGCTATGGGCAAAACGGCTAAATGGCCACACGGAAAGTAATAAATACTCATATAGATATATATATATATATATATATATATATATATATATATATATATATATATATATATATATATATATATATATATATATATAATATGTGAGATCTCAGCATCAACAAAATTAATGCAAACGCTATTAGACTTATATATTATGTCTGCGCTATATTTATTTTGCTGCTTTTGTTTAGCCGCCAACGGTCATTTGATTATACCACATTCATTATTCGAATTAATTATGTTCCTCTTTTTGACATAGAACATCAATTTAGTAGTCACATCAACAGGTTCGTTATTGACTAGACTAACATATCCTCCGATTTGTGTCTACCAAACTAATTGTAAGAGCAATGATTGGACCAATAATTACTTTACGAATTGTTTTAAGTATCTCCACATATCACAGTAATTTGATCCCCTCACCAAAAACAGAAGTATTCACACCAAATCTTTGGAAAACAAAGAATAATAAATAATATCTACTTCTAAAGGACAAAAGCTTCTCTTTAAACCAAAACATTTCACGTCAAGATTATGCTTTTTTTGTTTGATTTGAGGGTTCCTAAACGAAACTAGATACAAAGAATTGTACTTTTTTGTGAAGACGATTCGTTAAATTAAATAAATGAATCAATATCAATATTTAACCTTTTAAAATGGATGGAAAAATTCATTTCGCAATTTTATTTTTTACTTGTCATTTAATTTTTCATGGTTAAAATAAAGATTCTATTCAAGGTCCACTTCAGCAACGGGATCAAATAAGCTTTTCAGAATTTTCACATTTTTTTTAATGATAATATATATATATAAATGATGATAATTTTTTTTAACGGTGTTCTTTCTTTTGCATTTTCAGGTGTGTGAAGAACAAAAGTGCCAAGACGAAGTGTTCTCCTTAGCCATGAACTACATGGACAGATTTTTAATGTGTTGTTCAATAATGAAAAATCAGCTGCAATTATTAGGTACGGCCTGTATGCTCTTGGCATCGAAGCTGAGGGAATCTAGGCCATTGGCGGGAGAGACTTTAATCTACTATACCGATCACAGTATCACAAAACAACAACTTTGGGTAAGTCGATGTTCCATGATATTTTTTTTCAACATACCTACGATACTTTTTTTGCATGAAATTTCTCAGTCAAAATTATTTAAACAATTGCACATCACTATTCAATAATAATAATTGTTTCTAATGTAAATTGATTGTGTGGATAGAACAGAAAGTGTATAGGCTGCGGCAGAATTTTTATGAATAGCTCGATTGATCGGCTTGTAAAAAGGGGCAAAAGTAGGCCGTTGCTTTTTTCTTTCTTTATTTTTCTCAGCAGAGACGGCGACTGACGTTTGTCAGTGTTTCTGAATGAACACAACACTCATAATAATATTATCGAAATTGTCACAGGAAGTTTGTCGGTTGATTATATACATCGAGAAAGTTATCTCGCTTTTCTCGGCGAGACTTATTTACATTATTTATTTATTATAGATGGTATAAGCTATAAGAAGACCTTCCGCTTTGCTTTTGAGAAGGCTCAAATTCCTGGGAACGCCGGCAAATAATATAAAAATACTTTATCTGATCGAAATAATATACCTACTATACATACTGAGTGCTCTAGTCAACATAAATTATATTTATTAAAGAGTAGTAAGTATAGGGATCTTTCCCATTTCGGCTTTTGTCAAAAATGAATGACGTTATTATGCAATTCGAGAAGTATCTGAGGCAATAAAATTTAATGCCCATTTCGTGTCAAAATCACTGGCTCAAATGTTTTTGCTATATTAGCCAATGTAAGTAACCCTATTGTCAGCTGAACAGTACGGCGCCTTGCAGAAATTGCGTCAAAGATTTGAAGAAATTTATAGTTTTAATAATTTTAGTGACATTTCATACCTTAGCTTAGTATTATGGAATGTATTTTCATGTTTCTCGCGTCTTAAATCAATTTTTTTAAATAATTTCAATCGACTCTTTGAAATGACATTTCAAAAAAGTCATTATTGAAACAATTAAGTATTAGTTCATTACGTCAACTACCGGAAGAACAAGCTGAATCTATTAATTTTTAAGCGATTTCTAAAATATTTCGAACATAAATCTGAAATACCAAATCATAGATTATCCGCTTTAATTACGATTGTCAGACGATCAAGTGAGAAGAATTCAAATGCACCAATAAAAAAATACTTAAGTGACAGAATATTTTGACAAGTGATGTTTCAGTATTATACAATTTCAGATGGTTTGAGTAAAGACACGCGAAGATTACCAACAACGTTGAATGCCATATAAATGTCAGATCAAGATTCATTATGAATGAAATGAGCTTGTGTAATTATATAATTATAAACAAATCTCAAAAGATCCCTATAATAACATTTTTATACAGCTGATTTTTGCATGACCTTTGAACAATCCGGTTAATTATCATCTCTTTCAACGAAATTATGTCACACAATATACAACATTTAATATTTTGCTAAGTAGCAGAATAAAATTATTTTATTTATACAAATACTTAAATCAGGTATCATATAGGTGGGTTGTCATTGTTATAAACAACCGTAGAGACTTGCCTTACGTGGATAAATAAATTTAATAAAATTTTTGTCCCGCTATTTCAGTTGCGGAATTTAGAGCAAAAACATACATAAGGACATATTATAGCCACGGATAGCGATTTTATATTATGTAGATATTTAAATCATTCAAAGGGCATAGGAATTAGGAACTTATAGATATTGAGAGGCAATAGATTTGAAGGACGACTTTACTTTATGAATCAACTGCTGCACAACTCTGTAGAACTGTTCTATTTAGTTTAGGTAACTGATAACATAATAAGAAAGTAGCCAAAATCAGCTAGACAAAATGTATATTTGTACAGTGCGTTCATAAAGTATGGAAACGCTTCAATAACTTCTGAAATATTAACATATAGAAAAATAGCTCTGACAGGTCAATTTTTGATTTTGATTTTCAATTATTTTATGCAAAGAGTATCATTTTATCATCGTTGATTTTTTTTAATGGGAAGGCGATAATCTTATATTATTAGCGAAAAAATTTAAATTTTCTGAGTTCAAAAATACCAAACACATGGGTATTTAATTAACGATGACGTCATAATTTGGAAGGTGGAGGGGATAAAATGATGATGTTTGCATAAAAAAAGTAGAAAATCAAAATCAAAAATCGACCTGTCAGGGCTTTTTCTCTATATGTTAATATTTTATAAGATGTTGAAGCGTTTCCATACTTTATGAATGCACTGTTTTATTATTTTAATAATTTTGAACCTAATATGGATTTTTGTGTACACCAAATGCCGGTTTATGAATATGAGACATTTTCAAAGTCAATGTTTTTGAAAGAACTATGAAAAAAAAACCCAAAACCAATATTTAATTCAAATTATCATATCGTATATGGGTTACTTTGTATATGTGCATATTCAGAATAATAAAATGATAAATGACTAAAAATCATTTATATCGAGATTAAAATGCCAAAAACAACTGCTGGCGCCTGGCGCTTCTATCTATGATTAAATTTTGAACATTCTTGCTTATCAGTTTTGCTAAAAATAACACTAAATCTTTATACTAGTTCTTTCAAATAATATTAGTTATATAAAAAGTTCGATAAGCAGCTCTATGAATTTGACTGTAAGCAATACATCGATTAAGCAAATCTAAGGGTTTAATTGAGGATGTTAATACGACCAAACGATGTCGCCTAGCAACCAGTAAACCCTTATTTACGAATATACAACGAAAATATTTGCCAATCAGTTCTGTCTTCATGTAGTGAAGCTTTTTTTAAAATTATGGCGGATGCGCGTAACCATGCTAAAATAATAGAGATACTGTTTGACGTTGTTTGATACATGAATTTTAAATTAAAACAAAAGTCCTTTAAACTTCAAGGAGATTGTTGTTTATAGAAGCGGTGTTTTTGCTTTGTATACAAGGTAACTTTCCTTTAATTTGTATTTTCTATCAGCAATCTCTGACTGAGATAATTTAATATACCTATTGAACTCATCTATCTATCACTCATATATTATAATAATATGGCGACATTTTATGGCATATCAAAAAAGAAATATAATCCCCTGCCTGTGCGATAGGAAAATAAAAAAAAACATTACAATAAAATCAACGTGCAGCCCAGACAAGTGAAACTGAATTGACCATGTAAATAAGAATTCCTTACCTTAAAGTAGGTAAGCACAAAACGTGCGAGGAGGCCTGATTTGGGTAAAAATATAAATCATGGTGAATTGACACGCTTCGAAGGAATATACTCTTGCCGATAAAAGATAATTAAAGTCTAAAGTAATATATATTTGGAAATGAAGAAGATTTTGATGTTGTAAAAATAAAAGTGTTTTGTCTTCTCGAGTAAATCAGCTTCGATCGAACTCGAATGGTGTATGTATTTACTTTCTTATTGACCGACTTCCCAAAAGGAGGAGGTATACAATTCGACTGTGTGCTTTTTTTTTGGTTTGTGCGCGCCTTTCATATAGTAAACGTACTCCGATTTTGATGATTTTTGATTCATTTGAAAGAGGAGGCTTGAGAAATGGTCCCATTTTCATAAAAACGGGAATCCGACATCTCGTTCCCTCCGAAAACCGCCCCCGAAGGGGGTGGAGGGGGCAAATTTTGTCGAAAATTGAAAATCTGCGTTGATATAATTACAGATAGGACAATATCCGGAAACGTTTAAATGGAACATTTTTTCAAAGGAGTAACGGTTTTCGACATAGAGACATTTTAAACTCTCAAATATACCTATTTTCGCTATGTGGAGAGGCCGATTTCTGTCGAAAATTGAAAATCTGTTTGCAGTACATGAAAGACATAATTATTTGTAGCAACATTTATACTGAACATTTTCCCCTTACGGTTTTCGAGTAAAATCGGTGTTAAAATGGTAACAACTAAAATATTTAAGCGTATTTCCGCAGCGATGTACTGAGATCTCAATAATAACAACTACAAGCAAGGAATATACGTGGGTAATAGAATAAGTACTATCTTCATTGGTATTAGTGAACGTTCAACGATTTTCGTGACTAATGTTACACTCAAAAGTGTGAAATAAATATTTTTTACAAAAAATTGGACCGACTTTATTAGTTGGTGCACTGAAAAGTATAAAATAATATTAATTCTATTGGGGCTGGTACTTGTGAAGTTGGTGCCAAAAGTTACCAATCTACCTGCAACTGCACAACTTCAAAAGTAACAGCACCAATAGAATTAATATTATTTTATACTTTTCAGTGCACCAACTAATTTGTATTCAGCTAGACTTTAAATTTGATGCACAAATACCCTGTATCTAATTCTATAGTCATTTGAATGTCGCAATTTAAATTTATCATAATTCAAAGCAACTGTATTTTTGATAAGTGAATTATATATTAATCAACATGGCGCCCGTATGGTAAATAACGTAGAATATTTTTTTTGTCACATAGAGCTCATCTAAGCCGTCTTGATATATATGTATATTTGTACGTACGTCTGCTGTTCTTTTCTCTTTGATTACATCATGTTTATATATTTTTTCTTATCGTTTTATTAAATGATAAGAACCTCAGACAACCTCAACATATGATTTTTTTTAAATGATCACGCAGTCAATTTGAATAGATTGAAAAAAAATGCATGTACATTTTAAGATTTTTTTGATATGACATATGTTTTTTTTCTATTATAATCGTTAAGTATTATAAACGGTTGTTTATTATTATTTATTTATTTGTGTTTTACGTAAATAAGATATAATATATTCTAAGTAGTAGGTCGATGGATAAGGTTGAGTGAGATATGTCCACAAAGAAAATATAGGAATAAATATTTTTTACAAAAAATTGAACCGACTTTATTAGTTGGTGCAAATAAGATTAATTCTATTGGTGCTGGTACTTTTGGAGTTGGTGCCTAGAACAACAAACTACACAACGGCACCACAAATTATTTTGTATTTTTCGGTGCACCAACTAATAGATTTGGTAAAAAAAATTGTAAAAAATATTTATTTCACACTTTTAAGTGTAACATTAGTCATGAAAATTGTTGAACGTTCACTAATACCAAAGAAGATAGTACTTATCCTATTAACCATGTACAGGCTTAGCTTGTACTTGTTATTTATTATTCAGAGGTCTCAGAACATCGCGGCGCAGATATAGGTATATATTTCAGACTTTACTGCGGTAACTCGAAAAACGTATCATAACTGTTTTGAAAAAATGTTTAATTTAAATGTTGCTACTTATATATAATCTTTTCTTTAATTTGGCCGTCTTATGTTTTTAATTTTCGAAAAAAATTGCCCCTTCCACATAGCGGAAATACACATATCACAAATTTTTTGACTTTACTATTGCTGCAACTCGAAAACCGTAACACTTTTGAACAAATTTTCAATTTAAACGTTTCCGGGTATGGTCTCATCTTTAATTCTGTCGTCTCAGATTTTAGATTTTCAAGAAAAATTGTCCCCTCCACTCCACTTTGAATTTGAGTTTTTCTAAATATGGGACTATCTCTCAACTCTCAAAACTCAAAACAAACAGAAATGCATAAAAAAATATAAAAAGCAATCGTACAACCATATTGAATACCTCCTCCTTTTTTTTGAAGTCAGTCAAAAACATACAAAAATCGAATATCTGTCAGTTTTTTACTTTCCTAGATATTTTTTTGCCTTTGACACAAATTGGGCATACTGCTCGCACTAATGGCACTAATTTCTAGGCAATAGACGGAGTTTTGCTCAAGAATGTCAAGCTAAAACGACTCTTAACAAATTTGATGAAACACAAATTAACTGTTAACTTGTCAATTGAAGGCGTTTTGCGTGTATTAACTAACATTCCATCCCATGCGTATCTCCACCAAACAATTTTAATAAAATTACAAGGGATCAAAAGGCTTTTTTTTGAAAATTGCGAAATAACTTGATGCAAAAGTAACACCAATCGCACTAAGAAGAGTGTCACAAGATACAATGAAACTATATAAAACTCATCTCGTATTATAAATTCATAAATTTAAAGATAGGTCCTAGTTACCTACTATTGAAGCAAGTTGGCAACATTGCACCTGTTTCATGATTATAATAGAATAACCTGTGGAAGCGCATTCCTTCTTATCCCATCATAATAATATCAACAGGTAGTTTTGAACCTGTATGTGTTATACTGAGTGTATACTGACTGAGTGACTTGCTCCTTCCGAGAATGCCGACTCAGCAGCGCCTTTTTGACTCCAATCTGAAAAGGATCTCCTCACAATGTGAAAATTCATAGGATCGAACCCACCATTCATTTTACACACACACATGGGTGGGTATCCGCTTACCAAACTAGAAACGATTACAACAAAAGCGCCATCAAAGCTTATATATATATATATATATATATATATATATATATATATATATATATATATATAAATCCTTCTGTTGTTAAAGATGGCGCCGGTCGCTTTGAACTAAACACGTCACCTTTTTGTGTCTGCTCGGGCAGGATGATAAAATGTTAATTTGTTTTGTCGCCTTCAGGCCCAAGTGAAAGGCCGAAGAATTCACACTGGGTCTAATCTAGCGGAACAGCGGAACACCATTCTGTAGGTACCTAGTTGTTGTATTTTATTACATGGTACTTGTGAGCAACAACAATTCAGTTTAGAATGAATATTGTTTTCAATTTTACAGCACCCAAGAAAGTGCAAGATTGTGATAAGTATATAAAATTTGTAAAGGATACACACATTTCATTGAAATGTATGAGCTACTTTTTCAGAGGATTTCAACATAATGCAATAAAAAATTATTGTGGGTGACAATACATAGTTTATTACACAATGTGTATATAAAGGTTCAAAGGCAGATGGAACACATAAACTGGGTCACAATTTATTCGATTATTCATCGTTGAAATGCGATATGTATATCTATCTATATAGTGCGCAAATAACATCAACAAAAAAAGAAATATTCAAAACAGTGTGATTCGGACCGAGAAATCTCCATATTGCATAAATATATGTTACATATATATATATGTGTGTATATATGTATTTTGATTCGAGAGCATAAACTAATTTAGATTAGTGTATTTACTGTCGCAAACCAATTAACACATAAACTTCAACATTTAGCTAATTTTACCCATAGAGGTCTTCAGATAAATGTGAGGTCAATGTGTTTATTCCATTAACGTCAATTTTTTGTAAAAATTATTCCTTCAACACTTTTAATTATATTAGTCACGAAAATCGTTCAATGTTCTCTAATACCAAAGAAGATAGTACTTATCCTGTTACCCACGTATATTCCTTGCTTTTACTTGTTATTTTTTATATATCTCGAAACATTGCGGCGGAAATACGCATAAGTATGTTAGATTTTACCATTTTACCACCGCTGTAACTTGAAAATCGTTACTCTAAGGAAAAAATGTACATTTTAAATGTTGTCTTTCATGTGGTATGCTCAGATTTTAAATTTTACACATATTTGAGATTTTAACATCGCTGTAACTCGAAAACCGTTACACTTTTGAAAAAATGTTCAATTTAAACGTTTCCAGATATTGTCCTATCTTTAATTCAGTTTTTCGAGAAAAATTGCCCAGTGTTTTTTGACGGAAATGAGATTTCGAATTTGATACGAGACCATTTCTCAAGTCTTGTCTTTCAAATGAATCAAAAATCATCAAAATCGGAGTATGTTTACTATATATGTATATAACGCGCGCACGAACCAAAAAAAGCAGTCGAATTGTATACATCCTCAGTTTGGGTTCGTCGGTCAAAAATCTATGCCCTTTACCAAAAACCGATGGCTTTTATACGGACGGGTCTATGTATCCAAGCATTTTTTACACAGCATCTTGGCGGTATTCATTCGGACTCTTGAAACAATACAAAAAACGAATCCTGAAAACAAAGCCATTGTTATTCCTGAAACCGCATTCCTTTCCCATTTATATCACGCATGTGCAAAGTCTATGTTGCATATATAAAATGACAAAACAAAAAGTTTATATGTAGGTACCTCTATATTTATAGAAGCATTTTATTGTAGAATTTACAGTGTCACGCCTTTGCTGAAGTTTTAAAATTATTTAGACATCGATGACGTAATCATTAAAGGTAAGTACAGTGATACGCAGTGAATAACAGATGCATTACCGTCGATTTTTAGATGAGAAACATATAATATATACCTACTAGCAAAAGGCCCGATCATCTAATCGTCAGATAATCTTATCACCATAGAAAAAAAAACAATTCATTAATAAGCATTGTCTCCCTTAATTATGGCATCTTCTCTCTTCTCCTTCATCGACGCCTATGATTCGTAATGCGTACGGATGGACACCTCGGTCCCATAACAAATACCTGATTGCGAAACGCACATTATCAGGAATTCATAAAGGAATATTTTATATTGTATAAATCCACAATAATAATATGTTTCAATTTTAGCAAACAATTCATGAAATTATGTCCATTCAAGCAAACGCTCACGTTAATTCAGTTAGCATAAAGAGTATAATCAAAGAACCTGGGACATATAAGTAATTTTTGTATTCATAGACATGTAACTCATTATAGAACTGGATCTTCTGTTCTATCTAACCATTATAGAAGCAATTGGACGAATAGAGAAAATATATCTTGAATTTATTGCACATTTCTTTAAACAAAACGTACAATCTAAATAGGTACTTTACATATCTGGCTGTTGGCATCACTTTATCAATTTCTATGGTTTATTATCTTTATAAAGCAGAATCATTAATCGAGCTTGAAACTTTTATTATGAGCAACGTTTTATCGCTGTCGTTTCGTTCGTAAAGGCACGAAGGTGAATTTTATTTAAATACCAAAGTATATAAATATATATTATAGGGTTGAAGGTCGAGTAATCTCCTCCTTTAGAGTCTCTGTTGTATATATAGTATGGAATCCGGCTCCTCGTTGGTTGATATACCCGCGCTTCTCCGTATAGTACCCGTTCTGCTTGTTCTTGAAGGATTTCATTATCATCATCAGAGAAAGAAAGAGAGAGAGAGAAAAAGAGCTCAGGATGAGCGTATCTACAACAAATCAAATTGGCCTCGCGCACGTAACATGCCGTCAAAGGCAAGAAATTGCGTGATAATATGAGAGTAAAAGACAGACAGACAGCCTGATTGCTAAAATGCAAATTATGTAACCATCATCTTTAACTGCGAAACGATCATCGTATTAACATATACTAAGTAATATGGGTTGTTGTTTTTTTTTTGTTGATGTTCTGTGTGTGCAATGTTGTTTGTTCTGTGTCAATCATAGAACAACGAGAATAAACTCACAACAAGAGAGGTCGCTAGCAGACTAAACGCAGCTAAAATGAACAAGACGGGTGTTCGAGCAGTAGTTTGGACCAGTTTCCAACTGTGTTCCGTGATTGTGGAGCATGCGCATATTAATTTCCGTCTTCTTAAAATTAAAATGCGCATGCCTCTGACGGTTTGAGTTTGGTTTGAAATCTTGCTCGAACACCCTTAATAACAAGGTAGTGCTAATAAATAATAACCATTGTTAAGGTTGTGGGCTAGACTAAGGTTTTAACCTAAAAAGAATTAATTATATTACACTGGGAATTGGTTGTGATCGAAAATGGAGCTTGTCTATGTTTATATCGACTAAAATGGAAATGAGAAAGATAGGCGTAAAAACAAGATTGTATGCTGGGTAATTGATTCCCTGTTTTTTTTTGTTCTACTAATTACAAGAGGTGAAGATTCTTCACTGAAGTAAATAATTGCTGTTAAAGCTAAATACCAACCAGATCATCGTTAAGTTGTGGTGGTGTCAGTTAATTAACGGTTGCATCTCTAATACCTAAATAGATACAATTATCTTTTATGTGCTGTCGATCTGCTCACATATATAAGTGTAATAAACTAATAGGAGTTATATTCTCTACAACTGGTTAACCGCACTTCTTTAAATTCTATTTTTTTTCTTTTAACAGTAACACAGAATTGCTTTTAACGTTCTTAATACCATATAAATAATTAAAATTATGATGATTCTTAATGAACATTAGCGCAAAACGTTGGAAGAGTCCCTATAAAAAAAGTAACTATCAGGACTTATCTTGTTTCTTCGGAAACAAGCTCAAACATTGTCGATCTTTCTCGATGATTTTTTTATCATCGTAAAGTGTTGTTGTTTTTGTTACCTCTACTTCATGGTTGTGTATATTTTTGTTTCAGAGTTGGGAACTTCTAGTCTTAAGCAAGTTAAAATGGGACGTGGCCGCCGTGACGCCGCACGACTTCCTCAAACACCTCCTCAACAGGCTGCCCATCGAAGAACATTGGAACATCAGCTACGAAATGGTCCTTAGTCATGCCAAAACCCTCATCACCCTTTGCGCCAGAGGTAAGTGATGATGAGACAGCCATCATAACCTGCTGTATATATATATATATATATATTTAAAAGTACAAGCGGTTTATTTCATTATTGTTGTCTTTGTCCATATATTATTTTGCTTCGAAAGAGATCCTCTAGCTGCCTTTGTCTGGCCTTCGTACGTGGTCTGAATATTATTATTATTCAACATTCAGAATTTGTGATCCCCTGTGGCACACCACAAAGAATGCCGAATATCTCAGGACCGGTTTCGACAAGATTTATCCTTGATTTCTAGATGCTGTGTTTATCTATTTCCAAGAAATCAACGTAACTTTTCTTATAATACCTTCAAATGCTTAGCAGTTGTATTTTTAGTATCTTATCACATTAATACCTACCTGAGACAATAAGAAAATACATTTTGTCACAAAATTAAACCTTCTCACTTATTTCTAATAGTCGACAGAGGTAAAAAAATAGTTTAAACATTCTGTTATATTCATACAACTGACACATCGACATTCTTCTTCGTTATTTTGATGTTTTGTGTCGTTGAGAAAGTTCGTCTAGAAACAGTTTGCTTGATTTTGTTAGTTTTCTTGAACGACACATTCAGTCAGTCCAGAGTCCAGACCTGCTGTCGATTCATTCGTTCAACAAGAACTGCTGGTATATTAGCGCTTGCAAATAATATATAAAATAATAATGAGTGTGTTCGTCAGCCAGCAACCCAAAGCGCGGCCTCCAAATAAAAAAACCACAGACCCCGGCCCCGAATACAAAACTCTCAATTTCGTCGGCGAGTCTTTTTCCCACAATCCGATCGCCATCGCCGACCTCTCTTCTCTCTCTAGGCCACTGACGTGTAAATGTTTTGGCTGCTTTGTCTCGCAAAATAGCAGCATATAATGTAGTATATTAATAGTTTGATTTCAGACATTCAGGCAACCACTACAAAGACGAGCTTCCAAATAAGTCATGAATTCAATTGTTTCATTTCTCAACTGTCTTTATCATGCCACTTGACACTTTTATGTCATATGTCATTATTTTTCAATTGTCATAGAAATATAATTTACTGTTCCATGATTATGTTGATGAATTTTCGTACACATTATCAAATATTGCTGTTATTATAACACCAGACCAGCGTATGACGTGACCTAAAGTATATTATTTCCTCACCTTCATCACGAGGGTCAACCTTCCATCTAGAATCGCTCACTCCTGTGTCGAAGGCCATCATAAAACGCTGAATTGTCCGCGCCCTCTCACTCTTTTTAGTCTTCTTCTTCTTCTTGTATGTTGTTCCCTCTGCTCATATACGGCGGTGCGGGTGGTCAGCCAGCGCATTCCCGGCGATGGCGACCAGTGCGAAAAAATCCCTTTCTGTCTGAAAGTATGCCTTCGAGCACGTACGTTATTGTTTCTTAATATAATTGACGTGTTGGGTTGTTGACTGGTCGAATCCGATTTTCCATTAACTGAAACTCTTGAAACACAAAACCGCCTCTCATCGGTGGTCCGAACGTGCGGGTGGCGAGCAAAATACATCCAAAAAAAAAAACAGATTGAAAAGACTACCACCTAGACTGAGTGCCACGCTATAGGATACGAGTTTATAGGGAAGGTATTCGATTTTTGGATTGTGAGACCTCAAACATTACTTATCATTGAATAAAGACGGAAATTCAATATGACTTGTAATATCTTCGATGCTAAGATATTTGTGTCGATCATGATTCATGTATGCGTCCAGATTTATACCTGAATGATTGTTGCTGCCTATTTATAATTCTGACCAAAACAAAAAAGAATAAAGAATCTGTTCTCACGTTTATTAATCATATATTTCTTCGAGAGAAACAGGTAGTTAGAAGTTCTCCTTGAAAGTATAAAAAATGATATATTATCATCCGACCTTTTTTTTCTTCTTCTTTTCAATCAACTAAATGTTGTAAAGGACTTCACTCTGTCGGCGGCACTTTTCAAGTCTATCTGTCTATATTATTAGGGGGTGTCATGTCAACGATAATAATAATTGTATAGGTACGTTATCTGTTCGGTTTCGAAGTGGCCCTTCGATGATCACTCAATCATTGTTGACTGTAAAGCTGGATGCACACGGCGGCACTCCGACTCGCGCCAGCATTTTAGTGCGTTATGTTAAATAGACCTCTGGGTGAATCTCATTATCACCAAGCTGGTGCGCTGTACCACAAACCATGAAATAAACTCTGTGTGTCGACCCGCTGCATGTGCAACCTCCATTATGTACAGGGTGCTCTCGATGATGAATTAACGGCAAGTAAATATCCGTGTGTTGCTAACTTCGGGTTTGGTTTGAGTTGAAATTATGTTAAATAATTTGGACCTAAAATACATTCATGAGCAAAAAAAAAGTGTTAGAATAAAGTTTCATTGTTCTGCGTAGTTGAATCAGCGCGTTTCCTTATCGATTTATGTAGAGCAAATATTTAAATTGTAGCGAATATTTTGTGAACCAAATGTGAACAACAAACTGAGATTGTGACCTAGATATTATCGAGAGAGAGAGAGAGATAGAGTGTTAGCGCCTTTTGCTTGATATTATTATATGGACCCGAAAAATTCGCGTGACTGCGATGACGTCACAGGTCAATGATCCATTCTCCTATTGGCAAGCAGCGCACAAGGGGTCTCTCAAGCCAATTTTGGGCCATTATATAAAATTGACACAAATTAATCTGAAACAATCGAATCGTCAGACAACACATCCGCTGTAACTGCTTGCGGTCGGTTTTCTTTTTAATTTTTTTTTAACTTTTCTTTTTGTTTGCTTGTTCTTTTACACTTGCAATATTTTAAAGCACTACTCATCTGTGCCGACCCATCTGCCTCAAATCATCAAAACTGATAATAATACATCCAAGCAAGATCCTACTCACTCTGGCGTGCTGTATAAACGCCAGGAAAGAAAGGTTACTTACTACATCTTCACTCTGCACACAATGAATAGACACATACGAATACTTATGTACTTATTTATATATTTTATTAACACAGCTGCTGAATGTTCGCGATATCCGATATTATACTTCCTCTCTCATTGAATGGATATTTTATATGATTTTTTTTTCTCTTACACGTGATTCACAATGCTATTCGTACCACATGCCAACTAACTTCGGTTGATGATGATAAAAAACCGCAGGAAGTTGTGATATTACTTTTTGCAATAAGTCTATAAACTAGGTATACTCATATCGCCGGGACATTCTGATACACTTTTTATCTTATTCAAAAATTGAACAAAATCAACTATTTTTTTTTATGTTTGGGTGTTGAACTATATTAAATTCGTTCTACCTTAGATTAGGTAGTTCCTAATTCTAAGGTTTCAACGGTCGTATTTTGATTGACATTGATAAATAAAGAGGAGCGCGAATAATCACAAACACGGGCTGACTCAAAAAAGTTAGTGTGGCTGGTGATGAACCGGGAGTGCGTTAGAATCCCCGGTTGTCGATTTGCTTGCAAGGCAATCGGAATACTGCGACAGTATATTTATTGTCTAGTTCAGCTTCTCTAAAAGGGTGGGTATATCTTAAGATTCATCTTCAAGAAGAAGATTAATAGATGTCCAAATATAGGTATTCCCTTCCTGTTTGAAGGTGTCAATTCTAGTTCAAATACTAATTAAAAAAGCGTGTTTGCGCAAGAGCTTTTGCGCAACGTACCATGCGTCCTCAAAGGTAGTTGAAACAAAAAAGAAACACAAACAACAGCTATTTATTGAATCATCGGTTGGAATTTGCTTTAAGATGACATGTTTTCCTGGAAGAAAAAGAGCTGCAAAAAAAGACCAAGAAGTCGATGAATTCATTTGGTGAAATTTCTCACACAACCCACGCCCCTATGGCGGGGGGCGTACGATCTAACCTTGCGTCTACTGATTTGAAGAGAGTTACGAGGCCGTAATAAGCAAACGATCCGCCTCGCGCGTACAAAACACTAAATAACAACAAAACATAACATCAACATCTCACACACAGAAACGCTTTTCAATATTGTGGAGGATGAGAAACGTCGAGAATGCGATGGAGCACTAGCGCTTTCTGGTCAAAAGATGAGACAGAAGAAGATCGGGAATAAGAATATGTAAAAGAAGAAGAGAAGGATATCCTATTGGCAACAAAATTTAACAAAGTGCGCAGCAGCAGCGTGAATGAATTCGACCGTTTCATTCTAGCCGCTGCATGTTTTTTTATTTATTTCTATTTTCTCTTGTTCATCTCTTCGTCGGATGTTGCGATGGAGCGCAGGACCGTAACCAGGCGCATTCCGATATATTCACTCATTGGTTTATACCTTGTTATACATATTACAAATTTGCGAAGAATTTTAATAATAATCATCCGATATACATTACTGCGTCAATCCAGATAAAAACTTTATGTTTCAAATTGTTTGCAATAACATGGTAATACGTGTTATAAATGATTAGAATCGTAATTGAAATACCTTTACTAGGCGGCAATAGATTGAAATATGACATTATCTCAAACGCCATCTCTTGAATGCAACATTAGAATATCAATATTTCAACATGTTTTTGCTATTTCTCGATATGCGTGTTAATCAATCATACCTGGATTCTACGTTGACGTTCACGTCATATTACATGGGTGGTAGACGGAAATTAAACAAAAAAAACACTGCAAAATGGCGTTAGTAGGTGCAAAGAAAAAAAAACACACACACAAGGCCCAGACTGGTTGAAAACAAAATTGGTGGTCTCAATTTTCAGGTTTCTCGGTGTATTGTAATTTGAGTGTACGGCAAGATAAAATTGCTTCTGCCAAATAATTATTATTGGCATGCCTGCGCGCATGAATAAGAAGAATATGCGAGCAGAAGAAGAAGAAGACAAAAACGTCGAAGAAGAGCTGGTTGTTGATGAAAGCGATTCGTGCCGACAGGGGGCGTGATCCGACGCCTGTGTACGTAATATAAGAAGACAGTCGAAGTCTTCATAAAATACATACGCTGATAAATGATGAATTTTCGTTATTTTTTAAAAGCACCACTTAACAATAACGTCGTTCGTTCGTAATTTGTTTTTTCGTTGATTGAAGAAAGAAAAAAATATCTTACAATCGAAGCATAACTGATTGATTGCTTTGTGCTAGAGATGCTGGTTCTCTTTTTCTCTCAAAGAGACAACATTGTCGTCAAGTGTTGATAGAATATATTTATAAAAGTATATAAATTGATATTGTAACTTCTTATATCTTTCTCTCTCCCGGCAGACAGAAACATAAAGAAAGAAAAAATAAATACAAAACGTCGTAGACCGAATGAACGAACTACACACAGCATACGGCCTTGACGGCAAAGATCTCCTTCTTGGGAATCGTGAGAATGTTTGAAGCGCCACATTCCAGTGCAAGTTTTTACAAAATTGTGTATGTATATGTCTGTGTGGTTTGTGCCCTGATGATAATGATGATCTCTTCGGGGACACAAGACACATTTGAATAAAAACAAGGAAAAACTGATCTATAGCATCCGCAGAACTTTATATAACTTAACCTACGTATTTTATTCTTTGTTCGGCAACTACCTAGGTACATACTATTTTAAACGACAAGACAGTAGGTAATCTGATTCTTATCTTCAGATTTATTAATGCTATAGAGTTAAATAAAACGCAAGATACCTACTTATTGTAACTTTTCCCATATCAGATCGGAGTAAAGTTATTATCCTGAATGTACAGTCCCAAAAAGAAACATTATTTATTCATTAAAGAAAATCGTCTTTTATATTTGACAATATGTACATACAGGATGTCCGCTTTTTTATTATTAAAATTGCATTGTTATTCCACCTCTTCTGTGGTTCCTTCATGTTAATGCATTGGTCAGTTAGATCGCAGAAAATTATAATATATTGAAATATAAATACTAATATCCTTCTCATGTGTTTTGTTGAATATTTTTATGGATTTGGATTGGACTGATCTGTGGTCAAGGTTCTATTTGTCATTTTAAAATGTACCTATTTATTATTTTTTCTCAATCAAACCTATTGTTTCAGAATTCACCTTCTCGAGGTATCATCCCAGTATAATAGCTTGTGCCAGCATAGCTTCAGCCCTTTTGGGCGTTGGTTGGGTATACAAAAGCGGCCGACCAGCTGAAGAACTTCTTCAAAGGCTAACCGAGATTACGTGCATCGAAAAGGTAAGACAAATTTTATACACTTACTAATAAATACTACTGTTGTTTTTTTTTTGGTTATGGCTCCGCTAGTCAATCAAAATTGCGGGGGATCGATCCATTAATATTTCTGAGACTGTTTATTGTATTATTTATTTATCAACGTAACTTCCTACGGATCATCAAAAGGCGCTTTATTTGATTTGAAATTTTATGTAAATAATTCGTTTACTTTAAATAATGTGTTATCTGTCGTAAGAACTCACTTCCTGTTGATAGTGTAGCCAGACGGTTCAATTTTTTCGCCTCTCTCCGTTCGTAACTCTTCACAAATATATAAATATATAATTTCCCCAGAAATTGATACTGAATATTTCTTAATTATACTGCATTAGCTATTATTTCTCTTCTCATATTGTCTTTTCATTTACCATAATCTGCTAGTCATTTATAATTATTATCTATACAACTTTCTGGGAATAACACATTCATATTGTATGCTCAATGGAATATATATTATAACATGCCTCGACTTTTTATCGGTCCGTTTCTAAAAATAGCCCAAAGCTTAAGGCTAAGAATGTGTTATTATTGAATGAACTTCGTCCTCCTCAATATACATATATACATACTTACCGGATTTCATTCAGCAAGTGTTACCAATAGAAAGGATCAAATATCATATAGAACACATGTGGTGTGTCTTAATGTGTCTGTCTGCACGCCTTGAAAACCATCCAGCAGCCGACAAATGGCCTCTGTGGTAGAGACAAGCATTTTTTTGCCACGCAGGGTGGGCTGGAACACATTTTTGTCTATTATTTTTACTACGATACCAAAGATTATTGATCTGAGTTGTATACATTGCTCCAATCATGATATGGAAACAATGATTTGGCATTATTGTGCATGTAACTTCTCCATCGTGCTAACAACATAACGTCACAAGCAATGTCAAGTGTCAAGAATGCCACTACACTTTCTTTAACAAATTGAGCTAAGAAATCATAATGCCATAGTCAGAGAACAGAAACGTATATATCTGTTCTCTGCCATTGTTTTGTATCATGATTCCAAATGTCATATTTGACATTTCTTAATCGTTTAATTCATCTACTCAATAAAAGGTGGCACACGTAAGCTAAACATGTTTTTTTTCTCTCTTTACAGGACTACGTTGACCAGTGCCTGAGCCAAATTGACAAAATGATCAGGGAGTCCACATCCGGTGCAGCAGATCCATCATCAACAGATAAAGCGTCACAAAATTGTGACGATCCCAATAATACAACACCACGGGCTGGTGAGATCACACCGCCACCTATGATTAACAAGCAAGAACATGAAGCAGCTCTAACACCAACCGATGTGCACGATGTTCATTTTTAAATTATTATACAGTGATTTGGTGATTTGCCATTTTCATCATTATCTATCAAGAGCTTCCAGTTTTTAAAGACATCTTTGAAATTTTACAAGTAGTAACAAGCCTGTGTGTGACACTTGGTGCTGTCATTTGTCAGCATGTGCCAACCTGCCTCCTGTTGTATATAAAGAAGAAGGGAATGGCCCTAAGGAGGCAGAGGAAAGTGTCTCGAAGGTTTGATGGTGTACCTTAAAATATATTATTCATATATTATATATATTATATAGACGTTAGAAATATTAAAACAATTTATCAGTGCTTTATAAGAATGCAGAAGAGGATGAGGATAAATGGATAGTTTTTGTAATTGAAGAAGAAGAAACGAATGCGAATTTTAACTTCGGGGGAGAGCAATATTATACGCTTTAAGTAAAAACTTAAGTTTAAAATTCTTTGTAATTTCTCCTTTCGATATCAATGCACGCAGGTCAAGGTTTTTGTGTTGAAATATTCACTTTATTATTATTTTGACTTATTTGGAGTCAGTTGCAATTTTTTTGGCCTGCCGTGGGGCGCATTGAAAGAAGAAACACTCAAGACATATAAGTTTGAGTTTATTGCAAGAGAAATCTGTAAGCACTTCTTAGTCATTTGTATATACACACATATACATATATATATATATATAATTTTTTTCTGTTCCTAATTTTTTGTATTGGAAGCATTTTTCCAAGTTTAAGTTTAAAAAGAGAGGAAGAAAGCATAGTTTTAAATTTGTACTGAACAAAAAACAGTATATATTATTATTGTAAGTTTTTGTTTGCACAAATTTCCGGGTAAGTCCCCTAAAAAAAACATTGCCAACAAACGAAGAAATTGTCTTGAACCACAAGAATCTCAAAATCTCTGAAAATTTTACCTGGCTATTTGTGCTAACAAAAATTCCTTCAAACGTTTCCAAAAAACACCTCTGAATTGATAAAAATAATGAAATGTTTGATTCTTTTGTTTATTGAACTATTTTATCCCAATTATATGTTTAGCTTTAAAATTTGGTGCAATATAAAAAAAACTATTAATATTTGTTTATTGAAAAACCATCAGGAAAGATGCGATGGATGGTCTTTTTGGAGGTGTTTTTTGATACCAATGAAAAAAAATTCTCAAAGACTGCCTGCTCCCTATATTTTTTTTGGGAGCCTATGACTTAAAAACTAATACCTAATTTTAATAATAACTCATAGAAGTTTGTATACATAATAGTAACCCAAAGTAGCTGATTTTCTTTGTCTGGAATGCAATCATTTGTATTTAATTTTCATCAAATGATTGCACATATTTTCAGACTTGAATCAGGTCTCCATAAATCATATTCACAAAAAAATATTTTTGGTGAAATCAATGCAATTTATTACTTTCAAACATTTTTGAACAAATGCTTTCGTTATTTATGTTGAATGTATACCCAACCTACTTATATATATTGTTTTTTTTATTATTATCGTAGCTGTAGTCTTGTGGACTAAAATCTACATATCCTTTGTGATTAAATGTATTTGTGGCATTTTGTGATTATCGCATATTTCTTTCTAATTATAATTATTGTTTTTTTTTTCTTCTAGGTGATCGAAAAAGTGATTTAAAATTTTAATAACAAAAAAATATATTATTATTATATACGTATATATAAGGCCTTTTAAGTACCTAATATGCTTGGGCATAAACATATTATTGTATACCTAAACTAGTGCTTTTCAGTATATATGTATGTAAAATTGTAAATAGATGTTTGAAGAGAATTTGATAGCCTATCAAAGCATTATCCCTTAGATTCACGCTCATCTTTCAATCCAGTTTTGTCATTATTATTTTTTTTCTTTCGATATGCTTTGATATGCTGGCACTGAAAACTAATAAAATGTAAATAATCATATATAAATATCACTGGAAATCAATAATTCAACCACACATATCACTGCCATATATTTTTGTATAATGAACATGTATATCCGTTGCTCATCTTACAACAATAATAGTTCAATTTTAAATACCTCAATATCAGTTCCAGAAACAGACGCATCCATAGATATATTGTACAGTTTTTAAAAAACAATCATATTATATATGCTTTTATATATTGTAAATATTATATACTCTAAGAGTGTATTTTTATAATACAAAAAATGTTTTCTAATATCTGCATTTCATTTCAATCGCCCACAAGAAATATTCAAAACTAAATGAAACTAGAGCCTGTTTATTTCATTTCGAGAAATGAGATGGTCTTTCCAAACTCATTATGATGAGATTAAAAACTAGGAAAACAATAACTTATCTACAACCAGTCTAATACAAATATTTCTTTACAAAAAAACAAATGATCATCTTTTTAACTTGATAATAAATAATTATTCAGTTATAACATAGCTAAAGGTAATCACTCCAACGAGG
This sequence comes from Crioceris asparagi, assembly GCA_958507055.1. Lineage (NCBI taxonomy): Eukaryota > Metazoa > Arthropoda > Insecta > Coleoptera > Chrysomelidae > Crioceris > Crioceris asparagi. The sequence continues at coordinate 3,393,880 of OY293829.1, forward strand.
GATAAAAGAAACAATTATTAGAATCCAGAAATAAACGTATCAGATTAGATTTTTAAATTAGTGGAAATCTAATGTAGCTAGTAGATCATATATTCCAATATGACAGTGTCCCTATTGCATACTAGATGTCGCTTAATACCATAAGTAGTTCTATTGTCGCTTATGGATTTTAATCACCTAATGTCAAAGTCAGATTTTAATAACATTGTAATAACCTTCAAAATAGTTAATATTTTATTTTTAAAATTGTAAAATTTGATCAAACAGTTTATTGACCGCAATATAAAATGAGAAATCGAAGTAATTCAGGAGTCCGTTTGGATTACTATCAAAGATTGGTTCATAAAATAATTATGGAACACCAGAACCCCGTGACGGGGCTCTTCCCACAAAGTTTACAAAATAACCATGCTTGGATAAGAGATAATGTCTATTGTATTCTGTCAGTATGTATGAGATGGTTCTCATTTTTGCATTATTATTTATGTGACTCTGTAGGTATGGGGTTTGTCCATGGCTTATAAAAAAATGGCAGATCAAGATGAAGACCGTGCCAAAACATATGAACTTGAACAGTCTTGTGTAAAGCTTATGCGAGGCTTGATGATGTGCATGATGCAGCAGAAAGACAAAGTGGAACAATTCAAACAAACTCAAAATCCCCTGGATTCACTACATGCCAAATATTCATCTGCAACTGGTCAAATAGTTGTCGGGGACAATGAATGGGGCCATTTACAGATTGATGCCATTTCATTGTATCTTCTTATACTGGCCCAAATGACAGCGTCAGGCTTACAGATTGTCTTCAATTTGGATGAGGTTGCTTTTATACAGAATCTGGTTTTCTACATTGAATGTGCCTATTGTACACCAGACTATGGTATATGGGAGAGAGGCGACAAGACTAACCATGGCCTACCCGAACTGAATGCCAGCTCCATAGGCATGGCTAAAGCTGCTCTAGAAGCTATGAACGAGCTGGATTTATTTGGAGCAAGAGGCGGGCCATACAGTGTCATTCATGTGCTAGCAGATGAGGCACAGAAATGTCAGGCAGTTCTACAAGTAAGATTGTTAGTCATTCGATATTCCTTCGGCTCATTGTTTTTCTTCTATGTGCTCTTCAGTCAATGCTGCCAAGAGAATCCAGCTCTAAGGAGATCGATAGTGGTCTATTGTCAGTTATAGGTTTCCCAGCCTTTGCAGTCGATGATGCAGCTTTGATAAACTTCACCAGAGACACTATTATCGATAAGTTACAGGGACGTTATGGTTGCAAGAGATTCTTGAGAGATGGCTACAGAACACCAAAAGAGGTGTAGATGTAACTGTGAATATTATGAGAAAAATTTTAATTTCTTTTTTTATGTCTTAGGACCCTACTAGATTGTACTATGAGCCGTGGGAATTGAGGATGTTTGAAAACATTGAATGCGAATGGCCTCTATTTTTCTGTTATCTCATAATAGACAATTGCTTTAAAGGTAACAAGGAAGTTGCAGCTGAATATACCCGACAATTAGAAAATGTAAGCATGTAAGCAGCAATTTTGCAATCATAATTGCAGCATATCTGCATGACGGCAAAAATAGTCTGATTTTGTTTTTTATTCTGTAGGTTATGATAAGAACTGAAGATGGTATGAAATTGGTCCCGGAAATATACTCAGTGCCGGCGGAGTTTGTGGGCGCCGAGTACAGAGATCCGGGAAGTCAACAGAGAATAGCATTGGGTCACTGGCCCTTCCTCTGGGCTCAGTCATTGTATATTATCGGAAAGTTGCTGCAGGAGGTAGAAAAGATGATCAGTGTTATTTTTAATTAAAATACTCTTGTTCAATAAAACAATGAATACAGAAACACATTAAACTGGAACTAAATTCAATGGTTTCTTTACGTTTATAGTGAAAATAGTTTTGGAAATTCTCATTCTTAGAAAGCCTTCCATTTTTTTCTAAGTCCATAAGTTTATGAATTATTTTTTAACATTTCACTAGTGAACTTCAGAGTTCATGTTGTCGGTCAAAAACAAATGCTAATAATGTGGATATTTTTTTTCATTATTTGCAGGGATTTCTAGCACCAGGCGAGCTGGATCCTTTAAATAGAAGATTGTGCGCCGAAAAAAAACCTGATGTCGTAGTACAAGTAGTTATACTGGCCGAAGATAATGAAATCAGAGATAAATTAGCTGAACACGATATTATTGTGCAAACAGTGGCTGAAGTTGCACCGATTGAAGTACAACCCGCTAAGGTTCTGTCACATCTCTATACTTATCTAGGTTGACATTCACTATTTTCTTGTAGTTTTATTTTGTGTTATCTACTTTATGTTTCAGGTCGTAATAAAAAATTGAAATTGACCGGAAGAAAGTCCAGAGATGTTGGTATTCTTTCTACAAGTAAACTGTACTCTTTAGGTGACAAGATATTCGCCTTCACTCCTCAGGTATGTAGAATAAAATTATATAACACTGATAAAACAATATTTAAAATATAGGAATCTTATTAAGTAGAAACATAAATGTGTAAACATCTTGTAAATTCCAGAATGTAAGGAGACACAATCAATAATAAGTTTTCAAGTTTAACTATATATAAAGAAGGTTTGATATTCAGTTGCAAATTGTATAGGTGCCTCAGTTTGAAAAGTTTTTTTTGCTTTTACCGCGGTGGAAGTCAAGTTAATCATTCTGGAATAGGTACTTAGTAATACCTCCAGCCCTTGTAGGTTTATATAATCAAAGCTGGTCTCAAGCGCGACAAGAATTCTCATCAACGAAAATTCATAAAGTACGATGAAAGTATTGTAACTTGCAAGGGGTACAGCCGTCGGCACTGGGCCACGAAGTGGCGGCGTCCTTTTGATGCTGATGCGTGATGAGTGATGTGAATCTCGAGAGCGGCCGCTTACAAAGAGTGTGACGCATGTGCTCACTAGGATGCCGACAAGGTGTTTCGAGAAAAGTCCAGGGGCGGCTGGTGAATCAAAGACCAGAGGCGGCTCGAATGATCTGGAGTCTTTTTCGGGTATATAGTTGGGAGAATTGTCGACATGAGAGAGTGTAAGAAGACAGAGTGCAATAATAGAAGATTCAGAGTAAGCTAGTAAGAATATTCAATAGTAGAGTGAAGTTGTAATATTTATTATTCTACTTTCGAGTGTAAATAAAGTTTATTTAATAATTGTAAATTAGTCTCACTTATCTGCGAACCCGCATATTCAACAGTAAGATAGGATGTACAATGGACATTAAGAATTCTAACGGCAGACGCTCAAACTAGCTTAGTTCCATAAGAAATACAAATACATTATACTGAAAAACGTATAACTTTCAAGATGTTTACACATAATAAAATCAAATTAATTCTTGTTTAATTTCGATTCGAATTAAGAGTTCTATTGTAATTCTTTATTATTTTTTTTCTTTATTGTTATGTTATTTAGTTTACGGATATGTCACAAAATTATGTAGCCACCGACTATGAACTAATGATAGACATTTGCAAGAGTGAAATAAACTTTTTGAAGTCCAGTTGGCAAAATATGTTAGGTCGGCCCTTAGTGACAATTGCCTGTCGAAGATTGCACTTAGGTATAATATATATATAGATCAATAATTTTATAGAATCTGAAAATGGATAATGGTGAGATGCTATTCTTAACAAAAATGTACATGTTTTGTATGAATTTGCTTTCTTTTACTACTTGAAAATGCTTCAAATAAATTAAATAATTGTGAAAAGCAATCATTTTCGTCCTTGGTTAATAGAAACATTGTTGTGAGATTCAGGGAGTATTGAGTAGATTTCTTGATGGAAATCCGTTAGTGTTGCTACGAGGTCTATCTAAACTATGAAGTTCTCTCCCTTACTTTCATGAGCTCGATTCAGAAACACTAAAGTAAATAAGATATAATCATGGTACAGAAGATCTTAGGATCTAAATTTCGTTCCAATAATGAGGATCTTGAAGCTTGGGAATTTGTCAAAATTGGAATAAACTCAGACCCATTACAATAGCTTTTTTTGGAAAGTTAATTGAAACTATCCCGTGAATCTCATATCAGTTATCTTTCAAACTCCATCCATGACCTTGTTTGTTGTTTTCTTTTCTTAAACAATTCTAACAAGTCCAAACATTCTTCTCCTGTTTGTGTGGTGTCCTTCCTGCATGTCGTGTTGTCACCATCCTCGCCTGCCGTGGTTGTTGTTTGGTGGTTGGTGTGTGACATTATCATAGAACTACGATGCTGAAGAATATTACACATCATACGATTACGCTTTATTGGCCGATAAAGTTGTTGCCCATTTGGCTTTCTTGTCGATGAACTGGCGTCACGTGCTGGGCAGGCCAACTATATCACTGGTAGCATCACGGAATCACTTAGGTAATGGAGTTGTTTCTCTTCCTGATCAAAGAAACTTGATTATTTATATTCATCTAGATAATGTTGACGTTATTTAGACATGTTTCTGGAGTCTTGTACACAAGAAGTAAACCAAAAAGTACATTTGCTTGACTCAAAACAGCTTTCAAATTACAATTATTCTTTGATCTACGAACAGAGATAAGAGCTTTAGGGCTCTAAATGATTTGTTGTTATGTCTAAGGTAGTTATTGCCGGACAGTCACAGTAATTTTTTTTTATTTTATGTGATGATAATAATTCTTAAAATTATATCAATATAATAAGTCATGGTCTAAACGAAAGGAGCTGATAAGGTCTTTTGTGATAAAAAAGTCACATAACATAGAGTCCGGTTCTTTAAATTTTTATTTTTGAACGACGAACCCAGGAGGAAGTATACAATTCGACTGTCTAACTAAAAAAGTTAGGCTTGAATAAAATTCCATATTTTCCTCAGGATTCTTCAGATTATATAACTTATTTATTCATAAAATGATGGAAAAAGACATTTTCGAAGGGAATTATCAGCAAAAATTATTAAATAATCTTATTTTCCGATTTAAAGTTTTAAAGAAATAATGAGCAAAAAATATTAAAAAATATTTTTTACAAAAAATTGGACCGACGTTATTAGTTGGTGCACTGAAAAGTATAAAATAATATTAATTCTGTTGGTGGTGGTACTTTTGAAGTTGTGCAGTTGCAGGTAGATTGATAACTTTTGGCACCAACTTCACAAGTACCACCACCAACAGAATTAATATTATTTTATACTTTTCAGTGCACCAACTAATAACGTCGGTCAAATTTTTTGTAAAAATATTTATTTCACACTTTTGAGTGTAACATTAGTCCCGAAAATCGTTGAATGTTCACTATACCATATCAATGAAGATAGTACTTATCCTATTACCCACGTATATTCCTTGCTTGTAGTTGTTATTATAGAGATCTCAGAACATCGCTGCGGAAATACGCTTGAATATTTTAGTTGTTACCATTTTAACACCGATTTAACTCGAAAACCGTAACTCTAAGGAAAAAATGTTCATTATAAATGTTGCTACAAATAATTATATCTTTCATGTAGTATCGAAAAATTTTCAATTTTCGAAAGAAATTGTCCTCTCCACATAGCAAAAATACATATTTAACATGCGTCTATCTCGAAAACTGTAGCACTTTTGAAAAAATGTTCAATTTAAACGTTTCCGGATATTATCCTATCTTTAATTATACCAACTCAGATTTTCGAGAAAATTCGCCCCCACATCCCCTTCGGGGGCGGTTTTCGGAGGGAAGGAGATTTCGGATTTGCGTTTTTATGAATATGGGACCATTTCTCAATCCCCTTCTTTCAAATGAACCCAAAATCATCAAAATCGGAGCACGTTTACTATATAAAAGGCGCGCACGAACCAAAAAAAAAAAATAATAAAGCAGACAGTCGAATTGTATACCTCCTCCGTTCGGGGTTCGTCGGTCAATAACCTTATTTTCCGATTTAAAGTTTTTTTTTCATTTTCTGTACTTTTATGTGTGGATTGGACATAATATACCTTATTTAGTCACAAAATGCTGAAAACAGACATTTTCGAAGGAATTATGAGCAAAAAATATTAAATAATCTTATTTTCCGATTTAAAGTTTTTGTTCATTTTCGGAAATCGAAAATCTCACACAGCAATATTAAAGATAGGACAATATCCGGAAGCGTTTAAATTGAACATTTTTTCCATAGAGTTACGGTTTTCGAGTTACAGCAGTGGTAAAGTCTAAAATATGCGTATTTCGGCGACGATGATTTTAGATTTCTGAACATTAACAAGTACAAGCAAATAATATACATGGGTAAATGGTATAAGTGAACGTTTAACAATTTTCGCGACTAATATTACACCCAAAAGTGTGAAATATTTTCGTCTATAGTCTCTAATTGTTAGGGCAATAATTTGTAATAAAATGTTCAAACAAATCAAACCTTTCCTGTTCAGAATACATTTTCTAAAACAATGATAAACTGCTGAGGTTTTGCAAAATCACACACAACTGACATTTAAACAAACGAGATGTCAATAATTGAGGTTTGAATTCAAAAATTCGGAGATAGATGATACATTTTAATTCAACGTTTTTATCGCTTTCGTACACACCCTGTATGTTGCCAGAGACTGTTTTTGGTTTTGTTACAAATTTTTACCCATACAACATGTTAGATTTATGACAATGGCAATTTTTTTTCTCAAAAAAGATAAAATCTCGAAAACTATAAATACGGGGTATAGGGTTTGTTACTCAAAGATAAACTTAAATTTTAAGTATAACTAAAAAATCTAAAAATATATAAAGGGCGTTCTATTTAAAATAAGAAAGTGGAAACGTATATCAGAAATAAAATTAATTTTACAATATAGTAGTTTCTGACTGAAATCTATCGGAAGAAAAAATGCGAGAAAAATGGATTATCTGATCAAATTCACGTGCGATGACTGCCTTAAACATAACAGAAACCATATGCATGTTATGGGGTGGAATTTGTTGTTGCCTTTTGTGATATTGAAGCAAATGAAATTTGATCATAGGATGATCTTTATCCATTTTTAGAGGATGGAAAACTGCCATTGGCCATGATAACCACCATGAAGAAACTAAAATCGGGCTACATTAATGGCACACGAGTAACATTGGGCAATTTGAGTGACTTCCTGAGCACCAGCTGCATCACAAATTTGAGTTTCCTGGGATCGCACGAGGATGGTTTGCCAGACAGTAAGTACTGTAGATTCGAGGATGCAATGAAAAGTTTCCGGCCGAGGACTAGAAACAGAAATAAATGGGGTAAAAATTTATTTTTGATTCTCTTTTTTTTGTAATAAACACGGACATGTGCGCAGCTGCTATACATATGGGAAATTCAACGTTACATAACCTCAATTCCGTATCCTTTTCCCTGTTTTCATTGATGCATTTTATCCTTTCCCAGGCATTCCCAACCAAGCTTTTTTCTCCATGTCAACCTTGTGGTATTTGTGGTGGGTATTAGCTCGGGTTGTAGTTGTTTTCAGCATTATTACATTGTTTCTACATATTATATGTACTTCATCATGACATAAATTATATATGAATTCATATTCAAACTTTCAATTATATTTGCTTTAAATGTCAGTTTTGTGTTTCATCCGTTGGGCTCCTGTCATCAAGGCAATTGAGTTATAATTAATAACATTGTTTTGAGTTCGTATGTCACCACTTGGCTTTTCTTTTCAGAATTGAACCAGCAAGTCCATCAATATTTGGAAGAGCATGCTGTGAAATCGCTCTCACATAAATCGTCGTTGTTGATGGTGAGCCGAACCGAACCAAGAAACAGACATTTGAGAAGACGAATGTCGGTACGTGGTGCTGTCAGAAAAACACGCTCCATCAATGTTGATTGTAAGTTTTTTTTAACAATTCTTCAAGGATTCATGAAAATGATAATATGTATTCGTTTATACTAGTGGTCTCCCAGTGGTCGAAATTCGACTGTAATTCATTTTTTTTTAATTCAAACGTTATTGAGTTTTTTTCATCAAATATATAATAATTGCATATAATTTTTGGGAATTTTATTCTATTACAGTTGCAAGCTTGTACAAAACGGCATTAGCGTGTATTAATTTTATGATACAATGCATTGTAATGTTTCCAGTTAACGCCGGTAAAATTACTTTACCCTTGACCTTATGACAAAATGAAGAGAATGCTGTCCTTTCCGAAAAGTGACTTCAGATTCGAAATGTTTTGCATTGCAAAACCTGCATTCTAAATGCATTAATCCAATATCAAAAGTATTAAACTTTCTTCAAATGATATTAAGTGTGTATTTAAATGTATCCCTCAAAATAATTACATCAGTTTGTATGCACTTTTCACAATATTTAAATTTGCGTTTGACCAGAGTTGTTATTCACGAATAAAACAATCTGACAGCCCTGACTCGTTGACTTCACATAGCAATTTGGTTCATTATGCAACACACAATACACTTATAATTTAGAATATTAACGCATAATACATCAAAATTTGCACTACTTCACCATATAAACTTTCACTATGCCAAATCTCATACTCGTCCGTGCACCTTTTATGCCTTAAAAATGGTCCAAAATCACGTATTAATATATAAATAATATCAAATATACAGAATGTTTGTAAAAGGTCTTTACCAAATCTTTCTGACAACTCACAGGAAGTTCTTATCAGGCGCTATACGGGTCTGAAATTAATATTTTTTTAGAAATTGAGAATGCTTCATGCGACTTGAAGCTCTTTTCTTCCATTTTCGTAGAAACGTGAATAGTGCAAATAGTGAAAACACAAAATTTCAACGTCTAAAGATATGCAGGATCAACTGGAAATAAATGCGAATATTTTAACCATAAAATATAAAACTAATAAGTTGTTGAATTTCTTTGTGAATAGAAATAAAGTATGCATGAAATATTTCATTTTACCATTACTTCACGATCTAAACAACTTTATGCAGAGATAAATTAAATCGCTTTATTTTAATCTCAGGGTTATTTTGTATCTTTTGTAAAGATTTTTCACAAAATTTAGATAATCTTTCAATTTATTCAGATGATATTTTCATGCATCCAATATGGTGGAGTAAGTATTTCTTAATAGTAAATAAATTTCTTTCACATTGAACTAAATAATAAATCAACATTTTATTATTAATAATATATTACGTTTTAAATCATTTTATCAGCTTATATATTTACTTATTTATATTTATTAATCAGCTGAAACTTTGGGAATGGAGAGCAGTGCCAGCTTAGAAAGACGTGGATCAATGTTCTTTACGACTAGTCAGTTGGATGTCGTTGATCATTCTACTTCTGCTGCTGCTGCACACAGATCACCTTCCCCGGATGATGGCAAAATAGCAAAAGAAAACAACACCGAAGCAAAACAGAAACGCGAATTGCCTTCGATCAGCATTTCAAGGCATCGTTATCAGTCAGAAACACAGTACGCTGATACAGAGGTATGACTCTTGTATAAGAAAACAAAAATAATAATATAATGAATGTTGACATGTGCCTGTACTAATTCGCGACCTACGGACAGCACGCTCTATTCTACTCTACTTGATGTAAAATATCTTCAGAACAAATAATTTCCTCAATAACGATAGATGTTCCAAAAAAATGTATTCCTACTCTATGTATCCTGTGAATAAATACATCAAAATTTTAACTACATCACTATATAAACTTTCACTATGCCAAATCTCATACTGCTCCATGCGCGTTCTATGCCTTAAAAATCGTTTATTAATATATAGATTCTATTTTAGGTGGATGAATTGTTTGCCATGTTGCGTGAATCTGAATCACTGGACGAACAAGGTGATATCCTCCAATATTTGGTGGATACTAAAGGCTTGGATTTCAACACAGGCATGCTGGAATATGGCAAAGTAGTCACTGTAAAGGATCTGCTGAAAGGACTCTATGAAAAAGCGTGTCAACAGAAAATGTGGGGCCTTGTTCGACACACTGCTGGTAAGCACATTGGTATATCTTTGATGCGGCACAAAAAAGTTAAAAAAAAATAACCTAACCTAACTTTCTGTCTATGGCCTTTTCTTCAATAACTTCAGGTATGTTGGGCAAAAGGGTCGAGGATTTGGCCAAATCTGTGACAGATCTGCTGGTGCGACAAAAGCAAATAACCGTTGGAATGCCACCGAATAACGAGCACACAATAACAGCACCACTACCAGAAAGTGATCTGAGACTTCTCATCCACGAAGCCTACGGCGAAGATGACAGTACTGCAATGTTGACACAGGAGTTGCTCCTCTATCTTGCCATGTTTATAAGGTGGTACAAGCTACTTTTAATTTCTTTTTTTTTAAATGATTATATTTTCGTTCATATAGAACGGAGCCACAACTGTTCCTCGAAATGTTGCGTCTAAGAGTTGGACTAATCATACAAGTAATGGCCACTGAGCTGTCCAGGACTTTGATATGTGATGGGGATGAAGCGTCCGAACATCTGCTCAACTTGAGTCCATTTGAGATGAAGAATCTGCTGCACCATATCATCAGTGGCAAGGAATTTGCTATCAGCAGTGGTAAGTTGTGATTATTGTTGATTCTATTCTCGAATATGACTTTTTGCACCCGCTACCATTGGAAGCAAATACTGATAAAGGTATGTGAATGTTCCTTTTTGACAAATTCATGTGGAGTTTTGACTGAAATTTTAATTATTTTCTTATAGTTGGACGAGGAAACTTCTCAATTGTCACGAATAAATCCAGTCGTATTAGCAGGGTACGTTGCGGTTCAACAAACCCACAGCTGTATCAAAAACATATTTTTTTTTCTTTTTCCCACAGAAAAGCCACATAAGTCTGGGTGAATCTGTGTCCGAAGAAATGGAACCAGACCGCCAAGGGCAGTGGTTGAGAAGAAGGCGATTAGATGGTGCTCTCAATAGGGTTCCACGAGATTTTTATCCCCGTGTGTGGGGTATTCTTGAAAAGGTGAATTTTATAGTAGAATGTTTTTGGGGGGTTCTATTTAACGTGTTAAATTCTGCTCGCGTTTATTTATCACAGATGTTTTGATTATTTAGTAAACGATATTTTAACTGAAACTGAGCAGCCTAGTTAAGGTAGTTATCGCAGGATAGTCGGAGTCAAAAGTTCCAGATTTTATGAGACAATAATTCCCGAAATAACATCAATCGCCGCGATGATACATACATACTAGTATTACTAAAATTCAGTTACAGATATTTAACAAACGGGACGAGGAAATGCTTTCAAAAAAGATTTTTTTCTTAAATTCAGTATTGGATAACTTGTAACTTTTGTAAGGTTTTTGGTCAAGATGTAGGCAATATCATCCTGAATTTGATCTAATGCTAAAAAAATTGCGAATATTTTTGGTGTTCTACAGGGTGGAACTGAAATTTGCATTTTGTCTTAGATTTCCAAACAGTCCAAAAAATGTATTGTGATCATGTTTCCTTGTACCAGAATTATTAACCCCATATTTTCTAAATATTTTTGAATGATATCCATAACGAAAATACTTCTTAAGAACGAGATACAGACCATTTTTGTCGAAATTGGTAAAATGCTAACCGTAATATCGAAGAATCTTTGGAGGACCAATTCATGCCTAGCACTCCCTTTGTTAGTGTGAGTTTTCTTTGAATGAACCGTAATGCCAGGTCTCATGTTGCAAGAGTTTCCGAGGGATACACCTGGATGAAATTGACATTCATCAGTTAGAATAGCCTCCACGAAGCCTTGATCTAAAGTGCATTGAATATGTGTGGGACATGTAAAAGAGGCTTTTCCGTAATAACCAATGACCTATTAACAGAGATAGACGGAACTGTAAACAATATATTGTGTTAACATCATCCCTTGGTCGGACACGCCTCATCGCATATCAGTTTCTCCCCCCCATTATTTAAATACTTGGTCTTTTGGTTGTTTTTGAATATTCTATTATATTCTTTGGTTTCAAAACTTGAAAAAATTAGTAGACCCTGCAAACTGTGCAATAAAATAGAATCCACGAACCCAGAAGTCACTTTTCATCGAAGTAGACCGTCTAAATTAAAATTTGGTAACTTATATATTTGAATTTTGAAAGAAAATTATTGACAATTAAACGTCGGTCATGGGCGTAGTAAAGAAATTATTACCTAATCATTGTTATTTCATTAATGATTTTTTATATTGTTTGTGCTTTTCAAATCCTAGACTTTAAAGAATAATTATACCTACACACCTATTTAATAATATTAGTACGGGATAGGAACAAAAATCAATGTTTTAAGGGTGAACTGAAATTGATAAGAAGATAAACTTAAGCCAGTATGTATATAATAGGTACATATGTCAAAAACTATAACACGTGCGGAGCATGGATATAAATCTTCCTTGAGATTATCATATGAACACAAGAAATTTAGCAACTTTATTTGCTGAACAATACAACTTTCGGATATTACCTTTTTTTACCAAGCTTCAGATTTATTTTGTGGTATTAATTATTTCGACGTATAGCAAATGAAACCTAAAAGAACGAGATGCCACTGGTGTCATATTTTCTATGCGAAAAGACGAGTACATTGAGGCGGGGTTTAGTTAAAATCGTTCTGTCCCCCCATCGGACCGCTTCCACAGCTCACACCCCTGGCCAACAAATATGTTGTCAACAAACAAAACGTATTTTATCAATGAAGTGTTCTGTCTATCTCTGTTAATAGTTCATTGGGTTCCCCACATTATAACACGAAATTTATTCGAAATTATCGTTTTCTCAATAATAAATCATATTTAAATTGATACCGCCGACATCTGGAGAAAAAAGGATCTTTGTTCAGGATTGCAGTATTTAATTGAAATCCATCGGAAAGGAAAAAATAACTAATGTAAAAAGTGAAAACTTGTAAGAGAATTGTTCAATATTGAAATTTATCTCTATCGAATTCATTCACGCCATAACTACCTTGATCGAGAGCTTTGTAGTGTTTGGTGATATAACAATTTAGTCAACTAAAATATTTGATATAATTCCGCAGTGTCAAGGTATCGATATAGCAGGTAAAGTCCTGCCGCAAACATTGACACAGGAGATGACACCAGGCGAATTAAAGTTTGCCCTTGCAGTTGAAACAGTACTCAATACAATACCACAGCCCGAGTATCGACAATTAATTGTCGAAGCATTGATGGTGTTAACTTTGGTGATCGAATACAATGTTGCTGCAACATTAGGTGGTATCATACAAGTGGAGTACTTGGTACATGTGGCAAATGATCTATTTCTAGATGACCAGGTTAGTCAAACTATTTTTAGTGTCTTGTTAGTGATCAATATTTTTGGTAAATCTAGATGAAGTGCGACGGCGATGCAACCCTTTGCTGTGCCAAACCGAAAGAGATGCGTGAAACATCCAGCCGCACTGGTGGGTTACTGTGTGGCGGGGCAGCTTACATTTGTCAACACTTTTACGACAGTGCCCCCAGTGGTTGTTATGGCACCATGACGTATCTAACACGTGCCATTGCCATTTCATTGGATTGCTTACCGAAACAAGGTGAACTTGATTGTACCATCAGCTAAATGACAGCTATTTTATAATTACATGATATCAAAATCATAGTGGAAATAATCAACAACACACTGGTCGTGTCCAAAGACAACGACTGATTACCAATCGATTAGTAATTAGAAAATTGACAGGTAATCAATAGTGCAACATAACCTATATTATGTTTCTGCTATTAACACAATTTTATTATGGACATCTACAACTTTGTTTACTACATAATCTTTTTCTTACTAAAAATATATAGAACAGAAAATACTGTTTCTTCCATTTTCAAATATGTATTATTGTCGAAATAAATTATTTCAATTCTTCTGATAAACGTCAATTTGACAAATGAGTTTACGCCATGTTGTTTCCACAAGAGTATGATTAGTGATTTTGAAACGCTTGTTAATCAAATCAGTCACTTCTATGGACACGGCCAATGTCCTCTAGTCAGATATGAGTCTATATTAGTTATTAGAAATATAATTCATTAGGTATATTTCGAAATAAGTTTAATTCATACAATCTTTATATATTCTTTTGTCATCAGAGAAGATATTTTGGACATAGTTACTATTTATTGTTATGAAATTTGTTTATCTATCTGAAGACTTGTTTCAATAATTATCAAGTGCAATATTATTATTTATCTATCTATAGAATATGGATTGTTTTTTTTTTCATTTAATAAAGATTTGTAAATGACTTGTGGATCTTATTTTTATAGTTTGGGTTCTATTTACCTCAACTCCGAAGGTAAGGAAGTCTCGTACTGGTTATGAATTGAAAATATTTATAAAATTTAGCAATACACCTGCAAATTTTACTAACTTAAGATCAGTATGCCTACCAAAATCGAGTTTCGGTTATCCTTAAAAAAATCGATCATTCATCACATTTACGAATTTGAGTGGTGAAAATTAATAACCGAGTAAAGTATAGACCTTTTGATTTATTATTCTTAAATATATATGATAAAACAACCATATACAGTCGACATCTAAGTTTTATTGAAATGTACAAAATTTATGAATATAGAATAGATGATCTGAATTTACCATAAATCATATTTTTTATTAATAACTATGAATAATATAAAATATTATGGAATGATGGAAATTTTTTATAAAGAACCAGGCTGTAGAAATAAATTACAACCAGCTATGGGATTCGTAAGTTTGATTAAAATAATCTTTTTTTATCTTTGAAACAAAACAAAAATAATTTTTAATTATTCCTTGGAGAAATACGGATTTTATAAACCACCAAAGTAATAATGCTATAATATTGTTGACATAGTGATTGTGTTCCCGTCTAATTGTATTGTATTAAAAATATAATACTGATTAGGAGAAAATGAATCCAATCCGTTACGTAATTAGTTGTGAGACTCATGACAACATTACATTCGATTTGTAGGTCGAAAGTATTAATAAAAAATAAGCAGAGAAAATTTCATAATCAGCCTGGCGCAGGCGAGGGCAAAAACTAAATATTAACACATTAAAACTAAGATTTAACTTAGAGCGTAACTTGCGACAAATAAACAAGAAGAGAACAGTTGTAATAATAATTTACAAAACATTTGTGTATGTCTGCGTTTAAGTATGCGTGAAGAAGAAGAAGGAGACTAGAAACCGTGTGGGGGCAACAAGCTCTGAGCTACTTTCTGTTCTTCAGGGCATTTGCTAGCCATTCCATCGCCATATCCAATCCTTCACCTTTGACAGCAGATGTTTTGAATATTTGGAAGGTACGGTTCTTGAGCGCTTCTAGTCCCAATGCCTGGTGAACTTCTTTCAAGGACATGCATCCCGGTATATCTTGCTTGTTTGCCAAAACGACAAGGATTGCATCCGATAGTTCTTCTTCCTGTAAAACAATTCGATTTAAAACTGCCCTACCCACATCTTCTAGTTGACAATTTCATATTATTAAGTCATTCAATAAATATAATAATGAGTTGGTTTGGTATTGCTACTAAGCAACCCTAATATAACCCACCCGTAACATAGGAACCAGCTCGTCTTTCGATATTCCTATTCGTTCTTTATCAGCACTATCTACTACGTATATAATAGCATCTGTATTACTGTAATAACATCTCCAATAAGGCCTGCAAGACAAAATAGCATGAGCCAGAACAAGTATATTAATTTGTTTTGTCGATACCTTATGCTGGTTTGACCTCCCAGATCCCAGACTTGAAATTTCAGATTTTTATATGTTACTTGTTCGACATTAAATCCTATCGTTGGAATAGTTGTAACAACCTCCCCTACTTGTAGTCTATACAGTATTGTCGTTTTCCCAGCACCATCCAGACCTAATATTAGAATTCTCATCTCTCTCGTACCAATTAGGCTTTTGAAATAACTAAATAAGACACCTGAAAATGTGAAAACTAAATAGTAACCTACAAAAGGCCGGCTAATGATATTTCACACTTACCCATTGTTCAGAATTATTTAGAAACTAATTTAAACTTTAGCGACAATATTGAAAGGGTTAAATAGTCATATCAATTCATAGTTTTATGAACTCTAATAAAAATTATTTTACACTTTTCATTACTTTACGTTTTTGACGTATACACTTACAACATAGCTGACAGTAGTGACAGTTGACAGTTCGTCGTCTTCTTCTATGACCTGTAAATTCCAAAACTGTTTTGATTTGAATTTGATAGAAACTCCTGATAATCAGAGAGGGCAAATTATAATTAATTTCAATCAAGGAGGATAGTAGCGTAATGTTAACTTGCTGCACTATGTGCCAACAAAAATACGTTATACGTTTTGGATTAAAAAAATAACCAGCTATTGTGGCGGCACCTATCATATTGATGAAGAAGTTGCGTTGATCATTGAAGGTTTTCTACTTATACGTAGTTAAGTTTTCAATTTAAAAAAATAAATCGGTTTCTCCTTCCTAGATGTCAAAAAATTGTATAGATGCATATTTTTATACAATGGAATAATGGTCGTGTCCACAGCTGTCTGATTACCAATCGATTAGTAATCAGGTAATCAAAAAGTTGACGTCTTTAATGTGACAGCTATCAGAAAACCATAGTGTACATAAAATATATTTTGTTTCAGATATTTCCCAATTCTTTTATGGACCTCTATCGTTCCGTTTACCACATAATCTTTTTCATTATAAACATATTGAATAGAAAATACGTTTTCTTCTTCCATTTTCAATTCCTTTAATTGTCGAATTAAATTATTTCAAATCATTTGACAAGTGTCAGTTTGACAAATGATGCATCAGTAATCAGTCGTGTCCACAAGATACCGATTTTTGATTACTGATTACTAATCGATTAGTAATCAGGCACTGCTATGGACACGACCATTATTCAATCTATTTTACTGCGAAACAATTACTTGTCACTTTTTGGAGCAGAAAGATTTTATAGATCAATATTGAATTTCTAGTTTTGTAAAAAATTGTAAGTTTTTTGTTTATTTGCTAGTTGCGAGTTATGTATACCTATAGACTAGAACCGATTTTCATGATTCTTTTGTCATTGGGAAAAGGAGAGTTAATTTTTCGGAAAACTCTTAGTGCAAGTTTACAATAAATAATGCTTACACAAAATAATCTCAAGTTAAATTACTCCTACTATTTTATTCTTCAATTTAATTTTGTCATATCTCTAGGAAGATACTCATCCCACATTTTTTACAGTGTCGACTGGTATTTCTGCCGTCTGTTTTAATGATTGTTTATAGAGCTCAATGATAGTTCGGCCTCAACCAAAATACCGAAATTAATAACATATATATACCGCCTCAAATGGACACGTTATTTTGCCAAATACCGGAAGAACGACACACTCATCGACCGACAGATTAGGTATGTGTGGTTTGGGCACACGTATATAGAAGAAAGAAAATGACATTGCCAATGTAGGTAGGATATGAAGGTACCGAATTGTTGAAAACCGATTAAAAATCCATTTGGTTGTTGCGTATGGCGCTATCGTAAGTGTTAAATAATACAGGTAGAAGACGCCACAAAAAAACCGACAAAGACAAAAAGAAATAATTTCACCCAAGGATCTTCCTGTACGGTGTACCCATGGTACAGGTCTTATTGTATCATACCTCAATATAGAAATATGACATTGACTGATGACATAATTTAAGCCTGGCCAGGCTAATGTTTTGTATTTAGAAACACATTGATTGTAAACGAAACAATACATGTCCATAATAGCAGAAACAAAAGATAGGTTATGTTACTGATTAAGTGTCAATTCTGATTGGCGTATTACAAACATCTTGTAATATTTGTAGGTTATGATTTATATTTTAATTATAACATTGCTTGTCAACACCAAACTAATAATAACTATACAAGTTGCTTTATTTAGGTAACTCAAATATGTTAAAGAAGTAAGCAACTGATTCGGTTCAGTGTCAATTGGACAACAAATTTCATTCGTATCAAATAGGTAGCTATGTACGGAGTGGCTGTATACACTGGCGGCAATTTGTATTCGCGAGCAGGGAAAGATATGCTTTATTAAGAGAACCAGGCCTTATTTGGGTCGGGTACCTCCCTTATGAAGTCTTCTACATTTATTGTCATAATGAAGAGCAGAACAATTTGATCTCAGGAAACAGTTTCTGGGTAATTAACTAATGAATTTAAGATTCCAAGTGCCTTCTTCTTCCACTACCTAGGTGCATGATTATTAATCATCAAGACATCTTGATCAAACTCAACTTGGCATGTGTAGTAGGTAAATAATCATCGTCGTCACATCACAGTGTTGCTAGTAGTCTTCAGTCTAGAAAAAAACAAATGAAAAAAGACAAACACACGTTAATACATCATCCATCATCCGGGTGGCTTTCTTCTAATTGGGTTTGTTTTTTTTTATTTCTATATCGCTATTTCGGAAGCCTGCGCATTTTGATGAAGCAAAAAACAATGTACACGGAATGATAATAATCGGCAACCCCAACTGATTTTTCATCAATCACGGGACACCACCGTAATATTATTGCTGGCATGCGGGGCGTGGTCATCAGCCGAGGGAGGAAGCGTAGAGCAAAGTGAATATTATGCGCGCAGCAACGGAGGACCACCTAGTTGGACATCGTATAGTGTCAACCCCGAAAATTGCGACGCGGTGGAGGATAGTACAGACGCGTGCACTTTCGTGCGTGCAGCATATTATATGTATGTACCTATACCTATGTTCAATGACTTCTTTGATAAATATTCTTACAACAAACATTTTTGACTAAAACTAGGACCTAATTCATTCATTGATTGAAAGATGCCAAATGCGCAAACAAACATAAAAAATCTGGTGTGTTCAATCGCACGACTTTCCTACCGCTTGCAGGCAAATGCCAGTGAAGGAAAAATAGATCAAAACCCTTAGAGCCGTTTTCGCGCTATAGTTTTTTGACTATAGCCAACACCCAGTGTATACAGGATTCTCATTCAGTGCCACCGGCGAGTGATATTGGTACCAAACAAAATAAAAAATAAAGCAACAAAATACACCGATCCGTTCCCGAGATAATGCTGGCTTAGATAGACGGACAGACAGACAGACAGACTAATGGCTGAAAATATGTTTATTAGACTTAGAAAACTCTGAAACGTCATGTAAAAATCTCGATACCGAAAATTTCACACGATTACAATACTTTCCTTATACAGCTACTATGGTAGGAAAGTAAAAAGTACATAGTGACATTGTGTAGTGACGTTTCTTTCGGAAAGTCGGTCAAAAATAGGACCGGCTCTGTTGGTTGGTGCACTGAAAAATAAGTACAAAATATGGTTAATTCTATTTGAGCTGTTGTATCTACGTAAATGGGAGAATTTTGATTCCAACTTCAAAACTACCTACAAGATATAATAGAATTAACATTATTTTGCTTTTTACAGTAGGTGCACTAAAAAAGTATGTCCTTTTTTAAATAGTTTTTATTACTTTCGGTTCTTGTATCAATGGACTCCGCAGCGATTTCTCAGGCCCCATACGGTCTAGAGACTTGAAATTTCGAATTCGTACTTAGATCGCAGACATCTCGCCGCCTGTTAAGCTCCAAGTGTGATCCAATATTGGTAATTATAATTATCTCATTCAATCTCATTCAACCAAGATCGTTATTTTGTCGACATGGAACGACAATGGGATCCGTCACTGGAATTACGCACGAGCATGGAGCATATATATACGTCTCGTTCTCTGGTATATAGGTACTTTCTGGAAGATCGTCTATGGTTATGTCGCAATTGTCAGACGTCAGACGTTATTGTTAATTTAAAGTTTAATTTTGTGTTGTGGTAGACAAACAGTAATTTGTTATGGAATTGCTGTTGCTGGCAAACACATATACATAAGTATAGTTAAAATCGAGAAAAGGATAGCAATAGTAGGTACTCATCGGTACGGTTTAAATCTTAAATGCCCAATAAAAACTATTTTTAATTTTTTTTCAAAAATTTCACTTGTTTGAAATAATTATTTCACATTGAACCTCCAATAGTAATATGCGATTTCAAAATAACAATCCTGCTCTTTCATAGTGCACTACATAATTCGGAAACTCTTCATTTATTTTGTTAAGTTTCTAGTGTTTCCAATTAAAAATGAAATCAACCATTTACTAAGCAAAACGCGCGTACATAGGTACTTATATAAAGAAGCGAAAATTCACATTTTATGGCTTACATCCTTCATTTTTCAAGTTCGGTCGAAAAAGGATTCCCAAGTGCCTAAGAATTTTCTAAATGCTCGAAACTGTTGCCTCTATTTCTTGGAATTGCTGGTCTTTTTGACAAAGTTCTTAAGTAGGTAAATACATTTGAACAACTTTAAAAAGTTACGACTTTGTAAATAGCTATACATTAATTGTTTCAATTATTCTGAGCTTATTAAAAAAGCTTGATTTAGCCACAAACCTATCATGGTAAAAAAAATGTGAGAAAAAATTTCCCCCTTTAAGGGAAATATGTTTCAAACAAGAGCTGTAGGGACATATCACGTCTATTGGGTACATACAATTATTTTAATGAAATTTTTTGCAATTTTTTTAAAGTTTTGTTGGCCGCCATTTTGACACTGCTAGTTCAATCACGCCCATTAACGAATTCAGCCGAGATAGCTGAATGGTTGTTTTTTAAAGTAAATTTGAATTTGATATCTTTATAAATATTTCTTACCAAAACCCGACAAATTTTATTAGTATTTGCAATTGCAGTTACATAGAAGTATTTTGGCAACAACTTCAAAAGTACCTACCAACACCACTAAAATTTATATATTTTGTATTTGTTAGAGAATCATCTAATAAAGTCGGTCGAATTTTTAGGTAATAATTGTTTATTCCACATTTTTGAGTGTAACTTTAGTCATGGAAATCGTTGAACGTTCACTAATACCAAAGAAGATAGCACCTACTTATCCTATTATCCACGTATATTCTTTGTTTGTACTTATTATTCAAAGATCTCAAAACATCGCGGCGGAAACCAACTCACTTTGACAGTGCTGTAACTCTAAAACCGTAGTTTCTTTTGAAACTAGTCCAATTTGAATGTTGCTACAAATAATCTCTTGTTTAATTTGGCCGTCTGATAATTTCAATTCTCGCAAAATTGTTCAATTTGAACGTTTCCGGATATGGTCTCATCTTGAATTCTGCCGACTCATATTTTCGATAATTGAGTAAAATTGCCCTCTCCACCCTATTTGGAGGCGGTTTTTAGAGGGAAGGAGATTTCAAATTTGAGTTTCTCTTAATAAGTGCTTTTTCTCAACTCTCTTCTTTTAAATGAAAAAAGCAAACCTACAACCGAATTGTATACCTCCTCCTTTTTTGGAAAGTCGGTCAAAAAACTCCAAACTACAATTCTCCCTCCAATTTATACAAGTTGACAAACATGAGAACATTTCCAATTAAATAAACAATCTTATCAATGTGAAATGTGTGAAATTATCTAAGCAACTGTATAAATGATACAACTAAAAAATCACTCCAACCGTTATAAAGACGATATCCGGTAGCAATGTTTTCTATATATATACATAGTTACATCAGCAACAAACCCCTTCCCCCCAAGTAGGGCTCCGTTTTGTTCATCATACATCCTAGTAATTCGGCGTGATGTGTCCCTTCTAGAGATGGGAATCTTGATTGATGATTATTTTGTAAATTAAGACATCATTAACAATGACGAGGATCAAAATTAATTAGGAACTTACCCACATCCACCGTCTATATCATCTAAATATATTATAAAGAACTTTTGCAAAAAGATGCCCTGAATCTATTTTGTGTCCAAAATTGGAAATTAAGGGAATTTTCGGTAAATTTCTTATAGAAATGTACCTATTGCGATCGTATATAATATATATATATATACATATATATATATATATATATATATATATATATATATATATATATATATATATATATATATATATATATATATAAATATGTTCTTGGGGATGCAGTCATATATTCAATAAAATTCTTTGATTGAAGCCGAGCTTTCGAGAATGTTTATTCTCTTCTTCAGGGCAACAATCGTGAATTTTGAATAAATTAGCCAAAAACAGAAAAGATTTCATAGCCATCAATTATAAATGTCATTATTTATATTTGTAATTGATGACTATGAAAGCTTATATATATATATATATATATATATATGGGATATTACGAAATTTATTAACACGATAGAAGTCGCAGTTTTGGAGGTATCAAGTTCAAATTTGCTACAAAAATCAATCTCTTAAATATCTCGGCCGAGCTCGTTATTGGGCAATGTCGAGTAAGTATTTTCAAAATGGCGACCGTTCAAACATTTAAAAAAATTATCAAAAAAGAGACGTAGTGTAAATATCATCAAAAATAATTTTGGGTTATAGATATAATCAGTACCTACAACTTTTGTTCGTAGCAATTTTCCATGAAATGTACATAAAAAAAATATTAATAAAGAAAAAATAAGAAATATTGATAAAATATGAACACTCAATACAAATTTGATATAATTGTACATTTTCTGCAGATCTTAGCATAGACGCTGATTAAAAAGATGTATAGTATATTTTTGATAAGAAATAGGCGAAAAAAAAAATCTGCCTTGAAGTGGAACGCGAACCCTGTCTGCTTTATATTCAACAGACAAAACAAAAACCTCTAACCGCAAGGCTATGATACATACGGCAACTTGTATGTGATGACATATAGGTCATTACCAATGAAAAGGTTGTTCAAATTTCAATTCAACGAATTTTGAGAAATTTGCCTTTCTGCTGGCTTCAGGCCATCGGGATTTTTAGGTAAATTTCTTATAGAATAGAAATGTACCTATTGCGATCGTTCACACTTTTGAATTTCGAAAAAATTTCAACGGCATGATGTTATATGTCTATAAGTTACTCCAAAAAAACATTTGGTTCAAAAGTTTATATATATATATATGTATATATATATATATATATATATATATATATATATATATATATATATATATATATATATATATATATATATATATAGGATATTACGAAATTTGTTAACACGACAGAGGTCGCAGTTTTGGAGGTATCAAGTTCAAATTTGCTACAAAAATCAATCTTTCAAATACCTCGACCGAGTTCGTTATTGGGCAATATCGGGTAAGTAATTCCAAAATGGCGACCGTTCAAACATTTAAAAAAATTATCAAAAAGAGCCGTAGTGTAAATATCATCAAAAATAATTTTACGTTATAGAGCAATTTTTCATAAAATTCACAGATAAAAAAATAAAAATTAATAAAGAAAAATAAGAAATATTGATAAAACATGAACACTCAATATAAATTTGATGTAATTGTACATTTTCTCGAGATCTTAATATAGACCCTGATTAAAAAAATATATAGTATATTTATTGAAAAGAAATAGACGAAAAAAAATCTGCCTTGAAGTGGACTCGAACCCTGTCTGCTTTATATTCAACAGCCAAAACAAAAACCTCTAACTGCAAGGCTATGACACATACGACAATTTTATGTAATAACATGTAGGTATACCAATGAAAAGCTTGTTCAAATTTCAATTCAATGAATTTTGAAAAATTTACCTTTCCGCTGACTATAGGCCATCGGGATTTATTTGTATTGTGTTCAACAATGGATAGTTTAATAGATATAAATGATAAATGTCTCGATATTCCAACTCTCAAATATCCGTAACCGGCTTTTCAAACCAAAAATTCCTACATACGGAAAAAAAAATTAAACATCAAATTTCTCAAATAATCTTCCACTCCATCAAACCATTTTAATTACATCTTGCCATTGCCACTCAAAAATGCTAAATGGGCCCGACTTTCTTTTCCTTGTTGCGGGCAGCATATACTACCTAATATTATTCATAACCAATTTCACTTTCACATCATCCTAAAATATAGCCATTTCGCGAAACTGTTTCTTTTTTTGAAAGTAGTAATTATGTAAGCGCTGCTCCTCTGAATACAAAAATGATATGGATGATAAAACGGTGGGCAGTCTTCGGATACCCATCATATTATGCCCACCCCTTCCTGTATCTATTACCGAAAAAAGGGTGGACACCCTTTATAGTCGATAAATGATGCTGAAGAACAGAAAACAAAAGCCATTCGATCTGAAAGAAAAAGACGCTCAACTCTAACTGAGAAAGGTTACCGACTTGGTTATTATTACAAACCATTATTATTATAATACAAAAAGTTAATAAGCGACTTGAAAAATCACTTTGTGGCAATGTCAGAGAGTGTCAGAATTGCAAATATGCTCTCGGTGTATGGGTAGCAGTAGTGTAGTATAATCATGATTACAGTGATTGGGAATCAATGGCGGCATTTAGGCTTTTTTCTTCGTTAATTAACGGTTTCGATATGGAAGAGAAGATGTGGGACCGACGATAATATGAGCAAGATTCGCTGATTTTGATGAGGGATCGAGAAGGAGAAAAAAAGGCAAAGAGGTCGATTTCCAAACATCACCCGACGCAAAAAGGTGAGAAAACTATTCTAAAAGAAGATTTTATAGATGCATATTGCGTAGGAACAAAAATATATGATTCTCAGGAACTTTTAGTTTTGGGCAGTATTTTTTTTCTACGTATAAGTTTACAACAAATTAAAGAAACTACAAATACGGAACCATATATGTACTATAGACAATTTGCTCCATAACAATAACTTGTTTTCTCCATTGTATGAAGTCGGTCAAAAATCAAATTTTGATTATATATGTGACACTTATGTATCAACAGATTGTTGTAATTAAAGGAGTTTTTGTATACCTAAAGTAAGTCACCGATCTGAGCTAGGATAATCTTACATTACTTTCATTTGAAGAACATCGTCTACATTTATGTAACCTAACCTAACCTAACCTAACCTAACCTAACCTAACCTAACCTAACCTAACCTAACCTAACCTAACCTAACCTAACCTAACCTAACCTAACCTAACCTAACCTAACCTAACCTAACCTAACCTAACCTAACCTAACCTAACCTAACCTAACCTAACCTAACCTATCCTAACCTAACCTAACCTAACCTAACCTAACCTAACCTAACCTTTAGGTTATTCCAGCAGTAGTTTGGATCAGTTTCAATCTGTTTGCAATTATTGTCTTCGGTGTTGGTGAAGCATGCACATTCTAATTTCGTTCTTCTCAAAATTGAAATGCTTCTGACTGTTTGAGTTTAGTTTATGCTGCTCCAACATCCTTCTTATGGATGAATTCTATTTTGGAATTTGAACTTATTGTTTTGTCTACTAAGAAATATCTTCATTCTACAAAGCTGGTGCATTTGACATGTACGGCATCACATCCATTAGCAATTTAATTAACAAATATATACCTACAAAGTCGAGCAGAAAAAACGATCAAACTAAATGAATAATATTTTCTGGCTTAACAATTAATCAAAAGTAAATCAATTTCCGTCTCTCCGACTATCCACAGTAGCAGATCGATCGCCTCCTATCTAATACTAAATACAAAAAAAAAACACAATAACATTTTCTCAGGTCGTGGAAAAAGCATCATAGAAATACATATGTAGGTAATATAACAATCGGAACCAATAACTCACCAAATTTGAGCAAAAAGCGTGACGACTTCTTCATATCCAGTCAGCGGAATACAAAAAAAAACGCCCAATAAAAATACTGTCAATTCTATCAAGAGGATATCATTTGTAAAATTTAACAGATATTTGTCGTGGCCCGATCGAGGAATACCCATATCATGAAATAATACACTGTCTTGTTGTTTATTCAAATTTTGGAGTTGTTCAAGGATCCAAATACCACGAACATTAACAATTTTGAACTTCTTGAATAATGTAACCAGTAGTATAGTCTATGAGGAGCGCGTAGCTGCGGGATCACACTGACCGACTTCGATCTTCGAAGTTAAGCAGCGCAATATGATGGAAACGGCTTGGACGAGTGACCGTTGATGCGGGCGTGCGTTCGAGTCTCTGTCGCATTGCATTCTCCTCCTCTCGCAAAGCAACGGGAACCGAGTGAGAGTATATATTCCCTAGTACAGCTCTCTGGAAGGGTGTGCCCTTAAGATTTATCTTGAGATAGATCGGTGGTTCGGAAGCCACGTTAAAGTGTAGGTCACCTTGTCTGTGGTAACACTTTCAAGGCAGAGAAGCCGCCAATGTTCGGATACGAGTACGGCACTCAAAGAAGAAGTATATAGTCTATATATAAACTGAGTACTCGAAAGAATGCAGCAACAAAACTCAGTTGTACTTCGAGTTAACTTTTCAAATATTCAAATAAAATATATGTTTTGATAATGAAAAAGTAGTGAAACATAAATATTTTTAAGTCGTTTCACTTCAATGTATTATTGACTGACGAACCCCAAACGGGTCCGATTTTGATGATTTTTGATTCATTTGAAAGAGGAGCCTTGAGAAATGGTCCCATATTCATAAAACCGGGAGTTACGGTTTTCTTGTTAGAGCAGTTGTAAAATCTGAAATATGTGTATTTTTGTCGTGATGTTTTGAGATCTGTGAATAGTAACAGTACAAGCATGTACAAAGAATATACACCAGATAAACTATTTATTTAAGTTCCGAAAAATAAAGATAAGTATACGGAGAAAGTGGTTAACTTTAGCTAAAATACATCCAACATCTGTGAAGATCACTTTTGATGTAAGTTCTGATAATAATAAACAAAAAATACATTATTCACTGAAATTAAATTCAGATGCAGATAGTCTGGGTTATGTTGACAATGCATTTTTATATAGAAGAAACTATTTCTATCATCAAAAAAATGTACGTTCCTAAGTTGCGCAGAACAATAATCCGTGTTTCTGGCAAATAATCTATTCTTGGCAAATTAGAGCAGTCTACTTTGATATATCCAGCCTCCATTATTGCAAATGCACCGATTATCTATTAACAAAAAGTTAAGACTTATCTCCAATGAAGATAAATGATGATGGAATGAATGTTGATGTTGGCTGGTTAGTTTCTTTAGCGGTCCATGACGTAATGCGCCCCGATCGGTGTTCGCAGTCACGTGATAAAGTGTTTTATTTATTGCACTTTAAATTAGTTTTATTTAATTATTTATAGTTAAATATGTATTCAAATATTACCATTCATTGATTAAACATAAATTTATTTAAAATTACAACTAGAGTCAACACAACTTCACCAATAGAATTAATATTATTTTGTATTTTTCATTGCACCAACAAATAAAGTCGGTCCAATTTTTTGTAAAATTTATTTTTTTACACAAATGAGTTGGCACTATTTTGTTCTATATATTCGGCCACTTTATAATAATTCCATGATGGGGCCACGACAATAAATAGGTACATACATTTCAGAGAGAGCCGAAACATGTCAGGCAGTAGTGCCCCATGCGGCCCTCGATGAAAGGTTTCACGTGAAGCGCAGCCCCACGAGACGAATCTGGAGGATTGAAAGGGATCGTCTCTTGCGTTTCGCGATTGTTTTGCTCACAATGGTTGCTCTCCAGGACACATATAGATGATACACAGGGATGATGGCGGTTTTTTTTTTCCTCTAACTCTGTGTTAATTTGATTTGAATTTTTCGTATTGCCGGATATGTGTGGATTATAAATGAGTTGCTATTCTGTCTCTGACATCGAATAGATTGGGAATTATCACAGTCTCTTTTATTTTATTTTTTTCTATTCGAATAGATAGAAATGCATGCCGAATGAAGCGAAACGGTGGAAATCTAGAGAAAAAAACCAATTTGAAGAATTGCAGGAATAAATAAATAATTGTAAAAATCATAATTATTCTTTACATTTTTGTTTTTAGTTAAATTTCTTTTTATTACAGATATTTCATTTACCCAAATAAATTAAATTACATTGATATTTCTAAGTTTGCTAAATTTTTGTCTGGATAAACCTTAGATCTAGATTATTTTTTCCATATAATTTCAAACATCTAGAAAAATATAAAAATTTAATAGAAAATAAGAAAATAATAAAAATGTGCATATAAGGAAATTCTTCATGAATCAAATACACAACTCCTAGCTGTAGATACTCTTCAGTTCGCTTTCAAAATAAAAAAAAGTAATTTATTATTAATATAACAGTTAAAGAAAGCCAGGTTATGATTATATTTTTGTTTGACAAGTCGGTAAGTGATTCACTTACTCTTCAGAGAACTATAAGCGGATACATTAGAAGAAGACAAGGAGGAAGAGCGAAATTTATTCATCATTGAAAATTTTACAACAGTATTACATGTATAAAATTTTATCGGACTACTTAGTCAATAACAATAAGCCCTCACATATTATATATAAAAAGCATGGTTGGAATTTATTTAGCAGTTAATAGTTGTGTTACATTAGGAGTTCATTGAGAATGTAGAAACTCCTCAACAGAGTAGAATGAATATTGAATTAAATAGTTGTATAGTGTATAGTGTTGATTTGAAGCTCTCCAGAGGCAAATAAGATTATGGTAATCGTAGTTCTTTATTTCTTCTAATTATGAAGGATATAATTTGAAATTTTTTGTCTCAAAATTTCACCCAAAAGTCACTTGATCATGACCTGGGAGTTATTTTTCATAGTTCTATAGTATCTAAATTTAAGTAACCAATTGTATACGCCATAGGTAAGTTGGTAAGCCTGAAATTTCCAACGTTGAAATATTGTCAATGATTCGAATCAGCTGTTTAATAGGTTATGATAGTCATTTGTCACATTTCTAGGAATCTGGAATCTGGAATCAAAGGTCGAATTACATTACAGGTAGCAAGTTTCGTCTTGTTCAAATGTCTAAGTCAACGATGGCACAGCAAAAGGGGATGTTAGAACATAAAATATCTGAATCTTATTAAAAAGTTTATGAGCGCAGAATACTATGATGAATAATATCAATACCTATCGAAATGGAAATATGTTGACTGAGACAGTGTGAATCTTCTTACAACGTTGCAGCATCCTTGGAATTGGTATTTTTATTTTTCAAGCAGCATCCCTCTTCAACAGCGAACCACGCGGCTGAAATTGGAAGCTGAAAAAGATGGACCGAACCACTTTTTAGGCTCGTTTCTAGACCTTTCTGCATGACCGTGGAAATGACATAATAATTAAATACGAATTACGTATAACCTAAAAACACGAAAATCCAATACCTAATCGGTTTGACAACTCTGTAAAACTGTACTACCTATTCAAACTGATAAATTTCAGAACAATCTACCATAGACAGTTCATGTACAATGGTACGGAACCCTTTGTGTGCGAGTCCGACTAGCACTTGACCGTTTTTTATGTATTTTTGCATGTTTTTCACTTTTTTCAATTTTTACATGCATTCTGTTATGTGCAAAGCTTAGCAATACCTAAGAGACGTGCACTTACGAGTACGGACGTTGGTAATGAATTTTCGTCTAAACTATCTTTAGAACCAAAAATTATATCGACGTCGAAATGGTTTCATTCGATTCTAGTAATCTTTAAACGTCAAAATTAGAATTCTAGAAAATCGGACACACTAATGCAGTAATAATTCACTTTTAAATATAAACACGAAAAGTTCAAAATAATTTTTCTACACTTATTGTATTGTAAGTATTACAGGAATCGGCATGATTTTGAATTTTATGTCCACATTTTAATAAAAGCGTGCTGTCTTTCTAATTTTATGTCTTATAATAATTCGAATCTTTCATTTGGCGATTAAATTCTCAAATTGAATCTATTATAACAAAAAAACTTTTCATGTAAAAAAAACCTTTTTACCTGTTGAAAGAAAGCTTTCATACATACATACATTGTATCCTTTCTGTAACAAACCAAATTCCCAATATAACTTGAAAAAAAAAAGTTGCGGTTTCGCTGCACACACATATCGTGACGTCCTGATACAAAAGAAGAAACTTTTTTTCTCCAGAATATCCCAAGGATCTTTCGCATCATCGTAATTATATTTATTCCCCCAATTGATGTACTACCTACTAAAAATATGTATAAGGAAGTTCACGGCCTATCTAGATGTGTGTATATCTATAACGAGCATCCGTGGGACCGGAAATTGACCTAATTGAGAATCTCTTCAGTTCACTTATTATTATTATATTATATATTTACCCCAAACGAAGAACCATCCAGAAGAGGGTATATGTTTACCTGAGCGAGCAAAAGCGCATCATTAAAAATTACCGTGGTTTTGGTATGGAACGCACAATCGTGAAATTGATCAATTATTTTATTATTGATTAATCGGCTTATTGAAACTAGCATAACAAAGCATTTCAATTGATTGATTTGCGGTTGTGATGATGTTTTTTCATAATTCAGAATAATTATCCTTTGATTTTTTGGGTTCGGTTCAGTCAGTTTCGAAATACTCTTAGCAGATAACGACAGACAGACCAAACAATTTCTGAAATATTTTAACTATTCATGAAAATCAGCAAGAAAAAACTATTGTAAATAGGATTTTAATTTTTAACCATAGAACTATCCATGATAATCTTCAGTATAAAAGATTCAAAAACTGTCTACAATTTTGAAGAAGCCTAAAATTTTGTGAAAACATCTATATTGATGCATAAATTTACAGTTTATTACTTTTAATCAGCCATTTCAATGAATAAATTGCCATTTTCTACAAATCATAAAGATATTTGAAAATTTATAGTTTATTTTCGCTGCTTGAGCAGGAATTGTAGGAGCTTTCTTGAGAATTGTACGCTTGATTATATTTCTATTTGGCCTGAGACGATGTGGATATTTTTCCGAATAAATTCGTCTAGTTCTATCTAGAATTCGATGACATTCTACAAAAAATATTATCAGATATATTCGTTCGGAATCCTGAAGGGGACTTTTTTTCACAATACACAATACAAAAAAATGTTTATTTTTATTAGTATTACTAGCTGACCCGACAGACGTTGCCCTGTCTTAACAAAAGCAAAAACAATATCTTGGTTTTCCAAATTTTCACCCATGAAAACAAAAGCAACTTCATCAATTGTTGCCGTATTATAGCGTCTTGCGTGTTGTCCTGCAGGCGTCTTGTCGGCTTTGCTGACAATTTTTTGGCAATCAGATGGTATGCGGTTTAATGCAGTCTTGAATAATACAACCAATTCGTTGTCTGATGGAAAAACATTTGAAGTTGCTCTACACTTGCTCTGTTCACCGATTTATTGTGTGCATAACGCTGATCGACTTGTTTTGCTGAATCGCCCATGAAATAAATTTCCAAAAATTATACCACCATGTGACCTTCAAGATACTTTGTCAGCACTGCCATTCCCCCATCAACTTTTGACTGTCTGCTTTTGGTTATTCACCTAGCTTCAAACCTACTGTACGCTACTTTTATTGATATATGATTTCAATTGAAAATTACCAACGTATTCAGGCACGTGGTGGTAAAAGTTTATTGTTTTACGATATAGTTACCTTGAAAGTTAGCATAAAATTGTCTTGAATAACTTTTGTTGCGCCAAATGACTTCATTTGAAAACAATTATTGTATTCCTGTATATGAGTCAAAAATGTATAGTATCTGTCCCATTTCGTAAACCAATGAATGCAGAGGCTCTGGTGGCAGTAGCAATGGCGTCAATTTGACTTTACCGCTCCCGCAACACAATCCAGGGGCTTCATTCTTTCAATATTAGGTGTGATTGATTTTAACTTACCGAGATGAATAAACACTTCTCAAAAACTCGCTGAATAATAAATTGAAATGAAACTATTATTTATCAACCGATCCATCTATGTTAAACGATATTTGCAGCGCGCGTTATGTCAATTGCTGACTGTGATTTCAAACAACTGACAGTTGTCAAACAACTATATGTACTGTATGTAAAATTAATATTGTCTTTAAGTTTTCATAAATGTTCTTAAATTTTCTAATGTTCCGCTCAACTTTCTTAATTTTTTCATTCATAAGAACCTTCTTCTGATAATAATGAACACAACTAAAAAAGAATTAGCGAAATCGGTTCAGCTGCACTCGAGATTTGCGCTTAGCAACACATTCAGCGATTCATTTTTATATTATAGAAGATATGACACTGTAATAAATTGATCTTGAATATTATAGCTTTTTTTGTTGATTTTCATATGTATTTAGAAAATTTCAGAAACTGTTTAGGTATAGAAAACACCCTGTACGTACTAGAAAATTTTTCTGTAAAATTTTATATATTATCTTTAATATAATTTTTCCGAGAACGAATAAAAACGAAATATTTTGAATTTATGGGATAAAGATTGTGAGTAAAAGTTTGTTTTAAATTTGATTTTAACTGTAATAATG
The DNA here is from genome assembly GCA_958507055.1 of Crioceris asparagi. Taxonomy (NCBI): domain Eukaryota; kingdom Metazoa; phylum Arthropoda; class Insecta; order Coleoptera; family Chrysomelidae; genus Crioceris; species Crioceris asparagi. Next base: position 3,426,285 of record OY293829.1, read on the forward strand.
GTATAAAAAAAATGATACTTTCTATTTGAAATAAAAAAGATGATGGCCAGTTCCAGTTTAACAGGAAGTTCTTCGAATGTAAAAATATTTTTATTCTATTCAACTTCAGCGAAAATGTTTACAAACATTTCCTAACTTCTATCATCTTTCCCATATACCTATGAACGGATAAGGCAGTTTTTTTATGGTTGAATTTGGTGTTTTTTGAAAAACTCATGTCAGAAATATCCTTCCCACCAAAAACTTCTCCCAAAGAGGGTAGAAGGTGAAATTTCTTCGAAAATCGAAAATTTGAGACGACAAAATTAAAAAAGAGAACATATCCGGCAATATTTTGAAATGGACATTTAAAAACAAATATAAGTTTCCGAGTTACAGCAGTGGGAAAGTCTGCAATATGTGTATTTTCTCGGATTCTTCACTGATCGTTGAATGATTTTGATGAATAATATTACCGACTTTATTAGTTGCTGCACTGGTAAATATAAAATAATATTAATTTTATTGGTACTGGTGCCAAAATTATTCTATCTAACTGCAACTTGGAAATTATCAGTATTTTTCAGCGCATCAACAAATTATAAAGTCGATCCTATTTTATATAAGAAAAATATTTATTTAGTTACGTATTGTTCTATCAGTAGTCACCCACATCCACAAATATAACCTTGTGTCAAATTCTTTTAATCCGATATTTGCGTGTGATTTTCATATTTTTCTTTCTAAATTTGTTACCTGCCTCTACCTGAACATAACGACAGGACGATATTATACAACATGCCTCGTCATTTTTAAATGAACCAACAACAACCCCCCCCCCCGTCAGAAAATTATTGTCATTCATTTCGGTCTGATGATGTTCATTGGGCCTATTCCGAAAATCCCATAAAGATAATGGCAATACACACAAATCGGACATCAAAAGACAAAAATTGCATTATAACAAATTTCTTGTAAGTGTATATGTAACCATCGTGTCTTCAATCAGGCGTAGAGAGCGCATAAGGCACAGGTCAGGACTGAAACATTCATCGACCAATATGTATTTATTTATGTACCTAAATAGAAAAAAAATGTTTTGGTATAAAAATAGGCTTTTTTCACAGTTAGAAAGAAAAAATAAAAGAGAAACGTGGTCGTTATGTTGGTAATCAACGTATTCTAAATCCTACAAATATTAAAAATTAATTGTGGAAAAGTTTCTTTGTCCAGTAAAACCATAATTTTTGTAAGATCTCAGTGACTAGACAATGTTTAATAACACATTTTTTATTTTTTTTTGTGATCATATAGGATGTTTCGCCCCGGATCTGTGGCTTGTTCAGCTAAAAATAATTATAAATAAACAAACAAGCCGCAGATTATAAAAAAAATTAAACATTGTCTAGTGATTGAGAAATTATTAAAAATTAACACTATCTAAAAAATAAGAGAATGAAAACAATTTTAAGTGCCTAGATGTAGAAGTATTGCTTTTTATTGTTCCGTACCCAAAGGGTTTGTTTGCCTCAGGCGAGCTATATCTTATGAGCTGTATATGGTATACGGTTGCAATTTTCACAGAATATATACTTATTTCTATAGCAAATAATAAAAATTAAAATAAAAATCCCACCCCATGAAAAATCGTGATTTTTGCGGCGTTTTTTGCTCGATCTCCACAATCTCTTAAGCAGCACTAGGTGGACAAATGAAATATAATAAATAATGAAAATAAAATAAAGCAAAATATTGAATGTGGTCCCGATATATTTTTTGTTTTTGTATTAGGTACAGACAGTTCTTGAACGATGGTACAGAATCCTCCTTGCTTGTATACGAATCGCACTTTGCAGGTTTTAATTACTTACTATCAGGACTATGCCAATAAATATCTAAGACCTTATTCAAAACACTTCTAGTTAAACTATGAGCCGACAAAATTAGAGAAGAGACCATAGGTATTTGGCGACGTTTAAATTGGACATTTCTAAAACAAATCATAACTTTCTGAGTAAAAGCAGTTGTAAAATGTGAAATATGTGTGTTTCCGCTGTGTAATGTTTTTCGAAAATTGAGAATACGAGACGGCTAAATTGAAGAAGAAATTATATGTAGCAACATTTAAATTGGACATTTTTTAAAAAAGTGTACGTTTTCCGAGTTACAGCAATGGTAAAGTCTGACATGCATATGTGTATTTCCGCGATGTTTTGAAGTTTTGAATGTCTAAAAAATATAAGCAACGTATTATCTATCTTCCTTATTAAAAAAAAATCAGACTGCCGACAGAAGTGAAAACTTAAAACAAATGAATAACTAAATTATTGAAATTTTCTAATTTAATAAATGAAATTAATAACATTGGTCTGGTTTCCACATCTATTGGCACTCCGAGCAATAATTATTTACATTTTTAGACAGTTTATTAATTAATCAAACATATAATGGACTGCACAAGCTCAATACAAAATATCAATATTGTATTAGTATTTACATAGTTTTTAATGAACTTTATTTTACTTATTAGTTCTATTATCATCGTCAAGTTCAACAATACTTAGTCTATTTGTACTTTTGATGATTTCATTTTATTCTAAAAAATATATAATAGGTTTATGGTAACTGAAATAAGATACAAAAATGTTTGACTGGAATTTATCTAAGTATTGTGTAAAAACTGCGATCGTCGTTTTATATTTCTCAGTACCTGCTCAATTTTCGATCATTAGACATTGTCAAATACTTCATTAAGAAATTCAATTAGTGGTAGATTTTTATCATCTGCAAAGTTGAACTTGAAGTCCCCACATAATATCATCGGAATATCGTCGATTTTTTCAGAAAATCTTTTTTCGAGTATCAGAACCTTCTTTCGTATATATCATAAAATTTTCGATATTAAATATGAAAAAATCTTATTAATTAGTAACAAATCCCTCTATCAGTGCACTAGGTATATAATATTCCTTGCACGATGTATTGCCGATATAAAATATTAAAAAATAAATATATGAATATAAATATAACAAAATTTTCAAAACAAATATCAATAAAAATGTTGGAAAAATTCGACAATAAATACTTTGTTTCTACAATTAATTAATTTAAATAGAGCAGATATTAAAAAAATAAAAATTACTGACAACTTGTAGAATATATCAAACCATTCATTTGTTTTTTTGAATTTTTAAAATCCGCCTATAAATAACGAAGTTACAGCTTGGGGCGTTTTCTACGATACAGCCTGTATGTGTATAATACATGTACACTGACCGCTGTACAATGCGCAATACGTCTCAAGAATGTCGAGGTCATCGGTGTCGCGAGCCCATAAGTTTTTCTCCAATCAGAAATCGCCTAGACCTCCTAAAGAAGTTTTCAGTTCAAAAATCGGAAAGACTTTATTATTTGGTGCACAAAAAAATGCAAAACTTTTGAATTTGGTGCCAAATGTCTTTTATCTAACTATAAATTCCATCAATTAACAGTGCCGATAAAATTAAAATTATTCTGTATTTTTCAATGCACCAACTAATAAAGTTGATCCAATTTTTTTTTCTAACAAATATTTATTACGAATAAAGTCCGTAAATATTTGTTTGCCTTAACATTGTATTAAAAATTTATGGAATTCGGCCCTGTACATATCCTCTCAAGTTGTGTCCTCGTGATATTATTAATATCGGCATGAGCCACCCAGAGACAAAAGTCCTGCGTGGTCCCCAGTCGGCACCGACAGACGACCACAAAGAGTCGTCTCCACGCCAATCTCGTTGACAACTATAATGACAGAGTCTTGGTATATAGGTAGTTAACATGCCTATAACTAGTAGCTTTTCTTCGCTACTTAGTAACTAAAGTCGGAAGCGGAACTGTTGATCTAGATTAGGAGACATAATTACTATGCAGGAGGTATTTTTGCAAATTAAGTGTAAAATTTTCTGCTTTTATCTCGTGCCGCTCGGTTATCGATCATTCATTTTTTTTTTTGTTGAGTGGTGTTGAAAATCCTAATTTTCGGTAGAGAAATTAGAAGGCAATGTATGTAGACTTAATAGTGTCTAAAATTTTGGAATCTTCTTGGGTGATCGAATGTGATGAATATTTGATTGAAATACATGAAAGAGTTTTACAATTGGAGCATTTTTCCCACAATAAATACTCTATTTTATCTATAGCTAGGCTCTTATTTTATGTTTTTTTTATTTATGCAAAGCTATAAATAGAAAAAAATAGCCCCGACTTCATTAGATTATGGCCCAAAAATTATGAAATAACATCACATGACGTAGGAGATTTTGAAAATGGTGCCAAAAGATCATGTATCAGCTAAAGAATACTTTTTGCAATAACTTTTTTTATGAAAACTATATTAAGTTTTGTTTAAGGTATTTATTTTACAATTATAAAGCCTGATGCAAGGCTCACTACTCAAATACCTAATTATTAATTTTTTTTCATAATTCTGCAAGAAATAATATGTTATCACTTATGTTGTTATTAGATTCAGATAAAAAAAATTTGGTAAACCAAACGGGGATTCGATGTACGGATCCTGCTTACTAACTGCCAGATCACTATCTCGACCGACCACGGCAACGTTAAAAATTCGTTAAAATTGACATTATTACAGACAAGCAGCGATTTTAAAAAATGTTCGTTAATTCATAAAAGAATATAATAATGCAAAAGCAATTTGTTCAGACTCATACAGCTTCTATATTGACACACAACATTATTGTGCTAATATTTCGGTCCATAAGTTCCCGAAATAACGCGACACAGATAGATAGATAGAACAATGACTGAAAATTTGTTTTTTGGACACAGGGACCTCTGAAACGTAAAGATATTTATGTTGTAAGCCGGATACCGAAAATTTTACACGATTTCAATAATTTCGTTATTCGGCTACTTTTAGACTAGCGTTAGGAAAGTAAAAAAGCAAACAAACAGTCGAATGGTATATTTACCTCCTACATTTGGAAGTCAATCAAAAATAAGTTCCTAATACTAAATTTGACACAAAGAAATTCATTAAAATTTGTTGATAGCCAGTGTATATGGTTATTTCTCCTTCCATTCTATTGGTATAATATCATCTATTAAACCTCTCGCAATCCAAACAAACATACAAATTTCATACTTGATACACAGCTTTGAGCTGTGCTTGAGAGCTTGTTCAGAATGAAAGTCCTACTTGTTTTAATTTCAAATATATACCACCAATAATTTGTCGGCATTTGGTTGTCACATTTGAAATATTTGCGAGTATTATATATTATATTTATAAAAAAACCATAACACATTATGACACTAAATATGAAGCTAAATGTTATAAAAAAAATACGATTTAATCTTCAAATGACATTGTTTCGTTGCCATGATTACGATAATTGCAGACGTTTTCGAGACAATTTGATTATTTTTAGAGTAACAATTTTGGAAAAATAATTTTAATCTCAAATATTTTAAAAGTGACTGAACCAAATGCCCACAATTCATATATATTTGAAATCAGAACAAACAGGACTTTCATTCTAACAGATAATATACAGGGTGCTCTATTTTAAAAGTTATGACTCGATTAATTCTTTCAATGTTGTAGGGAGATTTTTTATTTTTGCTATTACCAAAAGATATTACATGAAAAATCATAAGACTTTTATACTCAAAGTTTTTTTTTTCTATCACTCGTAATAAAAGCTGTAGGTGGGTGTCAAAATATAATGAATAATCCTGTACTTACATATTTATCGTAGCGAGTTGAGGTTTTATTTAGCTGGAGGGGTTGTATATCCATTTTCAAGAGTGATCACTAGACGATTTCATATTAGCGGTGATATTTTGATGGTCTCGAATAATGATAAAAATTTGTAGATATCTTTTGATCAATATCAGTGATTGGTGGGTATATTGTATCAACATATTTTTTTCTATTAATAGATATTATCAATTATTGGTAGAGAAGTTTTCACAAGTTGAAGATTCTTTTTATGCTCGAAGGTTGTATTGGTTTCTCACTATCTGTGTCGATACTCGTTGCTTGGTTTGGTTTTAAGTGACATTGTTAACTTTCAATATTGTGAAATAAATAATTTCTTACAAATACTAGGACCGGCTTCATTTGTTCATAATATTTATTCTATTAGTAATGATACTTCTGAAGTAGTTGACAAAAAACTTCTATCTACCTATAATTGATACCTACTTCTTTTCTAACACACAACTTCAAAAGTACCAATATCGATAGAATAATGTATTATTTTGCATTTTTCATTGCGCTATCTGATAAAGTCTAAATTCCTGTATTTCTAAAAAAAATATTTATCTTCGAGAGTCAATGAACTGATCGCATTAACAATTTATTAACTAGTCTAAGCCGAACTTTTTTTTTAATTGAAAAATTATTATACCTAGATGTATTATGCCAATGTTTTTTTTATATAATGTTTAACATTTCTAAATAAAAATGCGATTGGACAGAATCGACTCGGTATTAGGTTATTTGGCGGCAGAAAAGGCCTACAGGCTTCTTTTTCAACTAAAATCGATTATGCGTTCATATTTCTTCACACCTTTTTAAAATTATTAATCATCAAGCCAAAGGGTTGTTACTAAAAAGGGTTGATTGATTTCTTCAATGCCCGTGAGTTTTCTGGAGTCTATTTATTATATAATGAAGCGTTCAAAATTATGGTAACCTTTGTAAATAATAATTGATAGAAAAGAAGGGAGACTACCCTTTGCATTCCTAAACTAGAAACTTTTTCAGTAAAAGGTTCTGTTATCGAATCAAACTCATTATACTTGTTGATGTTAAATATAGTGAGAATTCCAGAGAAAATTACAATAATCGAATGTTTGTGGTCAATATGAGTGATTTTAGTTGCACCTACCCCTAGCTAGCGGAAACTTATTTCTTGAAGTACAAAATCTCTAGAGTGCCCAAAATCCAAAACAAAATAGGTACCTAAAACGTTGTGCTCAAGGATCCTTTTGGGAATTTTTTTGTAGACCTTTACTGAATTTGGAAATGTATAAAATATTAAGTTTAAGTATAAAAGGTTGAAATAAATATTCAGTTGAAAAGTTTATTTTTCTGGTACATAGTAGGTACCTAGTACTTATAAAACTATGTATTGAATTTCAAAACTATCTACTGTTATTGCACGTTCGCTCAGAATGTATTCTGCTTGAAATAGAAAAATTTGATGATATTTTCTTGCATTTATTTCGACCTACTATTATCTTATCGATGATTTGAAATACCTACCCATGAAGTCTTTGTTAAAAATAGAAATACCAATACGACTAAAAACTAAAACTAGCTTGTACTTGTTATTTATTATTTAGAGATCTCAAAACATCGCTGCGCAAATATACATATTTCAAACTTTACTGCTGTAACTCGAAAACCGTAACTTAATTTAAATGTTGCTACATATTATTTTTTCTTCAATTTGGCCTTCTCATATATTCAATTCTCGAAAAAAAAATTGCTCTTCCACATAGCGGAAATACGCATATGATATATTTCAGAATTTACGATTGCGAAACTCGGAAACCGTAACTCTTTTGAAAAAATGTTCAATTTAAATGTTTTCGGACATGCTCCCCTTTCTAATATTCAAATCTCGAATTTTCGATTCTCGGAAAAATTTGTCCCTCCCACATAGCTGAAACACATATTTCAGACGCGGAAGCCTATGATTATATTTTAAAATGTCCAATTTAAACGTTTCCGGATATGGAATTTTCATCAATTCTGCCGTCTCTGATTTTTTATTTTCGAGAAAAATTGCCCCCTCCACCCCCGGGCTGTTTTTGTTTCGGATTTTTCTAAATATGGGACCATTTCTCACTTCTCCTCTTTGAATTGAAACAAAAAACGTCTAAATCGAAGTACGTTTACTATGCAAAACGCGCGAACAGCCATAAAAAAAATAAATAAAAAAAGCAATCTTACAACCGAATTGTATACCTTCTCCTTTTTTTGAAGTCGGTCAAAAAGAATATCATTCTACCACGTATTTATCTCAGCTGTGTGTTGCCCGTTGTAGTAGGCACCAACCTCCAAAAGAACCAGCACCAGTAGAATTAATATTATAATATATAATAATAATAAATAATAAAGTCGGTCCAATTTTTTGTAAAAAATATTTATATGCATTATATACATTACATTTTCAATATGTCGTTGAAAGGTCAATAAAAAGACGTCACTGAAATGTCCCTTGCTTATGACGTAATTACATTGCTCACTTAATTAGACTTTATATGATTATTTCGAAATTTAGAATATACAACAAAGAAACCATCACACACACATTGCTTGACATATGCCAAATTTTATTACAAAATAATCACACAAGCCCTTGACAAGAACAACAACAACAAAAACAACAGCAACCAAAAAAAACATACAACGAAATTCATAATAATTCTTCTCCAAAAAAAACAAGTGTGATGATCACATATTATGAAAGTTACCTTCTCGTTATATCGTTGTGATTTTTTCTTGTATTATATTCGGCAAATGACATACGAGATACACACAATTAAGCAACAAAACGAGGTAATCAAATTACGGACCACCCTTGTTGGGGACAAAGAAAAAAATATCCACGGAGACAGTCTTATTATTATATTAAAATAAGCAAATTTGAGATTTTGTTGCTACTTTTTGGAAGAATGGCGATCCAAAGAAGTGAATAACAAAAAAAAACTTGTGGGTTCGAGTCGTTAAGGAAACTAGATAGAACCTAAAATACCATCCTTCTAATTTTCTGCGGTTAGATTCACAGAGGCGTAGAAAATTTGTTTTTTGTATTTGTTAGACAGTGTTGAAAGAATTTAATAGTCATCAAAAGAGTAGTCTGTTGAAATTTGAATTCAGTCAATATAAGATTACATCTACACAATATCAGTTTATGAGATTTGTAGAAGGATATTATACTTAATAGTTGTCAAAGGAACGGAATCAAACTGGAAGAAAATTACCGCAACTCAATCCATAAGATGTGAAAATATAGGTACATATTATTAGTTCAAATATATAAATATTTCTTACAAAAAATTAGACCTACGTTATTAGTTGGTGCACTGAAAAATACAAAATAATATTAATTCTATTGGTGCTGTTATTTTTGAAGTTGTGCAGTTTCAGTTGATTGATAACTTTTGGCTTCAATTTCACAAGTACCAGTACCAATAGAATTAATATTATTTTGTATTTTTCACTGCACCAACTAATAATTTTTGTAAAAAGTATTTATCTCACACTTTTGAGTGTAACAAAAAGTCACAAAAATCGTTGAACGTTAAATAATACCAATGAAGATAGTACTTGTCCTATTATCCACGTATAGGTATTCTTTGCTTGAAATTTCAAAACATCGCTGCGGAAATACGCACAAGTATTATAGATGTTACTATTTTACCACCGCTGTAACTCGAAAACCGTAACTCTAGGGAAAAAATATTCATTATAAATTTAGTTACAAATAATTAGGTCTTTCATCTAGTACCTGCAGATTTTCAATTTTCGAAAGAAATCGCCCTCTCCACATAGCAAAAATACACATATTTGAGAATTTAACATGCCTCTAGCTCGAAAACCGTAACTCTTTTGAAAAAATATTTCCGGATATTGTGCTATCTTTAATTAGACCACCTTAGATTTTCGATTTTCAAGAAAATTTACCCCCGGGGGCGGTTTTCGTAGTGAGGGAGATTTCGAATTTGCGTTTTTATGAATCAAAAATCATCAAAATCAATACATTTATTATATACAAAGCGCGCACAAACCAAAAAAAAGCACAGTTGAATCATATATATATCTCCTCCGTTAGGGGTTTGTCGGTCAAAAATTGTAGTAGTCGATTCGACTTAAGAGCTTCGCACAAAACAAGAACTTGTATTGCACTAATACTTGAGTTACTTGAAAAAGAATGGAACTCATCAAACATAGCCTATGCAGTTTGACAGGTAAATAATATACAGTGTGCTTAAAAACATTATTTTTCCACCATATTTGTATAGCGCGATAACTCCTCGAATGGTTGACTTTGGCCCAACGTTTTTATAACAAACTACCCTTTATTCACCTCCTTAAGTTTCTCGCATTTGTTTTGAAACACCCTCATAGATTCGTGTATACCTATGTTCTTGTTATATGCGATTTATTAATATCATAAAGATTCCGGATAAATTTTTTTCATATGCTTTCAAAATAATTAATTATCCAATTCTCCTCCCAACTTAGAGAAATCTCATCCCTTGCGCTGGTGCGCCCCTAATAAACCCCGCATTTTAATTAGGTGCGCGTAACGCCTCCCTTTTCGATACTGCCACCACACAAGATCATCGTATATTTCGGCAAAAATATTTCTTGGATAATGGCCACACAAACCACAAATCGCAGATTAATTTGGAGAACACAAATTTTTGTAAGAAAAAATAATTTAGATGTTTGTTTTTGGAAAATTGGTTACACCCAAAATGGTCAGTTTGTACAACCCATAATCGATTAAAGTATATTATATAATGATAGCTGGCAAAAGATTCTGTTTAATTACTACCTTCGTTCTGCATCTAACATTCCAGTATACTTCAAAGAACATTACGTCTTCCAGAGAGATCTGACAAAAAGTTAGATCTTCATTTCGGCATTTTTTTACCACTGGAGATACGTTGCTACAATACATATTCATAATCGAAACTTAGTACGCTACTAAATTAAGTGCGGAGGTTTAAGGATACCAGAACACACAAATGACAGAACCTTCAATCCCCGGTCGTAAATGAGGACTGATCTAACTAACCTAACCTTAGATTAGGTTTATGACTCTTACGTCATTGTTGTGATCGGTTAGTGTTTTGTTTTTACGGTACGAGCTAGTACCGAACTAGGATTGGATTATTATGAATACGGCTGTCAGTAACTAATCCGAATATCAGTTGCATTGGGGTGTATTTAAATCTTTTTCATTCAATTGGTTATTGTCTGTATACAACAGTTTCAATTAAAGCAGGTAGTCTTATTTGGTCTTTCAGACATATGTTCTATAAAACATTTAAAAAATTGTTTTAAAAATGAAAAAAATTCAGCTTAATAATGAATCTAAAACGTCTTAACTGCATAACACAATCACCGCAATATGCAGCAATGACATAATTATATGTACATGGCGGAACAGATGTTGACAAGGCTATGAAATGAAAATAATCTCTGACTCTGATTCTATCGAAGACATGTACTCATTTTCAATAGCCTACCGCAAATGGATCGCTCGATATATTTAAATACTTTTAGGCGGGAAAGTAATGGTAGATATAAAAAACTCGATCACGTCAGCCGTGAATGAACAAAACAATACAGCAGCTCCGTATAAACAACTACTACGCCTTATATACATATACCTAGGTATATAAAATATTGTATTCCGGAGAAAAAAAATAAATGAAAAAAAAAACTTTTTATCTGACTTTTTGTCCCTGATGACGGATAATAGCCTATTAACATAAAAAATAATTAATACAGAACATGATGCCCTCTCTAATAATAATAAACGTGTAGTGTAACCATAAAATAAATGATCTCCGCCGAGCTCTTGGTGCACTGGGCAGAGCATATGGTGCGTTTCCTAAAAAGGGATGTTATTAGCCCTTCCGGTCCTCTATGTGATATATACATATATATATATATATATATATATATATATATATATATATATATACATTATATAGGATGATTTCTCCTCAGGACAAAATACGGAATATGTGGATGTCGGCATGAAGCTGTTGACGATTTTTCACACCCCCACCGAAATCGCGGGAAAGTGGTATACGGTGTGATAAATCAAGTCTCATTAGTGTGTGTCTTCGTTTATTAAATTCTTTATCTGAGAATATCGATGCGTTTTGTGATGTGGAGACTATTTATTTCCAGAATTGCACATACTTATATTATACCACAATTTTAATAATTATAATAATCAACAACTAATTATATTAAACGAGCAATGCAATATATATATATATATATATATATATATATATATATATATATATATATATATATATATATATATATATATAAAGAGAACTATAATTCAGTATTACTGATATAGATATAATATCCAAATTAGAATGCGATTCACCTTTATGCTTTTATTTCATCGGAAATAGTCATCCACTATAAGCGGATCACGTGATTTCAAGCTAATTTGCTTTCGTCAGCGCCACATAAGTGGAAGCTGTATCCGACGACATTCTCATTTGCATATATATATATATATATATATATATATATATATATATATATATATATATATATATATATATATATATATATATATATATATATATGAAAAATCGTTTTCAGCAATTAATATTCACATTTTACTTTTACAGATTCTATGTCAGATATCAATATGAACCCGATAATACGATAGGAAAAATAGTCCTATGGTTAAGCTTCGGAGTTTCAATCTAAAGTTCCTCGGTTCAAATGCTGATCACCTTTAAGATTTCTTTTTTAACAAAACCCACATTTTTATATAAAATATGTTAATTTGAGTTTCTAACAATTTAATCGGATATTTTCAATGAAAATTTGTACATATCTAATATATTGCGACCCTTAAGGTACATATTAGCTATTTCAAGGAAGGGTTAGCAGATTTTGCTAAAAAATAGCAAAAAGAGGTTTTTGGAATCGAGAAATCGATTGACGATACTTTCATATTTAATCGATGTGACCATCGAGGTCCACACTAGCTATTTTAAGAGTTTTGGTATATTTATCATTCATAGCATATGTGAACAATAAATAATACCGATCGCAATACATTTTCACCAGAAATATGCACATTTTTTAATAAGTTTAAATATCCTTAGTAACTCTTATTATAGACCCATCTTAAATCCTGTTTTAACCGAGCAAAGCTCAGTCTCCACATATTGTATACTTATGCACTGTAGAAGACTGGTACTACAACTAAACTATAATATTGCAAAAATACAATAGAAAATTGAGATTCTAATTATACAAATTCAAAGTAAAACTATGATATATTTTAAAAGTAAAAGAAAAAAAAGTCTGTCATTTAATTCGTAAAATAACATAATAGGGATAAAATGATATTATTTCTCATATATAATATTTTTGCAGAAATTTTTCAATCTGTATTCTATTACACTTTCCCTGTTTGAGCTTTTCAATTCGTTTGGCAATTTGTTGAAATTGCTTATGGCAACATATCTTAGATTAAAAGGATTAATTAGAATAAACGGTGGAGAAGACTTGGTTTCATCTTACCACTTCACTACACTTCGAGAATGGACTTCTACATACATTTTAGGTATCTTAGATTTCTTTTATCAATTTAATGTTAATTAAAATATTTTTTTTAAATGTCACATTCTTTTTGAACTTTTAATATCATTTGAAATTGAGAATGCATATACAATGAATACAAAAGTTTGTTTTAAAATTTATATGTTTAAATAGAACAGTTTTACAGAGTCGTCAAATTATTGAGGGATTTTGTACTCTCGGAACTATCATTTGTAAAATATTTTGAAGGTTGAATATGACAAAATTATCATCATCTATTAAACAGTTAATCTGTTTCGATTTTACAATTTCACAATGCTGGACATTTCAGACATAACAATTCAACAGTGACGTAAAATACAATTGGTTCCATAAATGGACTCTATACATATATTGAAGACTCTTGGCACAACTTCAAAAGTACCAGCACCACTAGAATGAATATTATATATCGTATGTTTTCCATTAAAATTGTTGAACGTTTATTTATATTCTGTGATTTCAAAATGAAGCTGTAAGATCTGGCACTTTCTCGGTGTTTAATTTGGAAAACCATTCTTTTGAAAACTTAGACATTGTAAACGTGCAACAATTTAAATATTTTTTTTTCAAATGAAAGTTGGAAAATAATAAATGTCCCATATTTTTTCAAGGTCAAATAGCCCTATCCACCCAAAAATATCACCCCCAGAAAGGGTAGGGAGCAACGGCAATTGAAAACTTTATCTGACAAGATTAAAAACAGATCATTTTCGATATGGATTAAATTGGACATTTTAGATAAAAATTTAAAGGTTTCCGAGTTACAGCACTAAGAAAGTGCAATATTGTTACCGCGCTTCTTCTAGTCTTGTAGTCTAGTATATCAAGACGAAATAGAACATCGGCCTTAATAACAATAATCGCATCTTGCCAATTTCGTATTTCTTCCTTTTTCTTTTTTCAAATAATGATAGGTTGAGCGTGTTGGCCTAACTGGCTGTTGTTGTTTATTTTTTTTCTCTTGGCTTTTTCTTATTTGGAAGATTGACTATATATTTTTTGGGATAGAGGACACGCGATTGCCCAAGGTGCCTTATTGGGTCGTGCGGCATCGATTATAATACCAGAGGCGTTTTTTTTTTCAAGCAGATGAATTTTAACCAAAACGCAATTCTATATTAGATAGTAAGTATAATCTCGTATACATGAAAAAATGACATTATTATTGTCCTAAAACTGAGGAGGTTTTGTCTAGCTTGTTATAACGATTTACCTAGGAATCATGCCCTTTTTTTTTGATTATTATTTTTCAATTCTAAACAGCACTTCTAGGAAAATGTTTCCGTTTATACTTTTCAAAATCTAACATATTCTTCGACCCAAAAATTGTCATAGAAGAGGATATTGAAAAAAATGTTTGTGGTAGGACTAAAACAAGATCAGTTCAAATTACCATTCAGATATTCCGTGAAAGTATACCTTAGAGCTTTTGGAAAGATCGCTTTTACCTTAAAATTTCCGAGAATAAACAAAAATTAAAAATAGTGATACTGTTTGATTCTGTTATACTTTTAATTTTTGAAAATGTCACTATATGTAGAGCTAATCAAAGATTATACAAATCTAATAAATCTCCATATAATTAAATTGTATTTTTGTGAAGTTATGGAGTCATAGTGTAGTCCTTTGAATTTTTTAAAAGCGTTTGTTAGTGAACATCTTTTCATTTAACACTATTTTTGCATTGAAATATTAATGAAAGGATTATCTGTTTAATATACTTACTCAGTTTCAGTTGAAATTTTACTGGATTATTCCATATTTTGATTGACGAACCAAACGGATAAGCTATACAATTGAAAGGCGACAATTCAGACTTGGTTGCATTGAAAAAAATCTGGTGTGTCCACTCACACGACTTTCCTACCGCTCGCAGACAAATTCGAGTGAATGAAAAATTTTACACTATTACAATAATTTCCTTACATAGCGACGATAATAGCGGTAGTAAAGTAAAAATCCTCTGGTAAAATTGTGCTATCACTCATTTTTATCAGCATGTCAAGACAAACAATAATGGTCATGTAACATTTTTTCGCAAGTTAAAACGTTTAGCCAGAATCTGAAGAAACATGTGGAAACGATGGGATTTTATTCAAGCATAACTTTTATTTGTAACTTTTCTCAGAGATGGCGCTATATGGGGTGGTAAAGGGCTCTCAGAAGAATACTATTATCAAGTTTGATCAAAATCCTTAGAGCCGTTCTCGCGCTTTAGTCTTGAACAAATCACATTTTTTGGCTATAGCTCAACACCCAGTGTATACAGGATTCTCATTCAGTGCCACTGGCGAGTAATATTGGTACTAAACAATATAAAAAAGAAACAACAAAATACACCGATCCGTTCCCGAGATAATGCTTTCACAGACAGACAGACGGACAGACAGACAGACAGACAGACCAATGGCTGAAAATATGTTTATTAGACTTAGAAAACTCTGAAACGTCAACATTTGTAAAAATCTCGATACCGAAAATTTCACACGAATCCAATACTTTCCTTATACAGCTAGTATAGTAGCGTAGGAAAGTAAAAACATACCACATGTCCTTCCCCCCAAAAAATTCTCCCAAAGGTGGTAGAGAGGGCAGTTTTTCAGTATATCGCAAATTTGAGACGACATAATTAAAGAAGATGCCATATCAGGCAACATTTGAATTGGAGATTTTTCGAAAAACATAGGTTTCTGAGTTACTGCGGTGCTAAAATATGGAATATGTGTGTTTCGGTTTATTTTCGAAAATATGAAAATTTGAGACGGCCTAATTAAAGAAGAGATATGTCGAAGCAGCACTGAATTTGAACATTTCCCATAAAATGGACGGTTTTCGAGTTACAGCAGTGGTATTATCTGAAATATGTATATTTCCGTAATGTCTTCTATTTAACTACAATTGCACAACTCCAAAGCTACCAGTACCAATAGAATTAATATTATTTGGTATTTTTCAGAGCACCAACAAATAAAGTCGGTCCAATTTTTTGTGAAAAATATTTTTGTAAAAATATTTATTGATGTAGATAGGTAGGTACTACGTACGCCAGTGAGTTCAAATATCTCTTCGTGGCCCAAGACTGATGTGGTGGTGGTGGTGGTGCCTTATGCTCCCACGCAATTTACTTAATTACTGTTAATCGAAAATGTCCAAAATTTGAGAGGGCCCAATACATATAATTAGTTAGCTCCACCATACTATAAGTACAAGTTGGCAAATAAATAATTCGACAAGTGAAGCCGAAAATAAGTTCTTCGCGATGCATGTTTTCACTTTGCATCTACGTATGATCTAATTTTTATTTGACTCGAATTTTTTTGTACTTATGAATCAAAAATATTTTCTAAAGCTCTTGTGTTTAATAACAAAATTCCCATTCCGCTTTCTATTGGGAAAGTTATTGAGTCGTTGCAATATAAAGGGTGTATTATAAGAAATACAATTAAATATAATTTTTGAAACCTGTTTTTAGCCAGGTCATAATAATTTAGCTTAGAATCGAGCTCCAATCGACCGTTTTTGTCACGACTCCAATATTATCTTGTTTGCTGCCACAAGGCCACCATGCCACATGCTTCTAACCTCAAAGTACAATAGGAATCAAACTCAAAATTCAAAATCCGAGACCTCCACGAGCCAATCCAATCAGGATATGTAAAGGTAGAGATCCTTAGGCCTTTATATTTCAATCTACATTTTACTAATTTATCCTTAAACTGTGATATATTTGAACCAGTTAGTTACACTAGATCAAAGAGTTTTGTAAATCATTCCAGTAGACAGACCTAACTTGATATTTCTGTAGCATTTTGGGTCTTTAAAAATGGCAACATATTGTGAAAAAAGTAGCCACCGTTATCTCTAGAAATTCTTTATTGAAAATTTTCAATAAATTAAGTCATCAAGGCTAATTAGTTAAAGGTTACTGTTTTAGGCATAATAGAAGCTATTACTATATATATATATATATATATATATATATATATATATATATATATATATATTGATTTTGTATTCTTGACTGGTTTTATAATAAATAAAAAGATGTTCTTGGGGATGCAGTCATATATTAAATAAAATTCTTTGATTGAAGCCGAGCTTTCGAGAATGTTTATTCTCTTCTTCAGGCCAAAAATCGTGAATTTAGAATAAATAAATGGCTATGAAATCTTTCCTGTTTTTGGTTAATTTATTCTAAATTCACGATTTTCGCCCTGAAGAAGAGAATAAACATTCTCGAAAGCTCGGCTTCAATCAAAGAATTTTATTTAATATATGACTGCATCCCCAAGAACATCTCTTTACTTATATATATATATATATATATATATATATATATATATATATAAGTGACAAACATTCATAGGGTTGCGGCACTATGGGCTGTAGGATAATGAAAACTCTTTTTCATAGTGCCGCAACCCTATGAATGTTTGTCACTTTGGTTATACATTCTCGGCAGTGAATTACTAAAATTATATTATATATATATATATATATATATATATATATATATATATATATATATATATATATATATATATATATATATATATATATATATATATATATATATATATATATATATATATATGAATAATAATTTCACGCCTAGCTGGTAAATTGAACCTACATTTCGTAGGGTGCCGCAATAAGAACGAGGTTTGTCGTCTACATATTGCGTTTGTGTGCATTTTTTCCACTATATTGCTCAATCAGATTGATTACCAAACATAGCATCAGTCTCCCAGATATATATCATGATTTCGAGGTTGTTGCCTCTCATCAGTATATCGTAGGGTGAAGAGCCATATTTGATAATCAATCCTTATTTGGAACTCATACTTGTATCAATCTTCGGTATAGAACTGTCGGTGGAGACAAGTATGAGCGATATATTAAGCATGTATAATGGTGGATAATAACAATCGGCAAAGGTTAATAATTAATTAAATAAATGAGGAGCTATCCGTACCAGATGACCATATTAGAATATGAATAATAATTTCACGCCTAGCTGGTAAATTGAACCTACATTTCGTTCTTATTGCGGCACCCTACGAAATGTAGGTTCAATTTACCAGCTAGGCGTGAAATTATTATTCATATTCTAATATGGTCATCTGGTACGGATAGCTCCTCATTTATTTAATTATATATATATATATATATATGTTCTCTCTGGTTTCAGTGCAAGAAAACTACATGTTACTGTAAATTTAAACTGTTCCCAAAAGGAATTCGGTAGAGATTTCTTTACTTTCAGTATGTGAATCTACCTATACACATATTACATATATTATGAAAATTTTAATAATGGGAAGAAAGAAGAGACCATTTAGCAAAATAAAATGACGTGTCTGTCGTTTGCATCATAAAAAAAGAAGCAGAACAACCGACCAACGAATATACTCAAAAGAGCTGGAGCAAATATAACTAGCAATTTTACGCTCAAATTGGCATTAGATTGTGCTTTTTGTTAACGATAAATTTGCATAATTGTGATATAATTACGAGACGACCTGCCAGTTGTACACACCCTATGTATAGGTATATATACCTATGTACCAATGCCGAAAAGGATTTTGCCAATTTTTGCGCATCCAGAGCACGTGAGCTAAATAATTGCTGCCACATACATTTAGAGATACCAATGATGAAAATTCCGACAGCTGGTTAACTATCGGTGGGGTGAATTTTATAGATTTTAAAATATATCTATTACAGGCAAAATTATTAATCTGGACATTATGTGAAATTTTTAGTAAATCTTGGAAAAAGTGATTAAACACAATAAATATTTTGTATATTCTATATAAAGTTAATAAAAATTTGGAATTTGATGGAAAATTAGGCTCAAAATCTTCTCTACTTATTATAGAAAGTTATGAAAAAATTAAGGGTGAGACATGATATATTATGATTATATAAACTCATTTTCAAGCAGAGTTTAAAAGGTACAAATATTATATAGGCGATAAGAAAAAAAAAGGTTTACTGCATAATTCCTGAAAACATTAAAACAAAATTAAATTATTGACTCTAATGGACTAAAATTCATTCTATAAAAACCAAATTTAAAATTACATGTTGCTGAAAAATAAAATTAAAATATCACAATTAAGACGGCCACATCTTGGAAGTTCATTGTAATAGAAAAAATAATTTTCATTTTGATTTTTATAGAATGAATTTTTGTTTATTGGAGTCAATAGTTTTGTGTGATGTTGCTGTAAACATTTTTTTTAATCATCTCTCCACATATGTACCTGAACGGAAATGAGTTTATATAAACGAGAAAAATATCTTAACTTCCAATTTTTAATATAATTTTCAACAATTAACGTGAGGAGAAGACGTTGAGCTTTATTTTCCTTCAAATATTTCAACTCCACTTTGTGAATTGTGAACAGAATAAAAAATTCAAGTTACAGCTAAGCCCCTAAAGATGCCAATCTTGTTGGCGAAACCATTGTCGGGTTTTACAAAATCAAGTATTGGTGTTTAATGTGTTGATCCTGTTTTTTTTTTGTTTCAATCCATAGTTTTAGTTCGTTTGAATTATTCCTTTTCCTAAAACTTCTAAACTGAGACAAACTATTGCAGATTTCATTAAAGCTTGTCCATACTCTAAAATTAGGTAAATTTAAATTGAGTTGATACACATCAAGAACGGGGTATATTTCCATGGCCAACGTGATCACCAAATGGACATGTTTGGATTTCTATATTAGGGGGGCGGGTAAAAGATTTCAAACTCAACCAAAAAACACAAAATTCGGAATGCAATTCGCAACCTATCAAGAGCCGAAATTGTAGCTGCAGTTCTACCTTCTCAAGAAAGACTTCAGCAATGTATTTATTGAATGCGATTGAAAGCAATTTGAGCACTTGCGATAGCATTAAAAACATTCATTTTCAAAATCGGTCCTTTTCAGTACCACTATTCACATAAGGAAAGAGAATTCGTAATGATATAAGGATTGTCAAGAAATAAATTTATCAAAATTAGCAAAGTTTTTTGTATGATTTAACAATTTTTTGATAAAAAACAGATACAATGCATTGATTGTTTTCGAGAAATCTCCCTATTTCTGTGGTGTTGTCGAATAATGCCCCCTGGTGGCGACATACTATATTAAAATCACGATACGTTAGAAATAACTGTTTGTCTAAGAATAGCGCATTTTAAATCCACCAAGTTTGTTAAAATCCGTCTAGCCGTTCAGAAGTTACAGATTTTTACTTAGATAAATATAAAAAAAAATTGGACCGAAGTTATTATTTGGTGCACTGAAAAGTACGAAATAATATTAATTCTATTGGTGCTGGTACTTTTGAAGTTGTGCAGTTGCAGTTTTGCAGGATTGATAACTTTTGTCACCAACTTCACAAGCACCAGCACCAATAGAATTAATATTATTTCGTACTTTTCAGTGCACCATCTAATAACGCCGGTCCAATTTTTTGTAAAAAATATTTATTTCACACTTTTGAGTGAAATATTAGTCACGAAAATCGTTAAACATTCGCTAATATCACTAATATCCTATAACCCACGAATATTATTTGCTTGTCCTTGTTACTATATTATTATGTAGAGATCTCAGAACATCGGTGCGCAAATACGTAGAAGTATTTTAAATTTAAACATTTTACCACCGCTCTATCTCAAAAACTGTAACTCTAAGAAAACAATGTTCACTATAAATGTTGTTACTAATACTATTGTCTTTCATGTAGTGCATACGAATTTTCAATTTTTGAAAGAAATCACCCTCTCCACATATCAAAAATCCACATATTTGAGAATTTCTCATGCATATTACTCGAAAACTGTAACTCTTTTGAAAAAATGTTCAATTCAAACTTTTCCGGATGTTGTCCTATCTTTTATTATACCAACTCAGATATTCGATTTTCGAGAAAATTTGTGTCCAACACACCCTTCGGGGGCGGTTTTGGAGGGAAGGAGATTTCGAATTTTTATGAATATGGGACCATTTCTCAAGCCTCCTCTTTCAAATCAATCAAAAATCATCAAAATCAGAGTACGATTACTATATAAAACTCGCGAACGAACCAAAAAAAAGCAGTAAGTCGAATTGTATACCTCTTCCGTTCGGGGTTCTTTATTTTTATAGACAAAGTGTTAAACAAAAAAGACTCCAATTTTTCTCGTCTATAAAAAGCATAATTTGTTTTGTTATCTTAATACAGTGAAATTCCGAGAAAAAACATTTTTTTCTAATACAAGAAAGCTGTACCTTGGCCTTGGCGGCCATTCTAGATACATTGCTCGCGTTTATTGACCACCCGGTATATATATACAACCCCTTTAACTTTATTATCTAATAGTTTCGATTAATGCAGACCCAATTTTCTTTGAAATATTTACCAAATCATTTTTAAAATAAATAGATTAATCTCGAAATAGAACTGAAAATATCTTCGGTGTAGAGCAATTAGAGAATGCTGCAATGACATTATGAAAAATGACATATAGATGACACAGTCAGCAGGTATTGACAAGATTAAAAAATAATCCAAATTTTTGCTGTTTTCTTTTCATATTTTATTCATAAGACATTGAATAATATCTCAGCATAAGATACAAACAGATTCATTTTTTATTTGTGATTATTATTACTGCTGTCGAACGTTCACCATTTGAAAGGTCATCTGAACAGACCCAATTTTGATGACATGACAACTAATCAGGGGTAATTCTCATCTGATTCCGGTAAAGACATGTTCATGTTTTTTTTTTTGGATCCTTGGATAATTTCAGCATTTCTTCATGGTCAAACGCTTCCATTATACATTCTGATCTCGATCCATTTTCATCGTATCTATCATCGCCCGTCCATCTTTGCATGCAAATCACCATATGTTGTGGCAGAATCATATAATATGATTAATTTATACCGAAGGTGGTATAGGCTTCAACATATAGGTACATATTATCATCATATAGTCCGCTAGGAAAAGGTGTTGGCATCGTAATTTTGTTTTGACAGGTCGCACGACACGCAAATAATATAAGTAGTAGAGTATCTAGTGATTATTAACTGTTTTAACGCTTCTGCCGGCACGTGATCTATCTATCTATGATTTAAGCATATCACGTGTTCCCTATACATGATTGAGGATGACAGTGATTTGAGTTTTCTTATTGGATTTTTTTTTGAAACGATGATGAACTGAGGGCCGATTTCATAATGAATCAATCCCTAATGGGAGATTCAATTCAAATTCAATTCAAATGTTTTTCTACATATAATGTGACCGTCCATATTTTCAATTTTCACAAAAAATGCCCCCTCCACATACTTAAATCACATACTCCAATCATTTTTCAAACTTCTCATATCTCTGACTCAAAGTTACATTTGTATCTAGTTGATCTTTAATTATAAAATATTATTCAAAGTATTTAATTATTTTTTGCTATAGTGGCATTTCATAACATGGAAATTATCTTTGATACACGAGGTTATCTCCATTATTTATCTTTTTTTATCTCATCGTTTTTTCCTCTACGTCAAATAGAAGAGAAATATATTCCACTGAATATCACTTAAAGCTTCCAAGAAAAAGTCAATGGTCTTTTGCTGGTCAACTTTTCCAAAATGCTGCCCCAGACTAGCAGGTTATCACGCTGAAAAGTAAAATGAATTATAGCTTTGTTATTGACTCAAAAAAGCTACCTCAATGTAAAATTCGAACTGAACTGGTCTAAGAGTTTCTGAGTAGCATACAAGCAGACATTTTCGTATGTTATTTATCAAAGTTTTCTTGTCAATTTCCAAAACAACAAGAAAAAAAAAAATATAGGGAAATTTACCAATAGCTTTATTTTTGAGGTTAGAATGACAGGTGAATCTTATTGACTGACAGTAAGTTACTCACAAAATACGGCGATTCAGAACACATTTAATTCTTATTCGACTGTGAAGTTTCATATCATATTTAACCTAACCAACTCAATTCAATTGGGATTAAATAATGACAACGGCGCTACAATGACAGGTGAAGAAAGTCGTATAATCTATCTGCTATGCTTACGTGAAGAGAATACTTTGGACATATTTTTGAAAATATTGCTTTCACGAACGAATTTTGTCATAGTTAAAGCTCATATGGAAAAATGAGAAAGTTAAAATTGCTAGGTAATAAATTAAAATTAAACAAAGTAAATTTACGTCAGCCAGCCTTCTATAATTACTGATATATTATCGGATTACAAAGTCAAATATTCTGGTACTGTAGTAGTGTTTAGAGTATTTGCCACTCTTAAGAAATCTCAAATCTCAAAAAATTATATCCATTAATAATAGACAGAAGAACCCATAGACATCTGAACACCTAGACCAAGCAATTCATTCATGAGATGTATCCAAAGGCGATCTGTTATTGTTAGAGAATTGTTTTGGTGTTTTCTATGTGTAAGAGAGAAACAAAATTTTCCTATGGGAAATTTTGGCAACAATGTACCTCTGCAGAAACTTATAAATGCGTAAACCGTAGTAGCAACACTCAAATTATGAATGGAACAACGAACAACAATATTCCGACTAGCGACGAAAGCTGACGAATTCATACGGACGCCTTAATTATATTTTCCTGTGTTGCCGCACTTAACTCAATCGATCGATATCGATTGATGATCCTCTTATTTCACAAATGAAAAATTTTATTTTGCTTTGTAAAATATAAATTTGGTTCATAATTTAATCTGTAGGTGTTTCTGAATAATCAGTAATAACTATTTCAACGACCACCTTTTAATTACGTCTGAATGTCTTTGATTATCACTCTAAAAATCAGAAGTTGTCATGAAACATAAGAAGTTTGGCAAATATATTAATCGCATCAGTCGGACACGAACCATTATGGACCAGAAAAATAATGGTCTTGAGATGTTGGATCGCTTTGAAAGAGGCTATGCGTGGTCTAGGTGTTCAGATGTCTATGGAAGAACCTCAATAAAGTTCAAACTCTAATGAATTACGTTAGAATTTCGATTACTGGACAATCACCGTAATTATTAAGACACTAAACAAATTGAAAGCATCCACCCAACAATATGTCAGAAATAACAACTAATCTAACCTAACCTTTTTTATCTCTGCAACTAATGCGTATTTCATTCAAGTAAAGACGCGCTGCTGTCAAATTGCACTGCTCGATAAGTATAAGTGATAACCTGTGCGGAAAATTACCTACATATGTGTAATTTCAATTGTCAACCAGAGAACCCCTATAGAATCAACAGGCACAAGACAAGACATAACAACACACAACACCGGACATTGTCGTATTACCACCCCTCTTCAGCCCATAAGATCATCATTACACAGAGACCGAGGGTGACCCACTTCTACTCTTGAACGCAAAACATTAGGTAGGTAGATACATACAAAAGGGGGGTTGGAGATACTTGGGCGTCTCACGCCTGCCAACTGTGCCCTCCACGGAGAGGCCACGCGCGTGCCCCTGCCCGCTGCTGCAGGTGTCCAGACGCCATATGGGGGTGTTGTGTGCCTGTTCTCCTGTCTTTGTCGCACTTGCGCGACTCCAAGCCACACGATTCCATATCCTTGTCCATATGGAGTGGTTTTTACAATGAGGATGTTGTTGATTCGCGATTGGCGGTTTCCGGATCAGTGTGAAGAATAGACAAAGAAGAAGAAGAAGAAGAAGATGATGAACAACAACAACAAGTCGGCAGAGGAATCCAATAATTTGTCGTCCTGGTGATGATCGTGATGACGTATCGCGACATGTGTGATGTGTGGTGCTTCTGGTGTGTATCTGGGAGCTGAGAAGATGGCAAAAGATTTAATGAAATAAGTTACACTGTGAACATTTCAAATTTCAACTTGTTAAATTGATATTTTTGTGAAGAGTTCATTGAATACGTAATTTAATCAGAAACGTAATATAGTTTTTGAACGAATTATAAAAACTCCCTATTTTCCGTTGTTGTTCCTGCATTTAAAAATATTAGATTATATTATCATTTGTTTTCAAATTCAGCCTTGTAACTCTGTCATATCTCATAACGAGCATGTTGATTTTTTTATCACAAGAATAATGCTTGAATAAAACTTTGGATAACGAAAAAAAATTGAAAATAATATCTCTATTCTCTTTAACGATTTTTGGAAACTTTTCATGGTGTTCTCCAAAGATATGTCTTAGGACCCCACTTATTTTTGTAAATGTTATTTCCAGTCATATGACTGCGCGATCAGCAACACTGTTTGGTGATGAGAGAATATTTGTATTTTGTGGAAAATCAATTGAAAAATTGCAAAGGAATGGAAGAAAAGTGCCATGAAAATCACAAAAATCTAAATAAATTTCCACATAAAAAAGTCAGATTCATGTTTTGTGGTTTCACTCATTTCAAAGTTATGTAAAATATGATATGGGTGGAAAAAATTTCAACTGATGTACAGAAGTGGAAAAATTATGACAAATATGTGCAGTGGGAAAAAAAATGTAAGAAATGCGAAGTGAGTTGGGTTGGATTAGTAGTAGATTAGTTTATAAACACACCTAGGACAGTTTTGTTGCAAAGTTATTTCTAACAAAACCCACAGCTATTGAGTGAAAATTGATATTATTATTGTTTTAACAGAGAGAGAGGGAAATGCTTTATTGTCGAAAAAATATAAATTTTGTAGACAAAGCAAAATAAAAATATCAAAATTAAACGATACACAAACAAAACAATGTCAAACCAAAACTAAAAATTAAATTAAAATTAAATAAATTTATTAAATATAAAACAAAAATATAAAAATTTAAAGATGTAAAAATATAAGATAATAAGAATAAGAATGTAACCTACAGCTGTATATTCGGTTAGAAAGTAAGTTAATATACAGCTGTATATTCAGTCAGAAGGTAAACATTAACTAAATGACAAAAAAAAATATGTACAAACAAAAAAACAGCTGAGCAGAAACGTGCCTTAGTGAAAAAAGTCGTTAATTGCATAAAAGGCATTATCTAGTAGGTATTTAATTGAAAGTTTGGCAAAATCTGGGAAAAGCCGT
Source organism: Crioceris asparagi (assembly GCA_958507055.1). NCBI lineage: Eukaryota > Metazoa > Arthropoda > Insecta > Coleoptera > Chrysomelidae > Crioceris > Crioceris asparagi. The sequence goes on from OY293829.1 coordinate 3,452,721, forward strand.
TATAGATTTAATTTCGTGTGACAGATGACTTTACATTACAAAAGACTCTTAGAATATCAAACATCAAATAATATTCACTAAACCAGTGGGTGTAAGAAGCTTAATATCAAGTATTAACAATTTTTAACAAATGATAATGTCGGTCAAATTTTTTGTAGAAAAAAATTATTTCACACTTTTGAGTGTAACATTAGTCACGAAAATCGTTAAACATTCACTAATACCAATGAAGATAGTACTTATCCTATTACCACGTATATTCTTTGCTTGTAGATGTTATTTTTGAGATCTCAAAACATCAATGCGGAAATACGCTTAAGCATTTTAGTTGTTACCATTTTAACATCGATTTAACTCGAAAACCGTAACTCAAAGGAAAAAAATGTTCATTATAAATGTTGCTACAAATTATTAGTTCTTTCATATAGTACCCACAGATTTCCAATTTTCGAAAGAAATCGCCTTTTCCACATAGCAAAAATATACATATTTGAGAATTTAACATGCCTCTATCTCTTTTGAAAAAATGTTCAATTTAAACGTTTCCGGATATTGTCCTATCTTTTATTATACCACCTCAGATTTTCGATTTTCGAGAAAATTTGCGTTTCTATGAATATTTGAGCATTTCTCAAGCCTCCTATTCCAAATGAATTGAAAATCATCAAAATCGGCGCGCTCGGACCAAAAAAAAGCAGACAGTCGAATTGTATACCTCCTCCGTTCGGGGTTCGTCGGTCAAAAAATCAGTCTTGATCGCAAATATTTGGAATGTGTAAACCAAATTATTATTTCAACGATCTATCATAAAGACGTATTATGAGAAAGTCTAGATCCACTTTGAATTATAATATATAACGACTTCAAAGAAATGATATGTTAATTATTTGATACATTCCTGTAGCTCGTGGCGTCAAAAAATTACGCCCCATTTTTTTTTGTCCCTTTCCAAACATCTAAATCACCTCTAAATAGATGTTTGTTCTACCCCCCAAATAAACTAGATACATAAATATATCATTAAAAAATGCGGTAGATTAAATCAGAAAAGAAATTCTCCTCTACCTATATCATTTCTCATGCATTACCATTTCAAATTCAAAATGTTGTGTCGGGCTAAAAACACCAACAATAACAACAACCCTTGACTAATATTTTTTTTTTTCTATGGGTTTTTATTTCATTTTAATTAGAGACATAGGAAGGGTGGTTTAATCAAACAACTCAATTTGGCATCTTCGACTTGGGTGAAATATATTATGTAACTAAAACAACTATTTATACAAACGGTAGGCGGGGTTGGAACGTTTAAATCACGATTAGAAAGAACAAGAAGAAGAAGATTCTCTTGTTGCATTATTTATTTGGACTGTATAATATATATTATATCAAAACGAAATGCGTGGGAGAGAAAGCAGAGAAATTTTAGGAAAGGCTTGTTATTCAACAACTTGAATAAACGTTAAATTTGAAAATAAATAAGATATCATTTTAATATAAAAAATCGTGTTGTGCTTGATGTCCATTGATATGAATATTTTATGTTGATAGATACTGATATGAGTAGTCATTATAAAATTACCTAACCTAACCTAACCTAACCTTAGAAAGTACCCCACGCTTTTTTAAATTAAAAGGATACATTAGGGCCGATAGTAAGAATACAAAAGCGTGCTATCAAAATTTTAACTTTTGGTAAACAACACAACCTTTTTAGTGAGACACGATTGCTGAACATCAATCAAAAATATATTTTGGAAGCACTAATAAATAATTATTGTAATCTACGGGAAGAGTATACTATTGCTGAAGCATGTTTATTTTCTAGACACAAATCGCTTACAGTAAGTAAAACTAAATTAAATATTGGTCAAAAAACTAGTTTATATCGATCCAAACTTGTCTACAATAGTTTAGATAACAATCTAAAAAAATTAAACTTCTCTAGAGGGCGTATTAAATTTCATATTAAGAGTTGGATTTTAAATAATTTGAAGTTATAATATACATAGATATTGTTATGTTACTTAAAAAATCTGTTTTAATATTTAATACTTACTATATCATGTGTCTTTCTTTACATTTGTTGTTGTATTTATAGTTTTGTTGCATTTTAATTTTATTACTTGTTTATTTATTGTATATTAATATGTATATTTAGATTATGTTAAGCTTGTAGATTTTAATACATTATTAAGTTCAGGTCTACAAACAGATGCTATTTGCATCTCGGTAGGGTTTTTTGGACTTTATAATTCAGACAATCTACTAGCATACTATTTTTTTTTTGATTAAGATTTGTATGTTAACCTGAATAAAGATTATTATTATTATTATTATTATTATTATTATTATATATTATTTATTTTCAAATTTTTTGTTTGGTTTGCTACTAAAGCGATGCACGAAAGTAGGAAGTGAGATATAGACAATTATAATCATATATAGTTATACGAGGACGATATGGAACCCTCCACTAAATAGTCCCACTCTTAAACTCCATAGCAAATCCTCCAACACACATTCATATCGGATATTCTACAAAAATCCATCCATAAAGCTCCGAGAGGTATAGGTATGAAACCCTTCATCAAAAAATCCTACTCGCACGTACGCAACTATAAGAATGAAACCTTTCATCGAAAAATCCCACTCGCACGTACAAAACATCACAAAACATCCCAATCCACATACAGATAGAAATTGCCATTTCATCCAGAAATCAAAAACACCCATAGGTATGGAACCCTCCACCAAAGAGTCCCACTCGCACTTACACACAATCACATATACTATCAACTCATATTGAAAATTCCACGAGAATACATCCAAAGAGCTCAGAGATATAAGTATGGAACCCCCCATCAAGGAGTCGCATTCGCACCTACACATGAAATTATTGCATTGTCACCAGTCATTGATAGGTGTGCAATGTTTATAGAAAATGAGATCGTTCAAAGTAGTGCAAAATCGAGCTCAAATACTTTGATTACATGCAAACAAACAAACATACAAGTGAAGCTAATAAAAGCTTGTTAATAAAATCATCTAGGAGCAGTTATTGTAAATTTATGTACCCTTTTTGACTGATTTGAAAAAATGAAGGTGGTATACAATTCATCTGTGGATGTATTGACCAACTTCAAAAAAAATAGAAGGTATACTATTCGGTTGTATGTTTGCTTTTTCTTTATTTTATTTTTTTATGGCTGTTCGCGCGTTTTGCGTAGTGAACGTGCTCCGATTTAGACGATTTTTGTTTCATTTGAAAGAGGAGAGTTGAGAAATGGTCCCGTATTGAGAAAAATCGAATGCAAAATCTCCTTCCCTCCAAAAACCGCTCCCAAAAGGAGTGGAGGGTGCAATTTTTCACGAAAATTGAAAATCCGAGATGACAGAATCAATGAAAATTCCATATTCGGAAACGTTTAAATTGGACGTTTAGAAAAATAATCTTACGTTTCCGCGCTACAGTCTGAAATATGTGTTTCAGCTATGTGGAAGGGGCAAATTTTTCCCAAAATCAAAAATTCGAGACTTTAAAATTAGAAAGCGGACCATATCCGGAAACGTGTAAATTAAACATTTTTTCAAAAGAGTTACGGTTTCCGAGTTTTGCAATGGTAAAGTCTGAAATATGTGATATGCGTATTTCCGCTAAGTGGAAGAGCAATTTTTTTCGGAAATTGAAAATATGACACGGCCAAATTAAAGAAAAGATTATATTTAGCAACATTTAAATTGAGTTACGGTTTTCCAGTTACAGCAGTAAAGTTTGGAATATGTATATTTGCGCCGCGATGTTTTGAGATCTCTGAATAATAAATAACAAGTACAAGTTAAACCTACCTATAACTTTTTGGCTATTAGTGAACGTTCAACAATTTGCATGCCTATTGTTACACTAAAAAATGTGAATATTTCTTACAAAAAATTGGACCGACTTTATCAGTTGTTGCACTGAAAAATACAAAATAATATTAATTCTATTGGTGCCGGTAATTTTAACGTTGTGCCGTTGTAGTTTGTTGTTGTAGGCACCAACTCCAAAAGAACCAGCACCAATAGAATTAATATTATTTTGTATTTTTCAGTGCAACAACTGATAAAGTCGGTCCAATTTTTTGTAAAAAATATTTTTCATTCATTATCGTATCTTCATGGGAATACCAATAATAAATCGCGCTGCAAGGCAACAAACAAAGCGTTACAAATGTTGCAGAATGGATTAGATTGAACGATATTGCTACTACATAATATACAATAGTGTGCCAACATATACATACATATTAGGTATGTACCTACATGCATATTATAGAGAAAACAAAAGCTATGCGAACGTGCGCCTTCTTTTGTTTGTCGTGTTTACTTTGATATTTCTATTGATGCAATTATATCGGTCTATTTGCGAACGCCCGTCCGATTTATCAAAAAAAGTATGTTTATGTTTGTGGATGTTTAAACATTGTGGAGGGGAAATTATCGATTATGATTTATTCTGTGGCATTTAACCAGAGCAGCGTGTTGTTGGGGATGTCAGGGATAAATATACCTAATATATGCTTTAAAGATTTCTCATTAAATAATTTAAAATCATATGAAATTGTTATTTGATTGCATAAAGTTCTGAATTCCTAATTAATTCTTTGGAATATTTATCAAATTCATTATTTTGCACGTATTATTTGTATAATTTCCTGGAAAAAACAATTGAAGATCTATATATTTCTAATATGCTCCTGGAAATCTACTTACAAACTTAAAAATATTTAAAAAAAAAAATTGAACCGACGTTATTATTTGGTGCACTGAAAAATACAAAATAATATTAATTCTATTGGTGCTGTTACTTTTGAAGTTGTCGTATGCTAGACCAGTGGCATCTTTCCAGTTCGTTCCTCTCTTATCCAGCAGTTGTGTGATTATTTTATCCCAGGTGTTCCTTGGTCGGCCCCTTTTGCGATTCTTCTGTATTCTAGCTCTCCATACTCGCTTAACTGGTCCATTTCCGTCCATCCTCTGAAGTTGTCCCCACCAAGATAGTTGTCTCTCTTCAACGTATTCTAGGTTTGGTTTTATTTCTAGATCTTGTCTTATATATGTATTTTTAATTCTGTCTCTTTTGGTGACCCCTCTAACTCTTCTTAAGTACCGCATTTCCGCCGCCTGTATCTTACTTTTCTGCGGCTCTGTCAATACCCATGTTTCGCAACCAAAAGTAAGTACTGGTCTATATATCATTTTAAAAACTTTGAGTTTTGTGTCTCTATTTATGTATTTTTTGTTTATAAATTTTTTGTTCAATGCGAAGTAGAGCTATTGGCTTTTTGTATTCTGGTGTTGACATCTATTTCTTGTTTCCCTTTTTCGTCTAAAGTTACTCCTAGGTATTGGATATGATCTACTTGTTTTATATGGTCTCTATCTATCACTATCTTCAGCTTTTCTATATTTTCTCCAACCAGCATGACTTTGGTTTCGTTCTTATTTATTCTTAAACCATTTTCTTTCAATGCTGTGTTCCATATGTTTAAATTGATTTGTAGATCTTTCTCACTTTCAGACCGTATTATCACCTCATCTGCAAATGCTCCTTTGCTTATTGATATTCTCTCTAGTCGAGTGTGTCCTATTTCTAATTTCTTGGTTCTAGGCTTGCATTTTTAATAATATCATCCATGAATATGATAAACAAAAGCGGACTAAGGCTTCCTCCCTGTCTTATATTGACGCAGTTACACTTTTAAAGTTAGTTCCAAAAGTCTTCTATATACTTATAGCTCCACAACTTCAAAAATTACCAGGATCGTTGGAGTTAATATTATTTTTAATTTTTAGGTGCGCCAACCAATTCTAAGTCCTGTTGTTGTTCTTAGAAAATATTTATTTCTTTCACATAGGTTTATGGAGTTAGTCAAATGGTCTATTTTGGCGCAATTATTAGAAACTTCCAAAATATCATGTAAGCTTTACCTACCTAAAATTATCTCAGAATAATATTCTCTCTCTGATAATTAGAAATGTATATCTATCTCTATGTATATATATCGTCTCTACCAATTATTATAACATTTCGTGTGTATCTATGCTCTTGAGGCGTCACGTGCCATGCACGTGCGCGTTCAGCAAACCGCAACACAACCGCAAACTTGGTTGGTCGTCCCCTCGTCCTTTTTAAAAACTTATTAGCGGGAATAACAGAACCCCGACACACGACTGAAAACATTTTGTTGTGCTCAATCGTTTGTGAAGAGTGGTTTGTGTACAGGAAATAACAAAAAGAAAAACCTATGTGAGAAAAACTAGATTTTAGATTAGATCAGTTTGGGAACACAAGTAATGAACAATGTAAATAGATAATGTGATATTAGGAGAATAGTAAATATATGCTTTTTATTGTCTGAAATACACTACAAATATTTTTCCAATATGTAACAGATCAATAAATAAAGGTCCACAGCTGATTACAGCAGTAGGTCTCCTTCATTGCTAAGCCGTGTCATTTAACCTCCAATTAAATTCCATAATTTTATGTCACAGTCTTATAAATAAATAGATCTACCGTCCCGAGCATTTTCTAGTAGTGGGGAGTGTCACCGTTAGAGAGGCAAAATTTACTTCTAGTTTTTGCCACCTTCAGCGCTTCGATCTCAGGGTGAGCCAAGAGTATAGATTCAATATTACTTTGTATTTTCCAGAGCACCAACTAATAAAGTCGGTCCCAGTTTGTGTACAAAAAGTAGGTATTTCACATTTTTTATGCATCATTTGGTTCTATTCTGTAAGATAATCGTTAAAATATATCGGACGTTAATATTTCATCTTTTTAATGTAAGTAAACTGTTATTCTGTAAGCTCAACATTCAATGAATTCGATAAAATCTAATATCTTAAGGCATCCGAATTGTCACGGAACATGCTGTTTTTTTTATAGAAAATGATCACAGCTGATGCGTCTTGCGTTAATTTTAAGGTTATGTCGAAATAATCAGAATCATAGTCTGAATTGGTTCTTTAAATAATTTATTTCTTATTGTTTCATTAAATGAATAATCTGAGGTGATAACAAAAAGTTGAAAGTTTATTTTGAAGATTGATCTGAGACTGATATATAAGAATTGAACGCAAAATTTCTGAAAAAAGTCTGAAATTGTTTCTTTTGAGATGAATGGGTAATTTTGACATTTGTTCAACAATTTATCAAGTTTGTAACAAAAGTTTTTTCAGTAGATACTGTTGTCAAACTAACTGACGGAAAGAAATTGTACCATTAAGAATGGTTTATTTAAGTGAAAGAGATCGTATTGAAACATTAAAGATGATCAGTTATGTTAGAACTCATGGAGAAGTGTGTAATATTTTCAATGATTTGCATCCTGAAGGAAATCCCATAACAGGTTCAACGGTTACTAAAACTTTACAACGTTTAAATAATGCACCTGGGATGGTCAAAGATATGTCAAAATAACTGGAAGACCGCGGACCGCAACGAACGAAGCTATTTAGACAAGACATTGAAATTGATTTAGAATTCAAAGGAAGTATTTAGATTTACTGAATAACCTAATTATTCCTGCAATTACCAAAGATTTTGGTTTCAACAAGATGGAGCGCCTCCCCACTATGACCGACCGGTTGGGGGATTTTTTGGATGCCAATTTTCCAAACTGATGAACTGGAAGTAGTTGATCATAGATTGGCCTGCTCGTTTTCCAGACCGTAACCCATTAGATTTTGTTGAGTTATCTAGGCTTGCATACTGTCAGGAGGTGAATGACGAGCCCTTTGAACATTTGAAGTGATTTTGTTTAAATTATTATTCACATTAGTCTCTAAAGTAAATAAAGCCACCTATTCTTTAATTGTAAATTGATTTATTTCTTGTTTTTACAAATTATTTCCACTAAACTTAGTAAGTATGTCCAAATTTAAAATAAAAAGATCTTTTAAAATCTGCAAAAATTCACAGGGTCTTAAATAAAATTAAAAAATCATAAACAACTAGAAGTTGGTGTCAACAGTCTTCTATCTACCTATAGAGTTGATACTTCATCTCGTGCATATCAAAGATTTTTAGAGTGTATTCAGTTGTAGTTACAGTTAATTAACCCTTTCATATGCAACCAAAATCTCAAGTGTCCACCGGAGACTGCAGTTTCAACAAAAGTGTTTATAAAAACAAACAATCTATCTAATATGCGATAGAAAATCATAGAGCCAGTTGGCCATAAATAATAAATGCCTCTACCTAACCGCCTTAATTCTCTCCCAATTTTGCCGATTGTCTCTATTATATCGACGAAGCGGTGGTAATCTTTTGCGAATAAAGTGATTATAAACAAATCCCATAATAATTGCCCTTGATAATGGCGCCAACTCTATAAACGTTTCCTCACGTATCACCGATTGATTGCACAACTCTACTAAATCTATTATCTTTTCCTCTTCGTTCTCTCATCGTAAAATATGGTCAACAATTTGTTTTGTGCAGATCCAATATTATTATTATATAAATAATAATCTCTCATAATATATACATTGATAATGATGACCGTCCTTCCTTGAGCGGGATGAGTTATTGTTTTTTACCGAGTCGAGCACCACACGGTAAGTTTCCAAAATGAACAACCAAAGAGCAAACAAACTAGAGCATTTTATTCTCTCACATCTATATAATTTGCCGGGGGTCGGCCTTCGAAAAACAAATAAGGATCTGACCTGATCAGGATGCGTCAATCGTTTTTCGGGAAAATTGCACTGAACAACTACCTCCAGTATAGATACATTTTGAAACTACCTATAGGTATAGTCATGTAGCTGAACTCGTTATAAGCATTCAACAGATAAAGATAGTTAAGATTGTAGGTACTGTAACTAATAGATTTGAAGACATTTTCGATGTAAGACAAAAAAATAACCTTACTGTTGAATGTTGATATATCTAATTTGAATCAATCACTAGTAAATATAAAAAAAATTTGACCAATTTTATTAGATGGTGCACTGAAAAATAAAAAATAATATTAATTCTTTGCACCAACTTTTATGATTTCTAAATTATGTGTTGTTATTCTATACTATTTAGACCTAACACCTATCGTCAATTCATCTTCAAAAACTTTATTTCTCCACTCCACACGCTCAGCAACAACTGTAGTGCTGATTCACAAGAATGTTGGTCTCTAAATCTAGACCGACCACAATGATAAAGTCAATTATTTTGTTCCAAATCATCCCGAAGTTGAGTGCACACAATTCTTCAATTATTTTGTCTATCACAGATTGATATCAAGTGAATTGGTTTTAATTCAGCAGAAGTTTGATTTTTTTTCCTAAGAACCAGTTGAGCTCTGGATCATTTGGTGCATTTTTAACATGCTTTTATTAGCTTGGTATATATATATATATGTATGTATGTACGTAACGGAATCTTTGGACACGATTTTCACCCACTTAAAAAGATCGTATCGACTTGAAATTTTGTACAATTCTAGAGGACTGATGACAATACAATAATTTCATGGTGTGCGTGTGGGAATCTTTAGTGGAGGGTTCCATACCTATGGGTGTTTTTTGATTTCTGGATGAATTTTCGTGGAACTTTCTCTATGTATGTGGGTTGGGAGGTTTTTTCTAATTTTTAGTTTGGTTTGCTATTAAAGCGTGTTTTTGAGTTTTTTTGAAACTATTATATTTTTTAAAATTAAATAAGGTGTTATGTCCAATGCACATATAAAAGTGAAGAAACTCTGTATCTATGTAACGGAATCTTTGGACATGATTTCCACCTACTTGAAAACACCGGATCGACTTGAAACTTTGTTTACTTCGAAAGGACCCATGACAATACAATAATTTTGAGTGTACATGCACGTGGGTCTTCTTAATGGAGGGTTCCATGCCTATAACTCTGAGCTCTATGTAGGTATGGATTTTCGTGAAATTTTCGATATGCATGCGGGTTGAGAGGATTTATGATGGTGTGTGAGTGCGAGTGGGACTCTTTGATGGAGGGTTCCAGACTGTATTTTCTAAAAAAAATAAAAATTGGAAAATAAATAATAGTTAAAAAACTAGAACAGGCTTTATAAGAAAACCCAACTAAAAAATAATCAACAATCAAAAGCGTGTGGTGCTTTTTACGAATTTTGGAGATTTTACTTTTTCCAATATATATTTATTATTAAATATATTGAGTAAGATTAGTCAAACCTTTTGAAAGTAATGGGGAAAAATCATTTTTAAATAATTAAATAAAACACCCCTGTAACTCAGATAGGAGACACATTTTATCTATTGGGTTAATTCTTATTATTTTGAACCAAAGATTCTCCAGTTTAATTATTTTCCATTATTAATGAAACACACTGTATAATTAATTTTTCTGTTTTGCTCAACAGTTTATCAATTGAGAAAAAGACTAATCGAAATGTTTTGATTTGTTTTTATTTTCTTACCATAGAAATAGATTTTTATTATTATTATTATTTTTATATTATGGTGGATTAAATGAAGGTATCATGTTTAAAATTTCTGTAAAAATCAGCCGTAAAAATATCTCGCTGAAGTTTGTTGAAAGGCATAATTGGACAAGTAGTTTTAAATACCAGCTGACCAAAGTTTTTGAAAAAAATCACAAAAACAAGTCATTGACTAAACTAAAAGTAATAGAAAATATAAAAAATAAATAAAAACCGTGAAATTAACCCATTTGCTGGCTACAAGCCGTCGGATTTTTTGTTGTTGTCTTCCAATATTTATCTGCTCCTTCCCAGCCCATGAACTAATAATAACAACAATCACCACTCATATATTTACGTATCAGCATCAACTTCCGACGTTATATTTTGATTTCGGAATAATTTAACGAAGCTATCAAAATAGTAGGCGTGTAAGTTGATCCCCCCATCCAATCAAAAGGTCATCAGATAACGACGGAAGTCTTCATTCACATCATTGTACGTTCACGTTAATACAACCTATACAGGGTCATCATCCACGAAATTATAATCCCAACATAAAATTGCATTCATAGAAAAACAAATTTTTGACTTACTGTTCAAAACTTTTAATATTCTACAATTGCTGTTCTGTGATATGACATTTTTTCTGAGGCGATGTTATGGTAAATTGGAATGTTTATTTTTCTGTTGGATTGCAAGTGATCACTCTGTATGTGAATTGGTTTCCCATATATTATATTTAGGTCTGATGGATGTATTTACACAAGGTATCGAAATGGGATATCGGCGCTACCCCAATTAGATAAATGTAATGATAGGTCCTGGTTTGGATTCGATTAAGTTATTGGGTAATAATCATATTGGGCCACTATTGGTGATTTTCAAGGCGTCTGCAACGGACACTTTTTTCCTTTCGACTGGCTTAGATCTAGAGGAAATGAGAGTCGATCATCGGCGTAGAAAATAGATGAGAGCTACACTCACGTGCAAAAAAGAAACAAGTGAATATTTGGTAACATTTGGAAATCTCTTATCCTTCTTATTTTCATAACAATTTTCATAATTTGAAAACGTCGTTCTTTCTGCCTGCATAACCGCCTGATTTGAACCTTATAGTGCATCTGTAGAACATATAGTACGTATACATTTATGGCGAAAATAAATTATATTTGATACAAGTGGAGGAGGGTCTCGGAGACCCGTGAAAATATTTGATAAACAAATTCCAGAAATGATTGCTTGATTTATTTTACACAGGACATTTCGAATTCCGAAGTTTGGATCAGCATCTATCTTTCGAATGAAAAAAGAATATCATTAAACGCTTGAACATAAATAAAACAGTAAACTAACAATCAGATTCTTTACCTTCTCTTTTCCATGGAATCGACTACCAATAAGGGTTACCTAAATATCGTGGAGATTTATCCTACGGCACTGTTTTTATAGACACTGTTTTTTTTTGTGGATGTACTATTTGCTCAAGAACTAGTATCATAAGATAACATCTTCTTTTTATAATCTTCAGCCGCTATAAGTAGTCTAATATCAAGCTAGACATCTTTAAATATATATTTTTATAATTATCGTTCTTTATAACTCCCATAATATGTGCTTAATAATATAGAGATAAATATATACAATTAGTAAGTGTGGAATATGGAGGAAGTGGGTGTTTATTTATATCGATCTTTGTTTAGGGTTGTGGCGGAGATAATATAATCAATATTCTTTTTTGTAACATTTTTTTATTGAAAATCATCACTGATTTATTGCGTATGCAGATATGCAATAACTTTTTTAATTTGTATATTTCTAGTGCAACTTTACAACTGCCACTAAGTATTCTTAATTCTATGTTAGTAGGGTTTCGTAGGTAGGTACCTGAAAGCTGACAAAACTGTTTTGTTGTGGTTTTTAGTTTTTATCCATTCGATTGTATTCAAAATAACAAAACAATACTACTCTCTCATGTGGTGTATAATAATTAAATACAAGTAATTCATTTAATTTAAGTTTAGAATTTTTTTCTATCTTAAAAACGAGAAGAGATAGAACTATATATATATCTTACAAAAATAATACCAGATAAAATGTATTTAAGACTAGTGCGCACTCATCCGATCAGAGATGGCATTTTTGACCATTTTTCGGAATTCCGTAAATTCAAAATGGCGGCCCTCTTTCGAGTTATCTTTCAAAATGTTACTCCTAGTTTTTAGTTTGATCAAATTTTGTGTGCACATTTAGTACGTTTAAATGTCTGCAGATTTATTTTGTTAGTTTCATTAACGCGTCTTTTTCTGAAGATAGATTATTTTATTTTTGTTGAATTTTATCATTTTAATTGGGCGCTGCGATCGGTTTCTGTCCGATTGTGCTGGGTAATTGTGGCTAGTTCCGTAGTTCACCGCACCAAGTTAAAACTTTAAAAGTCAATAAAAATAATCAGAAACATTTTAATGAAATAAACCCAATAAATCGATGGAGATTTAATTCAAACTTACCAATATTATTAAAACTTTTTATTAGAAGTAACATTTTGAAACAAACTTCGAAAGTCATCAACGCAAACAAAGTTCTAACTGTGCACACGAATATTAAACAAACGAAGAATTCAAATAAATATTTTAAAACAAAGTTAGAAATTCAGCCGCAGTTTATGTTTGATTTTAAATTTTATCTTCATTATGCGGTTTGTTAATTTGGATGTTACAAATAAATATTTACATTAAAGAGTAAAAAGGCGTTCCATAGAAATCCATCTCTCCATTTTTATTAAAAACTTTGAAACGTATTGAGTGTGTAATAAATTGCTCCTAGATTTTTTTTGTCATCTAAATCAAAAAAATGACTGCTCCAACTGTTTTTTAATATTCTTCCAAATATGCACCTCGAGCAGCGAGATTGGATTTTAATGTCTTATTGGCGCTGTTTTATAAAATCAATAACAAATTAAACCTTTAAATATAATAGGTACAACAGATCTACAAATATGTTAGTTTTTTTTTATAAAGAGGTTCATAAAATGTAATTTTCTGTCAACAGGTGACAATAAAAGAATTTCCCGAAGGTGTGAATGAATAATGCCGTTTATTTTCTAATCAATTCCTTTTTTTTCCTCTCTAGAATTTACTTTTAGAAGCCGAGTTTCCAGGGCAATATGTAAATGTTAAAGTTCTGAGAAAGAAACACTACTCAATAGTTTTTTCTTAGCCATATATGGTCATTTGCTCGCCACAACAATAGATTTGACTCACCAAAACCAAGATGAGAGGGAAGAGGCCTTCTTCCTATAATATACTCGGGACATATCAAGGTGCTCATTAGTCCCATTCAGAACTGAGACGCGACCTGCTATTACACGTCAATATACCTACCTATACATATAAGAAAAAAATAACTTCACATATATGTATATAATAAGATATATATAAAAATGTATAATGTATTCTACCTGTGGTGGTAGTGGTTCAGCATGATAAAAATATTTCTTTATTGTATTTTTCACTTGGCTGCTGTATTATTACTAATTATAATAATCTTATTCGGTGTTTTACGGCATTTTCAATATATATAAAGGGTTTACCGATGGTATTGTTTGGTTAATATACATGGCCAGGGAAGGGCTCAAGATTTTTGACAATCAATGTTCTATTGGTGCTGGTATAATTTTAAATTTGTGCAGTTGTATAGTTAGATTGAAGAATTTTGGCACCAAGTTCAAAAATAGAATCTAATTAATATTATTTGGTATTTTTTAGTACACCAACTCATAAAGTCGATCCAATTTTTTGTAAGAAATATTTTTTTCACACTTTTGAGTGAAACATTAGTCATCAAAATCATTCAACTTTCAAACAAGATAATACTGTAACTCGGAAACCCCGACGAACCCCGAACTGAGGAGGTATACAATTCGACTGTGTGCTTTTTTTTGGTTTGTGCGCCCCTTTTATATAGTAATCGTACTTCGATTTTAATGATGAGGCCACATTCACAAAAGCGGGAATCCGACATCTCGTTCCCTCCAAAAACCGCCCAGGAAGGGGGTGGAGGGGGCAAATTTTCTCGAAAATTAAAAATCTGCGGTGGTATAATTAAAGATAGGACAATATCCGGAAACGTTTAAATTGAATATTTTTTCAAAGAATTAACGGTTTTCGAGATGGAGGCATGTTAAATTCTCAAATATACGAAAATTGCAGTACATGAAAAACATAATTATTTGTAGCAATATTTATAATGAACACTTTATCCTTAGAGTTACGGTTTTCGAATTAAATCGGTGTTAAAATGGTAACAACTAAAGGGCTTAAGCGTATTTCCGCAGCGATGTTTTGAAATCTCAATAATAACAACTACACGCAAAGAATGTACCTGGGTGATAGGATAAGTGCTATCTTCATTGGTATTAGTGAACGATTCAACGATTTTCGTGACTAATGTTGCACTCAAATCTGTGAAATAAATATTTTTTACAAAAAAATTTAACACTCTGTTTACATTTTATTAATTTATTATTCTTTTTCTGTGACCATTGGAGCATACAAGAACTGTCTACTTGTCAGGGTTCAAGAGATACCTGGAGCCCGTTGACAGACGGACGAACGAATTGTGGAGGTTTTATTAATAGGGTCCTGTTGGCACCATTCTGGTATAGAACCCTAGCAAGAGCAATGTATAATTACTTACTTGAGAGAAAAAAAATTCTAGCAAAGAAATATTGTCTTAGCTCAATTCGTCGTAAAATTATTCCTGACTTAATCCGCCCCTGTCGGTTATTGAAACACACTCTTTAATAATCATATGTCGATAATAATTTTCTTTCGAATATATATAAAGATACCTATAATATAAAAGAAGCCGCCTTTATAAGAAGATAAGCACGTGTTTATTTTACAAAACGTTTCTCGTTTCTTTCTTAAATGTACACAATATTCGTGGGTTGGAGTTCTTTTTGTTTTCTCCATCTTTCCTTCTGAAGAAGAAGAATATAATATACATTTAGGGTATATTATATTCATGTTTGCTGGGTACACGCGAAATTTCGTTAAAGTTTGATGTATGCCAAAACAGGCCCCTTTTTGCTTGTGTTCGTCTATAAATACTGTAATTATGTAATAACATGATTATTAAATATGACACATTTGTAAATTCTTTACTGTTCAAATGGCAACAAGGAAGGTTCGGCAAGAAATTTATCTGTGGAATGAATAAATATTTTTTACAAAAAATTGGACCGTGCACTGAAAAGTACGAAATAATATTAATTCTGCTGCTACTTTTGAAGTTGTGCACCAACTTCACAAGTACCAGCACCAATAGAATTAATATTATTTCGTACTTTTCTGTGCACTAACTGATAACGTCGATCCAATTTTTTGTAAAAAATATTTATTTCACACTTTTGAGTGTAAAATTAGTCACGAAAATCGTTGAACGTTCGCTAATACCACTAATATCCTATAACCCACGTATATATTATTTGTTTGTCCTTGTTACTATTACTATGTAGAGATCTCAGAACATCGCTGCGCAAATACGTATAAGTATTTTAGATTTAAACATTTTAACACCGCTCTATCTCGAAAACCGTAACTCTAAGGAAAAAATGTTCATTATAAATGTTGTTACAAATACTATTTGTCTTTCATATATTGCCCACAAATTTTCAATTTTTGAAAGAAATCGCCCTCTTCACATAGCAAAAATGCACATATTTGAGAATTCAACACGCCTCTTACTCGAAAACCGTAACTCTTTTGAAAAAAATGTTCATTATAAACGTTTCCGTATATTGTCTATTGTCTGTGTATTATCTTTAATTATACCAACTCATATTTTCGATTTTCGAGAGAATTTGCCCCCTACACCCCCTTGGGGGTGGTTTTCGGAGGGAAGGGTATTTCGGATTTGCGTTTTTATGAACGTGGGACCATTTCTGAAGCCTTCTCTTTCAAATGAATCAAAAATCATCAAAATCAGAGTACGATTACTATATAAAACGCGAGATCTATACAATAAAAAAACAGACAGTCGAATTGTATACCTCCTCCGTTCGGGGTTCGTCGGTCAAAAACAGAAACTGTCAGTAGAAATTTCAACTTTAATTTTACGATGGCAGATATTGACTTTATTGAAAGTCTAGGCCTTGGAGCTTCAAAATATTCTCCTTACACAACCAAGTTTTCTAGAATTTAGTATAAATTTTCCAGATATCTATTCTCTTCCAACTAAAACCTGTTTCAACGAGGAATTCTTGAAATCGCAGATGGATTAAAAATGTAAAAATACAATATACAGATCAATTTGGTACCAAATGACGGAACTCCACCGCATTACATACGTATTATTAGAGATTATTTGAACGAAGTTTTTGCCAATAGGTGGATTGGTAGACGTGGAACGATTGAATGATCGCCTAGATCTCCCGATTTGACTCCTCTCGATTAATTCTTATGGGGTTATTTAAAATCAAAAGTATATTTCAATAGACTGGACAATATTGCAGATTTAAAAGTTAGGATAATGGAAGAAATTAACAACATAAACCCTACAAGGTCCTACAAAGTCTTGTATGAGATCGCTTTGCTTATTGTCAAGAAGGAAATGGTGGACATTTTGAACATTTAAGTTGACTGTAAAATAAATTGGAAAATACTTTCTAAATATTATGTGATGTATTTCCTCAATTCTACTTTGTTGCAAAAGTATTTTTGCCCAAAGATAGTAGATTATCCATCTGAATACCAAAATACTTGATAGTTCTTATGATTTAATTTGTCTCGTTATTAATAAAAGTATCTGTGTCATTCATATGTATCTACCTATATTTATGTTGATTTCATAAAGTTGTAGATTAATAAATTATGATAATGAAGGGATCCCTAGTGTATTCTGCCATAGAAGCGCCATAATATCATAATTTATTACTCTACACCTTCCTGAAATGGAGTATAGCTGCATGGGCTTAGAGATTTTTGTTATTCTTAGCTCTTATATTATATCCACTTACAACTGTTGGAACATTATTCATCTTTTGTGCTCAGATATGATTCAGAACATGCAAATGATATATCGGCATCAAATAAATTAATAAAATCTTTCTTGACATTAAAACATCAATATCATTTAGCAGTAATATGAAGAGAAGTGGTCCAAATACCTATCCCTGAGGCACCCCGAAATTATTGAAAATGCCACTATATATTGCAAATAACTTTCAAATTACATATGTGATAAGTTGAAAATCTAGAAATAATGAAAAAAATTATAAATGATAGCCGTGCTCATTACGCTTAATGAATTTGAATTAATGATCTTCTTTTAGACTCGATGAGATAGAAATTATCTAGTATACTTTTTAATGAATACCACTTCATAAATATGCATATCAGCTTCTATTGAATCATCAGCAACATTAGGTGACTAGGATGATATAAAAAAAAGATCCACGGCTAACCTTATTTGTTATTTATAGGTGAAAATTGAAAATCCTCAGCTCAGCTAACAGTGTCAACTGATGATGAGAGAAGAAAGAAAATAATTGGAACCCGAAAAATTCCTCGGACATATATTATAAATCATAATTCCACTACCTAGGATATGTGTCTACTACTACTAAGATGCTATCCTTTCGGCACAATCACTCGACCAGTAGAAGGTATCCATCCCAATTCTCTTCTATAGCCCTTTCTACCCTTCATCAAGCCCTACCGAATACAGATCGCCATCGGCGATTACCCTACAACCACACTACTAGATGACATATAGGTAGGTGACTTTTAGGTACCTACCTAACGGCGAAATGACCTTGAGTATCATGGCGATTCTGTAGTCGTCAAAATTACCCTTTAGTTACTTATATATAAAATTCCATCTTCCTACTTTGTCATTTTGTACCGGTTGTCGAAATCAGGTTCAACATCAAAACATTTTCTTCTGATACATAATCACTATTTTTACGCCACGTTAGAAGAAAAAAAAGGTGTCGGCATATGTCTTACAGCACCCAGCCACCTTGATTGATTAGGCCGAGATTAAGAAGTAATTTTCACATCTTTCTGGAAAGCTAGCGACGATGATGACGACTGAAGTTGACGTATAAAGTATAATAATAATAATAATAATCCTTTTTTTTTCGGGTGATGCTCGAGTTAACACTTATAGGTGTCTATCCATAGAGGTGCTCCCAGTCAAGATCATAGGATGAAGGTGTTGATTGCAGTGATAATTATGTAATAATTAGTAGGTTATCATATGTTAGTGATGTCATATGAGATCCATGGGAAAACGGTTCTTTTTTAAATGTATGTCTATTTTGAGCTGATTTTGATGAAGATTCGTTCGCTGAGAAGAAGTAACGGTATTGCGAATTCAAAGCTAGACTTATTAGTATCTGGATAAATCAGTGTTATTAAATTGGTAAAATGGATTTTACTTTATGTTGGAAAGATAAGTTTTTAGGTCAGCATAGTACAGTAATCTATATTGTATTCATTTCAAACACCTGTAGAAGCGCATCCTTCCGTTTCTTTCGAGCGATAGGGTCAGCAGGTGCCACGCACTTTTGCATGTCCCTTATCCAAACATCTGAGAAATAGAAAGAAAAAGTGCAACTCTAGAAATCAATAATACAAAATAATATTAATTCTGTTGGTGCTGGTGCTTGTGAAGTTGGTGCCAAATGTTATCAATCTAACTGCAACTGCACAACTTCAAAAGTACGGCACCAATAGAATTAATATTATTGTAAAAAATATTTATATTTTATACAAGTAATTGCATTGGGATGACCTAGAAAGGCTGAATATAATGGATGATTCCCCAACAACAGAAAAAATAAACAATGAAACAATATTTTTCATCTCAAATATGTTGAAAACTGAGAGATAACTAAAATATTATAAAGAAATTTCTGTCAAATGTTTTTGATATTCTCTATAATATAAAAATAAATCGCTGAATGTGTTGCTAAACGCAAATCTCGAGAGCAGCTGAACCGATTTCGCTAATTCTTTTTTTGTTGTGTTCATTATTATCAAAAGAAGGTTCTTATGAACAAAAAAATTAAGAAAGTTGAGCGGAACATTAGAGAATTTAAGAACATTTATGAAAACTTAAATGCAATATTAATTTTACATACAGTACATACAGTTGTTTGACAACTGTCAGTTGATTGAAATAACTGTCAGTAATTGACATGGATCGGTTGATAAATAATAGTTTCATTTCAATTTATTATACAGTGAATTTTTGAGAAGTGTTTATTCATCTCGGTAAGTTAAAATCAATCACACCTAATATTGAAAGAATGAAGCCCCTGGATTGTGTTGCGGGAGTGGTAAAGTCAAATTGACGCCATTGGTACTGCCACCAGAGCCTTTGCATTCATTGGTTTACGGAAATGGGACAGATTCAATTTTTAACTCATATACAGGAATACAATAATTGTTTTCAAATGAAGTCATTTGGCGCAACAAAAGTTATTCAAGACAATTTTATGCTAACTTTCAAGGTAACTATATTGTAAAACAATAAACTCTTAACACCACGTGCCTGAATACGTTGGTAATTTTCAATTGAAATCATATATCAATTAAAGTAGCGTACAGTAGGTTCGTAGCTAGGTGAATAACCAAAAGCAGCCAGTCAAAAATTGATGGGGGAATGGCAGTGCTGACAAAGTATCTAGAAAGTCACATGGTGGTTCAATTTTTGCAAATTTATTTCATGGGCGATTCAGCAAAACAAGTCGATCAGCGTTATGTACACAATAAATCGGTGAACAGGCCAAGTGTGGAGCAACTCTAAATGTTTTTCCATCAGACAACGAATTGGTTGTATTATTCAAGACTGCATTAAACCGCATACCATCTGATTACCAAAAAAATTGTCAGCAAAGCCGATAAGACGGCTGCAGGACAACACGCAAGACGCTATAATACGGCAACAATTATTGATGAAGTTGCTTTTGTTGTCATGGGTGAAAATTTAGAAAACCAAGATATTGTTTTTGCTTTTGTTAAGACAACGTCTTTCTGGTCAGCTGGTTCATAATAAATGTGTTTATTCGGTACTGATTTAGTTTCTTTGTTTGATTTTAGTAGCTAACAAACTAAACTTGTACCAAATATTGATCATGAATAAGGTTATTAGTGTAGATATTACAATCTTGTATTCATAGAACTTATAGCCTTTGATAAAATGTTAAGAGTTATTAGATTTTTTGGAACTGTAATTCATTTTTTGGGAGAAAATGCAGATAGCTGTTTTGTCTTGTATATTTCGAGAACAAATTTTGAACACTGTCTCTGTTCAAGTGCGTGAATAATAAAAACAGAAATTCGCTGTTAAACAAATCAATATACGACTTTAACGCAATTCTTTGTCATTACTGATTACCCTGCATTCTTATTCTCGAAAGTCATCTTTATTTCGTGAAGAGTTAGGAATGTCAACCGCAGCAATTTTTCATTTTCTTTCCACGCTATAACCTAAATTACCTGCTCCCATCGTGAGATAAAGTCTGAAAGGTTCAACTGTTACATATTCAGTAGTTCTCATAACATTAAACAAAATGTGACTATCACTCTCTTCATTCACTTACCAGCTACCACATAATTTAGACATTTCGTTCGTTCTGACATTCGTTATTATTTCAACAAGATGGTCCATAAATTCTTTGACAAAATCTTGTTTATATGTATTATATATAGATATAGGTATAATCAACCCAGTATTTCAAAAAAAAAACTGCCCTCTTGTTTCGATCTTATCGTCCATCATCAAAAAGCGAAAAACGTTTCGACATAAAGAATTATTTATACCACACAATCGTAATCGCTGGAATATCCGTTCTTTCTTTTTTACTCGGTGCTGTGTTAACGAAAATGTAAATTTATCTAAATGAGGCGGACTTTGATGCACAAAAAGCGCAGGTGGATCAAAAAGTTATTTTGTCTTTTCCATACACTTGTGCGTGAAGGGCCAATGTTTTACTTATAAATAGTGACCTAGCAGAAACCATTTTTCTTTTGCATCAGATGCATGCATCCATTGTACACAGTTCAGATGGTTCGAGTTTTATCTAGATTTGCGGATAGTTTTCAGCTGCTGCTTTCGATTGGGGGAAATGTCTTCAGCAGTTATATGTGATTGAATGCTGCAATGTCCCTTCTGAACGATATCTACCATGGCCTGATACTATGTAAATGAAAGAAAGGATATTTATTCCAGGATGGTGTTACAACATTATTAACAACCGTATTGGTAATCTGGAATTTCAATAATATACGAGTACCCACAATACCTATGTAAAGCTGAAATACCTTTTCCATGTCATAGATATATCAGGCGAAAAAAGTTTATCTTATGAATTACATTTCCAAGAATATTTTCTTTAGAAACAATTAACGAAAATTACAACTGAGTTTAACATATTATACCTACAAATTTATAGTTTAACTTTTTTTTTAAAATGGCAAATGTAAGGTGTTAAGGATGCATCTTTTCATATATTGAATTTATTCTTTTAAGTGAAAATTAAGACGAAATAGTGAATTTTTTCAATAATCATGGTGTTTTAGTGAATTCCAAAAATTGAGAGAATTCTTGTAATAACATGACATTATCTGAGAATGGCGCTGGCAGAAATATGAATTCTTAAAAAAAATATTTTTTTATTGAATTTTGAACATGAAACCATATATAAGACACTTAATATCTCACCACTTGGTTTATGCTTTCGTAATCGAATATTTAAGAATAAATTCTATATCGCAACTGTATATTGGCAGTTTTGGCAACATTGGAATTGACAGTTTTTTGACGTCAAATACACTGCACAAGTCAATAATCACTTCGGTTAACCTCATTTTTTCGGGAACTTGTGTTTACTATTTTCACGCATGTTTTTGATAATTTTGAAGGATATTAGCTTGTAATAGAATGCAATGATGATTATAGACTATTTGTGATTGAAAAGATACTTTCAAATCGAAAATACCAATTAAAAAAGTCCTAAGAACAACATTTGTCTTTTTTTATTAACAAATCATTAAAAATAACGCCTTCCGAAACAATTTTATTGATATGCTAAAATACACCTATATTACTTACTTACTTATTTTCGGAGATGATGGGTAAAAAAAACGATTCTATAAGCGTTTCTTCTGTCATCTTCCACAGAGCCCTAAAAATTTTGGGGTTCAAACATATATTAAATAAAAAGTCTCATCAACTTCAACATCAGTTAACTAACAAGTATGTAAAAATCAGTTCTATTACGTCGTAGATGGATTGGCTAATTGTACTTGTATCATCATTATTATTAAATTAAATAGGAAACTTAACCTATAAATATGATAAGAGCCATAGACCTCAATGATGAATCGCCATACTTCTCTGAAAACTGAATTATTTGAACTGATAAAGTTCCATACAAACTTAGGTAGGTGTAGATTATCTATAGGCACATTTTAAAGTCAAAAGATGATGGAAGGTTAATGAAAAAGTCGTTGAACCGTCCCTGGCTAACAACACACTTCAATTATTGCTCATTTAAATAGAGTATACATATTTGGCTATATCAAAATCTTAGGGGTACGTTAATAATATCAGCATTAGATACGAACTCAAGCTGCTGTTATTATGTGCTGCAGGTGAAAAATAAGCGCAACATGGTGCCGATGCAAAAGTGCTGAAAATTGACGAAATTATCGAAAATCTCGTTTTTATCATGTACCACATTGACATATTGGTGTGGAGGAATGCAGGTGCATGGGGTCCAATATCGTTCGTACAGCAGCACAAGTGGCGAACAAATAAATTTCCATAAGAGAGAGATAGCGAGAGAAAAAAAAGAGGATAATCGTTAAATTAGATTTAAAAGTAAAGAGGTATTCAACATTTGCACAACCACCCAAGATGGTAACACTATCGAATTAGTAATTCAACACCCATCGAAAAAGTTGATGATAAAAATTACATAAAGGCAATATTAATTAAGCTCGCGTTTTTGACATAATGCACAGTAGCGTACTCAATCGAACGTAGGTAAGTAGGTACAATATTTTTTTACAAAAAATGTATGTCCACTAACAAGGCTTTTCAATCTCTCTCGAATTTCACCGAATACAAAATTCATCTGATCAATTCGTTCATTTTGATTCAGCGTGCCAAAACATACAACTATGGTCATATTCACTTCAGACTTCAGACGTCAGACGATGCTTTTAGCCAGAATTTGAATAAATAGGTAAAACATATGAAGAAGAGTTGAGGACTTTTTAGGATAATACATACTTGAATTATGTTTTACTTTATAGCAGTTTTCGGCAAAAATTTTGAGCAACACCCGTTTTTCTGCTATTTCATAGGAAATAGTGCAAGCGGTATCGATACTCTGCAAAACGAAAAAGAAAGCAATAAAACCGGCCCTTCCGTTCGAGAACTTATCTAACCTGCAGATTAATGGCTAAATATATTTTTCTTGGAATCGGGAAAACTTGAAACGGAAACATCTGTTGAAAAACAGACACAGACGTAGATAGGTAAATAGAAAACTGTTGGCATCAACTTGGTCCTAGTTTTGGTAAAAAATATCTCATCAAAAACATAAATGTGAAACAAGAGGCAAGTGCAATATTTATGACGAATGCCTTGATTGTTGACTTCAACGACAAAAGAAGTGATATCTAAATGGGTGCCAAGTTCAATGGTCAGTCCTGAAATTTATTTATGTATTTATAACAACAAATATTTTATAAAACCTTTCTTCTTATAACTTAGGATAATATATTGAAGCCTAAGGTCTGACTTGGCTAGTTTTCATATACCAATTATATTATAGACTTCGGACTCATTTTATTCTACTGAAAATTTGGCTTGCTGATAGAAATTAGCCATCGAACATGACATGGTATATGAGAACTAGCCAAGTCAGACCTTAAGCTTCAATATATTATCCTAAGTTATAAGAAGAAATGAGAAATGATATTTTAAATTGTTATGAAATATTTTATGTAGTTATTAATAAATTAATTTCAGGACTGACCATTGAACATGGCACCCATTTTGATCTCACTTTGTGTTATTGTCAACAACCAAGGCATAATATTGCACTTGGCTGTCATTGAGTTACTTATTCATAATAAAATTAATACCAAATGTTTTTTGTTAATCAACTGGATTTTCCTACGTTTACGGGATATAATTGTCTTTCTTGTGTTATTTTCTATATTTGCTTCTACCTTTGAAATGTTCGAATGAATTGTCCATTCAGTATGCGATTTTTTTACATAAAGACCGGCGGTCATCTATTTTAATTACATTACAGGCACTCTAAATAAGTGTTCCTAATTGAATCAATTAATTATAATAAAATGATAAAAATTTACTAGTTTCCGATTTATTCGTTTGTATTTACCCAACTACCTATCTGGATGCCTGATTTGAACTTTCTAGGTCATCTGGAAGTGGGTTAGAGTTTTGATGTATAGGTCAGCCAGTGATAAAAATGATGAATTTTGGACGTTAATATCTAAATAACCGTTTGAGGTGTGTTTATGAAATTTGGATCAAATATGTATCTCGCAAGCCTCAGTATATGAGCCAAATTCGACATGTTTATGTGAAATAGTTTTTGAGTTATGAGCGATGCTACTCGCCAGTTTTGAACTTGTCTAGATTTTTGTTGTTCAAATTTTCTAGTGCTTTAGGTAACTTGAAAACTTTTATTCTTTTAAAAAATATTCCCTTTATATGTTGCTGAAAACGATCTTTTCTTTAATCCTGCCACTTCTGAAACTTTTCCATTTTGGAAAAAAGCCTCCTTCACCCTCATTGGGGGTATTTTTGTGGGGGTAGGACGTATTAGATTTTTATGAATAATATCAGAAAACATATTTAAACTCTCCTTTTTCTATTGCATCAAAATCTATAAAGGTTCACCATGCAAAACTCGCGCACATACATATAAAGTTGTCGAAGTCGGTCAAAAATCAATATCCATTTTTAGCAAATAATAAAAATATTTTCTTCTAATTTTATATGATTTCTAATTGTTCCATTACGCTCATAAATTAATCTTCAAGTGAATATTACCAAAATAAATCATGATACATTCATTAGGTAATTATAAAAAACGTTTTTCCTTGATGATAGTTCGCAGATTTTCATTTCTTCGCTCAATATAGGTATATAGGTACCTATATTATTTTCTGTTTAGTAGCTACGCCTTTGCGTAAATCTTTGAAGACGTAACCCAAATCCAATGGCAACCACCAAAATATTGAATTTCACAACCGTGTACCGTTTAGATTCTGAGAAAGAAGAAAAAAAAGGACCAACGCTTAATCGACCAGCTAATTTGATAATCTACCTGTTCAGATGCATTTTTTTTTGTGGTCATCTAATCCTCTTTTAGTTCGATTCCCCTACCTTTATGCTATACGTGTGTTGCTCAAACAAGCAGAAAAATGTAAACCAGCTTGATTTTCATATAATATAAGAGACCTCTATTAGTAATTAAGCCCTTTTAGGGAATGCGTTTTGAATCTTTTTAATTGTGGACCACCGTCAAAGGGTTGCATCGAGGTTTACGGTTATGCTGTGTAGTAGTAGTGTTATTGGATATCACTACTAGTTGAGTGAAAAATTATGGGATGCGGTGCCCTTTTCCTCTTTATTATTATTATATGTATGGGTTTGACCCAGTGTTGGATCTAATTTGCGTTCCGACCCATTTCTCCGGCTATTTAATAACGCCGCTTCAATGAGCTTTCGAAGGGTGAAACACTCAAACCGGCAATTTATTAAAATTATTATGTTTTTAAATTGGTTGAAATTACAAAAACTGGGAAAATGAACTGATTCTCGTTTGATTTAGCTTATTGACTCTTTTAAATTTACATTATAACTAGCCCTTGGAAATGAAGAGGTCGATGTTCACAATATGACTCATTTTTTATAATATAGGTACATACACAGCTCATGGTATTTTGAATAATTATAAATTAGAAACTTTTCTAAACGTACATCATTTTGAATTTGTGCAGTTGCAGTTAGTTAGAAGACTTGGGACACCAATTTCAGAAGTAATAGCACCACCAATAGAATTAATATAGTTTGTATTTTTTAGTGCACTAACTAATAAACGCGGCTCAAGTAAAATACTCACATGACTTTCCTACCGCTCGTAGACAAATTCCAGTGAATAAAAATGTTTGCACTATTACAATACTTTCCCTACATGGCGACGATAATAGCGGTAGTAAAGTAAAAATCCTCTAGTCAAATCGTGTTGCCACTCATTTTTTTCAGCATGTCAAGACAAACAACAATGGTCATGTAACATTTTTCTGCAAGATGAAACGTTCAGCAAGAATCTGAAGAAACATGTGGAAAATATGGAATTTCATTCAATCATAACTTTTTTGTGCCTTTTTTTCAGAGATGGCGCTATATGTGGATGGTAAAAGGCTCTCAGAAGCATACTTTAGGCAAGTCTAATCAAAATTCTTAGAGCCGTTTTCGCGCTATAGTCTTGAGCAAATCACGTTTTTTGGCTATAGTTCAACAGTGTATACAGGATTCTCATTCAGTGCCACCGGCGAGTGATATTGGTACCAAAGAAAATAAAAAAGAAAGCAACCAAATTCACCGATCCGTTCCCGAGATAATGCTGTCACAGACAGAAAACAGACGGACAGACAGACAGACCAATGGCTAAAAATATGTTTATTAGACTTAGAAAACTCTGAAACGTCAACATTTGTAAAAATGTCGATACCGAAAATTTCACACGATTACAATACTTTCGACTGTTTGCATGTTTTTTATGGATGTTCGCGCCTTTTAAGGAGTAAACATGCTCCGACTTTCATGATTCCTTTTTCATTTATTCTTCCCCTCAAAAGCTTCTTCCAAAAGGGGTTGAGAGGACAATTTTTTCCGGGTTGCAGCATTGGTAAAGTGGTATGTGAGTCTGGGCTATGTGTTGTGGGCATTCTTTTTCGAAAATTTAAAATATGAGGGGGCCAAATTAAAGAAGAATTTATATGTAGCAACATTAAATCTGGATATTTAAAAAAAATACGGTTTCCAAGTTACAGCTGTATTAAAATATGAAATATGTGTATTTCCGCGATGTTTTGAAATCTCAGAACATCTATGATCAAGGTATTAACTTCTTTGGTGAAAGTTGAATGATTTTGAAACTAATTATATATAAATATTTTTTTACAAAAAAATGGACCGATTTTATTAATTGATGCACTGAAAAACACAAAATAATATTGATCCTGCTACTTTTGAATTTGGTGCCAAAAGTTTTCAATTTAACTATAAGTGCAAAACTTCAAAATTACCACTACTACCAATAGAATTAATAATTATTTTATATTTTCCAGTGCACCAACTAATAAAGTCCAAATTGTTGTAAAAAGTATTTATTTCAAACTAGATGTTCTTCAAATAATAGCAAAACGAATAATTTGTAATTTTCCAAAAATAATCTGACAGAATATGATTTTTCTACGTGTTACCTTAAGCTATTCAAAATTATTAAAAGAACTAATACAACTATTAAATAATAATTTAGCAATTTCGCCTTTTGGCGTCAGCCTACATAGAAATGCTGGCTACTGACGCATCATTGCCAAATTAGTTTGGGACCCTTTCTTCAGTCCAATTCTTTTATAATAAGGGCTACACCCTTTGGGGCAAATCATGTTTGTCTAGAGAATCGAGAAAGGCGTAGCTTCGAACAGCAAACACTACAGAAAAAAAAATGCCGAAAATTGTGCCCACGTCAATATATCACACGAGTTGTGAAATGTCATAATCCAACCATGGGTTCATTATTTGGAAGGTAGGGGTACCGCCTCGTGTCTTTGATGATGACAAAGTGGAAATTGGTGCTTCAAGGCAAATTCCATTCTCAGGGATGGATGTGTTTTTTGGAAGGATTTCGAGATTGGCATTGTGAAATTTGATTGAAATTGTCGATTTTTGATCGACTTCCCAAACGGAGGAGCGCTGTATGTGGGTGGATTGCGATCTCCATATTCTGCTAATTTTGGTTTATATAAGCACGGCCACTTCTGGTATTGCTCTATCACCTCCATTGTCCAAACATACATGATTATTATGGAAGGTTTTGAACAAAATCTCGACGAAATTTTAAAAGTGAGGTTTTCTGGCAATCTTCGCGGGGACCTTGTACCCACTGCGCATTTTCTTGCGCATTTTCTCTATGCGTATTACGAAAATATAGAATATGTTCTATATTTTTTCGACGAGAATTTCAGTCAAAATCTTTATGAAAAAATTCGCTGTTTTACATGTGCTATTTTCTCAAGGTCAGAAGTTTATACATAATTTCATTGAGATTCTCTATCGTGTTAAACGGCTCTAATACAGCGACTATAGTAGCGTAGGAAAGTAAAAACATTTATTCAATAAAATGATTAATTGCTTGGAGAGAGCTTAGGTACTACATACTCGTACACATCCTCCCGTGTCTCCGGAGAGACAGATACAAGTTGTGGGAGCCTTCATGTTCCGATGTCTGATGATAACAAATTCTCTTCACCTGGTGCAAGTAAAGAAGAGAAGTTCTTCAGCTGCCTTGAAACTGAATCACTCTGCTCGTAAATCCTCGGTAGTAAATACCTTTTATACGCGAGATGGTATCTTGGGTTCGAAAAAAAAAATTAAATAAGAAGGACCTTCTGGGGATATGGAAATGATTTCGAAACGGAAACAGCAATGATTTGGGGTGATTTACACATTTACACGTTTTTTTCTTTCTTGATGGTTAAAGATGCAAGAAACTGGAGGAGAAGGGCTGTGATGATCTTTGATCTTTTTTTCGGTATTTTCAAGATGAGGATACATTCTTGATTGAAGTTGCAGCTATGTTAATATTCTCATAAACTGGGAGACTTTGACGCTGAGTAAAGCGAGAAACCCGCAAAAGATATTCTAGATAAATATATCGCGCGATCCAAAAAACATAATTATAATTTGAATTTGAAGTGTTACTTTTTGGAGAAACAATGTTTTATGGAACAACATTGAAAGAAATGCATAAACTAATTTTATGATCATAGAAAGAAAATAGTTAAAATGTTTGTGTTTTGTTGTTCAATGATATAGAACAAATTAATCAAAAAATATTTAAATAAGAAAATTATCCAAAAAGAAATTCGTGACCATAATAGAAATAAATGACAATTATCTTAAAGCATAACTGCAATTGAATAAGTCCTCCATGAAATAATTGTAAATAAATGATTTCTTTTGCGAGGTAATAAAATTCAAATTCAGAAAATTATTGTTATATTTTCAAATCATAATCATCTGAACCATCAGCTATTCTAGGTTATTTTTCATTCCATTCTATTTATATGATGGTAAAGAATACTAGAAAATTTAACTTATATACCTTAATTCTATTTTTGAATCAAAATTGTGTAGGTATACAATGTTAATTTCAGAATTTTGATTCTTGAATTAACATTATTTAGGTAGGTACCTACATAATCTTAATTCTTAAATTTTTATCCTTATTTTGGAATGATATATATCAGAATTTGGAGTTGGTGTCTACAAAAACAAATTACAACTGCAATTTTTTGCAAGACATATTTATTTCACACTTTTAAGTGTAACATTAGTCATGAAAATTGTTGAACGTTCACTAATACCAATGAAGATAGTACTTATCCTATTTCCCATGTATAGGCTAAGCTTGTACTTGTTATAATACAGTGACCTCAAACCATCGCGGCGCAGATATACACATTTCAGACTTTACTGCTGCAGCTCGAAGACCGTAACTCATTAAAAAAAAAAAACAATTTAAATGTTGCTTCCTATATATGTATAATCTCTTCTTCAATTTGGCCGACTCTTACTTTCAATTTTCGAAAAAAACTGCACTTTCCACATAGCGGAAATACACATATCATATATTTCAGACTTTGCCATTGCTGTAAATCGAAAACCGTGACTGTTCTAAAAAAATGTTCAATTTAACGTTTCCGGATATGATCCTTTCTAATTTTCCAATCTCAAATTTTTGAAAGTCGGTCAAAAAATAAGCTGATATGTTATGAGTGTTCTAAAAATGTTCTACTTGCACCAATGAAATATCCACAGCCTGCCTGAAATTATTTGATTATCTT
Organism: Crioceris asparagi; assembly: GCA_958507055.1. Classification (NCBI taxonomy): domain Eukaryota; kingdom Metazoa; phylum Arthropoda; class Insecta; order Coleoptera; family Chrysomelidae; genus Crioceris; species Crioceris asparagi. The sequence continues at coordinate 3,483,379 of OY293829.1, forward strand.
AGCGGAGCATTTTGAACATCCAAATGTTGAATAAATTTATTTAAATTAGGAATGATATCATTCTGCCTTGATAATCAAAATTGAGATAGGTTAGTTATAATTGATTTTTCTATTGATTGTTAACAGTTTTTTTTATACTGTTTGTTGTTTACAATTTCACAAATTGAATGTTACCTTCAAATATTGATAAAAGTTAAAATATTTCGGAAACTAATTATTTTAGGTGAATTTTTATAAAATTTTTGTGTATATTTTTTATTGATATTTCTTATAATTATGCAATTATCGACCGTGGAAACACTAAAAACTCACACCCCGTATATAGCGCAGTTATGTTTTTATGTTTATTCTCATTTGTTTTGAGAAAAAAATTGGCTGCCCTAAAGATGCAATAGAATAGGTAATTAGATATTTATTACAGAAAAATTAGCTATTCGATATAAATCTAAAAATATTATTTTAGTAGATAAAAATAGTGCATGGACTATTGATGGAAATCCTGAGAGACCGCATTACCATCAGGTAGGCAGTGTCCGATTTCATGGCCCACCCTTTGCGGATCCTAATATTTAGTATCTAACCTATACATATATGGATAGTAGTAATATCCATTTGGCCAAATGGACCGTGACTTATTCTCCTCCATATACCTACCTATCTATATATGTGAAAGGGCCTGGAGGGCCGCGCCCCGTCTTCATGGGAATAAGTTATAAATTCACATTGAAATGGAGAGGGATGAAAAATTGAAATTTCCACATTATTTTACGATGTGGGGACTGACTCAAATTACAGAGCACCCACAATTTGATACTTAATAATATTATAGTTGCTATATATATATATATATATATATATATATATATATAGAGTCAAATTTGATGTACGACTTTTACACTCCTTAAATCATAGAAATTTGAACACTTTCAATGGTTGGAAAGCTTATGAGATTTATATTGATATCCAGAAGCAATAGAAGGTGAAAATGGTGAAATAGTCGTAGAGATATTGGCGAAAAATATATTTTTTTTAATTTACGTTTCTCGTCATCTTTGGCTATTGAAAGTATATAGTTCTATTTTATTTATATATAACATATTTTGACAATTAACATTATGTCACATTAATTCATTTATTCACACAATAAAATACTATATTGCGTAGGTAGTCTTCGTAAAGGCTGGTGGAACTGACATTCGATCAGGATTGATTCTCCAAGGTCATAAGGTGTCAATGCGTTTTTTATTTATATTATAATACGTGATTGTAGAAGGAGAAGAAGTCATAAAATGGGCACGGAGGAGTATGAGATTTGGAATTTTCAAATTTTATCTCGTAATTTATTTTAAATTTTTATTAAATAGTTTCTATTACTTTCGGTTCTTGTATCAATGGACTCCGCAGCGATTTCTCAGGCCCCATACGGTCTAGAGACTTGAAATTTCGAATTCGTACTTAGATCGCAGACATTTCGCCGCCTGTTAAGCTCAAAGTGTGATCCAATATTGGTAATTATAATTATCTCATTCAATCTCATTCAATCAAGATCATTATTTTGTCGACATGGAACGACAATGGGATCCGTCACTGGAATTACGCACGAGCATGGACCGTATATATAGGTCTCGTTCTCTGGTATATAGGTACTTTCTGGAAGATCGTCTATGGTTATGTCGCAATTGTCAGACGTCAGACGTTATTGTTAATTTAAAGTTTAATTTTGTGTTGTGGTAGACAAACAGTAATTTGTTATGGAATTGCTGTTGCTGGCAAACATATATATACATAAGTATAGTTAAAATCGAGAAAAGGATAGCAATAGTAGGTACTCATCGGTACGGTTTAAATCTTAAATGCCCAATAAAAACTATTTTTTTTTTCAAAAATTTCACTTGTTTTTAGTGTGACATTAGCCATTAGCCACGAAAAACGGTGAACGTTCACTAATACTAATAAAGATAGTAAATACTTGTCCTATTATCCACGTATATTCTTTGCTTGTAGTTATTATTGAGATCTCAAAACATTGCTGCGGAAATACGCATAAGTATTTTAGATATTACGATTTTACCAGCGCTGTAACTCGAAAACCGTAACTCTGAGGAAAAAATGTTCATCATAAATGTTGCTACAAATCTTTCATGTAGTACCCACAGATTTTCAATTTTTGAGAGAAATCACCCTCTCCACATAGCAAACATACACATATTTGGGAATTTAATATGCCTCTAACTCGAAAACCGCAACAGTTTTGAAAAAATGTTCGACTTGAGCATTTCCGAACATTGTCCTATCTTTAATAATACCCATATTATATATTACACCTACCACCATTTCAATTAAAATTCATCAAAATAAGAGTAAAATTTAAAAAAAAAACAGACAGTCGAATTGCATACCTCCTCCGGTCGGGGTTCTTCGGTCAAAAATATAAAATATTTTTATTCTATTGGTGCTGGTACTTTTGAAACTGGAGTGAAGAGTCGTAACGTCACAACTTCAAAATAACCCTTTCAACCATCTTGATGTTGCTATTTTTATGTGAATCTCGTAGATAAGTGTCTTTCAAGTGCAAAAAGCATTTTCGACAGTAATAATCAGTAAGACTCAATAATAAATAATGTAACGGACAAGTCACATGACCGATTGCTTAAACTTTACATAACATAATATAAATCTTTGCAGGTAGATCTACCGATATCATCTGCTAGGTAGGTATATAGGTACCTATAGCACGTTGACACTGGGGACAGTTTATTAAAATTTATGACCCCTCCCGCCATTGTCGCACGACCAATCGTTACTAATTACACATTGTCAACAAGTCAACAGGCCCATTAACATTAAATGGCCATTCATACATATAGATATATACACAGTTCTCTTTTTTTATATTTATTCTTTTATGCCAGATTTTTATCCAATCCAGTATACTGCACCGAAACAGGTGAAACTTGAATGCTGATGAGAAATCAGACGAATGAAATGATGATGGTTTTATGTACCTATTTACTCTAAACGGCTTTTTAATCGGTGTGTGGGAGATATCCCTTGATGTTTCCGGTACGTTTTTGACCGACTTCGGAAAACGGAGGGGATATACAATTCATCTGGCTATTTGCTTTTATCAAAGATACCTATATTCGTGCGTTTTATATGGTAAAAGTGTAACGATTTTTTCATTAGAAACAGGATTGTTAAGAGATTCTGCTATATTTTTACTTTCCTATGCTACTCTACTAGTATAAGGAAAGTATTGTAATCGTGTGAAATTTTCGGTATCGAGATTTTTACAAATGTTGACGTTTCAGAGTTTTCTAAGTCTAATAAACATATTTTCAGCTATTGATCTGTCTGTCTGTCTGTTTGTCCGTCTGTCTGTCTGTGACAGCATTATCTCGGGAACGGATCGGTGTATTTTGTTGCTTTCTTTTTTATTTTGTTTGGTACCAATATCACTCGCCGGTGGCACTGAATGAGAATCCTGTATACACTGAATGTTGAGCTATAGCCAAAACTTGATTTGCTCAAGACTATAGCGCGAAAACGGCTTTTGATTAAACTTGCCTAAAGTATTCCTCTGATAGCCCTTTACCACCCACATATAGCGCCATCTCTGAGAAAAAGCTCAAAAAAAGTTATGCTTGAATAAAATTCCGTATTTTCCACATGTTTCTTCAGATTCTGGATAAACGTTTCATCTTGCGAAAAAATGTTACATGACCATTGTTGTTTGTCTTGACATGCTGAAAAACATGAGTGGTAGCACGATTTGACCAGATGATTTTTATGAAAAAATCAAAATAATGTTAATTCTGTTGGTGCTTGTACTTTTGTCGATGGTGCCAAAAGTCCTCTACAACAACTATAAAAAAACTAATAGAATTAATATCTATTATTTTGTATTTTTCAGTGCACCAACTTATAAAAAATATTTATATATTTTTCAGTTGGTCTTATTTTAGTGAAAAAAAAAATATTTATTGAATTGTTGGTTTAACATTTGGACTATTTCTACTGCTGTCAAAATCGTCTGATCATTTTTTCCAGCGTGCCTAAATAGACAACATTGATCAAATTCAATTTTCACATAGGAGGCACCGTTTAGCCAGAATATGAAGAATCATCAAAATCATTCGTGTCGTTTTCGGGCCACAGTCTTGATCGATAACGCGAAAGTAAAAACAGCCTCCCAACATTTCATTTTCAACCAAATCATCATGCCATTTCAAAATGTGTGAATAAACCTAACGCCCCATAATATTTCACAATACATTCTCACTCAAACTTCTAATAACATATCATCATCATCTGCATCAATGAGTTCGTTAGATGTTATTTTGATTAGCGAGAAAAATAAACTTAGCGGATCACCCACAATAATTTTCCAACTTAAATGAAATTAGTTCAACAAACAACAAAATTATATAGGTTGGTATCTACCTACATAACAAGCTTTTTCTGTGTTTACAATTTGTTTGAAGTAGGGACGGCGAGACGCAGATTCAAACAGTCGTCGAAGTGGTTTTGTCGAATGATGAATCAATTACTATTGATTCGTATGCTGTGATCCCGAGAATCGATAAAAGAAATTAAAATGGTTTTGACTGAGCGGATATCTATAGTCTTCATCTGGATAAATCGAAGTAGCATGAGAAATCTGCAGTTGAACAGTTGGAAAAGGTGAAATAAAATCATGAAAATAAATAATAGTTTAAAAAACTAAAAAAAACATGCTTTAATAGCAAAGCGAACTAAGAATTCGAAAATAAATAAGATATCACTTTAATTTGAAAAAGCGCAGGGTGCTTGATATCCATTGATATAAGTATAAGAGGACGGTATGGAACCCTCCACTAAATAGTTCCACTCTCAAACTCCATCGCAAATCCTCCAACACACATTCATATCCAAAATTCGACGAAAATCCATCCATAAAGCTCCAAAAGGTATAGGTATGAAATGCTTCATCAAAAAATCCTACTCGCACGTACACAACTGTAAGTATGAAACCATTCATCGATAAATCCCACTCGCACTTTCAGAAAATCACAAAACCTCCCAATTCACATACAGATAAAAAGTTCCACGAAAATTTATCCAGAAATCAAAAACACCCATAGGTATGGAACCCTCCACCAAAGAGTCCCACTCACACTTACACACCATCACATATCTTACCAACTCAAATGCATATCGAAAATTCCACGATAATCCATCCATAGAGCTCAGAGATATAGGTATGGTACCCACCCATCAAGGAGTCCCACTCGCACATACACAACTAGCAATATAATAATTTTCAGGGTATTAGCTTATAGCAAACAGGTCTTAACAATTCTACAAACCAGAAAGGGGTTTCAGGTGATCCAATGCTCAGATCACGTACCTGGACCTATCGGTCAAACACAAAAATAATTACAAATGGGATCGAACCTTTAAATGGGATAGAACATACAACCTCTATCCAGAAGAACCGAAACTATGATGGAAAAATAGTGTTTTTGGCGAATGAAAACAGTCATAAGGCGGGAACTGTAGAATAAAACTAGAAAACACTGAAACGGATTCAGAAAGCAGTTCTAAAGCTATGGATCGCTAGTCTGGAACAACAGAACAAATTCCAAGAATCTAATGGATGTAATAACGGTAACAGTCATCACTGGAGCAAGTGGATCAGTTCTGATCGTTACTCTAGGATTACTGATACCTGAGAATCAAAAACTCTTCCAAAGAAGAGGTTCTTGAGACTCTGAGAATTCTCAAGGTGATGCAAAAGGTAGAGAAGTAGAATTGGGTACTTGACATTAATGGAAATTCAATATAAAGTGTTGTTCAGACGATATTAGGTAGTCCTAACATACCAAAAATCACATTATGCAGGTTAAATTTATCTTAGTATTTAAAATATAATCAATTTAAATAGTTGTAATTTCAAACCCATTATCACGTGACTGCGAACGCCTATCAAAATCAACCAAGATAGTGACGTAGCAATCAAGTCGATGAACAAATTCTCCTCACAGAGAACATACAATATTGTATCTTCTCTCTGGTCAGATAGTGTTCTCTGCTCTATTTCTCCTTTCTTTAATACCGTGGGACACTAACTAAGGGAGATTGTGACGTTGCAGCCCTTTTTAGAATTCAAGCGGGAAATTTAAAAACAATTTTTGAATATTTTTTTAATTTTCAAAGTAGACTTGTAATTATTTATATATTTTTTGGTTTAATTGAATGTCTAACTACAAAATAAAAATTGTTCAAAAAAATTAGTCAACTACCCAATTACAATTAATTATTGAACAGAAACATGCCAAAAAACATAATTATACCTACATGCCATACCCGGAAGTCACTGTCTGTCACTTTTATTTCACTTAGACCGACCGTTACTAAAGCAGGCATCACTGCAAATAAATAATAAACCATCTTTCGAAACGTTTTCATATCTAGAATTTGCTGAAAAACAAAAACAAATAAAACTGTATTAGCAAATAAATAGAACAGGTTTATTGTGATACCTTCTAATAAATCTCGTCATTAAGTTATTCCGGTGTATACTGAAGGATACCATATAGGCTCCCCGAATTTTGTTCTGGATGCTGCAGGTAGTTTGTACCTATAGTGCTCACATATTTAAAGTCAATAATAAGAATAATACACAAAAGGTGTAGTATATATGTATACGAAAAAAAAGCAGAAGCAAGGTTGGAACCATTTTGTTATAAATATAGACTGGGATGAATGAATTTCATTCTCAATACACTTTGGAAATTATAGGGTGTATACAAAATAATGTATTAAGGAAGGAAGGTCACTCTATGATATTATCAAAGTGTCTATAAACTGCTGGAACAAGTCGTCTGAAGATATTTGTTGAATTGAATACAATATGGTATTAAGGATTAAATTATAGAGCTGCGTGATTGTCGTCTCCAAAACTGTCAATAATGTTGGAGAAAGATGAATAATTTTTTTCAGGGTTAGAAAATACTTTGGTCTCGTTAAGATTGGGGCTGAATTCATTTGTGAGATTGTTTTTTCTAGATAATATTTAATATACATAAGAAAAATATTTCAAAATTTTTTTTGCTGCTCGATTCATTCGTCAATACATATTATTCTTATAATGGAGTCGACATCAAAACAAGGAGGAGGTATACATTTCGGTTTATTTATTTTTTATGGCTTTTCGCGCGTTTTGCATAGTAAACAGTAGGTACTCCGATTTAGACGATTTTTGTTTCATTTGAAAGAGGAGAGTTGAAAAATGGTTCCATATTTAGAAAAATTCAAATTCGAAAACTCATTCCCTCCAATTTTTCTCAAAAATCGAAAATCTGAGATGGCAAACTTAAAGATGGGACCATATATGGAAACGTTTAAATAGAACATCTTTTCAAAAGAGTTACGGTTTCAGAGTTTCGTAATGGTATTCTTTGGTATTACTGAACGTTCAACAATTTCCATGACTAATGTTACAAAACGAAAAGTACTAGCACCAATAGAATTAATATTATTTTGTATCGGTCCAATTTTTTGTAAAAAATATTCTATGTTAAAATTATTTACTTCTTCTCTTGGCTTCTTATTTACTATTTACTCTGATTCCACCTCATATTATTATTTTTTTTACCCCTAGACTTATTTTATCCTCACATAGCGGATATAACAATTTTTTTTGTACGGTTTTCATTTTTAATTCTTTCTCCCATAACTAACTAACTACATGTGTAAGCCTACTGACGACTAACAAGGTGTGAAGTCATAAAACAAATGCAACACCCAAAACCGACAAAAATATCGGCTCTCCTTAAAGCCCATATTAGAGACCTAGTCAATTCGATTTGGAATTTAGTTATGCCTTGTCTTGGGGAATTGTTCTAGATAGAAGAACAAAAAATATGCCGTCATCATATTTCGGAAAATCTGAAAGAAATGCCGCGTATAACTTGAAAGGCGCCAGCTAGGATACAAAATTAAATGATTACTCTCGGGAGAAATTTGTAATATTTTTATTAAAATTGATGCGTAACTTCCAAGTCAAGTTCCGTTTCGTTCTTCATCGGAATTATTTCTCCTATCTTACTTAATATTGAGTCAAATCCTGCTAGTAATTTCAATAATTAAATATATTTATATGATACAGAGAATCATGGTTGACTCTCGGCTGAGTTTTAAGGTAGTTATCGCGAGATAGTCAGTGACTAAAGTATGAGATTCTATGCGTCAACATTTTTGGAAAATATGCCATTATTTATATATTTATTATATAAGAATATCTTCAATAGAGAGTACGATAATATTTTTAATGTTTTATTTCTTGTACTTACTTACTTTTTATGTTTTCAAAGATAACTTCTTTCAAAAACTTTTGACTATGTACAGTTCATTTTTCACACTAATGTTGATATATTTTTCATTAAAGACGGAATGTGGCAACGTAGAATTGTCAAGTTTCGAACACAAGCAAGGTTAGTTACTGAGCTGTCATTAGAGCGTTTAAATTTTAAATTTGAATAATATGATGTCTAGTCAATTGTTGTCAAAAGGTAGATTTATTAAAAAGAGAATGCTAGAGAAGCTACAAAATTTTAATATACCTAAGGCGAGAAAAGGAAATCCAAGCAGAAAATGATGATTTGATAAAAAAATATTTGTTTCTTGCAAAAAAATTAAATGTAATGTGTAATACTGTACCTATATACTTACTGTAATACTAGATAAAAGAGGAAATTTCCATAACGCAACATATGATGTGCAGAAATATCATCAAAATGTGTTCCGAAAGAAGGATTGTTTAAGGAATTAAGTGAAGAAAAAACATTATTACCAGATTTAATGGTTTTAAAAGAAGCTTATAAAAATGATAATCCTGGCAAATTATTTTCGGGGCAAACGTCACCTAACAATACTAAAATGACGAAGAGCGGAAGATGTATAAGTAATATTCAGCGTTTCTTTGAAGAATATATTTCAGAAAAATCGTATATATTCGCAATATTTAATTTTCCAATTTTATACCGTTGTTATTTATATAAGACTTTTATTTTCAAGCCTTCGAAGATGTACAATAAATTTAAATAAAATCGTTTGCGAAGTCACAGGTGTTACTATGAATAATTTTATGGCTTATGATTTTATATTGATAAATTGTTTGTTCGTCTATATTTCTCATAATACAAAATTTACTTGAATCAATGTGTTATTTTTTCCTGTTCATATTCACCTTGTGTTACTATCTAGCCAATATTAGCGCTATAGCCAAGTATCACCAAAATCATAAGTGTATAATACGAAATTTCACAACAACTTCAAAAACTTATATTAAAGAAACGGAACGATGAATCGCGTTGAATTTTTGTACACATTTTTATCAAGGTTTATTTTATAATATAATAGTTTTTCATTGACATCTTTCGGGAAGTTTAAGCGAAAAAAAAAATGTGGTGAAATTATACATTCGCTCTATCTCACCTATGTAAAAAATGGAGAATAAATATATTATTTTTTTGATTACAAAACTGTGAATCATATTGAAACTTTGCTATAGGAAAGAAGGAATTCTAAACCGTATTAAACTGAAATTTAAATGAAATCTGTCGAAAACGAAATTACGCGATAACTACCTTAACCTTTGGCCAACCAAACATTTTAAAAGCAGGCTAAGAATTTTTTGTCTACTAATTCAAATAAACGTTTAAGAACTTCTAATTCACTCAAATTGAGCTATCAATAAGACAACATTTATTTTGGTATTGGATATTTTGTGATTTTTATATTTTTTACATTACAGAATATTGTTTACGTAATTTGTGGTAAGTAACCGAATTATTTCAATTATGAATCTCAATAAAAATTGAATATTACCTATCAAATAATAAGTTGTATTCAAATACAAAAACATGTCTCATGTCTCGCAAACAAAAAAGTGAAACTGAAATTACAAACCATCATCCATCAGGTTTCTTCATTGAACGAAATTAATATAAACGTAAAATTATACCTCGTTCTTACACCAATAATTAACGCAATGAGACAGACTCAATTACATGGCACGAGATTTCTTCAAGCATCGCGGACTTACTTATGAGTTAAAAAAGCATCCAACCAAATGGTGACCGCACCCTCGACAATTTGTTGACCGTTTGTCAAACTGAAAAAGGAATAATGCAAAATTGTTGCCTCTGTAGAGTGGAAAAAATCGCATACTTTTGCACTTGCGCTTGTTGTCTGTTTGTAATGAGTGATCCAAAAAATAAATAATCATCCGCAGTAAACTATTTTGGAAAGAGATGTGTATGACATGTGTCATAAAAATTAGGTGTGTTCAGATAAATAGTTGAAAAAACGTAGCGGGCAGCAATGAATTTGTAAGCGTCTCATGTTGAAATATTATCACAATATTCGAGATATCCCAACCAAATTTTATCATACATTAAAGTAAAAGTACGGTCATACTGTCAGTGCCGTGGGACACTTTGTATTAGGTTCCGTACCTGAAAGTCTAAGATAGTAATCTGAAGATGATTCAAATACGTATCTACATCAATTCAATTAAAATTTACATACTAGATCATATAGATTATTTAGAAAAGGTTTGGTTACTTTGGTATCAGTTTCACTACTTTTAAGAGCTTTTGGAAACGGAATACCGAAATGATACAAACGAACCTTAATTCCGAATGAAGAACCCTCAGGAAATGGATAATTCATTTCAGTTACTTATAACAAAATGATTTGTAAGGTCAGCAGAAATGAAAAATATTTGCACGCACATATTATTTAGAAATTTTAAATAACAATAAGTAGTTCAGGTTTGTGTTTTTCTGTTAATGTTGATCAATAGAAGATTTCAGCTCCCAAAAGTGACAACTTTTGTTTCAATATCATAGAATTTTTGGACGATTCAAGCAAAGACATATTCCCAAATGCCATGGTAGCTACACAACAAATGTTTTTTTTATGATCTTTCAATATACCCCCACCCCCATCCATCAGTGAAGACCTGACGTTGAAACAGCCACACGGTTGATACACTGCTGAACAAGAAAGGTTAAAATGAAATTGATTGGGTAACACAACAACAACAACAACAACACGTGGGTTCCGTAGTAGCCACAGTATGTCGTCATATATAGGAAAATATACTACAATCATTCTACGGCCAATAGTGAATACCTCTAAGCTCAAGATGATAACCTTAGAACCGACTTCCATAGATAATATTTATTCTATCGATATTGTCCGATACAGGCGTTCCACAATGAGAATGCAGTGTTGCCGGGTATAGGTAATGTATTTTAAAAGGGAAAATTGCACACATCGATGCTGTTCTTGAATTTTAACTGCAATATTTTTGCTGTAATTTTAAAATTCATTGCTTATTATTATTTATTGAACCAAAACGAGTTGATTTAAAATTTAAGCACGTGCTGGAAACAATGTGCTTCATAACACTTCACATTGCATACTCAGTTTGAAACGCACTGTAGTCGTTTTGAATTTGCAAGATGAACAATGAACATTACTGTAATGTAGCAAAGTACTTAAAAATCGAAGTAACTATAAATTATTTTACCAAAATGTTCAAACAAAGTGAATGTTAGAACTCGCTTTAGTTGGTATTTGGTTCTTTAATGTCAAAAATTTCATTGAATTAAGGAACTCTAGTCGTCTTGCAAGAATAGAGGGGGTGTACGAAGAGTAAACTAGGGAATTGAGCGCGCGCTCGGCTCATCACTGGTCACTCGTCCAAACCATCGCCACGCTCTACGCTGCCTAACTTCGACGATCGAAGTATAAGTAGACCACGCAATTCCCAATGGTAGAAGCAATATGCCAAGTTGATGATATAATAAATCTACATAGAACCAAGCCATCTACTGGAATAATTTTGGCGCCGATTCTGTTCACTGTATATTGACTTACTACTATTACAGTCTTTTATGTATTTCATTATCCCTTCTTACTTTTTTAAATAACTCTCTTACATATTCAGCAATTTCAATCACAACTTATCGTTTGATTTAAATATAAACTCACTCAAGCTGTATTAGATTATGAATATATATTTTCATTGATTCTCCGTAGCAAACAGAGAGTTGTTTTAGTTAATTTATGGGCATGTCGGTGCCCTAATAGCTTCCAAACGGATGAATCGTTTTTGATTTAGTTATTTTTGTTTCAAAGATGACTTGATAGAGAGTGGTGTCTATCTTTTTTTTTGATTTAATTTAATTTGATTGAAAGTCGTCGAGCTGACCGAGACCTTGGTTTTTCTTTAATTAAGTTTACCATAAGTATTCTGTTTGTCTTTTTGAGGCAACCCAGCTCCTAAACGGATGAACCGATTTTAATTTAGTTTCTTTTGGTGTTTGAGAAGGGTTTTTGTCGAGAGCGGTTTTTCTATAATCATATTTACAGTGTGTATCTGTCGGTCTGTTTGAAGCAAAGTAGCTTCCAAACGTATGAACCTCACTTGATTTATATTTTTATGTTGACAGGTGACCCGATCGAGATGGTTCTTAACTAATTTGATTTAATTAAGTCTAACGGGTGTATCTGTCTGTCTGTAGGACATTGCAACTTTAGAACGGGTGGACCGATTTTGATTTCAGTTTCATCCGTGTTTATTTGAAAGGAAACTTGATTTGAGTCTTCTTGGCTAGTTTTTTGATGTTATTTGATATACATATTATCAAAGTTTTAGATCCAATTGTCTTGAATATTGTTTAATGAAGGAAATGTAGATATTCTGCAACAAATTTTCTTTTCTGGAGATCAAAATCACATAGTTTTCTTGTACGTTGTTTTATGGTGAGTCCAGTTTAGCACAACCCTCTTGTGTGAATTTTCTCGTCTGTTGCTCGAACTCCAAATCTGTCAGTGATGTGTGGTGGTTCTGGTGGTAGTAGAAGGTAGGTACCTCAAGTCGTCGTATCATCATGGTGTAAGGTGGATATTCTTCCGCTTGCCAACTGTTTCACCTTTGCACGGAAGTGTGCCCAAAATGCCACGCGCCTCTTTTGAGTTGGGAGGATCAGCATAGTAGTACCTACCCCTCACGTCCCCCTTTACATTACCTTTCTACTACGCCCTCGCGCTGTCAGAACTATGGAGGATAGAATAAATGTGATATTTGCCGCGCTGTTCCCGTGTCAACGTCAACGGCGTCTTTTTTTGTCGACCATCACACAAGTCGTAAATTTCTCATTCGACATGTTCGATCGTCAATTAGGAAGTCGTAAAATCAACATTTTTATTGCATGAACAATAACAATACATTCACGACAAGAAGCTATTTTCGTTCAGAGACTACCGAATTTCGGTCGTTTACTGTTCCAGTAGAACAAGGCGGCTGCCGTTTATGAAATTTTTGATTTATAGCTATTTATTCCACAGTATGACATTCGCATGAGTATTTAAGTTAAGATTATCACAAACGCATCCCTTTGTAAGAGGATTGTATCTTTGCCTTTATGACCTACTTCCAAAAAAGGAGGAGGTATACAATTCGCTTCTATGTTTGTTTTTTTATGTACGGCTGTTCGTGCGTTTCGCATAGTAAACATGCTCCAATTTTGATCATTTTTGTTTTATTTGAAAGAAGAGAGTTGATAATGGTTCCATATAAAGGAAAACGCAAATTCGAAGTTTTCTTTCTTCAAAAAACCGCCCCCGAAGGGAGTTGATGGCGCATTTTTTTAGAAAATCGAAAATCTCTGACGACAGATTTAAAGATAAGACCATATTCGGAAACGTTTCAATTGAACATTTTTCAAAAGGTCTACAGTTTTCAAGTTACAGCAATGATAAAGTCTAAATTATATGTATTTCAACTATGTGGAATTTTTTGAGAAAATTGAAAGTATGAGAGGGCCAAATTGAAGAAGAGATTTTATGTAGCAACATTTAAATTGGACCTTTAGGAAAAGGTACGTTTTCCAAGTCACAGCAGTGGTAAAATCTGAGATTGTTTATTTCCGCTGCGATGTACTGAGATCTCTGAAGAATATCAAGTACAAGCAAAGAATATACATGGGTAATAGGATACGTACTATTTTCTTTGTTATAAGTGAACGTTCAACAATTTTCGTGACAAATTTTACACGCAAAAGTGTGAAATAAATATTTCTTACCAAAAATTGGACCAACTTTATTAGTTGGTGCAATGATGAATACATAATAGTATTGATTCTATTGGTGCTGGTACTTTTGAAGTTGGTGCCAAAAGTCTTCTATCTAACTACAATTGCACACTTAAAAATTACCAGTACCAATAGAATTCATATTATTTTGTATTTTTCAGTGCACCATTTTTATTATTGTTCTGATCATTATTTTTTGATTGAAAATGGGAGTGCTAAGCGATGGTCCTAGAGTGATCTCTTCAAAACCCAATATTCCTTGTAATTTAAAGCAACATCTAATTAAGTAAGCTCAGGTTTTTGTTAATTAACTTAGTAATGATTATTCATTTACCACATCAACCTTTAATTATTTATTTTTAATATCCATAATATCTCTAAAAATGTAATTTTTAATGTGCTAGCAGAAACTTATGGAAACGACAAAAACAAATATTTCAAAAATATCTCGAATATTTAGTAGTCAAGTAATCAAAGAAAATCATAATGAGTTATTATATTCAAATACATTAGGGCCGATAGTAAGAATACAAAAGCGTGCTATCAAAATTTTAACTTTTGGTAAACAACACAACCTTTTTAGTGAGACACGATTGCTGAACATCAATCAAAAATATATTTTGGAAGCACTAATAAATAATTATTGTAATCTACGGGAAGAGTATACTATTGCTGAAGCATGTTTATTTTCTAGACACAAATCGCTTACAGTAAGTAAAACTAAATTAAATATTGGTCAAAAAACTAGTTTATATCGATCCAAACTTGTCTACAATAGATTAGATAACAATCTAAAAAAAATAAACTTCTCTAGAGGGCGTATTAAATTTTATATTAAGAGTTAGATTTTAAATAATTTGAAGTTATAATATACATAGATATTGTTATGTTACTTAAAAAATCTGTTTTAATATTTAATACTTCCTATATCATGTGTCTTTCTTTACATTTGTAGTTGTATTTATAGTTTTGTTGCATTTTAATTTTATTATTTGTTTATTTATTGTATATTAATATGTATATTTAGATTATGTTAAGCTTGTAGATTTTAATACATTATTAAGTTCAGGTCTACACACAGATGCTATTTGCATCTCGGTAGGGGATTGTTGGACTTTATTAAGTCAGACAATCTATTAGCATACTATTTTTTAATCAAGATTTGTATGTTAACCTGAATAAAGATTATTATTATTATTATTATTATTACTAAAATTATTCCATAATATAGAGAAATTGATATTATTATCAATAAGAAGAGCATCAAAATCATTCAAGTATTTAATAGCAAAAATCAACATAAATTATTTAAGAAATAAGACAATATAAAAATGTAATAAAATCCAGTCTTCAATTTTTGGCGGAGTTTCTGAAAAGGAGAAAATAGGTATACCGATTTTGATTATTCATTTTAAGTACCAGATAGGAAGTATTTAAAAAAAAAACTTAGAAAATTACAAACTAATTTTAATTCTATTGGTACTAGTAATTTTGATGTTGTGCAGTAGTATTTAGATTGAAAACATCATCTGCAAAAGTACCAGAACCAATAAAATTAATATTATTTTGTATTTTTCAGTGCACCAACTGATAAAGTCGCTACAATTTTTTGTTAACAAATATTTATTCTACCCTTTTTAGTGTAGAATTAGTCCTCAAAATCATTCAACGTTTACAAAAATAATAATACGTTGCTTATACTTATTTAGAGATTTCAAAACATCGCTGAAGTACACATATTTCACACTTGGACAGTGCAATTGTATAGGTACCTCCTCCGTTTGGTTCGTCGGTCGAAAAATATGTTTTATTATCAAACTTTTCCCTAAACATCTTTCAAATCCATGACTGATGAAAATGAATATTTATAAGCTAATAGTTCGTTGCAGATTTTGTAAATTGACTTTTTTTAATAAACTGGCGGCTTCCAAACTGCTACCTTAAAGAATATTGTATTAAATATTTTCAATAAATGTGAAAGTAATGAATCTATGAGATATGTTATCAAAAAGGCAGTATCTCAATGAATACTTCAGTCATTAAATTAACTCAAAACTTTTTTGAAAAAGGATTGGACTCATTAGATGATTAAAAAGTAATATATTTATTCATCTGGTACTAGCAAAATTAGATATATCAAGTCAATCAAACTAAATGTAATTGTTGTCTACATTTTTATGATTTATTAATAATAATAATTTATTTAGGCTAACATACAAATCTTAAATATAAAAATAGTATGCTAATAAATGATTGTCTGACATATTACGAGCCCTACAAACCCCTACCGAGATGCAAATAGCATCTGTGTGTAGACCTGAACTAAATAATGAATTAAAATTTACAACCTTAGCAGCATCTGGATCTACATATTAAGACAATACAAATAAACAAATAATAAAATGAGAATATAACTGAAATGTAAATTATAACTACAAATGTACAGAAATTCTACATATATTATAAGAATATATAATTATAACTTCAAATTATTTAAAATCCAACTCTTAATATGAAATTTAATATGCCCTCTAGTAAAGTTTAATTTTCTAGATTATTATCTAATCTATTGAAGACATGTTCAGATCGATATTGGCCAATATTTGATTTAATTTCATACTGCAAGCGATTTATGTCTGTTTTATTAATAATAAGCAATGAATTTTTAAGATAACCAAAAAAAATTACAGGTAAACTTAATGAATGGCGCAATACTGCAGTTTTTCTATTCAAAATACTTTGCCTATACACGGCCACACTGCATTCTTATTGTGAAACGGATTAACGTATTGTCGTGAGTATACTGTATAAATTACCAATGTGTAAGACCTATAAAAATAAACAAGTTTGAAGCAAAGAGTTTTTTTTACAACTCTTTGTCTAATTTTATGAAAATCTGGTGGGTGACAGAATTGACAGAGAAAGAGAGTGAGAGAGTGTATTTTAACGTTTCTTTTGAGAAACTACTCGAGAAAAAAAACAACTCAATTCTTTTCGAGAATCGAGAAATCAGCCCATCGACTTTGAAAAATAGAAACGATTAAGTCATCAATGCGAACATTGTATAGAAAATCATTTAGAGAATGTTTTTATTGAAATTTCCGCCTAGTCATAGCTATCGATTAAGATGCCTTTATTTATTATCATTCAGTATAATAGATAGAGAGCGAAGAGGATCGAGAGTAAGTACTTGAAGAAAGCAAACTTTTCCCACACAGGGTGTCTGTCTATCTATCTATTCAACACAGTTTCCAGTTAATCGGAGAGATTACTTTACCTAATTTTAATTAATTTATACTACCCTTCAACATGTGTGTGGTATAACATTTTTTTTCTTTCTTCGAAGCTGAAAATTCCAGAGGGTTGTTGTAGAAAATTGCACAAAAGGTTTTGGTTGGCGAAAAGATTAAGGACTCTTGACGCAAAATTTGCCACAGAAAAATTAGGAATACCTAGAAAGCTAATACGTTTACATCACAATCAGAAAAATGTTTACTAGTAATTGCCTATTGGTGAAATTCGATTCATTAAATTTAAATTTGAACATTATTCAGGTTTTTCTCTCTTAGCGTATACAGTAGAACCCCTTTAATCCGAACCCCCGTAATCCGAACGTTCAGTAATAGGTACGCTGCCGCGGAATGAAATATTTCGCAGTTACGACCAAGACTTGGCAGTCAAAAAAACGCACTTCATCATTTGCTCAGAAGAAAATAACTTGATATTTTTACAGTACAGTATAATTTTGACCGAAGAACCCCGAACGGAGGAGGTATACAATTCGACTGTCTGCTTTATTTTTTTTTGGTTCGTGCGCGCCTTTTATATAGTAAACGAGCTCCGATTTTGATGATTTTGGATTCATTTGAAAGAAGGGGATTGAGAAATGGTCCCATATTCATAAAAACGCAAATCCAAAATCTCCTTCCCTCCGAAAACCGTCCCCGAAGGGGTGGTGGGGGCGAATTTTCTCTAAAATCGAAAATCTAAGTTGGTATAATTAAAGATAGGACAATATCCGGAAACGTTTAAATTGAACATTTTTTTTTAAGTGTTACGGTTTTCGAGATAGACGCCTGTTAAATATGTGTTTTTGCTATGTGGAGAGGACAATTTCTTTCGAAAATTGAAAATTTTTCGATACTACATGAAAGATATAATTATTTGCAGCAACATTTATAATGAACATGTTTTCCTTAGAGTTACGGTTTTCGAGTTAAATCGGTGTTAAAATGGTAACAACTAAAATATTCGAGCGTATTTCCGCAGCGATGTTCTCAGATCTCAATAATAACAACTACAAGCAAGGAATATACGTGGGTAATAGGATAAGTACTATCTTCATTGATATGGTATAGTGAACGTTCAACGATTTTCGGGACTAATGTTACACTCAAAAGTGTGAAATAAACATTTAAAAAAAAATTGGACCGACGTTATTAGTTGATGCACTGAAAAGTATAAAATAATATTACTTCTATTGATGATGGTACTTGTGAAGTTGGTGCCAAAAATTATCAATCTAACTGCAACTGCACAACTTCAAAAGTAACAGCACCAATAGAAGTAATATTATTTTATACTTTTCAGTGCATCAACTATAACGTTGGTCCAATTTTTTGTAAGAAATGTATGTATGTTTTTTGCTGTTGGTGGTTGGTATCGGCCCAAGGAAGAGCCCTATTGTTTTTGGTGAAGTTCAGATACTCAGGTATCGAAAAACCCTGTTCTTTAGACCATTTTCTAAGGAAAATCATGGAAAATCTCACATTTCTTCACTTTTTTAAGCTAAAGTAAAGTGAAAATGTTATAATTTTGCTAAATATATCAAAATAAGGCTAATTATAACATTTTCGTCAGATAAAATTTAAAATTGTTGGTACAAGGAGTATGTTAATCAGTGTGAATATACCCATGAAGGCATACTGCCTTCGTTACTAAGTCATTATTTTTAAAATTGATGTGCCAATTATTTTTGACCGACTTCCAAAAGAAGGAGGTATAAAATTTGACTGTGTTCGTTCGCACGTTTTTTATAATGAACGTGCTCCAATATTGATGATTCTTTTATCAATTGGAATGGGCAGAGTAAGAGATGGTCGAATATACAAATTTTCCAGGTATCATAGAGCTCATCCCTTGAAATACTAGGAAAAATTTATTTTAAAAAATTGTCTTCCTAATTATAATCGCTTTTCAAAGATAGGACACTCTTAAACAATTGAGAAAAAAATATGTGTTTATATTCAAAATCTTTATGATTCTTAGTTTATGTATAACATTTCATTCTTTTTAGTGCATCTTCTAATGACGATGCTAATTTTTTTATCAGTTACTGTAGACGAGTATTAACAGGTTATTTGAATTCTCACTAAGACCACATAATTATTGAATCTAGTTTAGTTATATGTACTTTGACATCTACTTGAACATATTATTATAGCCCAAAGTTTTGGAATGCATTTTTGAGAATTGGATAAAACATAAGCCGACCTGTAATATTGTCCAAAGGTAAATTTGAAAACGGAAAATTAATATCCACGGCACCAAAAACAAAATATTGATTAGTTTGGAACAATGACAATGCGAAAACTTGAGGTACCTACCTAATAGGTCTGATTGTGTATGATTGGAAGTGGACAACAAACAAACAAAAGGCGGTACCTTTGTAGGAGGATCTCGAACGAAAGATGTAATTTTGTATTAATATATATTTTTGTGTGCTAGTTTAGAAACGGAACGATTTTCTGGTTCATTATTATTTTTTCCCAATATAGAAAAGAAATCATTATTCTGTCTGGAATTCTCAGTTTTATGGTATCATTATGGGTTCTGTCTGTCACAGAGATTGTTTTACTTGTTTAATAATTGAAATTTGGCATATATTTGCGAAATGGCGACCATTAAATACTATGGGCTTGTGGTTGGGTCCGGAGGTATGGTTTAGAATTTAGAGGCGCCTACTGTTTGAAATTATGTCACTGAGAATAATTATAATTTTTCATTCTTTTATTATTATAAATAAAATATATTTTATCAGCGATTTTAGTTTTTCCCATTCATTTGTCATTTTCCTGATTTGAAATCTATTCAGTTAGTAGCTGTTTTACCCGGCGCTTTCCTAGTCACATGAAGTCTCGAGTATGGAACTCTTCTACCTTCAGAGTCCTACTCGCACCTTAAACTATCCCGAACACCAACTCAGATACATGCACCAAAAGAGAACAGCATGATAATTTTTCCTACATATGTGTAGGAATTTTCCGGCATAGAACCCTTCACCTTTAAGTACCAGTCGCACTGAAAGTATCTCAGAAAACAGTTCAGTGACATTCTACATACAAATATAGCGAAAAATACCCGAAAATTCAGCCATAGAGCTCAGAGATACTTCTTTGGGTACCTATTACAGGTATGGAACCCTCCACCAAGTTGGCCCAGTCACACTTACAGCCACTACCAGATCATTCTAATAAGATGTTAAAAAGACCATCAAAAGCTAGGCATAAACTTCAGAGTTATACAATAGACTTTCAGGTACGGAATCCATCACATAGAGTCCCACGGGCAATTCAAATATCTTAGGTCCGATTTCATTATCAAATTTAATCTCTTATTAATTTTAATCCTAGATTAAAAATTTCATAATTTTTTTGGTTGGACATATAATTCAAAGTTACAAATGCAAAATTTTTATTCAGTTATCGAGATATGACTTAAAC
This sequence comes from Crioceris asparagi, assembly GCA_958507055.1. Taxonomy (NCBI): domain Eukaryota; kingdom Metazoa; phylum Arthropoda; class Insecta; order Coleoptera; family Chrysomelidae; genus Crioceris; species Crioceris asparagi. The sequence continues at coordinate 3,504,254 of OY293829.1, forward strand.
AAATTGGAGAATTAACTAATCTCCCATTAAGAATTCATTATGAAATCGGCCCTTAGTTTACCAAATTGATCTGACGCTTTATGAACTACTGAAATGTTAATGAAAAATATGATTCATTACAATGACAACGAAACGTGATTAACCTCCTTAAATTCGATCCGGAATTGATGATGGATGAAGGAATATTTTTTGAGAAACTACAAGAGAAAAAAAATGGTTAAATGTGAAAAGCTTTAAGGTTAGGTTCTAAAGGTACCTTGAAGGCACAGAATAAGTCCAAATTTGGATATTTTGAAAATACTAAAATAGTGCATATTTAGAAAAGTCTTATAACATTTTAAAAAATGTTCAAATCGCTTAAGACATTTGTTAGAGGAACTTCTTACGAAGAATATTTTTGTATTTGATTGAAAATTTGCTTAGAAATTAATAAACATTCTCAACGTTCTCTTGTTTCACTAAACGACGTTGCAAAATTTATGTCAAAATCGCATTTTTTATTTTTCTTTTTCTCCGCAATTGTTTTTTCTTCATTTATTATTTATATACATCATTGAAATGCTAACGATCTCCTCGTTTTATTTCTGTTCAAATCCAATATGGCGACAGTATGAAAGTTTGAAATCAATAGTCATCTAGGTAGGATATACAAACAAATTAATGTTGACCAATTTGAAAAAATTTCACAAATGAGAGAGCCACCTAGAAGACTTTTTCTACATTGATAAAACCTCCCGATTAATGTATACCGGTTGGTTATTATATTGTTTATCAAAAAATAACTCAAAAAAATACATTCAAATATTTACAGCTCGATATGTCCGACATCAAACCAATAAATCAATGTTTTCTAAGAAAGCTACTGGATATCTTTAACATGTCATTCTTAATTTTCAAGTGGTATACCTTTTGGTAGAATATCTATACTTGTGAAGGATTAAAGGTAGCATAAGTACTTGACTTCTGTTTTGTTTATTTTTCGTTGAGGGTAGGTGGAGATTTAGAGATGATATAGCATTACTGTCAATATAGTATCTCTACCAATACCAAATTAAATTTTGATGAAGCCATCACACCTTTTTTTTGTTGTATATAATATTGAGCTAAATGATATTTCTTTTTTTATGGTTTGGAATTTGGAATTACAAACAAATAATATAGAACACATATGGTGTTTTTGAAAAGTTGAAGATGCAAAATTCTACCATGTATCTATTCAAATTGAATGCAGATTAAAAAATATTTTTAAGATTCCGTACAACAAATAATTATAAAACAAGACTTTTATATGATCACATTTGTGTCTCTCTCTTCATGATTTTCGTGAGTTCGTTTTTCATAACCTCATCGAATCCACTGAACAAAAAAGTTGAAATTTAATCTTAGGACAAAATGGTTATATCATGAGATAACGAAAGATAACATAACAGAGAAAACAAATGAGTTTCCTATTATATTAAAATTAAAATTGAGTATTCTTTCTCAAAATATTGAAAACAATATAAAATATAGGGTCCTGTTCAAAGTTTACGAGAAAATCTAATTAAAAATCGACAAGAGGCTGTTTCAGGCTCTTTATTGAACTTACATATAGGTATTACAAATCTTAAATTTATCATAATAAAAAATAAAATATAAAAGTCGGACTTATTAATTTTCAGAGTATCAAATAAATAAATGTAAATTATAAAAATTAGAACCATAAGGTTTCACAAGTATGTTCCGATTATTTTACACGATTCATGCTTTTTCATCGACGCAGAATCAAAGTCTCACCTCCCTAAAGCTAGCAGAGCAAAGTGAGCAGAATCCAAAATATATATTCGGTGCTTGTAGCGCACATTAGGTGCTAATTAGGTGCTGTTTTTCGAAATTAATTGCTTTTATAGTTTTTGGGAAAATAGCTGCTTTGCTAGCTTTAGACTTTAGACTAAAACTTGCACAGCAACCTTTAAAACTCAGCTTTTTTGAGAACTTATTTTTTACTTTCCTACGCTACTATAGTAGCTGTATAAGGAAAGTATTGTAATCGTGTGAAATTTTCGGTATCGAGATTTTTACAAATGTTGACTTTTCAAGTCTAATAAACATATTTTCAGCCATTGGTCTGTCTGTCTGTCTGTCAGTCCGTCTGTCTGTCTGTGACAGCATTATCTCGGGAACGGATCGGTGTATTTTGTTGCTTTTTTTTTATTTTGTTTGGTACCAATATCACTCGCCGGTGGCACTGAATGAGAATCCTGTATACACTGGGTGTTGAGCTATAGCCAAAAAACGTGATTTGCTCAAGACTATAGCGCGAAAACGGCTCTAACGATTTTGATTAAATTTGCCAAAAGTATTCTTCTGAGAGCCCTTAACCACCCACACACAGCGCCATCTCTGAGAAAAAGCACAAAAAAAAATGTATGCTTGAAAATTTCTGAATTATCCCAGCCAGGTTGTAGACCAGTTCCTCATTACGTACACTGTGGCACATATAATTTGGTATTACCTATGAATCCAATTTTCCTTTTACATTAACTAATAACATTAATAAATTCAAACAAATGTAAATAATTCTGAGCTAGAAGTAATTCAAGCTTTATCTAAAGCTAGCAAAGAAGTCATTTTCCAAAAAACTATAAGAGCAATTAATTTCAGAATACAGCATTTAATTAGCACTTAATTAGCACTACAAACACTAAAAAATGTTCTCAAAAAAGTTGATTTTCAAAGGATGCTGTGCTTAGCAAAGCAGCGATTTTCCAAAAAAACTATAAGAGCAATTAATTTCCGAGTACAGCACATTATTAGCCCTATAAGCACAAAAAATAAGCTCTCAAAAAAGTTGATTTTTAAAGGTTGCTGTGCCAGCTTTAGTCTATTTCCATTGGAGTCGTCAATTTTAAAATTGGTGCCAAAAGTCCCATATCTATTGAACATTTTTCAACGGTTTACGTGTTTTAGCTGTAACATCACTGAATATAAGTGAAAGAATAATAATTTTGATGACTAGGACCGAATTTATCATTTGTTGCAATGAGAAATACCAAATAATATTAATTCTATTACTGCTGGTTCTTTTGGAGTTGGTGCCTACAACAACAAACTACAACGGCACAACTTCAAAATTACGAGCACCAATAGAATTAATATTATTTTGTATTTTTCAGTGCAACAACTGATAGAGTCGTTCCAATTTTTTGTAAAAAATATTTATTTCACATTTTTGAGTGTAACACTAGTCATGAAAATGGTTGAACGTTCACTAATACCCAAAAAGGTATAGATAGGTTTAGCTTGTCCTTGTTATTTATTATTCAGAGGTCTCAAAACATCGCGGCGCAAATATACATATTTCAGACTTTACTGCTGTAACTCGAAAACAGTAACTCAATTTAAATGTTGCTACATATAGATAATCTTTTCTTAAATTTGGCCGTCTCATATTTTAAATTTTCGAAAAAATTGCTCTTCCACATAGCGGAAATACGCATATCACATATTTCAGACTCTACCATTGCGAAACTCGGAAACCGTAACTCTTGAAACGTTTCCGTATATGGTCGCCTTTCTAATTTGCAAATCGCGAATTTTCGATTTTTGAAAAAATTTGCCCCTTCCACTTAGCTGAAACACATATTTCAGACTGTAGCGCGGAAACGTATGATTATTTTTTAAAATGTTCAATTTAAACATTTCCGGATATGGAATTTTCATTAATTCTGTCGTCTTGGATTTTCAATTTTTGAGAAAAATTGCCCCTTGCACCCTCTTTGGTGGCGGTTTTTGGAAGGCAGGAGAATTTGGATTTGATTTTTCTCAATATGGGACCATTTCTTTCTCAACTCTGCTCTTCCATATGAAACAAAAATCGTCTAAATCGTAGTACGTTTACTATGCAAAACGCGCGAACAGCCATAAACAAAAAAAAAGCAATCTTGCAACCGAATTGTATACCCTCTCCTATTTAGAAGTCGGTCAAAAATATATTTCACTCATGCTGGCATGTACCTATACTTTTGAAGTTGGTACCAAAAATCTTCTATGTATCTATAACTGCAAAAATTATCAGCGCACTAAAAGAGTTAATATTATTTCGCATTTTTCAAAGCACCAACTAATTAAGTTGGTGCTATTTTTAATTACATTTTTACCAACAGTTCAAAGTACACACAAAACCTTCTGCACTTGAGTCCACTACGAACTTGAGCAGTGTTTTTCTATTTATCATCAAAAAGAGATCGCCTCGCTTCTTCGAATGAATCCTAATGTAGGTAAATGTTTAAATTCTCACCATATGCTCATGCTCACTTATACCGATTATAATGGAAGTACACACTAGTTATTTTCACATGATCAAAGGCTTATACAACCCAAACGAGTAGATACAGATACAGCCCCTTTTTTATTCGCGACCGAGCCGGATGAGTAAGGTGTATTAATTTTTAGGAAGTCCAATTATAAACGGAAGTGCAGGAAGCCACTGGGGTCTCGAGCCCCACAAACTATAGGTGTATGTATATAAGTTAGGTATTGTAATTCGACCGCCATATTTAATGGCGATTTTATATAACGTTTACACCATAGATTGAGTTACGCAGGCGATTATAAAACGTCTACATATAACAAGAAGGATGGATATCCTTTTGGCGCTCAAGAAAATAACGTCATTCTCACTTAGAGGATATTATCTTTTGTTTTAGTGAGATATTGGCTACAAGAATAAGTTTAATAAATGCAGTTTTGATTTATCCAACAGCTAGATCACAATATACAATTGATGGAAAAATTTACCTAAATAGGTAAATAGATCAAGTACAATAAATGAAAAACTCCTGATACATAACTATAATGTAAGTAAAGTCTATTTACGTCAAACTGGCAGAAATTTTCAATCCCGTATCAATGAGCACATGAGCTCATTCATAAACATGAAACTCATTCTAACTATATGCTATATATCTCAATGTTAATAATCACAAATTTAATGATAATTTTTCAAAATCTAAACATTTCTCAAAGTAAAGATTAAAATTAACTTAACTTGAGTAATTAGAAATTATTAAACGAGAATTGTTACCTAATTAGTTTATGATATTGGTCATTAAGTTCTATGTTAACTATCCTTATTATGTACATAGGCATGTATTCTCTTAGAATTGACTGAATACTGACATTTCAAAAAAGTACAGCGTGCGGAAATACTAGGGCGACTTAGCGATAGTGGTAAAATACTTATTGAACCCCTGACAGATCTCAAATACACCCTTCAATACTTCTATCTTAGTATCAAATGGTTCATTTATATTTACCATAATTTCTTTATTTTTGCATTTAATTTAATATTTACAAAATTTCACAAACTCTTTGCATCATTACAGTATTTTTTTAAATTGATTCTATCATATTTAAATTTTGGTTTATTTTTGTATTTTTCAGCGCATCTAATAAAGATTCATTATATGGGTAAAAATTGTTTTGAATGGTGCAGGTACTAATTTTAAAATGATTATATCATTAAAATTGTTTTTCATCCATCATAAATTCGAGTTATTTTAAAAATTATATTCAAATGCATCATGCAAAAAATTTTAAAAACTATATGGAGTGTTCCGATTAAGAAATATTTTTTATAAAAAACTGGACCGACGTTATTAGTTGGTGCACTGAAAAATACAAAAATAATATTAATTCTATTGATGCTGTTACTTTTGAAGTCGTACAGTTGCAGTTAGATTGATAACTTTTGGCACAAACTTCACAAGTACCAGCACCAGTAGGATTAATATTATTTTGTATTTTTCAGTGCACCAACTAATAACATCGATCCAATTTTTTGTTAAAAATATTTATTTCACACTTTTGAGTGTAACATTATTCAAGAAAATCGTTGAACGCTCACTAATACCACTGAAGATAGTAAATACTTATCCTATTATCCACGTATATTCTTTGCTTATATTTGGTATTATTGAGATCTCAAAACATCGCTGCGGAAATGGGCAGTATTTTAGATCTTACCATTTTATCACCGCTCTATATCGAAAACCGTAACTAAAATATGTTCATCATAAATGTTGCTACAAATAATTAGATCATTCATGTCGTATCCACAGATTTTCAATTTTCGAAAGAAATCGCTCTTTTTACATAGCAAAAATACACATATTTGAGAATTTAACATGCCTATAGCTCGAAAAGCGTAACTTCTTTAAAAAAATTCAATTCAAACGCTTCCGGATATTGTCCTATCTTTCGAGAAAATTGACCCCCTCTATCCTCTTCGGGAGCGGTTTTCGGAGGGAAAAAGACTCCGCATTTACGTTATTTTATGAATTTGTCAAGTCTCCTCTTTCAAATGAATTAAAAATCATCCAAATCGGAGTACGTTTACTATATAAAACGCCCAAACAAAAAACCAATTTCCAGAACCAATAAAATAATAATTTTAAATGTTCATGTTCATTCTAATACCATAAAAATCAATCACCTCAAAGAGCAAACAAAAAAAAATGTTCCATCACCTCATTTAAGGACCGACACCTCATTATATTTGCCATAATAAATTTCCCATTGCAAAACCAAAGTGGTCCAAAACTTTACTCCAATTCTCTCAATTTAGCACCGAAATAAATTTCATCAAACAGTAAATAGTAGCACATAGCAAAATTATACCAGACTGTAAAAGCAATAAAATAATTCACACTTATCGTGAAGGAACAAAACACTTTCCATGTTTTTCAACACTTTATTGCACGATGATGCTATCTCTAAAGTTGACACCAGCGGGGGCTATATGTGCAATTTTACTTAATTGTCATTGACGTCCGGCTATGATGACGACGATGTCCCTTCTACAGCCACTCAACTCTACCTGCCAGGCTGGCTGACAGACAAAAGTGACACAACCCTTGTATTTTATATTTATATGGATCGATATATTTTTATGATTCTGCGAAAAAGGTGTCAGTCAAGAAGAAGTGTGGCGTCACTGATCTGTCAATGGTTATGTCATCTTGGAGCGATTACCTGCAGTGCAACATTACAGCACCCGTATCGCCAATTAGTGGTAGAGTAGCGAATACCTGACACGCTTTTCTGAGGAGGTTAAAGATAATATTCAGCTGAAATGGCATGTGATTGAATATTAAAATAAATAACTTCTTGTTTTCTATAAAATGAGATATATTCTTGAAAAAAATGATTTATTAAAATTATACCATGCTTTGTTCTGTAGCGTCCTATTTTATGGAATTATTTGTTGGGGTTCAGCTTATTCAAATACATTAGGGCCGATAGTAAGAATACAAAAGCGTGCTATCAAAATTTTAACTTTTGGTAAACAACACAACCTTTTTAGTGAGACACGATTGCTGAACATCAATCAAAAATATATTTTGGAAGCACTAATAAATAATTATTGTAATCTACGGGAAGAGTATACTATTGTTGAAGCATGTTTATTTTCTAGACACAAATCGCTTACAGTAAGTAAAACTAAATTAAATATTGGTCAAAATACTAGTTTATATCGATCCAAACTTGTCTACAATAGATTAGATAACAATCTAAAAAAATTAAACTTCTCTAGAGGGCGTATTAAATTTCATATTAAGAGTTGGATTTTAAATAATTTGAAGTTATAATATACATAGATATTGTTATATTACTTAAAAAATCTGTTTTAATATTTAATACTTCCTATATCATGTGTCTTTCTTTACATTTGTAGTTGTATTTATAGTTTTGTTGCATTTTAATTTTATTATTTGTTTATTTATTGTATATTAATATGTATATTTAGATTATGTTAAGCTTGTAGATTTTAATACATTATTAAGTTCAGGTCTACACACAGATGCTATTTGCATCTCGGTAGGGGATTGTTGGACTTTATTAAGTCAGACAATCTATTAGCATACTATTTTTTAATCAAGATTTGTATGTTAACCTGAATAAAGATTATTATTATTAAATACTTGGAATTAAAAAACAAAATAAAACTGTTTCTTATTCTATTGGTACTGGTAATTATGAAGAGGTGCAGTTATTGGTAGATTGGTACATTGAACATCAGAAGTACCAGCACCAATAGAACTGATATTGTTTCGTTCGTTTTTCACTCCACCAACTAATAAAGTCAATTTTTGAAAACTTATTCATTTCACATTTTTGAAAAATGAATCAACTAGGTCTTATCATATCATTAGAGAGGCCTACAAAATAAGTAGCATGTCATTTAAAAAATATATTACATTTACTTGACATTCGATGTCAATTTGTAGATATATAAAATTCGACTGTATGTCTGCATGTTTTTTTTATAGATGTTACCGCCTTTTGCATAGTAAAGGTGCTCCGATTTTTTTGAATCATTATAATTTGAATAAACACTCGGTACTTTCAGTATGGAATAAGAAGATTTATTTCATAAACGGAACACTATACATTTTTTTGAAACTTTTTCATTTTGAATAGGTATAGTTAACCTACGCCGATTTTGATGATTTTTGATTCATTTGACACTAAATGGTCCCATATTCGTAAAAACTCAAATCCGAAATCTCCTTCCCTTCAAAAAACACCCTCGAAGGGGGTGAGGCGGGTAATTTTTCTCGAAAATGAAAAATCTGAGGTGTCAGTATTAAAGAAATGACAATATCCGGAAACGTTAAGATTGAACATTTTTCAAAAAGAGTTACGGCAGTAAAGTCTCAAATATGTAGGTATATCTGCGCCGCGATGTTTTGATATCTCTGAATAATAACAAGTACAACTACAAGCTAAGCCTTACACATGATAATGGGACAAATATTATCTTCTTTGGTATTAATGAACGTTCAACGATTTTCATGACTAATGTTACACTCAAAAGTGTAAAATAAATATTTTTTACAATAGAATTAACATTATTTTGTATTGAAGAGAACTTTTGACGGGAATGACATCGGATGTCAAGGAAATGTCTAACTTAGAAAGAATTGTATGTCTCAACAGTGGCGCAAATACTGCACGTAGTAGATCCTGCTTTACTAGCCTATAATTACTACTATATATAATATGTAGATATTCTTCGTCTTAGTAAAGCCATACTGTAATATAAATGTACGCAGCCCTCAAGGTATTAGTTCTTTCCGTACTTGCCACATTTACGTTTGTTTATAATATTATATTTGTGGACAATTAAGAATTTATAAGGAATATCATTTGACTCAGCTTATAGACCATGATCATTTGATTGATACAATGAATTTATGAATTTTATGATACTAATCCATCACATTTCGAAGCTAAATCATCTAGAAATAAATTACTCAGAAAGTTACCGCCAGTGATGCCGAAAACAAAGCATCCATAACATCACTCATTTTCATCCGTTCGCATTCTCTCACATCAATCCCAACCATCTTCACATCTAAATGTCGAATAATATATTTAATTCAAATGCAACTTTCTTTCTCTTCTCATAAACGCTATAATCAACCCCTTGCCGTTGATTCTTCTTCGACACCAGGGTGGTCCGAACGAAGCCCAATAATTGTCCCCTACTGGGCAATATATAGATAGGTATACGATGGCCAGCCACTATATTAGGTCTATACCCCATTGATATAAAATATTCTCACCCCCAGAGCGGAAATCGTTTTTGGAAATTATAGAACAACAACAAGCAGCGGTTTGTGGCGATTCTGTTGGCGAAAAAGCAAAAAAAAAAATGGAAACCGAAGGTGTCAGAAGAGAGGTTTCTTTTGATGTGGTGTATTCATTGTATAAAAGTGTTGATTTTTCTAATGGAACACCATTCAAGTTGCAGGTGGGCCATTATAGAAAGTTGCGGTTTTGATATATAATAGGTATAGAGTTGGCGGTGAAGGATTGTATTTTTGTGGCAAATTCATAATTTCCCCTAACTATCCCAGGCAAAATAAAATTGCTGCACAAGAACTTTGCAAAATAAGAAATGGATGCAATGGATTTAATTAAAAAATCATTTCAAGATCAACAAATTATTAGTGCAATTCATGATAATTAACTTTTGTTTTGCTATGGGCTGTTGAGTTTTCTATATTTTTAACACTAAACTTTTCATTTTCACCTAACCTTATCTAACCTAACATAACCTAACCTAACCTAACCTGATTTAACTTAATCTAACCTAACCTATCTTTTCACTTTCGTATCGCTACCACAAGGAAATTATATTATAATCTGGTTGAATATTCCCAAACATAAATGGGAAAATGATTTCTGAAAATTCTATAGTACTGTTTTTAGTGTCTTGGAAACTTTCTCCATTTCAATTCATTCGCCAATTTACCCTCTTAGTTTTTTTATAGTTTTTAAAATATTTAATTATTTAGAAAATTATTCGAAAGAAAGTTATTTGAGCGAATGAAGCTATCCATCTCATAGCTGATCCATTTGCTTTGAGACAGTGCAAATGTTTAAATATACCTTTTGTAATGCAAATTTTAACTGCTTCGTAAACACCACTTCAAAATTGATTTATTAACAAAAGCTTGATCGTTTTTTGTGTGGTCTCTGTAAACCGTTCTCTTCGTGTATTTTTTTTTGTTTTGTTCTTTTTGAATCGTACATCTTAATTACGACACCTCCTCTATATACAATGGAGTGAAGAAAAGTCATCATAAAACATCTTCGCGCACGCTAAATTCCTAATAACCATTTCATTTTAAAGAGGATAGGGGTGGGTGGCCAATTTCCCTTTCAAAGAATAATAAAGAAAGCAGCATCGAGGATTCGCTAGTATAGTCGTTTCTTGTTGTGAGGTAAAATTGCTTTATTAGGTGTGAAAGGTAATATGGAATTTTTATGCGTGAAACACAATATTCTCCAATTATGCGATTCAAAGGGCTGCTGCATGTGAAGAATGCGAATTGTTAATTGGTTAATAATTATATTACATGGAAGCGTGTAGTGGAGGTTTAAAGCATGCATGTACATTCCAGAGGATGGTTTTGGTTATTCACCAAATTTTGTAAAATAAATACTTCTTACAAAAAATAGACAGTGTTTATTAGTTGGGGCACTGAAAAATGCAAAAAAATATTAATTCTGTTGGTTCTAGTAATTTTGAACTTGAGCAATTATATTATATTGAAAAATTTTGTACCAGAACCAATAGAATTAATATTATTTTGTATTTTTCAGTACACCAACTAATAAAGTCGTTTCTATTTTTTTTTATATTTAACAGATACTTCCTGATTCTTCATCTTCATAAAAAACAACTAATAACGGAAGGTAATAGTGAAGTAGAATAACGTCAAAAAAATCACCATACTCATCTGAATTTCTTACAAAAAATCCAATCTGTTATCGAATTTATCCGTTATTTTATTCCAACATTGTATATAGGCTCACAAAGGAAATCTTCCCACAATCAAATTGACAAGTTGGTGATCATTAACATCTCAGTCGAATAATTATTCAATAACGCCGCATCATGCTAATTGATATCAGAGGTGGGGAGAGGCAAGAGCTGGGTGAAAAAAAGGGCGGAGGGTCATCTCGATGGAAGTTACGGGAAGTCACATTTCTTCTTCTTCTTCTTCTTTTTATATATACATATATATATTATTCAATGATCACTCGCAGCGAGATGAATGGAAACTATAGAACCCGTTAGATGGACAGATTCATCTTATCATCGCATATCGTTGTGGTATGTATTTTTTTGTATTTTTTGGTCGTTGGTTGTCGAAGATACTCTTCTTCTTCGAATTTGTTACGACGAGGAGGGAAGATGATTCGGCAGCAGGTAGCTCGCGACGACCACGACATGTGGACCGATTATAATTTTTTTTTTCGCTCTCATATTAGATTGAGTAGAAGGGGGTGAAATCGTCGACGAACTGTCGAACATATGTCCTGATTTAAATTTAACGGTTGAACATTAGCAGTAGGATAATATACCTATATGTATAGATTTTGTTTTTTTTTGACTGGATTTATATTCAATAAAAAGACGATTCCTGGAGATGCACCCATTTAATAAATAAAATCCTTTGATTTAAGCCGAGCTTTCGAGAATGTTTATTCTCTTCTTCAGGGCAAAAGTTGTGAATTTAGAATAAAGCTGCTGAAAACAAGATAGATGCTATAGCTATCAATTAATAATATAAATAATGACAGTAATAATTAATGTGTTTGGTCCATTGTGGTTCCCCATTGCTTTAGAGTTCAGTATCTAGGTTTATCCGTTTTAGCAGACTTAGCAGTCTAGAGATACCGAGTCCTTCACGTAACCCTCTACCTTCGGTTTGTCTTTTTATGTTAATTGGAAGAGTTTTTTAGCAAGAATTTCCTGCAGCGGAATTTTTCACGATTTTAGAAGAGACAATTTTATTGGCAATATTCGCCAGAGTCTTCTGATGTGAAGAAGCCACTTTGTTTTAAGGCTTCTAAAGTTTCTGTGATGAAGCAATAGCTGCAGCTGTTAAAAACTAATAATTGATCGAAAATGAACCTACTCAAAGTTTTAATAAATGAGATATAGAGCTCGACAAGCAATAGATTTGAAAGAGGACTTATGAATCAGATATAGGTAAGTAGGTATTGTGAAGCAAAACTGTTAAATCAGAATGTTTGAAAAATAGAGCTTCAAGGTAGTATGTAAGAATTTATAAATAAGTTGATGTTTTTGTGTTATTTAACTATGTCATATTCAATCTATCTTGAAGCTTATTTTTTTCGTTTTGGTACCATAAGAATCGTAAGAAACGAACAAATCTTAATTATCTCGCTAAGAAAATTATTAATTTCAACGCTCAAAGATTTTATGAATCTGTCAAAAAGATAAAATGGACACATTTTCCACAAACACTAGAATCGACTTTATTAGATATTGGTACTTGTTCTTTTGAAGTTGGTATCAAAAGGATTCTATCTTCATATAACTCCACAAAATCGAAATTACTAATCGTATGAATTGATGGTAAGATTTATTTTCTATCTTAATACTGTTATTTCCTGTGGGCAGAGTTTACAACGTTGGTTCGGACGTCGACCACTATTAGCATACATGTAGTTGATATGAATAAATTAAAATTGAATTATTTTTCCGGCGTGTAGAGCGGTTTTTTAGATATTTAAGCATACATATATTATAATAAAAGTATCTTGTTAATTCCAGTACACCCAAAATGAACTCGGTAACTTATTTTTCAAAAAAGTTTACTTAGATATTATATAAGCTGTTTCAAATTCGACACTCACCATTGGGATCTCGGAAACTATAGAGAAGATGGTAAAATTGGGTCACAGTTGCGCATTTTTGTGCTCAACAATACGGCGTTTAAAAAGTTTGAGAATTTCGAGTAGTTCCGGAGAGAGAAAAAAACGAATTTTCGAAAAATTATTTTGTTTTTTTCCTGATTTTGTTTCTTAATGAATTTCTAAACCCTATTCCATATAGTTTCCGAGATCCCAATGGTGAGAGTCGAATTTGAAACAGCCTCTGTATAGAAACGTCCAACTAGAACCAAAATACTTCCCCTCACACTTTCTTAACTCGTGAAGTATCCCAAACGCACTAATTAGGTATTAACTGACCACTTTATTTGAACACGCTTCTTCTTCCTTACAATGTATACCAAAATTACTAGTAGATACTACCTACTACATGGCCCTTTTTTGTGAGGACAATGACTTTTCCATAATAATATTTTGGCGACTCTTTTTTTCATATAAACTCACAAGAATGCCTAACCAACGTATGAAAGTGGATCTGACAAAGGTCCATCATTAAAACGAACCTCAAAATCGTTCACATACATATACAGGGTGATGCATCTCAGCAGCCTCTGTCGCCTTCAGCTCAGTCATTAGTTTGATATCAAGCAAACTTTATCTGGATTTGGATTCTACACAGTGCCCCAATAATTTTTATGTTGATGTATTTTTCAACTTACATACCATACTTTTAAGCGCTTATTTTGGTATAGTTCAGTAATGATCTCAAAAAAAAAAAGTTTTCCATCACTGGCTTAAAAATTTAATGAAAATATAAGTAGTACCTCGGAGAATTATACATAAAAGAAGGTATAACATAAACTAAGTTAGGTTAACATTATTATTCAAAGAGAATAAAAAATTTACCATAGAAATTCTAAAATTTTGATTTTTCCTATTTTAAATTGGACCCTCTGTGTATTTTTATGTCATACGAAGCGAAAAAACAAAAATTTTTCTAATTATCTACAAATCAAATATAAGAGGAACCAAAATAAGCATTTAAATGTAGGGCACAAAACTTAAAAGAACACCCAACGCAGCATGCTGTAAAAATTGGGGTACTCTGTATTATCCAAAATAATTTCTTGAAATGAGCCTGATAAGATCTGAGATGCAATACCCTGTATAATGACACTCAAGTCGTTTCTGGATGTCATCCATTGTCCATTAAGCATCAACGAGCCGCTGCGGCGTTAATGTCTTTTCAAATTATGATAAAATTCAGAGCAATTTGAAAATAATGTTCAGATAAGAATGAAACAAACCGAATAAATGAGGTGTAAAACTGTGTTGGTTATCATCATGTAAGTGCGCATCACTTTACAATAAGTGACTGATGAAGATGTTAACCGTGTGATCAGCGTTGATAATTTGCCTGGTTATGGTTGTTTCTTTTTATATTTTTGACATTATACAAACATTAAGATTGAGTTCTCCGGTTGGATACGAGCTGAGCTTATAATATTATATGATAATTTCTGATTAAATAAAAACGAGATTATCCAATTGTCGAAATTGGACCGTAATTATTCATTAAATTTAAGTTTGAACACTTTTCAGATTCTGCTATCAACGAGTATTCGTCTATAAATTATTGGATATAGTTTTTGAATTTGGTTAACAAGAAAAAAAACCAAACAGGTCAGCTGTGCGAAAGGTAAGTACCTACATTGACATCGAGAACGATATACCCAAATAATAGTTCTCGTGTTACCACTACACCACCAGAGCATTTATTCTCAGGAATCTATACATCGATAAATATAAATGAATAATAATAATAATAAATTTATTCGCCAGAAAATTTAATTACGTACATATACTCCAGTAGCCCTGCAGAGGAAAATAGAATTCCCTGTGCGCAGGTCTGGTATAAAAAGTAACCTAAGATCTAAAAATAAAATGAGATATCTCATTTATACAAAAATACGTAGAATAGCATTTAACCCTAGCAATCTTGTTTGCTTGGAATAAGTAAAATCATTAGTCTTTCCAATGACAACTGTTTGTAAGTTTAACGTCTATTTAATTATATAAATATTTCCCAAATCCTACAAATTCAATTTTCCTATTTCACTAAATCAGGTTAGTGATTTGATCTAATCGTCGTTTTTGTCATATGCCTGCGAATGAATATTCTGAGCTTTCTGCAATTTAATACAAACATAACGTAAGGGAACTAGAATTCATTTTTATATCAAAAGAAATTCCATTTTGGTTCCCATCCTCTCCCTTAAACCTATCTAATCAAAACAGAACACATCCATCCACAAGAATGACTTTTTAAAGATCATAATAGAATAAAAGAAAAAGAACAGCAATTATTTGATAAAAATAACTGTAATTCAAAGGCATATTCAATTATATATAACGAAATTAAAAGACTCTCTTTCTTTAAAGAGGACCAAAAAAAATGAAATGACCGCCACATTATAAGTTAATGACGATATATTTCCACAAATTTTTATTAAATCTCGTTCTGAAATTCGAGATAAAGGGGTTTTTTCGAGAGCAGAACTAAAGAGGGGTTGTTGGTTGGTGTAATTATCGAGGATATTAATTTTGATGGAAACGACATAAAAATATATTGCTGTTTTCCGGTTCCAGGTGGATGCAGTTATGTCAGTTATGAACAGATTAAATCTCGGTGGATGAGTGAAAAGTCAACAGACAAATGCGAGAGGTAACCTAACCTAACCTAACCTAACCTAACCCTTATTATTCTATACTATGTAATTTATTTGAACAGAAGTTGGAATATATTTGTGATATATATACATATACCTATATATGGATTTGATAAGTACGCAGATAGATTATAAAAATCGGTTAATTGCGAGTCGAGTTCGTGTAGAAAGGGTTCTGTACTTACGGTTTTTGCAAAGTTTTTCCAGTTAATTTTACGCGAAACAGTTTTGGAAATAAAAGTTACCTAACTCTATTTCAGTACTAAACTAAACTTTTTCATTTATGTTGGCGAAAATAGGCTGCAACAGACGGACGGACAGATTCCAAAGTAATCTTTTAAGGGTTTCGTTCTTTGACCAGATCTCTCTGTAACAAGTTGCCAGATAGTTTGACACAGTTATAAACATTATCCGCTGGATGTTCGAGCTGTAGCTTGGACCAGTTTGAAACTGTTTCCAACAACTGTGTTCCGTGCTTGTGACGCATGCTCATTTTAATTTCGGTCTTCGGTCACAATAACTGAAATGCGCGGCGTATGCTTCTGACCATTTGAGTTGGGTTTGAAGTGCTGCTGAACACACCCTTATTATGGATAATTTGCAAATCGATCAACCCAATGCACGACAAACAACAACACTTCTTCTAACTGCAATTCTCTGCGGAAAAATAATTTCGAGTCACGGATATTATTTTGCTTCAAAATTACATTTAAAAAAAAACACACCTTCAAGCAATGTCCAAAGTGCGTGGGTTCAACCCTCGATGCTGCTTCAATTGCATATTAAATCAAATTGGGCGTGCGTTGACTTTTCCTTCAGCCTTACAAAAAGTGAAATGAATAGGGGACCATTTAAATTTTTTTCGAGCATTGTCTACATTCCATGGATGTTGTACCTGTGTGAGTGTGTGTGTTTTTTGGCATTGCCTCGCCCTTTTGTACTTATTACGTACATGTATATACCTAAGCGCAACGAACATGCGAAACCTCCCTGGAGGCTATGAGCACCAGCCGTCAGTGGCGGGTATTTTCAAAAGAAGTACATAACGTATCTAAATCTTCCATTCAATTTGATCAAACGATCCTTAATGACAAAGCATAAAAAAATAGGACAAATTGGAGTTGATCTCGTGCTTTAATGGTTCCGTTAATTATATATTACGGTGAAATGGAAAGAATGATGAAATTGTGAAATTATTGTCAACAGAAATGTACTAGGTACTAATAGCTTTAAAAAAATATTCACTCAATTTTGCGCTCATGGCTTTTTCTTTCTGTATACAAAACCATTTTTTTTGCTTTAGGCAATTTGAATTAAAAAAAATGTCTATTTTTGACAAAGCATTATCTTATCTATCATAACTCCAATGATTAGAATGCTACGCCAATGGTCGATTTAGCCACCCCTTTTTCTTCTAAATACAAAACACGATCTGTTTGTTTTACCGATTAGAGAGATGCGAAGGCACCAACCACCATGTTGGCAAAATTACTGCTGCAACATATTAGGTACCTAGCATATGACGACTACTGACCATTGTTTTTGACCATCGACCAACATTATAATGTTTTGTTCGTCCACAAACAGAATACCAACCTCTATATACCCCTCCAGCGATGTTTAAATATTTTTTTCAAAGCCGCTTAGAAACAATCCATTCAATTGCTCCTATGGAAAAAATTATACTATACCTACATCTACATTTGTCCTGAGGTTCTGCACAATTTTCGCGTTTCGTCGAATACCTATATATATATATATATATGGCTGCCTTTAAGAAAAAATTCAATTGTAATATGCATTCTTAGAAATAATTTGGGCAGGTTTTGATTTTTTGTTATTTATTTTGGGGTATCTAAGAGTTCAGCAGACGTGCATTGCACTTTTTGCATTAATGAGAAAGTCATTTTCACAACAAAAAAGTAATATTACAGTATGCCAAAAGTATAGGTATGTCAAATGCAAGCATTCAATTCATTCGAAGTAGGCTGTTAAGAGTCAGATGGGGACTAGATGTCATGTCACAAGCAATGGGTGTTTTCGGATAAGCAATATTGTAATAGATTAATTTGTATGCTTATAAAATGAATATTTTTTAAAAAAAATTGGACCGACTTTATCAGTTGTTGCACTGAAAAATACAAAATAATGTTAATTCTATTGGTGCTGGTTCTTTTGGAGTTGGTGCCTACAACAAAAAACTACAATGGCACAACTTCAAAATTACCAGCACCAATAGCATTAATATTATTTTGTATTTTTCAGTGCAACAACTGATAAAGTCGATCCGATTTTTGTAAAAAAAATTATTTCCTATTTTTGAGTGTAATAGTCATGAAAATTGTTGAACGTTCACTAATACCCAAAAAGTTATACATGTTGTACATGTTATTTATTATTGTAACTGTAACTCTTTTGAAAAAATGTTCAATTTAAACGTTTCCGGATATGGTCCCCTTTCTAATTTTCAAATCACGAATTTTCGATTTTCGGAAAAATTTGCTCCTTCCACATAGCTGAAACACATATTTCAGACTGTAGCGCGGAAACGTATGATTATTTCTAAAAATGTCCAATTTAAACATTTCCGGATATGGAATTTTCATTAATTCTGTCGTCTCGGATTATCAATTTTCGAGAAAAATTGGACCCTCCCCCTCCCCTCCCTCCCTCCGGTTTTTGGAGGGAAGGAGAAGTTGGATTTGATTTTTTTAAATATGGGACCATTTCTCAACTCTCCTCTTTCAAATGAAATAAAAATCTTCTAAATCGGAGTATGTTTACTATGCAAAAAATCAATCTTATAACCGAATTGTATACCTTCTCCTTTTTTTGAAGTTGGTCAAAGGTAGCAGCACTGTGTAAATTTGAATATTGATACTAATTGTAATTTTTTCATAGTCTTGCCTGCTCTGTTCACTCATGTCATTGTCATTGCTGCATATTGCGTGTTGTGTAAAATCGGATTTCTCTGCATTGAAGATGTTTTGGATTCAGAATCAACCCCAAGCTGAATCTATTCATTTTTAAAACAATTTAGTAAATATTTCAAAAATACATTCGTCTGAAAGGCCAATTAATAATAGATTCCCTATCAGTTTTAATTGAAGCTGTTAGATAATCAAATGAAAATAATTCAAATACCACAAGGTTTCAAGGATTCAAACGAACTAAAACGGAGTTTTGATAGAAAATTCTCAGATATTATCATTTCACTTCAGTTATTTCTAAATATTTGACAGATTGATGATGAAATTTTAAAGTTTTGATGATTATTACATTAGCTCCGTTTTGTGCATTTCTTTCAACGTTGATCAATAGAATATTTCCTCTCAAAAGACTGACAAATAAGTCTTGCCACTTTGCTCATCTGTAGGATACCTTCTCTTATTTTTTGCGACACCTGCTTTGAAAGTTCATTCTAAGAGATAAATAAAACGGGTCAATAATATTACAGATAATAGTTATTTATTATACAAGGGAAAAAATATTCTTCCAGCTTATAATACCTACCCTTTTTTTCTGTGACAGGAAAAACAGTGATTTAATATTGAATAAATATATTAAATTTAGAAAATTATCGAAGTGAAATTTGAAATTTGAAACTGGAAAGCGATAGTTAGACCTGCGTTGCTAAGGCAACCTTTAAAGTAATCAAATATCTGTCAATTTAATTCTGTGGTTTTATTAAAAAATTGCGAACTTGTTCTTTGTTTGTCAAAAATGTCTGATTTCGAGTTTTCTCTGGCTTCACCGGAGTTAGTAGAAGCAACGAAAGTAGTGTCACAGAAATTATTGCCAGCAAAAAATAATATGATATATGACATATGACATACTGACGTTTGGCATTATCATAGCTTATATTCGCGTATAAAGTCCTGGAATATGACAGATGATGGTCCTATAATCTACTATAATAATAAAAACCGTGAATATTGTCATTCAAAATTATTAAATTCCATGTGGGGCGGTTCTCGTTACTATCTCATATAGTCATAATGAATTTTGAAGGTTACTCTACCAACGGCCTTCGCTAATTTCTATGATTTATGTCTTACAGTAGAAAGCATACGCATTCAGGTTTCATTGCTGGTGTAACCTTGTTCTCGTTAAGGGATTTTACGATGGCCGAATGGCAATCAGATGATGATCAAATGCACCGGGAAACAAACAGCACGATGTAACAAGTGGAATTTTCGAAAAAAAAAATAGTTTTTATTAGGCATTTTAGATTTGAACCGTACAGATGAGTACCTACTATTGCTATCTCTCCTTTTCTTGATTTGAACTATACTTATGTATATCTGTTTGCCAGCAACAACAATTCCATAACAGAAATTACTGTTTGTCTACCACAACACAAAATTTAATTTTAAATTAATGTTATCGTCTGATAATTGCGACAGCTGACAGTGAACAGCGCGACATAACGATCTGCCAGAAAGTAAGTACTTATATACCAGAGAACGGAGACGTATATATACGCTCCATGCTCGAACGTTATTCCAGTGACGGATCCCATTGTCCGACATTGTCGTTCCATGTTGAAGAAATAGTTTGATCTTGCTTGAATGAGATAATATAATTAATCAATATTGGATCACACATGGAGCTTTACAGGCGGCGAGATGACTGCGATCTAAGTACGAATTCGAAATTTCAAGTCTCTAGACCGTATGGGGTCTGAGAAATCGCTGCGGAGTCCGTCGATACAAGAACCGAAAGTAATAAAAACTATTTAAAAAAGAAGAGAATGAAAGTACCACTACTGTATGACATGTTAGATTTGATTAATATGGTAAAAAATATAATTTAAGGAAAAATAATAACCTAGAGGGTCTGTTTTGCTATATTTTTGAATGACAACCAGATCCAACCCTTCAACATAGCGAAAATACACTTATTTGAGATTTTAACATCGTTGTAACTCGAAAACGGTAACTCTTCTGAACAAATGTTCAATGTTTTCCGGATATTGTTCCATATTTAATCCTGCCACCGCAGATTATCGATTTTCGAGGAAAATTGCAACCTTCCCACCCTTCGGGGGTGTCTTTTGAAGGAAATGAGATTTCAGATTTGAGTTTTTACGAATATTGGACCATTTCTCAGGTCTTTTCAAATTAATCGAAAAATCATTGAAATCGGAGTATGTTTAGCATATGCAACGTACGCACGAACCAAAAAAAAGCAGACAGTTGAATTGTTTACCTGTTCTGTTTGGGTTCATCGATCAAAAAGGAATAATAAATTCCAACCAGAGTAGTTATACAATGATGCTTAACTCGGCAATTACGAAATTAGCAATCGCTTTCAATATTGTACACAGGACATTATAAATTCTATTTGTTCTGTCATCACACAAATCAAACAAACAATATTTCAACATTTCATTGACAACATCTGAATGGTCGCTTTGACAATACACATAATATTATCTCCAACTTCGAACAGACTACCAAGAGCCTTACTTACTTAGTTAGTAGCTGCACCATCCACTGGAGATTTGAATTCGAATTATTTGTCCCCACATCATTATTTTATGCTTCGACTTCAACAGTTGGCTAATCACACCCTATTCTACTACTTCTTACTATTGGGGTTGTGTGTTCCCCATGCTCAGCACACAACTCACCCTGATGCGTCAATATTTAGACACAAGTCGAGCACCGATAAGAAGCAAAAAAAGTTGAACCATATCTCCACTACCGATCAACAACAATTTACCACTCTCACACTGTGAAAGTTAACAAGGCAATATTATATAGGTAGGATCGATCGTACAGTGGTGAATCGCTTCGAAAAAATTCGATAATCACGTATATATAATCTTCATCTAGGATCGAGCTATTAGCTGTAAAGGCGGCGGCCCGATAGAGAGGGTCGTAGATCAAATTTTATATATATATATGAAATCATTTGCAGTGGAGAAACGTAGATAGGTTTTCGCCAACTCTTGCTGTATAATCTACCTGCACATAGATATTTTTGAGATCATTATTTAGGAGAAGGAAGAGTGCCTACTAGATTGCTATTAGGGCCATTATAGAAATATGTTCTTTACAAATCAAATTTTCATATCTAAGCTTTAGAAAAATACATAAATATTTTTTACATAAAATTGGACCGACTTTTCTAGTTGGTGCACTGAAAGATATAAAATAATATTAATTCTATTGGTGCTGTTATTTTACAAAGTTGTGCAGTTGCAGGTAGATTGATAACTTTTGGCACAAGTACCAGGCGCCAATAGAATTAATATTATTTCGTATTTTTCAATGCATCAACTAATAATGTCGGTCCAATTTTTTGTAAAAAATATTTATTTCACACTTTTGAGTGTAACATTAGTCACGAAAATCGTTGAACGTTCACTAATTCCATTGAAGATATTAGTTATCCTATTAGCCACGTATATTCTTTGCTTGTAGTTGTTATTACTGAGATCTCAAAACATCGCTGCGGAAATACGCATAAGTATTTTAGATGTTACCATTTTTCAACGTCTGTAACTCGAAAATCATAACTCTAAGGGAAAAATGTTCATTATAAATGTTGCTCAAATAATTAGGTATCTCATGTAGTACCCACAGATTTTCAATTTTCGAAAGAAATCGCGCTCTCCATATAACAAAAAATAAAGATATTTGAAAATTTAACATGCCTCTTACTCGAAAACCGTAACTCTTTTGAAAAAATGTTCAATTTAAACGTTTCCGGATATTGTCCTATCTTTAATTATACCACCTCATATTTTAAATTTTCCAGAAAATTTACTATATATACAGCCTATATACAGCGCGAACAATCCAAACAAACAATAACAGCCGAATTGTATACCTCCTCCGTTTGGGTTCGTCGGTCAAAAAAAAGTCGAATTTTTTAAATTTAATTTTGTACTATCATCACCAAACCTGGTACAAAATCAGTCGTTGACTAAATAAGAAAAATTTAAATAGTTTAAATAGTATGATTGACTCTGTAGTTTCAAAATGGCGACCTTCGAAAACCTAAAAAAATGCATGACCTAAATGATATCAAAAATACTTTTGATTGATTCATACGACTTCAATCTACATTTTTAACACGCTTTTATTAGCTTCACTTGTATGTTTGTTTGCATGTATTCAAAGCGATACGATTTTCTTTAAACTTTGCACACCTATCAATGACTGGTGTCAATGGAATAATTTCATGTGTAGGTGCGAGTGCGACCCCTTGATGGGGAGTTCCATACCTATATATCTGAGCTGTGTGGATGGATTCTCGTGAAATTTTCAATATGCATGTGAGTTGGTACGATATGTGATTCTGTGTAAGTGCGAGCGGGACTCTTTGGTGGAGGGTTCCATACCAATGGGTGTTTTTGATTTCTGGATGAATTTTCGTGGAAATTTCGATCTGTATGTGGGTTGGGATGTTTTGTGATGTCGTGTACGTGCGAGTGGGATTTTTCGATGAAAGGTTTCATACTCATAGTTGCATTCGTGTGAGTAGGATTTTTTGATGAAGGGTTTCATACCTATACATCTCGGAGCTTTATGGATGGATTTTTGTCGAATATCCGATATGAATGTGTGTTGGAGGATTTGCGATGGCGTTTAAGAGTGGGACTATTTACAGGAGGGTTCCATACCGTCCTCGTATACCTATATGATTATGATTGTCTATATCTCACTTCCTACATTCGTGCATCGCTTTAATAGCAAACCGTACAAAAAATTATAAAATAAATAATAAACTAAAAAACACGCTTTAATAGCAAACCAAACTAAAAAATTGAAAATAAATAAGATATCATTTTAATGTAAAAAAGCGTGGGGTACTTTCTAAGTTGATTTTATAATGACTACTTATATCAGTATCTATCAACATAAAATATTTATATCAATGAACATCAAGCACCCCACGCTTTTTTACATTAAAATGATATCTTATTTATTTTCAAATTTTTAGTTTGATTTGCTATTAAAGCGTGTTTTTTAGTTTTTTAAACTTGATTATTTATTTCAATACAGAATCACTGGGATGTTCGTAGTGTCGACCTCAAGGGCCACACTCATTCTACTGTTGTTTTTTTTTAATTTCTTGACCTCTCTTGTTGAGCTAGTTCCAGAAATGTATCAAAAAATGATTCAAATAGGTACTTGAAAGGTTGGTGAGAATACAGAAATTGTTCATAAACTTGGAAACTATTAAATTTTTGTGTTGTAACGAAATAATAAATAAAGCGTAAACTTAATAATACAAACTGAATGAAAAATAGGTACAGAAACACTTTTTTCACAATTTTTCTAATGGGTAAACAAAAAAGTTGTCCAAAAAAGATATTTATCGATATTAAAATAAGATGAAATAATATGAAGCCACCACCATTGATACTCGTAGTTGCCCGTGTTTATCAAAAGTTTACTGCCATCAAATGAAATAGAATGGAGACTAATAGAATATAAAAATATTTGTTGGAGAATTCACAAGCCTAGAGAAAAGATGCCCATTTAAAAATTTATCATACTGACCCTTACAAGGCCATTCTAAGAAATAAACAATATAAAAAAAATACCCTCGATACCTTGACAAAGCAAAACAACAACAACAAAAAAAGGTAATGAGGCGAAATTTCAATATTGTCCATCGAACTAAATAGATGCTCGATCAACTTCTTAGATTACGGTTACGAACGACGACATTACGGTGACTTCAACCATGGAGGTCCCAACTATCAGAAATACGATCTACCAAAAGAAACGCATCACCTCATCTATCTATCTATCTATCTATCTATCTGTTCGATATTTTTCTTGATCACACCAACTTGTTGATGTGATTTTATTGGAAATTCTTCGGTTTATTTTTCAGCGTCTCCAAAAATGGTGAAAAATGTGCAATCATGTGATGGGAAATCGACTATGATGTGATTGTGTTCATTTCAACACCAATGTTCGTGTTTTTGTTGTTTGAAAGGTAGCAGAGTGTAATGAAAAAAAGAACCAACCCTCTGGGAAGTTTGTTATGTGTTAAATGATTGGAAATGTACATTTCAGAATGTGTGTTGAAGACTGATATCTGTCCAATTTTGTTAGAATACACTCATTGGGTTTTTAGGATGTTTAACATTAATAACAGAAGAAAAATATACACAAATATGGATGAAGCGATTCAGCAAAAAAAAAATAGGTTATGTTGAAGGTAGAGTTGTGCAGATGTTATTATACCCAATAGTAAAATGTCGACTAATTGAACCATTTTTGACCGACGAACCCCGAACGGAGGAGGTATACAATTCGACTGTCTGCTTTATTATTTTTTTTTTTTATTTTTTTTTTTTTTGGTTCGTGCGCGCCTTTTATATAGTAGACGATCTCCGATTTTGATGATTTTGGATTCATTTGAAAGAAGGGGATTGAGAAATGGTCCCATATTCATAAAAACGCAAATCCGAAATCTCCTTCCCTCCGAAAACCGCCCCCGAAGGGGTGGTGGGGGCGAATTTTCTCGAAAATCGAAAATCTGAGTTGGTATAATTAAAGATAGGACAATATCCGGAAACGTTTAAATTGAACATTTTTTCAAAAGTGTTACGGTTTTCGAGATAGACGCATGTTAAATATGTATTTTTGCTATGTGGAGAGGACAATTTCTTTCGAAAATTGAAAATTTTTCGATACTACATGAAATATATAATTATTTGTAGCAACATTTATAATGAACATTTTTTCCTTAGAATTACGGTTTTCGAGTTAAATCGGTGTTAAATGGTAACAACTAAAATATTCAAGCGTATTTCCGCCGCGATGTTCTGAGATCTCAATAATAACCACTACAAGCAAGGAATATACGTGGGTAATAGGATAAGTATTATCTTCATTGATATGGTATAGTGAACGTTCAACGATTTTCGGGACTAATGTTACACTCAAAAGTGTGAAATAAATATTTTTTACAAAAAATTGGACCGACGTTATAGTTGATGCACTGAAAAGTATAAAATAATATTACTTCTATTGGTGATGGTACTTGTGAAGTTGGTGCCAAAAGCTATCAATCTAACTGCAACTGCACAACTTCAAAAGTACCATCACCAATAGAAGTAATATTATTTTATACTTTTCAGTGCATCAACTATAACGTCGGTCCAATTTTTTGTAAAAAATATTTATTGGTACTGTTTAACAGTAGGAAAATGTACATGTGGTTTGGTCCAGTGTAGATAAATAATTTGCAATGGCCCATCTAGGTAATTTTTTGCCGCAATAGTGTGCGACTTGAAAACATTTTAATAAACCTGCTTATATATTCATTTAAAAGTATGATGCAAAAATCTTACCTGTTGAATGAATAAATTCTGCACAAGTTTCAAACTGGGAGTTTGAATTACTTGATGGCAATTTTATTACGTTTACCTGAAGTTCCCAAGGGGTAAGTTCCGAAATGAGTGCTTTCAAAGCCCGCGTTTGATAGGAGTCAAAAATGTATCGAAAACGTTTGAGTATAGATACCAAATAATGTTTTTTAATTATTGTATCGATATTTATTATGTACCTGACCTACCCACATTAATCTTCTAGTTTAGCGGCTTTTGTTATAAACGCCCTAAAAAGTCAAATCTTTTGTATTTTAGCATAACTTTTTATAAAATTGAGGCGGAATGAGCTCTTTCAATGATCTGGAAAAAAGGAAAAAATATTGCTCTTAGGACTTACGACTTTTAGCTGGAATTTTCGATTCGGAAGTATCTTTTCAACCCCAAATACCTTGTAGATGTAAAATCATCTTTGTATTCTATTAAAATTAAACGCTAACATCGTTCAAAATTAGCAAATATGCGTGATAATAGTAATCATAAGTTCACGAAAAAGTGAAGTTGAACGACTTGATTATTGTTCTTGTGCAGTATATTCAACATTCAAGTGCTGTTAATTTAAATTTTCCAACTCTGCCAGTATAAATTTCGCAGCATTAGATTATTTCATGAATTCCATTTCCAAGAATATTTGCTTTAGAAAAAAATAAGTACAATTACAACTGAACTTAACATATTATTAAATACAAATTTATAGTTTAACTTTTTTATGAATCTATACTTTTAGAAATCTCAACTCTCAGGTATATGCTTTCGTTATCGAATATTTAAGAAAATGTTCGAAAATATATACAATAGGCAGTTTTGGCAACATTGGAATTGACAGTTTTTCAACGTCGAATACAAGGCACAATTTAATCATCGCTTCGTTTAACTTCACTTTTTCGCGAATTTATGTTTACTATTTTCATTAAAAAATGGCGCCCACAGCCTCAATTTTATTAAAAGTTATTATGCTAAAATACGTCTATTTTTTCAAACATTTGATTTTTTAGGGCTTTCATAACAAAAGCCGCTATACTAGACTTTTACCCTCTCCTACTTATGTTAAGAAAACCATGGCATCATTCAATTTAATCTCAATAAAATGGCTAAAAAACATGATATTTACAGCCAAAAAACTACTTAAAATATGGAAAAAAATACACATTTCCATTTTTTCAATTCTCTCGGAAACAAAAATTTTTATTTGAAGAATAAATAATAATTCTGAATAAGTTTTCCAACACAACTTTCACGTTAAACTATTTTTTTATAAATGGAACTGTTTCCTATAACCAAAGAACATACTATATAGTATCTTCTTTGCTATAACTTAGGTCAAAAAACTTATTTCCTTTAAGTATAATTTTGTTCATTGTTTGTTTTCAAAAAATTACGAAAAATATTTTTTGGTGATCACAACAAATGTCTGTATGTCGATACAAATATTTTTGAACTTCACTTTGTAAACCATAGAGCATTTGGAAATAGCTGAAGGTAATTGATAATTTCCAGACTATTCATAAATTATTCGTTTTTCGTTTCAATTATTTAGTAATTATATTTGAAAAAGCTGCTAAAATGAGATAAATTACTACAGATGTAACAAATCTTTCCTAAATATATTAAGTATAACTTACTTAAATTTTGATTGAATAGGTGTATTTGAATTATTTTCACTTAACTGTTCATCTATTTTAGTTAAATCAGGTAATTTATTATTTGAACTTTCAGATGAATGTTCTTTTAATTCCATAATAAAATCTAATCTCTTTGAAATGGAATATTCAGATTCAGGTTGAAATTAAATGATCTTCTGGATTATTACAACTTAATATACCGAGTGTCATTGTATCATTTGCGGATGACACAATCATTATGTGTAATAAAGCTCTCTGTTACAATAATTTAAATTGTAAATGTGATAAAAAAGAGTAAATGAAGTTGAATACCTTGGTCTTATACTGGATGAAAACTGGAATTGGAAGAAAAATATTTTTAGTATTGTTGGAATAGTAAAATACCTTTCTTTTTGTTTCCTATAAAATGAGATATATTCTTGACAAAAATGCATTGTTCTGTAGCATCCTATTTTGTGGGATTATATGTTGGGTTTCAGCTTATTCAAATGCATTAGAGCCGGTACCTAGTCAAAATACAAAAGCATGCTATCAAAATTTTAATGTTTAATAAACAAAACAACCTTTCTAGTAAAAAACGATAGTTGAATATCAATAAAAAATATTTTTTTGGAAGCACTAATAAATAATTTTTGTATTCTACGTGAACAGTAGTATATTATTTCTGAAGCATCTGTTTGTTCTAGACATAAATCGCGTGCAGCAGTAAATAAAACTAAATATTGGTCAAAAAACAAGTTTATATCGATCCAATACAAGCTTATCTACAACAATTAATCATCTAAAAAAACTATTATTATTATTATTATTATTAATATTATTATTATTTTTAGGTACCACTGAAGAGCTATATGCAGCAATGACATATGACTCATACATGACCGAAAAGATTATGAAAAAATCACAATTAATATTATTAGTTATTTTTTTGGATGATTTTTATGAAATTGATTAATCTTTCAACATAAGAGGCATTTGTTCGCTGATTTAACTAGTCATCCGAAAACACTCATTATTTATAACATGGCTAATTCTCATCTGACTTTAGCAAATACATCATTCTCTTTTCCAATAACCGACTTGACTTGATTGATAATAATAATAATAATAATAATAATAATAATAATAATAATAATAATAATAATAATAATAATAATAATTTTATTTCACCAGTAAAACAGATATGCAAATACAAATTCCATAACTGGAGAAAACGTCAGATGATTTTTCATACAAGATCTTAAAAGAAAATAGAAATATTATATAAACGTCACTACTAGATAAAATATATATAAATAAATAAAGTACTGCATATATACGTACATAGATATTACATATACAGTATATACACGTCAGTGATTTTACAGATATAAAGTTAAACTGCACCAACAATAATTACAAAATATAAAGTTAGGTATAAAATTTTTCAGCTCAAGAACTCCTCAATAGAATAAAAACTTTTTCCCACTAAAAATGCTTTCAACTTCTTCTTGAAAACAATCAGAGTTGCCGAGTTTTCAATTTCACCCTCAATATGGTTGGCAACTACATCAAATTTTTATAAAACTTTGAAATTCGATGAAATCATATACCCAACTAATTATGTTTTCAGAAGTCAGAAGTATAACTCTGAATATATATGAAAACATTTTGTAATGCGCAACCTACCTACGACTCTACTTATTCCAAAAAGTACCTTATATAACTTATTTTGTCTCATCCAACAAAAAAAAAATGAATTATACAAGCCGATATACAAATTTCCACCCTATTATCACGATCAAAAACACTATAGGTATACCTTGTCCCATCGCAACACGACAACCGTTCCCACACACTAAATGCGGCCATCGGATTGGTCCTTCGGCACGCGCGAGGCAAGGCGGTCCCCCTTCCACCAGCCACACCGGCCCAAGGACTCGCCACTATAAATACCCCGACAGAACCAACAGCAAACCACATTAGGGTCCTTCTGTCCCAACTCGAAACAACAACAACAACACACGTTCGCGGTGTATCATTTCCATAGTGCTCAGAAACGATAAAAAAAGTTCAACCAATCAGTGCCATCATGGAAGCCTACTTGGACACCTACAGCTACACATTTCTGCAGAATGCTCCATCGATGATGGATTGGGGCAATGCTTCGGTATCCAGCTACGAGGATAGCCCCAGCGATGAGGGCGGCATCCACAGTCCCCCGCAGGGCGGCGGCGGCAGCAGCAGAAGCAAGGGACGCGTCACTCCTCTGGTGCTGCGAAAGCGACGTCTGGCAGCCAATGCCAGGGAGCGACGCAGGATGCAGAATCTCAATCAGGCTTTCGACAGACTCCGGACGTTTCTGCCGCAACTCGGCCAGGATAGACAGTTGTCCAAGTACGAGACGCTGCAAATGGCACAGACGTACATTTCCGCTTTGTACGATCTGCTGGATCAAACTGGTACGATGCAGTGAATCATTATATTATTATCGTTACATTATTATAATAGTTGAATTATCTTGCCAATGCCAAAGTTTATATATTAAGTGTTATCCTAATTTGTACATATACAAGATTAGTAAGTATATAATATATATATATATATAGAAGCTTTTAGCAGTTTCGCTCAAGATGTTTCCTTTTCAGTATTATTATTGTAGTATCATTCCAAAGTTGCTCACGAGAATCTTTTGATGATCTTCATCATTTATGCGTGTCTATAGATTGTTATTTAGTTTTAAGTTAGTTATATAACATGAGGTCAGTACTGTTTAGTTTGTAATTAAGTAGTATTTTAGAATGATATATGCTGTGAGACCAAATAATTTTTAAGTTTCATCATTTGTGCCAAATGTACTTATATTCCTTGCCATCTCATTTTTTTTGATTAGTAAATAATAAACATAATTATATAATACTTTCATGTTTTATTTCCAGAACAAAAGTTTCTTACCCACGTAGGTATTTCAAAATTGTCCGCTACCAAATTAAGAATGTAAATTATTAATTTTGAAAGCAGTCAATTTTAGGTGAAAGAATATATCAAAAATTAGCCAGTTATCACACAAGAATCTGATAATACATTATTTTCATCAAGCAAAATATAACAAAACTCTCAACAATAATCAGGAAAAATATTGTTTTAACATTGAACTATAGAAACTTGAAAATTAAACAATTTTAATTTCAATGAAAGTTCTTTGATATCTGCGCTTTTAATCTTAAAAATAAGCAGTGTGTTTAAAGTAGAATTTCCAAAATCATAAAGTTTAGGTATAGAATTTCTAAAGCGTTGATAAAAATACAATTTGGATTTAGTACCGAACTTTTCGAAATCTGATCATTTCTAGATAATCTTGACATTTTTTGGGATTGATAATGACTGTACTATTTTAGGTAAAGATATTTAAGTATTTTTCATTCCATCTATAACTTTCTTGAGAAAATAGTTGATACAAAAAATTATTAGTTGATGCACTGAAAAATACAAAATAATGTTAATTCTTTTGGTGCTGTTACTTTTGAAGCTGTGCAGTTTCAGTTAAATTGATAACTTTTGGCATCAACTTCACAAGTATCAGCACCAATAGAATTAATATTATTTTGTATTTTTCAGTGCATCAACTAATAAGGTCGATCCAATTTTCGATAAAAAATATTTTTTTCACACTTTTGAGTTCAACATTAGTCACGAAAATTGTTGAAAGTTCACTAATACCAATGAAGATAGTACTTATCTTATTATCCACGCATATTCTCTGCTTTTAGTTGTTATTATTGAGATCTCAAAATATCGCTGCGGAAATACGCATAAGTCTTTTAGATGTTACCATTTTACCACCGCTGTAACTCGAAAACCGTTACTCTAAGGAACAAATGTTCATTATAAATATTGCTATAAATAATTAAGTCCTTCATGTAGTACCCACAGATTAATTTTCGAAAGAAATCTCCCTCTACACATAGCAAAAATATACATATTTGAGAATTTCACATGTTAAAAAATATTCAATTTAATTCTGAATATTGTCCGTTCTTTAATTATACCACCTAAGATTTTCGATTTTCGAGAAACTTTATCCCGTCCACCTTCTTCGAGGGCGGTTTTCGGAGAGAAAGAGATTTCGGCCTTCCGTTTTTATGAATAAGTGACCATTTCTCAAGCCTCCTCTTTCAAATGAATCAAAAATCATCAAAATCGGAGCTCGTTTACTATATAAAATGCGAACACGAACCAAAAAAAAGCTGACTGTCGAATTGTTATATCTCCTCCGTTCTGTGTTCGTCGGCCAAATATTAGATCAATTCAGTAGACGTTTATAGAGAAGCACAAAATAAATGATTCTAACTTGGAATCAGTCAAATTTTGGTCCTATTGATTCTAACGGCACTGCTAATTTTGGAATTGTGCAGTTGTAGTTAGATGGAAGACTTTTCGCAACAACTTCAAATGTACCAGAACCAATAGAATTAATATTATTTTATATTTAAAAATGCATCAACTTATAAAGTCTGTCCTATTTTTTGTAAAAAAAATATCTATTTGTCACATTGGTCATCAGAATTGTTCAACTTTTACCAAAGAAGAAAATACTTTACCTAATATTCAGGGTTTTCAAAACATCGCGGAAATACAAATATTCGATTCCCCATCAAATGTTCCAGCTTTGCTCTTATTTAATTCATTTTCGTAACAGAAATAATTTTTCTGTCATAAATAGCAAGAAAAAGTTAGGTACATAAAAGCGTCTTTAAATTTGATACATAATCAGATACTTACTTGGTAAAAAATAAAATTGGAGCAACCAAAATCTATTGTTTATTGAAAATGGATTTGAGAAACATAACTGATAATAATTTTACCTTATATGGGTAACATATTATTTCATTCTAAGTCATATTCAATAAGCGGTGGGGGTACAGGTAACGAATGTCCCATTATTTAATAAGTGATGTTTAAAAGTTCTGATCAAAAACCAAATTTTGGTACTTTTATTTTTGTTCTATCAAGTATTAATATCACTTTTTTCTGCAACGAAAATTTGCACTTTTTAGATTTTTATTTGATGTAATTAAGGCAATATTAAATTTTTCATATTTCAATATTCACATGCATTAAGACTAAAATCAGTGTTTTTTAAAAGGTATCCAATATTTGGCTACTTTTCTCTGATTTCAACGATCAACATTTTTCTTAATCTTTACACATCATTTTCAATGTATTGAACAGAGAGATATGCTTATTTATTTCCCATAAAAGATGACAAAAATTCATTCATCATTTTAAAGATTTTGAAGAGTAGAAAGATTTCTAAAAAATGGTAAAGTAGGCAGTATGTAGTTAGTTACATGTTACCGCATTTGTTTGCCATTTATTTTGTTAAATTGTGACAACATTCTATCTATGGCAAAGATTAGAAATTTTGTTTATGGTTTCTTCGCAATTACAGAACCAACGTGAATTGAATTCAAATATCTTGCGCCATCTATACTCCAATAGATCAACCGGCAAATATCAATCTGCTCTGGCTCCGAGATAATAGAAACTTTCAACCTCAATTTATCAGAAATCGTTTGTGACTCTCTAGAAAAATCTAAATTGATTACAAAATTTGTAGGTTTAGGCAACTAACAATACATCACTGTTAAATCGTCAGTAAATATAATTTGTGTATGGAACGTCACAATACAAAATAATATTTTTTTTTCTAATTTTAATTCAATAGGTGCTGGTACTTTCGAAGTTGTACAATTGTAGTTAGATATAAGAATCTTGACACCAACTACAAAAGTAGCAGCGCCAATAGCAGAGAACAAAGAAAGTCTCTGTTCTCTGCCAATAGAATTAATAATATTATTAATGACCCTTCAACAGTGATGTATAGTTAATTGCCTAAGCCAATAAATTTTGAAATCAATTTATATTTTTCTAAAACAATAGAGAGTCACAAACGATTTCATTAATATATTTGTGTTTCGCAAACAATTTCTGATCATATTTCTCATAAATTGAGTGAAAATAGAGAATGTGAGATCTGTTTTCAAGACGTGTTGGCTAATCGGTGTTAATTATTTAACAATCTAATAACACATTAAATATTGAGTCACACAACAGACGCGTCACAAACGATCTGTATCAACAGAAATATAAATTTTAAAAATTCATGTTGGCTAATCGGTTTATGGTGCTCGGCAAAAACCCATAGTCTTATCATAGGCAATTCACAAAACACGCTTCGACCTAATTTTCAAATAGTTTTTATTTTGGAATAAATAAATTATATCTGCCTTTGTCTTATACGACAGGCTCAAAGAAATTATTCAGAAATACTATTGTTAGCCCATTATAAAATGATAATAAATATTAAGAAAAGAAATGCCTTTTCATTTGGGTAACTGAAATAAGAATGAGATTTTTTTTAAAAACATGTATTTGTTAAAAATATACAATAAGTATCTTGTCTGCAAGAAAAATCACAGGTATAACCTCCAATAATAAATCACTTCAAAAAATAATATTTTGCATAAGATAGATAGTATTCGATTCTTTTTAGTAATGTTTTCATCTGCTTCTTTTTCACCAAATTAACTGTAGGAAAGAAATCATTTGGAAATTTCTTGCTAAAATTGTTTTTATTGTCCGGTGATTTGATTGCCTTCTCTATCAGCTGATACAGATCAGAAAGTGCACAAAGAACATAGAATACTTTATCGGATTTCTTTGGTCCTTTCAAAATGCTATCAAGATCCTCTTTCATCATTTTGATGTTTTCTGCATCGCTTACGATCCATTCACTCTACAAAGAAAAAATATTCGATAAAAACAGAGCCAAATTAGATTCAGGATTCCGAGTTAACTATTTCATCATTTATTTTACGAAATACTTTTTATAATACCTAATAAAGATACTTCGAATTTCTAAGAGCATAAAAATATTGGCCGTAAAATAACTTTTTGTAATTTTTTTCAATACTTACATTGATGATTTCCATTTCCAAAGATTTCACGGCTGTTTCGAAATCTGAAAAATTTTGTGCATCCCGCAAAATAAGAGACAATGATACCACACAACTGACTGCTTCTCGTGCAAAATCGGCATGTTCTCCATTAAAATATCTGGCCGTGAAAACATAAGCTGCCAATATATTTATTAAATTGTACCTTACGCTATCTGATGGTTGTTTGGTCTGGAATAGAAAAAAAGACATGTAAATATAGAATTGACTGAATATACTTTGAATGTGACTTCCAATTAGAGTTAAAATTTTAATTTATTATTATTTATAATTTAAGAAATATTTTAGGTTCACACTTGTATCTGACTACTGAGTAAAAAGTAGTACAGTAATGAACCCAAGTTTTGAAGAATAGTTAATTTTGGAAATTACAATTACTCACCGTTATTTGGCTGAATTCTTTAATTACACACAATTTCGGACATTTGCTCTTGTATTCGTCCTCCTTGTCCGTCTCCTCGATTTTACTATTACTGTGATACAACCACCAAGGTTGCCATGAAGGAATCAGCTTTGCTACATCTTCAGATCTTAAACAAGACTCAATTTGGTTATAACATTTGGATAAACGAAAATAATCAAAAAGTTGGTGAAAGTTGCTATGTAAAGATAGTTTTTCACAGAATAAAAATGATAAAATGACATGAACTGAAGAGAATATAGAGTTAGACAGAAGAATTGCACTTAGAAAGAACCAAAGATTTGCCCGTTCTTTTACCGATTCTAGGGTGATGAGTAGATAATTTCGTTCACGCAATTAATTTGGTGAAATGCCCCTCTAAGTGATGTTTTTTAATTAATGATGTATCAGGAAAAAATATATACTTCTCATATAACAATATACACAACTCTCAAATCTTGAATGATGATAACTTAACACATTTTGCTCGCATTTACTTCAAAAAGGTAACAAATTCTTGCTTCTCATCCTCTGTCAATTTATCCCAGACTTGTTCAGCATCATCTAGATCCACACCAGCCAATCTATCGGCAATATCCATTTCGTTGGCTTCATCATCATCAGAATCTAACGCTTCGTCCATTTGTTCCAAATTAAAATCAAATTGAAAGGGTTCCTCTTCACCACCACTACTATCTCCACTGCCGAGGATTCGATTCTGTTCGTGCATTCGTTCCAGTATTTCCATCATTTTATTTCTGGATTCTTCATTGTTTTGATCAATTTGAAGTTCTTGAAAGATATTATCCCTGTAGAAACTCTCACTACATTCTAAATGCGAATTTGCTCGATAGCAATTCAGTGAGCAATATATAATGTTGCACTTTGGGCAAGAATATCTGGCCAAGGCATTGTCACATCTGCAGAAAAAAAACAATTCCTATTTAACCTCAAATAACAATAAAATTTAATCGCTCCATTATAGAAGCACAATCTACATTGATAATAATTATAAATTATATATTTGAACCAGTTGGTATTCCCACTCATAATTGGTAAAGAGAAAATTATTATAAGGATGGCAATTAAGCAAATTGTTGCAATGAAAAAAAAACCGATGGAATTTGCGCATTGTTTCACAGTTTTCATTTAAAATTTATACTTACATCTTGCACGTATTAGTTTCATCGAGTTCAATTATCTTTGCAGACATGTTCTCTGATGATAAAATAAAACAACAGCACTAAAATTTCTTGTAAATATCACTTATACACAAAATAATCAACTACCTGCAACAAAAATCAGATTCAAACTGTCATATCTTGCAGGAATGCAGGATTAGTCGCAGGAAAACAACCGGGTAGAAATTCAGCCAGCGGCGTAGACATTTATTTTAATGATAATAATTTTATTAATAGGTTTATAATTTCAACAATGATAAAATAACAGAATTGACTACAGTCGAGATATATCGATATATTCTTCTTCAGATGCACCATTAGCACTTGCGCGCTAGCTACTAATCTGCTTTGAAATTGATAATACAAACACTGAATTCCCCCGAAAGTGTCTCAAGATGGCTTTAGTTTTCACAAACTTTAGCAAATCGTAGAGCTGAAAGACTTTCATGAGCTTGAGAGTGTGTAGTTTAGAGCTTGATAGGAATCCACATTATTTATTTTTCTTCTATGAATGAAACAATAGTCTGGTAGGTATAGAGCAAGTCGGTCATGAGGCATGAAAGTTTGTGTACGGTATTTTCATTGTACGCAAATCTTATGATTCTATAGTAAACATTTAATTAAAAGTTAGTTGCAGGCTTAAGACCCCCAGAGCATTTCCCATGAAAGATTAGGTCTTTCTGGTTTTCCAGGAGAAAGGACCGACATGACGGAATAAATTAAATCCAAAGATCGAAATGTGTTTCTCATGACATGGCTCACATGTAAGAAGGAAAACATTACTTTATATCTCTCTTGACTTCCAATACTTAGTTAAAGTACTGCTTAACTTCGAATAATCAAAGTCGGCAAATATAACACGCACAGACATGCTATCCTTTGGGGATGCTTAGTTGTTATTTGTTAGTTTATTAAATTTAAGAAAATAAATTTACCATTCGCCGCTCATGGAGTGAAAATACATACTTGGAATGTGTATTAGGCAACCAGTTATACACATGGCTATTTATCAAGAACAACGGTGTTTTTATAGTGACATGTTTAGCTGTAAGCTCATATTTAGTGTAGCATTTGATTGATATTTTTGCTTTTGGATAAAGTAGAGTTATCGGCTCATTACCTCATCGCCGGGGCGTAAAACTACAAAAAAATACCATAGCATTACCATTGCCAATAAACATCTTGTGATTATAGAGGAACTTAGGCTTATATGAATAAAAAGCTAAATAAAATAATAAATTATATATTACAGATTTAAATCCAATTTATTTTCTGATATGTAGAGATATGTATCAATTATTTAGTTACTTAATTTGTCATGTAGGAATAATTTGTAAAATTTACTATAAAAAAATACTTTGTCAAATGCAAATGGAAATTTTGATCATTCACTAAAAACAGAATTTAAATACGACTGTAGATAAAAACAGGAAAGTATTAGGCTATACAGATTAGCAATTACTTTCCTATGTGGTTAGCACAATGCACATACTCTTCATCTTCACATGTCAATGTATTTTCGTCCAAAGCTTTACCCTCGCCACAACCGATAAGTCTGGGGTGTCCATCGACGCAAGTAATCAAACGGTGGCAATCACCAGGCACTGCAAATCGTGGGTACGGCCAGAATCTGGCTGATGGACTGTTGCTGGGCAGTTTCGTAGGGCATTTGAAGCCCACAACAGCTATTATAAACAGAAACAATCATTACGTAGAAAGATTATTTAAAAACTTGAAATAATAATCTTACCTTCTGGATTGCATTTTTCCAGCAACAGATCCGGCCAATTGCAGCCATGAATACGCTCATCGTACACCAAACCGGGTTCGCATTCATTTGGAATTGGTTCACCATGAGCGCATTTGATGTAATGAGTGGAGCATTCTGTGCCATCTGGATACAGTCCGAATTGGTATTCGCATCCTGGAGTGCTAATTGGAGTCACTACAGAGGAAAATATATTTTAAAAACTAGTGGTAGCTTCACCAATGTAGTGTCGTGAAAATCATGAAGAACAAATAACATCCAAAATGGCCTTGAGATAATAGGTAATTTAATATTGTATGTAAAAAATAAAGTTATCCATGTCAGCTAATCGTATAGTTGATGGATAACATACCTTTAATCTGTGACTTTCTTTCTCAAATTCTATCCAGTATAATGGCCAGTACAGTGTGACGTTATAAACTGATTATTATGGAGGGTGCTACCCTCCATACTGAGTATATACACTCTTTCTTTGTGCAAA
Organism: Crioceris asparagi; assembly: GCA_958507055.1. Taxonomy (NCBI): domain Eukaryota; kingdom Metazoa; phylum Arthropoda; class Insecta; order Coleoptera; family Chrysomelidae; genus Crioceris; species Crioceris asparagi. The sequence continues at coordinate 3,542,996 of OY293829.1, forward strand.
GAAACTAGAGCGCTGTATAGATGAGTATTATGGCAGCCCGCCATTTTGTGTTCTGACTGTCACTGTCACGTCAGTGGTATAGGTAGAGCGCTTGTTTACGTACCTTTACGTGTATAACCTATACCACTGACGTGACAGTCAAGACACACAATGGCGGGCGGCAATAATACTCATTCTCATCTATACAGCGCTCTAAAGAAACCTGGCAGAAGCTAGCTAATATAAATCTGACAGTTGTTTTGGAGTATTTAGGTAGGTACTAGGATACAAAGAAAGGTATTTTTTTAAGAGAAACCATAATTACTTTGTATTTTTTTCTGATTTCAATAATATACCTTAAGTTGGCTTCTTTCAAGATACTATGTGTCACTTACAGTCTGCCTTTCTGGTTCCACAATCGACGGCCCAATTATAGTTGCAGTGATTGTAGACAGCGCCTTTACCATCAAACAACAGTCCATTCTCACATTGTTCAACAGTCAATGTGCCATTGGTGCAAAGGAAGAATGTGTTACAGGACTCTGGATGCGCATACGCTTGCACGCCATGCTGTTCTGGACATGCTGGTGAGTCCTGGACCAAAACACCACCATGAACTGAAATAGATACACGTCAGTATATCGTTCACAACAGCACTTTCAGTTTTCACGAATGAATATCCAGTAAAAGAAATAATTATTATGACTTGCCCACGTAGTTTGAATATTTGTGAACAAGCAATAACTTAAAAGCCAACTTTCCACAAACACACATTTCAAATAATAATTACATATTTATGATCGAATAATTTTTATAATGGCGCCATCGCACCTAAATGTGAAATGTTGAGGTCTTAAAAAAAAGAAAGTTCAAACAGAAACGCACCAAAGTTTCTGATTTATGAATTAATCTTTGATCTTCCATAAGAATATTAAGTAATATTATTATCAAAATTCAGTAGATTAGCAAAGTTTAACTTAAGTAATATAGGACAATGTTTCTTCTTTGTTTCATTAACTTGGGTCATTACTATATAGACTTTTATTACGATGATAGAATGCGGGTCCATTAATAATAACATTCCATCATTCCAGTAGCTGGTGTATCTCTGAGAGGGAAAAAGCTCGCGATAGATAAAGATTCACTACTAGTTACTATTTCTAGAGTCCTGATGGCCTTGAATACCTTTTTGAAGTTCAAACTGAAAAGTCCTTTCAAAATGAACAGTTCAGTTTTTCACAGTATCGTACTCAATAGTAAACGAAAGAATAGACCAGAGGCTGAGCCGGCAATAATACAAGAACCTACTTAAACTTTATACAGTGAGTCGTAAAGTCTGGAACACCTTCAGTAACACTGGAAATCACTTTATTTTCTTAGAAAATCTCAGACAGGTCGATTTTCGAATCAAATTTCCGATTATTTTCGTGTGTAGATTAATTTAACCAGCGGCGTATCCAGAGGTGATGGAAAACAATTATTTTTTAATGACAACCAGAAATTCGAATTATAAGAAACACAATTTTTTGATATTCAGCATCAAAATATAGTATGGTTGCATATAAAAAAAAATCACCTTCTCACCATCACCTTTTTGTTCAATAAATGTTTTCTATAACCCCATGATACGCTACTGGAAATTATGGTCAGTAATCAGTAATCAAAAAGTTAACGCCTTTAAACATCTATCAGTATACAATAATGTAACATAACCTATCTTCTGTTTCTGCTATTTCCCATTTCTATTATGGACATCTGGCCTTATTTCTTAATGAATTTCTAAATAAATAGCACATTTACATTGCCATTTTTTTCACTCTTTCCAATCGTGTTAATAGTTTTGTAACCTGACATTACGTCTATATGTCTATCATGAACTTTTTTTTTTTTATGGGAGCCATATTAGCATTCCAAAAATTTGAATAGTCCTTTTTATTACTTTTTTGACGATAAGTTGGCCTTATCCGAGAAATTAAATAAATTACTTTTTTTAAGTAGTTGGCTTTGATTTTTCCAATCGGTGACAGGTAAACGATATTCTGTATTATTGGAAATTGCTGAGTCGTTGAAACTGGAGTTCTCCAATGAAGAAAAACGAGATATGATAAAACTTTATTAAAAGAATGATACGAACAGTACAAATAAAAACATTGTAAGTTTATCTTAAGATGTATCCCGAGAGACGACAACCACAACCAAATTTGTCCAAATTATTGGACAGCATTTGCGATGGGTTTGGCTCGTTTGAAAAACTTTAGATTAATTATACCTCATTAATAATGGTTTATTTAGATTCTTCATCAATTATATCTCCAGTTTCTTGTCTGTATTTTTTAAAGGAATCATGCTCAGCTAAATTTGTATCCAAAAAGTTGAATAAAATTCCGTGGGGTTTATTCATACTGTTTCTATCATTCTTGTAATAAAGTTTTATCATATCTCGTTTTTCTTCATTGGAGAGCTCCATTTTCAACGACTCAGCAATTGACAATAATACAGAATGTCATTTACGTCTCACCGATTGGAAAAATCAAAGCCAACTACATTATAAAAGTGATACATCTTCAAAAAGGTATGGCTCCCATAAGAAAAAAAAAAGTTCATGATAGTTACACATAGACGAAACGTCAGGTTGCAAAACTATGAACACCATTGGAAAGAGTGGAAAAGTGGCAATAAAAAAATGTGATATTTATTTAGAAAATTATTAAAAAATAAAGACAGGAAAAAAATAAACTGATTTTCCGGAAATTCGGTTTTTCCGAATATCTCCGGAACTACTCGAAATTTTCAATTTTTTTAAACGGCTTATTGTTGAGCATATAAATGCGCAACTTTGTCCCAATTTAACCATCTTCGTATTCCCTATAGTTTCCGAGATCCCAATGGTAAAAGTCGAATTTGAAACAGTCTGTATAATAGTCATAAAGTAGAAGAAGAAAAAAATAGGACTGACTTTATTAGTTGGTGCCAAAAGTTTTCAATCTATACCTAAAAGTGCACAACTCAATTATTACCAGCACCATTAATCCCAGTTTTTGTAAGAAAGTTTTATTATTATACCAAGAACTTGTGTCATCATTACCAAAACTATTCAAAATTAATGCAAAAAATAGTCCCAGCTTATATAGGTATATATTCTGAATTTACATGAAATCAAATCAGGATAAATAGCGGAAATTCACGACGAATAAAATAGCATTAATACAACTTTGGATACCAGCTACAACGACAATAAGTTATCCTTGATGGATCAGGTTTCTGGTTAAAACACTTTCATTTACCAGAACCGATTAGGAAATCAACAAACACATACTGTAAATGTATCTAAAAGTGTTAAAATATCTATGCCAACAAACTTTTTGAAAAAAAAAATCGAGATCTTCGATAGGTATTGCAATTTGCAGATACATAGGTATTCGAGGACATAATATGAAATGATATATCATAAATAAATATTATTCTTGTACCTATTTGGTTGCAAAAATATGCAAAAAATAATAGTGAAGGGTGTCTCTATAATGAGTGTACTTATATATATATATATATTTTTGTCACAATATGGCACTTACCAAAAGTAAGTAGACAGGCAAATAATAAGCCACACAATTCCATGGCAGCTTGAACTTATCTTGTAGAAGGAAAAAGAGACAGACTATAACCACTGACTTACTTTCTATTCAAGACACAGAATATCACTAAAATTTTGTTGTGTATGATGTATGCTTAATGCTTGGCAGTTTGATTTAAAGTAAAAGGCTGCTGCTGCTTGTTTCACGTTCACGACGCGACGGGTTGATTTCAGCTTGCAGACAAATCTGTACCGTATTCGAAATGAGCGCAATGAGCGTATTTTGTTGTTTTCTTGCCTATAGAGGAGATTATGTCGTGTGTGATGTGAGAGATCGTTCGTAAGCGAGGGTCAAACATTTGCAAAATGAATGTACAAGGCGTACTCGGAAAGTAGACCAACAGCAAATTAAGTGTGACACTGCAGAAATATCTTAGATAAGATTGGATAACAATTCAAGTAATGGCTAGAGTAAATGTGTGTTTCTGACATTGATCAAAATTCACCCCTTTGAAATATTAACGCAACGAACGTAGCTGTTGGACAAAGCATTGCAGTTGATTTAGAGGAATCACCTCGAAGTTCTACAACAAATAATGGCACTAAACCATGGTATAAGTTGACGGTCTGTAGCGAACTACTGATGGACGATGAACATTTTGCAGATAATTTAGTGTTTTCCGATGAAGCAACTTTTTTGTTTAACCGCCATAAGTCAAGATATTGGTGAAATGAATCCTCATTGAATTCATGAAGCACATGCCCAGCATCCACAAAAGTTGAATGTTTGGATGGAAGTTATAGAAAATAGACTTATAGGCCCATTTTTTATAGATGGAATATTAGGTGATGAGAAGTATTCAGATTTACTGGATAACGAAATTATTCCTGTACTTAAACAGAATGGACAGTTGCCACAACATTTTTGTTTCCAACAAGATGGAGCGCCCCCCCAGTATGATTGAAGAGTTAGGGATTTTATGAATGCGAATCTTCCAAACCGATGGTTTGGACGTAGAGGGTTCATAATGTGGCCAGCTCGTTCTCCGGACCTTAACCCATCAGATTTTTTTGCGGTCATCTACAATGACAAAGGCTTTATTGATGAATGTGAACTAATATGTAGAGAAGTCTTGGAAAGAGTTACTCATGAATTTTTAATAGGCTTGCATTCTGAACATCTGAAGTGATTTTGTTTAAATTAATATTCTGATTAGTCTAAAGTAAATAAAAGTATCTATTCCACTAAACTTAGTATGTACTAATTCGAAATGGAAACGTCTTTTAAAATCTGCAAAAATATACAGGGGGTCCTATTTAACTTAAGAAAGTTGAGGGCATTTTGGGGAAACCGGAAGTACAGTTGTAACAAAAAATATGACATCTGATGCTTTATGCATCCTTGTACTTATTTGCAAGTTTTCATAAATATTGTCGTTTTCATTATAATGATATGCACTTGATTCCATATTTTATCCCAACACTGTATATTGCTATATATTGTATTTGTATACTATTGACATAGTGGTATTTCTAATCTCTGGTATAAGTACTTATACTATATACTATTACCAAAGATTTACTATGCGTTTTCGTCCGTCCGAGGAAGATATATCTACAAAGGGTAACCAACCATATGATTTTTTGTAGGGGGCAAAAGCTAGTTAAAAATAAAAGAATGGAACAATAAAATCACTAAATCTCACGTCTTGTCATGGTACTTTTCCCAATAACTGTCAATTTTCAGATGAAAATAACGATTGCATTGATCATCTACGTTTTTGTTCAATTTTACTGGAGTAAATATTCGTAACGTTATATTGCGTGCTATAAAACAAGAAGCAACGGAACCTATGGTAATGAGGACTTGGTTACAATTCACCTACATGAACGTACACCTAGTTATGAATGGATGCGTTAAGTTTGACCTTCCCAAGAATCCTTATATAAATCTGTCTTATAGTGAGGAAATTTAAAAAAAATATTATAATCAATAAGTGTTCCAGAAAGATAAGTCATATCTAAAAAAAAATTTTATTTTGATGGGAGGAGAATGTTCACAATTCGATTGTATTTTTGTTAATAATAATAATAATAATAATAATAAAATATTAATAATAATAATAATAATAATAATAATAATAATAATAATAATAATAATAATAATAATAATAATAATAATAATAATAATAATGATAATAATAATAATAATAATAATAATAATAATTTATTCAGGCGAGCATAAAAATCTTGATTAAAAAATAATATGCTAATAGTTTGTCTGAATTATGATAAGCCCTACAAACCCCTAGCGAAATGCAAATATCATCTGCATGTAGACCTGAACTCAATAATGATTTAAAATCTGCAACCTTAACATCATCTAAATATACAATACATATAAACAAATAATAAAATGAAAATACAACAGAACTATAAATACAACTACAAAAATGTAAAGATCATTATATGATACAAGAAATATTAAATATTAATACAGAAATTTTATAAGTACTAGAATATTAGCAATATATTATAACTTCAAATTATTTAAAATCCAACTCTTAATATGAAGATTAATACGCCTTCTAGAAGCGATTTTTGTTATTTCATTCATGATTCTTGTTTCATTAGGATAGATGGACTCTGATAGTCTTTGAACAAAGAGTTTCTAATCTTTGCTTTGAACTTGAGCTCAATATCCAACATGTCATTGTTTCAAAAAAAAAACTAAAAGTACTAAGATGGAAATTTTTGTTAAAAACCGAATATTTTATTTGGCAGGATTCAAAAGTTCAAAATTGTTGTTGCTTCATTCTGAAATCATTGAATATAATACCAAAAAAAGAATATATAGAAGAAGGACCTTTTTTATTATTGGAATGTTTTCTTCTTATACAAGCTTTTTCAACTTAATTCCAAAAATAGTCGGGGAGGGATGGACAGACAGACAGACGGAGACACAGACGCACATAGATATAGAGTCATCATTTAAGGTTGTTTTCTTTTCAACAGTTGTACGGAACCCTAGAAAGAAGGCATGTCATAGTCATCAAATGAACTTCTTGAACAGGAATGTCCAGTTAGTTATTGATTTCTGGCTCGATCAGTTAGCACCTTCAAAAGAAGAGTTGGAAAGTTCCTGTTTCAATTATCAGTGCCAAATTTTGCATCATATTCATAGAAATTTGCCAAATTTTTAACTCCAGCTTGTCAAAATAAATCTATTTTAATATTGCTTCATTGCAATAATAATTCTATTGGTTCTGGTACTTTTGAAGTTGGTGCAAGAAGTTTTCAATCTAACTGCAACTTCACTAGTACCAGCACCGACAGAATTAATATTCGTTTCTGTTTTTCAGTGCACCAGTTAATAAAGTCGGCCCAAGTTTTTGTCAAAAATATTTATTTTAAATAGAAAGTAGCAACAATAATACGCAAGAAACTATTCAAGAATATTCTACAGTTCCATTGTAATACATATACCTTCTTATGCGTGCCAGCTTCTTTTAATGTGCCACAAAAATGGTGGCGATAATCAATGAGACACACAAAATAAACGTAGAAACGTCGACCAACATTCTAAGTAAATTGTTATTACAAAGGCAAAGAATCTTGCATAATAGAGTGTGTTATATATGTATAGTTTAATATAATAATTGTTATTGGGAACAGTGAAAGTACCAATATCGATGAATTTTTTTTCGACATATCTCGTGCTGAACAATTCAATAGATATAACACGGACAAGTATAGTAGGCAATTTTAAAGCAAAAGGACAACCAGCATATACCTATACGCCATTTATTAGGAGATCAAATGAAACTGGTTTTTGTACCTCGAAGCGAATATAAGAACTCATTTGAATGATAGAAACTGAAAGAAAACTATTTTATAATTTTGCTTATATATTTGATTTAACTTTTTCACCATTTACATTACCAATTAAATGTCTGGGACCGACTTCATCAAATATTGCGCTAAAAATATGAAATAAAAAACACATGAGAACCGTGGTGATTTTGAATTTCGTGCGAAAAGCTCATGTTCCAGCTGTAAAAGTCAGAAAATCTACTTTTCGAAATAATGTCATCTTGGTCAAATTAATCTTTCAACCATACGATTTCGATAGAACAAGACACGGGTCGCTGGTACAATTATTAGCATGATCTCACTTTTTTTCAGTCGAATAGATTTCTGAGGATGACTTCTGTATTTATTTACTTATTAACTGATGATTTCCGCTATAAAATCCTTGAATTCATTATACAATTGAAGGGAACCGTCGAGGTACGTGTTTCACTCGCAGAAGTTCTTTTGAGTGTAGAAGAATAATTAATGAAAATCTTCGAATTGAAAATATCTCTGCGAAAATACGCAATACACAATAATTAAAGGCAATAATTATTATTCTAAATCTGTGCAATAAATACCAAGAAATAATGTACATATTATATACAGATCAATCAAACGAAACTCTAATAAAATCAAAACACGTTAATTGGTAAATTTTTACTGTTCAGTATTACATCATATTTCATCAATTAGCTGAAACGTATATTAAAATTATTTAAAACCTCATTTTTACAAAACGATTGATTTATTATTAACTCAATTGATATCGGGCAATTACCTACTTGGCAATACCATTTTGATTTCGAATATGGCAACTTTTATTTATAGGAAATTATCAAATTATGTGAAATCATAATTTTATATAAAAAAATCATATTTGAAATAATTAATCTTCAAATGCTGTTTTCACTTTTAATATAAGTTTGATTTTTTTCACCTAGCATTCTGATATATCGTCTGAAAGACTGTGCACACCGCATGGGTCGGAGTGGGTGGCAGCAGCATGGAAAGCACACAGAGTTCTTTTTATGGTTTGTGGTACAGCACCAGTCTGGAGATAATGACATACACCCAGAGTTCTATTTAGCATAAACATTTTCATAATGGTATAGTCCGGTCTTTAGCATAGGTATATGGTTACTTGGAATATGTGAAATAATGTTGAATCCGAAATTACAGCCATTTTCTTTAACTAAAATAAAATTATAAGAAAAAATCGAGATGTCGAGGGACGCCTGACAGAAGCGAAGCTACCCACATTTCGGCAGAAGAACATATATAAGAAGTTAAAAGACATCAACAAACGTCGAGATTTGTAGTAACAAATACTAGGCACTAGGTATACATAGAAAGGTTGAAATTGAAATTAGCATAATAATAATCTTTTATAAAATATTAGTCACAGTGATGAGAGAGTCTATAATACATATATAGAATCACCGATTCGTTAATTACCTAAAACGAAATGAAAATTACAGAAGACAAAATAATAAATACAAGCTGCCAAAAAAAATCTCATACATATTTAAATAAAGAAGGAGAGAGAAAACATTCAAAAATTTTAAAGTCTCCTTGAATACTTTGGAAACGAGAGACAACGTAATCTGCAATTCAACGAATATTAATGAAAAAAATTAATTATATCCTTTAAACTGTCCATAAACCATTCTATGACTATTCAGTCATAGAATGGTTTATCTGATTCTGATTCTGATTTGTCTGCAAATCGAGACGTCAATGAACAACCCAACTTTCGTTGCATTGATCAATTTAAGATAGATAAAACTCGAACTGGAATATTTATCAAAATAATGTTATAATATTTATAAAAATAATACTGAATAATAGTAAATGAAAATGGTGCTGAACTAGTTAGGTATAGCAGTTATTTACATTTCACTTACATTTTACATTATCCACGCAGTAAACATAAATTCCTTTGAGGTAAGCAACCAACCTAACTAATCCAACCAAAGACAGTGGAATGTAAATTCTGCAGTCTTTGTTAACACCGATCGCATCAATTGAAAAGGATTTCAGTATTTCAGTCAGCATTTTCTTCATGAATATATAAATATTACTTCTTCGGATCAAATGTTGGAGATCATCACGTCTGTTTTTATTTTTCTATCTGATTGATTGTAGATTGGTACAGTTCTTTATGATTCTGCAGCCACGAGAATCTGCTTCTCCCCACAATCCGTTATTGGATGTTACTATTGTCCCAAGATAAGTACAGGGTGTTACCATTTTGGGTACTTATGCGGAATATCCTAGTTATTTTTATAAATAGAAAGTTGCGATTTTCGCGACAGTGTGCTACTTTTTCGTAAAACTCAAATTGCTGTTAACAAAATTTTCATAGCCCTCTTAGTTTTTAAGGTACAGGGTATTTTTGAAAATGTTGCATTTTGAGACCCCCCCGTATCTCCGTTATCCTTCAACTTATCGAAAAGGTAAAATAACATTCTTAGATTTTTTTTCTGTAGAATGCAGTGGTGTAGATAATTTTTGTTACATATTTTTTTAAAATAGAACACCCTGTATATTTATAAGCTATATTTTTTTTCTCTTTTTAGCTTTTCAAAGATATATAATAGTATGCACTTTTTCTCAGAAACAAAATGAAATAAATGACATTTTTCTGAAATTAAATGCATTATTTAGTGGTGGGCCATGAATAACAACAATAAACAATTGAAGCTTACATATAACTAACGAAGAATTGAGTACCTTACATATGGTATCTTTTTATAAAAGCATAAAATTCTCAAAAATATCTAAAGAGTTTTTTTTTATAACAGTAAGTTTGTAACAACAGTTTTGTAGCATAAAGTATCAATACAACAAAAACAAAAAAAATACATTATCAGTGCTGTTTACTTTCAGCTAGATGGTGCTCCAAGTCATAACTTTGCTATCTTAAGTCATTTCTTGATAATAACTTTCCTCAGAGATGGCCAAAATGAAGTATATAAAACACGATATGACATCATAGAAGAACTTTAAGACTTCAAGAGGCAATTCATTCAGCCTTTCGAAATCTGCGAATGAGACCAATGTTTTCTTTTTAATGCTATATAAAGTAGTAAACTGTCACAAAAACCGCAGCTTTCTATCTATAAGAATAACGAATAACGGAGATACCCCGCAAAAGTACCCAAATGGGACACTTCTGGATCTGTTGTTATCCTCATAAATATTGTTATCTTGATATCTAATATTTTTGATCTGTTTCATTATTTCTTCATTCAGAGTCTTGATAATTATACATTGAAGTGCAAAGTCGATAAGATGCAGTCTCTAGTCTTGTTGTCGTTGCTTTTTTGGTAGATGCAAGTCTATCTGATTGTGCGAAATTTTATTTGAGTAAAAAATATCAGATCTCAGAAGAAGCCGCAGTTTCGGTGAAATACGTGTAATGTGTGAAAATCTAAACCCGTGCGTTTTATTTTATTTATTACTTAAATCAATGAACCAAAATTTCTTTGGGTTATCTTTAGGGGATGTCCAGCCTTCTGATGCATTAGTTATATTAATTTTAGGTTTCATGATTATTCCCACAGTTTTTTTTTGTCACGGATCAAGTCACATTTATCATCGGATCCATGTTCCCGTTACCATTTGAACTGGAAACTATGCAAGTTTATTATCACTATTATTTATTTCAACGATATTTTTCACCATCAGGTAACCTTCAAGTTCGTATATTAACAATTCTACAATAACATTACCCAATTTGTCAATGATCAAATCTTTTACTTTAATATATTGCATCTTATCAAGATCTGATTACTCAGATATCTACATTGTTCTTGGAAGAAGGACATTTTCCATACTGAAGACGCAATTATCTGGTCTAACCTTTTAGAGAAATCGTAGGTAATCAATGGGAAGGAAATGTATTAGTCGGCTTCCTGTGTAACATTTGAATTAAAAATTTATTGTGAAATTGCTTAGGAGCAATTTTAGTACCGAACAATATCTGCTGTACAAAATCTACGCTAGCCGTTTCGGAAGACAGATCACTTTCGAGCATTTTGAATATATAACATAATATAACAATTACTTTGGTGTCTATCATACAATTATCTTTGAAATGCATTTATATTAATTTTGTTATACAATAACCAGTGGACCTTAATTTGATATACACGAAGAGTATATTTTAGTAAGGTAAGGTAAGTGTCATTCACAGTTTATTTGTATTTCAAATCACAAGCTACAAGTTTAACCTTTTCTGTCTTTATGATTTGAAGATTAGAAATGTATTCTCTGAAAATCATAAAAAGAGACCAGACAAGATGTGCGTTGGAAAAATAGAGTAATTTATAAAGTTTATAAGCCGGTACAATTTCACTGCCTGTGAAACTTTGAGTTAGTAGTGTTTTTCCACCAATTTTGAATGAAAGTTTCAAAAGTCATCCAGCCAAGTACAGTTTTTCACATGTCAAACCCTCACACAGGCCATTCACAAATATCAAGAATAGAAGTGGTCCGAGATTTAAACCTTGCAGAACACCAGATAATACCAAGTCTATGTCAGAATACGACCCGTTATATGTTCCAAACTGATTTCTGTTTAATAAATAAGATGCTTTATGATAATGTCCAGAAGGACCAAATGTCAAAGTTCAATAATTCTTGAATAAAATAATGCTTGTATTGTGTCAATAAATAGTCAATAAAGTAACTTGTATTTTCAGTAAAACCTGATGCATTCAGTTTATTTAATAAAATATTATGGTACACTCGAATGCTTTCACAAAATCTAAGAATGGAGTCCAGAAAAATGCGACATTTTAACTTTTTTGTACTCAATTAAATTGAAAGCGTACCTATGGCTGATCTTTACTTAGCAGTCTTATTTATCAATTTAATGCTTATGAGCAATAAGCGAAAACTAAAAGATGAAAATGTTTTTTTTTTTGGAATGTAACCATACAATGGCCGTGCCCATAGAAATGACTGATTACCAATCGATTAGTAATCAGAAAATTGACAGCTAATCAGTAAACAATAGTACAATAACCTATCATTTATTTCTATTAGCCAATTCTATTATGAACATCTTTTGTTTCGTTTATTACATAGTTTTTTTTATTATAAATATATTGAACAGAAAATAATATTTCTCCTTTCATTATAATTTTCTAATACATATAATTTTAAGTCCCTGAAGATAGCAGAGCAAAGTGAGCAGAATCCAAAATACATATTTGGTGCTTGTAGCACATATAGGTGCTAATTAAGTGCTGTATTCCAAAATTATTTGCTCTTATAGATATATAGAAAATAGCAGCTTTGCTTTTAGAATTCAACTTTTTCCATAAATTCTTTTTTGGTACTTGTAGAGCGAATTAAGTTCTGTATTCCGAAATTAATTGCTCTAATCGTGTTTCAAAAAATGGCTGCTTTGCTAACTTTAGATGTAAAGATTGTATAGCTAATTAAGTGCTAAATAAGTACTCCGAAATTAATTGCTCTTGTAGTTTTTCTTGGAAAATGGCTGCTTCTTTGCTTTTAGAAATAAAGTTTTTGAGAAAAACTTTTTTGGTGCATGTAGGGCTAATTAAGTGCTGTATTCCGAAATTAATTGCTTTTATGGTTTTTTGAGAAAGTGCTGCTTTGCTAGCTTTCGATCTAAAGCTAACACAACAACCTGTAAGAACTACTTTTTGAGATCTTATTTTTCAGTGCTTGTAGAGCTAATTAAGTACTGCATTCCAAACTTATTTGCTCTTATAGTTTTTTGAGAAACGGCTGCTTTGTTAGCTTAGTTAGATCTAAAATTCCTAAAACCAAAGCAGGCATTTTCCAAAAAAAAATATAAAAGCAATTCATTTCGGAATAGAGCACTTAATTAGCTCAACAAGCATTAAAAGAGAATTCTCAAAAAGATAGTTTTAGTTTTAAAGGTTGCTGTGCTGGCGTCAGACCTAAAGTAAGCAAAGCAGGCATTTTCCAAAAAAAAAATATAAAAGCAATTAATTTCAGAATACAGCACTTAATTAGCTCTACAAGCACCAAAAAAGATTTTCTCAAAAAAGTTGCTTTCTAAAAGTAAAGCAGCAATATTCCAAAAAAAAAAACTATAAAAGCAAATAATTTTCTCTGCAAGCACCAAAAAAGATTTTTTCAAAAAGATTGATTTCTAAAAGCATAGCATCCATTAAAAAAATATTAGAGCAATTAATTTCGTAAGCACTTAATTTGCACTAATGTACGCTACAAGCTCCAATTATGTATTTTAGATTCTGCTCACTTTGCTCTGCTAGCTTTAGGGTCGTTGTAATTTTCGAATTACAATTTGAATTTCAATTCTTTTGACAAATGTCAGTTTGTGCATTGGCAATGCTTTGATGCTGGATTATCAGTAAAAATATGACCTTTCATAATTTGATAATATAATGACAAGTTCTTATTAGAAAAAAAACAATTGTTTTCCATAACCTCATGATACGCCCCTGTGTAAATTAATCAGAAGTGGAAAATAATCGAAAATTTGATGTAAAAATTAATGAGTCTACGTTCTTGGAACCAATTTCCTTTACCCAGCTTGCGGTAGGAGCAGATATCGTCACGTAAGGAAAAAGAGTAACGCTCCCGACATGCGCCTTTATATTGCCAGCTCTTTCCCTTTACTTGTTTTGCTCTCTTTACAAGCATCGTAAGCTGCCGGTTATGTAACCGTATTACTTTATCACTAAATTAAAATTGAAACAGTTTAATAAATTTCCAACTATTTTTTTACATAACAATTTCTCCACCACACTGTTTTTTTTTTTCTCAAATGTGACTGTTCACTAGATTTTAAGAGGATGCATGCCTGCTTAAATAATAAGTATAGTTATCTTAAATATAATATATAATACATACAGTAAGGGGCAGAATGCCCCATGGATCTGCGGTCATTGAGTAGATTACATTTATTAATTTCTAATGACTCAAGGTAATCCCATTTTAATCCTTTATTTTCGGAATATATGATTCTGAAATAAATATTAAATGTGTGATTATTATCATTGAGATGTAGCGCATAGTTTGAATTATTTTTATTATATATGAATGATCTCTTTTGTTCATTGATAAGAGTTTGAATATTTCTGGCAGTTTGACTATCCTAGGTAAACTTCAGAGCAGTTATTGCAACTGAATAGATACATAAACACCTGATTTACCATTATCAGGAGTTTTTGGTGTACTAAACAACTTTTTTATTTTTAAAAATTAAACAATCTCCAAAGTTATAAGGGTGTTCCAGACCTCACGACCTCCAAAACATTACATTCTATTACACAAAACGGCAGACAAACAATAATAAAGATCCCAAGCCGTGATAGCTGGTAATTTACAAAACTTAACGATTATTATACGAGAGTTTTTTCATCCGATTACCACATTTTTCCCTCTGCAATTAATGCTAATATACACACGGCATCCAAGCATGGCGGATGACGTCTGTAGAGGAAAAGGAGATGGACTCTTATTAAATGTTAGCTCAGTTTATGATTGTTGCCTGCCGATTTGCGTAAGGACCCACTCGAAGAAGAAGAACAAGAAGAAGAAGAAGGCACGACAAGACATCAAAGTCCACACTTCGGGGGGTGGGAAGAAAGAAAAGTTTCGCGATGTGATGGTATGTGAAAAAATCAGTCTAGGTGAATCCGTATTACGGCTATTGTTACAGACCAGAAGAGAAAGATGTGATTGATCATGGGTAGAGATTTGGTCTGGTTTATTTTGATTGTGAGTACTTTTTCATTTTATTGTGATGATTTTTGTGCCACAGCAGCTACTTTGGCAAAAGTATAAAATACATATTTTCTACCAAAAACAATTGAACAGTCTTTATTAGTTGGTGCACTGAAAAAAAAATCAAAATAATATTAATTCTACTGGTGGTGGTAATTTTGAAGTTGTGCAATTATTGTAGTTTGGATAGGAGACTTTTGGCACCAAATTCACAAGTACCAGCTTGTTATTATTCAGAGATCGCGGCGGGTGGATTTGATTTTTTCTAAATATGGTAGGTACCATTTCTCAACTAAGTGATGTCCTATATTTTGTGTTCTTTTTCAAAATATTACGCTGAAAAATTTAGGACATAAAGGGAAAATGGTCCTCCAAGCTGTTCGTTTTAGGATGATGAAAAAAATATACATTTGAATTATGGCTCTTTCATTTAATACGTGGTTGGAAAAAAATCCTTTTGTTTTCTTATTCGTTCCAAAAAATCAACTCCTGGTATCAAACTTTTTTATTTAAATTTTTATGTCCGTGTTGCGTTAACCTAATTCTGTATCAGAACCGAATTTTAACAATCTCTCCCTTTTTTTCGATTCGGAGAAATGTGACAGATGGACCGATAGACACACAGACAGACGCCAGCGTGATCTTAGAAAGGTTTCGTTTTCTCATCGGCTGTACGGAACCCTAAAATTGAGTCCATGTCCTTGTACTTTTGCTCCATGAAGCTAAATAATAATAACTCGTTACCTATGAAACAATAATCTACTCAAATGCATGTTTTCTTTTTGGTATCGCTGCAACTCTCTCTTTTTCTGAATAAAACTCTCTTAAAGTCGATTCATATTTAGAATATAATTTAAACTGAACATTCAATTATCTTAATTTTTTATATAATACCAACTTTCATGCATACTCTGTCATCTGCTCACACCAGCAACTTGCAATAACCGATTACTAGTTTACTTTAATCAATTTAATCTTGGTAAGCTGCATTCATTGTTAGTTTATGGCTATCTATAACCCCACATTATGAGTTTATTGTTCAGTAGTTTAAGTTTTACATTATACCATGTGAGGCCTTTTGTTATATTTTTTAACGCTTTCTAAATTCAGCTGTTATTCTCAAATTATTCATCTGCAATTTAGCTATATACAATATTGTTGCATTAAGTGAAATTTATAGAATTACTGATGAATAAGACTTGATTTAGAATAATCTTGTAAGCAAAAAAACATGTACGATCCATCGTTTCTGATTTCAGACCGACCGTAACGACAAATCGACAAAGATAGTCTTTGTGATCGCTACAAAAATCTATGAGATCTTGAACATGTCAGCGATTGATCGAAAATGTGTCCTAATGAATAGATAAAATAATTTATATTTCCAATTACAACTGTTCTATGAATCCAAATTTAATAATTTCTGGGTTACTAAATAAATATTTCTAATATTCTAGATTTTCTTATGCCATATTTCTTAATCAAATTATGGATTTGATTAAATCACTGTTTTTATCATATCCTGCGTTATACAAGGTGTTTCATAATTAATGCGCAAGACTTGAGGATGTGATAGGTCATCCAAAAATATGAAAAAAAGTTTATATTAAGTTACCCTCTAAAATGCACCATTTTGGAGATAAAGGGAATTGAAATTGAAAAAAAAAATCTTTTTTGTGAATATCTCTGGAAGCGTTTGTCGTACTGAAACCAGCTTTTGTAAGCATTTTCCACTCATAATAAGCAGAGTTTTGAGCCAGATTATTTTTTTTTAAGTCATAATTGGTGAAGATTTTGAAGGAGTAGTGGGTGTTTTCCCCCAATTTCTACGCCAATGGAAAAAGTGCGCTTTTTCGAACCACCAATGTGTTTTACACAAAAAAGGTACTATTGATCGTGAGCTTTAAAGTCGACCGTTTTCGAGAAAAATCAACTTTTATGTTGAAAAAACTCGGTAAATTTTTTGAAATACTTTTATTATTTAATTATCAAACAAAATTTATGTAAACATTAGAACAAGTAACAAAAGCAAATGTTCTTAAAAATTTCATAATTAAAAAAAAACAATAACAACCAAACACAGTTAAATTAAATGTTGAAAATATCCGGCATCAGCTTCATTGCACAATTCTTCGACGCATTGACTTGGTAACACGCAAGAAAATTCCTGGAGTGTTCCGAATTATGTCACAAGATGCTACAATGCGCTCTCAACATAAAAGTTGTTTTTTTTTTTCGAAAACGGTTGACCTTAGAGCTCACGACCAACAGTACCTTTTTTATGTAGAAAACATTGGCGGTCAAATAGGCGTCTCAAAACCGTACTTTTTCCATCGGCGTAGAAATTGGGGAGAGAAACACCCACTACTCTTTCAAAATCGTTTCTGTACGATAAACGGTTCCGGAGATATTCACAAAACCGATATTTTTTTCAATTTAAACTCCCTGCATCTCGAAAATGGTGGTAAGAAGGTAAGTTAATATAAACATTTTTTTCCTATTTTTGGACGAGCTATCGGATCCTCAAGCATATATTATGAAACACCCTATATACACGTGCAGACCTGCTCCCTAAAACCACAGCATCAGACTCTGGAAACCTTGAACTGGAGTGATATATAAAAAAATAGTGTTTTGTTTGAGAGGCTATTTGATTTTTGACCGACTTCAAAAAAAGACAGAGGTATACAATTCGGTTGTATGTTTACTTTTATATGTATGTCTGTTCGCGCGTTTTGCATAGTAAACGTACTCCGATTTTGATGATTTTTGATTCATTTGAAAGAGGAGAATTGAGAAATGGTCCCTTATTTAGAAAAATGAAATCTCCTTCCCTCTAAAAACCGCACCGAAGAGGGTGGAGGGGGCATTTTTTTTCGAAAATCTGAGATTTCAGAATTAAAGATGAGGCCAAGCTTAAACTGCATGTACATCGGATGGATAAATATACCAACTATCTTCTTTGGTATTTAACGATTTTCATGACTAATGTTACACTTAAAAGTGTAAAATAAATATTTTTTACAAAAAACTGGACCGACTTTATTAGTTGTTGCACTGAAAAATACAAAACAATATTAATTCTATTGGTGCTGGTACTTTTGGAGTTGGTGTCTAAAACTATCTACAACGGCACTAACTAATAACGTAGGTCATTTTTTTGTGCTAAAACTTATTTTAAATAATTTTTTATTTATAGCTGGTTGCCTCGATAGTAATTTAAACTCTCCTGCAATTTCTAACACTTTGAACATTTCCAGTTATTGCTTAATTGCTGGGAGAATTGTGCCATCACTAATCGTAACAATAGATACATTGATCACCAAGAAGATGATAGAAACGTGAGATACTTCCGACACATTGGTGATTATTCTTCAACATCACACCACAAGGATTGGGAGGTAAGAACAAGAACCCGATAATTAATCACATCAAGCATGGGAATAGCATTCTTTCAAGTAAATGCAGCAATATTGTAGTGTAACTTGTACCGTAACGATTATTTTTTACAAGAAATACTAATGTTCTGCTCATCGTATTGTTTCTCAATTTAACAAGTCATTCCATGGACTATAAAGTTATAAAAATTGAAAGTTACATAAGAATATTTAACGACCGTATGATGAATTACACAATTTTATTCATTTTATTGATACTCTAATTACAAACAAAGCCATTTCGCAGGAATTAAACTATATTTCTAATTTTTGAAGAAGAGTTGTGGTATGAGTTTCACAAGACGTCTCTCAGTGGATCATCAAATGACGTCGGAACTACTTTTTTGACCAACTTCTCAAATGAAGGATGTTATCTATAATTCGATTGTATGTAGCTCTGTTTATTTGAATTTACGCGTTTTAAATAGTAATACCTAGCACGATAAGAGAAACATTTGAAATCGAACATTTTAAAACGCATTCAAGGTCAAGATGTTGCCGCTAGATTTTGAAATCACAAAATATATGTAAACATTCAACGATTTTGATTACTCAAAAATGTGAAATAAATATTTCTCTAATTCTAATTCTACGGGTACTGGTACTTTTGAAGTTGAAATTGTCCATCTATCTTATGATTGTATAACTTCAAAATTAGTAGTATCAATAGAACTGATATTATTTTGTATTTTTCGGTGTAACATTCAATAAAGCCCGTCCTAGAATTTGTAAAATATATTTGGATTTCTTCTTCTTCTATCTTTTAGTGTGATTCTGATGAGAAACCCATTTCCTGATAGTTCTTGTTTAATGGAGCTACAGATGCTCTATTTAGTTGAAATTATCTTGTGTACTTATTCCTAGTTCTTAGGGCTATAGCTCGAAAGCTTTCCCATTTTGGGATAGGGGAATGAACAATAGTTGTATGAAGAAAAAGTACAACTATTTTTTTTTATATTTATTGCCTTGATTTATTCCTACAGACAGGTCTTCGACAGTCAATTTTCCAAGCGTTACTACGATCTCGCAACTCGGATTTTCTACCTCATCAGCTGCAGCTGCTCGTACAGTCAGCTCCCTTTCTTGGACATCGTGAAAACACGGCTACACCCTTTGGGGACATTGCCCTGTTGGGTCAAGGTCAAGTCTATGAGGTAAGAGTTGCGTAGTATAATTATTTTTTGAATGCAAGAATATTAAAACAAAACAAATGTATTGAATCGTTGTTCAGCTGAACGGTGGTCTTTTGCTGGTGCAGAACACTAGGGAAATCACCTGTGACAATGTCCATAATGCTGGATGGAGGTGTGGAGGGATTGGTGGTCGATTTTGCCAGGTAAAACACTTTTGTAAATAAAATCGTTTGACTTATTCCACAATAGCACGGATCCAAAAAAATACTAAGAGTGTGATTCAATAAGAAAATAGACAAATAGCTATAACTCAAATATAGTTTATTAGATTCTTACAAAATTTCGACTGTTTTTCAATATAATCACCTAAAACACTTATGCACGTCTCCCAAAATGCTTGTAGCTTCCTAGTTCAAATGGCAAAGCATTCTTTCCACTTGGTCCTTCAATTTTCAGTAAGTGGCAAATTTTGGGCTTAATATTATTATTATTATTACTATAATTATTATCATTATGTTTGCAAATTGTGCAAATGGATCATGAATATCGAGAATTATGGTACAATTCTATTGGTGCTGGTTCTTTTGGAGTTGGTGCCTACAACAACAAACTACAACGGCACAACTTCAAAATTACCAGCACCAATAGAATTAATATTATTTTGTATTTTTCCAGTGCAACAACTGATAAAGTCGGTCCAATTTTTTGTAAAAAATATTTATTTCACATTTTTGCGTGTAACATTAGTCATGAAAATTGTTGAACGTTCACTAATACCCAAAAAGTTATAGGTAGGTTTAGCTTGTACTTGGTATTTATTATTCAGAGATCTCGAAACTTCGCAGCGCAAATATACATATTTCTGACTTTACTGCTGCAACGCGAAAAACATAACTCAATTTAAATGTTGATACATATAATCTTATTATTATTTACCATTGCGAAACTCGGAAACCGTAACTCTTTTGAAAAATTTAAACGTTTCTGGATATGGTCCCCTTTCTAGTTTTCAAATCTCGAATTTACGATTTTCGGAAAAATCTGCCTCTTCCACATACAGCTGAAACACATACTTCAGACTGTAGCGCGAAAACGTGTGATTATTTTTTAAAATGCCCAATTTAAACATTTCCAGATGTGGAATTTTCAATAATTCTGTCGTCTCGGATTTTCAATTTTCGAGAAAAATTGCCCCCTCCACCCCCTTTGGGGGCGGTTTTTGGAGGGAAGGAGATTTTGGATTTGTTTTTTCTCAATATGGGACCATTTCTCAACTCTACTCTTTCAAATGAAACAAAAATCGTCTAAATCGGAGTACGTTTACTATTAAATTAAAAAAAGCAATCTTGCAACCGAATTGTATACCTTCTCCTTTTTTGAAGTCGGTCAAAAAAAAATACATTTAAATTCATGAATAACAGCTAGATATATTAGTCCCCAAGGTAATGCGACTTCATATGTTTAGTTGAGTATTAGGCCGGTTTTATCGATTAAAGAACTAGCTGATAGTTGCTTACAATTATCCATTCGAAATTCGTGTAATTATGTACTTAACTATATTGCCAAAAAACATCATTATTTAATTTTTTTCATAAAATGTGTGTGCTTAAGTATGAACTTGATAAAAATTATATAATATTTCTAAAAACAATCAAGAAGGATATGCTTTAATATTCAAATTGTCGGACTACCATTTAATGCTAATGTAACAGGCCGAAAATAGATTAGGTATGATAACTTAATCATACATCATCTTTTCTCTGACTTTGAACACTATATATTTTGGATGATTCAACAATTAAACGATATACAATTCCATCATATAAATACGTTCGTGACAATAAACGAACTACATCGTCTATTGTAGATGGAGCGCATTATTTTTAGTCCTATCTCACATCGACCTGTTTAGATCTATTGTGGCCATCCATTTAATTAGAGCTCAGTACTTGGTTTAAACCCTTCTATCATGCTTATTAATTTAGAAACAGACACCTTTACGTAGCTCCCTGCGTTCGATTTTTCTTCCCCGAGTAGATGAAACCGCACTTCAACCGTACCTACCTCTTGGCAAAACCTATAAAGGCTGCCATCTGTCAGGCCTATATTAAATAAAAATACTGCCTAAGCCTGCTATGTCCCTTCAGCAGCCTCACCAGTTCTTCTATACTCATCAACGTACTATAATTTCAATGGCTCCAATAGATTTGGTTGCCTTCAAATAATTTAGGCACACCAAAGTTTTTTCAATCGATTAAAAACATTCTCAAATGATAGCTCTAGACTCTAGGTATATCTTCTGTCAATCCATCTGTTTCAGGAATGGCGACCAAGAAACAATGAAAGACTCTTATCTCTGTGGAATGTGAAAAGGCTTCGACACCGAGATCATGATGGCAGCTATCACTTTGAGCTGGAATATACAGTTTGTCCATTATGTAACACACCTGGAGAGCCTCACAGATTCGATTATGCTATACCTGGACACGTATTTGTGGTTAAACTGGGTAAAACTGAAGCACCAGCATTTTCATATGATAAAGTAAGTCATCATTCCACAAGCATTGTTATTCCACTCTACTCATCAATGCTTATTTATAGTTATTCCATCACAAAGGATTTTATCCAGATTTGAAACCTGTTGTGGTTAAAGGCATCGACAGCTTTGACTCGAAGAACTTATTTGGAAATCATCATGTACATACGACGACTGAATCATTTCATACACAAACAATTCCAAGCAGTAAAGAAATCTACCTATACAAAAAACTGATTGAAAGTCTTGCATCCAAAACAAGCAGCACTATGCAAATGCCTCAAACATCTTTCTCATCCAATCAAAAGCAAGATGTACCTAAATTCCCTCCAGGTATTACTACCACTTCTAAACAAATGGCAGTAGTGACAAAACCTATGAAAGCTACAGTTCATTATTTTATGCCTATTGGTGAAGAGCTTCTTACTACGGTTGTAGCTACAAAGCCAGTGTTTGCTGCACCGACAACTACAGCGGAGAATGATGATTTCCTGAATATGTTATTTACCAATAATGTTACAAAAATGACATCAGTAAAACCTGTTCTTCCGAAAACAACTTCTGATCTGAAAAAAAAGTTTGTTTTTCCGACAAAATCTACCAAAAAGTATCAAAAGACTACAGCCAGGAAAACAACAGTCTCATCAACAACAACTCAATCAGCTAAACCAACTCAATCTACTCTATCTTTAATAAGTTTGACAACTGCTCCAACTACGTCAGCTAAAGCTACAATACCACCGATGTCTACAATCTCCACGACATCTCCAATTATAAAGACAACCACCATTACCACCTCAACCAGTACTCAGACTACAAGAGTAATAACATCTACTGCTTCTACAACTACTGAAGCTGCAAGAGCTACTACACCAAATATCAAATCTACAAAAAATATATCTACAAATACCAAGAGTAAAACTACTCCTTCACAAAAAAATAAACCACCATCGGCTGGTATAAGCTTTACCACAAAAGCTGACATAGCTTTAAAGCCATTACAAATTACCACATCAATACAAACGTCAACTGCTCCATCAACAGAAACTATGGGTAGTTATGCAATGCAGTCAACATCTCCAAAAATTACATCACCAAAACAAACTACAAAGACACCATCTTCCATATTGCTAGAAGAGGACGTCTCAACAAGAACAGAATCAGAAGAGCAGCATTCAACAACTCCTATGAAAGCTGAAGCTGTATCCAAAACAGAAGCCATAACAAAGAAACCAACAATTACTGCAGATACTTTTTCATCAACTGAAAGAACAGAGACAATTGATAATATGGGCTCTTCAGAAACTCATACTGAAATAACTTCTACAATATCATCAAGTACAGAGATCTCTCCAGAAAAGAACACAACTGCGACAGTGCAAACTGTAACAGCATTACCTCCCACAATAGCTTCTGAGCCGTTATCTGTTTCAACTCTTGCAAATACCCCAGAGTATTCTACAATAGGAATAACAATACCAGTTCGGGTAAACACTTCAGACATGGCAATAACTTTACCGTCTACAACAATGGGTAAGATGATTACAACTTCCATGGAAATTCCAACTTCAATGGAAACTTCTAGAGAAACACTATCAACACAAATGATGGATAATCAGACTGAATCAACTATTAAGGAAATGGTATCTTTGACAACTGAAACAGCAATTCCTGAAATTCAAACAATGAACACAATTGAAGCTAGTACAGATACAATGGAAACAATGCCAGTAGCAAATCAAACAACTATACAGGATCAGAAGGAGGGAACCACTACTGAGATGATTGCAACCGAAATAAATGACAAAACAACCGGATTGTCTACACTACCTGATAATTCATATAAAACTGAAAGAACTGAATTACCTAAGTCAACCACCACAACAATGAAGAGTACAACCACAATAAGAAAACCATTTTCAAGAAAACCCACAACCAAAAGGAGGAAACCCTTCAAACCTACTACGCGAAAAACCACCACTGAATCAGACTTTTTGACAGAAAATCTGCCTGTAAGGAATCCAATCCAAACTGATACAGTACGAGATGATTACGGAGCTGATGATATATTTGGTCCCATTCAGTCACCACAAAATGTACCAGAGCAGACGACAACAAAAAAATTCACTGAATCTGACTTTGCAATTGATCTGTTTGAAGTAACGATGGCACCAAAAGTGATTTGGTCAAATTTTTATGAAGCATCAACCCCACCACCACCCGACCCAACCACCCGATCGAGTTACATGATGGACGTTGAACCATCGACGAATCAGCACTACGAAACTTCAATCAGCATTGAGGTTAAGAAACCAAAACGAAACTGGTACCCGAAAAATAGACTGGGGGGTATTGGGTCGGTGAGGAAAATTATGCGGAATGAAATTTCAACCACAGAGAATTATGAAGAGATGGATAATAATAAGAATACTTCTTCAGTGAATGATTTGGTGACAACTGAAGATGCAAGGAAGGCCTTAGATGATTTGGCATTGAGAGTTCTGAATCAGGCAAAGGTTATAGATTATTTGAATGGAAATAGAACATCTAGCAAGAATCCTAAATCAAAACGAAGAAGGAGACGAAGAAAGTACCAACCAAAACGGGTGAAAGATAACGATCAACAAAGTAGTACCTAGTTAAAATGTAGCTGTAAATAGATTTTTATAGAGTTTTATTTTTTATATAATTGTATATTGAACAGCAGTGTATATAGCGTTTTCAGTGAGATTGTGTTATTGATAGAATGTGATAGCTCTATTATGACATTCAAATGTATAATCAAATAATTGAAGAGATTTGTTATTGTTCATAGTGGTACATTTTCGCAATAAAATATTCATATTCATATTTTTCAGTTTGTCGATTATTTCACTCCATTCTTTTTTGCTAAACCTTTAGCATTGTTTGCTTTAAAGAAATGGGCTACATTTTTCCAAACCACAAAGAAAAACCTCTATCAGGTATGTTTGTTCAACAATAAGATTACCTTGCGGATATTATGTAAAGTCCAGAGATAAAATACCGGTCGGTGTACCTAAGTTGAAAGTAAAAAAGTTTACAGAAAAGTATATATTTTGTCAGCATGTTTATTATATATTAATTAAAAACGTCATTGACCAACGTGAGTCAGAAGAAACATTAAGTAATCTATACAATTTTACATTTATTTAGTTTAAATTTTTATATTATAAGTACTGATCTCCTAGTGGTCGAAATTCGGCTGTAATTCATTATTTTTTAAATTCAAACGTTATTATTTTTTGCGCATTTTGTTATGTTACGTCAGTTGCAAGCTCGTACAAAAACGGCATTAGCCTGTGTTGTTTGTCTAATTCCTTATAATTAGTGATGCTGCGAGACTGGTCTTGGTCTTGAAGTCTTGGTCTTGGTCTTGCAATTTTGCAAGACCAAGACCGAGACCAAGACCGTCCTTGCAAGACCAAGACCCAAGACCAAGACCAATACTGGGATGCAAGACCAATACCAAGACTAACCTAGTCTTGGTCTTGGTCTTGCTGCAAGACTTGCGAGACTTGCAAGACTCTTGCAGTTCCGTAACCAAACAACAAATTGGTAGGAAACATATTTTTTGCTCGATGATTAGATAAGAAACGCTAGTAAATAACCTAATTGATTTAATCTTTGAACTCCCTTGTTATCGATCTTTATTTTACAGATACTAAAAATATTGAATTAAAAGTTCATTTTAGTCTTCTAGGATTTCCCTTAACGAGCTGTTTTCACAGAATCCCGACAGTTCGTAGCCAGGGGAAGGTAAACTACACAGTTTTTTATTTTTATTATTTTTTCTATCGCGCAGAATGTTTTAAGCAAACGTTACAAATCATCTGTAAATCTGATATCTTTTTGATGACATTTATCCAGTAGCCACTTTTGGAGATTTTTGAAATATTAGGTTGCCCTTATTGTGAAATTATTTTTCGATCATGCTTATTAACTAACTCAGCTGACATATTCGCAAGACTGATTTTTGAAATAGATACCTAGTTTTATAAATGCGCGTATTAACAAATCTGTACCTGCTTTAAATTTTATACAAAAGTTGAAGTTAGGTTAGGTTAGGTTAGGTCTGGTTAAACCAGAAATACTTTTAATCGTTTTCACTCAATATCCACACTGAGAGATTATTTCTATTTTATCAAAGAAAATGGTACAAAACCATTGTAGAATGAGCGAGAGAATGAGTTATGAAATAGAAGTATGTATGCATGTAGTAAAATGAGTGCTCAGTTGCGACGGATGATACCAAGAAAGCACAAACAGACTTAAGTCCCGCTAGTAAGATACGATTCTCATATGTGAATGGTGATTATTAATTTATAAACTTTATTAATTAATTACGCATCTCATTTGCCCTAACTTAATTCTACGCACCTAGTTTTATTCTCATTACTTATTCTAAATTGGTTTGGTACCATTACAATACCAGGCCTGTTTGTTCTGGACAATGACAATTTTTTTATACGGTCGATATTTATCCATTTCGAATGATAATATAATTAGGTACAGGCAATCTTATAGATTATAAATTACATACTTCCCATACATATTGCAGGGTTCTTCTTCATTTGAATTAATTAATTACGGCTTAGAATCGCAAAAAAATTTCACACTTATAAGAAGATGAAAATTTTTGCAAGAGTCTTGCGAAGTCTTGCAAATCTTGCAGCAAGATCAAGACCAATACCAAGACCGTATATGCAAGACCAAGACCCAAGACCAAGACTAAGGATTTGATGCAAGACCAAGACCAATACCAAGGGTGCAAGACAAAGACCAATACCAAGACCATATCGGTCTTGGTTTTGGTCTTGCGTTGCGCATCACTACTTATAATACATATGAAATTCAAAATTTAATGTTAGTAACAGCAAATAACAGTTTGAAAAAACACAATGACAGCTAGCTATTTATTTTATAATTCAATGCAGTGTAATGTTTCGACTTAACGCCGGTAATATTACTTTACCCTCATGACAAAATGAATGGAATGCAGCCCTTTCACAAAAGTGACTTCAGATTCGAAATGTTTTGCATTGCAAAACATGCATTGTAAATGCATTAATCCACTATCAAAAGTATTATTATTTCTTGTAAATGTATTCCTCAAAATAATTACATCCCTTTTTATAAATTATTTACAATTTTTAAATTTGCGTTTAACCAGGGTTGTCATTGACGAATGAAACAATCTGACAGCCCTGACTCGTTAACTTTACATTGCAAGTGGGTTCGTTATGCAACACACAATACACTTCTACCACGTAAACCATATCTTTTATTCAATTTAATTTAAAATATTAACGCATAATACATCTAAATTTTGACTGTGTTTATGCCTTAAAAATGATCTACAATTACGTATTAATATATAGATTTTAGTGTTCAAATAGCGATACATTTCAAAGTCAGCGTTTTTCAAATGCCTATACTAAGATAAAATTCTTCGAACTTATAATTTGTAAAGTAAAAGTATCTACATAAGTGGAGTTAATCTAGAAAAAAATAATCAAGCAAAATAACCTTCCATATCCTACCTCCACTAGTTTCAGTTGTAGATTTTATATGAGTATTTCTTGTATTGATTGTTTGAGATGATCCATTGTCCAGACTGAAATTCTGGTTAATCGAAATGCACGGCTATGAAGGTAACAGGAGATACTTTTGGTTTGGTGTTGGTGTGCTCAAGTTCATCATCCTTGTGGGTCGTACAATATACGCCAGTCAGAGTTTGAAGGACCCAGTGAGATTGGCTGAGCTAGCAGCTACATATCCTCTGAGGAGCATGGTAAACAACTTCTAGGCATAATTATAGTCGACACTTCTATGTAGTATATATATATATATATATATATATGTTAGGAGTTGTTTGGTGAAAAAATTGTTTCCTATTCTTCTACACAACTACTTTCCTAACTTAGAGTTAATGAATTGACATTTGAACCCCAACAGATTAATGAGTCCTATGACAAGCGACTGTAATTAGACTGAAGATATTAGTTTGTCAAGAGCTACATAAGTTGCCAAGAGCTGTTTTGGATCTCTTCTCCAGAGTATTTATAATTTGTTGAAATAAAGGGAAGGAAACACCAAATTATTCCTCAGGTGCTGCTATGAAACATGATCTCGTAAACAACTATAAAGTTGCAAACAATTGGTTTCATTCATAAAGTAATATGATATCCTAGATGAGCATCTAGACATTTGAGATATAAGTAGTATTTCCATAAACATTATACAATGTTGAAAATAATAGACTCATTGTCTTTGGATCTGTCAGATTTTCCTAAAAAACTGTTTCCAAGAATAATTTATTGAATCTTTGATCTTTGTATTTACTTTCATATTTTAATATAATTCAAGCCTTAGAACAACAGCATCTCTCAATTTTAGGAAACCTTATCTGTAATAACAAGATTTCAAAATTCAGGCTTAATGGCCACGCACACCCTGATGGATATTTCTTCTTAAGTTATTCCGAAGAAATCTCCAATATTTGTAGGTATCTAAAGCTGTTGGAATTTTGAAGCTTCGTTAATACAGTATCACCATCATTATTTTTATTTTTGTAGATCAGTATTAAATCAAATGATCCGATGATGATGAGACTTCGTTCTTACTATAAAAATACAACATTATAAATAATATGTATCTGAGCTAACACTACCAAGTGGGAAATTGACTAATGTTTGAGTTTAGTACGTAATTAGCACTTATTTCTGCTTTATTCGAAAATCCTCTTCCCTACTCCTCCTCATCTCCTGCCATTATAAGACATAGCAAAGTATTTATTTTAGGCTGTATGGAAAATGTTAACCTTATTCTTTGGCCACAAACGCTACAGATATTTCATAGAAACAGTCAGAGACGACTTTTGGGATTTCGATGTAGCAGGTCCTGCCATCGAAAAACGCATCAAATCCAGATTCTTTGTGGTCAACTTTATAACTTCAATCCACATAACATCCGGTCTGATTGGTGTCATCCTGTTCCTGAGATTCCCTCTGGTCGATATGCCTGAAGGTATGCGACCTCTGCCCAATATCATCTGGACACCATTCGATACCAATCCGAGTCCATTGCATGAGATCCTTTACGTGATTCTTATGTGGAATGTGTTTATTTCGATGCTTGGCAATGCATTTTTTGATGCAGTTTTTCTCTATTCAACTGAGCATTTGTACAGTCAATTCACATTGCTGAAGCATCTGCTTGAGCATATTACCACTGGCATTATGGATGGTAGCAGTGATGTGAATAAATTCAACTCGGCTCAGTTTCAGATGGCCGTGATGGAACGTTTGAAAATTTGCATTCAGCATCACAACAAACTCATGGAGTAAGTGATAATTTTGGAGTGTTTTTTGATAAATGTATCTTATTTGTGAAAAGAGATTGCCTTGATTGTGATTTTTGAGTGCAGATTTAAATGAAAGGAAATGTTAAAATTATAATAGTTAATAGAACAGACTGTTTTGAATGTAGTAACCTAACCTAACATATAGCTTCCTTTATTGGGAAGTTGAGACCAAATTCCGAAATGATAAAGCTTTCACAACTCCAGATTCGGCAGAGAGATTAACAATTACTCATCTAGAATACTAGCCCCACAACTTTTTATGAGCTACGTCGCCTTTGTATGCATTGGGTACATCATGAGCATGGTAAGTTCTTCTTCTTAATGGAATCACTCATCTTAATGAGTAAAGTGTTGTGAGAATTGATTTTTTCTTAGGATCACAGCGACATGATGAAGGCAATCATGTTGAGTATTCTCACAAATGCAACATTGATTCAACTTCTCATTTTTGCAATATGTGCATCCAATTTGCAAGAACAGGTGAGCGATTAAAAGGGTTAGACAACAAAGAAGACTTAATTCTTTTTATTCATATACGTTATATACCTACTCGTTATAATTTGAATCTTATTAGACTTTTTATAACACTTTATATGCTACAGTAGATTTTACATCTAGCATCTAGCAACTAAAATTATTTTATCGATATTATGTGTAAAATGTATAAGTATATTTGGATCTGTTTGGGTCTCACCAGCACTCGGTACGATTCTGATTGTCTGATTCTGGCCAAAGTGGTTGGAATGACTTAAAGAGCCGGATTTAGAAATGTATGTTCAAAATATATTCACAAGCAAATTCTATTATTTAAGAGTGCCTCTGTTATCGAGAGCATCACCTACTCAGATTGGTATCTATTCAGAGCACCGTTGAAGAAAGCATTGATACTAATGATGATGAATACTAATGATGGAATTATCATCACAGCTGGAGGTATGGTCGTTGTGGAGAATAAAGTAATAATCTCAGTAAGTAACATATTTTTAGTATTCCATACTTCAAAATGCAAAAAGTGATTTATTCTCACCCAATCCATTTACCAATCCTTAGGTTGTACAAGGCGCCTTTTCAGCTATAACGCTTTTAAGAGCAATCACAGATGACAGACAATAATAAAAACAGCAACGGATAGGAACTGGAATAATCCTTTTGGAATAAGATATCAGTAAATTTGTAGAAATTACTCAATAAATAGATATATTAAATAAAATATAATTTATTCTTATACAATTAAACTCTAAAATTTTCCCCCGTTTAATGCTACTATTTCCAGCACTTCATCCCACACTTTCATTCTATCTGGTTCTGGATCGATATCCATTGTAAGCGTTTCGCCAATGTCCAAGAAATTGATAGAGTCCCGATCCACGGGCTTCCATACAACCTCCAGGTCACATTCTGGAGGAGTTGGATTGCCATAACATGCAAAATTCGTCCACAGCTTCACAAATCTCCTAATGGAGATATCCTCCAAGGTTCCTTTTGCCGGGGGTGATATGGCAGAATTGGAGAAGAGATAGCCAATGTCGTCCACGTGGCAAGCTCCTATAAATGTAGTATATCAGGTTGAAGAATATATGGGGAATATAGGGTAAATGATCAAGATTAACCTTTGATATGAGTTCCGCCCAATTTCTTCTTGTAAAAGTTCAAGCCAGCATCCAGTGACATTCGGTAGAAATAAATTGGTTCCATGGTTGTAGAGCTGTGCCTTCTGATACTGGAAAGTTTACCTACCAAGAAGAATAAGTCGCTCGCCAGCTGTATACGCAGAAGGGACAAAAAAGTACTTTCAACAGTTTCCTCTTGATATTTGCTGACTACTTACCAAAACTTTTGCCAACTGATCATCCCCTTCGGGAAAATAATGATCCCACAATTTTTGACAAATACTTCTATTTATATCACTGTCTGGATCCAAACCAAAGTTTTGCGCAAAATATTTGGCAAATTTATCAAATTCCATTGAAGCTTTATTAGCTAAAACTACAATAATACCTTCCCTATCATTGTATCCAATAATCATCGGGACATGATTATAATTTCCAGATGTCAATGTATCGAGAGGTTCTTGAATGATGAAGGCATCTGGTCCAGGTTCTTCTATTACAGGTCTAAATGATATTGATTCTTTTTTGATCTGGGGAAACAATTTATTCATAAAATATTAGATTAGAGTAACTAGTAACTTAGCGTGGATTAAACAGAATTTTCTAAACAAAAAATTGTGTAAGTAAACAAGATTACTGCTATGACATAACTGCACAACTTTTCTGACTGAACTATACATATAATTATTAAGGATTTGACTTCCCTCATCAGACATGTCTCATTATTGTTTGATACTTCACGATTCTCAGGCTAGCTGAAATATACAGTGAGGTCGTAAAGTCTGGAACATCCTCAATAATTCTGGAAATTTTTTTCTTTTGTGAACGTCTCTTTCTCTAATTTAATTTCCACTAATTTACTGCTAAAAGATGCCAATTCTACTGTACCTTTCTCAAATATGAGTATCAACTAAATTCTAATAGGATAAGTACCTATTTGAATAATAAGGATGGTTAACATACATCTTAATGAATAATATTATTATTATTTAATGATGTGATTTCCAAAGTTCCAGACTTCACGAAGTCACTGTATATATTTTGTAGAGTATTTTTTCACATACTTCCATATATTTTGATTGGGCTTCATAGAGGTCTTCAACTGGAAGGTCACGTAGATAATTCAAAGCTTCCTTGTCGCTGTTTACTTCGATGCCGATGGTTTGTACGAATTCCAAGAGCCTGGTGCGTCCATAGGCCCAGGGGTTCACCGCAACACCACTTTGAAGGATAGCCTTGTGGAAGAGACCTTTGAAATATATGAAGAGGTATTTCTTCTCTTTAGTGACGTAGGAATAGAAGTCATATAGGGTGAAAAGAAAGATTTTTACGATCCACTTACACGAGTTTCTCGCCTTTCTTCAAAAACATTCCGTGAAATATAAAAATCTTTTGATCGAGTCGTGCAACTATTAATTTTTTTAAAGTACCAAGACAAACGATAATGGTCATATTCAATTTTGACATAGTGTGAACTGAAACAACCCGGATATGTATAAATTTGCCAAATTTCATTTGTTCATAACATAATTTTGTAGACATGTTTCATCAAAACCGTTACAGCCGTTGTTCGCGCCGTAGTCTTGAGAAAAACACGTTTTTCGGGCTGTTGCATAGCAACTATAGTGCAGAAAAGATGCCCATTCTGTGCCCCAGGCGAGCGGTATCGGTACCCCACAAAACAATAAGAAGAAAGCGACAAAATCGGTCTATTCGTTCCAGAAATAATCTTGGCGTAGTAAAAAAAGACTTGATTTTGATTTTCCACCTCCTATCAACCCCGGCTTTTTTACTGTACTGATTCAAGATCTTCGGTCATTCATGGAGGGCCAAAGTGATTAATTATTAAACTGCATCTTGAGTAAGCTTTTTACCTTTAGACTGTGGCGAAAGTACATGATAATGAGCACAAGCAGAACCAGCACTTTCACCAAAAATGGTCACATTGTTGGGATCACCTCCAAAAAACTCAATGTTTCTCTGCACCCATTTAAGGGCCAACAGCTGATCTTTCAGTCCATTATTCTCTGATATATCCAAACTGTGATCTTCGGCACTCAAGAAGCCCAAAATTCCTACACGGTAATTGATTGATACCAGAACAATATCTTCGCTTAGCAAATAGTCTGGACCAAGCATGCTGCTTTTGTTCGATCCAGACAAAAAGGAGCCACCATGTATGAAGACCATGACAGGTTTCAAGTTGTCTTTGGATGTCTAAAAAATTAATAATTGTCCATACTATTGGAAGATACCAGGAAAATCGTATACGATATTAAAAACATGAATAATTAATATCAAAGGTAAGTAAAAATATGTGCGATAATCCATCGATGCCATTTTGAATCTCTGATTTGAAAAATCAAGTTTTGTCCAAGTTTTGATTAATTCATATCAACAACATTTTCTGAGATATAAAATAAAATTTTGTTTTTTTTTTATTTTGTAAAGCACGGAGCAATCGGAATATTACAAAAAAACTGTGTTACCGTGAGTTGATTTTGCGCATGTGCGGTTAGATTAATATAATAATGATGTTTCTAAGATTTTGTAAAATGATCTCACCGATTTTGTAAAGACATTCAGGTGCAGGCAATCTTCAGAGCCTTGCGGTGGTTTTTTTCCTTGCCTTTGATAGCAACAATCTCCATCTTTAGTAGCATCTTTTAAATCATTCCATGGATCAACTGGCAAAGATTTCTGGAAAAAATGTATACCTCATATATTCCATTTTTAACTGCTCTGCACATCTTGTGTAGACAAATCTACCTACAGTACATTACTTATGGATTTTATAAGAATGAATTTTTTCCTTTGATATAAAAAAATATATCATGAATCATTTTATGAAAGTGTCCTTATCTCAAAAATTCGATTATTAATGGGAAAGAAATTACTTCAGATATAAGTTTTATGTTAATAAACGTTTATTAAAAAAAATATTTTAAATATATTGTAACGTTTAACCCTGTGCGAAACGTTGTGGGGTGAGTTCACTTGCGTAAGACTCAAAAGTTCGCAGATTGCTTTCAAAGGTTTATTTCGAACACTCTGTACACGACCTTTTGTTGTAGTACAACTGTCGCCACTTGTCACCTGATTCCACAGACTGACTGTTATCAACTGAATTTATAAGACTCACTGTGACCCGTGGTCGACACGGCCTTATATATCTGAATCGTGACATGACATTAATCGAGAATGTTCTGTGATTATCTAGACTGACAATATTGTGACAAATTGTACCTCACATATAGTTTATACTATTATATACTAATTCTAAAACTACTCAATGAAATATACAAGCAACAACTATTGTAAAAAAGGTAGTAGAATAAATAGCTAATAAAACGAATAACAACCGTAAGCACATGACTATATCCACGTTACAATATTATGAATTACTAGGAGCTGTTTTTGAAATGACAAATTTTTGACCTACTCGAAGCTCTAACTACAAAACGCTTTAGATTTATTGAGAAGTTTTCAACTACAAATGTTTTCAGAAATCATATGCTCTACCAAATCTAACAAGGAGAGTTTAATTTTTGAAAAATTTCTTGCATTTGGAGAGCTTTTTCACAGAGGAGACAATCCTAAAACCCTGAAAATTTTAATATGTGACCATCTCTCAGTTTTCCTGTCAAATGAAAAAAGAATCATCAAAATCGTGGCACGTTTACTGTGAAAACCGAGAATAGCAAAAAAAAACATACAGGTGCATTGTATACCTCCTTATTATGAGAAGTCGGTCAAAGACACAACAAAGTATTATACAGGGTGATTCATAAAAGGTGCGCAGGACTTTAGGGGAAGATAGTTTGTCTTAAAATATGAAAAAAAAGTTTCTTTAAACATGGGTCTGCAAACGCACCGTTTTCGAGATACACAGAATCAGAGTTAAAAAAAAGATTTTTTGAGAATATCTTTGGAACTGTTGGAGGTACAGCGCCCACCTCTTGCACACATTCTAAACTCATAAATACCCTTATTTTAAGGCGCAGACAATTTTTTGAAAAAGTCAGTGGCGTAGATGTAGGGTATATTTTGTATTTAAACCCCTCTAACTTCTACGCCACTGGCCAAAATAAAGTTTTGTGTATTTTTTAGAACCGCTAATGTTTTATAAGCAAAAAAGGTACTCTTGCTCTATTGCTCCACAGTGATCCGTTTTCGAGAAAAAGGTTATTCTATGATCAAACATAAAATTTGTATTTTATTTTGTTGAAATACTTTGTAAGAAAGTTGGCATCTTCGGGGTAAACCTGAAAAAAAAAATTGTTGGTGTGTTGTGGTATTTCTCTGTTTTTATATTGTTGTATCTACACCAACGGTTCCAAATCCCAAACATTATTTAAAATACTTTGTGTTCTTAAACTAGTTCTTTCCATGTTAAAAAATTTTTTGAAAAGTTTTTCTTTTATATTTTTGATCATAAGATGACCTTTTTCTCGAAAACGGATCACTTTAGAGCACTAGAGTAGGAGTAACTTTTTTGCCTATAAAACATTAGCGGTTCTGTAAAATCAAACAAAACCCTATTTTGACCAGTGGCGTAGAAGTTAGTTGGGTTTAAATACAAAATATACCTTAAATCTACGCCACTGACTTTTTTCAAAAAAAAAAATGGCTGCACCTTAAAATAAGGCTATTTATGAGTTTAAAATGTGTGCAATATATGAGCGCTGTACCTCTAACAGTTCTAAAAATATTCACAAAAAAACGATTTTTTTTTCTCAACTTTGACCCCCCTATCTCGAAAACAGTGCTTTTGCAAACCCATGATTATAGAAAAAAAAACATATTTTTGGACAAACTATCTTCCCCTGAAGACCTGCACACCTTTTATGAATCACCCTGTATATAGCTCACCATTTTCGATTGAAATTTCTTACCTACCTTGAATCTTAAATCGCCAACTGGAGCTTTAGCATACGGGATTCCCAAAAAAGCATAGAATACATCATGATCCAAATTGTTTCTGACAGTGCCCTTCACTTTTCCATCAACAATTTGAACTACTACACTTTCATCTGCCATATCAACTGTCAGCACACGCTACTATATACACTACACCACTGTAGTACACAGTCTACGCTCTCACTTCACTCGTAAACCACAGCTTTATTAGTAGATGTAGATATTTAGATATAAGTCACTTCCTCTACACTATATCATCGTAGTATGTTAACATAAGAATAATAATCAAATTATGAATGATTATTTCACAATCACAATCCACTGTTAGTCAAAACTCTCTATCAAGTTTGTAAGAATGTGCCAATATCTATTTATACTAGAGTTAGAATAGACTGTTTTTTTTTTATTTTAATCTCTCTCAATCATATCTAAATTTTATTATTTATTATAGTTATTATTATCGTGATAGCTTATCAAAATGCAAATAATCTATAGATTTCTCGGTATTCTAATATGTTACATTCGATGAAGGTAAAGAGTATGTATTTTGGAAACAATTGAAATATTTGCTTACATCGGAATTAATGGAAATGGCAATCTTTGTTCTAAATTCTAAATAGAATACAGTGTGTACAAAAAAGAAGTAACTTACAACTTGCTTATACAGGGTGTTTATTTATTGAATGCCGATACTTAAGTTTGCTTCCTAGATGTAAAGGAAACTAAAAATATGGGGGTGCAATGACAATTCCACGCCTTTTGAACTTAAGCAATGATAGATACCAAAATTTCAAGCTATTATTTTGTACTGTTTGGATTTTACAGCCAAAAAACTTATCGATGTAATGCAACTTTGAAGGGCTGTAACTTTTTAAGGGTGCGTTTTTGTATATAGATAAACGTTGTCAAATCGATTTAAAATTGACCATAGAATATGCCATTAAGAGTATGACCATTCTTTATGAAACACTCAGTATGTCTAAGATTATTTAGCTTTTCAAGTTTCATCTTATAATGCTTTTGAGGAGGATCCACATAAAAATAGTTCATTGGTGATAAATCAGAAGATCTTGCTGGCCACTCGTTTGGCATCCTGTTTCTATGTTTTGAGGTTTTACCTACTTGTTTTTTTTTTTTGAATAACATTGAATAATTTCCAATTGTACGTTCAAACGGCTGTATCCATTGAATGGAGAAAATTAGCATTATTAAATTAGGTCGAGATATAATCAACTTAATCGACTTTTTGTATACGCTGTATATAACTTGCTTATTCTGGTATTTAGGTACCAGTCAGCAAAATAGTATATTTCGACCTTCACTAATTATTTAATTGTAATTGAGAAATAGAATTCATATAAAACAACTATTACAAAATAGCTATTTTTTATTGACCGACTTATAGCCAAATAATGTATACAATTCAAATGAGTTATTTTTTCTATATCTGTACGCGCCTTTTGTATAGTAAAGTGTTTTTGAACTTTAGTTTTTTATTTGAAAGAGGAGCGTTGAGAAATGGTCCCATATTAAACAATTTCAAAATCCAGCATTTCCTTCCTCAAAAAAGAGTTGGAGGGGGTAATTTTTTGCGAAAATTTACATTACGAAACATACTGTATATTTACAGACAACGTTCTACATCATGAAGATTGTGAAGTTGTGCAAGAGGTAAAT
This sequence comes from Crioceris asparagi, assembly GCA_958507055.1. NCBI lineage: Eukaryota > Metazoa > Arthropoda > Insecta > Coleoptera > Chrysomelidae > Crioceris > Crioceris asparagi. The sequence continues at coordinate 3,580,853 of OY293829.1, forward strand.
TTACATTACGTAGATTTATTAAAAACTTCTTCTTATACCATAAAATTATTATTCATTCTATGCGCTACATCTCAATGATAATAAGTACACATTTAATGATAATTTCAATATCTTACATGCAGAAAAGGAAGGATTCAAAATTAATTTACTTCAGTCATTAGAAATTATTATTTGTATTTATTTATGTTAACCATCCTTATTATTTAAGTAGGCACTTTCTTCCGCTTAGATTTTATTTGGTTGATGCTCACATTTGATAAAGGCACAGTGTGCCAAAACAATTATCAGATAAAAGAAAATATTATAGTGAATATTTATTATAGTGTTTTAATTTTAACCCAGAAATCTAATATTAAGATTATGAAACCGGCTCTGCACGATGCTTATCTATTTGAAACTATATACTCGCACGTGCGTATACACACACTGTATCAGAACCTAATTAATAATGAAATTAAATTGTGATTTCAATATAGAAGCTTTCTCCTGGCCTCAAATGATTTTTTCACGCCAGCCGCGTGTGCGTTTGTTTGTCCGGATTAATTTTGAAAGGAATTTCATTTGCAAATAGAAGTATACTCAAAATAAGAAATAATCTTTTAACAGTTTGCCTGTGTTTTGCCATCCAAGTTGACATCATCAGTGATGACTTTTCATTTGAAAGACATGGTCCCATTAAAAAATTAACAAATCCAAATATCCTCCACCTTGTATCCTTGTAGCTATTAAAGAACTAGTTCCGGTTCACTGGTGTGTTAAAATTATGCTGATTTGCTATTGGTTTTCGTACACATTTTTTTGACCGACTCCCCAACGAAGGAGGTATACAATTCGATTGTTTGTCGGCTTTTTAGGGGTTCCGTAGATCTGATGACGAAAACGGCACTATCATTAGATCACGTTTTTCTATCTGTCTGTCTGTCTGTCCGTTTGTCACAGCCTATCTTCTAATTTTGGCAACAGAGAACAGATAATGTCAGTGTCGGAATTCGGCACAATAAATAGCTAACTGACCGCACCAGGGAAGTATAATAATGTAAATAAACGTAATAAACTACTCAAAAATGTGTAATAAATAATTCAAAGGGTTAATTTTGTTGATCCCGGCAACCGGCTACATAACTAACTAGTCTATTCGGTAGATCAGTGACCTAAAAACACTTTTGTGTCTAGACCAGCAGGTTACACGAAACATTACTTTACTTTTGCTGCATAGGTATTTCAGAATTTACCACTGCTGTAAATCGAAAACTGTAAAATTTTTAATTTAAATGTTGCTACAAATATTCTGTTCTTTAATCGAGCTGTCTCCAACTTCAAAAGAAATTCGAAAGAAATTCGAAATTTTACGATTATATATGCATATTTTCTGTGATTTTTTGAGATCTCTGAATAATAACAAGAACAAGCAAAGAATACATGTTTGTGATAAGTACTATCTTCTTTGGTATTAGTGAACGTTCAACGATTTTCATGAGTAATGTTACACTGAAAAGTTTGAAATAAATATTTTTTACAAAAAATTGAACCGACTTTATTTGTTGTTGAACTTAAAAATACAAAATAATATTCATTCTATTGGTGCTGGTTCTTTTGGTGTTGGTGCCTACAACAACAAACTACAACGACACAACTTCAAAATTACCAGCACCAATAGAATTAAAATTATTTTGTATTTTCAGTGCTAGTACTCGTTACTCGTGCCAAGAGTCTTCTATTCAATTTTATTTACTAATAGAATTAATATTATTTTCTAAATTTCAGTGCACCAACAAATAAAGTCAGTCCAATTTTTTTTTAAAAACATTTATCATGCGTATTCGCTTTCTGTTTTAACGAGCTTAGCGAGATAAGCTAATCGTAGAGTGAACCAAAATGATATATTTTAATAAGACGAATTTCGCTTGAACAGTGACATTTTTTTCACAAAAAATTAGGACCGACTTTATTAGTTGCTGTATTGCAAAATTCCAAATAAGGTGAATACTGTTGGCTCTGATTATTTTTAAGTGTTGCAGTTGAGAGTCAATAGACGACTTTCAGCACCAACCACCAAAAATAAAAATTAGTCATGAAAATGGTTGAACGTACATTTACATTCAATGATTTTGAAAAATACGACGGTAAAATCTTGCACACATTTCTAGTGCTGCAACTGGGAAACAAATATTGATTTAAGAAAAAAAAAGTTGCTTGAAATTGACTTTTCTTTAAATTCTGTCATGGGAAATTTTGCCCTCTCCACCCTCTTTGGTTCGGTTTTCAGGGGGAAATATATGTTGGATTTTATCTTTTGAAGTGAAACTTCTTTGGTGGCAGTCTGATATTTGACGAGAATGGAGAGTGAATTGGAAAAAATGTAACGTTTCAAGATTTTGTTACACGAGAGAGAAAAAAGATATAAAGTAGAGAGATGAAGAAAGAGAGCTTTACATCTTGTATACCTAAAGCATTGAGAGAAAGAAGGTTCAAGTTGCTTGAAGGGGGAATAGTTGTTTAGGAAGCTAGAGAGAGAGCCACGTAGTTCGTTGGAGTTGGGAGTCGGTAGGGAGTTAAGGAAAGGTGTGTTAGTGTGCGTGGGACTGATTAGGTGTGGGTTCCATACTTCTGACAGGTTCTATCTCCTGAGTGTATGGATGTATATTGATGGTATTTTCGATGGGTATGGGTGTTCTGTGTTGAAGTAGTGAAGTTTTAAGTGCGATTAGACTCATTCTACCCCGCACTCTTATATATGCTTCAATTAGATGTTGTTTTCGTGCTTGTCATAAAGGGTGGCGATGGTTATAGGTCGATGTTATGGTTATTTTTAAGTGTGACTGGGATTCATTGGATGTGGGTTCCATATCTATTACCCTTTGAGCCCCGGGAATGCCTGTTATTGTAAGATTATATGGTATCTAAGTACACTTGAAACTCTCTTGCTGTGGGTTCCACCATTTTTTTTTATCTGGCCACCATCTTGGATTTTTCTTTTTTTTACTATCGTTCGAAAACGGCTCAATATTTTTGGTATTTCTAATGACAACTAGGACACATTAGTTGAGGGTTCCATACCTCTGGGTACTCAACTTTCTACAAGTGAACAAATTTTATACTGTTATATTTCTTTTGAAATGATTCCTCTCTCGTTTTCTCTATCTCTCACTAACACACAAATATACAACTCCAATTTCTCTCATTCACTAGTTTGCAAGAAGTTTCACTTCTACCACGTGAATGATGCCGCACATGATTTTTTTCAGTACAGCGTAATTTTTCCTCCTCTTTCCGATAAAAAAAAAGAATCATTAAAATAATTGGTGCACGTTTACTATACAAAAATAGCGTACATATATAAAACAAAAACTGAATTTTATACCCCCTTTGATCTGCCAAAGTCGGTCCAAAATAGGAGAACCTCATTGTCAAGATGCCAGTTTAATCCTTCCAAACTACAAGGTTTCAACGTTTCCAGTCCATTTTCGAAGCGATAGAAATAATGATTTTAGCAAGCTCAGAAGGTCATAAGTCAATGAAATTGATTTGATGAATGACTACTACAGCAGTACGCTCTTGTGCTGTTGTCCTTCATGTGACAATGATAAAAAGGTAGAAACCGCTGCTAAAAATTTGAATATTTCAAAGCAACGAGAAGACTTACATCCAATATGAATTAAATACAAACTAATCGCATCCCACATTATATATTATGCAAGACTGATTCTATTAACTTTCAATGAAACATGGATGTAATCGGTTTGTTTAGATTTGAATAAATTATTTTAAAAAAAACTCAGTTGACTATCATTGCTAAATATTTTCATGACACGCCGTGGAACCTCATCCTCAGTACATTTTAACATAAAGCATCAATTGGACAGTTTAGAGTCCTTCACAGTTTTAATCCCTTATCGCTATTTCCTCCTAAACGAGTTTTTTTCCGATTATAGCTGACCTAACCGTCGAGATTGCACCTCAATTAAAATAATTATTGTCAGGCAGGTACGACGTAGTATGTTTATAAGTATATTTTACAAACTTACTAGTTTCGATCAAAGTACCTATATTTGTTGGTGAAATTCATCTAGAACTGTTATTGTTGTTGAAAATTCAGCAAAATGATGTCGTCGAATCGTCTGGATATACTCATCCTGGGTGCAACAGGATTCACGGGAATGCACTGTATCCCTTATATGCACAAAATGGCACAATCGAACGGTCGAAATCTCACCTGGGGCGTAGCTGGTCGTAGTGTGGATAAACTGAAGGAAGTACTCGAAAAAATTGGTAAAAAAATTGGTACGTATTGTGGTATCTAAATATATTCCGTCTTATCACATTAGTGCTTATTTTAACGGATATATTGCATGGTAATTGGTGATGAAATAGATAAATATATGATAAAAAAATATATATATATATACAAGGTGTCCCACGTCATGACTGCCATAGTTTGGGAGTGTGTCGCAGAGATTATTTCATGTCAAAAGTCAAAAATGTCTAATAAACATATACCCGGAACGCTATCCTAACTGAGCTAGAAGCATTTAAAATTTCAAATTCTACTAATGCGGATATTAGGTTCGGCTGTTGATTTTGTTATGAATCAAAATACCAAGTTGCTGTGAATCATTATTTATTGTGACAGTAAACGTGAATTAAAATAATTTTGCGTGTTTATTTCCGTACATTAAAATAATCTTAAAGGTATGTTTATTTTTTCAAAGAAGAAGAATACGCTTAATTCGGTAAATGTTTGGTGTGGCTATATTGATGACCGCCTCATTGGCCCGTTTATAATGGAAGATCGTCTCAAAGCCATTGATTATTTACGTTTCATTGAAAATGATCTTCCAATATTACTGGATGATGTAAGACAACGAATGTGGATTCAGCACAATGACGCACATCCACACTTTGCTCGACAGGTATTGTGGATGTGTGTGGATTCTGCAGTTCCTTGGCGCGCAAGATCACCAGACTTTAATCCCCTAGATTACTTTTGTGGGGAAGGATTACTTTTATGGGAAAGACTGAAAAGTTTAGTTTACGCAGAAAATATGGAAAACAGAGAACACCTAGTAGCTAGAATCATGGATGTCGCAGAAACTATTTGCCCTGATCATGAGAATGCTGGCAGAGCTACTACTTCAATTCTAAGAAGTGCTAGACTATGTATTCAGCAACTGCTTGGATATTTTGAGCAAATAATTCAATAAAGCGGTTTGTTTTCAAATGGTCTTTAAATTGGTAGGGAATTCCTGCTACTACTCAGATTTTCACAGATTTCAATATATTTTAAATAGAAATATCTCTTTAAAATCAACCGTCAATTAAAGGTATTATAGACAAATCATTTTGTGTCCTTGATCAAAATGGATATTTTGGATTTCTATTTAAAAACTAGGAAGTTTGTTCAGCCATAATTTTGCAATAGGTTTCGCAATTTCTGACCTGATATTCTTCTTCTTTGAGTACCGTAATAATCGTATTCGAATGTTGGCGGCTTCACTGCCTTGAAAATGTTCCCACAGACAAGGGGATCTACAGTTCAACATGGATTCCGAACCATCGACATGTCTCAGGCATAAGAATGCGCTCCCGCATCGACAAGTTACTCGTCCAAATCGTTCGCCACGCACATCGCTGCTGAACTTCGATGATTGAAGTTGGCGATCTGTTTTTCGTTTAGGGTTAAGGTCCACATGGCTCAGATATTATTTAATAGTAATTGCAGATTATAATAAATGAGGTTCCTACTGTTTCTGTCAGGAAAGCTGGAGCATCATCTATATATCAAATAAGTTTTTATAATTAGATTAAATTCAAGAAACTCAAATCTTCACTTAATTTGAACTATTTTCATTTGAAAAGTCATCAGCATTGTTCAAGAACGAGTTGGGTTCGCGTGGAGAGAGTTCTGCACTAAGGATATTAATGGTTTTGATTTTGTAGGCTTAGTTCTTACGGAGAGAAACTTCCATTTTTGTTAAATATTTTCTAAACTGTATATTTCACTGTCATGAAAAACAAATTTTTATTACTCATAAAGATCCCTTCCAAATGCGTGATTTGATCCACTTGAAGAATTTATTTTTTAATTTAATTTAATTTTCTACTAGTACACCAAATATAAACTTTTTTCATGCACTAGATTCAGAGAAAATGGTCTCTAACATGGGGGGATAGACAGAAAAATGTTGCTAAATAACATAAATTAATAATAAATTACAAAATGAATAATCTCATCATGCTTTTGACAGATGCGGATCTTTCGAAAACTCCAATTGTCTTATGCAATATCAAAAATTCCAATTCTCTATTGGAAATGGCGAAACAAGCTAAAATTGTCATCAATTGCTGTGGACCATACAGATATTTAGGTGAGCCTGTTATTCAGGCCTGCATTGAAGCCGGAACACATCAGGTGGATGTTACAGGAGAACCGCAATATATGGAATTATGTTTAAAGAAATACAATGATGCTGCCGAAGCAAAAGGTAATATTAATCATAATACTGTAAGTTGTGCAGCTGCAGTTAGATTGAAAAATTTTGGCACCAACTTCACAAGTACCAGCACCAATAGAATTAATATTATTTTGTATTTTTCAGTGCACCAACTAATAAGGTCGGTCCAATTTTTTCTTAAAAATATTTATTTCATAATTTTGAGTGTAACATTAGTCACGAAAATCGTTGAACGTTCACTAATACCAAAGAAGATAGTACGTATCCTATTACCCACGTATATTATTTGCTTGTACTTATTATTTAGAGATATCAAAACATCGGGCGGAAATACGCATAAGTATTTTAGATTTTACCACCGCTGTTACTCGAAAAGCGTAACTTTAAGGAAAAAAAATCATTATAAATGTTGCTACAGATAATCTAGTCTTTCATGTGGTAGGATCCTCAGATTTTCAATTTTCGAAAGAAATTGCCCCCTCAACAGAGCGAAAATACACATTTGAGATTTTAACATCGCTGTAACTTGAAAACCGTAACTCCTTAGGAAAAAAATGTTGGAGTTAAACATTTCCGGATATTGCCCTATCTTTAATTTTGACACTTCAAATATTCAACTTTCGAGAAAAATTGCCCCCTGCACCTCATTCAGGGTTGTTTTTTGAAGGGAAGGAGATTTCGGATTTGAGTTTTCCAGAATATGGGACTATTTCTCAAGTCACCTTTTTCAAATGAATCAAAAACATCAAAATCGGAGTACGTTTACTATATACAACGCGTGCACAACTCAAAAAATAATAGTTTAAGAAACTAAAAAACACGCTATAATAGCAAACCAAACTAAAAATTTGAAAATAAATAAGATATCATTTTAATGTAAAAAAGTGTGGGGTGCTTGATGTCCAATGATATAAATATTTTATGTTGATAGATACTGATATAAATAGAGTCATTATAAAATTAACTTATGAAGCACCCCACGCTTTTTTAAATTAAAATGATATTTTAATTATTTTCTAATTTTTAGTTTGGTTTGCTATTAAAGTTAGTTTTTTTAGTTTTTTTAACTATTATTTATTTTACAATTTTTAGTGCGGTATGCTATTAAAGTGAAGCACGAATGTAGGGAGTGAGATATAAACAATAGGTATGAAACCCTTCATCTAAAAGTCCTACTCGCACGTACACAACTATAAGTATGAAACCTTTCATCGAAAAATCCCACTCGCACGTACACATCATCACAAAACCTCCTAACCCACATACAGATTATAAGTTCCACGAAAACTCATCCAGAAATCAAAAACACCCTTAGGTATGGCACCCTCCACCAAAGAGTCCCACTCGCACTTACACACCATCACATATCCTACCAACTCACATGCATATCGAAAATTCCACGAGAATCCATCCATAGAGCTCAGAGGTACAGGTATGTTACTCCCCATCAAGGAGTCCCACTCGCACATACACAACACGAAATAATGGTAGTGTCATCGGTCCATTAAAAATATACAAATTTTCAAGTCGATCCGATGTTTTTAAGTGGGTGAAAATCGTGTCCAAACGTTCCGTTACATACATACATACCAGGCTAATAAAAGCGAGTTAAAATAAAAAAGCAGACAGTCGAATTGTGTAGCTCCTCCGTTTGGGTTCGTCGGTCAAACACACTTTGAATCTAACCTTTGCCAAAACTGAAATAGATTCACCACTTTGGTACACACTGTTTACGATCTTACGATGTAATTACTATACATGTATTATCTTAACTTTTGAAATGTCAACTCGAAATACGTAGCTGTGCATCTTGTTTTATGTATAAAGTAAACCGAATTAATTGGGTTATATATTTGTTTTCTTTTCTATTTTAGAAATATATATTGTATCTGCTTGTGGCTTTGATTGTATTCCTGTCGATATGGGCGTTGTGCATATGCAACAGAATTTCCCCGGTACCCTTAATTCAGTGGTAAGTTACTTGGAACGTGGGGTGGATAGAAAAGCTATCAAAGACGCAAAAGGTCCGGTACTTAATTATGGTACTTGGGAATCATTTGTCGAAAGTATTGCCAATTGGAGGGAGCTTAGGAATGCCGAGAACATGGAGGGTTCGGAAAAGTTGCCCACCTTCACGCCAAAATTAGGTTCCAGGTAAAAACAACAACAAATAATTGAATTTTTGTATTAAGAGCCAGAAGTTGTTATAGAAAATATATTGTTGCCTTTGCATTGCTAGACTAACAAGCTAAGCTGTCAAATTGACATGAGAGCAACAACGCAGAAAGCTCTCTCATCAAATAACATTTCTTAAATTGTTGGTGACAAGCTCAGTTCGCTCTAAAAACGAGCAAATAATACAAAAAAGGATAGTATCCACTTTAATAACAAAAGCTTCTTTCAAAATTCACTATTCCTCTGAAAATCATGGTGACAGTTGGCTTTTGGCAAAACAAAACAAATATTCATTTATTATTGTTCATTCAATTCAATTAAATATATGTAGATGTAGTTAATATACCTGCACCCCAACTCAAAATTTCAGTTCTATGCCACGAAAGGCCAGAGTGGTAGATGGTTGGGCCCTTCCCTTTCTCGGTGCTGACAAATCTGTGGCAAATAGAACCCAACGCTACATGTACACGCATGAATCCCAAAGGCCTGTCCAAGTGGACACTAAGTTTGTGTTGAAGTCCTTCTTTTCCATGCTGGGTGTCATGGTTGGAGGTCTATTGATGATGTTAATGTCACAGTTTAATTGTACCAAAAAACTTCTGCTCGATGTAAGTAGTTAATATTGTTGTTTTAATTTCACTGCATCTGATTTACTATAGTTGTGAGAAGACAGAGTTATTTTTTTTTAATTTTGAAATGTTTCCATCACTCTTTGAAATATAAGTTTCTGGGAATAAGAAAAAAACTTACAAATTTGACTTTAAATGGGAGCATGTACATATTACCTATATATTTTGCACATTTTTAATCGAATTAGTACTTATATCATAGCTCTTATAAAAATAAATCAATTTTATCGATGTTTTATTAAATTGGTTAATAAGAAAATACGGTTTACTTGGTAGAAGTGTATTGTGTGTTGCATACCGAACCCAATTGCAATGTGCAGTCAACGAGTCAGGGCTGTCAGATTGTTTTATTCATGAATGACAAACCTGGTCAAACGCAAATTTAAATATTACGAACGGTTTATACAAAGTGATGCAATTATTTTGAGGGATACATCTAAATGCGCACTTGATGTAATTTCAAGAAATTTTAATACTTTTGATAGTGGATTAAAGTATTTACAACGCAGGTTTTGCAATGCAAAACATTTCGAATCTGAAGTCATTTTTATGAAAGAACTGTATTCTCTTCATTTTGTCACAAGGTTAAAGTAGTATGACCGGCGTTAAGTCGAAACATTGCAATCCATTGTATTATAAAATAAATAGCTAGCTGTCATTGTATTAGTAATATTCAATTTTAAATTTCATATGTATTTTAACTAATTAGGCAAACACCACACGCTAATGCCGTTTTGTACAAGCTTGCAACTGACGGAGTGGAACAAAATTCAGAAAAATTATGTATATGCAATTATTATATCTTTGACAAAAAACTCATTAATTAACATCTGAATTTAAAAAATAATGAATGTCGACCATTGGGCGACCACTCGTAAAAATAATTTGATGAAATCTGCTATACCTGATTTGTTATTTCATATTCTAGATTTACTTTTAGGTTTAATTACTTTTTTCCTCTTCAACCAAAGAAGAAGGTGTATAAGATTTGATTGTATGCTTTTTTATAATTATTCATGCCTTTTTTCTAATGGGTTTCCAATTGCGAAACGGAAAAATGGCAAGGATGGAAAGAGGACACCAAGGTAGTTCTGAATAAACAATGTTTTTGTTTGGTCTCACAAATTTTATATCTTGGATGTTATATATAGGGTGTTATATCAATATTGCTCTTTTTTGGGGCGGTCATAACTTACGAGCCACCCAGTATATTTCTTTTATATTTGGTTCACACTTTCTTCTACTTGTTTCCAAACAACTTGGCTATCAGTTAGTTTACAAATCCAGGTCTGTATTAACCGAATTTAACATTTTATTTTCCCGCAAGCTTTTTGTCTACTAAATTTCATAATTCAATTGAAAGTTTTGTGAATTAAAAAATGTGAACCAATTATAAACGCTAAGCTTTAAATTGTGGTCAATGTTTTATACCCTTTATCATCAGAGAACCCACACATATAATACACCAAATTGAAGCTGACAAGATGCAGATTTTGCCGAAAATTATCTAAATTACCTAAATGTTAATTAATCATGTTCAAAACCATAATAATTAACTTTATTTCTGTTTGGCCCAACTCCCATTAGATGGTAGCACATGAAACTGCATAGAGTTTTATCATGTTCAAAACCATTATAGTTGTTTTTATTTCGATTAAGCCTACCTCCTTCCAATAGATGGCAGCAAATTGAAATCTTATGATATTTTAAGGGCAATACTTTTTCCATATTATGTATAATGTATGTCCTTCCTTCAAAGAAGGTGGAAGGAGATTTTTTTTCCCGAAAATTGTATCTGGCAGGCATAAACACAAAATGTTTTTTTTATAGTATCCTGAAGTATTTTCGTTTGGAATGTGCAGCAAGCAACAACCAGCGGAGGAGATAATCGAGAATTCCTGGTTCCGCATTACTTTCTACGGTGAGGGATGGAAGGCGAAAATGACCAATAAAGATGATCAGTTCAATGTGAAATGTGATAAGGCCATGGTAACTAGGGTGGGAGGTCGTAATCCAGGCTATGGAGCAACGTGTGCAGCTGTTGTAGCTTCTGCTGTCATCATAGCTACTGAGTCGGATAAAATTCCCGGAAAGTGAGCAATACTTGATAAATATTCAAACGAACCCACATTGGCTGTGTACCTAGCAAGAAAACTGGAAACAGAAGAGTAAACTTCCTATGCTTCTCTACGTAGTCACATGAGATTATAGAAGTTGCATGTTAGGGGCGTGGCCTCGTGTACGACGAACATCTTGACAATTACCTTAAATATCATCATAAATATCATAATCATGATCTGTTGTCTTTTTAAGCGAGAGCCGCTTGTTGTGCAGGGCATGGTGCGCTAAGACGCATTTACAAAAGAAATGCTTATGAAATGTTACAGGATTCTTAGGGCGAGTTTAATCCAAATAGCTTATATAGATCTTTGGTTTAATTTCCTGTTTCCAGTCTTCTTGATCTGTAGTCGCGTTGCGGTAGCAAGGTGTATATAGGTACATAATAAGCAAAGATTACATCTCTAATCTAATAAGCGTGCGCGGTAAGTATTGTTGCTGTTTTGTGAAATACCCTACAAAATAAAAAAAAGCAACAAAATCGGCCCATCCGTTCCCGACATAACCTTGGCACATAAAGACAGACCAATGGCTGAAAATATGTTTCTTGGACTCAGGAACTTCTGAAACGTAAGAATCTGTTGAATAGCGGACACTGAAAATTTTTCTCCTTCTTAGAGTTGCGGTAGGAAAGTAGAAATTGCAAACTAGAGAATGAGAGAAATTTAAGTTGTGTGTGTGTGTGTGTGAGAAAGAAAGAGAGAGAAAGAAAGAGGAATCATTTCAAAATAAATATAACATAATAATAAAAAATTACAAAAAAAAAAGTTAAAATATTTGTAGAAAGTTGAGTACTCAAAGGTATGGAACCCTCAACTAATGTGTCCTAGTCATATTTAAAATCCCCAAAAATATTGAGCCTTTCTCGAACCATAGCAAAAAAATGGTAGAACCCACAACAAGAGGATCGCAAGTGTACTTGGAAGCCATCATATAATCTTCTCTAACCGCATCTATGACGCAAGTCCCAATAACAGGCATCCCAGGGGCTCTGGAGGGGTATAGGTATGGAACCCACATCCAATGAATCCCAGTCGCACTTAAACATAACCATAACCTCGACCCATAACCATCCCCACCACTTATGACATGCACGAAAATAACATCTAATTGAAGCATATATAAAAGTGCCGGGTACGGAACCCTTACCTAATTAGTCCCAGTCACACTTAAAACTTCACTACTCCACCACAGAACACCCATACCCATCGAAAATACCATCCATACACTCAGGAGATACTTATACAACATGTCAGAAGTATGGAACCCACACCTAATCAGTCACACGCGCACTAACACACACCTTCCCTTAACTCCCTACCAACTCCCAACTCCATAGCCTTCGAAATACGTTGCTCTCAGTCAGAGAAAACATACCTCCAAGTCTCAGTTTATGAGTGGAGTTCAAGACGAAGGATCGCTCAAAAGGGAGACGCCAATAGCCAAAACTGATACATGTATATTATCATGTATAGCTTTATTTATCTTCCTCGCTATTTTATACGTCTGTCTACTTTCTCCTCTTGTAACGAAGCCTGTGTTTTTAGTATACAAAATGTATAGCTCTCTCACTCCATCTTTCTACGTTATATCTTTTTTCTCTCGCGTGTAACGAAATCTCGAAACGTTACATTTTTTCCAATTCACTCGCCATTCTCATCAAATATCAGAACGCCACTAACGCCACCAAAGAAGTTTCAGCTCAATAAAAAGTAAATAAACCAAAACCATTTGTAGAAGATTTTATATTTGTTTTTTTTATATATATATTTACGAAATTTTGTTTTATTTTTCAGGGGAGGTATTCTTACATCAGGGATGGCCTTTTCTAAAACATCTCTTATAAGAATCCTTAATGAAAATGATGTCACATTCGAAGTCTTATCTGAGAAAGATTTGTGAATTCAACAAACAGCATGAGACTGACTGAGAGCAATATAAATAGATACCTACATCTTTTTGTGATAGTAAATTCAAATAAGTGGGACTAAAGTATGCGTTTACAGTATTTGTTGCGTTTAATAACAATTAACATTACTTATTATTATACCTATATGTAAATGGAGTGTTAAAACAGGGAGTAGTAGATTTTGATTAATTTTCAATATATGTATTGATTCATGTATTTTTCTATACTCGAATAAAACAATATAACTGTCTGGTGTTATTGGTTTCACGCCATTTTTTGCAATTATTTTTCCTGATGACGACCAAAAATTTGTCAAATAATAACATCTATGAATAAGATCGTTGACAGTTTATTTGTTAGCTAACGCCACCTCTTAGTGGGACGCTAGAACCGGAGACTAGGAAACATGTAGGGAGCTGCATTGTCAAGATGCTAAAGTTCAATCGTCCACGTCTCAAACAACTTTTCCCCATTTCCTAAGCGAGGGCGCAATATAAAATGATTGTACTGAGGTCAGGTCATGAGTCATTCAATTATTCAATTTATTTAGAGGAATGAATAATAGCAGTGCTGTTGTCCATCAGGTGTCAATGATAAATTGGTAAAAACCGGTGCAAGGAGAAGAAGAATCCACTAGGAATATAATACGTAGTTACTTCTTATCACATCTCACAAGACAAGGTATTTATGAATTTAGCAAGGTCAATCTTATTTTCATTCAATGAAACATGGATGTTATTTACCGGAACCATAGCATATTAATCGTTTATACCGGTTTATAAATAGAAAAAAAATATCCCCCTGGATACTGAGCTTGAAGAATGATAAATAGGTATATATTCCAGATAGAGATATAAAATTATATGAATAAATAATTTATCATGGAATATTGTGCGAATCGGTAGTTGAAATGAAATATTTCATTAAAAGAAATCTCAGTTGCAGAGCATGCAGAACCACTGTTAAATATTTTCATTAGAGCCTCAATTCATCCTAACCAGAGAGAAGGTACAATAAATATTCTCTTTGATTCTAACGGCATAAATTGGAGTCAAAGTCCATTGCAACTAATTTAAACTTTCGTTCCTTATCGCCTTTTTCCACCTCAACGAGTTGTTTTCCGAATAGCTGACCTACCCGTCGTGATTAAAACTCACTTAAAAAATACCTAATTGTCAGGTACGACGTAATATGTTTATATATTTTTCAAACTTACTATATTTACGATCATAGTACCTGCTATTTGTTTTCGAGATTCATTTAGAACTGTTATTGTTGTTGAAAGTTTAGCAGAACAATGTCGAAACGTCTGGATATTCTCATCCTGGGTGCAACAGGATTCACGGGGATGCATTGCATCCCTTATATGCACAAAATGGCAAAATTGGATGATCGAAATCTCAGCTGGGGCGTAGCTGGTCGCAGTGAGGATAAACTGAAGGAAGTGCTGGATAAAATGGGTAAAAAAATTGGTGAGTAATCAACTAAATGTGGTACCTACATACATTGCGTTTTATCACAAAATAACGGTTTGTAATGTAATTGTAATGAATATATGTCATGGTAATTAGTGATGACATAGATAAATAAATGGTAAAAGCGTCAATGTATTAAAGATTAGGTATGCAATATTCTTTGCTATAAACAAATAGGTATATACAAATTTATCTAGAGTGATAATGCACAAGATATCACCAGCCGGCCGGTAGTTGCTCATAAAGACAACTCTTTCTTTGCTATGATTGGTAAAGACGTACCGAGAATAACTTCGGAGTAGGTATCTAGCTTTACATCTAAAGGGCGCAATCTTTGAGTAAAAACTGAATTTTGTTCTTCTTCTATAACATATCCAATCATCAGTAGATCTTAGATAAATAAATCTGAATTCTGAAAAAAACAATATCAAACACCTAATTATTGTGAATTGCTATGAAAAGAAATTAAATTCTTTATGAAATGGCGCAAAGATTTCATTATTTCAATTAATTGAAATTTACAAAAAAATGGATCGAAAAGGAAAATGGAAGTATATTTTCATGGCATGCTAGTTTTCCATGCCTTAATTATCTAAACTGCTACCTATGGGGAAAAGTGCAGGATTTGATAGATAATGGAATACAATAAATGGCCTTTAAAAATAAAATTCAACGGGCAACGAGACGTCATATTTCATTGATAATGATATAAGCATGAGCTTCCATTATTACTATTAATGTATATAATTTTTAGTCAATGACTTGACTGCTTGTTTTATTGAGATAGGTATTTATTTATGTTTTCCTAAACAAACGATATCGACGGTTTGCGCCATTTTTTTATAAAATGAATCTGTTCCCTAAGTTATTCGCACTAATTGAATGCTTCCATTTGACATTTTCTACAAAAACGCATTTTTAATATTCTTTATCCGAAGATATCCTTGGAAATAAATCAACCTTTGTTTAAAAAATATAATAAAAGTATTTATCAGAATGAATGCTTCATTCTATAGTTTTCTTATTTAAGACCTACCAAATATGATTGGGAGTATTTAGAGAAAAATGGTTTTTCAAATATCCTTTGATGATTAAGCAGCAAAAGTAGACCTGAAAGTTATTTCCAGTGATTTCTCTTGGCCGTTTTTGTCAAGGATTTCTTAAATATTTTCTGAAATACAGCCAGGAGATCAGCATTATTGGTCGACCTGGTACAAGACTTCACATTATTAGAAAACTTTTGACTCACTTGAGACAACTCCGTAATGTAACAATCTTATGAATTGGATATTAAAAGTGACGAGATCTGTTCTGTTTACCGATGAGATCAGGATATATTTTCATTATATGAATGAATGAAAAGTAAGTTTTTCTCTGTAAACAGCTTCAAGACTTATTGATCAAAGTAAAATTAGAAGAGAAACGATCATTTTAATAAATATTTCCTACTCTATATATTTCTCAATCATGAAAAAAATATATTTCTATGATCCCTTCCGATAATTAATGTGCTAATTTACCCCTAGTATCGAAACTTGTTCATTTACGCTATACGAGCATTTTGGTACGTTTCCGATAACTGTGGCGCCAAGATTTAACGGTGTTTTCTGTTAAAACACCCTAAAATAAGACGAAAATCAAGAATACTAATTTTCTCGTTTCCGTCTTCTTTTGGATATATTGGCCCCTTTTTGTTCCACAAGCTTGCGCGATGTTGGAGCAAAAGGGGTATTTGGTGGCGAAAAATACGAATGTAGAGGTATAAAAGAAGTCGTACTTACCAGAAATCATACTGTAGAAACCGTCCCAACGAAGTATTTTCTTGAAAAATTCATATTAATCACTATAAACACGTAAATTTCACCGTGCACTCCTTGACTCTTGCCTAGACGCTATTATTGTCATATTATTGTTGTTTTGAAATTATGTTACAAATTATACACCGTTACCTTTAAAATGTAGTTATTTAGCAAATATTAAGGAAACAAACCTGTCACCAAAACACAAACCTAGCCAACCACAAAATACTAAATCTGTATGTAATTTTATTCCTTAGTTTCCTTGTTCGAATAAATTTTATTTGAATTATATTTCATATAAAGATACTTCTTTCTATTGTCTACAACGTATTCTACTATAGCAAGAATACTTAATGATAATTCTTCTTCTAAAATGAAGTTAATAGCAACAGGGTGTTTATAATCGTATGGGAACATGTTTCCATAAGATTATTTCAGTAATTACAATATGGCGGCTGAGAAAAAAATGAAATGTGTTTACAGTGTAATATTCATTTAAAAATGGCAATTTATTAAGAAATTGCCTCGTTGAGACGGCGTCTACATTGATTTTACTGGTAAGAACGAATTTTTATTTACCTCTATACGCCTTTTTTCCCCAATCCAACACCCCTTTTTCTCCAACATCCCGCAAGCTTGTTGTGAAAAGAACGGGCGTATATCTCCAAAAGGAGACGAAAACGACAAAATTGGTATTCTTGATTTTCGTCTTATTTTGGGGTGTTTAAGTAGAAAACAGCGTTAAATCATGGCGCCACAGTTATCGGAATTTTTGTTAAGTGGAGTGAAAGAAAATAGACTGTGACACAAGGATGGACATAAAAAGGTTGTTAAATAGCAGTGAATAATAAGAAATTTCATAATGAATAATCTCATCGTGTTTTTGACAGATGCGGATCTTTCGAAAACTCCAATTGTCTTGTGCAACATCAAAGACTCCGATTCTCTATTGGAAATGGCAAAACAAGCTAAAATTATCATCAATTGCTGTGGCCCGTATAGAAATTTGGGAGAGCCTGTTATCAAGGCCTGCATCGAGGCTGGGACACATCAGGTGGATGTGACAGGGGAACCGGAATATATGGAATTATGTTTAAGGAAATACAATGAAAGTGCCGAATCAAAAGGTAATATTAATCACAATACTGTTTGTAAAAGAGAACCAGGTTAACATATTCTAATTTGGCATTTCGAAAGTTATAGTTATGTCAGTTTTATATATACAAAATCAGACCTATACAGGGTGTATCATTGATATAATGGGACATATTTTAATTTGCTAAACTTGAGCTGAAAATATGAAGACTCACAATGGAAAAATATGGAACCTACATAGTGTTTTGAAATTAAAACTATTGGTAGCATTTCTCTCATGCTTTTGCAGGAAGTGTAGGCACCAAAATTATGTTAAATAGAAGTTTCTGGATATTGTGAGAGGCGTACAGCAGGCTAAGGGAAAGGCTGACCCCTTCTAAACTCTATTCCTCTGGTGGAATTTTAATCGATGGGTTATTGTCTGTAGTATTCCTTGTCATTAAAAAAATATTTTCAGAACATTTTTTTCTTCCTTAAAGTTGATAAAGCGCTGTAAACTATAAATAAGATTCAACAAATTTTCTATTATTCCATTCATCTTAGAATTTTGACGAAAAATATGAACTACAAAATGTAATCAACTTTTTAGTTTTTACAGAAGCCAGACACTACATGATTTAGAATTTTGTTTTAAAAACTTTTGAAATGTCAACACAAAATACGTTGCTGGATCCTGGTCTACTAATCTGAATTTATAGGGTTATATTTGTGTTCTTTTTATATGTTAGAAATATATATTGTATCGGCATGTGGCCTGGACTGCATACCTGTCGATATGGGCATTGTGCATATGCAACAGAATTTCCCTGGTACCCTTAATTCAGTAGTAAGTTACTTGGAAGGTGGTGTCGATGAAAAAGCAATCAAAGGTGCAAAAGGTCCAATAATTAATTATGGTACTTGGGAGTCACTTGTCGAAAGTATTGCCAATTGGAAGGAGCTGAGAAATGCCAGAAAGATGGAAGGTTGGGAAAAGTTGCCCACTTTCACGCCCAAATTATGTTCCAGGTAAAAAAGCACACTTTAATAAATTCTCTTTTGGAATTTGAGAACAATTTTTTTCAACTTTTTTATGGTTCATTTTATAGTTTTTTATGGAACGTCTTTTTACTCTTTAATGTAAATATTTATTTGTAACATTCAAATTGACAAACCGCATAATGGAGATAATATTTTAAATTAAACATAAACTGCGGCCGAATTTCTAAGTTTGTTTTAAAATATTTATTTGAATTCTTCGTATGTTTAATTTTCGTGTACACAGTTAGAACTTTATATTCCTACGAATTTGTTCAGTTTGTTTTATTTATATTTTTATTATAAAATATAAGTTATGAATTTCAAAATTTGTTTATGTTGATGAATTTCGAACGGAAACTAGCCACTATCACCCAGCACAATCCTAATAGTGGCTACATCCGTAGTTCACCGCACCAAATTAAAACGTTTGTTTCGTTTTTCAGAAAAATTTTAAAATTCAATAAAAATAATCAGAAACATTTTAATGAAACAAACTCAATAAATCGATAGAGATTTAATTTAAACTTACAAATGTGCAAACCAATATTATTGAAACTTTTTAATAGAAGTAACATTTTGAAACAAACTTTGAAATTCATAACTTATATTTTATAATAAACATATTAATAAAAAAACTGAACAAATTCGTAGGAATATAAAGTTCTAACTGTGCACACGAAAATTAAACAAACAAAGAATTCAAATGAATATTTTAAAACAAAGTTAGAAATTCAGCCGCAGTTTATGTTTGATTTAATTTTTTTTAATTTTTAGCTAAAAATATTTACTGAGAATTAGAAAATATCCAACATAACGTTATTATTATTTGATCTCTAGGAGTTTAATTCGAGCTGTTATTTATAAAAAAAAAACATAGCAGACTTGAAGATTTTACTTATTATTGTTTATTCTTGACATCAACTCTGTTGAATACATATATACTGAGATTATTATTTACGAACACCTTAAAAAATTTACAGTTATATGCCCGAAAAGGCTAAAGTGATAGAAGGTTGGGCCCTTCCCTTTCTCGGTGCTGATAAATCAGTCGCACGAAGAACCCAACGCTACATGTACACGCATGAATCCCAAAGGCCTGTCCAAGTGGACACTAAGTTTGTGGTGAAGTCGTTCCTATCTTTGTTGAGTTTCATTATTGGTGGTCTAATTATGCTGATAATGTCACAGCTCAACTTCACCAAAAAACTCCTACTCAATGTAAGTGGACAATTTTTGTTTTTATTGTTACTGATTTATTAATGGTTTTACGAAGAACGAAGGCAGAGTTAAGAGAATATTTTTCTTTGGATAGATTTACAATTTTTCATGTCATAAATAAAATCTTTTTTCCGGAAACCAAAAAATAAGATTCGAGTTTTGCTATATCCAATAGAAAACAGTATGCATCGGAGAAGTATCTGGTTCAGAAAAAACCGTATTATGTGGTATTCCACAAGAATCTATCCTGGGACCAGTTCTTTTTCTCATGTATATAAATTTGTTGGTAAGTTTGAAATTGAATGGAAATATAATTTTTTTTGCTGATGATACTACTATATTATATAGTGGAATTAATTTAAAAAAATCAAAATTAGTATGATGCACGATATCAGCAAAATCTCCCATTGGTTAAAATTTCATAAGCTAACACTAAATTATGAAAAATCATCTTTCACTTTTATAGTCAGGAAAAATATATCTACTGAGTAAAAAAAAAATGAAATTAAATGAAAATATCAAATACTCTTCTACTGTAATGTTTCTTGAATTATTCATATTCATGGATGCAAATCTATCATGGTCAAAATTCATTGAAAATTTGTATTTAAAATAATAAATTATTTACCTTCAAAATACCTGAAATTAATATACTTTTCATTAGTATATTCAACGCTTCAATAATTAATTTCAGTTTGGGGCGCAGCAACAATATCTCTACTGAAAATATTTCAGAATAAAATTATAAAGTGAATAATCGAACTGAATTATAGAGAACCCACAGTTAATTTATATAAACCCAGGACATTATTTGATATTTATTCATTATATAAAATTAAAATGTGTATATTCATTCATTTTGTCGTAAATAATTTAAAACATTGAAATTTAGTTTTTCGATTTAATAGTGATGAACACAATCATTTAACTAGATGTTCCAATAATCTTTTATCAATAAATATTAAAACAATAAGTGGCAAACAATCAATTCTTTATAACGTCATAAAAGTATATAATGATTTACCGAATTGAAAAAATGGCAAAACAAGATTCAAAAATAGTTTTAAAAAAATGTTTATTATTAATGTAATATAATAAATTATTTTATATAGCCTTTTTAATTAAATTCTTGATTTCATTGCTTATTCCAATACTTATGTCTTTTTTATTTTTTTATTATTATCATTATTTTTTTTACTTTCCCTGTTATAAACATTTATGTTTCTTGGGAAATAAATCATTATTATTATTATTATATCGAAATCTGCTTGTGAGTTTTTCCTTTTAAAGAAAAAATATGACAAATTGCAAGATTGTTGCCGCTTCTTTTTGTAATAACTGAATATTTTTGATGACTAACGGAACACTCAATTGTGAATTAAGTAGACAATTTTAAAAAATAGGACCGACTTTATTATTGTATGTACTGAAAAATACTAAATAATATCTACCATCTAATAAATTCGGTTCTTTCTTTTTGTGTAAGAACTATTTACTGTCCCTTCCCAACGATAGACATCCAGCCGATATTTTATTATTGTTTTTGTTTTAAATAGTATCCTGAAATATTCACGTTTGGGATGATCGGCAAGCAACAACCATCTGAGGAGATAATCGAGAATTCCTGGTTCCGTATCACTTTCTACGGTGAGGGATGGAAGGATAAATTGGCCAACAAAGATGATCAGTACAACAAGAGTTGTGATAAAGCTATGGTAACTAGGGTGCGAGGTCGTAATCCTGGCTATGGAGCAACGTGTGCAGCTGTTGTTGCTTCTGCTCTCGTCATTGCTACTGAGACGGATAAAATGCCGGGAAAGTGAGTACATAATATATATATATATATATATATATATATATATATATATATATATATATATATAATATATATAATATATATA
Source organism: Crioceris asparagi (assembly GCA_958507055.1). Lineage (NCBI taxonomy): Eukaryota > Metazoa > Arthropoda > Insecta > Coleoptera > Chrysomelidae > Crioceris > Crioceris asparagi. The sequence goes on from OY293829.1 coordinate 3,602,644, forward strand.
TATATATATATATATATATATATATATATATATATATATATATAAATAATCTAGAATGCTTCACGAGTCAATGGCGTCTGGCTTGAAAACACGAGAAACAGATCAATTCAACCGAGGGGGGTAAATCAGTGGCGTGACGATTTTAAGTTAACATCTGATATTTATTTTTTTTATATGCTTGATATAATTAGGGAGAAAAAACATCGATTGTTTAAATAAGCAATTATATGAAAGATTTATTATTAACAATAATGCAGCATCTTCAAATACAAATCTTTTGCTTGAGTTATCTATCTATATAAATAAAAATGCATCGCCAAATGCGTTGCCAATTCGGATAATTTTTGTTTTAATATTTTCGTTAAGACATAAGGAAGGTTCTTGTGTAAAGAAAAATCGTAAAAATTGCGAGGAAAATAGTGAAAACACCACTTTTCCCATACGCTTTCTTAGTATGGTGCCAGATATGTCATACATCTCAAGAACCAATATTCAAAGAACACCTATATTATCTGGAACAATGAACCTTTTCCCTGAAAGAGTATGGCCTTTCGCTACGAGAGGGCAGCGCTTCTAGTAGGGACAGGATCAAATATTAAACCTACTGCATCTCCAACACTGGAAATATATGTGATAAAAGTAAATTATTTAAAATAATCAAGCAAGTAAAAAATATCGTGCACCATAAAGCATTACAATAAAAATATTATATTATTACTGAAGTGTACAAAAGCAAGAAGATGTTTTTGTAAGTAATCGTCACTTAAAATTGAGATAATCCATTAATTTAAAGTGATTACTCTGAAATCCGTTTTATTTATTCATTTTTTTTTTCTATTGAACTGCACATGAACAATAACCAACATGACTATTTATTTCAAATTTCATATATCTCTACAATTATTACTGCTACGGCAGCAACGCGCCGGGTCCTGCTAGTAAAATATAAATTTATTCATCTCAATTCTCTGAAATGTCACTTTGACTTTATGACGCCTATGAAATAAAAATTGCGTTTCCTTCAGACATACGAGCAGCTTATTCTCATGTCGTAGATTAGACCGACAAACTTAGTAGAAAATTTCACGATAATGAGAAGTATAGCGTGATGTACGTACGTAGTTCGTAAAAGATAATGAGCTTTATAAATCTATGGAGATGTTTTTTTTTATTTTCTTATGTTGACGAAATATTGTTTTTCTCTTCCAGGGGTGGTATTCTCACACCAGGAATGGCCTTTGCTAAAACATCTCTCATAAGATACCTTAATGAAAATGAAGTCACATTCGAAATCTTATCTGAAAAAGATTTGTGAATTCACCAAACAGCTTAATTCACTGTAACCTATTATAATCAAATTATATATATTTATGTCTTCTAACCTGACTGAGAGAATGATATATTTTTTTGTGATTGTCAATTTTTATTGCACACTTGAAATAATTGAGACTAAAATATGCATTTACAGTATTTGGTGCATTTTATCAATAAATTATTAATATTAGTCGTAGATAAAAAAAAAGATATATTATTATATATGTATATGGCTTGTTAAAAATGGGAAAAGTTTTTGAATGATTTTTAATAATGTATTTTTCTATACTCAAATAAAAAATATAACCGTTTGATGTTATTGTTTTTGTTTCTCATATTGTTTATTATTACCTTCCCAGATGAGGATCAGAAATCTGTCATATAATAAGATAGTTGAGTGGCCAACACATTCATATCATATAACATACGTTCTTATGAATCCTTAAAATGTTATCCACATTTTAAAATTCTATCTTTGGATGCCTATAACTTTGGCCCTGTATAATAAAATATTTTTTACAAAAAATTGGAAACAAACTACAACGGCACCACTTCAAAATTACCAGCACCAATAGAATTAATATTATTTTGTATTTTTCAGCGCCACAACTAATACAAGTCAGTCCAATTTTTTGTAAAAAATATTTATTTCACATTTTTGAGTGTAACATTAGTCATGAAAATTGTTGAACGTTCACTAATACCCAAAAAGTTATAGGTAGGTTTAGCTTGTACTAGTGGAAATACGCATATCACATATTTCAGACTTTACCATTGCAAAACTCGGAAACCGGATATGGTTCCCTTTTCTAATTTTCAAATCTCGGATTTTCGATTTTCGGAAAAATTTGCCCCTTCCACATAGCTGAAACACATATTTCAGACTGGAGCGCGAAAATCTATGATTATTTTTAAAAATGTCCAATTTAAACATTTCCGAATATGGAATTTTCATTAACTCTGCTGTCTCGGATTTTCAATTTTCGAGAGAAATTGCCCCTCCAACCCCCTTTGCGGGCGGTTTTTGGAGGGAAAGATATTTTGGATTTGATTTTTCTCAATATGGGACCATTTCTCAACTCTCCTCTTTCAAATGAAACAAAAATTGTCTAAATCGGGATACGTTTACTATGCAAAACGCGCGAAAGCCATATAGAAAAAGGAAACATACGATCGAATTGTATACCTCCTTTTTTTAAAGTACCATTATTTCGGTGCATCTTGTATATTTGTGTGTAAGAATACTATTTTTGTATTGGATATATTTAGAATAAGTGCTATGATTATTTTGGCTGCATATCAATTTCAGACGATAAAATTATTACATAATAAGTTTCTAATTAAATTTGTGTTGTTGGTCTTTTTTGTTTTGTAAACAGGAGTATTCGAATACAAGTTTTATCTTCACCAGTTATGAGATTTATTGCTTCTCATATATAAATGTTTCTTTTACATGAAATACGTAACACTATAAGATAGCTACTTACAAAGATGATCGCGCACTAATACATTTTTTTTTCTTCGAGAACTCACCTTGAATTATATTTAACAACTAAGCTAAGTATATACTTCTGAACGCATACGAAATGTGAAATAATTAGAATCGATTATTGTAGTTATTAGTGGACATAATACGATGCGTGAATATTCAGCCCACACACCAATTTGAGGCAATATGTATTTTTATTAGATGGATGATTTTATTCATTCACAGAAAATTTCCACACAGACGATCATCTTTAGGGTTCCGATAAAGAAAACGAAAACCCCTAGTGCGCCTGTCTATCCCTATATAATACCTAGTCTATTTTACCCGATGTAAGGAATGAAAACGTTAAAGTTTGGTAATTATACTGAAAAACGTAGGTTAAACACGGGAGTAGATACAATAAAATTCGTGTAACCGAATTTTTTTGCTTGAAACTTCAAAGGCTTCGATTCTGGGGATTAATTTTGTGAGGTGAATTATAGAATAAAATCCATTAAATGAATGGATGAAAAAATATTTATTTTAGAAGATACAAAAAAATTGAAAATTGACCATTTCCCTACTTACCTCTGAGACTATTTGACTTAAACTTCTTTTGTATCAAATACATTATAAAGATATAGTTTTTTTGCATCAAATAATTTATATACATACTTATCTGTATCATGTTAAGAAAATGCACATTATTTTTTATGGTGAATTGTATTCAAATCACTTCACACAAAATGATGATGCCAAGAAACCTTTTGAGTTTATCTTTTTGACCGACGTTTTTTATGGTTGTTGACGCCTTTCAAATATAGTAAACGTGTTCTGATTTTCTTGATTGAAAATTGAAAAAATCTACATTGACCATATCCTGCATCGTTTAAATTGAACATTTTAAAAACAAATCATAGGTTTCCGAATACTGCTCTTCAACTAGCTTTGCTACACTTGACTAAGATATTTGTTGCCGTATCTTAGTTCCATGGCGCCCGCAACAGCCGAATAATCATCTTGTTTGGCTTTCGGAATGTTTTGAAGAATTTCAAGAGCCTCGCAAGGTCAATACCAACGCTGTCGCTTTCTGCATTGGCTACATGCTCAAATTGACGTTTGTACATTGCCCAGGGTATTTCGCCGTCAAACGTTGGTGGTTTAAGTTTTTCATTGGCTGTAGTGATCGCCGACGTGTCTAATTTGCTGCTTTCGTCGTGGTTGGTATCCCGTATTTTCTTCACTTTTTTCTCTAGTCGCTTCGGTACTTTTCCTCAAACTCTACTCGAACTGTCCCAATTTCTTCTCGTACTTCTTGTTTTACGGTCTCGATTTATTGATGGACATTTCGGAACAATCCTGTAATCTGCTCGAAATGTCTCTGTCGTACCACTTCCTCTTGTTTTTCACGCAGCCTTCGCTCCTCCTCTTCATTCTTTTCTTGTTGTCGTCGTACCTCTTCCTCTTGTTTCTCTTGCAGCCTTCGCTCCTACTCTTCTTACTTTTCTTGTTGTTATAGTTCTTGTTTTCTCGAAAAATCATCGAATAACCTAGCTAGTTGTTCCTCCATTTTTTCTGTCAGCTTTCGGGTGTTCACCATAGACAAAAGCCTCTTCACTCACTTATCCCTCTTCTGACACCAAATTTTTACTTATGCGGGTTCGCAGATAAGTGAGACTAATTTACCATAAATAAATAAACGTTATTTACACTCGTAAGTAGAATAATAAAAATTACAACTTCCCTTTATTATTGAATATTCTTACTAGCTTACTCTGACTCTTCTATTAAACTATTTGCACACTTCCTTTTAAAATGTCTCTCATGCCGACAATTCTCCCCAATATATTCCCGAAAAAGACTCTCCAGATCTTTTCAGCTGCCTCTGATACATGATTACTCCAGTCGCCACTGGACTTTTCTCGAAATCCTTTGTCGGCATCCTAGTGAGCACATGCGTCTCTCGCACTCTTTGTCAGCGACCGCTCTCGAGATCCCCATGGCCCACGTATAAGCATCAAATGAATGCCGCCACTTTGTAACCAGTGCCAACGGCTGTACCCCTTGCACGTTACAATATCAAATAAAAACTATGGATTTGAAACAGTAATTTTTTATTATACAATAATTTATTATAACCACATAAAAATATGCGAATCGATAGAAAATAATGAATAATCGAATGTTCTTATCAAGTTAAAACCTTCTTCATAAATTATGAACATTTGAGAACAAGTAGCTTTGACAGTGCATTATGCGATATTTGTAATTAAAATATATAGAATCGATAAAAAGTTAGTAATAAAAATTACCATTTTTTATATTAAGAGCTTGATTGATTTAATCATTGATTAAACTGAAAATTATGATTTTATTGAGAGATACATCTTGCCTTTCAATGTTTGTTTAACAGGATTGATCTTTTTCAAAATTTGAGTCATTATATTAACTAATTGCTCGCTGGACAAACCAGTCTTCTTGGATTTGAATTTTTGGAGCAATTCCGTGGTTGTCATTGGTTTTCTCATCAAATACTTACGAACTGCATCCTCAGTAATACCAGATTCACTAAAAATTAAAGAAAACAGTTATTAATGAAATATCAACGCGACAACACATTCAAAAGGTTGTCATGCAAAATGTGATTGCTATCTACCTCGATCCAGGAATGTAATTTGGTAAATCAAGCTTGGATTTCTTAGGGCTTGGGCCAGCTAGAGCATCATTGATCAATTTCCGTTTGGTATCAGTAGGTGTCGCTGACCTGGAGCTGTTTGTGCTGAAATTGTGTTTTTCATTATGGAACAAATGGAATTTTCGAAAAAAAAAATAGTCTTCATTAGGCATTTAAGATTTGAACCGTACCGATGAGTACTCAATTGCTATCTCTTATTTTCTTGATTTGAACTATACTTATGTATATCAGTTTGCCAGCATTAGCAATTCCATCATAAATTACTGTTTGTCTACCACAACACAAAATTAAATTTTAAATTTGTATTATCAACGTCTAACAATTGCGACAGTTGACAGTGAACAGCGCGACATAACCATAGGCCATAGAGTAATATACACGACGAGCTGCCTGAGAGTACCTGTATACCAGAGAGCAGAGACGTATATATACGCTCCATGCTCGTGCCTAATTCCACTGACGGATACCATTGTCCGACATTGTCGTTCCATGTCAAAGAAATAGTTTGATCTTGCTTGAATAAGATACTTGGAGCTTAACAGGCGGCGAGATGTCTGCGATCGAAGTACGAATTCGAAAGTTCAAGTCTCTAGACCGTATGGGGCCTGAGAAATCGCTGCGGATTCCATCGATACAAGAACCAAAAGTAATAAAAACTATAAAGAAAACGCAAAACTTACCTGCACGGTTCACTCTCCTCTTTCTTTCCTTTCTTCTCAATCTTCTTCTTCTTAACATCCTCATCAGTTGAACTGTCTGAACTAAAATCATCATCATCATCTAGAAGAAAACAAGAATAATTTAAATTAACACAACAATACGAAACTCTAAATAAACATCCCATGCAAATTATGACACTGACCGTTCTTTACTTCTTTCTTCTCTTCCTTTTTCACATCTTTCTTATTCTTTTTTTTCTTTTTCTTCTTGTCCCTTTCTTCACTTTCCTCTTTCTTTTCACTTTCTTTCTCCTTGGAATCATCTTCATCATTACTCTGTTCTTTCTCTGATTTCTCTGAATCTTCATCAGATTCCTCATCTGAATTGAGAAGTTTTCTGAACAAAGCAATGGAAACAATAAATAATTAACTCGGATTTATTTAAGCTGTTCACCCTACCTCAAAGCTTTCTCTTCAGCAACACTATCAAGATTTATGTTCTCAGGCTCACTATCAGTACTGTCACTGATATAGTCCAATTCCTTGCCCTCACCATCTCCATCATCAGAGTCTTCTATCGCTTCATGGTTGACATTGTCGCGTTTCTTCTTGTTTTTTTTGTTGTCTCCTTTTAAAATAAATCGACAATACTATTACGTACCCTGCATAACGATTATAATAAAATAGTAAATCATAATCCCAAATACCAATCTCAATTCACCTTTTTTGGGTTTCTTCTTCTTTTCACTGTCCTCATCATCGTCTTTCTCTTCCTTTTCACCTTCTGAAGACTCACCATCGGAACTGTCCATCCATTCATCCATTTCGGAAATTTTCAATTCTTTCTCTTTCTTTGTGTTGGATTTTTTACCTTTCTCTTCACCTTCTTCGAGTTCTGCATCCTCTTCCCCCTTCAATCTTTTCCTCAACATAAGTGAAAAGAAGTTCAAATGCTTGTTGCGCTTCTGGAATTCAGATTCTGCTTCTTCGGCAGATAGAGCCTTGTAACGCTGTATGGGCTGGAACTTGTACCTGTCATAGTTTGATACATAACATAAATAGAAAAAGTAATTGCAACTTAAACAAACCATTCATGAAGAGGAAAAGCCTCAATTGCACCATCTTCTGCATGAGTAAAAACATAGTAGGCAGTATTATTTGACACTCCACCCTCCCTTATACCTATAAACAACAATATATTGATTAAATAGCCGTAAGCAGTCAATTACAATTATAACCTTTGAATTTCTTCACAGTACTTCCACATGATTTTAGTATCCACGGTTGATCATCCGGTTTATATTTCTTCGATACAATTCCTAATTTTTTTCGCCTAGCTTCTTCTTTCGCTTCCTTTCCAAATTCAGAACCAGCCCCGAATCTATAAAATCAAAGTATATCGTGAATATAAAAAGCTATAAGCTTCTTAATATCAAATTATTACTTTGGCTGTTCTTCGTCAACACCCTTATATTCTCTCATATTGTTCTCTCTCTCCATGCTGACTTTGGCCCATTTGGAAAAGTCAACATCCAAATTTCCATTGAATCTCATAACGTGGTACTTCTTTTGTACATTTTTAGGCACCCTTATTGAAAACTCCTGGATAGCTGCTGCCTTTAATAGTTGATAAAATTATACAATGAAGATTTATTTAAGTATTTGCTTACCGGAGTAGAAGCACCAGCTGCTGCTGGTGGAGCAGCTGATGTTGAAGGTGCATTCATTCCAAGTCAATAGTAAAACTTTACAGATAAACTTGCAGATATAAATATATTGACTATTTATTTCAAAGCAAAATTACAGAGTAAACTGTAAAAAGAAATTTATCAGTCATCAAAATACTTGGAACTGCTCATTTGCATTTATATGTTGATGAATTATGACATATGACTATGACATGGTTGTCTCCTGATATGACAATTGACAATATGACTGCTCACAAACTACCTCAGAGCATGGAATTACCAAGGAGACATCGCATATCGCATTCGGAGAGCAAGTGAACCCAAGTCACAGAAAATATTCATTCCGTTTCTAATCTGTGACTAAGGTGAAGAGGAAACCAATGGCGGCCGATTTGCTTCACTTTCGTTTCACTGTTTTACGGCGGCTATACAAACTCAAAAACACAGAGTAAAGACTCTGTGCTCAAAAATATCAATGCTTCAAATGTCATTTATCAGAGAACTCGTACTCTCTGCCCATAACCCATAGACAAACCTTCTATAGGTTGCCACAACATCAAGGCGTGAATTTTAATTAATATCTAGATAATACCAATGATATAATGTACAGTTTTCTATAGCTATAAATTTTACCGTTTTGTTATATATTCTTTGTTCAGATCTGCTCTTCATCAAAATTTTGTATCACCGTTTGTATCTTTATATACCGTAGTCATATATCTATCTATGTCTTTGCCATAACCAGAGAACAGTCTCCGTTCTCTGCCGAAAACCAAAACCCTACATTTGTTGTTGTTGTTTATAGTTGACCGTTGTAAAATGATGTTTACATATATATAATGTCTATGAAATGTTCGAGTTTAGAACTAAAATAATACAATATAGCTATATGATTGGTTTTTGAGTGTAAAGTATTTCATTATTATTTTACTCGATACTCTTCAACCTGTTGCTTATCAAAAACAAAAGTATGCCTCAAGAAACAACAGAAGTGGTGAAAACCAAACAAGGCATGTCTTTTTCGTGCAAAGAAAAAACAATTATTCTTAATGTCTTCAAATACTTTAGAAAAACGTATCCCGAAAAGAGTGTAACAGAAATTGTGCGAAGAACAGCGAAAGCTACTGGGTGCAGTGAAAAAAGCGTATTCCAATTTCGTAAAGAGGAAGCAAGTCCTGAAGGATTCAAACAACCGAACAGAACAAAAACAAGAAAAACCTTGAATATCAACAGTAGATTCATTAAATATGATGATAATGTGAGAAAAGCTATTCGTAAGATAATAAACGATTTAAAGTGCCAAAATATTGTACCCAGCCGTAGTGCAATATTGAAGAAGGTTAAGGAGGATGAGAAGTTACCAAATTTCTCAGTGATGACATTGGGTCGCTTATTAGCAGACATGGGATACGCTTATGAAAAGGACCAAAACAGCGACAAGAAATTCCTAGTTGAGAAATCTACGACAATAAAAAAAGAGAAAACTAGCATAAATCCTACTATAAAGACAGAACCCAGTCATCCTAGTGATGAGCAGAACAACATGAACTCGGAATTTAGTTATGAACAGGAACAAAACTGCTACAAGTTCCTAGTTGATGTAACCCCAACAATAAAAATAGAGAAACAAGAATACTAAACAGAAGACAGAGCCCAATTATGGTAGTGTAGAGCTGAACAACATGAAGTCACCAAATCGTTCAGTAACATTGAAATCTACTAACTCCAGCTCAACGCTCATCGAATCTAGTAGTTGAAAATCATGTGTACAATATGTCAAATCTACCATCCGGTCATATGCCCAGTCAAATGGTGGGCAGACAAGGCCTTGTAACGCTGACGCCATGACGCTGAATGAGCTAGAACTTATACCTTATAGGTTATAGACTCTCCAACCTCTCTTATAGGTTATATAATATAAACTCAATAAAAAAATGCAGTCATTTACAATAATTATAACCTAGTAGAAAGCCTGTTGTAACAAATATTTACGAATAATGAGCTTAGCTTTTATTTCAGATAGCTTACGAACATTCTCTGAAAAACTACTGTATATTTTAATTATAGATTAGTTAACTTTTTTTAATATATGTATAATTGCATATCCTAGTTACAAGTTGTGACTTACATCTAAATAGGTAATCATGTAAGAGGAATAGCATAATATATCCCTACATATAAATATATACAAATTAGTTTATTTGTAAACTCCTTTTTATTTTTTCCTGAGGGCGAACGTAGTAGAAATTCAGCCTTTCCGTTAATTTGGAAATATTCTTTTCAGGCCTTTCGGGTTGTTTATTCGCATCAGCTTTGTCGCAGGATCATTTGGGTTCTTTTCGAATGTTTAGTTTCACTCGATAACTTCCAGGAATGAATGCAAGAGAGGTCACTTCCTATCGATAAAAAACAGATTTTATAAATTGGTCCATAAACTGATGTCAGTATTTGTTTTTAATTCGACATTTGCGGCAGTTATTTTCCTGGTAAACTCCCTTCATTGCTGTTGGAACCTAAAAAAATATGAATAAAGCAAAATCTTTCAAGAGAAAAGGATTATATTCAAATTTTCTGCTGATTTTATAGGTATAGATAAATGAATTTTTGGTAATTTTGCACTCTTGGCATCTAGGTATACCCATATAATTGACATAAGCATGAAAAATCAACATATCAAATTCTAGAATGAAATGATTGTAACAGAAATAATGAAAACGATGAACCCGAAGGCATTCTCAAAAAAATTATTCCATTATGCCATATTATAGACGCTATGAGCGTACGAGAGTGCCTCATTATCGAAATTTCCATAATAACTTACGATATAATGTAATTCTGGAGCAGTAGCTATGATCCCCAAGATCGTTACAAGTTGATACAGATGGAGTAAACAGACTTGGAATCGCGGTAGGCATTAAACGATTCCTGAAGTCATTCAAAAAAGCCTTATTTTCAAAATGTGCCGAACACAGTTTGAAGGAGGCAGGTAAACACCCATCACGTTCCAATCTGTCCAGCAAATCATTTCTATCACAGGCCAGTAACCAGATTTCACACCTAGAAAAAGAAACAATTTATGTAGGTATATATCTAATTAGTTCTGAAACGTTTTATTGCTAGTACCAACAAATAAATGCAAATTTAAGTTGTTACCTGCTCTTATCTTTTGGGAAACCAAAAAAACTTAAGTCGCAATTATAGCTTTTGTTATTGCAATTGATCGCAACACACACATTTCCACCCTTCGACATTAGTTAAAACAAATTGTACCTACTTCCTACTTATTATAAAATACAATTGAGTTGATAATGATCGAACAGTATTGAAGCAGAAATAAATATAAGTAAGTATAAGCTTGTTTCCCAGTGAAAGAGAAGATTTTTTTAGAAAAACCTCTTTATTTTGCTTTCCGTTTTTTCGTTATACGTTTTTCCACTTTCTTGGTATGTACATTTCGTTTTGTTGACATTTATGTTCCATGTTTGTTCTTCGTATATCAGCTGTATAAAAATAATGTACAAAAGAGGTCGAAAAAGCTTCCTCGCGGTACACCAGAGCTTATTGGAAAAAAATCTGAATGATCGTTGCCGTACTTGATTTGGAACTCATAATCAAAATTCTCAATCATTCATAATAAAATAAGTGACCACAGAAGAAAGTCCGCATAGAAGTAGAGTTTTCAGACAACGTATACAACCATCATTAAGGGTGTTCGAGCAGTAGTTTGGACCAGTTTCCAACTGTGTTCCGTGATTGTGGAGCATGCGCATATTAATTTCCGTCTTCTTAAAATTAAAATGCGCATGCCTCTGACGGTTTGAGTTTGGTTTGAAATCCTGCTCGAACACCCTTATTACCAAATGAACTAAACCCTAACGTCCTAACCAAAGATAAAATATATGCCAATATATGCCCTAACCTAACCCTGCATAATCTAGATTTGTTGTTTTTTGTTCTGGATTCTGGAGTTGAGACCTTTGTAGAATGGTAGAGTTAAGGGCTAAAATAATACAATATACTTATTTGTTGCTTTGTTATTTAGCATACTAGAATATTTCAGTGTTATTTGACTCGATACTCTTCATTTATTATTGTGATGACCTGTTGCTTATCTCAACTAAAAAATGGCTCAAGAAACACCAGAGGTGGTGAAAATGAAACAAGGCATGTCTTATTCCTGCAAAGAAAAGATAATCATTCTCAATGTGTTCAAATACTTCAAAAAAACGTATCCTGAAAAGTGCGTAACTGAAATCGTGAGAAGAACAGCGAAAGCTACCGGGTGCAGTGAAAAAAGTGTATTCCAATTTCGTAAAGAGGAAGCAAGTCCCGAAGGATTCAAACAACCGAGCAAAACAAAGATAAGAAAAAACTTGAATATCAACAGTAGATTTATTAAATATGATGATAATGTGAGAGAAGCTATTCGTAAGATAATATACGATTTAAAGTACCAAAATATTGTACCCAGTCTTAGTACAATATTGAAGAAGGTAAAGGAGGATGAGCAGTTACCAAATTTCTCAGTGATGACATTGAGTCGCTTATTAGCAGACATGGGATTCGCTTATGAAAAAGACCAGAACAGCTACAAGAAATTCCTAGTTGAGAAATCCACGACAGTAAAAAACGAGGTAAAAAAAGAGAAAACTAACAAGAATCCTAGTTTGAAGTCAGTGCCCAATCGTAGTATTGAGCAGAACAACATGAACTCACCAAATGTACCAACAAGAACAACATCGATTGAAGTAGAATCAACAAAACCTACACCTCCAGCTCAACCACCACCACCATCGAATCTAGTAGTTCAAAATCACGTGTACAATATGTCAAACATACCATCCGGTCATCATAATATGCCCAGTCATATGATGGGCAGTCATCACAATCGAATCTTGACTGGACCCATGCAACAACATACCTCAGATAATCATATCATAATGGATTCCATTCACCAGCCTCATCAGATGCCTTCTTCATCTCATCATCTACCTCCACATGGTCCTCATCCGCACCACAGTCTTCCGTCGCAACATAGCATGGGCTTTATGCCCTATCATTCTTCAGTAGTTCCTCACCATCATCCCAATATGGTCATGCAGCAGTAGTAGTAGTGTAAGGATAATTTTTGTTTTTTTTTCTTCTATACAGGGTGTCCCGGAACTGATGAATAACTTTGAATTGGCTTGTAAGAGAATCAATGACTGATCGACTTGCGATAGTAATTTTTTAATTTTTGTATGAACGGACGCTGGTTCTGCTAAAAGCCATTTCACGATTAGTTCCGGGACACCTTGTAGGTATGTATAAACCCATACCTACCTTTGTGATAAAGTGAATAATTTTATATAGCAAATGCCATCGAATTTATTGCATAAACTGTCTTCTGCAATAAAGCATGAAGTAGAATCAAAAGATCACAATTTTTGTCATATATTTTTGTTTTTGAGAAAATTCATCATACAATGCTGTGATTTAAATTTTTACTAAACCTCCGCTGTCCGTCCGTTCGTCTGTCAGCGGGCTATACCTCATGAAGCTTAAGGCTTGTTTGACATTATCGGTCCGGTAAAATATTTTTACACAAAAAATAATGTGCCTATTCACACTGAAGATATCGCGACGGTTCCGGTTTAGATTCCATCACGCTCCGATACCAGTATATATATTTCCGAGAATATTTTATCGAAGGGAGATCAGAACTTGTCCCTTGTCCCGAATTGTATCGATAGTGTTTGTTTCACGAATCATGGCTATTGTGTGTAATCATTCACGAGCTACGTACATATCGCTATACGTCTCATCGCATCTCATTATCATGAAATTCTCTACTACGTTTGTCGATCTAAGCTACGACATCAGTACGTCAAGCTTTTGTCCTTTTATACAATTAAGGCGCTGCACGTATGTCTGAAGGCAACGCAACGCAACGCCTATGAAAATAGGCGTCACAAAGTCATTGTGACAGTTCAGATAGTTCAGGTGCATACATTTATATTTCATAACTCAAGCAATAAATTTGTATTTTGTGTGTCTGCATTATTGTTGATAATAAATATTTCATAGAATGTTTGCTTATTTAATCAATAGATATTTTTTCCTCTAATTATATGAACTTCCTTAAATGTCGTATCTTAATTCTAAATCGTTGCGCCACTGATTTACTCCCGTCAGTTGAATTGATCCATTTTTAGTGTTTTCAAGGCAGACGCCAACATTCGTGAAACAAACTGTAGGTGTTATGTTGGTTTAGTTATCTAGTTTTTTACATTGGATTGTGATTCTACATGATTTTCTTGATGATTACCTATTTATTGCTCAATACTAGTAAATAACATGTGTATGCTAATTTTATATTTTTTCTTAGGTATTTTTCTATTTCTTAACTAACTATAAGTATTTATTAATGATTCTAGTATCTACCATGTGATTACTGTTTATTAATGATATATACTTACTCGCTTTTATTCCATTAAGCCACTATAGGTTGGAAAAAAATGACAATAACTTTCTTGTATTTACTAGATCATGTATCTATAAGAAGACTGTTCAAATAATTGCCATATTTTCAGTATTACTAGAATAGGAATTTTTAATACTCGCATATTGATTATGTATTTATCTTTTATTTTTCTAAAATATACACTTAAATATAAGAATAAGAGATTTATTTAATTTATGGAAAGGTTAACTTGAAAGAAACAAAGTTATTCATATTCATCAATTTATTATATTCCGACTAAAAATAAACAATGTATGTATTTGATAACTTGATAATTCATATTCCTGAAATATTTTTTGTCAACATAGGTATATTTCTATCTTCTTTGGCTCAACAATGTAATGTATGAATACGTTGCCTTCATTACCTAAAACAGTTTACAGATACAATTTTTTTTACAAAAATTTGACCGACTTTATTTGTTGGTGCTCTGAAAAATACATACAAAATAATATTGATTCTATTGATACTGGTACATTTGAAGTTGTGCAGTTGTAGTTAGATTGAAAGCTTTGGGTACCAACTTCAAAAATACCAGAACCAATAGAATTAATATTATGTATTTTTCAGTGCACCAAAAATGATGTCGGTCAACTTTTTTTGTAAAAAAATATTAATTTTACACTTTTGAGGCATCAAAATCATTCAATGTGCCCCAAATAAGATAATACGTTGCCTATACTTATTCAGAAATTTTGAAACATCATAGTAATACACATATTTCAGACTTTCCCACTGCTGTAACTCGGAACCGGTATTTTTTTGAAAAATGTTCAATTTGAATGTTGCTACATATAATTTTCTAAATATGGGACCATTTCTCAATTCTCCTCTTTCAAATGAAACAAAAATTGTCTAAATCGGAGTAGGTAGGTTTACTATGCAAAACGCGCGAACAGCCATAAAAAAAATATAAAAAAACAACCGAATTGCGTTGCAGTTAACGAAAATCGAGTCATAAGAAAATTTGGGCAAGGAAGAATCAGCACGCCCATAGAATACTAATTCTATGAGCACGCCGCTATTTATGTTATAGATACAGCCATTGTGCTATGTTGCCAAAATGTTATGTTTGTACGACCATTCGATACATAAAGTCGAATTGGTAGGAATAAATTGATAAATAAATAACCAGTGAAATATTGATAATACGCCAGCATAGTAAATAGTGTAGCTGCATAGAGGTACACAAACCTGTCATGTGAGAAAGGAGGAGAAATTCGAGGTAAAAATACTAAATAGATTTTTTCTCGACAAAATGGAAGTGATCGCGCAATAATTTTTGACCAATGACGCATTGACCAACGACACATTATTTTTGCATTCATTCTATTTTTCAAAAACACTTGGCTGTGTATAAAAGATGCATTTTCCATTCCTTCGCATTTTTGGACACACTGTATATTTCCCAAGATAAAGATAGATAAATATATACAAGAATTGTGAAACTACTAATCAGGGAATAGAAAAGTCTCTACAGTACAGTACAGGTTTTCAAATGAAAAGTGAGCTACAAGCCAGCTAACACCCCTGCCGCATGCCTTACAGAGCTCCCACTTCTCACATGTACCTAACCTACCATCATACTACTAACACAGTAAAAATATATCACCAACATTGAGGAACATCCGTTTATCCATAATACCAAATACCATTGCACGTAATTTCATTGGTACTCTACTCCTTTGTATTACAATAATAATATTCTCTTTCAATCTTCTATCACATCTATACCAATCCGTACTGCATACAGCAACTCCCACTTCCAAACTCTAAAATTAATACAAAAATTCTAACTGAATAAAAACAATAAAAGCTAAATAATGAACATTTCTAACCTCATCTTGTAGAAACTGTCCACTAAAGCAGACCATCATTAAACCCCAGAACCATCCCATGCAGACGAAAAACGATGATAAGGAACGCTCCTAAAAATGTATCTATCCATAATAATTCCTTAACAATCTATTCTATAAATACAGGGTGTCCCAGAAGTATTGAGAGATATATGAATGGGCTGTTAACTGGAGAAAATATAATTATTACATATTTTCCTTTGAAAAGCCTTTTCTTTCAGAATTCGTGCTTTCAAGTTACGCCCTGCATAAGAAAGAAGTTCGCTGAAACATTTCAGCCGATTGAGCTGACCCACCTTAACTGACTACCAACTTACCTGGAATAGTGAAAAGACTCCTGTTCCAAGTACGACTGACGTCAGAACCATATGTGTAAACATGAAAATGCTGAAGGCATCATTCAGTTTATCTTCCAGACTGTAATGGAAATCAAATTAAAAAGAATATGTACTTATGCAGATACATCGTCGTTACTGAAATATTGCTTAAATTGAGGGGAGAGATGTAGAACATATATGAAAGGTAGAATTCGGAAAGCCATTAGAAACAGTTCCGCTGCCGAAAAATTGAAGTTAGTGTATGATCGGAAACTGAAAGATAACGGTGGACATGTACCTATTCAGAACTTTTTATTTGGCAAAGTTTGTTTGATAATGTTATTTTTTTTAAATTGATGTTTTCTTGTTTGTTATGTTAAATCATTATTATTGTGATTAAATTGAAATGAGAACGAGGTTTTGAACTGTTTTTCAATTATCCATGACATGCTTGACTACAAATTTTAAATAAAATATTCTTTTAGCCATAACTTTTAAACGAATGAAGATATGGTCATGCTGTCTGGGCAC
The DNA here is from genome assembly GCA_958507055.1 of Crioceris asparagi. NCBI lineage: Eukaryota > Metazoa > Arthropoda > Insecta > Coleoptera > Chrysomelidae > Crioceris > Crioceris asparagi. The sequence goes on from OY293829.1 coordinate 3,619,674, forward strand.
ATTCTGTTGCAAATTTGATCTACTTTCCGAATCTAATAAAATATTCATACGGTTCCATTTGAGATTTCGGAAAAAAATTGAAAAAACAGTTAACTTAATAAAACCGGCCCCCTAGCTATGGCGGCAAGAACCAGAATAGCTTAGATGGTTCTAGAATTTATTCACTGAACCTTCCTTTCTGGAACCAGACCTTGTTAACAAAATTCCGTTTAGTCAAACTTGAGTTATAGACACTTGTAGTCCAAAAAGTTTAGCATCCCCTCCCGCCTTTATTTAACGCCCTACAATAAAAAATCATATATCAAAAAGATGGACCATTATGTCGACATTAACGTGAGAATATTTATTTCTAAACTTATATTGGAAATTTTCGAAAAAATCGCATTTTTTATACGATCGATGCTATAACGCCCCCTAGCGATGAATGTATGAATTTAAAAATATTTCCAGCAATTTTCCTTGGTCGATTTCCTCCGAAGGATTTTTTCCCAAACTTCTACGACTATTAGTTCCTGAGATACAGTAACTCGTCACCTTTATTGAATCACCCGGTACAGTTGGCCTATGTTTGTTTAATATGTAATTAGAACTTTTATTTTTGGGTGTCATTATTTTATAACTAATTCGTCAACGTTTCTCCAATCTCATCTGGCATCTTCAGGCTATTCTTACATAATGCGCTGTTTACTGTTTCGCTCACGAAAATAAAATCACGTCTAGTGTATATGGGACTTACTTTTGGGGCTCTCTGTATAATATTCTCTTACCTTAGAACTGCATTGTGATATCGCACAGCAAACGAAAACTTCCTCTTCCTCATAGCATCATCATCTTCGGCAATAGCTTCGATGAAAAGATATTTAACATGTCTCAGTCGCACTAGGATGTGTTGTATAGTCTCAAAGACTAACCAGGCCAAAAGTCCAGATAGCATATAAATATAATGGATGCCAAAGACTTGAATAATCAAAAATATAAGCTTCACTAATGGATAATGCTCTATATCGAATGGCAGCCATATGTAACTGTAAAGGCCGCATATCTCATCAACATCATGCATCTCATTATTCAGCACACACGATCTGGTTCTGAAGATATTCGATAGCAGAATTATGGATATTATGAGCGATTCAAGGTAGATGTAGTGTAGTCTTGAAAGTCTATCCAGAAATTTATTCTGCTCATCAAATTTGATCGGTTTACCAAACTCTTCAAAATCTGATAGAAACATGTACATCTCAGCAGCTCTAGTAACTCGAAAGATGAAGGATCCAAGTAGAGCATAGGCAGCAAGAAACGAGACAGCACAGTTAAGATCGATGCCCACATGACTGCGGTAATCGTCTGTATGAAACAATAAATGTATCAGTCTTAATAAGGAATAGAGTAAAATGAGAGGTATATTTCATCACTACAAAAAAAACATAAATGCATTGGAAGTGTGGCGTTTTCCATTGGCATCGTTTTACCAAATGCCATAGCGCGCCTGCTCCACTCACCGACAGAGCGCGCTAAGAATGTCTTCCTGGATGAGCCACGTTAAATCTAATCATATAGTTTAATTTGATATTTATTTATTATACCAAACATAGTCAATTGTACACATTTGCCAGGTGCTACTTCAATGGAATATGGAATATCCTAATCTAAATATAAAAAATAATTATATTATAACCCATGGAACTACTAGTACTAAGTCCTTTAGTTTACCATGATTACGCTTAGATAGGAGACCGTCTTCTTTTACTAGGTATAGACCAACTACAAATTCTTGACATTGAATGAAAGTGAAATGGCAGATACATAAAAAGTTAATATTATAAATTATCATTTTCAGAATCTTGAATCTCTATTTTAAATAAAGTAAAGTTACCTACATGCCAGTGTTAGGTACATAAGCTCATGAAATCTTGCGCAAAGATCACGTGTTCACTCTGTCTGTTCGGTAATTACAGCATATTCGATTACTTATATAGGTATTTTGAATTGAATATGGGAGCGTGATTTGAAATGAAACAAGATTCATTGAATAAAATCTAAAATAGGTATTCTACGCTCACCTCCTAAAGTCATTATCAGATGCATAATACTGCCAATCATTGTGACTGAGCCTATAGATGCCAACAATATGAATTTGATGTAGAAAAAAGGTCCTGGTTCCATAACCCTATCTTTAGGTGGAAATGATAGATATACTCGATAAATTTTCAGAGTAGTCGAGAGACATACTATCTCTTTTGGCGACATAACTAATCTGTATTTTGTTAATATTTGGAAGTATATAATATGGACTTTATTAAATATAGGTACACAGAAAATTTCTGGTATAAAATAAAGAGGGTAGAATTTGAATCCATCAACCTATACTTTGAATACCTAATAGTTCACGCGTTGAGAAAATTACTAGTTACCTATATAGGAACAAGTAAATCCGATCATATGATAATAGGGCGGGTTAATAATATTTATTACTTTTGTGACACAAATATATAATTACAAGTATTAAAGAATAACATTTCTAGTAAGGAAGTGGCACGTATTCAATTTTTTCTTCAACATTAATTAATTTTTCACCTCAACTATGAAATATACACTGCAATTTTTCACAGATATGAGAACTCGTTGGCAACAGTTTTTTTTTGCTTTGAGCATGCTTATTTAGGAATATTTTTGAGACAAAGATGCATTTTGCTATTAACAAATCTTAACAACTTGCTAGTTTTGAGCATGTTGTCAGTATCTTTAGATCTCTATAGCGAAAATTTCATTTATTACATCACGCAGAAACAACAAGGACTGCGGACAGAAACAATTTGTTTTTTAAAACACTGCGTGCGATGCGATGTGGCCAAATCGCGCTGATCGCACGCATACCGTGTTCAGTTCGGACAAAATCATTGATATTTAACAGTTAACAGTTTGATCGCATACGTTCACCGCATCGCAAGCAACGCAACGGGAGCACCCCATTTATCGTGTTCACCTAGGACACAGCGTTAGCTTAAGTTATTAGTTCATTAGTCTGTAGCCTATTGACCTAAGGCGCTATACAGCGAAAATTGACAGATATATGGGCTCAATATAGGCATATGACATTGACTGATGGCATAATTTAAGCCTGGCCAGGCTAATGATTTGTAATTAGGGACACACTGTACGTCTCTCTTTCTACTACAGAAATTCACGTGTACAAAAAAATGCCCTCCATGGTTATTTACTAGTACGACAATGATAGACTTTCCCTAATTCCCTACATCTTCATCTGTCTCGGCTCAATACTCATATACTCAGTTGCCTATTCTATTATTCATACAGTCAATGGTGTGAGCTGACCTTAACACTTTGTGGCAAAGATTAGAATTTAATCTTTTTCTGTGGTCGGAACCTGAACAAATATCGATTTTGAGAAACAGCTAGCGTCCTGTATTTGTCTGAGTTTTGAGCTTGCGCCTTGACCTTGAAGCACGTGGATTACACAAGTAAAGTCATATACTTAAACTTCTATACCAAAAATGAAGCCAAAGACCTGGGGATAGCTGGCAATATGCGCATGCGTCATGAAATTTTTTGGCTAAGAGGAGGGACATGTCATTATGTTACCAAGCTTACCTTTGGCACAGCTTATTTGGTAAGCTGTGCCATTGGTCAGCTATGATGTTGCCATGGATACCCTATGATGCTTAGACTAGGAAAGACAGTTCCTTAAGATATGATGTGACTCCAAGCCACTTCCCCTATCGCGCATGCGTACTAAACTCGCAATCCCCATACTGAGCTTCAAAAAAAAAATCAAGGATCAAATTATAGGTATACTTTGTTTCATAAATCATGTCTATTGTCTGTAATCATTCACGCATCATCGTCGCATCTCATTATCATGAAATTCTTTACTACGTTTGTCGATTTAAGCTATGACATCAGTATGTCAAGCTTATCTCCTTCCATACAATGATAGGGCGCTGCACGTATGTCCGAAGGCAACGCAATCTCTATTTCATAGGCGTCACTAAGTCATTGTGACATTTTAGATAATTCAGGTGCATAAATTTATATTTCATAACTCAAGCAACAATTGTATATAAAAATTATTTTGTGTTTCTGCATTATTGTTGATAATAAATCTTTCATATTATGTTTGCTTATTTAATCAATCGATGTTTTTTCCTCTAATTATATGAATTTTAATGCCATATCTTAGCTCGAAATCGTTACGCCACTGATTTACTCCCGTCAGATGGATTGATCCATTTTTTGTGTTTTCATGGCAGACGCCAACATTCGTGAAACAAAGTATTTATAGAATTATCAGTAAAGTGCATAGACTAATGTGAAGCGCCAATAGATGGCTGAAATTGAGGTGAACAACAAATAAATGGGCGATGAGGAAACGCGCCAACAATTATAAATTTAAAAATCTTTTGCGGGCTGTATCCAAGTTAATGTCTCTGATGTAAGAATCTTGTTATAATACAAACACTGAAAGGTGAAGTCAAAGGATATCCTTATGTACGAAATAAACATGTCTAAGAAAATAAAAGATATAGAAATAAACCACTTATTGAGAGAAAATGGTGAAACATATATGCGTACAAATATTATTTATAAAATGATTTGTTGTGCTTCTTGCTACATGGGAAAAGGAAGAGGGTGTGAGGGAATATGTAATGTAATTAGATTAAAAGGTAAAACAGTAAAACATATATGTTTTCAGTTTTCATAGGTAAGAGGTTACGTTAAGTGCGTTGAGGTTTTGTTTTTGTTTTTTTGTTCACCGTTATTTGGTCAGTGACTGCTCGTGACATTTATTGCAACTGGGGGCAACTCTACAAAATTACTAAAAGAATACAACACATTTCCACACGACCCTAGGAGGTAGTGCTACGACACCTTACATTTTTTTGTGGTGGGTCGTTCATAATTATTGAGAGAAATAACGTTTTAGATTTGATATGCACCTACGTCAAAATTTCAATTTCAATTCAAAACATTTATTGTGCAAAAATCTATTGGTACAATTCTAATTTACTATTTGATTCATATTTTATTTCTTCAGGCCTGGTAAACCTACGTCGAAAATATGAATTTGCCTTAAATTGTAGAGGAGTCCCCTGAGGAGACACCACTCATTTGCTGCGTACTTTGTAATGATAATAGATGGCGTACACTTCGTTCACGATCGCGAATATAGAACCAGAGACACATAGAATAGTTCTGGTAACAGAAAAACAGAGAACACTATTTCCTACCCAAAAAAACAAATAGTGAAATAGTTTGTCTTTCTCTGACACTCTGACTGAATTGAAGACTGGAGAAGCAGCCATTGTGGATTTTTTGTGCATACTTATTTGTGTTATCGATTTAAATAATAAAAAATCGTATTCCTTAGCGTGAAAACCATGTCGGATTCCGATAAAAAGAAATTAAGTGATCTCAGGGTTGTAGATTTGCGATCAGAGTTGGAAAAACGTGGTTTAGAACGTTCGGGGATAAAGCAAGTGTTATCTGATAGATTAGCCAAGGTAGGTGGAAGCCATAATGGATTATATTACAAGCACATTTTAATGATTTTGTCTTTTTGTCATCTATAAATATCTGCTTCTTATTTTTATGAGGTAGGTATACATAACTTGGTGTTATCTAATATTGCTAGTTTTTCAAGTTTCACTTATGTTAATGTTGATTCACAATTTATTCGTTGCAATTTATATTCAAATACATTGAGTTGTCCACGTTGATAGAACCATTTATATTGTATTCTAGGCATTGGTTGACGAGGGGGAGAATCCTGAAACATATCTGTTTGATATTAGTGAAAAAAAAACATCAGGTGTGTGAAATTAATTACTATTTTTGATACATACATAAGTATTAATCATCAATATAATTATAATTTGTGCTATTGTAATTAAATTCGATAATTATAGGTGAAAAACCGGAAGAGAAAGAACCTGAACCAGAGAAGATGGAAGAAGAAGATACAGTAGTCAAGGATGAACCAGCTGAGGAATCAGTAAATGATGATGCTGATGCGGACAAATTAGACCTGGATGCGGCAACCGAGGGCCATGAATCCCCCATTAGACTGACCCTCGAGGACGATGAAGCTTTACAAGACGTTGAAGTGAGTTTTTTGTGCATTATAAAGAATATATAAAAGCTAAAACAATAAAATTATTATCAATTTACAGAATGAATCTTCCGATAAAATTGAAAAAGAAGCCAGTGAAGGTAAGTGATTGAAATTTAAGCTAATTACCCTGTTCTCATATTAAAGTAATACTTTAAGATATTTTGATAAATTGTATCTCGAATTTTAAAAAACTAATTGCATATGAAATGAGAAATAATCATCCATTGGAGAAGAACAAATTTATGTAAGCAGCTGATAGGACAGAAGAGGACATCACTGTTCCAGAGTCAAGATAAGAGTCAAGCAGTAAATTACATTACCTGAGATGAGGATGAATCTAACGTTTGAAATATGAAAACAAGCTTTTCCACCTGTACCTTTGACCGAAGACTCATCTGCGCACCCCTGAAAAGAAGACCTTTTTCTCTAATATATGCAATTAGTTTTTTTCTTATCTCGCCAAAGTTACATGCAAATAGTATCTCTTGAAATTTGTGATAAATACAGTGCACAGTGATGATAATTATTAATATCTTTATTTTATAATTGAAAAAATTGATATTTATATATACCTATATGTGCTGCAGATCAAAATACCCGAAACGGAGTAACTTTTTCTGTCTGTCAAATTTCATATAGCAACGATTTCTTCCTATAGATAATAAGAAGAACGATGATACGAGTGATGAAGCTGCTGCAGAATCAACTACGAACATCCAGAAGGCCGAAAGCAATCACCAGTCTGATGAAACGTCCACGACGACTGGAACGAGTATAAATACTTCCGTAGATGTGAAAAAGGAGGAAAAGGATACCGGAAATGGATCGTCTAGGTTGGTGTAATCTCCATAAATGTATATATCATTACTGCAATTGAGGGTTATGAGATATAGCAGTGATGATCTAAATGAATGAAGGAATTCCACGACAAATGCCAAAGATGTCAAAATTCTTCGTCATCAACCTGGGGTTCTTCAGATACCATTCCAGTTTAAAAAAATATATATATACGATACATTGCAGAAAGATGAGAAGAAAGGTTGTGCTCTTATCTTGAAAGAGAAAGAGCTGCAGAGTGAGATGTTTAGCAAAATAATTATTATAATACATCTTGAAAATAGAACCTGTCGAAAGACAAAACAAATTTATTAGCAAGATATTATTCTGGGTAAGATTGTGCACATCAGCAAAAAAGGTAACGTGATTTTGACGAAGCAAGCATTTTTGAGAGAAAGGGACCATACACTTTTATTTTATTTTCTTGTTATTTCAGTTTCGTAGCACTTTTACAAGTTTTAAAAATGTTTATATATCATCAGGGCACTAGATAATTTATCATTGATAGAAAAAAACAAATCAGTATATTATCTATATTGAACTAATGGAATGTGGAACACCGACGTCTAAAAAATGAGTTGTGTCCAGTGTAATGGAAATTTTTATGGTGGAACATGGAACAAACAATCTTAGAATACTTTCAGAGCGTGTGATGATTTTTATAAACATTTCAGCATGTTCCCGCATCAGACCGACCACACTGGTGAAACGTCAAAGTATGAATAAAAGATTGTAATCCCGAGAAAATATTGTGGGAACCTGAATGAATGTTGGTATAAAAAAAGATCTTCTGTGAGCAAATTGTGATGCCACTTGAGATGAGAATATGCAGAAACTAAATCCAACAAAAAAAAAGAAAAACAAAATTGACAATGTATCTAGTGTCCCTGACGTAAAATTCGTAAAATCTTCGTGTTTTTGCGATATTTAGCTAATAAGTAATCATTATTTTATACTTTCTTGAATTAAACATAATCCTGTCTAAATATATATACTTTTAAGCACGGTTTTAAGTGCCGAAATAACTTTCCATATAACAAAAATGATTATAAAATTGTCATAGCATCTTAACGATATTGTTAATAGCTTCTTGGTATCTTTAAAGTGTAACTGGGGGGCGTTTGGCGGCAGATAGCCTTTGTTGGCGCTATATAATCGCTGAGAAAGAAACTAGCTAGCACGTTTTAGCCGAATAGGTGCTAAGTAGCCAGTGCTAGTTTGGTTGGTTTGGTAGTTTATACATTGAGGTTATGCGTTCTAGTCATGTTCAACGTTCGCGTTTTACTTTCGCCAGTGAGCTAGCGCTGGATTCGTGTACTAGCCGAAAATAACCGCTGTCCATGACTAATTAGTACTTGAATATGGAAACTGCAACTTGGAAGGAAAAAAAAAGTTTAATAATAGAAACAACTGCTTGAGTTTGATATTTTTTACTTAGAGTAGAAGCTTTCTACTGGAAAAAAATCTAATCATACCGACAAAAGGCAACTCGTTGTATCCAAAATGCTCGGCAAAATATTGTTTTAATAAAATCGTGTATTGTAAATCGCATTACACAGCATTAAATCGTACATATTTTGTTTTTGTTATACTTGTTCACTCCAGTGCAGTTCAAATGCTGTTCACTGCACTGCCGTGTTGTTCTGTTGCAGTGTAATTCTGCTAAACGCGTACAAATTCGTTTAAAAGTACAATTCACATTAAAAAATAGGATGTGAACTTTCTCTAAAATATGACCACAAAGTAGGTATCGGAGCAACTATCTTTGGTCCACTATCTTCAACTCTTTATCAAATAAACGCCATATTATTAATATTATATAAACAAATATCTTTTGGACACGCTATTAGCCCTAATACAACAATTTTTACAGCATTAATTGGTCCACTTTTAAGACATATTTTAGAGGATGTTCAAGTATTTTTCAACATTACAGTTTTTAATTCATATTATGATTATTCTCCAAACTATAAAGCCTGGGACCAATAAATATTTGATATAAATATTTGTCACACCTATAAATAAATCTATGATATGTTTTTCTAAATAGCACCAAAAACAGCAGCGGCAGTGATAACAAATTGCAGAAGAAAGTGGCCAAATCCAATCCAAATGTTTTGTGGATCAGTAACGTGGCCCAAAATACTCGTGCAAGTGAATTGAAATCAGCTCTATCTAATTGCGGCAAAGTTTTGGGCGCCAAAGTTGTTGTGAATGCTCGTTTCCCCGGTTCATGTTGCTTTGGATATGTTACAATGGCGTCCGTTGAAGATGTGGAAAATGTCATCGCCAAACTGAACAACACCGAACTGAATGGACAGATAATCAAAATTGATAAGGTAATGGAAGAAAAGTATGGAATGGAGAGAACAGGAGCAGCGACTTCCAATTCAAACGAGTGCCATGATGAATAATCCATTTTTTGACTTTCCAGTTTGATCTTGTCAGAGCTGAACAAATGAAGCAGATGACATCATCTGGCAAGGATCAAAAACCATCAAAGGATGGAGGTGATCAGAAATCTGATGAGAAGAAAGACAGCAACAAGACAGCTGAGAGTAAAGGAGAAGATGGAAAATTAGAACATAAAGACCGGGCTAGGAGCAGAGATCGCAGACACACTGATTCCATTCGACGTGTGGGATGTGAAAGAACGGTAAGATGATCGATATTTTTTTTGACTATAGCTGTAATTGGTTCAACAAACAGGCAGTCAACGGAGTGTTATATTATTTGCGGACAGCTGTAGAAATAAGCCTCGTCAATTGGCCAGCAAAAAGCGCTTCAAAAGGTTTTGTGGCTCCTACCACAAGAAGCTGAAGATGCCTACGATTGCTGAATCAGCAGCAGGAGATGAATTTTCAAAATCCCTGCTAAGACAAATATTGATGTCGTCTATCTAGTCCGACCCAGAAGGACCAACAAGAGGTCCGGGGATGCTGGTAGAAAAATACAACATTCCTCTCCAAAAGGCTCGTCTTGAGCAGGTGACTGAATGACAGTGATTTGCAGGGGAAGTGCTCATGTTCCACTCGGTTTAATGCTAGGGAGGGACAGGCATTAGTAGCTGGGATGGCGCAATTGATACGAGAATAATTTTAATTATTAGTTAGTAGTTCTGATTAGTTAAAATTTACATATATTTTATATTCTTACTTATTGATATATATTTTTTTAATTTTTAAGAAATCGGCGTCCAGTAGGGGTGCTGGAGATCATCCAAAGGGTACTTCTGTCTCCAAAGATAGAGATTCCAATCGCTCTCGATCTAGAGGTCGTCGGGAAAGAGATGTTCTAACATTTGATAAAATTAGGGTAAGTAGTAGGTTGTCTTTGAAAAACATTTTTTTGTTGATCAGTACAATTGTTATAGGAAATTAATGCAGTATTTGACGGACTATCCTTACCGTTTTGTTAAAATGTTGACGATGTAATTTAATTGAGTATGGGTAGTAGTGTTTAGTGTTTATTTTCTTTATCAATGCACAATTATTTGGAATTGTTATGCAATTATATCTTTCTGTAGACTGAGCGTGAACGTCAAAGACTACGTGAAAAAGAACGCCAACTACGTGAAGAGGCTCGTCGCAGACAAGAAGAGGATATTAGACGTCGAGAGACAGAACGTCGTCAGCGTATAGAGCGTGAACGTTTGGAAAGGGAAAAGGAGAAGCTGCGTTTGGAACGTGAGAAAATTGAACGTGAACGTGCTGAATTGGTGCGTATGGAGCGAGAACGTCAACGCTTGGAACGTGAGAAGATTGCCATGGAGAAAATGGAATTGGAAAATACATTGCGTCGTCTGGGTGAGGAACGGATGGCTGTGAAGCGACCGGCGCCATCGTACCGACGCGACGATTCTTACGATGATAGGAAACGCAGTGCAAGTGACAGGCACTTTGAGCCACCACCGCCACCAAGGTAAGATGAAACTGTACCAAACACAAAAGTCCTATTCGAGCATATTCTTCATTTGTTTTTTATACGACCTGACTGTCTACCACATCTGTATCTTTGCCAGTAAGTTGGAGTTTACTGACTCGTATTAATTTCATTTATACATTTTTGACCGACTTCAAAAAAGGAGGAGGCTTACAATTCGGTCGTATGTTTTTTAATTTTTTTTATGGCTGTTGGCGCGTTTTGCATAGTAAACGTACTCCGATTTGGACGATTTTTGATTCATTTGAAAGACGAGAGTTGAGAAATTGAGAAAAATCAAATCCAAAATCTCCTTCCCTCCAAAAACCGCCCCCAAAAGGGGTTCAATTTTTCTCCACAATCCAAGAAAATCGGAGACGGCAGAGTAAATGAAAATTCCAAATCGGAAATGTTTAAATTGGACATTTTTAAAAATAATCATAGGTTTCGGCGCTACAGTCTGAAATATGTGTTTCAGCTATTTGGAAGGGGCAAATTTTTCCGAAAATCGAAAATTCGAGATTTGTAAATTAGAAAAGGGACCATATCCGGAATCGTTTAAATTGAACAATTTTTCCACAAGAGTTACGGTTTCCGTGTTTCACAATGGTAAAGTCTGAAATATGTGATATGCGTATTTCCGCTATGTGGAAGAGCATTTTTTTTAATTGAAGATTTGGGACCGCCAAATTAAAGAAAAGATTATATGTAGCAACATTTAAATTGAGTTACGGTTTTCTAGTTACAGCAGTAAAGTCTGAAATAAGTATATTTGCGCCGCGATGTTTTTTTTTATTTGTTAGTATTTTTCAGTGCAACTACTAATAAAGTCGATCCAATTATTTGTGAAAAATATTTATGAATACTTCTGTCAATTTGTCATGCAATTTTGTTCATACAATTTAGGTGTTTATCCAAAGTTATTTGTTATTCAAAGAGATTGATTTATAATTCATACGTCATACTATTTTATAAATATATTGGAGCCGAAAAATATTCTCTGCGCCAAGTCTCCAAACATTGTCTGCAACCAGTAAACCTTCTTTGCTGTTCTTAATACGTTATTATTGTTTTTCAATTGAATAACATATTGGAATTGATTATTTTCAGTAGTAGCAAGCGTGATGCTCACTACCAAGAAAAACGTGGCGGAACATCTTCATACGAATCTTCTGCTCGTCCTTCCAGCATCTCATCAAGGCAAAATTCAGCATCTCTGAGCAGCTCTCGTCCATACGATAGTCGTGAATCATCACGCGGCTCCAACAGAGACTTACCGAGCTCTAGCAGAAGCAAGGAGGCTAGTAGATATGAAAGGGATCGCAGTCCGCATCATTATCGCACCTCGTCAAGGGATGAGAGAAGAGGTGGCGTGGTGCCAGACAGTAAACCGAGCATTCCCATAGCAGAAAGATTGGGCAGATATGAGTCCAGTGGTAAGAGTGATGATTATTGCTGTTTTTACCAATTTATTTAATAATTTAAACTTATGATCACCCAGTGGTCGAAATTCTACCGTAATTCATTATTTATTAAATTCAAACGTTATTGAGTTTTTTTTTTGCTTATGATTTTTGGGAATTTTGTTCTATTACGTCAGTTGCAAGCTTGTACAAAACGACATTAGCGTGTGTTGTTTGCTTAATTCCTTACAATTACCTTCCTTACAAAATTAAAATTTATTGTTGGTAACAGTGCAAAAAACATGCATTGTAATTTTTCGACGCCGGTAATACTGCTTGACCCTAATGACAAAATGAAGAGAATGCAGTCCTTTCACAAAAATGACTTCAGATTCGAAACGTTTTGCATTGCGAAACCTGCGTTGTTACCCAATATCAAAAATATTACAATTTCTTGAACTGAAGTTAAGTGCGCATTTAAATGTATTCCTCAAAATAATTACATCACATTGTATACACTATCAACAATATTTAAATTTGCTTTCGACCAGAGTTGTCACTCCCGAATAAAACAATCTGACCTGACTCGTTGACTTCACATTGCAGTTTGGTTAGTTATACAACACACAATACAGTTCTACCACGTTAACCATATTTTTTTATTTAATTTAATTTAAAATATTAACTCATATTACATCAAAATTCTAACTGTGTGCACTACTTCACCATATAAACTTTCACTATGCCAAATCTCATACTCCTCCGTGCACGTTTTACGCATTAAAAATCGTGTATGAATATGTAGATAGCTTTAAGAAAAACTAGGACCGACTACATACGATGATGCATTATATAGAATAAAATAACAATAAGAATCATTGAATTTAAAATTTTAAAGTTGGTCAGAGTCTTCTATTTCTGATAATCAACTCTTAGTACTTAATGTTTTTTTTATTACTCTTACATTATGTATTGTTATTTTTAGTGCATAACGTCATGAAGTCGATGCTAGTTTTTTTTAACGTTATTTATTATCCGAAGAAACATCCTATAACGTGACATGTTTTGTAAAACTTACAGAAAATATATCATAGAATTCAAGTGTCAACCTAATCACGAATAAATTATTCGTATTTACACGAATTTCAATTTTGTTTCGGCGCTGCTGACTCCAAAGTCGTTCTGAAAACCGAAGGACAGGATATAAACTAAGCCGGAATGTGATTTTTTTGATATGTTGTATCCAAATTTTTCGTTATAGGTTTATTTTTAACTGCCTCGGTTTTTTCATTGTTTTTTTCTTCTTTCTTTTTTTCAGAATCTAATTCCAGATACGACAGAAATATGAAACATTCATGGCAAGGTCCACCACAATCATCTTTTTCAAGTAGCGGTGGTGGAAGCAGCAGTTTGAGTCAAAAGTCCTGGCAAAAGGATCAGTGGAGACAGGAACCGATTATACCTGATAGGTAAGTTATTTCTATGCAACACCTCTACATATCGAAACTTCAATTCTCGAGCACTTGGTGTCGCTGCAAAAGTGCTACCGCACTAGAAATTTTGTCGTTCTCTGCTGTATAGGTTATACGAAAACTCTAAAATTTGCTTCAAAATGTCCTATATCAATATATGATCGTGCCCACAGCAGTGACTCATTACCAATCGTTTTTAATCAGTTATCACTAATCATACCCCTAAAACGGATCACTTTACAGCAATAGAGCTAGATTACTTTTTTGCTTAAAAAACATTGGCGGTTCTGAAAAATCAAACAAAACTTTATTTTAACCAGTGGCGTAGAAGTTAGTTGGGTCCAAATACAAAATATACCCTAAATCTACGCCACTGACTTTGAAAAAAGAAATTGTCTGTGCCTTGAAATAAGGGTATTTATGAGTTTAAAATGTGTGCAGTTCTAAAGATATTCACAAAAAACGATATTTTTTCTCAACTTTGAACCCCCGTATCTCGAAAACGGTGCGTTTGCGAACCCATGATTATAGAAAAAAAAACATGTTTTTGGACAAACTATCGGCCTGCGCACTTTTTATGAATCACCCTGTATAAGATCAAGCGTTTATCCTCTTTCCACACGTCAACATCGATAATTCTCATATAAATTACATATTATTTATTATTTTTATTTTAGATGGCAGTCATCACAGAGCAGCAACAGGATCTTTCCTGGAGTCAATTCGTCTGGACCAATCTGTCCACCCCCACCAGGGCTCAATAACTATCCAGATAGCCGGTTCAATTCTAGTATAAGAAAATACTAGAGGGTCTATTAGAATTTTGTGTAATATTTCCTATGGATAATATATAATAATTAATGGCTATTTCTGTATATCCTGATTACACATATTTACTTATTAATATTTATAAGTATCAAGAGTGTGGTGTAAGAAGTTGTATGTGCTTTTCAGAATGATTGATTCTTCTTATTATTTTTTGATGTCTACATATTCCAAAAGAAGATATTTATTTTCTATATGTGGCATTGACAGTTTTTTCTTGCGTGTATATGTATTAAAGATTGTATGTTCATCGAATTTGTAATTTCCACACATTTGTTTTATGATTGACGAATAAAAAATTCATCTTATTTATTATTGGTTTTATTTTATGATTCATCTTGTATAATATTTGAGATAAACTGAGTATGACTGACACGATCGCTCGCATTTCCCTTGCAACAACATAAATCTAAAAGATAATTGGGCCATTTGCATGAAAATTATCCTACGATTTGGAGCGAGGATCGTGAACGAAGTGTCCGCCATCTATTATCAGGAGGAATTACGCAAAGCAGTGGCGGCTCTTCAGAGGAGGCAATGCTTCCTCTACAATTCATATTTTTGACGTAGGTACGTATCAAATCTAAGACGTTGGTTCTCTCACTTATTATAAACCACAAAAAATGAAAGGTGCCATAGCACTACCGTCAGGGGTCGTCTGGAAAAGTGCAAGATGTATTCTTTTAGTAATTGTGTAGAATTGGCCCCCTCTGCAATAAATTTCAGGAGCCGTCACTGACCAAATAGCTGTGAACAACAAACCATCAACCTAACCTATTTCCTCTATGAAAACATCATATCTATCTCCGTATATAAATATTTTATCTATATCTATTTTACCCGTTAATCTAATTACATTACATATTCACTCACACCGCTCTTCCTGTTGGTATCCCAAGTGACAAAGAAGTACAACAAATCTCTTGTTAAATAATATTTTTCCACATATTTTCTACTAGTATTTCTCTCAGTAAGTGGTTTATTTCTATTATTTTGTCAGACAGATTTATTTCGTATAAAAAGAGATCTTTTAAGTTTACCTATTAGTGTTTGTATTCTCACAAGATTCTTAAATCAGAGACAAAACTAGCATCTAGCCGCAAAAGATTTTTAAATTTATAACTGTTGGCGCGTTTCCTTATCGCCAATTTATTTGTTGTTCACCTCTATTTAACGCCATCTATTGCCATTTTACTAACGCCATCTTAATAAATAATAAACATGGCTATGCCCAAAGAATCACCGATGAAAGATTCATAACAAAAATATTGAAAATGTCTTTTAAATGTCCATCCAAAAAATGTTCAGTTTATTCGGCATACCGCCGAATAACTGAAGAGAATTGTTAATTTCTTGAAAGTTGCCTTCAGTTCTTTTGAATAATTTAGATGTTCCAAAAGCTCATAAAAAGATGTAATAAAAGCTTGCTTGCATCAATACTTTTTAAAGAAATATACGCACGTAAATATTATTTGTAACTTAACTGTTTCAAATGAAGCAGGTATTTACCTACCTATTTAGCCTTTCACTTGGTCAACGATGGTATTAGTTGTTTAAGTTGAAGGTACAATAACGATGAGTTCTTTGAAATATACGTAGTCTGTGGTATTCAGGTAGTGAGTGATATAATGGTGGGAAGAGATTTCGGAATGAATGAACCACTTTAATAGTTTATATCTGCTTTTATTATCTATGGGGTCAGTTTAAAACGTAGGAGTTACGTCGACAATATTTATGGAAAATAAATAGCTGCTATGAATAAATAGAATAAATATTTGTTTACAAAAGATTATACCGACTTCATTAGATGGTGCACTGAAAAATACAAAATAATATTATTTCTATTGGTACTAGTAATTTTGAAGTTGTGCAGTTGTAGTTGAAAACTTTTGGCATCAACTTCAAAAGTACCAGAATCAATAGAAGTAATATTCTTTTGTATTTTTCAGTGCACCCACTAAGTCGGGCCATTTTTTTGCGAAAATATTTATTTCACATTTTTAAGTGTAACATTAATCATCAAAATCATTCAGCGTTCATCAAAGAAGATGATAGGTGTCTTATGTTTATTCAGAGATTCAAAACATCGCGGAAATACACATATTTCAGACTTTCCCACTGCAATAACTAATAAATAAAAAATGTCCAATTTTAATGTTGCAACATATAATCTCTTCTTTATTTTGGCCGTTTTATATTTTCAATTTTCAAAAAAAATTTACCCTATCACATAGCGGAGGCGGAGACACATATTTCAGACTTTACCACTGCTGTAACTCGGAAACCTAAGATTAAAAAAAAGTCCTTATTAAAAGTTTCTGGCGGTATAGCCTCTTCTTTAATTTTCTCGATTCAAATTTTCGATTAAAAAAAATGTCCCCTCCAACCTCTACGGGAGATGTTTCTGAGGAAAAGGACATATCTTGAATATAGATTTTTTTGGGACTAATTCTCAATAGTCCTCTATCAAATGAAAAGAAGAATCATAAAAACGGAGCACGTCTACTAGGGCGCGAACATCATTGGTCAAAAATACCGGATTATTGAATAAACTACTTTATACCTATATAGTCCATCTCCAAAATAGCGTGCAACGAGATATGTCTTTTAGGCTTTTATGTCATTTCTCGCCTAACACGATTGTATCATTGCACGTTATTTTGGAGATGAACTCTATGTCCAAAAACAAAAAACCCCGGATAAAATCGCCATCAACAAATTGAAAATAAATAACCTCTCTTGAGCCCTATACCTGCTGACGTAATACATGAACGACCCCCTAGCTCAGAAATAGTATTTTATTTATCTTCGTCATCATGAAAATGATTGGTTAAAATCTTGATAGCTATATAATAGTGTGTGCCAAGCACCATAGATGTCGATTGAGATATATTAATTATTAACGATGATGGATGGCCTCATAGTAAATAAATCATAGTTGTTTTGACCAGAGGACAATTGGAAATCGAAGCAAGTACAAGAGTATACCTATGTACATCATTATATCCTGATTGGAAATTTGGATAGTCCTGGCTGGATGTACCTATATCTGACAAGGTATAAATAGAGGGCATTATCATAGGCGGGTAAGTTAGGTAAGTATTCGGTTTAAATACCTAGTAGGTCAACCTTTTGACGTCTACCTATTTTATAACAAGGAAGACGATTAAAATGATGATGAAATATAGTGAATTATTTTTATCGTCTTATTGAAAACTGACGTACCTACCTAACCGTTGCTTTGAATATCTATTAGTGAAACAGTAACAATTATTGACTGCTATAGAAAGGTCAAGTGCACATCTGAATAGAGTTCCAAAAATCATGACTTTTTGACCGACGAACCACGAACGGCGTAAGTATACAATTCGATTGTGTACTTCTTTTTTTTGGTTCGTCCGTGCATTTTATATCGTAATCATTTCATTTGAAAGAGGATAAAAGGTCCCATATTCATAAAAACGCAACTCCAAAATCTCCTTCCCTCCGAAAACCGTCCCCGAATGGGTGGACGTTGCAAATTTTCTCGAAAATAGAAAATCTGTGGTGATATAATTAAAGATAGGACAATATCCGGAAACGTTCAAATAAAACACTTTTTCAAAAGAGTTACGGTTTTCGAGTTACAGGCATATTAAATTCTCAAATATGTGTATGTCGAGAGTGCCATTTCTTTCTAAAATTGAACATCTTTGTGTACTACATGAAGGACCTAATTATTTGTAGCAACATTTATAATAAACATTTTCTTCTTAGAGCTACGATTTTCGAGTAACTGCGTTGGTAAAACGGTAACATCTAACATACTTATGCGTATTTCCGCCGCGATGTTTTGAGATCTCAATAACTACAAGCAAGGAATATACGTGGGTAATAGAATAAGTACTATCTTCATTGGTATTAGTGAACGTTCAACGATTTTCGTGACTAATGTTACACTCAAAAGTGTGAAATAAATATTTTTTACAAAAAATTGGACCCACGTTATTAGTTGGTGCACTGAAAAATAAAAAAATAATATTTATTCTATGGGTGCTAGTACTTGTGAAGTTGGTGCCAAAAGTTATTAATCTAACTGCAACTGCACTGCCTGTGCTTTTATCTAGCTAAACATTTCTGATATATTGAGTTTTATGACATTATAAATAATTTTAGTAAATTGTCTGGGACTTCATCTGAATAATGTATTGACCTGCATAATTATTAATTAACTTGGTAGCTAAATTATTTTCGGGATTCAAAAATCAATTATATTATTTAATTATTTATATGGAGAGTCGTCATAGATATCTGAGTAAAGGGAAAATGTTTTTATGTGAAAAAAGCAATTTGGACTTGAACCTCATTTCAATCGATACCTTTACCTTTTTTTGACCGACGAACCGAGACGGATACAATTCTACTGTGTGTTTTTTTTATTTGTTCGTATTTTATATTTTTCTGGAATATTCTTTTGGATTGGCAAAGCGCTTAAATTAGAATTCGAGAAAAAGTTTCCGTGCTAAATCAATATTTATTTGACCGTTTTCCCACGACGACAATTCAACTGTAGGTATACTATCCTTTTTACAATAAATGGTAGCCTACGTTTTAAGGTAAATTTCTTATAGAAATGTACCTATTGCGATCGTTCACACTTTTGAATTTTGAAAAAAATTCAACGGCATGTTGTTATATGTCTGTAAGTTAGCCCAAAAAAACATTTGGTTTTGGAGGTATCAAGTTCAAATTTGCTTTAAAAATCAATCTCCTAAATATCTCGCCCGAGTTCGTTATGGGGCAATATCGGGTTAGTAGTTTCAAAATGGCCACTGTTCAAACATTTAAAAAAATATCAAAAAAGAGCCGTAGTGTAAATATCATCAAAAATAATAATCAGTACCAATAACTTTTGTTCGAAACAATTTTCCATAAAATGCACAGGAAAAAAAAAATAAAAATTAATAAAGAAAAAATAAGAAATATTAATAAAATATGAACATTCAATATAAATTTGATGTAATTGTACATTTTCTGGAGATCTTAATATAGACCCTGATTAAAAAAATATAAAGTATATTTATTGATCAGAAATTGGAGAAAAAAAAATCCAGCCTTGAAGTGGAACGCGAACCCTCTCTGCTATATATTCAACAGCCAAAACAAAAACCTCTAACCGCAAGGCTATGATACATACGGCAATTTATGTGTAATGACATGTACGTATACCAAAGAAAAGGTTGTTCAATGAATTTTGAGAAATTTACTTTTCCGCTGGCTACAGGCCATCGGGATTTTTTTACCTGGGATTTTTTGCCAGAGGTCGGCCATAAACGGTCAGGATCGGATCATAATATAGCACGGTTCAATGGTTTCAGTGCGTAAATTAAAAAAAAAATTAAATCATTGTACATATTTATTAAAACTTTTTAGAAAAACTAGAACCAACTTTATTATTTTTTGGTGCACTGACAAATGCGAAATAATATTAATTCTATTAGTGTTGATACTTTTGATGTTCGTGTCAAAACTCTTCTATCTACCAATAACTGAACCACTTCAAAATTACTTGTACCAATATTTCTTGTTTTTGACCGACGAACCCCGAATGGAGAAGGTATACGATTCGGTTATTGCACATATTTTTTTTATTCATGATTCTGAAACTTTATTAAAAAAGATTTAACTAATCCGTGTATTTTATTTTTTTCGAAATATTAATTAAACAAAAGAGAAAAAAGTTCCAAAACACTAAAAATTAAATTGGTTCAAAACGTAGGCGTTTTAGCGCTCTGTGACGTCACAGTTCCCGCTCATGTGGCATTGGCTGATCTTTTGTATTATGTCGGTAATCATTGTGACATTGACAATTAGTTGTCAAAACGTTCTTCTTCTTCTTCTTCTTAATTTTATGGCCCTTGCTCCCTCTTGGTGCATTCAGCCAGGTCAAGTCCTGAGGTTACCTTTGTCTGACTTTTCATCATATGGTAACCCTTGTGATTTTTCTACTTATTCTAAAATGATTATTCTTCAATGCACGTGTCAAGGTGAGTCCAGCAATGTGCTTCGATCCGAGTATAACCTTCTCTGTCACGCTCCTGAGGTTATCAGCGAGGTTTTCCCTCTTGTCTCCTCCAGACCACGCTGCCACGTGCTTCTAACCTCAAAAGTTAAATAGGAATCGACCTCTTTTCGCTTGCACACCCCGAACTACGCTCGATTGTCACGGCCGAGACTTCCCTGTCCACCTCGGGGGCCCAGCACTCACGTCCTCTACCAGCGTGCACTTCCCGTACGGAAATTTTTGATTTCCTTCAGACGCGAAGTGGACTCTACCGAGGTTGATACGGAAGTGTTGTCAAAACGTTGTGAGAATAAATTATCGTTTTATATTCTGTTTCGTGTGACTATTATAAAGTGTTGCGCACCCGAACTACTTGTTCCTGATTGGAGCCGGGAAGAGTGACGTTTTAAGCGGGAAACTGATCTCGTTTTTAAATACGTGGACAAACTGAAATTAACATTTCGATAATTAAATTATGTCTGAATATAATTTTAATGGTGAATTGCTTGTTTATGGTATAAACTGCATTGTTTAAAACTGATAAAACATAAAAATCCAATACATGCAACGACCCCATTCGAGTGTCTGCTTTTTTTGGTTTGTGCGCGCATTGTATATAGTAAACCGGAGTACGTTTACGTTTGGATGATTTTTGATTCATTTGAAAGAAGAGACTTGAGAAATGGTCTCATATTCGTAAAAAATCAAATCTGAAATCTGCTTCTCCCCGAAAACCGCCCCAAAAGGGGTGGAGGGGGCAAATTTTCTTGAAAATCGACAATTTGAGATGCCAGAATTAAAGATAGGACAATATCTGGAAACGTTTAAATTGAACATTTTTTAAGAGTTACGGTTATCGAGTTACATGCATGTGAAAATTTCACATATGTATATTTTCGTTATGTAGAGGGGGTGATTTCTTTCGAAAACAAAAAATCTCTGGGTGCCACATGAAAAACAATAATATTTGTAGCAACATTTATAATAAAGATTTTTTCCTTAGAGTTACGGTTTTTGAGTTACAGCGGTGGTAAAATTGTTAAATCTAAAATACTTAAGCGTATTTCTGCAGCGATGTTCCGAGACCTCTACATAATAACAAGTACAAGCAAAGAAAATACGTGGGTAATAAGATAAATACTGTCTTCTTTGGTATTAGTGAAAGTTCAACGATTTTCGTGACTAATGTTACACTCTAAAGTGTGAAATAAATATTTTTCATATAAATATTTCTTACAAAAAATTGAATCGACATTATTAGCTGGTGCACTGAAAATTACGAAATAATATTAATTCTATTGGTGCTGTTACTTTTGTTGTTGTGCAGTTGCAGTTAGATTGATAACTTTTGGCACCAACTTCACAAGTACCAGCACCAATCGAATTAATATTATTTCGTATTTTTCAGTGCACCAACTAATAACGTCGGTCCGATTTTTTGTAAAAAATATTTAACCAATGCACCAACTAATAAAGTCGGTCCTAAGTTGTTTTTCAAATTCGCTTTTCGGGAGAAGTACCTATATAATCTAACTTTATTCTAAATTGGATGGTACAATAAGCATAGAATATTTTAATAAGGAATGCACCTGTTATTAATATTATCCCTTGTAACTCCACATACCTACTTAATTAATATAACAACGTGAAGGCTTTTATCTTTCATATTTTGCTAAAGGTAATTATTACTATATTATACAATACAAAAGCCTTCAGTAAGTATTTGAAACACGTTCGGAATTTGGTTGGTTTGCCTCGTTTCATATAATGTTGAATAATTGGTATTTGTAATTAAGGCGTTTTAATCACACCAACCGCGAAGAAAATGAGTGCAATTTTGATCAAATTATTCTACCTGTAATATGCATAACTAGTTTGCAAAAAGTAGGATCCTTACGAAAAACAATAGCAAAACAGAAATGTTTTGCTAAGCATCAATGAAAGATTATTAGAAGAAGAACAGTTTTTTTACGGTTTCATACACCCATTTCTAAATAATATCCTCTGCCCGACAGTCAGTCCGTCTGTCAGCTGAAGGTATCTCATACCTAGGTAAATATGTATATAGTAGAAATGTTCGTAAAAATAAAATATAATAAAAAACAAAGGAGGACCGATACAAAAACGTGATTTTTTGTTCAACCTCAACAATTGCTGTATTTCTTGAATCGTAATAGGCAGACAGATAAAATTTTCAAAAAGTATTGTTTATCATACCTCAAGTAAAAGTACTGTCATATGTTCAGTGCCCGTGAGATTCTATGCGGTGGGTTCCGTACCTGAAAGTCTATTGTATGTTTCTGAACTCTATGGCTGGATTTTGATGGGCTTTCTACCATGTTTGTATGTAGAATGTTATTAGAATGATCTTGTAGTGGCTGTAAGTTTGACTGGGCCTCCTAGATAGCGGGTTCCATACCTGTAATACCCAAAGAAGCTTTGTGGCTGAATTTTCTTGGATTTGTCGATATAATTTTGTGTAGTATGTTTGTTTTGTGAGAGGCTGTCAGTGCGACTAGGAGTTAAAGATGGAGGGTTCCATACCGGAAAATCCCTAGATATGTAGGAGAAATTATCATGCTGTTCGGTTGGTGTTCGGACTGGTTCTACGTTCGCATAGAGCTCTAAGGTAGAAGGGTTCCATACTCAAGACTTTTTATGACATTATTTTTCGTATCATAATCATAATAAATTGATTTCCTGGGAAGTGCCGGGTAAACAGCTAATACGTAATAAGTATCAAGAACGATAAGAATAAAAATGGTTCACTGGCTGAAAACAATGTTTTGGAAACCGAGTGCAGCGATATCTGACAACTATATGAAAGATTTAGAAAAATATTCAGTTATTTATATCCTTCAATATGTATGAATAAATTTTCTGTTCTATGAATAAAATTAACAAAAAAAATGACGCCAAGTGCGAGTCGAACTTTCACACGAAGGGTTCAGTACTAAATTAAAAGCAAAATTCCACTGCCTACCTATTACGACACTTTATGAGATACACATAGCTGACAGACGAACGGACGGACAGCAGAGTCTCCGTTATAGGGTCTCGTTCTCACCAATTTCGGTACGGAACTCAGAACATTTGTTTGTTTGACCACCTTTGAACCGAATAAAGTCAAAAGATCTTGAAATTATTCCATATATCTTCACAGCACCACCAAAACTTGAATTTCGAAACCTTGCGAGTGTTTCGCTAACAAGGTTGGGATCTTCAGGACTAGACCATGTAAGGGG
This sequence comes from Crioceris asparagi, assembly GCA_958507055.1. Taxonomy (NCBI): domain Eukaryota; kingdom Metazoa; phylum Arthropoda; class Insecta; order Coleoptera; family Chrysomelidae; genus Crioceris; species Crioceris asparagi. The sequence continues at coordinate 3,643,550 of OY293829.1, forward strand.
TTGAAATGGACAAAATCAAAAAAACCAGCTCTGAGTTATTGTTTGACATATTTGTAAATTTATATTGATGAAAAATGTGAAGTTCATTTTTTTATATTTAGTTCCATAATTTTCCTTTAAAATTATCCTTCAGCTGCCCTGTAGCTCAGAGTTTCACGTCTTCAAATATCAAAATTCTGAAGAAATAATACTTAAAAAACAACTCGGCGATTTAGTAAGACGAAAGCAACATTCTGTTCATTAATTTAACAGCAATCTTCAAGGCATCCCTCAAGGGTCTTCTTGTTACGCTTCATGAACTTGTACATTTCCCTGCATTTGCCTTTTTCTTATTATGTTGCGCCAGACGTCGTTATTAGCTATACCCAGATTTTGCGATGACAAATAATACGAATAAATCTTATAGACCGAAGGCGACAGAGCCTAGGAGTTGTGAATTTTTCACAACTCAGATAAACTTATGAACTCTATCAATTATTTATAAATGTTCTATCACAAAAATTCGTTGAAACAAATAAGATTTGTCCCGCCGCCCTCTAGGTGCTCTCATTCCATCTTTCAGATTCGATCTGTCACAGAACAAATTGGTCGTCACTCTTTAATGTACTACATATCTTGTCGTGCTTTTTATCGCCATATCTGATACATGAAGGGACAGATATTTTAATGGTAAAATCAGTTAGATTTTTCGACGGGACGGGACGGCCCATCAGATTGTACAACAACATCAAACGTTCATTGCGCATGCGCGAGCAGATCACATTGAACGAAAAAGCGTCAGCGTCAGCAACGAATATAGCAAACACATCCTTACCGTAATTCTATTTCGTATTTGCCTAGCTATTGCAAGAATCATAATAGTAGTAGTGTCATGGGATGAAATATAAGTTACATTGATTACATTTGGTAACACCCTGTATATTTCTATATTTTTGAAATCCTCGCTTAATTCTAAGGCTACTTTGTTAACCATACATTAGAGAAAACGGACGTTTAAATAGAAAAGCCACTCGCCACATATTTGAGAAAATAATTGCTTACCATTTAATTCTGAAACAATCCTTTATCTTTTCAATTTATTTCATTACACCGTTTTAAAAATCGAATTTTTCAAACAAATGAAACTCTTTCTTGAATGGAAAATAATATTTTTTTATAGCGGAATCGGATTTGTAACTTATATTTCCTATCGTGTGAAAGAAGTGTTGTAAAGTACAAGTTTCGGAAACTGTTGAAAATTTCCAATAAAGCTACCAATTTTCATTTCTGAATCCTATTCTGCAATAAAATATAGTATGTTCCATTAAAAAAAGAAAAAGTTTCATTTTTTAAAAAAAATATTTCTTAAAGCAATGTATTTCAATAAATTGAAAGGGCTGTTTCAAAATTCAAATGATAGGTCATCATTTTATCAAGCATGAGCCGAAAACCGCATTCTTTTAAATGCCTTCGTTTCAAAGTTATTCAAGATGGCGGACGGTACTAGATTCGCTTGTATTCTTTTTTAACTCCCGTTTTCTCTAAAACAGTTAACTTTAGACCTAATTAATGATTAACAAAGTAGCCTTAATATTGAGCGAGGATTTCAGAAATATAAAAATATACAGGGTGTTCTGTTTAAAATAACGAAGTTTGTGTCGGTTTCCGGTATAACGGGAAGTTCTCCATCTTGGAAAATATTTTTGGAGTATGCAAGTTACATATTGAGACAAGTTTTATGGGAAACATTTTTTGATAGTACCAACCGTTAAGCCAAAATCTTCCATCCAGGGCTTAGTGGGACACTCTGTATAAAATCATTAAATATTGACAAAATTATCGTTTTTCATTTTTTCAAAAAAATCATAGAACAATAATTTTATAGAGCTTTTTTTTAATAATTTATTTTTATCACCTACATTTCCAAACTGTTAGATGGAGTAGGTTTAATATTTGTACCTGTCCCTACCAGAAGTGCTGCCCTCTCGTAGCGAAAGGCCACACTCTTCTGAGGAAAAAGGCTCATTGTTCCAGATAATATAGGTGTTCTTTGGATAATGGTTCTTGACGTGTTTGACATATCTGACATCTGACATCACACTAAGAAAGCGTATGGGAAAAGTGGTGTTTTCACTATTTTCCTCGCATTTTTTACGATTTTTCTCTCCATAAGAACCTTCCTTATGCCTTAACGAAAATATTAAAACAAAAGTTATCCGAATTGGTCGAGCTGTTCTCGAGTTTTGCGCTTAGCAACGCATTTGGCGATTCATTTTTATTTATATAGATTATTAAACTAAAATCTCGCGACTTTTGAAGTAAGGTGGTATTTTTTGCAAATTAACAATTTAGCCTTTCTGTCAACAATTCGGAGGGGAACGAACGATTTGGTAATACTTTTTATAAAACATGATTTTTATTAAAAAAAACATTGAAAATTAAAATGCTGTTTTGCTGGCTGCATTAGAAGAAACTATATTTTTCTGTCATTCTCTTTATAGTTTATAGACCGATGTCAGAATGACCAATCGTTATTTAGCATTTTATAGGGATTTCGTAGTCAAATTTTCATGACAACCTATAGTTATCTAAAGCTGGCTTTCCATTTATATAATAATAATCGTAGAGATTGTTGCAGCAAGTCGTTGTCGTGCCTGTCACAGTATCTCAGCAAAGTGTCTCTGCCAATATAATGATATCCTATATATATCTATAATAATAATATGCTGTCAATGACACCAAGATGACCCTACGCCCCTGTCTGATCGATTAACTGAATGCAGGCAGATATGAACAATAATTGAAGAATGGAAAACAAGAATGAACTCCGGAAAATATACCGACACTGTTTTGTGTTGAGGATCGTCGTAGCCATGCGCTTAAAACGCTCGCTCAGCCCAGAGATACTGGAATGATTCGAACACCGTTGCGAGATTGTGTTTAAATTATGATATTTTCTGAAATAATTAATATTCCATTGATTGTATAGGAAAAAGACGGCAAATAAAGGTATATGCACCGCGCAGATTGATTTTTCGATATAACATAGAGTGGGGCTGATTAACTTGTCTTTTAGGTTTTCTCAGTCATCTTGAGAATTATAAAAAGTATTCTTTGAATATTTCAAGAGCAATCGAAGATACGAAGAACATGTACTTGATCTTGAAAAGCTGAACGAAAAACAGTGTGTGTAAAATTAATTCTATATCTTTTATGATTTTTTCTCAATATTGGAATAATTATGTATATGATGGATGTAACCTAACTAGAACTCCATAACCTGTGAACTAAAATAGTATCAAACTATCATTTATTCATGAATAAGGTTGATTTGTTTTCAAAGTAAAATCTTGAAAATTATATTTAAAAAATCGCGTGGACTGGACCATCTTTTTGTACGCTAGAAGAAAAAAACCAATGGATGTTCCTTAGGTTTGATAACAAACAATTTTTTTAAAAGAATCACGTTGTACTTCGATATCTCAACAATAGGTAAGGTAAAAATTCTTAAAATTTCCATTTTTTGCGATGTCGGAGAAAGTTCATAGGAAATCATGGTCGACAATTTAAAATGTTGAGCTTTTCTAAGGCCCCACTATATCATATACAATAAATATTTTTTACAAATAAGTATTTAAAACAAGTGAAATTTTTGAAAAAAAAATTAAAAATAGTTTTTATTGGGCATTTAAGATTTAAACCGTACCGATGAGTACCTACTATTGCTATCCTTTTCTCGATTTTAACTATACTTATGTATATGTGTTTGCCAGCAACAGCAATTCCATAACAAATTACTGTTTGTCTACCACAACACAAAATTAAACTTTAAATTAACAATAACGTCTGACTTCTGACAATTGCGACATAACCATAGACGATCTTCCAGAAAGTACCTATATACCAGAGAACGAGACGTATATATACGCTCCATGCTCGTGCGTAATTCCAGTGACGGATCCCATTGTCGTTCCATGTCGACAAAATAATGATCTTGGTTGAATGAGATTGAATGAGATAATTATAATTACCAATATTGGATCACACTTGGAGCTTAACAGGCGGCGAGATGTCTGCGATCTAAGTACGAATTCGAAATTTCAAGTCTCTAGACCGTATGGGGCCTGAGAAATCGCTGCGGAGTCCATTGATACAAGAACCGAAAGTAATAAAAACTATTTAAAAATGTACCGACGTTATTAGTTGGTGCACTGAAAAATACAAAATAATATTAATTCTATTGGTGTTGTTACTTTAGAACTTGTGCAGTTGCAGTTAGATTGATAACATTTGGCACCAACTTCACAAGTAACAGCACCAATAGAATTAATATTATTTTGTACTTTTCAGTGCACCAACTAATAAGTCGGTCCAATTTTTTGTGAAAAATATTTATTTCACACTTTTGAGTGTAACATTAGTCACCAAAATCGTTGAACGTTCACTAATACTAAAGAAGATAGTACTCATTCCATCACCCACGTATATTCTTTGCTTGTACTTGTTATTATGTAGAGATCTCAAAACATCGCGGTGGAAATACGCGTAAGTATTTTAGATTTTATCATTTTACCACCGCTGTAATTCGAAAACCGTAACTCTACGGAAAAAAAATCATTATAAATGTTGCTATCATGTAGTTGCCTCAGATTATCAATTTTCTAAAGAAATTGCCCCCTTTACATAGCGAAAATAAACATATTTCGAAAACCGTAACTGTTTTGAAAAAGAATCAATTAAACGTTTCCGAATATTGTCCTATCTTTAATTCTGCACCTCAGATTTTCGATATTCAAGAAAAATTGCCCCCTTCACCCCCACTGGGAGTATTTTTTGAAAGGAAGGAGATTTCTGATTTGAGTTTTTTACGAATATGGGACCATTTCTTAAATCTCCTCTTTAAATGAATCAAAAATCATGAAAATCGGAGAAGGTTTACTATATAAAACGCGCGCACAAACCAAAAAAAGCAGACATTCGAATTGTATACTTCCTCCGTTTGGATTCGTCGGTCAAAAACTGGACCGAGTTGGTTAGTTGGTGCACTGAAAAATACAAAATAATATTATTATTTATTTTATTATAAATATTTTATTATTATTATTCTATTGGTGCAGGTAATTTTGAAGTTGTGCCGTTGCAGTTAGATGGAAAACTTTTGGCATCAACTTCACAAGTACCAACCAGTACCAATAGAATTAATATTATTTCATACTTTTCAGTGCACCAACTAATAACGTAGTTCCCATTTTTTGAAGTTATACTTCTTTGGGCTCGTTGGGATGGGGTGTTGATAGAGAAACCGCGTCACGCTAAAAGTGACAAAAATCGTCGATTATACGTTTTCGTATACTTTTTGTACGTTCTGGCTTTTAGAGAAATTTTTAATAATTAAATTATATATTAAATTTCCTTATTAACTACCGATTTTTTTTCAGGTAGTTAATGTTTTGATCATCCTGTCTGTCTGTCTTTCAACACTATAACTCGGAAAATACTTAACCGATTAACACCAAACTTGGTACATAAATACGTAAGGGTAATACCTCCTATAAGATTGATTTTCAGCTATCTAACTGTCTGTCTGTCAATCAAACAACAATATATCTCGAAAAATACTTGACTGATCGACACCAAACTTGGTACACAAATACGTAAGGGTAATACCTCCTATGGGATTGATTTTCAGCTGCCTGTCTGTCTGTGTGTGATTACAAGATTGTTTTCGGTAGTTTTCCTCTCTATGCTTGCATCACTAGTTTATCATACTTTAGGAGGCGCATTAAAATTTTATTAGAATTGTGTGCGAATAGCCAAAGAAGTATAACTTCCACCGTCTCGTCTGACGCAGACCTAGTTTTTTTAAATATTTATTTCACACTTTTGAGTGTAACATTAGTCACGAAAATCGTTGAACGTTCACTAATATCAAAAAAGATAGTACTTATCCTATTACCCACACATATTCTTTGCTAGTACTTGTTATGTAGAGATCTTAGAACATCATGGCGGAAATACGCAAAACCGTAACTTTTCTGAAATTTTTTTTAATTTAAACGTTTACGGATATTGTCCTTTCTTTAATTCTAACATCTCGAATTTTCGATTTTCTAGAAAATTTTCGGATTTTCGGATTTGAGTTTCTACGAATATGGGACCATTTCTCAAGTCTCCTCTTTCAAATTAATCAAAATTAATCAAAATAGGAGTATGTTTACTATATACAACGTGAAATTTTACTTTTACAATGGTTCTGAACTCGTCGTGTGAGAGTTTGACTCGCACTTGGCCGTATTTTTTATTCTAATATGTATTCTGTCTATCTGTCTGATGTGTGGATATTGTTTGAACCGATTTTAATACAGTTTTTTTTGGTTTGAAAGTTGACTCGAGTTTTTTTCTAGGTAATATTTTTTATTCTAATGTATTATATGTTATTCCAATTTTTATTCAAAATTTATTTCGTGTTTCTGAGAACAACACAGATATCACAACTCCGGAATATAACCCTATGTATGGAATGTATTGTCTATTCTCCTTTTTCTGCTGACGGCGATCTGCGGATTTTCTTGCCGACAATGTGGCAATGTTGCCGTGCAACAGCCCCGACTGAATCCGCGCGGCTGAACGAACAGACACACACATACATACACACACTCACACTCCGTCACATTCAGTAGCGGTCGAGAACAAAATGGTGGTCTCTATTCAGAATTTTTCGGTAGCTGCTACGCGAAAATCGTCATTCTTGAACGAAAACCTTTGTGTAAATAAGCAAAAACCATCTTAAATAATAGAAAAATGTCAGTGTTACATTTCAACGATTCGATAGTGTGATGTGTCGTTGCCGATAACAACCAGCACCGTAAAGGAAAAAAATATATATATTTATATATAGAGAAAAGAAATCATGACAACCACCAGCAGCAATAGGGTGAATTCAGTTGCAAGTCCAGTATCCACGAATGCTGTCAGCTTAAAGCCCATTGAGGTGCCGGAGGCGCTGCAAAACGGCGAAAAGTTCATCAAGTGGGACGAGGTTGGTATAAAATAGGTTTATAGTAGAATCACATTTCGTTCGTTCGTTGAACAGGTGCATTTCTCTCATACCTATATCTACAGTAATAGAATTATTGGGGGGTTGCTTAGATGGCCTTGGGAGGTGACAGATCAGCTGCCGTCGCACTCTCGGTGTTGGTGGTGTGTTCTGGATCTGGAATACGATAATTCAATTGTCACAATGCCTGGGCCAGCTGCTAGGGGGTGTAGGTAGATCCTTCCTATTCCTACGTGCTAGTTGTTCTTAATAGCTAAATGTCTCTTGCAAGTTCATTGAACTGGGCTTACAAAAACAACATACTATTTATCAATATATTGCTTTCCTCGGGTTCATTTCATACCTAACTAATAAATTTGTGTTATTGAATTATAAATAAACATATGTGCATCACGTACCTTATATATATATACAGCATGTACAAAAAAAAATGAAGTAACTTGAGTAAGTAGCTTAGTAGCTTATATAATTTGAAAAAATATTTCTTACAAAGAATTCGACCGACTTTTTTAGTTGGTGAACTGAAAAATACATAAATGTTTTTTACAAAAAAAATAGACCGACGTTATCAGTTGGTGCACTAAAAAATACAAAATAATATTAGCAAAAATACGCATATTTCAAATTTTAACATCGCTGAAACTCGAAAACCGTAGCACTTAATTTAAACTTTTACGGATATTTTCTTATCTTTATTTCTGCCATCTTGGATTTTCGATTTTCGAAAAAAATTGCCCCCTCCAGTCTCCTTCGGGGGCGGTTTTAGGAGGGAAGAAGATTTCGAATTCAAGTTTTTATGAATATGGGACCATTTCTCAAGTCTCCCCATTTAAATAAATCAAAATACGAGTGCGTTTATTATATACAGAACGCGCACAAATCAAAAAAAAGCGAATTGTATACCTCCTCCGTTTAGGTTCGTCGGCCAAAAATAATTATAATTCTATTCGTACTGGTAATTTAGAAGTTCTACAGTTTTAGTTAGAATGAAAACTTTTGACAACAACTTCAAAAGTACCAGAGCCAATATAATTAATATTATTTTGTATTTTTCAATGAACCAACTAATAAAGTCGCTACAATTTTTGGTATGAAATATTTATTTTACACTTTTGAGTGTAACTTTAGTAATTAAAATCATTTAACGTTCACTAAAGAAGATAATATGTTGCTTATACTTATTCCAAGATTTGAAAACATCGCGGAAATACACATGCTGTAACTCGGAAACTATGATTTTTTGGAAAATGTCCAATTTAAACGTTGCCGGATATAGTCTCTTATTTAATTTTGTCGTCGAAAAAAATTTCCCCATCCATCATCCATCCTCTTTGAGAGAAGTTTTCCAGAAGAAGGACATGTTGAAAGTAGACACAAAGGCACAACTTCAAAATTACCAGCACCAAAAAAATTAATATTATTTTTCAGTTGACCAACTACTTAATAAAGTCGGTTCAATTTTTTGTTAATAAATAATTATATCTTATTTCCAGTGCATAACCTAATAAAGTTGGACCTAGTTTCTTTAAAAAATATCTGTTGAGTTCACTATGCAAATTGGACGAAAATACATACAAGCAAACGAATTGTATAGGTACCTCCTCCATTTTTTGAAGTGGGTCAAAACTAGAGCTCAATACATTGGAATGAAAAAACACGAAAAAGTTCAAAATATATTTTTATTACTTTTCTATTTCCTCTAGATACATTTTGTTTATTTTGTTAATTTAATTTAATTAATTTGAGTATTCATATTATTGTATATTTTTAATTGCATTTTGACTAATAAGGTTACAGCTTACAGCATTAGTATAGTCTGAAATTTGTGTTTGAAATCCATGAATATAAGTGAACGTGATTTCGACGAGTGATATCCCCAAAACTGTGAAATATTTCTTTTTTACAAAAACTAGGACCGACTAGTCCTGAGAAGTTGACAACGGAATTTTCGAAAATTATATATTTCATCGGAATTCCTGGTTGATATAAGATAGTTCTCAAGTACTTTCCATGAATTTTAAATACTTAGTTTTATTGAATTACTTGAAAAAAATTTAAAATACCGAAATGGAGGTAGCAAAAAATTAATATTTCATCGGAGTTCTTGGTAGATATGGAGTAGTTCTAGAGTAGTTTGTAAAAAAAAAATAATAGTTTTTTTGGAATTTCGAAGAAAAAATTGCAATTTTTTCAGAAAAATGTTATTAGGATTTTCGATAGAACTCTAGTTCTAGAGTTTCAGCAATTTTTTTTCGAATATCTTATGAATTATTAAATCTACAGAAAAAATTCATTAGAATTTTCGATAGAATTCTTACAATACCATCGAGAACTTCGAACATAAATGTTTTATTTTTCTATTTTCCAAGTTTCCTTGAAAAGTGGAAGAAAAATAGAAATATCTAGTTTTTTTAAATATCATGTAAAGTTGAAGCGAGAACTGCAAACTGAACTATTGTGTTTTTTTTGTTTAAAAAAATGTTGGTGAATATGAAGAACAGGTCCTTTTCGATTTTTGGGAATTTTTTTGCTAGAATTGTAGAAATATATAATAGAAACACATTCCCGTTGAAATTTTCGTGCGGCAACCCTTAACAAGCTAACGGGAGGGTGGAGTGAATAGGGGTGCTGGGTGGGGAAAATAAGTGTTTATTGATATACTTTTCGTAGTACTTTGGATAATAAATATAATACTGAATTAACCCGATAAATAAAAAAGTGTTGCAATTAGCGAAAACGGAGCCATACAAAATTAAAAAAGGGCAAGGAAAATCATCCTGCCGCTATTTATGTTGTAGATACAGACATTGTGCAATGTTGCCAATATGACTAGTTTGTACGGACATCCGATACATGAATTTGATTTTGTAGGAATAAAGCAAAAAATAAATAAATAACCAATGAAATATTAATAATACGTCATCAAAGTATACAGTTCAGAAGCATTGTGGCGCACAGGCCTTTCATATGAGTCGGCGAAATTCGAGATGAAAATAGTAAACTAACACGACTACCGAAGAAATTCATGTAAATAGTGGTATTCGACAAGGAGACTCCCTTAGACCCTTATTGTTCAACATCGTTATAGACGAAATAATAAAAAGCACTCGTAACCTGAAAGGGTATGAAAATGGGTAACAGAGACGTCAAAATCCTGTGCTATATGCCGATCATGCTGCTCTAACAAGCAATTTGCTTACATTAGAAGAAGAAAGAATAATAAAATTAATAATATTGCGTATATTTGCAATGCACAAAATAATAAAGTTGGTCCTATTTTTCTTAAAAAAATATAGGTCTATTTGATCATATCTATTCCGAAGTGATTAGTTGAAGCTGTTTAGCTTGATTTATCTATTAACTCGTATCAACATCATTCAAAATGTAAATTACGTTCAACGTGTTGATTGATCATCAACTTGTAATTGATTGATGAATTTATATGTTATTTTGTAAACTGATTCTCCCAGCAATGTATAATTAGTGTTGAAATGTTGAGTAAATCTTCTGTTCTATAATTATAATCATTAGGAGTTAGTGTCACGTAGATAAAATTAGAGATACTTAGATCTGTTCTCACTCGCTGTCTCAGCAGTCAATAGAGAATTAGATTTTTGTCAAGTATTTATTTTGTGTTATTATGTATTTCATTTAGTAATTTTGTTTACGTGAAAAAATAAATATTTCATTTCATGAACTTTTTTTTATAGAAAATCTAATAAAAGTCTTTAATTTTGAAAGAATTGTATGTACACAAATCTTTTGCAACTCCGAACATAGAAATGTATTAATCATTCCAAACATGTTTTATACAGGGTGGGGCAGCTGGCGGTATTTGGTGGATCGTGACTGATCTATTAGAGATAGAGCTAAATTGTTTTTACAAAAGTTGTTATTGATTAAATCGAATACATTTTAAAAATATTTAAAAAAATGGCCGACTTCCCGTTATACCGGAAACTGACCATCACTTCGTTATTTTAGAACACCCTGCATTTTTTGCATTTTTGAGTTCCTTCTGAAAAATAAATGTCAGTTTGTTAAGCATTTGTTGAGCATAAGTCTGAAGGTTTCGAAGATATTTTCAGTTTTCTGATAAAAATGACAATTGTAGCATCCCAGAACATGAAAAGTATGAGAGAAATTGAAGTGCGGTTTTTGGTAATTAATTAAGTTGGAATCGTTCCCTTATTCAAGGTTAATTTGAAAGTTCTAGGACATAGGGCTGCTCTGAAATGAATTTTTGATTTTAGAAAAATTCCATCATAGATAACTCGATTTTTTCAAATAGCATAGTACTAAACAAATTACGTTGATAGATGCAGATTTTAATTCTCTTTCGATTTGATACGAATTGACACTAATTTTTGATAATTTTGAAGATATTTCAATTTTTTGTGTTTACCCTCTCACGGAATATGGTGCGGTAGTTTGGCGTTGAAACAAATGAAAAACAAGATTAAGATTAGTTATCAAAACTTATACTTAATCAGAGATGTCAAAACATCGTGGAAATACACATAATTCAGACTTTCCCACTGCTGTAACTCGGAAACCGTATATGTTTGCAAAATGTCCTTAAATTTTTCTACATATGATCTCTTCTTTACTTTGGCCGTCTCATATTTTCAATTTTCGAAAAAAATGCCCTTAACACATTGCGGAGACACATATTTCAAAATTTACCACTGCTGTAACTCGGAAACCTATGATTTTTCGGAAAAATATCCAATTTAAACATTTCCGGATATGGTCTCTTCTTTAATTTTGTCGTCTCAAATTTTCGATTTTCGAAAAAAATGGCCTCTCCACTCCACCCTCTTTGGGAGAAAATTTTGAGGGCAAGGACATCTTGAATGTCATATTTTTTTGAATGTTACTATTTTTCAATCCTCAATCAAATTATAAAAGAATCAAGAGAATCGGAGCACGTTTACTATTTTTATGGCGCGAACATACATAAAAAATATATCGAATTATATATACCTCCTTCGTTTGGAGTAGGAAATACTCCCATAGTATAAGAATGTATTTTTTAAGGAGATGTTGGATTTTAACATCTCCTAGTCAAACGAAAATTGAAAATTTTATCCGATTGAAAAATTGTATGAGTATTCAGTCGCGAGATAAATTTAAAAACCATAATTTGTCATAAACGATTCATAAATTCACTTTATTTCAAATAATTAGCCACCATATAATAATTATTATTATGTATTGTTTGAAATTTGTACTTACGTCACAACATAAGCTGTTATCTCAAATAACTTACTTTTGACTTATTATTATCTGAAATGGTTCAATGGTAAAAAGATGATAACGAATTTAATAATTTGCTTTTTCTCTTATTCCATTCTTCGTCAGCTATATGAAATATCGTAGGTATTCAAAAATTTGATTAACCTTTTTTTTCTCTCTCGAATAAATCAACTTGTTGAGTTATTGATAACCTTTGAACAACGCTTGGAATTGTTTGTTTTCAACAGAGTTATTAATTAATTATAATTTCTTCATATAAATATTATTATTTTGCCAACATGGTTTTTTGGGTATGAAAGAAAATCAAGGGGTGGAGTAAGGTTTTTTTTGAAAATTATATTTCGCAGAATTGAAGATAAGATCAGTTGACATTTTGTTATAAAATACTTTAATATATAACAGATTTGTTGACATCTATAGGAATTCGTCGGCGTGAAAGTGTTTTAAATATTGGATTGAACTGAATCTTATTTATTGTGAAGTTATCGGAATTCTTCAGTCATTCTCTAGAGAGTAGAATATAGTGGCGTAGCTAGATTTCATATTTTTGTTTTTTAAATTTCAAGTTATGGCATAATTATATTATATACCCCGTAAAAGCATCGAGATCTGCCCACGCTGTACTCTCATAATATGAAACTGAAATTATTGTAGTATGAAAAGGGATTTTAATTAGCATTTACCAGCTCCAGGGATTACCCTGTGATTTTCCAAAAATAATTGTGGGATATTGGATTCTCTGAACTAATAATAATTCAAACTGTCAACGGTTGTATAACAATAACAACTAGATTCTTGGAAATATATTTTTATTATTCAACGTGTATGATGTACGAGGTACCTCCGTAACTGTTGGTATGTAAAACATATGAATATTTTTTATATAAAATAGTACCGACTTTGATTAGTTGGTGCAATGAAAAATACAAAATAATATTAATTTTGTTGGTATATACAGGCTGTTTCAAATTCGACGCTCACCATTGGAATGTCGGAAACTATATGGAATACAAAGATGGTAAAATTAGGGCAAAGTTGTGCATTTATACGCCGTTTAGAAAGTTTGAATATTTCGAGTAGTTCCGGAGATATCCGGAAAAAACCAAATTCTTGGAAAATCATTTTATTTTTTCCTTGCTTTATTTGTTAATGAATCTATAAATAAATAGCACATTTAATAAAATGCCACTTTTTTCTTCCAATGGTGTTAATAGTTTTGTAACCTGACGTATCATCTATGTGTAACTGTCATGAACTTTTCCTTTTCTTAAGGGAGCCATAATGACATTCCACATAAGTTGCCCTTGTTATCCTAAAACTTAAATAAATTACTTTTATAAAGTGGTTGGCTTTGAATTTTCCAATCGGTGACACGTAAATGACAGTCTGTGTTATTGTCAATTGCTGAGTCGGTGAAAATGGAGTTCTCCAATGAAGAAAAACGAGATATGATAAAACTTTATTACGAGAATGATAGAAACAGTGGAAGTGTATCTTAACATGTATCCCGAGAGAAGACAACCCCACCGATCTTTATTCAACTTATCGGTGTTAAAAAACACACCAATTAGTTCCAATTGAATTTTACCCTTTATAGATATTGGAGGAAAACATTAAGTTCACATTGAAAATGTTTTCAGTTCAGCTGAATATTGTTGAATATCAAACAAGCATATTTTAGTTGTATGTTTGTGTATTCTGCATAAAAGATAAATAAATTCTATCGATGTCAGAGAAGCTGTTGGGGGTTTTCTTATAATAGGCCAATACGTTTATGTTGAGAACATAATATACATATACATATATTATGTATATATTTGTGAGATATTGACCTGGACACCACAAGGTATACAGGGTAATTTTGCGGGGTATCTCCATTATTCTCATAGATAGAAAGTTTTTTCGTAAAACTAAAGATGCCGTTGACAAAATTTTCATAGCCCTCTTAGTTTTTAAGATACAGGGCATTTTTATAAATGTTGCATTTTGGGACCCATCTCCGTTATCCTTCATTTTTTTCCGTAGAATAAATACAGTGGTATAACTCAAAAATACTAAATATGTAACAATAATTATCGTCTGTGTGTATGTGCCGAATTGACTCTTACTCTATTTGAGATATCCCAACCACATTTTGCACACGTGTTTATCATAACCTTAGTAGAAGTACTGTCATAATTTTAGTGCCCATGCGACTATATGTGGTGGGTTCCGTACCTGAAAGTCTTTTGCATACCTATTTCTGAACTGTATGGCTGGAATTTGATGTTTTTTCTACCATATATGTATGAGGAATGTTACTAGAATAATGTGGTCGTGGCTAAGTGTGACTGGGGCTCCTAGGTGGAGGGTTCCATACCTGTAAGAAGTAACTCTGAGCCCTATGGCTAAATTTTCGTGGATTTTTTGCTATATTTGTCTGTAGTGTGTCACTGGACTGTTTTGTGAGAGTATGTCAGTGCGACTGGGACTTAAAAGTGGAGGCTTCCATACCAAAAATTTCCTAAGACATATGTAGGAGAAATGTTTATGATGTTCTCTCTTGGTGCATGTCTGTAGATGAATATGGGTTGGTAGTAGGACTCTGAGGTAAAATGGTTCCATACTTTTTATGAATTTATTTTATCGTAACACAATCTACCAAACTCTTTGCCAGGAAGTGCCTGGGAAAACAGCTAGTTCATATTATAAATGCGAATGTGACTTTTCAATTAATTAACTAGAATTAAAAATCCAAAAATCGATATGGGTGTCGTTATTGAGGTTGAGGTTTTTTGTGATGTAATTTGTACAGGATTTCAGCGTGAGAAATCGCGGGCATTTGCATTTGCCAGTATAATTATAGTCTGTCTATTCTAACTTGAGTGCCTACTGGAAAGAATACGGATAATCTTCTTAAATGCGGTAATTTAACTCTACTTCGAGGGAGAATACCGTGATGACAGATTTTCTTTTCTGAATAACCAAATCAAATTTATGTCGATTGAGTATGTGTAAAAGTATTTTAAATTAAATATTTTTAAGTGTTTTTCCTTTTCGTTTCTTATAGCTCATGAAATTATGAAGATTAAAATCTTTATCATTGCATGGCTACAAGAAAGTGCCCAATTGTGATATAAAATAATAAATCAATCAACACGGCCAAAGTTTCTATAAAATCAAATGTGTATAAATATATATGTATAGATTTAGAAGTTTTTTTTTAATAGAAAATGTCACATGCAGGACACACAATTTGGATATAATACAATTAAATAATTAGGTCAACGACAATGATTTTTCATCAGTTTGAATATTGGAATTTCCGATAATGAAAAATAGCCGCATATTACGTACGGCATGGGAAAATATTTCGACAATTCGGTTTTACCACAACTTGTCTGTCTACCATAATAATAATAATAATAATAGATATTTGTCACCAAGAATTTGAGTTTGACGTGACAGGATGCAAAATGATGATCGATAATCTCGATTTTATTTATTCAATATAACTATAGTTTGTTTCACGAATCACGGCTGTTGTGTGTAATCATTCACGAGCTACGTACATATCGCTATACGTCTCATCGCATCTTATTATCATGAAATTCTCTACTACGTTTGTCGATCTAAGCTACGACATCAGTATGTCAAGCTTATCTCCTTCCATACAATGATAGGGCGATGTATGGTATGTCCGAAGACAATGCAATCTTTATTTCATAGGCGTCACAAAGTCACATTTCAGATAATTCAGGTGCATAAATTTTATATTTCATACTCAAGCAATAAATTTGTACTTTGTGTTTCTGCATTATTTTTGATAATAAATCTTTCATATTATGTTTTACTTATTTAATCAGTCGATATTTTTTCCTCCAATTATGTGAACTTCCTTAAATGACATCTTATCTTGAAATCGTTACGCCACTGATTTACTCCCGTCAGTTGGATTGATCCATTTTTCGTGTTTTCAAGGCAGACGCCAACAATCGTGAAACAGAGTATATATACATGGTTGTTGTGAGTATTTAAATATAGCTGTCAAATGTATTGGCCATAAGCATTGTATCAAATATTGACCTTTATCTAGGAGAAACAAAACATATATCAAGTAGAGATTGTAATTTATTTAAATAAATTAAATATGTTAAAATATCCTAAGAAAATTAGGACCGACTTCGTGAGAATCGTAATGTAAGAATCATTTTTAAAGAAAATCGAAAATCTGCGACGGCATAATTTAAAATGAGATCATATTCGCAAACTGTTTAAATTGAACCTTTTTGTTTCAAAAGAGTTACGGTTTTCGAGTTACAGAAATGATGGTAAAGACTGAAATATGTGTATTTCTGCTATGTGGAGTGGGCAATTTTTCGAAAAAGTTGAAAATATTAGGCGGCGAAATTGAAGAAGACTTTTTATGTAGCATCATTTAAGTTGAAAATTCAAAAAAAAACTTACGGTTTTCGAGTTACAGCAGTGGTAAAGTCTGAAATATGTGCATTTCCACTGCGATGTTTTGAGATCTCTGAATAATAACTTCTAGAAGCAAAGAATATGCGTGGATAATAGAATAAGTTCTCTCTTCTTTGGTATTAGTGAACGTTCAACTATTTTTGAGACTGAATGTTACACTCAAAAGTGTGAAATAAATATTTTGTACATAAAATTACACCGACGTTATTAGTTGGTGCACTGAAAAATAAGAAATAATATTAATTACATTGGTGCTGGTATTTGTGAAGTTGGTGCCAAAAGTTATCAATCTAACCGCAACTGCACAAGTTCAAAAGTAACAGCACCAATAGAATTAATATTATTTTGTATTTTTGACCGACGAACCCCGAACGGAGGAGGTATACAATTCGACTGTCTGCTTTATTTTTTTTTTTTTTTTTGGTTCGTGCGCGCCTTTTATATAGTAGACGATCTCCGATTTTGATGATTTTGGATTCATTTGAAAGAAGGGGATTGAGAAATGGTCCCATATTCATAAAAACGCAAATCCGAAATCTCCTTCCCTCCGAAAACCGCCCCCGAAGGGGTGGTGGGGGCGAATTTTCTCGAAAATCGAAAATCTGAGTTGGTATAATTAAAGATAGGACAATATCCGGAAACGTTTAAATTGAACATTTTTTCAAAAGTGTTACGGTTTTCGAGATAGACGCATGTTAAATATGTATTTTTGCTATGTGGAGAGAACAATTTCTTTCGAAAATTGAAAATTTTTCGATACTACATGAAAGATATAATTATTTGTAGCAACATTTATAATGAACATTTTTTCCTTAGAATTACGGTTTTCGAGTTAAATCGGTGTTAAATGGTAACAACTAAAATATTCAAGCGTATTTCCGCCGCGATGTTCTGAGATCTCAATAATAACCACTACAAGCAAGGAATATACGTGGGTAATAGGATAAGTATTATCTTCATTGATATGGTATAGTGAACGTTCAACGATTTTCGGGACTAATGTTACACTCAAAAGTGTGAAATAAATATTTTTTACAAAAAATTGGACTGACGTTATAGTTGATGCACTGAAAAGTATAAAATAATATTACTTCTATTGGTGATGGTACTTGTGAAGTTGGTGCCAAAAGCTATCAATCTAACTGCAACTGCACAACTTCAAAAGTACCATCACCAATAGAAGTAATATTATTTTATACTTTTCAGTGCACCAACTAATAACGTCGGTTCAGTTTTTTGTAAAAAATATTTATTTCACACTTTTGAGTGTTACATTTGTCACGAAAATCGTTGAACATTCACCATTATCCATGTAGGTATTCTTTACTTGTATTTGTTGTTATTCAGAAATCTAACAATATCGTCGCGGAAATACGCATGTTATAAACTTTACCACTGCTGTAACTCGAAAACTGTAACTCTATGGAAAAAATGTTCAGAATAAATGTTACTACAAATAATCTCGTCATTAGTTTTACATTCTCAGATTTTCAATTTTCGAGAGAAATTGCCTTTTCCACATAGCGAAAATATACATACTTATTTGAAATTTTAACATCGCAGAAGCTCGAAAACCTTTTGAAAAAATGTTCAATTTAAACATTTCCATTGTTATCTTTAAATCTGCGGCCGTCTCGGATTTTCGATTTTCGAGAAAATTTGCCACATCAAAAAAAATATTCGGAGTTCTTCGGTCAATAATAAAAAGCATTTCTCATTATCCGCTCACGGCAGACCCATAAACTTACATCCGATACATATACTTTTACTTTTATATAAGTAGATATATTATGTAAATGTATTTGATTGATGTATTCCTGGGAACTGCCATTGACAGGCGTTATGACTCCTACAAAAGATCGTATAAATAAATAATTATTTTATCACAATCTGAAATATATATAATCCATTTTCTATATACATATTGACAACTGATCGACATATCCATTAGGTAGTATTTATTATTTCAGGATATTAATAGATTTTTCAAATTTACCAAGTATCTACACAATTATTTTTGGGCAACACAATTTTCACTTAGATATTTCGTTCTACCTTCTTCTTCTTCTATCTGTTGTATTTTCCGTGGCGATATGAGCTGTTATTTATATAATTAAAATAACGACGGATATCCTAAGCGATTATTTGGTATAACTTAATTGAAAAAGCATTATCATCCAGCTGTGAATTACTGTGTAAAAATTATTATTATACAGGGTACATCAAAATTTACAATTTTGGTTCATTGAGAAAATGGTGTTACTAAAATTATAGAGATTCATTGTATTGTTTTGCTATCGTTTCTGAAATTTGATACTGCATAGTTGTTATTGATTATTAATAGTTTTTATAGTATTGTAACGGGCATATAAAAATGACGGATTAATTTATCTTCAGGTATATTTATTTACACAATTTACAACCATATTCGAACAGACCTTTATTTACTTAAGTTGTTGGTTGGTCTCCACCGTACTACCGGTCACCGGCTCTCGGCCATACTACCGGTCTCCACAGTACTACCGGTCTCCACCGTACTGCCGGTCTCCAGTTCACTCCGGTCTACACCGAACTACCGGTCTCCACCGTACCGCTGGTCTCCAGCGTATTCACCGTACTGACTCACTTGACTGCACTATCTGACTGACTCCTTAGCAAATCTTCTCCAATATATATATATGCAAGCCCTCTCCATCTAGAAGCTCCCGCCGGCATATTCCAACGCCCCGAACATTATTCCAATAGCACGAACTCACTAGATATATTGTAATATAATCTTGACATTGGCATGTATCGGTGGCCAATGGCAGTATGCCTTACTCTCATACCATCCGGGCCCTACCAACGTCTCTACTCGTCAAAATGCTCCGCCCTCTGATGAATAGCACACGCCTCCATTCTGAATGGTACCGACACTATATTTCAAATTCGTTACAGTATTTTCCAATTTTGTGTTATTTCCTTCTACACAAGATATTCCTAAAATTTTAAATATCTCATCATTTTAGGTAGAGATGATTTTTGTCCATGATATAAAATATAAGGTGATCCATTAAAAGAGATTTTATTTGAGATTTGATTTGCTCTGTATTCAGTTCACGCAATAATTTAAAGTCTGTTCATCACTATAATACTACATAAATAAACAAAATCGAGATATGCAAGAAAATCATTAAAAAATATAATTATTCAAGTAAATTATTACGATTTTCCAATAAAATCGATTATATCTTCTAAAAACCATCATCTGAATTTAAAATAAATTACAGGGTGTTCCAACCAAAAAAAAAGCTTGATAAGTTACAGAACATCCTGTACATTTCTATATAATTCCAAAATACGTAGGTTAAAAGTGGCTAAATTCACCCTGTATAATAAATAAAATTGAAATTGTAATTGTATAGGTAGATGTAAAACTTTTACACCAACTTCAATATCATTTTTTATTTTTAGTGCAGCAATTGATAAATTCATTATTTTCTGTGATGGCAAAAAAAAGTTTGACATTTTATATCTGTTGACAGGTGTCAAAGTATCACTTTTTTCCCTACGGGACCCTTGTTAGTTATCGGATTTAGAAAAAATATTTGGTCATCATTTTTCCATACTCTTTTTCCCAATGAAAGCGAATGTTTAAAAGCAGTCATTCGAATTATTGTATAACTTCTTCTTTTAGGAAGTCGGTCAAAAATAGTACCTCACATTATATGTACATGTAGCAATGTTGCTTTAATGTATCATTTTGATTATTGTTGTTATTTGTGTAATTTAATGCAATATGGACGTGAGCAGGATATCGCGAAGCTTAGAAATTCGGTATAACGCTCATAATATGGCCTCGATATGGATTAGGTCATCATATGAATTAACTTGAATATTTTAGTAGGCTTTCGCTAGATATTGGTGAAAACCTAAAATTCCGATTTTCGAGAACAAAATAAAGATCTTACAGTTGTTTCCTATTTTCAGTTTAATATGTTTTCATTCCGTTTTGCTGCTGCTTCATCACCGTCCTTATTTGTAACGAAATATTTTTTTAAACTTTATTGCCTGCTTTGTTTCGGAAACTGCATTATAAAATCATATTTCCTGAATTCAAAAATTTATAGTTTCCCTTTTCTAGCATTATTTTCTGATAATTAAGCCAAAACTGAATTCTTTTGCAACGATGTTGAATGCAACATTTGAGATAAAAATCTGTCGATCCGATCCTGTCTTAAAACTCTTACCAGACTTAAAGACAACACCAAAACGAATTACGTATGTGCAACAAGTATAAAATTACTAGTTCGACCAAATCACTATCTGAGTATCTAGTACATTTTACTCAAAGGGTGCTTAAAGGAAAGAACCCTATTACTAAACTTCCGCTGACCGTATATCTGTCGGCGGGCTGTATATAATACGTATTGTTGCGTATGCGGGTTCGCAGATAAGTGAGACTAATTTAGAGTTATTAAATTAACTTTATTTACACTCAAAATAATATAAATTACAACTTAATTTTACTATATTCTTTCTAACTTACTCGGACTATTCTATTTATTCACACTGCCTTTTTCATTCTGTCTTCTTGCCGAAAATTCTCCCATATATATACCCGATAAAGGATCCAGAGCATTCGGGCGGCTTCTGGTCTTTGACACGAAAGCCGCCACTGTACGCTTCTCGAAATTCGTTTTGTCGGCATTTTAACAGAAGACGCCGACTGCTGCCGTCGCTCTCTTTGTTAACGCCGCATTTGGTATTTCCAACCACAGCATATATCGCGCGCTTACTTCAAACGGATGCCGCTACTTTGTAGCCAATACCGGCGGCTGTTCCCCTTTGCACGTTACAGTATCTTAATTGGAAGACAGGTGAAATTTTTATAGAAAGTGTTATGGCGCTATAACAACAAATATTAAAATAAATATTTTTTACAAAAAATTGACCCGTCAAAATAATATTAATTCTATTGTTACTGCTAATTTTAAAGTTGTGAAGTTGTAGTTAGCACCAACTTCAAAAGTACCAGAATCAATAGAATTTTGTATTTATTATTTTGTATTTCTTAGTCCATCAACTAATAAAGTCGGTCCATTATTTCACACTTTTGAGTGTAACATTAGTCATAAAAATCATTCAACGTTCAACAAAGAAAATAATACGTTCTTATACTTATTCAAAGATTTCAAAACATTGAGGAATTACACATATTTCAGAGTTTACCACTGCTGTAACTCGAAAACTATGATTTTTTTGAAAAATGTCCGGATCGAATGTTGCCGGATATGATCACTTCTTTAATTTGGTTATCTCGAACTTTTGATTTTCGAAGAAATTTGCTCCCTCTACATAGCGTAAACACATATTTCAGGAAACCTATGATTTTCTCTTTCTAATTTTCCCAGCTGGAATTTTCAATTCTCGAACAAATTTACCCCTTCCACAAAGCTGAAACACGTATTTCAGTCTGTAACGCGGAAATTTAGGATTTTTTTAAAAACTGTAATATTAAAATAATGTTTTTATTTTTTATTATTTTTTATGCACGTTCGCGTCTTATAAAATGTAAATCTGCTACGATTTTCATGATTCTTTTTTCATTTAATAGCAGACTATTGAAACTTAGATTAATTGATTGACAATCAACATGTCCTTCTCTTAAAAAAAATCCCAATGGGGGGTGGAGGGGGCACTTCTTTTAGAAAATCGAATATTGGGGACTACAAAATTAATGAAGAGACCAAATTCAGCAACGTTTAAATTGAACATTTAAAAAAAATCATAGACTTCCGAGTTACAGCAGTGGTTGAGTCTTCGCTACGTGGGTGGGGGGAAATTTATTTCGAAAAATTAAAGTATGAGACAGACAAATTAAAGATGAGATTATGTGTAGCAACATTCAAATTGGACACTTTCCAATAAAATATACGGTTTCCGAGTTACAGAAGTGGGGACGCCTGAAATATGTGTATTTCCCCGATGTTTTGCAATCTCTGAATAAGTATAAGAAACGTATTATCTTTTTTGGTGAATGATTTTGACGACAAAAAAAATTGGACCGACTTTATTCGTTGGTGTAATGAAAAAAACAAAATAATATTAATTCTATTGGTCCTGATACTTTTGATGTTGGTGCCAAAATCTTCAATCTAACTACAACTTCAAAATTACCAGTACCAATAGAATTAATATTATTCTGTGTATTTTGCAGTGCACGCATAAAGTCGTTTGTAAAATAAATTTATGTTTTTAATTTTCGGATGCTCCTTTTGATCTGTGTACGCTTATTTTAAAATTATAAATAGATCTATAGTACTGCTATGAAGACAGAGACGGACGAGTCATGCTGGTCGATGATTCCAAATTTCTGAAAAGAAACAAGACGCTTGCTTTATGTGTAAATAGCAAAAATTGCTTCTCCAGATCTTAAGCTAACGAAAAGATAGACTTATTTGATTTGATAAAAAGAGCCCTTTAGGAAATATTCAATAATCTCAGGAATATCTTGTAGCATTTTTGGACTTTTCAGAGACACACCTTGTGTATAATTGGCATTATATTGCATCATTGCACACTGTGGCTCTAGTTTGTGGTGGTCGAGTGGTGGTTGGTCGGTTGTTTCGAAGGCAACGATGATGCGGCCAAGCGACCAAAAATTTATGGTTTTGTTTTGCGACACAATTAAACGATTTGATCAAAACATGTACAAACAAGAAAACATATAGATATATAAAATATAATGGCTGTTGATGCTATATATTGCTACTGGTTAGCGGTGATAAGGAAATTTGCTGGCTTTCCGTTCTCTCGTTAAACGACCGGAAATTTGGAAAACATGTCTAATAAATAAGGCATAAACATATTTATCATTATTTAATGTTTTTCTATGGAAAAAATATTTGACTTGATAAATAACGTTACAATTATTATTGCCATTGACAGCATGAAATATAATAAACTCTGAAAACACAGACGAAAAAAGGTGTTCTATGAATTTTTGACCGACTCCACCAGAACGAAAGAGCTATACTACAATATGCATCTGTATGTTGGTTATTTTTGACCGACGAATCCAAACGGAGGAGGTAAGTATTCAATTCGACTGTCTGCTTTTTTGGTTTGTGCGCGCGCTGAAATGGTCCCATATTCATAAAAAAACACAAATCTGAAATCTCCTTCCCTACGAAAGGGGACTATTTTTCTCAAAAATCGAGAATCCCAGACGGAGACTAAGAAAATATCCGGAAACCTTTAAATTAGATTTCTTTTTTCAAAAGAGCTACGGTTTCCGTGTTTCAGCAATGTTAAAATTTGAAGTATGAGTATTTTTGCTAGGTATGTGGAAGGGACAATTTCTTTCGATAATTGAAAATCTGAAAATACCAAATTAAAGACCAGATTATTTGTAACAACATTTACATTGATCATGTTTTCCATAGAGCTACGGTTTTCGAGTTACAGCAGTGGTAAATTCTGAAATATGGGAACATTGCATGTATTTCCGCCGCGATGTTTTGAGATCTCCAAATAATAACTACTCGTAACAAGTACAAGCAAAGAATATCAATGGGTTACATGGCTTCTTCTTCGAAAAAGTTATACTAATATAGACTTGTTGGATTCTATCAATTATACAGGGTGGCCACTTCTCTATTTTCAATTATTTCAAAATCATGTAAATATAAAAGTTGTAGCTGAACTCAAGCCCCACATTTTAGTTGGGGTGTCCAAAAAAAAAACAGAACAGCACAAAGTTGCGTTTTTTTAAATGAATCACCCTATATATTTTTACATTTTTGAATTCCACATAAAATAACGAGTGCAATGGTGTATCACTTGTCAACTTTCAATTGAAAATCGACATTTTAGTCTCTTTGACAACTATTTGTGCCAAAAAGGGTGGAAGATGGAGAAAAATAAATTTCACCTTCCTATTTTAGTTTTTTGAGACCTATCTGACAGTGGTTTCATAAATGGTGACTCATTTAAAAAACGCAACTTTGTGCTGTTCTGGTTTTTTGGGACACCCTGTATAGTCCCAACAAATTTTAAAATGTGAGGCTTGTGTTTCCCTACAACTTTTGTATTGAAACTATTTTAAAATAATTGAAAATAGAGAAGTTGATTATATATTTAACCTTTTAGTTTCTACATTCCCAACTGCTTGCAGAAACAAGTAAAGAATAGATAGATTATTTCTAATACATACATTTTTACATAATTCTTTTCTAATATGTCCTTGTAAAACGTTTAGTAGGTATGTATGTACTCAAGTAGTGTACAATGTTTATTTTTGTTGACTAATTTCGTTTTCTTGGTACTCATCATTTGAATAATAAAAAAACTGCTTTTGAGATCTTATCATATCATCTATTCATGCTTGTATGTATAATAAAATGGTCGAAAGGTCATTACTAAGTATTCTCATCTATGTCTAGAGATAGGAGAGAATATTATATATATATATATATTTTTTACAAAAAATTGGACAGACGTTATCAGTTGGTTCTCTGAAATAATATTAATTCTACATATTGGTGCTCGTACTTTTGAAGTTGTGCAATAGTTAGTTTGGCGACAACTTCACAAGTATCAGTACCAATAGAATTAATATTATTTTGTATGTTTCAGTGCACCAACTGGTAAAGTCGGTCCAATTTTTTGTAAAAAAATATTTATTTCCCACTTTTGAGTATGACATTAGTCAATAATAAAAATCTTTCAACGTTCCCCAAAGAAGATAGTACGTTGTTTATATTTATTCTGAAATTTCAAAACATCGCGGAAATACACATATTTCAGACTTTACCACTGCTGTAACTCGGAAACCGTATTTTTTTTGGAAAATGTCCAATTTAAATGTTGCTAGATATGATCACTTCTTTAATTTGGCCGTCTCATATTTTTAATTTTCGAAAAACTGTCCCAACCACATAGTTGAGAACAAACATATTTCAGATTTTACCACAGCTGCAACTCGGAAATCTACATTTTTTTGAAAAATGTCCAGTTCAAACGTTGCCGGATATGGTCTCTTCTTTAGTTTTGTCGTCTCAAATTTTCGATTTTCGAAAAAAAATCCTTTTCTCCCCCCCCCTTTGAGGGGAAGGACATGTTGTATGTCGGTTTTTTCAATGGCACCAAATCTCAGTAGTCCTCTATCAAATGAAAACAGACTCATGAAAATCGGAATACGTTTAATATTTAAAAGGAACGATCATCCATAATAAAACATTTAGACAAATAGTCAAATTGTCATACCTTTTGGTTCGTCGGTCAAAAAGTTTGTTTGCATTAAACAGTTCAACAAGCTTTCAGAAATAAAGAATTGTCATCAGAAAACATAACCAAGTAATTTTTTTCTATACGAAGCAACTCATTTTCCAAACAATAGAAAAAATAATGGTCCCAGCAAAGATCCTTGCGGCACACCTAATTTAATTTTTAATTCATTTCCATCATTTCCAAATGTTATTAAGGTATGCAAAGTAAAGTTCAAAAATATTTGGATGAACACATAGAACTATTTTGCGTCCAGCTGAATAACGCTGAATGAATTGGCAACAATCTTAGGATTTCCTTCGATCTTTTGACCGAAACAAATCACAATTGATTACTTAAATTGACTATATATTACTTTAATAATATACAAAGATACCTATGTAGGGGACAATCTGTACATTGTGATTTAAATGCCCAAACATGGAAGTTTGCTCTGTTCATATATACCTACGGATTTATATACAAATCTAGAACAGACGGAACATAATATGAAAAGGACAAAAGGGTTTCCTGTCGCAAAGCGTTCGTTAGTTCCTTTCTCCCTCATTCCGGAACAGCTCTTCGCTCTAAAACATATATACGGATGCTCTGCGTGTTGTTTGTCGTGAGACAATTAGCTGTTGTGTAGGAATCGATCCTTCGATGTGTCCCTATTCTCTTCATAAATATAAAATACCTACAGAGTGGTCAATTTATCCACCAAAGTTTGAGGTATATAAAGATTTACACAAATCATTTTTAAATAATTGGCTTTGTTTATCGAATGAAGCTCAGTACCCAAGAAAAAATAACCTATCTACTTATATAATTTGTACATGTAATAATCTTCTATAAGTAATCTCGTAAAATGATAATCAATTACGCCTTAAAGAAATGAGTAGCGAATCCATTATCCGCACAAATTATTGTAGCAATGTACCCGGAAAATTTAATTTATCAAGAAAACCGATTTTTGTATTATTGACTCTAGGGTTCTGTCTGTGTTTATTAAAATCAACAAAAATAAAAAATATTGTCATACGTACATATCAACGTAAGCATTTTTTTAATTAACCAAACAATTAAAGCAAAGTTTTCCGAATATAGTTGATTGCACTCTCCAGAAACCGTTACATGTCTTACCGCTTGACTCTATTATTATATTATTAAAATAATAAAAATAAAAAAATTTTATTATTAAAATATTAGAAAATATTAGAAAATTACTTAACCGAAAAAATATAGAGGTAATTAATTTTTATATAAATTAAGATTGGCAATCCGCCATATTCCTTGCCGATGTTATTCTACACCAATATCATATCGGATCGTAAGTTTCATCTTATCCTCAAAAGGTAGCGCTACCAAGAACAATATATACAATATTAAATTAAGTTTAGCTAAAACAATACAGACTTTTGGGCGGTATAAAATTCGCGGGGTCAGCTAGTATTTAATAAGTTAAAGTGATTGCTTTACCTTGTAAACTGTGACTTTTAGACTGACGTCTGAATCTACTAGGGTATAACATATGATTGAATCAATCAATAAATACCTACACTACCCTATTTGTTCGTAACATCTTTTAAAAATGATAGATAGATACATCACTATAAACCGATCCTATACATATAATAGTAATGGCTATATAGTAAACGGAAACGTCTAGAAGGAAGGAGTAAATCTTTCAAACTTTTACGATATTGCAAACACATAAGCTGTCAGTTTTATTTTATATGGTTGCTCGCAAAAACCAACCCATAACTATTTATCGAGACTTTAATTAGATCGTTGAAAGAATCAATGATCCTAAAACGTGTTTAATGTGTACCATTTGTAAAGTGAAACAGTTTATGAAAATTATGTTTTCTTGCCATTAAATTAAAGTTTCCTTGCAATTTTTATGTCTCAATATGATACAATAATTACTAATTTTAATGCTGTAATAAACAAGTTTTTGTGTATTTTGTTATTTTTTTCACATTATTTTTCATCAATCCGGTAAAAACATTATGCTTATATGGTTATATTTGAAACTTTAAAATTTTGAAAAATCGCACACAATCACAACCAAAAATCTAGTGGCATATTTTAATAGAGTTATAGGATATGGAAGTGATTAGAAATTAAAATTTATCTCTGGCAGCAAGTCCCACAAAGATGAGCCTCGAACTGCATAAATTATTGATGGTCGTCGTTATCTAAATAATAAATACCAGCTCTAGAGAGAGAGAGAGACACGGTACCGTCCGATGGCCAGCGAACAGCCCTGATCTAAGCCCGTGTGATAGATTCTTATGGGGACACCTACCGAAAGCTTGGAAGTAATAAGACTGAAGCTCAATAATGCAGTATTAGAATTGAACACAGAAAATCCAAATTTTATTACCGCTTGTATAAACAATAAATTATTATGTAATATTTGGAAGTAGGTACTTCGAGAACAAAGAGGGTTATGTAGAAAACAAATTTGAAGTTTTTCTCTATCACTCTATATTAGTCATCAAAATCGTTGAACGTTCACTTATTTTCAGTGATTCCAAAACATTGTGGTAACTTGAAAGCATTATACCTTTTCTGGAAAATGTCCAACCTCTTTAATTTTGCCTTCTCAAATTTTCGAAAATAAATTGCCCCCTCCACTTTTTTGGGTGAATTAATTTTTTTTTTAATATGAGACCATTTACTAAAAGAAGACTCAGAATCGGAGCTTTTTTACTATGCGAAATGTGCGAACAAACATAAAAAAGCACCGTGTCGAAATGTATACCTTGTTCCTCTCAAAAAACAGTCGAAAGTTGGTGTTTCGTGGCTTTTGAATTTTTATTACATTCTACACCAACACACGGCTCAAGAGTTTTATGATTATTTGCATCAACACTTTCATTATCGTTATTTACCTGATAGCCGGCATTAAGCGCACTCCATTTTCATGGGAATGTTAAAAGTACTCAAATAATAATTAAAATTCACATAAAAATGTACACCTATATACATATATGCTGCTCGCATATTAAGGTTCTTATTGCTGGCCTAAATTGCTAGGTCGTGTTGTATCTCATTGTATACTCAAGTCATTAAATACATTTACGTGCAAATGAACGGAGAAGGTTGATTTTGGTATTTATTCAAAATTGTCGACAAAGATTTTCTATGACTTTCCTCCTCTATCTTGAAAAAGGGGTAAATTTTGTTTTCATGTTTCCGTCAAATGTGAAAAAAGGCCCAATCCCCTAACCCCCTAATATCAGAAAATAACGAAGTGAGAGCTTTGAAAAGAATTGAGGTGATATTGTTTGATACGTAGATTATTATTATGAAACTATCAAAATGGATTCAATTTTCAGAAATTTCAGCCTAAGTAAATAATTCGTAATCTAGAAACATTTTGGATTCATATTTAGCAAAGTTTGAATTCACACTACTTATTTACATAATAATCCAACGTTATTGTTTAATTCAAAAACATACCTAGATAGAACCAATATAATATAAAAAAATTGTTTATTTATGTACTTTCACACAAATCGTAGACGTGATCACGCCCAACACCCATCGGCCGTGTTGATGACACGGCTTTTATTTGTATCTAATAAAGGAATTAGTATGCGTTTGATGTTAGCAAGATATCGCCCTAATATATATATATTTTTCTGTTATCGCTGGCAGGATTCAGGAGTGGGAACTCCCGTTACGTTACGGGTAGATCCCAATGGTTTCTATCTGTACTGGGTGGATCAGAATCACGAGATGGACCTTCTGGATATCGCCATCATACGGGACACGAGAACTGGACGATACGCGAAAATACCAAGGGTAAGTTTGATTTGTTTCTCTAAAATATCTATTCAATTATTGTAAAAGCTTTTGTCAAAAGGGGGTAGCAGTTTCAGTAAATTGTTCGAGGAAGCTCAAAATCAAACTAAAATATTTATTCTAATGGTAACGCGGAACGCACACTAGCAGCGACAAAGAACAATAATTAAAGTTTGCGGAGCTTTGCAAAGTTTAAACTTTAAGTTAATTAGCGAATGTGGTTTATAGTTCATGAAGTTACAGTTCACACTCGAGGGTGATTAAAACTAAAAGCTCGCTAAGAAATTCGCTATCATTCCTATGCATGAAGTTATATCCTTTTAATAGTAGGTAATTGTTTTTTTTTATTTCGAATTTTGATAACATGCTGATATCTGATAGCAAACGTTAATAAATATATTCGATGAATTTGAGAAATACATTGGTGCCTTTAATTTACTTTCACAACAAAATCACAGCGGTTGGAAAATTACCTACAGTAATTTTCATTTTGCGTGTTAGAAAATAGATAATTTCTGTTGAAGCAATGATCGTGACAAGAGAAAAAAGGCGTACTCGAAAGAGAGACATTTGAAAGCTTGAGTCTGTGATTTATTTAGAAACATTTGCCAGATATTTTTACGCTCTGTTAAATATTGTAATTTGTTTCAAAAATATCAATAAATAATAACTTTCCTTCCAGTTTTCATGAATTCCATGTTGCCTCTTACCAGGTAATACATTTAAGAGCTTCCCAGAATCATAAATTCAAATTTATTTTACTAACGCTTCTGTTAATAAAATTGTGAAGCTTCGGGAAATATTTGTTTAGATTTCATTTGTCAACTATCAATTCTAAAAAAAATGTAACAACTTACATGGCATATGTGATCAGGTGATCTATTTGAAAACTTGAATTGATTGCTTCTGCTTGCGTTTAATTTCATTGGTGAAATCGGACCGAAGTAATAGTCAGCGAAGATCGTCAAGAGAAGCATTCCTAGCGCGCTCTATCGGTGAGTAGGACAGATGCACTCTATGAAAGACTTAATATTTTTAGGTAAAGACAAGGTGAAACATTGTTAGCGCGCTCTATCGATGGGTAGAGCAAGCGCACCCTAGCGGTTGGTAGAGCAGCTGCCTACAGTGGACGCCACTGTGTCATTACTAATCATTTATCGGATTCCAATTAATAATTCTCGAAAAATCGGCAGTAGGCAGGTATATAGTAATGTTAAGCAGCAATTAATTTTACAATAATTTAACAATCATAACGTCGATCTGAAATAAGCCTTTTATCTTCCCTAAAAAGAGGAAATACTATCAAATGTACCAAAGTGGTTTAAATAACTTAAATTTTTTGGTGTTTGTCCCAATAAACCCCAGCACATTTAAATCTGGTCATCACATGCCTCAGATTCGATAAACTTTATCATTTGATTTTTAATTTATTTCGATACTACTTTCATTAGTTCCATTATCATTGTCAAACACTTTTAGTGACTGTCGCGCCTTCCCCTTGAGACTGACAACTGTGGATGCTGTCATATATATTATATGATTTTGCGATCGTTCGTATATGGGCATATAGACCTTGTGAATAAGCCCTTTGATGTTGATAAAGGTCTCTGTACAGACTCTTAATATTTGCCAACGACTGAAATAAATCCCCAAGATTATTGAATAAAAAAAAACTATTCTGCCATCTTTGCGGAACAAAATCAAAACCTTTTGTCTCTTTGAACAAAAAAAATATGGAACTTTGGCAGAGGGAATCCCTCTGGACATGTGCTGCAACAATGTCCCAAATGTAGTTATATGTTATACGAGACCTTTGATTTGTGTTGTATAATATATAAACTTTCTTTTTCCCTTGATGTTACGCTATTTTATAAAATTGTCTGTGGAGTTGTTGGAAAAAGTAGTTTATTCCTTGGGTAGGTTTTTGGATACCTAACAGGAAGAGTATGGTGCAGCTGATTGTCTTTGTTTTTAGGGTTCCGTTATTTTAAGTCGAAAGAGGAACCCTAGTCTAGATATTAAATAAAATCTCTCTCTTTTTTAACACTCTTTTATTAGCTTGGTATGTATGTATGTAGGTAACGGAATCTTTGGACACGATTTTCACCTACTTAAAAACATCGGATCGACTTGAAACTTTGTATACTTTTAAAGGACCGATGACAATACAATAATTTCATGTTGTATAGGTGCGCGTGGGACTCCTTGATGGGAAGTACCATACCTATATCTCTGAGCTGTATGGATGGATTCTCGTGGAATTTTCGATACGCATGTGAGTTGGTAGGATATGTTATGGTGTGTATGTGTGAGTGGGACTCTTTGGTGGAGGTTTCCTTACGTATGGGTGTTTTTGATTTCTGGATGAATTTTCGTGGAACTGTGTGGGTTGGAAGGTCTTGTGATGTTGTGTACGTGCGAATGGGATTCTTCGAAGAAAGGTTTCATACTCATAGTTGTGTACATGCGAGTAGGACTTTTTGATGAAGGGTTTCATACCTATACCTCTCGGAGCTTTATGGATGGATTTTTGTGGAATTTTCAATATGAATGTGTGTTAAAGGATTTGCGATGGAGTTTAAGTGTGGGACTATTTGGTGAAGGGTTCCGTCCTCGTATACCTATATGACTATGATTGCTTATATCTCACTCCCTACATTCGTGCATCGCTTTAATAGCAAACCGTTCTAAAAATTATAAAATAAATAATAGTTTAAAAAACTAAAAAACACGCTTTAGGAGCAAACCAAACTAATAAAAATTAGAAAATAAATAAAATATAATTTTAATGTAAAAAAGCGTAGGGTGCTTTCTAAGTTAATTTTATAATGACTCTACTTATATCAGTACCTATCTATCAACATAGAATTTTATATCAATGAACCTTAAGCACTCATGCTTATTTTACATTAAAATGTTATTTATTATTTTCAAATTTTTAGTTTGGTTTGCTATTGAACTAATATTTATTTTTAATGTCATTATTTCATCATTATATCATCACCAAAAACAAAACAAAATTATATAAAGCATAAAACAGATTCCTAAAGTTGACTTCTTTATTAATATAAATAAAAATAAAAATGTATTTGTTTGTTGTTAACTGAAATGATTTTGTCTTATTTTCTCGTTATAAAAACTTAAGCGGTATTACTTATCAAGTTGAAGTGATTGAAAAAAATTATTAACTGTTTAGGGTTCCGCACTAAATTGTAGAAAACGGGACCATATTACTGAGACTCCGGCGTATGTCTGTCCGTCTGTCATCGGGCTGTATCTTATGAACTGTAATATATAGACAGTTCAAATTCTCAGTGTAGAGAAAATGAAAGCCACATTTGATCTGTCACAAGCCCCTACTTCCTATTTAAAAAATGGCGATTATAAATACGACCTGGAGGGGCTTTACATATATAGGTAATATTTTTTCGCTGCAGAATTTCATTTTAGGTTCTAAAATTGATGTGTCTGCCGATTTTCTGTCTAATACTCAATGTGATGAAATAGCGTCTGTAATTTATACATTGACTTATACCAAAAAATATTAGAGTTTTTTTTATTATGTTATACTAGAAAAAATCCGTTGGCATAGTGGGTAGAACGTTAGACTTTTAACCAAGAGATCATGGGTTCGAGCCCAACTACGTCAAAGACTCTTCTTCTGCATGAAAATTTTCTGAAAAAATCGGGGGGTAGGAGGATCGTTACCAAACCGCATTGAGGCAGCCTGGTAAGGTAGGTACGCCTCAAAATCTCCTGATCTGATAGAATGGTATGACCTTGGAGACATATAAGGGGTTCGGTCTCCACCATATGTCCCCTTGTCAGTGGTAACAATGAAGGGAAAGCCTGTTCATAAAAAAAGGTTGATGACGACTATTATACATGTAGTTTTTTACAGGTTGAATTCTTAGGATTTATTTAATTAAAATCTACTCAACGACCGTATATAATGGCAAATTACTTTCAACACGTAAGCGCCATAGAGAAAGGTATTTTGTCTGATACTCTCTTTTAGGATTTAATCTATCTCTACCTACATATATCTTTATAGATACTATATTTACCCTTGATGTATTTTGTTCGTGTAACTTCTATCGCGACAGAAACATGTAACTACTTATATAAATTATAGCTTGACCTTGATGAACGTTGGATAAGATAGAGCTTGATATACAAAAAAGATTTTACAATAAAAAAAATCACTAAAATCGGAGCGCGTAACCTAAAAAATGTATACATACAGTGGAATTGTCCGGTCCGCGCGAATCCGGTCAAAAATATAGAACATTTTTTTGTTCTTCAAAATTGGTTTGGTAACAAATTTATCTTAAATTAATATAACTTTCGCAATAATAAACTTAGCACTATAAGCTTTTGATTGTTAAATTTTTTATTTAATGAGTACGAAACAAATAAAACAAACACAGGGTGTACTATTTAAAAAATATATCGTTACATTATTCTACAGTAATGATTCACCCGGTATATTTCTCAATTATCCATGCTGATAACTTGATTTATTTCTAGCAGACGAACCCAAACGGATGAGGAATACAATTCGATTGTCTACTTTTTTTGGTTCGTGCGCCCGTTTTATATAGTAAACGTATTCCGATTTTGATGATTTTTGATTGACTTAAGAAATGATCCCATATACATAAAAACTCAAATCTGAAATCTCGTTCCCTCCGAAAACTGCCCCTGAAGGGTGAGCAATGTTAAAATCTCAAATGGGTATTTTCGCGAGGGGGCAATTTCTTTCGAAAATTGAAAATCTTAAAAAATAAGAGTTACGGTTTTCGAGTTACAGCGGTGGTGAAATGGTAAAATCTAAAATACTTATGCGTATTTCCGCTGCGATGTTTTGAGATCTCTAAATAATAACAACCACAAGCAAAGAATATACGTGGGTAATAGGATAATTACTGTCTTCTTTGGTATTAGTGAACGTTCAAACATTTTCGTGACTAATGTTAGATACACTCAAAAGTGTGAAATAAATATTTTCACAAAAAATTGGACCGACGTTATTAGTTGTTGCACTTGAAAATACAAAATAATATTAATTGGTGCTGGTACTTGTGAAGTTATCAATCTAACTACAAGTGCACAACTTCAAAAGTAACAGCACCAATAGAATTCATATTATTTTGATTTTGTATTTTTCAGTCCAACAACTAATAACGTCCGTCCAAGTTTTTGTTAAAAATATTTCTATAATACTTATATCTGATACTCTTTTTGTAAACCTTTTTGTAATCAGGATCGAAATATAAAGCAAATACGTTACCTTTTGTACACACCGTATACCTATTCAATATACGGATCCTTCATGTTTCCATGATTTTTCCTCTGAAGCGCTTTCGGCCACTTTTCTCTAAGGGAGCTGTCAGCTGAGCCTTCCCAAAGAAAATACCACCTCACACTCCATGTGAGATTATGCCTTCCAGCAGCGCCCCAAAGGCATGGATCCTCACTAGTTCCACTCTTCCATTGTTGCGTTATCCACTCCATTGGTTGTTGTTATGCAGGCGGCCATTGTATTATTAGCGATTCGCCCAACTCTATAGCGTCCTAGCCTGTCTGGATGACAGTCACACTTTCTTTCGAAAGGTTCCAACAAGTCGTCGTAGTGAATTCTAAGAGTGTGTATGCTGATGTTTACAACTTCAAATGTGTATGAAAATGTTGAAGGCATATTATATACAGGGTGTGGTGTACCATCAACATCTAATGAGAAATAGTTTAACTGAAAAATCTTGAGCTCAGTGCTGATTTACAGGATATTTTATTTGAAAATTTTTGGCCCTTCCTAAACGCTACGACACTGGCGGAATTTTCAATTATTCTCTATTTCTATGGAACTATATATGAAAATATTATAAACGTCAAACATCTTATCATAACAAAAACTGTTATTAGCTTTTCATTGCTGAATATCTATTTATGTTTCTCTGTAAAAATGATGACTTGCTGTTTTATGCCTGATTGCAAGACAATAAGTGGAGAAGGTTTTACGATGCATTACATTTCTTAGAGATGGACATGTGAGTACCATTTGTGACATATGTTTTACGGTCCAATTTGTTGGGTATTAGAATTTTTAATTTATGTTTCTATAGAATATATCATTCGAAACATTTTGAAATAAGGACAATCCATTTGGTTTCTCTTATTCTAAAAACATATCGAAGCCATCACTTTCAGTTTCGTCGGCGGTGAGTATGCCCGGGAAAGCATCGGGGCCCGATGCCACCACCAGGATTTCCCTTAGCATTTCCTTCTCCAGCTCCCAGAAGTCATTACATTCCGGAATCGAGGAAAAGACGGGAACTGAATCGTTTCACCGCCGCCCAACAGCATATATTATATGAACCGCAGTTTCCATCTGCAAATAAAGGTGGCGGCGGCGGCTCCTGACTGCACTTTCATATGTATATATAATATCGGAATATATCCAGGATTTCTGGGGAATTTTGCTTTGCTGAGAGTTTGCACAAGATTCTATCGTAGTGATTTACAACGCCAAGGATTATAAGCAACGCGCAAAAATATTGAAAAATCGAATAGAATATCAATGCGTTGTGGAAATGATTTCTATCGAAAGATGGAAATACATATCTATGATTTTGGGGTTCCTTAAATAACTATACCTAAAAAGCATGTAACTAAAGTCTGGAACGGTCTCCAAATAATAAACAGTATTAATCCTATTTAACTACATTTCAAATTTCAAAATAATTTTCGAGGTGGATTATATTAAGGAAATTGATAGATTAAGACATTTTGTACTGAGTTAAAGTTTTTGGTAGGCGTGCATTATTCTGTTGAAAAATTCAATATAAACTCAACAACCTTGCGTATTATACAAGCGGATCCGCCATTTCTTTCCATCGCATAAAAAACTTGGCTAATTCTAATGAAGAGTATTTAAAAGATTAAGCGTGCTCCATATGTACTTACTTGATACTAGTGTTTTTGACCGACAAACCCCGAACGGAGGAGGTATTCAATTCAACTTTTTGCTTCTTTTTCCGTTAGCGCTTTGTAAATAGTAAACGTCCTCCGATTTTAATAATTTTTGATTAATTTGAAAGAGGAGACTTGAGAAATGGTCCCATATTCAAATACGAAATCTCCTTCCCTTCGAAAACCGCCTCCGAAGGCGGGGGTAAATTTTCTCGAAAATCGAAAATTAGAGATTCCAAAATTAAAGATAGGACAATATCCGGAAACGTTCAAATTGAACATTTTTTCAAAAGAGTTACGGTTTTCGAGTTACATTCATGTTAAAATCTCAAATATGTGTATTTTCGCTATGTGGAGGAGTGGAAGGGGCGATTTCTTTCGAAAACTGAAAATCTGAAAGACAATAATATTTGTAGCAGCATTTATAATGATTTTTTTTCCTTAGAATTTTCGAGTTAAGCGGTGGTTGAATTGTTAAATCTAAAATACGTATGCGTATTTCCGCAGCGATGTTCTGAGATAAACATAAAGTACAACCAAAGAATATACTTGGGTAATAGGAAAAAAATGGACCGACATTATTAGTTGGTGCACTGAAAAATACGAAATAATATTGATTGTATTGGTGCTGGAACTTGTGAAGTTGGTGCCAAAAGTTATCAATCTAACTGCAACTGCACAACTTCAAAAGTAACAGCTCCAATAGAATTAATATAATATTTTTATGTTGTCCCACTTATATCGAGCGACGAGCGGTCCAAGAAAAATCCATTCGCTGTAGGCATTTGAAATGGGGAGCGTGTCTTTACTAGATTCAAGTGATAAGTATTTGTCATTTCATTATTCATTCCAGGCTGTCACTGCTATCGGGTAAATGGCAAATGACAAGACGGGTAGAAGAGTAGAATGTGAAACTAACCAGTACAGCTAACGAAACTTATAAAAATACTCTTATCGGCACTATTTTCGCAGTATTTTCGTATTTAGATCGGAGGCATCTCGCCGCCTGCTAAGCTTAACACTAATTCAAGTGTGTTTCAATAATAATTAATTATATTATCTGATTCAAGCAAGATCAAACTATTTCTTCGACATGGAACGACAATGTCGGACGTCACTGGAATTACGCACGGGCATGGAACACCTAAACTTTGTTTACATTTTACACGTTTTATGTTGTATTGTGGTAGATAAATAGTACCTAATTTGTTATGGAATAGCTGGCAAACAGATCTACATAAGTATAGTTCAAATCAAGAAAAGGGGAGATAGCAGTTGTACCCATCGCTACGGTTTAAATCTTAAATGCCTAATAAAAACTAATTTTAATTTTTACCATCCAATAATTTATTATTTTCCTAATACCTTAAGTAGATGTAAGAAGTTACACAATAAAATTGTAATCGGTTGAAATTTAAGTTGTTCTAGATTTTCTTGAGTGCAAAACATTTGTTCAGCCATTGGTCTGTCTGTCAGTCTGTAGTACCAAAATTATCACTCAAACGCATTACCTAATTGTATTAATGTCTTTTTCATATTCTGGCTGTGCTACACCTTGCTAGCAACAGTTAGTTGCTGCGCAATAGCTCAGAAAACATAACAAATCGGCCAAACTTGCCTAAGGTATTCTTTTGATCTCCGAAATGGCTGAACTGTTTACGATTCTAGGTATTACTCTTTCCATAATTCTTATTCTACGTTTCCTCTTATGGAGCATTTGCTACTGAGAATGTTGTAGTTTGAAGCCGTCGTGTTGCACCAAAATGAATATTCATCATGCTTGTGTTACATTCAATAAGGTATTAGCGCCGTGACGCCTATAGCCGCTTCAAAGAATAACAAACTACACCAAATATCTACAAACTGTTTTCCTTTGTAACAGGTTGTTCGTGAATGTAGTTTTATTAAAACAAATAACATCATGTCACGACTTCTAGCTATTCAATCTTACTTTGAAGGAGGATCCTCGGAAGGATCGCTGAACACATATCAATAATTCCCGCAGGAACAGGTCAACAGAATGCCGTTCTGAGAAAAGTTGTTGCACTTCGTCTATATATATATATATATAGATACATTTATACTTGGAACAAATCAAGGGTGCTCCTTCTATCAACGATATTCCTCACTCCAATCGGCGTTCGGGGATCAATGAAGGTTAGGTAGTTATTTATGGCAGTAATGTATATAGGTATCGATTGATCTATTTGCACTTACCTAGGTACCTATATATTGTGATATGGATTTATGTACGAGTATGTGTAAGAGTGAAGGCTTGGCGTTAATACTCAAGAAGTAAAAGAACCCCTACTTGATTATTCATGAAATGGCAGCGAGAAGAGAGGCCGTAGAAGCAGGCATACACCACCTGCTGCTGCAGCTTATTATTATGACTGGAAATTCGCGCCCCGGAGTCCCGAGTCGCAACACTTTTTGCTACTTTGCAAAATGGCGACTACATAATTTGTGTGTTTACATTATGCTGAGTTCTGTAGTATACAGGGTGTCCCATTTGTGCGACAAAGTAGAATAACTTCTCTATTTTCGGTTATTTTAAAAGTTGAATGGGAACACATTTTGATATTAGTTGAGAGTATACTGGGTGTCCCGAAAAACCAGAACAGCACAAAGTTGCATTTTTTTGAATAAATCACTCTATATATTTTTGCATTTCTGAATTACTTATAAAATAACGAGTATAGTGGTGTATCACTTGTCAATTTTCAATTGTTTGTTTAGGAGCCACCTCTGGTACCATTTTTGAGAACGCTATATTGGCTAATAGGTCCGAGAAAAGTAAGATAGGAATGTGAAATTTATTTTTCTCTATCTTGTACTGTTTTGACGCAAATATCTGCCAATGGGGCTAAAATGTCGATTTTTGATTGTTTATAGCGCCTAAACAAACAACTGAAAGTTGACAAGTGATACACCATGGTACTTGTTATTTTATGTAGAATACAAAAATTTAAAAATATATAGGAGGATTCATTTAAAAAAACGCAACTTTGTGCTGTTCTGGTTTTTTGGAACACCCTGTAAAGTCCCAAATAATTTTAAAATGTGGGTATTGTTTTCCCCTACAACTTTTATATTGACATAATTTTGAAATAATTGAAAATAGAGAAGTTATTCTACTTTGTGGCACTAATTGGATACCCGGTATATAATGTTGTGTATTTAAAAGGGGGACATGTTGTGTTCAATTGTCTGTCCAGGAGAAAAATTCTTTGCCACTTTTGTCACTCTTTCCAATGGTGTTATAGTTTTAGTATAGTTTAGTGTATAGTTTTCTAACATGACGTTTCGTCTATGTGTAAATATCATGAA
This sequence comes from Crioceris asparagi, assembly GCA_958507055.1. Lineage (NCBI taxonomy): Eukaryota > Metazoa > Arthropoda > Insecta > Coleoptera > Chrysomelidae > Crioceris > Crioceris asparagi. Next base: position 3,683,673 of record OY293829.1, read on the forward strand.
CTTTTTGGGAGCAATAATGGCATTCCACAAATTTGAATAGCCTGTTTTATTATTATATAAGTTGCCCTTGTTATCCTAAAAATCAGAGAAATTAAATAAATTACTTTTATAAAGTAACTGGCTTTGATTTATCCAATCGGTGACACGTAAATGACATTCTGTATTATTGTCGTTGAAAATGGAGTTCTTCAATGAAATTTATTACAAGAATGATATAAATGGTGTGAATAAATACATTGGAAGTGTATCTTGAGATTTATCCCGTGAGGCAAAAATTACAACCAAATTTGTCCAAATTAATGGACAGAATTCGCGATGGGTTTGGCTCGTTTGAAAAACTCAAGATTTATTATACCTCATTAATAATGATTTCTTTAGTTTCTTCATCCATTCTGTCCCCAGATTCTTGTCTGGGTTTTTTAAAGGAACCATGCTCAGCTAAATTTCTATCCAACAAGTTGAATAAAGTTGCGCAACTTTGTCCCGATTTAACTATCTTCGTATTTCTTAGAGTTTCCGAGATCCCAATGGTGAGAGTCGAATTTGAAACAGCCTCTATAAAGAATACTTTTTTCTATAAAAACTGCTATCTGGTTTACTTGTTTGTCCAACGTTTGCCCATATTTATAGATGAAAAAAGTTTGTTTGTCCACCTTTTGTTAAAATGTTACATATATTAGACAAACTTCCTTCGATGAAAATCGCTCAAAAAATGAAATAAGAAAATTTGATTAATAATGCATTCCGAAGTCTATATTATTTAAACAAATTCAAATTCACCTAACACGTTTGTCCATTCACCAAATTCTTTTGTCCATAAACTATTCTAATTGTTGATACATAACAAAAAAAAACAAAATTCCCATTATAAAATGTTAGCCCTGGAAAAACTATCCCTTCAAATACCCCAATACAACAATGACTTTCTGCAAGCAAAAAACAAATTCAATGAAATTTAAAAAAAGGCAAAACAAGAATCCCTGGAGATGAGACTCCAAACCTCTCAAAACAAATCTAAGACTTTATGGCAAATTGTGTCAGAAATAACGGGTAGAATTAATAACAGCGGTGCTCAACCCATGTAGACAAGTATCGAAAAATGTGTCAACCCATTTTTCAAACAAAACAAACCAATTAATTGACAAAAAAACTGTCGACTGCAAATATTCCGTATTTTTTTTTAGAGATTTTAATCAAAAAATGTTTTTTATCATTTATTGTTTTAACCAAAGATGGACAAACGAAATTTTCAACATGGACAAATATGGGCAAACAAATAAATGAGCGAGATGGAAGAGCGAATTTTTGCCCTGCATCTGACCTCAGCATAACTTAGAAACGCCTTAAGCTGTTTTGATTTTTACTTCAGGCTAAATACTCACTTCTCTAAGGACCAAGGAATTTTAATATAAAGTGAGGGAGTACAAAATAAAATGGTTTTCTACCGACTTCAAAAAAGGCGGAGGAGCCCAATTCGATCGTTTATATTCTTTTTATATATCATGTTGGCGCGTTTTGTTGCCGACTGGAAATTATGAATTATTATAAATTATTACATATTCACTGGTAAATGGGATTTTAATATACATTTATTCACAAATTGCCTAATAATGGTTATTAAAACATGAAACACAAAGCAACCTGACCTAACCTAACCAATCTGTTGGCAAGTCATTTAATTTTAGGTAAGTATTTTCAAGTGATCGATCACCTGAATCAAGCAGCATGGGAGAGAAAGGCATCAAGGCAAAAAACTCCTTCAGGTTATCTCAGGATGTGAAGAGTTCTTTTGTGTGTGTGTCCTTTGTAGGTCCTTCCAAATACCTTCCAGACTCAACAATGTGAAATGCGCGGCTTGACGTAAAGATTTGCCCGCAAATATCCCCCCACATAATGACGAAATACGAGCATTAAAGATAATGTTGGCGTGCTAAATATCAAAAAGCACGTCATTATCTTATATGTTCCTATATATAGATACATATTATATTGTTTTCAGTGAAATCGTTATACCGTAAATATAAAATGCCTGAAAATAGATCCAAAGCATTTAATGAAAACAGGTGGGTTTTAGATGAACAGAGTATCGCAAATCTTTGCAGAATCTGTTGTTATTTTGGTAGGTAAATACGTTAGCTGAACGTATAATAAATATTTTAAACAAAAACTAGGAGCAACTTTATTAGTTGGTGCACTGAAACATACCTACAAAATAATATGAATTCCTGTTGTGCAGTTATAGTCTCGATAAAAGACGTTTGATACCAACTTCACAAGTCGAATATTATCGACCTCATCTCTGCATCTAAATGTTCACTACTGGACCAGGGATCAAAAAAACAAATGTTTAGATGATCTATCTATATCTCAAGAAATAATCATCTCGATGTAATTTAAAATGGAACCAAATTAGGTACTGCAATACCTACTAATGTATGGTCCCAAATAATCCCTGGGATTTTTTTTTCAATATAATAATTAAGTATTATTATATTCCTAATATCAGAACCGAACGTTTTTCGGAATTGGCCTACCATGAAAAAGAATATAATCACTCGAAATCGATTAAACCACAATAAAAGCTCGTAGATTCTTGATCATCTACCTCGGAGTCCTACTCGCACGTAGAACCTGTCCGAACACCAACCCAGATCCATCCAACAAGAGAGAACAGCATGAGAATGTCTTCTACATATGTCTTAGAGATTTTCCGGAATGGAACCCTCTATCTTTAAGTCTCAGGCGCACTGGCAGACTTTCACAAAACAGTCCAGTGACATACTACACAAAAACATAGCGAAAAATCTAGGAAAATTCAGCCATTGAGCTCAGATATACTTCTTTGGGTATTACAGGTATAGAACCCTGCACCTAGGAGGCCCAGTTATACTTACAGCCCTACCAGATCATTCCAATAAATTCTAAAAACATACATGATACAGAGACCATATATAACTTTCAGGTACGAAACCCACCACATAGAGTCCCACGGGCAATAAAAAGTAGCCTATGTTTTTTCCCAAGGGCTAGTCTATCGCTGTACCAAATTTCATCAAAATCAGTTCAGTGGTTTAGTCGTGAAAGCGTCACAAACAAACTTGTTTTCGCATTTATAATATTAGGATTGTAAGATAAATGTGAAATGAGAAATTTTCTTTAATGCATTATTGATTTTATGGTCAGTTATTTTTGGAATATTGGATATATATATATAATTAATCTCATTGTCTCTGATGGAAAGCACAGGAAATTTAATTATAATTGAACTGAGGCTGTGATCTATTTCGGGCTCTATTTCGAAAATATATACAGAGTGTTGCAGAATTGAATGAGGAAAATTGTATGTCAAATTCTACATCTAAAGGTATGAGATAAAAAAAAACATATAAACATGGTTCTGGAAATGCTCCTTTAAAAGTACAAATTTTTCCATCTTGGGGGCATGTAAAGGTTTAACTAGAATTAAATTTTGGTAAAAACTGTTGTCCCTTTATTAAAGTTAGATTAATTTTGAGCGGTATCTCTTGGATTTTATCGTTTTGAGGCATCGTTTTCGAGATAAAAATTAATTTAGTAATCAGTGCAACAATAAGCCATCCTTAGTATGATTTATTTTAATTCTATTTCAACTTATTAGTAGGTATAACATTTTTAGTTCACATCAATTGATGGAAATGGTTTCCCTGTTCTTCAATAAAATTCGATAAATCAAAAGTAATTTTTTTGACCGACGAACCCCGAACGGAGGAGATATACAATTTGACTGTCTGCTTTTTTTTGTTTGACCGCGCTTTTTATATAGTAATCGTACTCTGCTTTTGATGATTTTTGATTCATTTAAAAGAGGAGGCTTGAGAAATGGTCCCATATTCATAAAAACGCATATTCGAAATCTCATTCCCTCCGAAAATTGCACTCGAAGGTGGTGGAAGGGGCAAATTTTCTCGAAAATCGAAAATCTGAGGTTGTATAATTGAAGCTAGAACAATATCTGAAAACTTTTAAATTGAACATTTCTTCAAAAGAGTTACGGTTTTCGAGTAAGAGGCATGTTAATTTCTCAAATATGTATATTTTTGCTATGTGGAGAGGGCGATTTCTTTCGAAAATTGAAAATCTGTGGGCTCTACATGAAAAACGAAAGAAAAATGAAGAAAAATATTTGTTGCAATATTTTCAATGAACATTTTTCCTTTAGAGTTATGGTTTTCGAGATAAAAGAGTAGTAAACTTTATAAAATGCGTATTTCCGCGACGATGTTCTTAGATTTTTAAGTAACAGCAAATACAAGCAAACCATACATGGATAATGGTGAACGTTCAACGATTTTCGTGACTAATGTTAAACTCAAAAGTGTGAAATAAATATTTAAAAAAAAATTGGACCGACGTTATTAGTTGGAGCACTGAAAAATACGAAATAATATTAATTACATTGGTGCTGGTACTTGTGAAGTTGGTGCCAAAAGTTATCAATCTAACTGCAACTGCACAAGTCGTAGTTTGAGATGGATTATAGCGCTTTTTTGACCGACTTCCCAAAAGGAGGAGGTATACAATTCGATTGTGTGCTTTTTTTTTTTTTTTTTTTTTTTGGTTTGTGCGCGCCTTTCATATAGTAAACGTACTCCGATTTTGATGATTTTTGATTCATTTGAAAGAGGAGGATTGAGAAATGGTCCCATATTCATAAAAACGGGAATCCGACATCGCGTTCCCTCCGAAAACCGCACCCGAAGGGGGTGGAGGGGGCAAATTTTGTCGAAAATTGAAAATCTGCGTTGATATAATTACAGATAGGACAATATCCGGAAACGTTTAAATGGAACATTTTTTCAAAAGAGTAATGGTTTTCGACATAGAGACATTTTAAATTCTCAAATATACCTATTTTCGCTATGTGGAGAGGGCGATTTCTGTCGAAAATTGAAAATCTGTTTGCAGTACATGAAAGACATAATTATTTGTAGCAACATTTATATTGAACATTTTTCCCTTAGAGTTACGGTTTTCGAGTAAAATCGGTGTTAAAATGGTAACAACTAAAATATTCAAGCGTATTTCCGCAGCGATGTTCTGAGATCTCAATAATAACAACTACAAGCAAGGAATATACGTGGGTAATAGAATAAGTACTATCTTCATTGGTATTAGTGAACGTTCAACGATTTTGGTGACTACTGTTACACTCAAAAGTGTGAAATAAATATTTTTTACAAAAAATTGGACCGACTTTATTAGTTGGTGCACTGAAAAGTATAAAATAATATTAATTCTATTGGGGCTGGTACTTGTGAAGTTGGTGCCAAAAGTTACCAATCTATCTGCAACTGCACAACTTCAAAAGTAACAGCCCCAATAGAATTAATATTATTTTATACTTTTCAGTGCACCAACTAATAAAGTCGGTCCAATTTTTTGTAAAAAATATTTTTGAAGATATTCAATTCAAGAGCAATATTCCATTCAAAGGTACAGTATAATCCTAGACCAGGCAGAAATCTACTTCAAATCGGTGTCTTGTTTTTCCAGAAGTTTGAACAAATCAGCTTTTAATTCTAATGAAATATAAAATATAACTCATCTCCCATCTTGGAACCTAAACGCTAGTCGTTTACAGATTTAGTCTCCCAATAAAAAAAGACAATAATTACTTCCTACCCACTCAAAATCAATTCAATACATCAGTTTTCTAGATTCTTGATCATCAAATTTGAATACGACCTAAATAACTAATAACAACAACGGCCCACTTCCCACTTATTTCATGTATCTAAACTGTCGACAGTTTATTGACGTTTCAAATATTCATAGACTTGAAAAACAATATGTCTTGGTTATTAAAAATAGAAAGATGTACCGAAAAATAGATTTTATTGCTCAATTTCAAGAAATATGTTTATGAGAAATTTGTAGTAATGTATTATTGATTCTTTTTGTTGATTTATTTTCAGAAATGATACATAAATAAATCGTATTATTTCTATTGAAAACCACAGAAAATTCATTTAGAGATGATTATTCGAATTGAGATTTGATTTGTTTCGTGTTCCATTGTGAAAATTTGATATATTAATCAGGATGTTGCGGTAGATAGTTGTAAGGTTGCTGGATTAATGGGTTTCTGAGGTCTGAAATTGTCTAGAAAGACATTGAAATCATGACAGCAACAGAATTATTATAAATATTTAATGGAAAGATTTTTCATTCTTCAAAAAATACTTGTTATTTGTTGAAGCTAGTATCTTGAAGATCACGCAGGATTTTGCCTTTGTATGTACTCGTATAGTTTTTATTTTCCTACGCTACTATAGCTCTATTGTAATCGTGTGAAATTTTCGGTATCGAGATTTTTACAAATGTTAACGTTTCAGAGTTTTCTAAGTAAAAATTCTCTGATCAAATCGTGCTACCACAAATTTTTCTCATCATGTCAAGACAAACAACAATGGTCATGTAACATTTTTTCACAAGATGAAACATTTAGCCAGAATCTGAAGAAACATGTGGAAAATATGGAATTTTATTCAAGCATAACTTTTTGTGTGCTTTTTCTCAGAGATGTTGCTGTATTCGGGTGGTAAAGGGCTCTCAGAAGAATACTTTAGGCAAGTTTAATCATAATCCTTAGAGCCGTTTTCGCGCTGCAGTCTTGAGCAAAAAAACACATTTTTTGGCTATAGACAGACAGACCAATGGCTGAAAATATGTTTATTAGACTTAGAAATCTCTGAAACGTCAACATTTGTAAAAATTTCGGTACCGTAAATTTCACAGCGTAGGAAAGTAAAAAACAGTCAAAATGTCTATCTTCTCTGTTTGTTTCGTCGGTCAAAAATAACATATTCTTCTAGATTTATACAATATTTAAACTCTACAAGTAAAATTGAAAGTTTAAAATTTGTTTGCCAAAATTTAATTGAATACTCGCTAATTATTTATTTACCTATTGATTACATAAGTAATCTAAATATAATGTATGAAAATAATTTAGTTAATTAATTTAACACTGTCCAATTAAAACTTCTACATGCTGCATTGAGTACAAAATAGTTTTTCAGTTTTCCAAATAGATCGATTTTTGATGCACTGTTAAAAGGTGCAAATTTACAATGCATTAACAGATTATACAGGGTGAGCATTTCAAAACATTCCACCTGGGATTTTTTTGAAAAACAATTTTTCAATTCCAAAAATCAAATATAAATAGAAAATAATGAGAAGGACCGCTTTCAAATCACTCGATACCTTTTACTATTTAAGTTTTTTAGTGAGGTAATCGAGAAATACGAGGTCGGAAGTTATTAATAAACACCCTGAAAAAACTTCATCTACCTGCTGTTTGGAAAAATTCTTTGCAAATTTCATCAGACTATATTATACTTATAATTTAACACAGTTGTTATAACATGAAAGTTTCCATTGTTGAAAAACTTTGCAAATTCCAAAGTTTTAACTTCATGGTTTTATTATTATTTCTTATTAACGACTTAAATAGAGTTTTATCTAAAACGTTCGAAACTTTGAGGAAGATATAACTGAAAGAGTGCTTCTTGGATAATTTATTCTCCGAGCACGTGTACCTAGACATTGAGAAATAGTTTCGAGAATCTGCTCAGACGCTCAAAGGGCAAGTAGTGGGAGTAATATTTCATCTGTGGATACGTTATTTCTTAGAAACAATTTAGGCTTAATTCATTAGATTTTAGAACGCTAAAATAACAGAAAGGGTATAAAATATTAGTTATTTCATGTTACAAGGCCCTTAAGTTCTATTTAAAAATTATTCTCTCTAACTCAAACATTCCTCTATCTAATAAAAAAATCAAAATCGGTGCACGTTTACTATGGAAAATGTTAAAAAAATACGGTTTACGTGGTAGAAGTGTATTTTGTGTTGCATAACGCACCCAAATGCAATGTGAAGTGAACGAGTCAGAGCTGTCAGATTGTTTTGTTCGTGAATGACAACCGTGGTCAAACAAAAATTTAAATATTGTGAATAGTGTAGGCATACAAAGTGATGTAATTATTTTGAGGGATACATGCAATGTCATTTCAAGTATTTTTTTTACTTTTGATAGTAAATTAATGCATTTACAATGCAGGTTTTGTAATGCAAAACATTTCTGAAGTTACTTTTGTGAAAGGTCTGCATCCTCTTCATTTTATGATAAGGGTAAAGTAATATTACCGGCGTTAAGTTGAAACATTACAATACACTGTATGATCAAATTAATAACTAGCGGTCATTATGGTTTTTCAACTGTTACTAACATTAAATTTCGTATGTATTGTTAGGAATTAGGCAAACAACACACGCTAATGCCGTTCTGTATAAGCTTGCAACTGACGTGATAGAACAAAATTCCCAAAAATTATATGACATTTATACCTTGGACAAAAAAAAACTCAATAACGTTTCAATTTAAAAAATAATGGGGTCGTATTTCGACCACTGTGGGCGACTCCAAGTAATCTTTACTATGTGAATGTTTTCAAGGAAATGAAAAGCTTATCAAAAATGGCACAATTTCTCTTCATTATAATTGTTATAACCGAGACAAGAAATAATGTCCACCTTGTTGAGCATTCCTATCTTAATTTGTTTATATTTAGTCTCATAAGACAAGCAATCAAACATTCTAGTGACAATAACTCACAGAGATGATACCAACACAGTGTCCCCTAACGGGCATTGGGTGAAACTGTCCCACTGCCTTCAGCTAATCCAAATGACTCCATAATATGTCAGCCGAAAGCAAGCTGATCCATGATCCAAGATCATCAATTATTTTGTTTCGTGAAGAGGGAAGTGGGCGGACTTTGGCTTAGCTACAACGGCAGTTTACATTAGTTTACCCTTTCCGACTCTTACTATATATATATATATATATATATATATATATATATATATATATACAATATATACCGGGTGTCCCACTAAGGTCAGCGACGTAGGATAATAGGGAAAGCGACTTCGGGAAAAAAATCTTAAGTAAATCGCTATTTGTAGGAACTGGAAGACCAATAAAAAAAAGTATAGTGCCATTTTTTTACCAAAAAAGATAAAAACTAAGTATTTACTAAACAGCGCCCTCTATGATTAAAGGTGTGAACTTGCGAACACATCCTATATTATTTTTGAAATAAGTTTCGAATTATCTTTCAAACAAGACTAAACTCATTAAATTTGGACAACGCGTCTAGGAGATGACAGCGGTTTAAGAAAGTATTGTTTACCCAGCTCCCCCAACCTTATAATCAAAAATACTACTAAAACAATACGTTGATGTATCCATTTTTTTGAGAATAAATTAATTTTAATTTATACCATGGTAATCACGCCACCTAGAGGCCATTTTGGAAACTTAAAAATATTTTAGCTGAATTTCTTTTCGTCGATTTACTTTTTTTCCCGAAGTCGTATCGTATTATCCTACCCCGCTGACTTTATTGGGACACCCTATATATGAACTCTCTGCTCGTGTGCCTAACGCGGGACGTTTTCGCTTCAAAGGATCCGGGATCTGTAGGGAGAGCGTTAAATGCTCTGTGACGAACGTCCCGACACGCGGGTTCTCTCGTGTACTCTGGAATGCCACCGCCGATTACTTTCCGGGCAAGATTGCTCCTCCAGGAAGCAGCTTGTGTGTGTGTTGGTAGCTTGTTTGGAAAGTTCAAGCAAATAGTAATCTTTGCGAAAGGTAAAGAAGGGATCAAATATAATGTTAACCAGAGAAAAACCATATAACCTGAGTGGCGTCAAACAGAAAAAAATTATTTCACACTTGGACCAATGAAGATAGTACTTATCCTATTATCTACATATATTCTTTGCTTGTAGGTGTTATTATTGAGATCTCAAAACATCGCTGTGGAAATACGCATAAGTAAGTATTTTAGATGTTACCATTTTACTACCGCTGTTACTTGAAAACCGTAACTCTAAGGAAAAAATGTTCATTATAAATGTTGCTAGAAATAATTATGTCTTTCATGTAGTACCCACAGATTTTCAATTTTCGAAAGAAGACAGAAGAAGAAAAAAGAATTTAACATGCCTCTAACTCAAAAACCGTAAGTCATTTAAAAAAATGATCAATTTAAACGTTTTCGGACATTGTCCTATCTTTAATTATACCATCTCAGATCTTCCACTTTCGAGAAAATTTGTCCCCTCCATCCCTTTGGGAGTGATTTTCGGAGGGAAGGAGATTTCGGATTTGCGTTTTTATGAATGTGGAACCATTACTCAAGTCTCCTCTTTGAAATGAAACAAAAATCATCAAAATCAGAGTACCTACGTTTATTATATACAACGCGCAAACAAAACGAACAAATCTGGTGTGTTCACTCACCCGACTTTCCTACCGCTCGCAGGCAAATTCCAGTGAATGAAAAAATTTAGACTATTACAATACTCTTCGCTATAATCTTGAGCAAATCAAGTTTTTGGCTATAGCTCAACACCCAGTGTACACGGGATTCTCATTTTGTGCCACCGGCGAGTGATATTGGTACCAAACAAAATAAAAAAGAAAGCAACAAAATACACCGATCCGTTTCCGAGATAATGCTGTCACATTCAGACAGACAGACCAATGGCTAAAAATATGTTTATTAGACTTAAAAAATTCTGAAACGTCAACATTTGTAAAAATCTCGATACCGAAAATTTCACACGATTACAATACTTTCCTTATACAGCTACTATAATAGCGTAGGAAAGTAAAAATAATAAAAAAGCATACAGTCGAATTGTATGCCTCCTCCATTCGTGGTTCATCGGTCAAAAATAGGGTTATGTAGATTACGTTAATACTTTCAAGTAATTTATATATAATTTTGTTAATAGGTGTCTTCAGTACTTACATCCAGATAATTACAGAAATTCCTGGACTTTGCATTTTGAGAAAGGAAATTGTATATCTACATATAACTTTGTGAATGAGTTTCTTCATTGTATGTAGATAATTTGGGGAAGTCGAGGAATTTGCTTTTCGAGCAAACGAGGAATACGATTTTCTAGCAATTGCATTCGAGGAATTTACCGGAAACCCCGGTTTTCGAGTCAGAGATAAATACGGAAAAGAATTGATCTACATTGAGTATTTGTTATCAATTATTGTAGTTAGTTTTCCAAACAAGTAATATAAGTGCTTATCATTTTGTCCATATCTGGTAATCACTCTAGGATTAAGTATGTATGTTCTTAATTTTGATGATCATTTTGTGTTTTTTTGGGAAACAAATGTACTATTTCTATAGTAGGTCTATCTGTTATCTAATTTTTGGCAAAATTGTTGCTGGATCTAGTATAGTGTGGAGGTTGTAAAATTCAAGCAAATCGTAATCTCGGCATAATACGAGCTAAAGAAAAAGAGGATTTTTTTGTAGATTTATGTAGTGGTATACGTTTGTTTCGTATTTTATGACTACGATCTGATCAGACAGCGGAAATCCATAAACGTGCTTCAATTTTGATGATCATTTTTTCCATTTGAAGGATGAGTCCCGGAAGATGGTCCGATTTGACCAAATTTTGCTCAAAAATCAAATATTCCAGCCGGCAAAATTAAAGATGAGACCATATCGAAATTATTTTCTGCGATTGTTTTCAATGTTCACATCACGAGTAATTCGAAGTTTGAAATGAACAACACCCTGTATGTCGAACACATACAATAATTTTATGCTTTCCATTGCAAGTTGCAAATTGTCTTCTCTTATCCTTAGACAAATTTGTTGTTAATTTCATCATCACAGTCTCATACGCTTCTCTTAAACGATCAAAGTAGCAGAGTAAAGGCAGGATTCTCTCTACAGATAGCTGGCGGCACTTTGAAATGCATTTCATGAATATATACATAATCATGTTATAGCCACCCTAAAACAAAACTCCTTTTGCACTAAACATTGTTAAATAGGTCATCATCATCATCAGCCATCATTGACTGTTTTGGAAATCGGAAAGCACATAATAATTCATAGAGGTACTCTAGATAGATTGAATCAGAAAGCTTGATGCACAATATTAGATGCGTTTTATCAATCAGGATGTCCTTAAGCGAGATTACCGTTCCTTTATATAAAACATATATAAGTATAGAAGCCATTCCCTAGAATTTGGGAGAGTAGTACTTTCTCACATTCTCTATTTTTGGCCGACGAACCAAATGGAGAAGGTATACAATTCGACTGTTTTTTTTGTGAAGGCAGTGGGGGCATTTTTTTCAAAAAATGAAAATATGAGACTGCCCTATTGAAGAAGAGATGATATGTAACAATATTTAAATTGGACTTTTTTTTAAATGTACGGTTTCCGAGTTACAGCAGTGGAAATGTCTAAAATATGTTTATTTCCGCAAGGTTTTGAAGTATCTAAATAAATATAAGCAACTTATTATCATCTTTGATACACGTTGAATGATTTTGATGACTAATGTTACAGTCAAAGTTGTGAAATAAATATTTTTTTCGAAAAAAATGGACCGACTTTATTAGTTGGCGCACTGAAAAATACATAAATATTTTTTACAAAAAATTGGACCGACGTTATAGTTGATGCACTGAAAAGTATAAAATAATATTACTTCTATTGGTGATGGTACTTTTGAAGTTGTGCAGTTGCAGTTAGATTGATAGCTTTTGGCACCAACTTCACAAGTACCATCACCAATAGAAGTAATATTATTTTATACTTTTCAGTGCATCAACTATAACGTCGGTCCAATTTTTTGTAAAAAATATTTATTTCACACTTTTGAGTGTAACATTAGTCCCGAAAATCGTTGAACGTTCACTATACCATATCAATGAAGATAATACTTATCCTATTACCCCCGTATATTCCTTGCTTGTAGTGGTTATTATTGAGATCTCAGAACATCGCGGCGGAAATACGCTTGAATATTTTAGTTGTTACCATTTAACACCGATTTAACTCGAAAACCGTAATTCTAAGGAAAAAATGTTCATTATAAATGTTGCTACAAATAATTATATCTTTCATGTAGTATCGAAAAATTTTCAATTTTCGAAAGAAATTGTCCTCTCCACATAGCAAAAATACATATTTAACATGCGTCTATCTCGAAAACCGTAACACTTTTGAAAAAATGTTCAATTTAAACGTTTCCGGATATTGTCCTATCTTTAATTATACCAACTCAGATTTTCGATTTTCGAGAAAATTCGCCCCCACCACCCCTTCGGGGGTGGTTTTCGGAGGGAAGGAGATTTCGGATTTGCGTTTTTATGAATATGGGACCATTTCTCAATCCCCTTCTTTCAAATGAATCCAAAATCATCAAAATCGGAGATCGTCTACTATATAAAAGGCGCGCACGAACCAAAAAAAAAAAAAAAAAAAAAAAAAAATAAAGCAGACAGTCGAATTGTATACCTCCTCCGTTCGGGGTTCGTAGGTCAAAAATGACAGAAATTGACCAACAATTACTCTTCTGAAAATCTAATAATGTTAATTAATAACATCTGATATCACAAAAAAATCTCCCAATACTCAGTGTTCTATTATTGTGAATGATAAACTTGTACAAACAAACAAAAAATATGGATAACACCTCAACCGACCACAGACAAAAACAAGGCGAAAGACAGAAGGAAACTAATTTTAGAAACTATAGAAAAACTTTGTCGGAACCTTATAAATTACTGCGAGTCTATCTATCTATCTATCTACTTGGGGGGGTGGTGGTAAATTTATTTAGTTCACGAATAAATCAAGCTATACACATTCTCTTGTAACATTATGTAGATCGTATAAATAGAAGAAAAAGAAGAAGAAGAAAAAACTGTCTGCCACTGAGCTTAAATTTATTAGCAGCCTTGAGTCTTCTTTCATGTTGTGTTCACTTCGACAGGGACTTAGAAGATGGATCAGCAAATTGTTAGTTAAATATATTTTGTATATTGTCAAGTCTTCGCTTTGTAGCGAATAGTTTGACCATGAATTAATGGTGGTAGGTAAAACTTGTGTTGATACTTGGAGATACTGAAACCGTTCAACGTTGCCAAGTGAACACATTAGAGCAAAAATCTAATTCTTTTTTCCCTTGTATAATAAATAACTAATGTTGTCGTCAATTTTGGCATTGATACTATTATTTTTTATTTTATCTAATTTATCATTTTTTTATCATTTTTTTTCTTATAATTATTTTTCAGATAAAGTGAAAACTATTTTTACAGATCACATCTCTGGTCTCCGGTTCCGGTTTTGAGATATATGTCAAAAAAATTTATGAGGTTCACAACATTTTTTTGTTGAAATATAAAATTACAAGGAGGCGAACATGAGACCGAATCTCACCTGGTATATACCAAAATGTCACTGAGATACTAAATAATAATATCAAATATTGTTTTCTAAATTTAATATTTAAAGTGATTATATTATAAAACGTTTTCAATGTAAATAAATAATATAATGGGCTAAGTGCGCTGAACCACAAGGTCCGTCCGAAAAAAAATAATCTAATGTAATTTAATCCTGAAAGATGAGAATGATTGAATTGAGATGATCGAACTTTCGTCTGCAAAGCCAACACATGGGTTTCAACAGAAGGATTCGACAAACACAAACAGTTTGTCTGATACCCAATCACCAATAATTTCTGCACAATTCTCTAAATAGTCGTCTCTATAATGGATTGTTTAGCAAAAGAAAGGGCAGTTGTACAGTATGTCAAGAATACAGCTATCTACTCCTACACTTTCATTTTTAATTAATCTAAATATCATCACGTCCCTCGAGGCAAATGAGAAATCCCTCCTCTCATTCCTCATTTAGGAAACAATTTCACCTAGTTCACCTTTTATCCACCCTGCTATACATATCTACCCCTAGTACCAGAATGTGGGTGGTGGACTATTCATCCATTCATCCATCCACTAGCTGACGACGCCCTCGGGAATTCTATTTCCAATCTTTAAAATTAGTTGTTCTTGAATAAAGACGGCGCGCTTCAACCTAATCTTTCAGGAATTGGAGGCGGGGGTTCTTGTAAGAGAGAGCATGGGGTCGATTTTTTCATTTCCCTTTTTGCTATTTTAAGCACTGTTAATGTATGCCAGAAGAATAAAATTTCCATTTTCACGCGATCTACCAAAGTCCACCACCTAACCTAATTTCCTTTATTGACCTAGGCTCGCCATGGCCATTAACGTTTGAGCCCTTCGCTCTCCCCTCAGTCCCCGGATGGTTGTTACGCCTCACACTCTCCACCACTGCACTCTAGGTAGACATGAAAATGTAGGTGTACATGCATACAGGGTGTCCAGAAAGTTCATACCAAAAATGATGGGATTGGAGCCAAAATAATGTTTAGTACTTCTTATAATAAATGTTTCTATCGGGCTTCGTTATGGCGTTATTCGCCTTGAAAGTGTGAAAGAAAAATATTTATATCTTTTAAACAGGTCTTCGAACTTAGAACTCGAAAATAATAATAAAATAATATGCTCTCAAACTACAAATGACGTAGATGATTGTAACAAAATTTATTCGTTTGTGGTTTTTTAAAAAACCCTGGAAAACAATAAAAATGTTTTACTCCGATATTTTTATAGAATTTTCTCAGAAATTTGTTCACAATCGTTTGTAATTTTTTGGAGTGAAAAGATTTTTTTCGTAAAATTTTATTAAAACTTTTAAAACCAATTTACGTAAAATAGATTTAACACATTTTTTTCTTATTCCGTAGACTGCAAAAGACGTAGATGATTGTAGTGGAATTTATTTGTTTCAAGTTTCTCAAAAAACCCAGTAAATCAAAAAAATGTTTTACTCCGACATTTTTTTATATTTTTATAGAATTTTCTTAGAAATTTATTGGCAATATAGTTTTTTGTAGTAAAAATATTTTTTATAAATTCTTATTGAGATTTTTCAACATTGAAACCAATTCATGTAAAATAGATTAAATATTTTTTTATTATTCCGTGAACAACAAATAACGTAGATGATTGTAGTGAAATGTGTTTGTTGGTAGTTTTTCAAAAAAAACCTGTAAATCAAAAAAAATATTTACTCCGTCCAACATTTTTTGATATTTTCATAGAATTTTCTTAGAAATTTATTGACAATCGCTTGTAGTTTTTTGTAGTGAAAACATTTATTTATAAAATTTTATTAAGATTTTTAATCATTAAAACCAATTCACGAAAAATAAATTTAATAACATTTTTCTTAATCCGTGAACTCCAAACGACGGAGATGATTGTAGTGAAATGTGTTTGATTGTAGTTTTTCAAAAAAAAAACATGGAATTAAAAAAAATCTACTCTGAATTTTTTGTAATTTTCCCAGAAATGTAAAGTTTTTTTGTAGTGAAAATATTTTTATATTTTTTTTAAATATAACGTAAAATAGATTTAACAAAATTCGTATAAAAAATCATGTATTTATTGATCTTGAAGCACTCTATTGGCAGTTCCCTCAAAAAAACAGAAAAATGTATAAAAGCAAAATACTGTGAATTTTAGACGATAATTCTACTGCTCTCAGAGTATACGAGAACATTACCGCCGTTACCGAACTTCCACAATTCGACGAAATCTCATAAACTTTATGTAAAAGAAATTGACGAATTACAAGAGAACTCTCTAATGTCACTACAATCATCTACGTACTTTGTACTTTATGTAGAAAGAAAAAAAATATTACATTTAGTTTATTTACATAAATTTGTTTTACTATTTTAAAATCCTGATAAAATTTGGAAAAAAAATCGTTGTATTAACGTTTAAAAATCTTATTGAAATTTGATACAAAAAAAAGTTTTTATCCCAAAAAACTAAAAAGATTTTTAATTCATTTCTGGGAAAATTTCAGACGAAATATCAAAAAATGTCGGGGTAAAACATTTTTTTCAGGGTTTCTTGAAAAACTACAAACAAATAAATTTCACTACAATCATCTACGTCGTTTTAAGTTTACGGAACAAGAACAATTCTATTAAATCTATTTTACGTGAATTCTTAATAAAATTTTACAAAAAAAAATGTTTTAAAAAAACTACAAAAGGTTGTCTATAAATTTCTGAGAAAATTCTATAGAAATATCAAAAAATGTCGCAGTAAAACTCCGAAACAAATTTTGACTCCCACTGTATGTCCTATCATTTTCGGTACGATCTTTCCGGTCACCCTGTATATATACTGAAATAGTCTCCTCTAATTTGGTTGCGCACACCCTTATTTCCCACCATTACAGCTTTGAGCATCACACTGAATAAATTTTCCAGCGCATAACGAGCCTGCTTTTATGCATATTAGCATTCGTAGATGACAGGAAAATGAGGAGGTGGTTCTTGAGTCTGGAGAATAATTATTATTGTCGATGCCTCATCAGCCAGGCTCTAATTGAAGGGGGCCTCCACATGGTGTCCGGAGCCACTACTATTATTATTATTACGTACAGAGAAATCTTCTTTTTATTAACGCATCACATTTTCTATGCCAACGCGACAACACGTTTCTCGTAACGTTATATAACATCTAATTTTATAGAACTTGTCGAAGCTCAGTATTATCCTGCCAATGACATCTTCAAGTAAATCTAGTATTAAATCGAGTGTTGGGATCTATCCAGAGACTTGTTACGTCCAAGTCTCTGGACCGATCCGATGGGAGAAGCCCAAATTCACAGTGACTCGGATCTTCTTATGTACGGAGTGTTTAATAATATATGCGCAGGACTTGACGATTTGATAGCTCGTCCAAAAATATGAAAAAAAGTTTATATTAACTTACCCACTGATAATAAGCTAAGTTTTGAGTCAGATAAAAATTTTTGTCAAGTCATAATTGTTGAAGATTTTGAAGGAGTAGTTTTGCTTTTCTCCCCAATTTTTACGCCAATGGAAAAAGTACGGTTTTGACGTTCATTTGACCCGGCAATGTTTTCTACACAAAAAAGGTTTAGTTGGTCGTGAGCTCTAAAGTCGACCGTTTTCGAGAAAAATCAACTTTTATGTTGAAAAAACACGGTAAATTTCTTAAAATACAATTTGTTTATTTATTAATTAAACAAAGTTTATGTGAACGTTATAATAAGTAAGAAAAGCTAAAATTGACTTTAAGTTATAACATAAAAGTTGATTTTTCTCGAAAACGGTCGACTTTAGAGCTCACGATCAACAGTACCTTTTTGTGTAGAAAACGTTAGCGGTTCAAACGGGCGCCTCAAAACCTTAATTTTTCCATTGGCGTAGAAATTGGGGAGAAAACAACCACTACTCCTTCAAAATCTTCACCAATTATGACTTAATAACATTTTTTTCTAAATCAAAACTTAGCTTATTATAAGTGGTAAAATTTACAAAAGCTGTTTTCTGTACTATAAACGGTTCCGGAAATATTCACAAAAAACTATTTTTTTTTCAATTTCAACACCCTGTATCTCGAAAATGATGCATTTTAGAGGGTAAGTTAATATAAACTTTTTTCCATATTTTTGGACGAGCTATCACATACTCAAGTCCTGCGCATATACTATGAAACACCCTGTATATCATCATACATTCTTTAAAAAAATAATAGAGTTTTTAAATTCTAGAAGGCTAAATGCTGAAATTACTTCTTCCTACTTTCGGTATTTTCTTCAAAATTTTAACTAACAATTTCTCAGATAATGAGAAACAGCTATATCTTTTTCAATATTTTAATTTTAACATGTTTATTTATGCTTTATGTCCGCGTAACTACCAAATTTCAACTTTGTTTTTTCATTGTACGGAATTTTAGAATAGATTACTCTATAGCGGTATATGGAAACTCTAAGACATTGATCATTATTGTTCAGTTAATATTTCAGGATAGCCTGAATTAACCCAATATTTTATTGATAACAACTCGGGATTAATTTGAAGGCTCTTCAAAAGAAAATAATCTCCCCTTCATCAAGGACATAATATTCAAGTAGTATATTTTGATAAGGAGCAATCTAGCCCTTCCTTCCATGTTTTATTCTTCTTCTTTATATCCGAAATTTTTGAATGACTTACGATTAACATCCCCTCTTATGAATTAATAATTATCTATTTAGCACAGATCAAGAGCTACTCTATACTTTGCTCCTCATTTTTTTTACCGACACATACTAGATGTGAATAAATTATACATAATATCAAAATGCAAGATTAACTTTATGTTATATCGCGTGAAGCTAACGTTTTATTTGAACATAACTTTCAAAAGTACTCTACCCACGTGCTTCGTCGGGCTATTTCTCCAATGGGAATAATATTCATTTCAATATTTAATTCCATATATTTGATCTCAGTGTTCATATGTAACGGAGCGTTAAATCTGTATCCTCTCATTTCTCATCTAGCGATCTACTTCAAACAAAACTTGTAGAAAGCAGGGCTATGGAATGAAAATGCGTTATTTTCTACTAGCCAACAGTAAAAGAGATTTATTACCCTGAACTGAACGAAGCAAATGTTGAAAATGTCTGTCTTTTCTCTTAATTTTTTAAAAATAAATCAAGTGCCATACGACGACTTCGCTGCCTTGAAAGTGTTGCCACAGTCGGCCTACAGTTTAACGTGGATGCTGAAACCACCGATATATGTCTCAAGACATCTTTTTAATATTCAATTTTAGTTCGGTAACAGTTTAGTTTTATACTAAAACTGCCACATTTGATACAGTTACCATAGTAACTAACAAAAACGATCACCTATGAATACGGCTGTATGTATGACTAAGACGTAAGAATCTACATTGAACTGTTGGTCCACTTGCCTGTGGTAACACTTTCAAGGCATAGAAGTCGCCTACAGTCCAATACGAGTACGGTAGGTACTTAGTACTTGGAGAAGAAGAATCGCTAAAGGAATATGGAAGACCAAAAACCGACCCAATACTTTACTTGAGACTATTTTGGAGAAAAAACAATCGAACGGATATCAAACGAGTTATACCGAAAATGTTGCCAGTCTTGGGTACTGTCATGTAGCACAAGGGGCATTGTAAAACATTTGTAGTGAAATTACATTTCATTTTTTATTCATTAACCAATTGTTCATAATATTGAATTTTGGCTTTTCCATTTATAAAAATAACGATGACGTCATCGGATTAAAAAAGTGGATTTTTTTGCTTCAAACAACCTCAGATGGCTATCACTTGTCAACTAATAAGTAAATAAATATTTATTGTGGAAATCATCTGACTCGCCCCAACTTTACCAAAAGATATGCTTATGATTGAAAATAATTGAAAAGCCCCGACCAAACATCGAAGAAAAATGAAAATATCATTTTTGAGTGACTACGAAAAAAGGAGGAGGAATACAATTCGGTTGTATGTTTACTTTTTATGTATAACTATTCGCGCGTTTTGCGTAGTACTCCGATTTAGACGATTTTTCTTTCATTTGAAAGAGGAGAATTGAAAAATGATCCCGTATTGAGAAAAATCAAATCCAAAATCTCCTTCACCCCCAAAAACCGCCCCCTATGGGGGGTTGAGTGGGTAATTTTTCTCGAAAATTGAAAATCCGAGACGGCAGAATTGATTGAAATTCCACATACGGAAATGTTTAAATTTGACATTTTCAAAAATAATCATAGGTTTCCACGTTAAAGTCTGAAATATGTGGAAGGGGCAAATTTTTCCGAAAATCGAAAATTCGAGATTTGAAAATTAGAAAGGGGATCATATCCGGAAACGTTTGAATTGAACATTTTTTCAAAAGAGTTACGGTTTCCGAGTTTCGCAATGGTAAAGTATGAAATACGTGATGTGGAAGAGCAATTTTTTTTCGAAAATTGAAAATATGAGACAACCAAAGAAAAGATTAAATGTAACAACCGAAAAATACAAAATAACATTAATTCTATTGATGCTGGTACTTTTGAAGTTGGTGCCAAAAGTTTTCAATCTAACTACAATTGCCCAACTTCAAAAGTACCAGGACCAATAGACTTGATAATATTTTATACTTTTCAGTGCTTCAACTAATAAAGTCGATCAAATTTTTGGTAAAAAATATTTTTAATTTTACAATCGGCTGAGTATTAATTAATGTTCTTTAACTTCCAATAGATATATTAAAACACATCTGGTACTTGCATTATTAATGACAGGTCTAAAAGCCAGTGGTATTAAAATGTTTTTCCAACAACCCACAATTTAAATGATGTATAAACCTTTTTGGCGCAAATGGGAGTTATATAGTAGAAGCAGCCCCTCTCACTCTTCTCTATGCCGTTATTAATTATTAACCTCTCCTTCATCTCGGGACCTTTCTCTCTCTCTCTTTCGCCATTGTTATTAAATTTTCCCCCTTCATGTCGGTTTAGTTTCGTTTAGTGTAATTACACTCTAGAGACGGCCAGCGTCAGCAGCTCATAAGTGGAGTGAGGTAGTATAGTAGTATTTTGAGCGAAATGGATGTTACAATAAATATAATAGGACTCCGGTGCAGTCATTTGTCGAAAAATAAGAGGTCTCCTTTATCTTGGTATTTAATTTTTCTAATAGGTAGTTATGATAGATAGCTCTGGTATACTTGAACAATAATGAGTGATCCACTCTGCTTTCTTATATTCGAAAATGATTTTTTTTTACCAAAAATTGTACCGATTTTATTTGCTGGTGAACTAAAAAATTCAAAATTATATCGATGGTGCTGGTAATTTTGAAGCTGTGCAATTGTAGTTAGATAGAAGACTTTTGGCACCAACTTCAGAAGTACCAGAACCAATAGAATTAATATTGAAAATGTCCATATTCTCAAAGTGGAGTGATGTTTTAATGGAAATTAAACACGAAGTCTTCTCCACAATATATTTGCATAAAATTAACAGGGATGATGAGACATGTTTCGGGTCTATACAGACCCATTATCAATCAAACATGGTTGTGGAAAAAGAAAATATATCTTCCAGATTTTTAAAAACATCTTGTGTTACCAATGAAATGAAATAAAATTCTTGAAAAACTAATAAACTTAAATAATATCCCTTACATAAATATTCACCCATTCATTGGTAACACAATATATTTTTAAAAATCTGGAGGATACATTTTCTTTTTCCACCACCATATTAGATTGATAATGGGTCTATATAGACCCGAAACATGTCTCATCATCCCTTTTAATTTTATGCAAATATATTGTGCAGAAGACTTCGTGTTTAATTTCCATTACAAATATTTGGGTTACCAAAAGGTGATCCAGAATCTTTAAGGTCATTCTCAGCTAAGGAATTGTACAGGCTTGTACAAGATACAGTTATTCTGGATAGGGTACTTTAAATATCACAGTCTGAGGCAGTGGACTCGGTCAGAATCTGCGCTGAAAAGTAGATGGTTATTAGATACAATGGGCCAATTGGCCTAAATATCGCTGGAGACCAGTAATGGTCAGACAAACCTAGACGTGGTGGAGGTTTTAGTGAGTATTCCAGGCTATTGACACTGGAGAGTCTCACACTATCAAGTGGGTAGGGTCCACTCGATGTTCCATAAGGAGGATTTCCTCCAACTCGTGCAAACAAAAAAAAAACATTAGTCATGGAAATTGTCGTTCACTAATACCACAGCTTATTCATTACAAGCTGTGCTAATACTAAAGAAGATAGTAGATCATATTACCCATCTATAATCTTTGCTTGTACTTGATCTCAAAACATCGCGGCGGAAATACAGATATTTCAGACTTTACATACCACTGCTGTAATTCGAAAACCGTAACCTTTTTAAAAAAATTCCAAATAAAATATTGTTACATATAATCTCTTCTTTAATTTGGCCATCTTTATTTTCAATTTTTGAAAAAATGCCCTCTCCACATAGCGGAAATTCACTTATTTATTATGTCTTTACCAGTGCTGTAAATCAAAAACCGTACCTCTATTGAAAAAATGTTCAATTTAAACGTTTCCGGATATGGTCTCATCTTTAATGATGTCGTCTCAGATTTTCGAGTTTTTGAAGGGAAGGAGATTTCGGATTTGAGTTTTTCTAAATATGGGACCATTTCTCAACTCTCTTTCAAATGAATCAAAAATCATCAAAATCGGAGTACGTTTACTATGCAAAAATGAGCGAACAGCCATACACAAAAAAATAAACATACAACCGAATTGTATTCCTCCTCCTTTTTTGGAAGTCGTTCAAAAATGATTTTGAATTTATTTTGAGATGACGAGAAAAGGGCCTATTCTTTTCATTCTTGTTCGATCTTTAGTCGGGGCTTTTCAAATATTCTCAATCATAAGCATATCTTTTGGTAAAGTTGCAGCGATTGTGGGCAAGTGAAAGCCATCTTAGGTTGTTATTTGAAGAAAAAAAAACACTGATGATGTCGTCATTATTTTGATAATTGGAAAAGCCATAACTTTATCGCAAAAAATGAAAAGTTGGTTAATGAACAAAAAATAAAATGTAGGTAATTTCACTAGGAATGTTTTAATTGTGCCCTTTGTGCTAATTGACAGTACCTATCCAAGACAAGCAAAATTTTCGGTATAACTTGTTGGATGTCCGTTCCATTATTTTTTCTCCAAAATAGTCTAAAGTAAAGTGTTGGGTATTTTGGTCTTCCATATACCTTTAGCGATTCTCCTTCTCCAAGTACCAAGTACCGTGTACTAGTATTGGATTGTAGGCCACTCCTCTGCCTTGAAGATGTTACCACTGATAATGGGACCTACAGTTCAGCGTGGATTCTTATGTCTTAGTCATACAGCCGTATTCATAGGTGATCGTTTTTGTTAGTTACTATGGTAACTGTATCAAATGTGGCAGTTTTAGTATAAAACTAAACTTTTACCGAACTAAAATTGATTATTAAAAAGATGTCTTGAGACATATATCGGTGGTTGGGCATCCACGTTAAACTGTAGGCCGACTGTGGCAACACTTTCAAGGCAGCGAAGTCGTCGTCTATGCTCGTCAAACACGAGTAGGTAGGGCATTTGATTTATTTTTAAAAAATTAAGAGAAAAGACAGACATTTTCAACATTTGCTTCGTTCAGTTCAGGGTAATAAATCTCTTTTACTGTTGGCTAATAGAAAAAATGCATTTTCATTCCATAGCCCTGCTTTCTACAAGTTTTGTTTGAAGTAGATCGCTAGATGAGAAATAAGAGGATACAGATTTAAGGCTCCTTTACATATGAATACTGAGATCAAATATATGGAATTAAATTATTGAAATGAATATTATTTCCATAGTAGAAATAGCACAACATTAAGCACAAGAAAGAGTACTTTTGAAAGTTATTTTCAAATAAAACGTTAGCTACATCCGATATAATACAAAGTTAATCTTGCATTTTGAAATTATGATTTATTCATATCTCGCATGTGGTGGTAAAAAAAATGGAGAAACAAAGTATAGATTAAACACTTCATCTGTGCTAAATAGATAATTATTAATTCATAAGAGGGGATGTTAATCGTCCCCTAAAGTCATTCAAAAATTTCGGATATAAAGAAGAAGAATAAAACATGGAAGGAAGGGCTAGATTGCTCCTTATCAAAATATACTACTTGAATATTATGTGCTTGATGAAGGGGAGATTATTTTCTTTTGAATAGCCTTCAAATTAATCCCGAGTTGTTATCAATAAAATATTGGGTTAATTCAGGCTATCCTGAAATATTAACTGAACAATAATGAACAATGTTTCCATATACTATAGAGTTATAGAGTATCTATTTTAGAATTCGTGCAATGGAAAAACTATATATAAAAAAATGTCCATTTAAAATGTTGCTACATATAATCTCTTCTGTAAATTGTCCGTTTCATATTTTCAATTTTCATTAAAGTTGCCCCCTCCACATAGCGGAAATACACATACCTATTTCAGTTTTTATTCCATTGCTGTAACTCGAAAACGTAACTCTTTTAAAAAAATGTTCAAGTTCAAAGTTTCCGGATATGGTCTCATCTTTAATTCTGTAGTCTCAGATTTTTGCATTTCAAGAAAAATTGATCCCTCCACCACAATCGGGGGCGGTTTTTGGAGAGGAGGAGATGTGGGATTTCTCATCTCTCCTCTTTGAAATGAATCGAAATCGGAGCACGTTTAATATGAAAAACGCGCGTACAGCCATACATAAAAAAGCAAACATACAACCCAATTGTATACCTCCTCCATTTTTTGAAGTCGGCCAAAAATTAAAACGAGATCACGATACTTTGGTGAAAATCGCATAATATTTGTTTGGTTTGCAAACGCAAATTGACAGTTTCTCTGCATGGCAAGTTACATTTATTAGGAACACCTTACCAGGACTCAAAATGTCCAATAAGCTCCTTATCTGGGCACCAGGGTTTCTCTGTCGAGAGGCCGACGTAGAAAGGTTAAATAAGCTCAATGGTAATACCGAGCTTTCTCTAGTTTAAATTGTGTCATTTCGATACTCAAAAGATAGAGGTATTGAAAATTGGTCTTATAACGTATGATAAGGAAATAGAATATGCTACTTTGGGGGAGTGTAGAGTAGAGGCCCCTTAGAAAAGATTTTGAAAAATTACCATAATGTGATTATTTTTGACTTCTCCTCTTTGTTATGTGTGCGTTTATCCGTCAAGGAAAAACATGTGGCAACGTCTATGTTAATTTGGGGAGAATGACGCCGAAATGTTTGTCTGTCTGTATGTTTGTATGCGCATCACGCAAAAACGACTGCATGGAATTGAATGCAGTTTTCACCGATATATTACTAGAGGTCTAACTTAAAAATGTAGGCTCCATTTTACCGCGTCTATCTGTCTTTCTGTGCGTTTTTACACGCGTCAAGCAAAAACTACTTCATGGGATTGAATGTAATTTTCATCAAGTCTTGCTAGCGGTCTAACTTAAGATATAGGTTCCATTTTACCGCGTCTGTCTGTCTGTATGTTTGTACACGCATCATACAAAAGCTACCGCATGGAACTGAATGCAGTTTTTCACGCACGCCCAGGCAAAAGCTAGGACGATATGAAAAATGAAAAGATTAATGCTGTAAATGCAGCAGCTATTAAGAATTGAAAAAGTCTATTACGAAATTACTGTAATGGGTCGGAATTTCCTCCCAAATGCAATTCGTAAATATTGTCTGTTTGTTTATACTTACAGGGTGTACCAGTTAGACTTTGAATTAAACGTTTCTAGAATACTGTTATTTTGAAAATATAATTTTATTCTATTTTTGAATTCTACTTAAAAACTAATGATAACTTTCATAAACAAACTGTGTTATTATTTTTGACAGTATTCGAGATGCTGTATCAAAAAACATAGGAACATTAACGTAAATTTCCTATAGAAATGTACCTACATATTTCAATCGTAAAGAACACCAAAATGAGCATTTTTGTAAATACGGTAGAGATCGCATTTATAAAGATATCAAGTACAAATTTGCTTTAAAAATCGATCGTACAAATATCTCCGTCGAGTTCATCAACGAGCATGATCGGACCATTAGTTTCAAAATGGCGGCTGATCAAACTTTAAAAAAACTCATGAAACAGCAAAATAGCCATTGCCTAAACGGTATTAAAAATATTTTCAAGTTATAATTATGATCTGTACCTTCAACTTTTGTTTAAAACATATTTCGCTAAAAGTTGTAGAAAGTATAATAAAAATTAATATTTTTAACATAAAATTGGACCGACTTTATTAGTTGGCGCACTGAAAAATACAAAATAATATAATAATAAATAATCCATTTTTCGGTACACCAACTAATATAAACTCGATACTAGTTTTTGTGATTTTTATCAGTTTCTACTGGAAACCGAATTCGGTCTTTGAGCATTGCATATGCATATACCTAATACGGAATCCAGCCAAATTTTTTAATTGATTCAATTATATTAAGATATACAGGATCTTTTGAATTATATTTTCAATATTCATGCAAAATAGACCACCCTTTATTTTCACCAACCTCATACATATGTATAAATTCAGACAAGATGGTAATTAAATGTCGCTTTTTCTCTGTGTTGTGTTGCAGGACCCGAAATTGAAGCAAATTGTAACAATGGGATCACAGGATACGCTCGAAGAGAAAACCATCACCGTTTGTTGTGCCAATGATTTCGTCAATCTGACCTTCATCAACTTTTGTTGTACGAGAAAAGATATAGCCAGGTTATGGACGGATTCGTTGTTGAATTTGGCTTACAATTTGAATCAGATAAATGGCACTACGCAAATGTATCTGTACAAGGTATTTACGAAATTGAACATCATCAGGGATAAGTCGGGAAATGTGCCGATTAAAAAGTAAGTACAAAACTATTATCAAATGGAATAAAATGAAAAATCTCACGATTTTCCTACCTGTCTCAAATTCCATTGAATATGAAAATGGTACGATCAAGTCAGGGTGCCAAGATAAACTACAAACAAACAATTTTGACTTAGCAAGAACTGTTTAGTCACAATACGAATAGCCAGTAAATTTGACAGTTCATTTGAACATAGGTACCATTCTTTTAGTCTTTTTGGCCGACGAACCCAAACGGCGGAGGTATACAATTCGAAAGTAAACGTACTCCGATTTTGATTAATTTGAAAGAGGAGACTTGAGAAATGGTCCCATATTTGTAAAAATTCAAATCCGAAGTCTCCTACCCTCAAAAAAACGCCCCCATGGTGGAGGGGACAATTTTTCTCGAAATTCGAAAATCTGAGACGACAGAATTAAAGACGAGACCATATCCGGAAACATTTAAATTGATCATTTTTTCAAAGGAATTACGGTCTTCGAGTTACAGCAATGTTAAAATCTCAAATATGTGTATTTTCGCTATGTGCAGGGGGCAATTTCTTTCGAAAATTGAAAATCTCAGGAAATCAAATTAAAGACCAGATTATTTGTACCAACATTTATATTGAACATTTTTTCCATAGAGTTACGATTTTTGAGTTACAGCGGTGGTAAAGTCTAAAATATGCGTATTTCCGCGATGATGTTTTTAGATTTCTGAATAATAACAAGTACAAGCTAAGAATATACGTGGGTTATAGGATAAGTACTATCTCCTTTGGTATTAGTGAACGTTCAACGATTTTCGTGACTAATTTTATACTCAAAAGTGTGAAATAAAAAAAAATGGACCGGCGTTATTAGCTGGTGCACTGAAAAATACAAAATAATATTAATTCTATTGGTGCTGGTTCTTGTGAAGTTGGTGCCAAAACTTTTCAATCTAACTGCAACTGCACAACTTCAAAAGTACCAACACCAATAGAATTAATATTATTTTGTATTTTTCAGTGCACCAACTAATAACGTCAGTCCAATTATTTTCAAATATCTATTCTCATAATTTTTTTTTCGAAATATCATCTGTAAGAATAACTTATTTCTATATGAAGATATAATGCTATTAACTCATGATTTATACTATAAAATACTTCTATGTTAGCGTAATATAAATCTAAGATGATATCCTCGAGATATTAAAGTTCCACTGGTAGCTGCCATATTTTTTTAGACTCAGTTAACCCCAAAATGTAAACATCTATTGAAAACAGGATTGCCAATATATGTTCTTAGATAGCTAGTTGGTGTAGCGGTAGCTTAGTAAAAGCACCAGTCCTTTGAATTCTGGACAATTCGTTCAAGTTTTACGATGATTGTTGATTTTTCATAGCCTTCTGTTCGTTTGTTAGCCCTAAGATGCATAAAAGAAGGATGATGTATAAAAATGTTTTTATCTTCTTTGATATCAAACACAACTATAAAACAAAATATTGCGAGAAGATTCTACTTTAATCATGTTATAAATGCAATAAATTATGAGAGCTATAATAAAATCCAACAGGATCGCCTGAATTTTTGTGGGAAATGCATAAATTTGAATTTTACCCAGTACTTACATGAGATGATTCCCAGAAGGAACATCTTAATTCATTTTAGAATAAGCTGTGTGTTTCTCGTAATAAATGTTTTTTACCAAATATTGAACCGACGTTGGTGCACAGGAAAATACAAAATAATATTACTTCTATTGGTGCTGGTATTTTTGAAGTTAGATTGAAAACTTTTGGCACCAACTCCACAAGTATCTACCAGCACCAATAGAATTAATATTATTTTGTATTTTCCAGTGCACCAACTAATAACGTCGGTCCATTTTTTTTAAATATTTATTTCACACTTTTGAATGTAACATTAGTCACGAAAAAAGTTGAGCGTTCACTTATACCAGGATGGTTGTTTCTGCTTATACCATTACCCATGTATATTCTATGCTTGTACTTGTTATTATTCAGAAATCTAACAAAAATCGTTGAGGATATACGCATTTTTTAGGCTTTACCACTGCTGTAACTCGAAAACTGTAACTCTATGGAAAAAATGTTCAATATAAATGTTGCTACAAATAATCTGTCCTTTAATTTGGTTGCCTCACCTGTTCAATTTCCGAAATAAATTCCCCCACTCACATATCGAAAATACAAATATTTGAGATTTTAACATCGCTGTAACTCGAAAAGCGTAAGTCTTTTGAAATAATGTTCAATTTAAACGTTTCCAGATATTGTCCTATCTTTAATTCTGCCATCCCAGATTTTCAATTTTCGAGAAAAATTGACCCCTCCACCCCCTTCGGAGGCGTTTTTTGGAGGAAAGAACAATTAATAAATTACTCGGACTGTACATATTTTATTTAAATCCGCCACTGATAATGCTGTCTGGCAATCATTTACTTCAAATTCTTGCAGTGACGTGGACGTCAAAAACGGTGAAATACTCTTGCAATGTTCTTTCTAACAAAATTACAAACTCACCAATATAATTTTGAAGGAGAATTTCTAATGGTTCCTTAATATTGCATTTCGTATTTAGATGGCAATTATATTCATACCATTTCAAATTATTATTATATCTACAAGAGAATGCAATTAAGCCAGCCAAATGTTGTCCAACACCGTTTTATGTCCCAATACAATGTGTCTCATAATAGTAGCGCCTTTTTTATGAGACAGCATTTAATTATGTGTTCTTTGAAATGGAAATGGGTCAGTTGGCACAGACAATTTAACAGAATAACATATAAAACTATGTACTACTACTATACTACTGCTACTACCATGTACATATTTATATGTAGTAATAAATGATCTATTTAATGTAATTTATGAAAACACACACGAGCTTCCATATGTTGTAATGAATATAAGTATATGCACTTGTATTCACGCTAGGTTGATATAATTTGTATATTTGAAATGAAATAAAAGTAGCTAAGAGCTGGTAATAGCAAATTCATAATCAAATTAAATATCGATATATTCACGAGGCCTTTCAATACTCATAGAACAAATTCAAAAGTTGAATAAAAATCAAGTTGTGGATAATATTTTTATCTAAAATATGAGGAACGATTAATACCAGATAATGTGAACTCTATTGGTGCTGGTAATTTGGATGTGATGTATTTCTAGATAAATATAAGAATTTTGGCTTCATCTTCAAAAATATTAGCACCATTAGAATTAATATTATTTTTTATTTCTCAGTGCACCAACTCATGAGGTCGGTCATATTTGTTTGTGTAAAATATAAAAATAAAAAGTTCGTAACAAAAAAAAATGCAAAATTAATATGCTTGGATAACGGTTTCACTAATAAAAAAGGTGAGATCTAACTGGATACTAAATTCTTTAGAAAATTTCCTTAAGGTAGTTATCGCGTAAACTCGTTTTCGACAGATTTCTTTTAAATTTCAGTTTTATACGGTTTAAAATGCCTACTTTCCTATAGAAAAGTGTCAATATGATTCGTCGTTTTGTAATCAAAAAAATGATATATATATTTTCCATTTTTACATAGGTAAGATAGAGCGAATGTATTATTTCACCACTTTTTTTTCGCCTAAACTTTCCGAAAGATATCAATGAAAAACTATTATATTATAAAATAAACCTTGATAGAAATGTATATAAAAATTCAACGCGATTCATAGTTCCGTTTTTTAATATAAGTTTTTGAAGTGTAGTATTTCCAAAAATTTCGTATTATACACTTATGATTTTAGTGACACTTGGCAACAGCGCTAATCTTGACTAAATAGTACATAGGGGGAATATGAACCGGAAAAAATAACATATTCATTCATGTGAATTTTGTATTATGAGAAATATACACGAACAAACAATTTATCAATATAAAATCATAAGCAATAAAATTATTCATAGTAGCACAGACCTACTTCGCAAACGATTTTATTCAAATTGATTGTACATCTACGAAGGTTTGAAAATAAAAGTCTTATATAGATAACCACAGAATAAAATTGGAAAACTAAATATTGGGAATATTTACGATTTTCCTGAAATATATTCTTTAAAGAAACGCTGAATATTACTTATACATCTTCCGTTCTTCGTCATTTTAGTATTGTTAGGTGACGTTTGCCCCGATAATAATTTGCCAGGATGATCATTTTTATAGGTTTCTTTTAAAACCATTAAATCTGGTAATAATATTAGGTAAATTTCTTATAGAAATATACCTATTGCGATCGTTCACACTTTTGAATTTCGAAAAAATTTCAACGGCATGTTGTTATATGTCTATAAGTTAGTCCAAAAAACCATTTGGTTCAAAAGTTTATATATATGGGATATTACGAAATTTGTTAACACGATAGAGGTCGCAGTTTTGAAGGTATCAAGTTCAAATTTGCTACAAAAATCAATCTCTCAAATATCTCGGTCGAGTTCGTTATTGGGCAATATCGGGTAAGTAGTTTCAAAATGGCGACCATTCAAACATTTAAAAAAATTATCAAAAAAGAGCAGTAGAGTAAATATTATTAAAAATAATTTTAGGTTATAGATATAATCAGTACCTACAACTTTAGTTCAAAGCAATTTTTCATAAAATACACAGGTAAAAAAATAAAAATTAATAAAGAAAAATAAAAAATATTGATAAAACATGAACACTCAATATAAATTTGATGTAATTGTACATTTTCTGGAGATCTTAATATAGACCCTGATTAAAAAAATATATAGTATATTTATTGAAAAGAAATAGACGAAAAAAAAATCTGCCTTGAAGTGGACTCGAACCCTGTCTGCTTTATATTCAACAGCCAAAACAAAAACCTCTAACCGCAAGGCTATGACAATTTTATTTAATAACATGTAGGTATACCAATGAAAAGGTTGTTAAAATTTCAATTCAATGAATTTTTAAAAATTTACCTTTCCGCTGACTACAGGCTATCGGGATTTTTTTTTATTCACTTCATTCCTTAAACAATCTTTCTTTCGGAAGACATTTTGATATTTCTTCTAATATTTGCACATCGTGTGTTGCGTTAAGGAAATTTCTTTTTTTTATATAGTATTACAGTATATAGGTACAGTATTACACACATTACATTTCAATTTTTTGCAAGAAACAAATATTTTTTATCAAATCATCATTTTCTGCTTGGATTTCCTTTTCTCGCCTTAGGTATGTTAAAATTTTGTAGCTTCTCTAGCATTCCCTTTTTAATAAATCTACCTTTTGCAGCAAATGACTAGACATTATATTACTCAAATTTAAAATTCAAACGTCCCAATGACAGCTCAGTAACTAACCTCACTTGTGTCCAGAAACTTGACAATTCTACGTTGCCACATTCCGTCTCTAATGAAAAATATATCAACCTTAGTCTGAAAAATGAACTGTACATAGTCAAACATTTTTGACAAATGTTATCTTTGAAAACATAAAAAGTAAGTAAGTACAAAAAATAAAACATTAAAAATATTGTCGTACTCTTTATTGAAGATGATTGATCCCAAACTCAAAGATTAAACTTGGTGGGTAAAAAAACTTGCCAAGTGGCACCATTTTGTAGCAAAAAATATGACAAAATTTCTTTCTGAAGTGTGTCTAAGATTTATTTCATATTTTTTCATTATCCATGAATGTTGTTGAACGTTCACTTATATTCAGTAATTTCAAAATATTACAGTAACAATTTTGTCCTTTCCCAGTCAAAAGAAACTATCACTTTCATCCCATTTGGGTTTATTTTAGGCGGGAAGGACATATTGAATTTCTTTGTACTTCTACTACACAAAATTACAAAATGCACGACGAAACAAACCTTTAGAAAAAGGCAGTCGAATTTTATTTCTCCTCCGATTGGGTCGCTGAGTCAAAAATTATAAAATTTAAGCTGGTTCTCAGAATTAAGAAACGAAATTCCTCATTGCTTCAACTAATTTTAAGATAATAACAAAATCAAAAGAAGGCATGCTTACGAAGAAAAACAAATATTATTGACGACTTCAACTGAGATCATTATTATTGAAATATATTTTTTTTATTTGCAGCATTGTAAAGATGTTCTCGCAAAACAAGGACGAAAAGAAAAAAATAGAACATACAATAACATCCCTATTATTAACAACTGGCAAGAACAACACCATCAAGCCGGAAACTTTTGATTTTGATATGTTTTTTAGTTTTTACATTAGTCTTACGAAACGAACAGAAGTGGAAAAAGTTTTTAAAGAGGTGTAAGTTGATTTTCAAAAGAATCCTGGTATATCATCAACTCAGTAACCTATTGTGAAACCATTTTGTTTTTTCAGTGTAGCACATAAAACTTTGATGACAGCGCACCAATTTGTGGATTTTCTAAATAAAACACAAAGGGACCCAAGACTGAATGAAATCCTTCATCCATATGCTGATACGGCAAAAGCAAAAGATATTATAGCTCTCTATGAACCTAACAAATATAATGCACAAAAGGTGAGTGAAAATTATATAAAATACCTGCCTATACTATCTGATCATGATGATTGGTCGTGTCCACATCAGTGTCTGATTACCAATCGCTTAGTATTCACAGAAATCAGTAATCAAAAACTGGTTACTGATGCATCCTTAACTACCTTAGCTCCTTCGTCAAACTGACCTTTGTCAAAAGATTTGAAATAATTTAATTCGAAAATTACACATATTAGAAGAATTGAAATTGGAAGAAAACGGAATGATCGACAATTACAATAACAATTATGTCAATGATCGATGTCAATCATAGAATCGGGAAATAGCACACACAAAACAGGTTATTATGTTACTAACTGAAAAGATATGACCGCGCGCAACTTCAATGACGTCAATACGTGACAAAACGTCAGTGAAAACCATAAAACGATAGTTCCTATCCATATTTCTGTGCTCGCTTGTATTTTGGGTTGCGGTTGTTTGGAATTTTCTGTACTTAATACCTAATTAGTTGACGATATGTATTTGTGGCTTCTGCTATATAATGCTATACATCATGATGAAAGATCTAGTAAAATATAAATTAAATTTACCAGAATATGTTATATTCGGTTATCGACGACATGCGCGCCGCGTTCCAAAACGCGTTCACCAACTGATCATATCTTGTTTGTTCTAGAACCATGATTATTTAACATAACGTAAAAGGCTATGTTTGTTACATTTGAACTTGGCTGTACAATTATACGTTATAGGGAACATTTTTTCTTCAGCAATTATTATGACTGTTTAAACATTTTTATATTAGAAAAAACATGGATGCCTGACAAAAAACTTTTTATTTCACAAACTATCTTGATCTGTATTCTTCGACGGTGTGTTTCTTCTGCTGAGTTAATACGTTTTAAGAAGAGTCATTTCAGGCTGTTACTTTACTGGTACGATTGCTGTACCAAACATGTTCCGTAGAGAATTCATAAAAAAACGTGGACAAATTCTGTCCGGATATTCCTCTCCTTCTTCTCGAACGGCCAGGTTATTATTCCCATTGCAGAAGACATACTTAGAGCTTTTTTAGTTAACTGTCCTCATAGAAGCCCACTGATTTAAAAAAAATCTACCTTATTTTTTTTTTGTTACAGGGTCAGTTATCGTTCGAAGGTTTCCTGAGATATTTGCTCAGTGAAGACAACAACATTATGGCCCCATCGAAATTTGATCTCAGCCATGATATGGATCAACCATTAGCACATTATTTTATCAATTCATCGCACAATACGTACCTGACTGGACATCAATTGACTGGAAGATCCAGCGCTGAAATGTATAGGCAGTGTCTTCTAGCTGGTTGTAGGTATGTTTTTTAGCATCTTTGGGTAAACAGTTTAGCAAAAAGAGCTTTAATGAGCAATATAAAAATGTTATTAATATTATTTCGAAAATATTTTTTCTTTTAGAGAGGAAATGAAAATTTGACTCAAAATCTATTTTCTCGTGAGACTTGTTCCTCCGTATTGTTGAACTAAATCATTGTTTATTTTAATTCTTAACATTTTTAATTTTATTTTTCAGTGTTAGACATAACTCTTTGGTTTTTTTATTCAAGCGTAATCGCATCATAAACCATTACTTATAATTTTATTATAATAAATACATATTTTAAGTAGTAACATAATGTAACGTGCAAGGGGAACAGCCGCCGGTATTGGCTACAAAGTGGCGGCATCCTTTTGAAGAGAGCGCGAGATCTATGCTGTGGTTGGAAATATCGAAAGCGGCGTTGACAAAGAGAGCGACGGCAGCAGTCGGCATCTACTCCTAAAATGCCGACAAAGGAATTTCGAGAAACGTCTAGTGGCGGCTTTCGAATCAAAGACCAGAAGCCGCTCGAAAGATCTGGAGCCTTTGTCGGATATATATATGGGAGAATTGTCGGCATGAAGACAGAATGTAAAAAGATAGTGTGAATAATAGAATAGTCCGAATATAGTAAAGTTAAGTTGTAATTTATATTATTTCGAGTGTAAATAAAGTTAATTTAATAACTCTAAATTAGTCTCACTTATCTGCGAACCCGCATACGCAACAATAATATATGGAGAAAAGTTACAGTTGTTTTAATGCACCGAGTATTTTGGGCAATACCAACACTCAATTTTTTTCAAATATGTCAGAAGTTGCTTTTTCGGTACGATTAAATAGATAATTGTGAGATTGGAGACCTAACCTCACCTTACCTAACATAACCTAACCTAATGGTTTCAGTTGTTTGGTTGTTTGGAATATTTTGGTTAATAGCTACACTCATTTTTTTCAAATTCAAGTTAGTTTTTCGAAATATTGAATATATATTTGGGAGATTGGAGAAACCTAAGCGTAGTCGATTGATGATTCGACTTCGACAGGACACTCACCATTCTTGACCGACAAACCAAAATAGAGAAGGTATACAACTCGACAGTCTGTTTTTTTTGTTTTGTGCGCGTGCTGTAGAAAGTAAACGTACGCCGATTTTGATGACTGGATAAATGGTCTCATATTCGTAAAAACTCAAATCCGAGATCTCCTTCCTTCTAAAAAACTCCCCCGAACGGGGTGGACGTTGCAATTTTTCTTGAAGAATTAAAGATAGGACAATATCCGGAAACGTTTAAATCGAACATTTCTTCAAAAGAATTACGGTTTTCGAGTTACAGCGATGTTAAAATCTCAAATATTTGTGTTTTCGTTATGTGAAGGGGATAATTTGTTTCCGAAATTAAAGATGCGAGGCAACCAAATTAAAGAACAGATTATTTGTAGCAACATTTATATTAAACATTTTTTCCACAGAGTTATTACGGTCTTCGAGTTATAGCAGTGGTTAGTTAGTTTAAAATAAGCGTATTTTCGCAGCGGTATTTTTAGATTTCTGAATATTAACAAGTACAAGCAAAGAATATACCTACATGGGTAATGGTATAAGTGACCATTTTCGTGACTAATGTTACATTCAAAAGTGTGAAATAAATATTTAAAAAAAACGGAGCGACTTTATTAGTTGGTACAAAATAATATTAATTCTATTGGTGCTGGTACTGTACTTGTGAACTTATTGCCAAGAGTCCTTCTATTCAACTACAATTGCACTACTTTAAAGTTATCAGTACCTATAGAATTAATATTATTTTGTATTTTTCAGTGCACTAGCTAATAGGGTCGGTCCAAGTTTTTGTAAAAAAATATGTATTCAATTAACTCTTGATTTATGTGAATATTTCCATCAGCTGGAGTCTCTTTACTGTCCTATAAACTAAAGCGATATACAGATAAGACAGGGAAAAAACTAGTTCTTGAAAACTTTGTGGAATACACATACTAGCATCTTGTCTCAAACTCTGGCTTCAGCAGTGGGCAACATCATGTATAGCTGATAGTTTCGTAACCTTTATAGGTACTACTAAAAACAACTGTTATTCTGATCAAGCAGTGTTACCAATGTTACATTTAAAAAATTTGACACTCTTATTGATACTGATTAGATTCTTGTCTGTCCAGGTGTGTAGAGCTGGATTTTTGGAATGGTCGTACCGAGGAGCCAGTCATCGTGCACGGGTACACTTTTGTGCCCGAGATAAATGCCAAAGAAGTGCTGGAAGCTATTGCCGAGAGTGCTTTTAAAACTTCAGACTACCCTGTTGTGCTATCATTCGAAAATCATTGTAATCCACGGCAACAGGCAAAAATCGCCAATTATTGTCGTGATATATTTGGTGATATGCTGCTTGATAGCCCACTGGAGAATTACAAACTGGAGCCAGGTAATCCATTGCCACCTCCATCAGCTCTGAAGCGCAAAATTATCATCAAGAATAAGAAGAAACACCACCATCATCACCATCATAAGCGAAACGTGACGCCATCTCCCGATGAAGCTGCTCAGGCTCAACCTGGAGCTGAGGTTGCTGGCAATGGCGATGCCTCTTCCAGACCACATGCTCCTCCACTTCAAACAAGGCAGGTGAGTGCGAAACATCACATAGCTTGCAGATACAACTGCATAATATCCGAATTTGTTTCAAGGGCTCCAAAGATTCTACGGGTACAGAAGAAGATGAATCATCTACGGATGACGAAGGCGAAACTCTGGAGCCTGATACACCGGCCGTCTTGAATGCTTCTGAAGAAGGTGACATAAAACCAACACCTGCAGCTGCTACGGAAACTGAAGCAGGTGCAGAGATATCAGCTCTAGTTAATTATGTACAACCTGTCCATTTTTCTTCATTTGAAAACGCCAAAAGTAAGCCATCAATACGAGTAAATCTAATAAAAATTTCTAATCGATGATTTTTGCAGAAAAGAATCGTAGCTACGAAATGTCTTCATTTGATGAGAAGCAAGCCACGTCACTGTTAAAAGAACATCCAATACAATTTGTAAACTACAACAAACACCAACTGAGCAGAGTTTATCCAGCAGGAACAAGATTTGATTCTTCGAATTTCATGCCCCAGGTTTTTTGGAATGCCGGTTGCCAACTGGTCGCCTTGAACTATCAAACATTGGATCTGGCCATGCAACTTAATCTAGGTGAGCAAAAGAAGTTTCATTTATCCATTCACCTCGAATTATTTCTTTATATTCACTCTTATTTTGTTGTTTGCTCAGGTATTTTCGAGTACAACTTCCGTTGTGGCTACCTGCTTAAGCCAGAATTCATGCGGAGAACAGATCGACGATTCTATCCCTTTGCTGAATCTACAGTAGATGGTATAATTGCTGGTACAGTTCAAATAACCGTCATCTCTGGACAATTT
Organism: Crioceris asparagi; assembly: GCA_958507055.1. Classification (NCBI taxonomy): domain Eukaryota; kingdom Metazoa; phylum Arthropoda; class Insecta; order Coleoptera; family Chrysomelidae; genus Crioceris; species Crioceris asparagi. The sequence goes on from OY293829.1 coordinate 3,722,226, forward strand.
CTAACCGATAAACGAGTAGGGACTTATGTGGAAGTTGAGATGTATGGTCTACCCGCTGATACTGTGCGAAAACGATTCAAAACCAAAGTAGTACCGAACAATGGTATCAATCCGGTATACGATGAAGAGCCGTTTGTATTCAAAAAAGTCGTTCTGCCCGATTTGGCTTCTATACGCATTGTTGCATACGAGGAGTCTGGAAAGTTTATAGGACATCGCATTCTACCTGTCGTGGGTCTTTGTCCAGGTTATAGGCATGTAAATTTGAGAACAGAAATTGGACAACCCTTGCCGCTTGCAACGCTCTTTTTGAACGTTGTTGTTAAGGACTATGTACCCGATGGCCTGTCTGACTTCGCGGAAGCTCTGGCAAACCCTATTAAACATCAAAGGTAAAATAGGTTGTATTTAGAATTGTCAGAATAATTTCCTGTTTTGCTTCATCTATCTACAGTGATAAAGAGAAGCGTTCCCAACAACTGGCTATACTCACCGATGATATGGAGCCCACGGAAGGCACAACAGAAGAACAGCAAATCAAGCGGAACACTCTCACCAGGGAATCGGTGACGACAAATGGTAGTCCAGCTCCAAGGCTTTCCTTGACTGCAGGTTCCACTTCAGTGGACATGAGCTCAACTGATAATGAACTGCTTACAATGGTTCCTACAGCCTTATCAACCACTACAGCTACTACAACATCCCCAGCTGCCTCATTTGAAACGAATAATATTGAAATTAAAGAGGAAAAGGTTGAGGAATTGATAGCTGAACCATTGGAAAAGATTTTGGATAATAAATTGGTGAAGGAGAAAAAGTTGGAGTTGGATAAGAAGTTGGAAACTCTGCGGAAGAAACATGAGAAGAAGAAAATGGCATTGAATTCGCAGAAATCGAGTGATTTCTCAGAGAAGAGGTCCAAGCTAGCTAATATGAAATTGGTCAAGAGATTATCGAGTAAAAATATGTAAGTTCAAATATTTCTTCATTATTCGTTGCTAGATACATGTATGATTATTCTTTCAGTGTCTCTTCTGTGTTCTACACGGAATCAGCAAGTGCTGAACCATTGACTAGTGTAGCAGATATACCAGAATCCAGCTCGGAGACTGAGAAACCACAGACTGCCGCTACATTACCTAGAAATCATTCCGAAAGACTGCTTGCAATTAATAGAGAATTTGTGACGCAAGAAAAGGAACTGAGAGAAAAATATCATGATCTTATCTACAATACTGCCGAAAAAGTAATGCGCACATCACAGACCAATCAAATCAAGACACTAAAGGTAAGAGAACAAAAAAAAACATTAAAAACAGATAGATCAATGATTGTTTTTGGATATTGTAGGACCAGTTCGAGAAGGAAACATCAGATTTGATGCGAAAACTTCAAGCAGACCATCGAGAAGAAGTCAAAGCTCTAGCCAAAAAACATCGGAACCGAGACCAATTTACGAGAGTGAAAAGAGAAGCTGTGACAGCTGTTATAGGTCGAGGAGTATCAGAACGAGAAAAGCTTGGGCAATTATTTGAGAATCGAAAAGAACAGCTACAAAGGCAACATGAGCTAGTAAAGGACATGCTTAATGAACAACGGGAGAAGGTAACGGGCGACACAAAAACTACCTGTCATATCAGTAAATTGATGAATTATTGTATTAATCAATTTGATGGGTGTGTTCGTCAAAAGTTTTTTTTGTGTTGCAGGCAAAGGCTGCGTTGGCAAAAGAATTTGAAATGAGATTAGCCAGAGCCGAAGGAGAAACAAGTGGAGTTTTCTAGGATTCTCTCAAGACTAATATGTCTCATGATGATTTTTCCATTAAATTATTACAGCTATGACAGCTGGTTTGAAAAAAAAAGTATTTGAATCGAGTTAGTGGTGGAAAGAAAACGAATGAAAAACTGTTACTCATCTTTTCCCAAAGTTGATATTAAACGGTGCTTAGATATTAAGCTGTTGATAAATATATGCAAGAAGAAGAATACTCATTCCTTTTGTGATATGAAGCGCAAGTTTATTGAAATTGGAGCCGAAAAATATTGTAGCAGTACCTACTATAGTAGTAATAATAGCATTTAGGTTAGAACTCTCGACTAAGCAGCATCTGTCACTTAGATGAGATGTCCTCACCCCCCATCTAGTGGTGGTTATCGGAAGTTACCTCACACCGCCAAATAATTATGTATTTAAACAAAAAACATGACGAAACATGCGACAATCAATCAAATATTTTCGAAAATTGAGTGGTGTCTGGAATTTAGAATTTGAAACAAAAAAATAATAATAATAAACATGTATAGGTGCGATGATATGGTTAGTAGTATTTTGTAGAGAAGATTTTGAAGGTCGAACCCTCAGACCACTAAAAAGAAAAAAAATAGACCCCAAGTCACACCACAAAAAGTTGTTATATAATATATATTATTATATTAGTAATGTTTTAGTAACAAAAAAAAGAAGTATTGATGTTTGTTGTTTATTGTGATAGTAGCAGTTAGGATTGATTATTAGCATATTATACATAGCGAATTCTATAAAAACGGTGATAATTTAGAGCGTTGACAATTCTGGATGATTTTTTGTTTGCAAAAATCCATGGAAACTGAGTTTTGTTTTCCAAATGAGACTTAAAATGTATGAAATATTTACCATTGTTTTCATATTTATTATTAAACTAGTGCATTGGAAATATGTATTACAATTAAATTCAACTCTATTATGCAGAATACAGAGTGGAGTCTTATGGAGCCACATCATTACCAGCATGCTGTTAGGCCGATAGCTCGACCAACCAGCAAGACCGATCTCTAATTAATAATAATAAACAATGAAATTCAAAATTACAAAAAAATATTGCACAGTTTCTCCATTTAAAATAACTGCATTCTCCATTACCAGCATGCTGTTAGGCCGAGAGCTTGACCAACCAGCAAGACCGATCTCTAATTAATAATAATAAACAATGAAATTCAAAATTACAAAAAAATATTGCACAGTTTTTCCATTTAAAATAACTGCATTCTCAGCTCACGGATTCTTAGAGGTTTTCTAGCATTTTTTGGTAATTTTTTCGCCCGTATCTCAAAAACTACAAGAGATAAGAAATATCATAACCTATCCTAACGTAAATTACATTCTCCCCAAAAATCATTGCTTGTGAAGCAATCAGTGTCGGTATTGAAAAACAACTTTTAAAGTTACACAAAAAAAAACTGGTTTGTTCACTCACACGACTTTCCTACCACTCGCAGGCAGATTCTAGTGAATGAAAAATCGTCCGATCAGAACGAACAACAATGGTCACTTGAAAAATATGGAATTTTATTCAAGCATAACTTTTTTGTGCTTTTTCTCACAGATGGCGCTGTGTGTGGGTGGTAAAGGGCTCGCAGAAGAATACTTTAGCAAGTTTAATCAAAATCTTTAGAGCCGTTTTCGCGCTGCAGTCTTGAGCAAACCACGTTTTTTGGTTATAACTCAGCACTCAGTGTATACAGGATTCTCATTCAGTGCCACCGGCGAGTGATATTGATACCAAAAAAAATAAAAAAGAAAGCAACAAAATACACCGATCCGTTCCCGGGCTAATGGTGTCACAGGCAGACAGACGGACAGACACACAGACCAATGGCTAAAAATATGTTTATTAGACTTAGAATACGTCATCATTTGTAAGATTGTTACCAGTTCATTTAGAAATCAAAAAATATTTACTAGAAAAAATAAGGCCGCCTTTATTAGTTGGATCACTGAAAATACAAATTAATAATAAGTCAATACTTTATGTTTGTGCCAAAAATGTCTTTCTATATTCTGTCAGTGCACCAACTAATAAAATTGCTCCTATTTTTTGTAAAATATATTTTCTATAACTTATTTCATTGAAGAACTATGATATTTTTTTAGTTTTTGAGATACAAAACCAAGTCTAATAAAATAAATTTTATTGACTTAAAATATCAATAATTTGTTTTAAATTATTGAGTAGTAGGATTCCTAATTTTTTTATAGGGTTTCAATTTTTTTTACATTGGTCTAATAATATTGCTCCTATTTTTTGTAAAATGTATTTTCTATAACTTATTTCATTGAAGAACTATGATATTTTCTGTAGTTTTTGAGATGCAAAACCAAATCTAATCAAAATAATTTTTATTGACATAAAATATCAATAACTTGTTTTACATTTTTGAGCAGTAGGAATCCCTTTTTTTCTAGGGTTTCAATTTTTTAAGACAGGTCTAATAATTGTAATAATACTCATACTATATTTATTATTATGTTATCAAAGTCCATTCCATCTAACCGGAATAATGAAATTTAAAAACGATGGAGTTTTATTTAGAAAAACAAAACTACACGTTCCTATTGAATTACATTTTAGTTTCAGAATAATTTATTATATGCTTCTGGCTGATGATTATGTGTTATTTAATTATATTAGTTTGAAGTGAGACGTTGTTAATTTAGGAGGTAGAAAAAATGTGAATATTTTTTATTATAATGTTATTGTGTTTGTTGTCAATTTTGTGATTTTATATTTCTTATTATATAATATATTTAGTATTAAATCGCTTCAATGAGATTCAATTTTTCTGTGGTGAATTTTGTATGATATTTGAAATAACATGGTGAGGTGTCCCCGAGGTCGATAACTCCGTTGTTATAGAGGATATAAAAAAAGAATTACATTTATAAAATATAGGTACTGTTATTCTGCATATTTTTTGATTACCTAGAAATATACAGGATTTTTTCCAACATGGTGACAAATCATTCTTGTTCTTTTTTCTTCTAATAGAACACCCTATATTTTATTTTAAACCTTTGTAATGATGGAGTTATCGATCGTGGACGTACTAAAATCTCAACCTGTATAGAAAATATGTTGGATAATCTGCAACGCTCTTTTTAGATAAGAAGTATAATATTATGTACATAAAAAGAATAAATACGTTTGTATAATAGAAGAAAACTTTTCCGAGAAATGAAATTGCATTATATACAGGGCAATTGAAAATGTTGAAAATATTTGATAAAAAAAATATTGAGCAGGTATATGATTCTGAATCCATGTCTGCAATAAAACTATCTGGGATCTAGATAAAAGCATGGCAATAAATAATTATATAAATTATAAATATTACCATTTTAATTCCAATAAATTATTTTTTATTGAGAAATTAAAATGATCTACTAATACTGGAAATTGAAAAGTATTTTTAGCACCGCTTCTATTTAACTTGCAGGTATTGAATAAAAACCATTTTTCTATTCATTTTAATACCAATAATTGAACATTCAACATTTAAAAATAGCCCTGTATTATTCTTATTCGTTACTAATGAATAGTAAAATACCAAAATGTTGCCAAAAAACATTTTTAAAGTATTCTTAGCTCTCTGTATCCGTTACCTCCTGTTTTTCACACTATACAAGAATTATTGATGAAAAGACATTCTGTTCAAGTCTCGTATTTTTCCAAGAAGTTTATTCTAATCAGAATGTAACCGCCATTTTTGGAGAACATGTTTAAACCATTACGAAAACTCATATAAATATTCCATTATATTTATCAAAAACTGAATAAAAATGCAGCATGCCTTACATTACCTGTAAATATTGAAAAAAAAAAGAATTATTTGAAGATTAACTTAGATCATCTTGGGTTTGAAATAAAACCAGTACTTGCGCGGATCTTGATTTTTTCACAATAAGAATGTTGAAGCTTCTACAATGTTCTCTACAGGCAAGTCCTTTCACTGTCGCTGTCAAATATTTTTTAGGCTACATTAATTCATCTGGCTGTTCCAAAATTCAAAACATCAGCCTGGCCAGGGTTAAAATGGCCGTGGAAAATTGATAGGTACAGGAATCTGACATTGACTGATGACATAATTTAATCCTGTGCAGGCTAATGTTTTGTATTTAGGAACACACTGTATATCTATCCATTCACATCGATATCTGCGATATCCGTCAATGTCACTGTCGTTTCTATTTATTTATCTCCGCACGTCAGAAACGTTGTCACGATTAACGTAAATGCAACGTGACGTTCAGTGATGGCATTGCAGACGTTACACTTGCGAACCTGGTGGTGAATTTGTCAAAAACCAATAGGTCCATATAAAAATTGAAAACTACCTCATCCAACCCTTTTTGATATATCTATCCCGCCCTTGCTAATTGTTGATTATACTGAATTTTACTACATAGTATTGATTTTCATGAAGGTCTGCCCCTAGTTCTTTGGCTTTTTCAAATCAACATTGTCTAGATTATTATAAACTCAGATATCGTGAAATATATTCATTTATATTCAAATGAGCAAGGCGTCTACATTTTACTGAGTTGCCTAATTGATTTTTAAAATATATGGATTGGGTTATTTTATTTTCGGGTGACCTGTTGTTTACATAACTATAGTTCGTCATATTATTTTTATTTATGTCGAACATTTTCATAAATGCGAATAACAACGAAGTATGGTTATGGTAGTCAGCTGATTCGAATAAATTCATTTTTGACAACTTGGCAACGTTTATCGGTTTTCGAAACACATTTAAATAGACTAGATTAAGATCTCATTTCACTGTTTTAGAATAATACTATCGCATTGTTTTACTTGGAAAAATATTGGCATATATGTAGATAAAAGGATTGCTCATGTTATTTACAGAAATTAAATAAAAACCTTATTTATTCATAAGAATGACATGTACCTACCTATATGGGCAATCCACACATGCTTGATTTTCTTTTGTTGATAACTATACGGTATTTTCACGGCCTACGATAATTTTAAGATGAATGTACTGCCTATTGTAGTCATTTCAAATTTTGATTTTGTTTTTATCTCTAAAATGATGGAAATTACAAAAACATACTGCAAAACCAAATTATGTAATTTGCTTCCTTAAGCAAATTACAGAAAATAAAGTCACACACTATATAAATGCTGATTATTGAATGAAAAATGATTCATATCATAACTCAAAATAACACATTATTTTGTTAATATTTTCCTTTGTTTAGCAGTTTCTTTTAACATGATGTAAACTTTAACCTCGTATATTTCTTGTTACAATGCATTCTACACATTGTAAAACTTGTTAACTAATGTATACCGTATTTTTCCGTATAAATTGGTGGACATTGCTAAGAATTTGTGCAAATATGGAAGCGGCTCTACACATATTATTAACCAATTTTCTGACAACCAATTCTGTCGAGCCTATATCGATACAGGATAAACCTTACTGTTTTATACACATATATTTTAGTTTGATTCTGAATTCTTGACTGGTTCAATTTTTGATAAAAAGATTTTTGTTGGAGATGCAGTCATTTATTAAATAAAATTCTTTGGATTATGCCAAGCTTTCGAGAATGTTTATTCTCTTCGTCAGGACAAAATTCGTGAATTTAGATGAAATTAACAACAAATAGGAAAGATTTCATAACCATTTCCGATTGATGATTTGTTGGCAAACCAATATTCCGTTGGTCAGGAAGTTGTTGAGTCTGTTTTTGAGCCGATTATAACAGAATACGCTTTGGAAGTAGATGAAAAAATAAATCCAAGTACCATGACGAAATGATATTAGAATAACGTCGTGATTTAAAGAAAATAGATTTCTCATTTTATTATTTATTGATGGTGTATTTCTCTATCAATGACAGCATTGGATAATTCATTACAATTTCCGAATTCTGAAAGGCATCATGTTTCAATTTTCCCGAGCTACATAAACGTTTATTCTCAAACTGGATACAAAAATATTGAAATCCTTTATAAAGAAAAAACTCTGCTCTGCTCTGACTTCAACATCTTTGACTATGATTCCGGAATTTATTATACTATCTGCTTAATTTAAGAGACAATAATCTTCGTTTCATTTTGAAAAATCTGCACAAATCTTTTTTTTTTTTTATTTTTAAGTATAGGTATTCGTATTGAGAATTGGAAAAATATAGATGCGATTTTACAACTTGTAAGTTTGTTGCCTTCATGAATTATTGTAAATTACATTTGTTGTAGCTCTCAATATAGTTCAAACTATTCTAGTCACTTGTATAGCGTTATTTATTATAATTAAATTGTGCAGATGATATTCGAATTAAAAATAATACTTTAGGTATGTATACAAGAAGTTATATCTTAATTTTTTCACTGTTGATTTGGTATTATTATTTTTTTGTATTAAATGTTCTTTGATATTGTTTTTATTGTTTTGTTAATTATGAATTATTTAGATAATAAATCAAACACTTCATAGGAGTTTGTGCTAAAGCAGTTTTTTGTAGAATAACAAAATTTTACTATGGTTAAATGAAAAACAACATAATCTGGTCAAGATTTAGCATAAACTCTAAAATAATATCTAAGATAAAGTGGAAAAAAATGATTATTCTTAAAGCTTTTTATCCTGAAAGTTTCACTTTTTTAGGTGTGATTTTTTTTATTCAATTCAATTTTTATTCAATTCCAACTTGTGCCTTTAACCAATACTTTATTACATTTTAAAAAACTCGTACACTGTTCTTATTGTCATAATTAATAACAAAAATATAATGTATTACGTGTGTTTACTATTATAATAAACGTTAATGTCTACAAATAGATTTATGTGCTGTATATTGTTGTTTTAATAATTACCTTTTGCTTGTATTTACATTGTGCCCGAAATTCTACCGTAATTCATTAAAGTTTGAACATTATTGAGGTTCTTCTGTCAAAGAGACCTCTTTAATTATTTAATACTAGCTGACCCGACAGACGTTGTCCTGTCTTAACAAAAGCAAAAACAATATCTTGGTTTTCTAAATTTTCACCCATGACAACAATAGCAACTTCATCAAATATTGCCGTATTATAGCGTCTTGCGTGTTGTCCAGCAGGCGTCTTATCGGCTTTGCTGACAATTTTGTGGTATTCAGATGGCATGCGGTTTAATACAGTCCTGAATAATACAACCAATTCGTTGTCTGATGGAAAAACATTTGAAGTTGCTCCGCACTTGGTCTGTTCACCGATTTATTGTTCGCATAACGCTGATCGACTTGTTTTGCTAAATCGCCCATGAAATAAATTTGCAAAAATTGTACCACCATGTGACTTTCAAGATACTTTGTCAGCACTGCCATTCCCCCACCAACTTTTGATTGGCTGCTTTTGGTTATTCACCTAGATACAAACCTACTGTACGCTTCTTTAATTGATATATGATTTCAATTGAAAATTACCAACGTATTCAGGCACGTGGTGGTAAAAGTTTATTGTTTTACAATATAGTTACCTTGAAAGTTAGCATGAAATTGTCTTGAATAACTTTTGTTGCGCCAAATGACTTCATTTGAAAACAATTATTGTATTCCTGTATATGAGTTAAAACATGTATAGAATCTGTCCCATTTCTGTAAACCAATGAATGCGGAGGCTCTGGTGGCAGTACCAATTGCGTCAATTTGACTTTACCGCTCCCGCAACACAATCCAGGGGGGCTTCATTCTTTCAATATTAGGTGTGATTGATTTTAACTTACCGAGATGAATAAACACTTCTCACAAACTCACTGTATAATAAATTGAAATGAAACTATTATTTATCAACCGATCCATCTATGTTAAATGAAATTTGCACCGCGCGTTCTGTCAATTGCTGACAGTTATTTCAAACAACTGACAGTTGTCAAACAACTGTAAGTACTGTATGTAAAATTAATATTGTCTTTAAGTTTTCATAAATTTTCTTAAATTTTCTAATGTTCCGCTCAACTTTCTTATTTTTTTCGTTCATAAGCACCTTTTTCTGATAATAATGAACACAACAAAAAAAGAATTAGCGAAATCGGTTCTGCTGCTCTCGAGATTTGCGCTTAGCAACACATTCAGCGATTCATTTTTATATTATTTCTATATTATAGAAGATATTTTTTGTGTGGAATTGCTAAATGCCATAATAAAGGACATACCCTAGTATCCTAGATTCCTAAATACAAACCATTAGCTAACCAGCTTAAATTATTTCATCGCAATGTCATTCCTATATTGAGTTCATAGGTATATATCTGTCAATTTTAGAAGGCCCTTTTAACCCTGGCCAGCGTAATGGTTTGTGTTTCGAAACAGCCAGAATATCTAGGGGTGGATCAAGAACCAGGCGTAGAACTGGTAACAAGAATTCACTGGACAGAGACAAGCTAAATTATTTCTAAAGAGCCTTTATGGTCAAAATGACGAATACTGGGAGATACTGGTGGTGATGCAGAGCGGACACTGTTGGCTAGAAACAATGTGATTAATATTGATCTGGACGAGGATAACCTCTGTAGGTTGTCAGGAAGACAAGTATCATTGATTAAAAAAAGCCGAAGCCGAATTCTAGAAATCTATTTCGTTTTGGTATAGGAAACCCCACTTTAGTTCAAAAAGAATAAAATTATTCTTGGGAATATGTAAATAAATATAGGTGCAGGTACCATTTGAAATAATTAAGTTTTTCCACTTTTCAAACCATACCTAGTTTTTCAACATCCTGTGCAATTTTTTACAATTAAATATGAACGAATTAATATTTCATCTTTCTTAATTACATGATTTCACACGGTTTTCTATACAGAGGAGGCCTATTCTTGGATATATTGAGCTGAAATCTTTAATATCAGGAAAAATTAATTCCCCATAAGAAATTATCGTAAAGCCCCTGTACATGAACTCAACTAAAATGGTTCCGGATTAAGGGGCTTTCACAAAATGCTAAACGCATGCGTAGGTAATTCCAAAACACTTGTTACTTCCATACTGTTGACAGTTGGCAGCTTGGCAGGTCTCTCCGTGTGTTGACAGATCACTCTGCATGTAAGGTGGTTGTTGTCTTGTGTGTGTGTGTTGTTTCCCTGTTTTCCCGTGGTTTTGTTTGTGTTTCCCTCACTATGATCCATTCTCTTTGCTGATGAAATAGAAACTACCCTAAAATATGTGCCTTTGTGTAAACGATTTGCCTTTAATTCAGCCATAAATAACAGTTCATTTGGAAAAAATGGCCAACGAAAAGTTCAGTTACACATTGTTTTATATAGGTAAGTTTTTATTGTTTACGATGCATTTTTATTTGTATATGGGTAATGTATTAAATTTATCCATGCATTCACCTATTTCTATAAATTAATTTGATTAGCTTTATTTCTTTTTTTGCTGTGGAAAGCGATACACTTTGATTAAATTATCGAATTAATACCGTAACTAAATCCTAATAAATATCGGTTTACGGGGATATTAAATTATATTCATACTCTATGGGTTGGTAACTATATGATTTAATTTAATTCATATATCCTGTTCTTATATTAACGTTATTTTGGTCAGTAACTGTAACTATTTTGCAAAGAACTATGCATCTAACATGATTAATAAGAAATTGTGAAATTATTACAGTTATGAGTTATAATTTCCGGAATAGATGTAATTTCTAAAGCAAAAATAACATTAGTCATAGTTTCTGAAAGATGAGTTAGGTAGGTACCTATTTTCTTACTTTTTTCTGTTTACCGAGGTCAAGCGATAAGAAGATTTTTTTTCAATTTTCAAACATATATTTGCATACCTACATAATAGCGTATTTTGTAAATATAAGTTGTTGGAAATGAACTATTATTGAATGCATTGTTTGTAGTGCAATTTTTCAATACAGTCATATTTTTTCATGGGAAAGAAGTCTTTGAATGAATATAATTTGGTATTTCCTCACCATTTTTAAGAATGAGTCATGCTTTGTTCTTGGTTCTCATGGTGATTTCTGTACTATTAATAATTATAGAAGTAGGTATACCTATTATATATTCAAAATGTGCACTTGTGTTGATATTTACGACTTCAAGATTGAATGGTTCAGGTTCAGGATATATCCACTTGACAATAACTCGGACAGTAAAAAGATATGTAGGTAACTACCTATGAATGGTATTTTTAGATAAAACATTTTACTACAAGTTTCAAGTGCCATAATAATGGTTTGAATTAGTTGACATTGGAGAATAGAGGATTTCAGTACTTGTTACATAAATATTACTTTACATGTTTAGATTGATAATACCCCTTATTCTAATATCTTCTAGTACCCTCGGTAGTACCTTTGTAGTGAGCTGTATATATATATATATATATATATATATATATATTTCTTTTATGACCGACAAACGCCGTCGGAGAATATGTTATCTTCTTTAATTTTGTCTTTGTAATATCTCCTCCGTTTGGGAAATCTCACAATAAATATAGAACTTCTGTCTCTATAGTAACCAATAATACCCTAACTAGGTATATATATTTTCATATTTCCAAACAATAATTGATTATTGATAAAATATTTCAACTACCTACTTAATAAATCCACCACACATTTTATGGACTTTTTTCTCTCGTCGAAGAATGGAACAGGAAACAGAATAATGCACTCTACTCTTACCGAACAAGGCTCAATATTATTTTTCCTTTACGCTTACCTTAGGTATGTAAGTATTGATACATATTTGCATCAATTTTTTCAGTCATGTGTGTTTACTAAAACCCTGATACGAACATTAATAAAATACGTAGGTATGTAATATTCTTTTATTACCGTGAAATTATTATTACGGGCATGGAGAAAAAAACTCGTTTACGTTTTTAAGAGGTCAGTTACAGATTGGTGCCCACAATGTGGGCGCCATGAGTGATTAGTCGGCACAACCGTTACATCAGGTGTATTATATTTCCTAATGGATCTTATGACCTGCAACTTGAAGGCTAATAATTCTTCTAGTCACATGGATGATCACAGGCGCCGTTAATATGCCTAGGGACAGCCTTACCATGACCAAATGGGCAAATAGGATTACACAAAAACGAGGATTGGGTGTATTGTCCGGTTAATTTTACTCCTTTCCAAAATTTACATCTGAAAGCTATAGAATGAACGTGATAAGGGTGTCGAACAGTAAATCATACTAAAACTGAAACATTTGTCATCTGTTGCAAGCGCATTTCAAGTTTGGTCTTGCTCACAACCACGGAACAAATGAATTATAACCTACAAATATGAGAATGTTCCTTGACACATTTATAGACGTCAATAATAAATTGATTTGAAAACTCTGTCAAACTGATAGAGGGCGCATTTATAAAGTTATCAAATTCAAATTAGCTGTAAAAATCGATCATACAAATATCTCGGCAAAATTCTTTGTAGTTTCAAAATGGGGGCCGACCAAGCAAATGAAAAAAAATCTGAAAATGTTTCCATTGACGAAATTTCATTAAAAATATTTCTTATATACGGGGTGTCCCAAGATATCTCGCTTATTTGACAAGATAATAAAAATAAATAAAAACGGCTTCGAATGGCATCAAAATACCTTCCTATTGACTCATTAAAAAAATTATTACATTTGACAGACGTTTAGTAGCTACCCCTCATTTTTTATTTTCAAATGGCACCTCCTACATATTGTGATTGAAAATTGCGTGTCATTGTATTTGGAATAGCACGATAGCTCATATTTAGTATTTTTTATTAATAACAACAAAAACATAATCATTTTATGATTGTTTTTGGGTTATTTAATTATACTAATAAAAATTAAAAATTGCCTCCGCCCATGTTTTTAAAAACTTCAAACCGATGCTTTTTATGTAAAAAAAATAATGTTTTATACGTAGTGTAGAAAGAACATCAATCATTGGCCTTGTCCACAGCCAGACACCTGCTAGCTAGCGCCAGCTATCCAGTCAGCAGAAAATTTCGTCGGAATAACTGACAAGCTGCAGCTGGCATAAACGAATTTAATATAACCTACATTTACCATATTAGCTGTAGAATATTTAATGAATCCCTATGCTGAGACTATCACTTTTTCTTAGAACTTCTTTATCAAATTGTGGTAGGTATATAAGTTTGATATTATATTCATAACCACTATCAATATCTTTTTGATATCAACATGAAATGTCAGTTTGACAATTGAGTTGATTAAGAATTCGTTTGTTTATTCAAGCTACATGTCCGTGATGCTGTCAGCTAACTCAGTATTGTTGCCGGACTTCAAAGAAAATAGGCTGTGACGGACAGCCAGACACCAGATCGATGTACGAAAACCTATAAAAAAAAATTAAAATTATAACTTTAGAAACTTTTAGCGCCCAAAATACCAAAGTTTTTTTAAAATCAATTTACATATTTTAATCTAATAAATTTGTCGCAGCATTTTGTAAGAACCTTTTTGATACACCGTGTATATTTCTATCCTATTTTTAAACGACGCTCCGTAGTGTCTGGATTTTTCTATAGAAGTGGCAACACTGCCACGCAATTAACTTGTAATTTGTATTCGAGAAAGTGTTCATCGTATTACCTATAGTATTATTAAATATTTATGGAAATTCGTTATTTCTTTTAGATGATCAGCGTATCGTGACATTGAAGTAAAAGAATGGCTGGTTGAATTGCAGAAATGCCTTGAACTGAAATCATACGTTTTTTTTAGATATGTTTTCGGAATCATTCGAACATAGTATTACATATGTACAATTGTTTTTACTATACATTTATTGTTATTTCTATTAATTAATCAGTACAAATTTGTATAACTAATTAATAGTTGATATAATCGAAAATGCTGAAACCGTTTATTACTATGTCTTGTCGTTCAGTTTTTAAAAATAATAACGACATAAAAAGTCTATATAACAATGATCTATTTATCACTAATTGTACTATTTCACTTACAAATATGTATAACATCGGCTCTTGTAATTTGACCTTTCTGATAAAAAAGCGAAATAATAAAAGGAAAACTCTGACGTCCTCATTCATTAATTACCATTGTTGCCGTCCTCTCGATATTTGGTGAAATCGTTCGCAATGTTGCCGGATATTGCAAAAATTCTCAAGTACCCGATAAAGACAAATATAAGTAATTTTTCTAAATTCAAATGTTTTGGAAATATTGACTTTCTAAGGTTGAATATGCCAGATTACTTCCAGAACGTGCTTCCGGAGTTCACAGGCAGGATTAGTATTGGATATTCATTATTTTCTGAAGGAAACATTTGAACATTTAGTTAAATAGATTTTTACTCTAACAAATTTACTGTTTATTCAACTTTTCTACATCTAAATAAAACAGTATTTATTCATGATATTGGAAAGTTATTACTTTCATAACAATTGAATTTATTAAGTGAGAAAATACTTGCTTATATAGTAGGTAAATAAGTATTAATGAATCGTTATTTATGAAGGTTACGACAATAAAAAAAAATGGTGCAATTTTGTAAAGTGAAGATCCTATCTAAAATTAATGTGAAATCACGTTTCAAATATGCTCTGCGGTAGATGTGGCAACAGCGCAGCATTTTAATGACAAGACAGTTCACAACACAACACAAACTGGAAACTGGTTGGATAGGTTCAAGTGGTTTTGTATGTACAAAGTCTGACTTTTTTAATTTCATTCTTGATAATCGTTGTCCTCAGACGATACTGTATCAATCGAAACGTACTCAACTATAAATTCGCTGAGGTAAGTTCATTGTTGTGTTCGTATTAAAAAAAACTTCAGCAAGTCTCCCTTGTAGATTTGCAATAATTAACCAAACAAAATGGTTCGTGTCTATGTAATTGGAGTCGGAATGACCAAATTCGATAAGCCTGGCAAGAAAGAGGGTGATTATCCTGATTGGGGCAAGGAAGCCATTACTCAGGCTCTGCAAGATGCTAAAATTCGAATGCATGAAGTGGAATTGGCCACTGCTGGTTACGTATACGGAGATTCTACATGCGGCCAAAGAGTCATCTACGAAGTTGGAATGACTGGTATACCCATCTTCAATGTGAACAATAACTGCTCCACGGGATCCAGTGCTCTTATGTTAGCCAAAGAAATGGTGGAATCGGGCAAGTGTAATTGTGCAATGGCTGTGGGTTTTGAGAAAATGGAACGCGGTAGTTTATCATCAAAATTCGACGACAGAACCAATCCCATGGAGAAACATGTCGAAGCTATGCTCGAGCTGGAAGAGTTATCCACTGGTCCGATGACGGCGCAAATGTTTGGAAATGCCGGCATTGAACACATGAAAAAGTATGGTACAAAACCCGAACACTTTGCCAAGATTGCATACAAGAATCACAAGCATTCTGTTAATAATCCCAAGAGCCAGTTCAGGGATGAATACAGCCTGGAGCAGATTATGAACTCACCAAAGGTAGGTTGTTTTCATTATTTTTTTATCAGAGTCAAGAAAAGGTTGTGACATTCAATGAATAAATGATAATATATAAATAGATAATCTAGATCTAATCGTATGGTAATATGGTCACATCTTCTCCTAATATAAATATGTCTATTACATTTATCAAATCAATTTTCGCTCTATGGACCATTCTTTTAGGTTTATGGTCCTCTGACCAAATTACAATGTTGTCCAACCAGTGATGGAGCAGCTGCCGTTATTGTTGCATCTGAGCATTTTGTTCGAACTCATGGTTTGGAAAGTCAAGCCGTTGAAATACTCGGCATGGAGATGGCAACTGATCTTCCATCGACATTTGCCGATAAAAGCCACATGAAAATTATTGGCTATGACATGACCAAACATGCTGCCGATAAACTGTTCAGAAAGGCCAACAGACGACCTGATGAAGTCCAGGTATATATATATATATATATATATATACCTATATATGATTAAATTTTCAGTCTTTTGATACAGACTATAATCATGTTGGCAAATTTTAGGTGGTTGAATTGCACGATTGTTTCTCAGCGAATGAGTTGATAACTTATGAAGCTCTTGGACTTTGTCCACCTGGCAAAGCAGGAGAACTCATCGATAGAGGTGATAACACTTATGGCGGCAAATATGTTATCAACCCAAGCGGTGGCTTGATTTCCAAAGGTCATCCATTGGGAGCAACAGGCTTGGCCCAGTGTTCTGAATTGACGTGGCAATTGAGAGGTGAAGCTGGACCAAGACAGGTTAGTGTTTTGTCTAAGTCGAGTTGAACTTGTCCGGACCAAATCTTTATTGTTTTTTTAAGGTTCCTGGTGCAAATCTAGCCTTGCAACACAACATCGGCCTGGGCGGTGCTGTTGTGGTCGCCTTGTACCAGTTGGGATTCCCCCAGTATCGCAGATCGTCAGTAGGTACAAGGAAAACCGCCGCAGCCGATACTGACGATGGCTTTATTGTCACACCATACCTGAAACTGCTTCAGCAAGCAATGGACGAAGATGAAGATGGTCTGATTGAACAACACCGATCCATTTATGGATTAAAAGTTGTCAAACCAGATGGCACCACCGGGTTCTGGGTGATTAATTGTAAAGTGGGCAAGGGCAAGATTGTGTTCAATGGCAAAGATAAGCCAGATGTTATATTTACTGTGAAAGATGGTGATGTGATGGATTTGCTGACAGGAAAGATACCACCACAGAAGGCTTTCTTCCAAGGCAAGGTCAAGATACAGGGTAACATTGGACTGGCTATGAAGTTGATACAGTTGCAAAAGACGGCAGAGAAGAAAATTGATGTCCTCAGAGCAAAGTTGTAATGCGTGTGGTAATTGTGGATTTAATAATGTGAATGGGAACCTGTTACAAGGAGTACATAAGTTTGAAATAAACAAAAATCCTGCATACTTAAATTAACTATGATTATGAACCTTTCAAATTTGTGATACCTAATTCTTGGTGGTTATTGAACAATCAAATTTTTATCTTTACACCAATTTTAGTTACTCCACTATGGAAATCTAATATTTTAAGAGAGGCAATAAAATTATATGTATACTTATATAAAACTGAAAGTGCATTTTTTATATATTGGTGATATTTTATATGTTAGGTATATATGCCCATATATGTATTGAATTGTTAATGGAAAATTTGTTATATATACATTATAATATTGTTTTTATAGGTGTAGGTCTAAATAAATTGTTTGAAAATTATACCTAGTGTCTTTTCATTATTTCAAACGCATGTCAAGTGGATGAGTGTTGGAAGGTTTTTAAAAAATCGCAATAAATGTAAATTTCTTGAACAAGGTATCTCGTATCGTTGTGGTCAAATTTTGGGAGAAGTACACTTCTTTTCACGTAAATATAAACACAAAACTGACCAGAAGACGCGCAACTTGGGATTACTTTTTAAATTTTCGAATAAAAGAACGCGATGCAGGCGGGACCTAATCCTACAGCGGGATATGGAACGGGTGTAAACGCTTCCATACCCTGCTGTAGGATTAGATCTATTTCATAAATACATTTCCTTCACGATGGATATCTTGAACATTAATAATTTCATCAATACTATCGTTGATATTAAATACTGTGATAGTTGGGATGTGGTAACGAAGATTTACGACTTGTAAAAACATCGCATATCTAGTCGTTCCTAGTGTTCTATCGGTAACAAAATCTAAATTAAGCTCAGATTTCAAAAATTATTGTACTTAACTCTGTTCTTCATCATTATTGATTTCATCATTGAAATCGCCGCCAAGTAGGAGTAGAACCAAGAATATATAAAGGGAGGATAGTTAACTCTGTATCCTGTTCTATAAACAGCAGTGGCTGAAATAACGTCCTGTAAAAAGTTGTCAATTTGGGGTGTTGCTTGCGCAGAATTCCACTGAGTGTCTGTTGTATACAATCTTCCTTCGCCCATACTACATAAATATGCGCAGCGTGATTTTGCGCAACATCCCTAAATGACATACGATAACCCGAGGTTTTTTGTGCTACTCGTGTTAGTCGTCCTCCCTATATTTGTTCATGAGTAGACCTCTATTCTCTATTGACGAAAAAAAATAATACCAAGGGAATGGCGGCGCTAGTGTTCCTTATTAAAATTTGAAGGTACTAGTTAGGTATTTACTCTATGACTACTAGCGACAAATGTCTGTGTGATTAATAGGAAATAAATATTAAAAAAAATGACTTTATTAGTTGGTGCTCTGAAAAATACAAAATAATATTAATTCTATTGGTGTACTTTTGAAATTGTGCAGTTGGAGTGTCGCAGTTATATTGAAAACTTTTGGCACCAACTTCATAAGTATCAGCACAGATAGAATTAATATTATTTTGTATTTTTCAGTGTACCAACTAATAACTCCGGTCCAATTTTTTTGTAAAAAATACTTATTTCACACTTTTGAATGTAACTTTAGTCCAGAAAATCGTTGAACGTTCACTTATACCATTACCCATGTATTCTTTGCTTGTACTTGTTATTATTCAGAAATCTAAAAACACCGTCGCGGAAATACGCAGATTTTAGACTTAACCACCGCTGTAACTCGAAAACCGTAACTCTATGGAAAAAATGTTCAGTATAAATTTTGCTAAAAATAATCTTATCTTTAATTTGGTTGCCTCAGATTTTTAATTTTGGAAAGAAATTGCCCCCTCCACACATATTTGAGATTTTAACCCGAAAACTGTAACTCATTTGAAAAAACTGTTAAACGTTTTCAGATATTGGCCTATTTTAAATTCTGTCGTCTCAGATTTTCGAGAAAAATTGCCCCGTCTGGGGCGTTTTTTGGAGGGAAGGAGATTTAGGATTTGAGTTCGAATATGGGGATATTTCTCGAGTCTTCTCTTTCAAATGAATCAAAAATCATCAACATTGGAGTTCGTTTAGTATATTCAGAGAGCGCTAAAACAAAAAAAACAGACGATCGAATTGTATACCTCCTACGTTTGGGTTCGTCGGTTAATAAAAGTTTATAAATAATAGGGTTATACAAGGTTTTGATTCTTAAGGAGTAAACTCTAATGAAACTGAATTTGTAAATAGCGTAGCGGATTCAGTAGGCTGCCGAATAATTACGACGAAACAAACGCCAAATATAGAGGACTACTGCATCTGTTGGCTTACGGGCTTAGGTCTGCATTTAACAAGGGGGTGGACATTTTGAAAATATTATTAACTAGAGACCCGCTCCTGCATCGCTCGATTAGTACTAAAGTGGTGTACTAAATATATATAATAAAAAACCTAGCTTGTAAGATGGGATCAAATTCATGATACTTAATTTTCCTTAATTAAAATTAAGAGGGTTTCTAAAATACCAACGACATATTGTTACTCTACATGGATAAGTGTTTCGCCCGTCAATTTTAAATCTTTAAATGCTTATTTTTTGTTGAGTGATTCTATATCAACATTAACAATTCTCTAATTCCATACTATACAAATGAAATTTAAAATTTAATGTTAGTTAACAGTTCAAAAAACACAATGACAGACAACATGAAGATAATGCAGTCCTTTCACAAAAGTGACTTCAGATTCGAAATGCTGTGCATTGCAAAACCTACGTTGTAAATGCATTAATCCACTATTAAAATTATTAAAATTTCTTGAAATGACATTAAATGGGCATTTAAATGTATTCTTCAAAATAATTACATCACTTTGTATACACTATCCACAATATTTACATTTTCGTTTGAAGACAATTTGACGGCCCTAACTCGTTGACTTCACATTTCATTTGGTTTTGTTATGCAACACAATACACTTTTCCACGTAAGCCATAATTTTTCATTTAATTTAATTTAAAATATATACGCATGTTATGCATTAAAATTTTAACATCGTGCAATACTTCACCATATGTCATTCGGAACTCTCAAAAAAATTTGAAAAAAATAAACATCCTCAAATATAAAAAATCTAGATTAAAGTATCCATAGCAACTTTCGTAGTTTAATGGTTTCAATAGCATTTTAAGGTGTGGTTTTTATTTTAGCGTGTTAAAATAAAATTGGTTTCTCTCAGGCATCATCATAATGAAGATTATAAGAGCAAAACAATTATCTAATAAATACTTTTTTACAAAAAATTGGACCGACGTTATTAGTTGGTGCACTGAAAAGTATAAAATAATATTAATTCTATTGATGCTGTTACTTTTCAAGTGGTGCAGTTGCAGGTAGATTGATAACTTTTGGCACCAACATCACAAGTACCAGCAGAATTAATATTATTTTATACTTTTCAGTGCACCAACTAATAACGTCGGTCCAATTTTTTGTAAAAAATATTTATTTCACACTTTTGAGTGTAACATTAGTCACGAAAATCGTTGAACGTTCACTAATACCAATCAAGATAGTACTTATCCTATTACCCACGTATATTCCTTGCTTGTAGTTATTATTGAGATCTCAGAACATCGCTGCGGAAATACGCTTAAATATTTTAGTTGTTACCATTTTAACACCGATTTTACTCGAAAACCGTAACTCTAAGGGAAAAATGTTCGTTATAAATGTTGCTACAAATAATTATATCTTTCATGTACTGGAAACAGATTTGCAATTTTTGACAGAAATCGCCTTCTCCACATAGCGAAAATAGGTATATTTGAGAATTTAAAATGTCTCTATCTCGAAAACCGTTACTCTTTTGGAAAAATGTGCAATTGAAACGTTTCCGGATATTGTCCTATCTGTAATTATACCAACGCAGATTTTAAATTTTTGAGGATTCCGGATTCCCGTTTTTATGAATATGGGACCATTTCTCAAGCCTCCTCTTTCAAATGAATCAGAAATCATCAAAATAGGAGTACGATTACTATATGAAAGGTGCGCAAAAACCAAAAAAAAAGCACACAGTCGAATTGTATACCTCCTCCGTTTGGGGTTCGTCGGTCAAAAACCATCAGAATTTCATAATAAACCGTCACTAAATTTGTACCTATATGATGATCCTTTCTCAATTTAGATAAACTACATGATTTCTATAAGTTTTTTCTATATCCTGCAACAAAGGAAATTTGTACAACTATCAATAACTAAAAACAAATTAAATATCAACAAGAAAAACTATATATATATTTGAATATTTCCAGTATTTTTCCAATTCATGGGCATTTTCCCGGAAACAAGTGCCTCTGCATATGGACCATCATTACAACCAGAGGCCTTCTTCAACGGCTCAGCATATTTGCGACTGCAGACATCGATATCTTTGAAAAAACTAACTGGCCTAAGTTTTAGGACGTGTCATGGTAAGCCATAATATGCCTTTTATACCCAAATTAGCTATTAATATTTAAACCGAACTCCATTCAAATTCTTCCTAAATTTGTTTTTAAGGTGGCAGCCTGTTTTCACAACAACAAAATGACTATCTCATAGAAGCATCTGTGAATGGAGATGGCCTAGTTTTTCTAGCTAGAACCTCCAACAAAGCGTTCGAGCATAAAATCGCCGGTGATTTTACGAACAATCGTTGGCACACTGTCTATCTGCAATACAATTTGGGTAACCTGACAATCGATATTGATGGAGAAACACAGGTAAATAGTCTAAATTCCATACATAATTATCAACTAATTCATTATATATGTGTTATTTTGAAGTTGTTGGCAAATTCGAGCTATCGTAAGGAGCTCCTTGTAAGTCCTGGACTGTACAATGAAGGTGCTACTGTTTTACTAATTGGAAAACAATTTAATGGATGCCTTCTGGAAGGACCTTCAATAGTTTTTGAACCAAATATCATTTCATCCAGCCATAATGTTGTCTTTGAACCGTGTCCCATACCGTTTGATAGCTGTAAGTTTTTTTAAAAAAATGATATAACAATCTATTGCATAGCTGATACGACATGATATTACACAGGTATACCAAAGGCAACTGTTGTGGATACTGATTATTGTCAGACGGAACCTTGCATGAGACATGGGACATGCATCAATGGTCAAAATACCTACACGTGCGCCTGCTTGCCACGCTATACGGGTAAAAATTGTGAAATGGATATGGGTAATTTGTGCGAGAGAAAGCCAGCCATTTGCAAGGTACCTAAATAGAAAAGATTTTCTTCTATGTGTTTGAAGGTAATTGAATGAGTATTTTTTCTTCTTCAGAACTCTGCCACATGTATACCGGAGGTAAATGGTGATTTCTCGTGCATTTGCGCTCCAGGATTCAGTGGCAGGCGATGTGAACAGGAAATTCGAACACATCCGAAATGTGCAGGCAGTCCTTGCCTGAATGGTGGCATGTGCAGCTTTGAGAATGACAAAATTGTTTGCCGTTGCAAACCTGGTGAGTCGCACTTTTCACTTTTATATAACACTAGCAGTCCCCCGGAGCAGCTACGTCCGGAAAATAATTTTGTTAATGTTACGAGTGTTAATGGTTTGGGGGGGAAAAGAATTATTTTACCAAATATATTTTACAAAATTTATCTTACAATATTAATTTATTTTACAACATTCATTCAACAAAATTAATTTTACAATGTTTATTTTGTCGTAAGAAAAAATTAACATTCTAAAACTTCCATAAAACTACATTTTTAGTGGTTGTTTGATTCTTGGGTAGCAAAATGATTTGATTTTCGAAACTTCCTGTTCTTGAAAGACCAACATACAACTGGCAATAAGAAAAAGAATCCTCTCTTAAATCTGCGCCAACAAATTTAAATTACCACGCATATCTATGATTTGCAATCTTGTACCGTTTCCAATTTATCAAGCTCTCCGCATTTTTTCCAATTTTAATGTGATATCTTCCTGTATTCTTCTAGGTTATACTGGGGCAAACTGTGAGATAAACATCGATGAATGCAGCCCCAATCCATGTCTCAATGGTGGCCTGTGTACGGACAGCTTCAACAATTTCACATGCGATTGCAGTCACACCGGTTACACGGGCCGATTGTGTGATTTCAACATTAATGAATGCATGACGATGCCTTGTCTGAATGGAGGCACCTGCTTCGACACATATGGCAGCTACTTGTGTCAATGCATGTCTGGTTATAATGGGAAGAATTGTCAATTTGTAAGTTAATAGTTTGTTTGTTTAAATGATTTTGTGGTTTTCAAAGCCCCATAGCCCGTTAGGGAGTAATATCAATCTTTATTGTGACATGGAACCATAAAGATTCACATACAGGGTAGACCAATGAAAACTTTACACCCCGATGTATTGACATTAAAATCAGAATAGGGAAAAATGCTCGGACCCGTCGATTTTTGTTTCAAGGGGGAACAACTTTGCTAGTTTTTTCAGTCCCGTAACTCTTCATACCCCCCAACCGGGGATAAGCACAACCTCCTGATTTTAAATAGGGATGAGGGGTATTGCTATACCTTATTTCAAAGATCTCATCGAGTATTATATGACCCTAAAATTTTGCTCAAAAACTTCCATCCATAACGAAACGACAAGGTGAAATATTTGTAATTGACCTTGAGGAAAATTATTGTTATCAGACTGGCATTTCAGAAATTATTTATTTTCTTTTTTGGTTCAAAACAGATTGAGACCATACTATTTACTCCTTTATTTACCTCAGTTCATCGTGAATTTTTATGAATGTTACCATCGTTTTAACTCGCTTGTGGTTTTCACTAGAATAAAATCGTGTACACCGAAGAAGAAAGGGTGGAAATTTTAAAATTGTTTTTTAAAATTGACGACTCTGTGCGAATGACAGTTAATTTATTTAACGAACGTCATTTTGAAAGAAATGTCTCCACTACTTACGTTTTGCAACTAGTTTCCAAATTTGAAGCTACTGGTTCCGTCTAAAATAAAAAAGGGTGCATGAAAGAGACGAAGCGATGGAAGTGGCTGTTTTAAGTCATTTAGCAATGGATCCGACCCTCAATACTAGAAAATTGTCTGACACATCTGGTGTGTCACGCACAACAATAAGGAGAATCCTTAAACAACATAAATTTCAAGATACGATTCATTCAGAAACTGCATGAGGATGATTTTGATCGTCGACTCCCATTTCTGTGAAGTGATCAGTGAAAATATTAACAATAATCAATATTGCATGTTCGATATCTGTTTTTCGGATGAGTGCTCATTTTACCTTAACGGAAATGTAAATAGGCATAACTGTCGGTATTGGTGCATACTCAGTGGCGAAATTTCTCAGGATTTATTAGAAAACACCATTTATCCAGCCCTCGTGCCAGTATGGGAGAATGAAGAACACCATCATACGATCATTTTTCAGCAAGATGGTGCACCACCTCATGTTGTACAACCTGTACGTCAATTTTTGGACGAAACTTTTCCTCAAAATGGAATTGGAAGAAGGGGATACGTTGAGTGGCCACCCAGGTCACCTGATCTGTCTCCTCTGGACTTTTTTCTTTGTGGTCATCAGAAATCTAGTATTTATGCTAACCTGCCCGATTCACTGAAAGATTTGCGAAATAAGATAATAAATGAATCAGTAGAGTAGAGTAATTTTGTCAAATTCGTCAAATTACATCCGACATGTTGCGTAATGTACGGGGACGTTTTGAACATAACTTATTTTATTGCATGAAAGGGAATGGTGGTCATTTCCAGCATTTAATAAACTAATAGTAAAAGAAGTTTTTTTGTTGTTTTTACGTACACATCTTTTGTTTAACATTCGTTAAATCGGTATGTAAAGTTTTCGTTGGCCCACCCTGTTTATCTATGCAATGAACAGTTATGGGTTCTGGAACTACGCATAGGCTGGAACAGTTACCCTCCCTAAGTCTTGAAGCTCTATTTACATTTAAAGATAGATCTGTTAATTCGTTATATCAAGTCAACTAATATGTCAAACGTCAGTAAGATTCTGTTGTTTAATTTCTTCATTTACCAATCATAGTTGGCCTGCGCTTTTTGAAACCTCCATGATTTAAGCTCCCCATAATCCAAGTAAGTTTGTAGTTTGTGTGCATTTTTCTCATCTTGCTTATGTCGAGATCAAAACAGTTCGACAAGTGAAAAATGACCAAAGAAAGGAATGTAGGTACAGGAGCTTACCCTTCCCAGCGATACTTCGCAGCTCACTTTAAATTTGTCAAACTCTGTACTTGTTTGTTGTCTTGTAGCCATTTCGATATAAAATAGATTTTTCTTGCATACTAATCCTAGATGGTGGATGAGTGCACCTCGCAGCCATGCTTCAACAATGCTGTCTGCATCTCGAGGGCCTCGGGGGGCTACGAGTGTCGCTGCCTGAAAGGCTTCTATGGCGATCACTGCGAAATTGAGCAGCGAGCCCAAACCCAACTGACACAGTCCTCCTCATCTGTTGGTGGTGGTCTACCACCGTCACATCAACCGCCACTTTTGTCATCATCACCACCTCAAGTACACCAACGATTCCTGCCACCGTTAGGTCGTTGTGATCCGGCCATGTGTCCGGCGCATGCGGATTGCATGGAATCGCCGAATGGAGCGACGCAGTGCGTCTGCAAGCCAGAATACCCCGGTGACTTTCCAAATTGCAATATTGTGGCTGCCCTGGGGGATGTGAGCACTAATAGTATTGGCGGCAGTAGTCCATGTGCAGTCAAGCCATGTCAGAATGGTGGTGTTTGTAATGTCTTCAAAGGTGTCATCAATTGCACTTGTCCTGTCGGTTTCAGTGGTAAGTTTTTTTAAGAGGAGTTTTGTTTTTTTTTGTAGAATCAAATGTTTGTTGCAGCACAAGCAAAAAATAATAATGGAGTCAATATGCGCGGGAATTGAGAATTTTCTGTAATAAGGTAGTAATAGATGTCGTGATGTAGCCGATTTTATGTTTTTGTAGCTTTTTGTGTCGATGGAATTTTGCTGAAATTTTTCAAATGCATTTTTGGAGAATGACATTACAATCAGACGTGCCTACTCGTATTGATATTCCATCAGGGCTATAATTGAGCTTTACCACATTCTTTTGAGCAAGTTTTTAAACAAAAATATATAATAGGCCTTATAATAGCCGCACTTCTCCAATTATCTGACCAAATTCAATTGTGTTGAAATCACTGAGACTGGAAATACTATGCTTCGCTTTAAACATGCCAAATTATAATTGAATGATGATATTCGATGAAAAAAAAGTTTGGCATGTTCTGCTGCAAAACCATTAATTCGTTAATGTTCTTTCAGTTTACTAGACTAGTCTGATGAGTAGAACAAATCAAAGACAAAACTTACAACATTAGGGTCATTAAATACTTTTTTTATAAAATAAAGGTAATCAACTTAATGATATTTTAAAAAGCCTATTATCCTCTCCATTTTTTCATAAGACTATCGAAATAATTTAAAATCAAAGCAAAGAGAACAACTTCTCCTAATATGAAATTTTAATAATCCTGCCCGCGATTATTTAAAAACAGATAATAAGATGATTCTGATCAATTCAATTTTTTAAACTTGTCAACGTTTCTCTGTTTCAATTGTATCGACTTACCTGCTACGTAGAACACATGTTTTTTTTATTGACTTTAGATTGAACCATACAAAAATTAAATGACGTATTGCATTGCTCTTAAAACAAAGTTCATATTGTTTGGACCATGATAAACATACTATACTTATCCCATGGTCCAGACTACACACATTATAGATGTTTGCATGATATATGAATATAGAATGATAGAATAGAATAAAAATATTTTGAATATGTTTTTACTCTAGGTAAATTCTGTCAAACCAATGTGGACGAGTGCGCCTCAAATCCTTGCCTCAATGGTGGTTCTTGTAAAGATCGTGTCAACGGTTTCAGTTGTAATTGCACCGACGACTGGATGGGCGCCTTCTGTGAAAAACCCTACGATGTTTGCCTACTGAATCCATGCAAGAACAATGGCACATGCCTTGCCTTGCCCAATAAAAGAGATTACACTTGTAATTGCCCAATGGGTTTTGAAGGTTTATCTTGTGAAATAAACATCGATGATTGCAAAGGAAACAAGGTATGTATTATGTATGGATTATGCATTTTATTTGTTCAGATTAAATTACAGAGGTATAAAACACTATACAACAAAAATACTAAAATACATTCCAGTATTACAAAACTCAAAATTCATTACCATAGCATAAACCAAAATAGTAAGTGGTCCTAATATGGAATCCTGAGGAACACCTTTTATGATAACATAGGATCGAGTTAGATCTCATTGCTTTTATGAGCGAGGCCATTATCCAAATACCTGCCCTTCTGTCATATTTATGTTTTTTCGCTGGGATCTTCCATCCAATTTCCTACTAATCCTCTGACAAATTCAACAGTTTATTTTAACTTTCTTCACCGATACTTTATGTCTTCTTCAGTGTCCACCAGGTCAAATCTGCCGCGATCTAATCAACGATTACGAATGCCGTTGCCCACCCGGATATGCTGGCGATGATTGCAGCGTCGACATTGATCCTTGCTCGAGGGAGCCTTGCGTCAATGGCACCTGCACCGTCGACAAGGTGACATTGCAATTCCATTGCCAGTGCAATCCTGGCTACACTGGCGTCCTGTGCGATGTTGATGTCGATGAATGTACCCTATCAACTGTCAACAGCAAAATTTGCAATCACGGCATATGCGTCAATACGCCGGGAGCATTTCAATGTTACTGTATGCCTGGCTTTACTGGTGAACGGTGCGATTTGGATTTTGATGAGTGTCTGTCGACACCGTGCAAGAATAACGCCACCTGCGAGAATTTGGTCAACAATTACAATTGCAAATGTCGACCTGGATATGAGGGCAAGGATTGCTCAATTGATATTGATGAGTGTGCATCTAATCCATGCCTCAATGGTGCTTCGTGCGTTGACGGTGTCAATGATTTCAGCTGTGTTTGTCAACAGGTGAGCTGTACTTTTTTTTTTTCATTAGAATATCGCTTGATGCTAATGGCATCCCGATTCCCGGATGTATCTCAGAAAGTTTACCTCTACAGCGCGTAATCGTTAGGAGAAATTGATAAACCAATTGTCGATATCGTTTGTCTAATTCCAGATATAAGGAAAAATATTTTTTCCCAAAGTTGTATGATGAATAAATACTTCCTTCGGCTTATTCATCCGGTAAATAGGTACTAACTTTGATTCATCAGTTGGACCATGGAAGACTAAACGAAAATTCTTTCTCTGGATTAAATGGGACACTTTTTTATTGGTCTTTCAACAAGATTCGACGCTGATAATATATAGATAACGTATTCAAAGTTTGTTTTGAACTTTATCATTTTAAATTGTACTGTTTTAAAGAGTTATTTAATTAATTTGTCATTGAGGTCTATGACACTTGTCATATTTGCAGGTTATGTTTCTTGTTCAATTTTAATGTTACTTGTCAATACTTCAAGTTTATAATATTATTTTTATTTATGTCTATATCTAATATCTAATAAATGACTCAGATCACATATCAAACAAGTATTTAATCAGCTAATTTCAAACAAATTCGTTTTTACTATTTGTCTAAAATGTTGAAAAATTCCGCCATACCAATGCATCTGTGCCATAATACAACTGGTTACTCGAATGGGCTATAACTATAGCAAATGTTGGTCTTATATTATTTATTTTGGTAGGGTTTAACTGGACGAACATGCGAAACAAATATCGATGATTGTGCCTCGTCACCATGTCATAATGATGCCATCTGTATAGATGGCCTCAACAGTTATACGTGCGATTGTGCAGACACCGGCTACGAGGGTGAACATTGTGAGATCAACATTGATGATTGTAAGGAGCATCCGTGTCAAAATGATGCCCCATGCGTCGATAAGGTTAAGGGATACAGCTGCGAATGCCACAAGGGCTATCAAGGTGAGTTTTTGGCCGTATCACACAGAATTACATTATACATACAGGGTGTGGCAAATAAAACTTCCCACCTCTATTATCTGGACTTTCCGATAACTATGGCGCGAAGATTTTATGGTGTTTTCTAACGAAACACACCAAAATAAGATGAAAATCAAGAATAGCAATTCTCTCGTTTTCGTCTCCTTTTGGAGATATTTGCCTCTTCTTTTCCTAACAAGCTTGCGAGATGTTGGAGCTAAAGGGGTGTTGGATTAGGAAAAAAAACGCGTTTAAAGGTAAATAAAAATTCGTACTTACCAGTAAAATCACTGTAGACACCGTCTCAACGAGGCAATTTCTTCATAAATTTCCAATTTTAATTGAATATTACACTGTGAACACATTTCACTTTTGATCAGCCCCCATATTGTAATTACTGAAATAATCTTATGGAAACATGTTTCCATACGATTATAAATACCCTCTTGCCATTTACTTAATTTTAGAAGAAGAATTATCATTAAGTATTCTTGCTATAGTAGAATACGTTATAGACAATAGAAAGAAGTATCTTTATATAAAATATTATTCAAATGAAATTTATTCGAACAAGGAAACTAAGGAATAAAATTAAATACAGATTTAGTATTTGGTGGTTGGCTAGGTTTGTGTTTTGGTGACAGGTTTGTTTCCTTAATATTTGCTAAATAATTACATTTTAAAGGCAACGGTGTAGTATTTGTAACATAATTTCAAAACAACAATAATATGACATATGACAGTAATAGCGGCTAGACAAGAGTCAAGGTGTGCAAGGTGAAATTTAAGTGTTTGTAGTGATTAATGTGATTTTTTCAAGAAAATACTTCGTTGTGACGGTTTCTACGGTGTGATTTCTGGTAAGTGCGACTTCTTTTATACCTCTACATGCGTATTTTTCTCACCAAATACCCCTTTTGCTCGAACTTCCCGCAAGCTTGTTGGAACAAAAAGGGGCCAATATCTCCAAAAGGAGACGAAAACGAGAAAATTGGTATTCTTGATTTTCGTCTTATTTTAGGGTGTTTTAACAGAAAACACCGTTAAATCTCGGCGCCACAGTTATCGGAAACGTGCCTGTCTAAGAGGTAGATTCTTGAAACTTACGCCATTATGTATCCCCACGATAAAAAAAATTGACTTGGCAATTTTTACAAAATCTATCCCATTGCGAGATAATAGGAGTGGGAAGTTTTTGTTGGCGCACACCCTGTATATTATTATCACACAGTATTCTTATGGCGGCGTCTTTATTAGATTTATCAATTTATCAACAGGTAAAAACTGTGAGATCGACATCAACGAGTGCGACAGTAATCCCTGCCTCTACAATGGCACCTGTTTGGAAAGATCCAACATGACACTCTACAATCCCGATACTGCAGTCCAGATGAATATTACTCTGCCCGAATCGTTCGATAAACCATTTGACTATGCCGATTCGGCTGGATACGAATGCATTTGCATACCCGGAGTCTCCGGTATGAATTGTGAGATTAATATCAACGAATGTGAAAGCAATCCGTGCCGATATGGTAAGAAGCAGTTTTGAGAATATTTTGTCGATCATTTTTGTACAACGTTTTTTTATTTTCTGAAATATTTTCAGGTACGTGTACTGATAAAATTGGTGGGTATACTTGCGAATGTGAAGATGGCTTCGAAGGTGAATTTTGTGAAATAGAAATCGACGAATGCGAAAAATTCAAACCTTGCATACATGGTGAATGTATCGATAAGAAAGCAAATTATTTATGTAACTGTTTCCCGGAATATGGAGGCAAGAATTGTTCAGTTGAGCTAATTGGGTAAGATACTTTCAGAAAGTTATCACTGAATTTTCTATATTTTTTTTGTTTTACAGATGTGCGAACGGTCCTTGTCTGAACAATGGTGTATGCCGTCCGTATTTGATAAATGAAACAGAACACAGATACAATTGTTCCTGTACCAATGGGTTTTATGGACATAGTTGTGAAAAAGTTACAACAATGTCACTGACGGGTACTTCAGCTATAACGGTGAATATGCCCAGAGATGAGGGTTACGATATTCAATTTAGATTCAAGACGACTCTTGGTGAGTAAATAAAAATATAATTATTGAATAAAAAAAGGTGACTGTGTTTTTCAATGCCGCTTTCATACCGTGGAAATAAGTTTTATAATAATAAATACCCTGGTCAACACATCTTACAATCTGGAGTAAAACAGAAACAAAATTTCGTGAAACTAGATATGTAAAAACTATTCAAAAAAACAGGTCGAAATACTAAATTGGATGAGGAAAAAAAAGTTGCTGTACTGTTAGCGATTGAGGAAAATCCGCATATGACAAGTGGACAACTTGTCGCCGAAAATAATGTATTGAGAGCTTTACATAAAGAAAAATACCATCCTTATATAAAGTTCACTTGGTTCAAGAGTTTAACGAGGATGTTCCTGATAGAAGGCAACAATTCTGTGAACTGATGATGGACAGAATGTAAGCAGATTTGCAGAGAAAATCCTCATTGGTTATGTGAGGCTAACACACAATATGCCAAAAAAAATGAACGTTTGCGCTGGTTTCAATAACAACAAAATTATTGGCCCATATTTTTTTGAGGGCCCAATTAATGGTGAGGTTTATCTAGATTTTTTAATGCCTACATTAAAAATATTTTTTCTGATGTTATTGATCCAAATGCAATAATAGATAGATCAATGTGGTACCAACAAGATGGAGCTCCACCGCATTACACACGTTTTGTTAGAGATTATTTGAACGAAGTTTTTCCCAATGGGTGGACTGGAAGACGTGGAACGATTGAATGGCGGCCTAGATCCCCATATTTGACTCCTCTCGATTACATCTAATGGGGTTATTTAAAATCAAAAGTATATTTCAATAGACCAGACAATATTGCAGATTTAAAATTTAGGTTAGGTTAGGAAGAAATTAACAACACATAATCCTTGAGGTCCTACAAAATGTTCCAAGATTGCCTTGGTTATTGTCGAGAAGTGAATGGTGGTCATTTTGAATATTTAATTTAACTGCAAAATAAATTGAAAAATACTTCCACATTATGTGACATTATTTCCATTACTATACTTAAAGCATCAACGTTTTACATTTTTAAAATAAATTTTCTGTTATGATTGCAACAAATTTGAAAAACTTGTTATTGCCGAACAGAGAATAAAATCCCTTTCTCAAATTTCTAATTTAAATTTTTTGAAAGGGTGTTCATAATTTCGGGGGGTACAAGAACAGGGTAATATTTTCATACTATGAATTGTCCAATTGGGAATAGAAATTGACCGGTTTCAGGTTTTTTCAAACATAAACATAATAACGCTAAAAATGAATGTAGTCCATACCTATGGATCGCACTGTATAATCATTTGAAATCTCTTGAACTTTTATCCTCATTGTAGGTGATGGTCTCCTGGCACTCGGCAAGGGTCAAACATTCTACATCCTGGAATTGTCTCAAGGTCGACTAAATCTGCAAACCAGCCTTCTAAATAAATGGGAGGGCGTATTTGTTGGCTCTAACCTCAATGACAGTAATTGGCAAAAGGTTTTCGTAGCCATAAATGCTTCACATCTCGTATTGGCCGCCAATGATGAGCAGACCATCTACTCGATCAGCTACAATGAAAATAATGTACCATTGACCAGCTTTCCAGTAACATTTATCGCTGGTACGTGCATGATTAATCATTGTTTATAGCAATTAGTTATGGAGATTATGAATAATTTTAGGTATACCGAGTAATTTGGTCAAGCTGACGCATGGTGAGCCGTTTTTGGTCGGCTGCATGGAAGATCTGCTAATCAACGGTCAATGGGTGTTGCCCGAAATGAAATACAGAAACTCCTCAAATATCAGCTTCCAGAATGTCGAAGTCGGTTGTTTGCGTGAGGAACAATGCAAAGTTGATTCATGTAATCATGGTGGACATTGCATCGACAGGTAAAATAATAAATTGGTTAATGTTTTTTTGAGAAATGACAATTTATTTTTCTTTGTACTTTTTTTTAAGATGGAACAGTTTCACGTGTAAATGTGAAAGGCCACACCTGGGAATAACATGTCAATATATTTACACGCCGGCGACATTTGGGTATGAGAAAATTACAAATTCTTTGGTCACTGTTTATGTGGCTGATTATGCTAGAAGGGCAGTTCGGCAAACAGTCAACATTACCATGTTTATCAGGTAATTAACACTTCTTGATTTTTATTTCATGGTCCTGTACTTATGCGTGTAACGTTATAGTATTTATTTATTTGTCTGTCCACTCTTCCATAAACCGATATAACCGTCATTAAGCATAAATTTATGTAATTTAGAATCACCTCACTTCTTTCTTTGGAATCCTTTAAGGATTTCTTAGAAATGTAAATCTAAAGCAAAAGCAATTTCAAAAGTGACATTTGAACTACTTTTGCTTCGACACAATTCAGACAGATTCAATTTGGTTGAAAGATGCAGAAATTAAATTATAATACGCTATATTCACAGTATTTAGAAAGTGATCTGTCCACTTCACATTATTTGGATAATCACAAATCAAAGAATTATCAAAAAAAGAAAGAAGCAACGACGATCGTCTCATTTATACACAGGATGCTTCAATGCAGTTTATGGCGCTCTTATCTAACAAATGGTATAGTTTAAACATCTCAATTTAATATGTTTGTGGAAGTCAAGGACGCTACCCAGCGATCGCAGCATATGAGTACTGTCAATTATCTGAAAGTAAAACTTATATAGAATGTTGTGTTTTGATATGACCATTTTTGCAACAGTATAACGGGATTGGTTTGAATTCTACTGAGAATTTTGTTTTGTAGGACAAGACAACCTCGTGGCCAAATATTCTACTTGGGTTCTGGCCTTAATGGTAACTCTACAGAACATACTTACATAGCAGCGGAATTGGAAAGCGGTGAATTGTTGGTGACAATTAAATTCAACGGCTCCGCAGAGGCCTACACTGTCGGTGGTATAAAGTTGGATAATGGGGAAGATCACCTGATCGAGGTACACTTATTCATTAAATTTAAGTTCTATTTTAGATATAATACTTCATTTTCTGAATTTATTAATCGTTTTATTTTAGGTATTCAGGAACGTATTATTGGTGCAAGTCAAAATCAATGGCATCGAATATTTTAGAAAAACAATTGCCGACACTGGCACTCTAGATGCGCAAGTTTTATACCTGGGCGGGTTGCCACAATCTCGACCGACTCGGCAGACGGACGAGGTGATGGCCAAGATGGAGATGGCGCCACCGACTGCACCAGCCGCCATGACTGCTCACAACAATGTTCACTTTAAGGTATGTACATGAACATCAATCTCGATGGATTTCTCTTAAATTTTAGTACTACAAAAATTTTAATCCTCTTTCCGATATCCAAGTTTTTCACAAAAGGTCAACAATAAAAGAAACCCTTGAGGTTGGTTTTGAATTTTGATATTGACAATTTGTTACCTTGACGCAAGGGTTAACCCACGGAATTGTAATAGTTGCAGCTTTGAAAATTTCTTCGTAATATCCCTGTGGTGTGTTAACTTGTATTTAAATGTAATTAAAAAAAAGATTGTCTCTTAAAATATAGAAATTTTGAACTAGCAATCCCGCGATAGGAATAAATAAATAATAAACCCATAAAACAAAATTTTGTCTCTTGAGTTTTGAACGGTGACAAAATAAACTGGGGTAGTATCCCTAGGAGAATATGGTTTGTCAGATTATTTTCGTGAATATCCAGTTACAATCTCTTCATGTAATTTTAAAATTGAAATATAATTTAAGGACATTATTTCATGATGATTGAGTTGCAAACACTTTTCTTGAAACCTACTATAATAATAATAATATTTTTAGGAACATTTTGAAATGAACCAGACAGAACAATACTTGATGGCTATTTGTTTATCATTTCTAGGGTATTATACAGGATGTCCAAATCAGCAGTGGCTCAACATTGATGGTTGTGGAATTTTTCCCGCTCAAAGTTCAAAATCTCGATATACCACCATCGTTTGGTCGTGTGGAATTTAATCCTGACACAGTGTTGGAGGGTGTTCTGTCTGATAATTCGTGTGTCGTGAATCCTTGTCATCATGGTGTTTGCAATAATACATGGAATGACTATATGTGAGTATTATTTTAATATAGTTAGTGACAGATTATTCTAGAACATGTTAAGTTACAAATTAGTGATTATTACTTTTAGATTTTTTAGAGATATGATAAAATTTAGATTTCTTCACTAACTCTTTATGATAATCACTCATTTTTATTCCAATTTGGAATTATCCTGTATAATGGGGCATTTTTTCTATTATTCTTTTAATTTTGAACAGTTGCTGATTTCAAGAAAGCTGTGTAAAATGTTTCATATTTGTATTGAATCTCTTATTTTAATTCGCTAAAGTATGCTTCTTTTGGGAAATTTCGATTTGCAAAATTATAAATTTATAAGAAAATAATAACCTCAACACAAATATTCTTGCAGCTGCATATGTCCAAAAGGCTTCAAAGGTAAAGACTGCAGCGAACAAGAATTCTGTGAATTGCAAGGCTGTCCAGATGGCGCTATATGTAACAACCTTGAAGATGGCTACGAGTGCATATCGAACAGCACATTCGATGGTACCCAAAAACCTCTTCGCTACAATCTCAATATATCAAACACATCAAACAGAAATGTTATTTTGGACTCACTTGAGATACAATATAGAACACGATCATGGGGCACAATATTATTTGCCAAATTGAAAGATGATTATTTTGTTATTTTTATCTACCACAATGAAGTGATTGTGGAGTGGAGTTTTGATCGAGTTGTGACTACAAAAAGATTCCGAAGAAACAGGTGAGTTTGTTTAGTATATTTAGCGCTATACTGTATATTTTCTAGGATTGTCGGTGGACTATTAATTAATCTTTTTAACACACTTTTATTAGCTTGGTATGTATGTATCTGTGTACGTCCGAGTGGGATTTTTCGATGAAAGCTTTCATACTTATAGTTGTGTACGTGCGAGCAGAACTTTTTGATGAAGGGTTTCATATCTATACCTCTCGGAGCTTTATGTATGGATTTTTGGGGAATTTTCGATATGAATGTGTGTTGGAGGATTTGCGATGGATTTAAGAGTGGGACTATTTAGTGGAGGGTTCCATACTGTCCTCGTATAACTATATAACTATGATTGTTTATATCTCACTCCCTACATTCTTGCATCGCTTTAATAGCAAACCGTACTTAAAAATTATAAAATTAAAATTAAATTGATATCTCATTTATTTTCTAACCTTTTAGTTTGGTTTGCTATTAAAGCGTGTTTTTCAGTTTTTTAAACTATTATTTATTCCATATTAATATGCAATTATTTATCTCAACAGATTTGAAGGTGAATGGTTGTCCCTTATCTTTGTCTACAAGGACCAAACATTGGCAGGTGGTTTCTGGGAGAACATGAAAGATGATTCACCCAACTTTGAGGCACGCCAATTTGACGTGTTGGCCTTTTCTGATCTCTTCAAAGACGGTCAAATCTTCATAGCTGGGAGCGATAACAGAACGTTCGACTATCGAACCGCCATCGAGAACAGTGATTACAATATGACCGGTTACATTGCACCAGTGGATACGACAACAGCGGAAAGTGTCATGGGTGGTGGGAATGGTGGTAATTCATTGGATGCTTTTGGGGAATTTGAAGAGGATGTGCTGTACAAGGTGGACAAGAATAAGACTACGGATAATTTCAAGGTATTTTGAATATTTGATTCATACAACAAATTATTAGTTTTTCCCAAAATTGCGATCGAGAATCTTCTAGTGCGTTATTTATTATTAAAACATTGTTTCTTTATAAATAAACATTTACATTAAATGTTAGTTCAGTGTCAGAAAACATGATTACAAAATATAGACCTCAAAGATTGTGCTGCTTTCGAGTTAATTGTAAGTTTTATATTCACCCTTTTGGAAAAGGGATAAGCCATCTAGAAATTATTAATGTAGTAAAAGGTTAAAATTATCTTTTTTATGTGAAGTTCATACTTTTTTTCATGTATTTTTGATTTTTTTAATACCTACTTGCGAATGAAATTTATATAAAAAATTATCTAATTCTAGGGCTGTTTGGGAGAGATTCGTGTAGGTGGCCTGCTTCTCCCCTACTTCACATCCGAAGAAATGTACACCAACGAAACATATGCCAAAGAAATTTTTGTTCTCGATCCTTCATCAAGGATACAACATGGCTGTATATTGTGCTACAAAAGTGATTGTTACAATAATGGGTATGAATAATTAATAATAATATAAAGTCAGTTGTGCTTATGAAATGAAAATAGTAAAACCGTTGATTATTGTCAAAACAAAATAAAAATAGTTTGAAATAAAGCAATCATCTTCATCTTCTACAACTAAAACAAACGCGACAGTCAATCTATAAAGTTTGACATTAAAGCATTTAATATTTAATAGAAAACAGTTCGTATTTATGGGAAAAGTATCTGGTTCAGAAAAAAAAAACCGTATTATGTGGTGTTCCACAAGGGTCTATCCTGGGACCAGTTCTTTTTCTCATGTATATAAATTCGTTGGTAAGTTTGAAATTGAATGAAAAAATAAATTTGTTTGCTAATGATACTACTATAGTATATAGGGGAAGTAATTTACAAGAAATCAAAATTAGTATGATGCATGATATCAGCAAAATCTCTAATTGGTTGGTAAAAAATCCAATTAAATTCAATAATGACAATATCAAATATTCTTCCACTAAAGTTTCTTGGATTATTTTTTGATGAAGATCTATGGTCCAAACACTATTATTATTTTTTTTCTTTTTACTTTTACTGTTATAAACATTTATTTTTCTTGGTAAATTATTCATTATTATTATTTATGAATCAGTCATACAACTCTTATTAAATCAAATCTCTCACAAATTTCTCAATAAAAATTATATTCATTCATAGGTTATCATTATCTCTAGATAATGACGTAGTAGTTTTATTCTTTTTTCCGGGTAGATCGAAATGATTAGTGATTTGCTTATTTACTTTTGCAGCTATTGCATCAATGAGACGGAAACATACAAATGCAAATGTCAACCGGGCTATGCAGCAGACGATTGCTCAGTGGACATAAACGAATGCGAGAACAATCAGTGCGAAAACAATTCAACATGCCATGATTTGATTGCCAAATACGAATGTGAATGCTCAGTTGGGTATGTTTTTATTTTTTTTGTTGTTATTAGCCTACTATATACCTAGTCATTCTTATGATCTAGTATGTCAAAATGTCAACTAATGAATTATTATGCTTAATTTTCTTGCAGCTACGAAGGAGAATTCTGTGAAATTGATATCGATGAATGTGCCAGCAATCCATGTCGACATGGTGGCACGTGTAATGATCTGATTGGTACATTCAAGTGTGATTGTCCAGAAGATTTTGTGGGTAAACAGTGTGAGGCGCCACTGTTGATTACATGTGACAATAAACCGTGTGGCATGGGGGCTACATGTAAAACGGGCGCCAATGAAATAACAGGTAAGTAACCAGGTAAAATGAGTGTGCCTTTCGAGGTACTTACACAATACGAACTTCCCAAAGTAGATTGATAAGAACGAAATTTCTACCTTAAGGGCACTCGTACTACAATACAATACAAAGTATAAAAATAAAGTTTTATCTTACCTGTTGAATTTATTAATTTTCATTTTTTGAATTCTTCCATCAAAAATTTAGCTTGAAATGAAACAATCAAACATATTTTCATTATTATTTGAGTCTTGGCCAATTTTTTTGATTTTTTTTACTGTCGAAGGCCTCAGTATTGCAGCTATAAGTCAGTAATTACTTAATTCCTGTAACCCCCAGAGGAGCATAGGACATGGGGTTTTTCTTGAAATTGTTCTTGTTCTTCCTTCCACATAGGATAAATCTGAACAAATGCAGCACCATTTGCTTTCCGGATTCTATTATTTGCATCCTCTTCCGCACCGCTGTTCTTCGTCACTATGTTTCCGAAGTAAACAAAGGTGTCCACTATATCCACTTCGCTGCCATTTATGACAAGCCAATATCTTGGCTTACAATGATCCTCATTACCTTAGGCTTCTTTATATTTTTTTGACCCAGTAGTTGTTGCTTCTTGTTCAAATCTCCGCAACTTTTCCGTCATGTCTCTGAAGCGTCGGACTAAAAGGCATATGTCGTTATCCAGGCGTCTAGGCGGTCCCGCAAGCTTCATCTCTTCCTACAGCATTGGTGACCGGATGTATCCCTGAGGTACACCACCAGTCATACTGATTTTTTTCCTATTTGAAATGTTCCTGTCATGTTTTTGAAATTGCTTATAAACGTATTACTAATAAATATCCCTCCTAGGTAATAACTTCACCTGTATCTGCCCCGAAGGCATGGCTGGACCTCTTTGTGATGCGGCCTTCTGTGAGGTGAAGCCTTGCGAACATGGAAGGTAATAAATTATGTAACTTATGTAAACACCTAGCACCATGTTTATATTATAATTATTATAATTACAATTGAAATGAACTTTCAGGTGTATTAAAAGTGAAGAAGGACCACCAAAATGTGATTGTCAACGCGGGTACACGGGAAAGTTTTGTGAAATCAACATTGACGAGTGTGTAGCTCCGTCTGGTGGCAGTGTCTGTCAAAATGGTGGCATCTGTATCGATGGCATAGCTAGATATGATTGCAACTGCATAGGCACAGGTAAATTTTTGCGAAATTTAAGTTACTTCAACATTCAATCCAATATTCTACTAGCTCGATAACATTTCTAGGGACTATTGATAAACTAAGAAGAATTGGGTATATTCTGTGAGCAAAATATTAATTTCAAGCTCTATGTTAGTCATTTTTTACATTTAGAGATGAATTCTTATGTTGTTATGTTTCATGGCAATCTTGAACTATTCATAGGAGATTTTGGAATTGATTTTCTGCAATCTAGAGTTAAACATTATAAAGCTGGAGCTAGATTGACTTTGAGAATTATTTTTACAATTTTATTTATGCTTACAGCAGAGCCTGCTGTGCTTACAGATTGAGCCTTAGCTGCCGTGATATGACATATTTTAAAAAGACCAATTTTATTGAGTGATTTTCATAGGAAATTTGATTTTAAAATCTAACTGTCTTGGCTTTTCCACAAAAACAGTTATAGAGGTTGTTAACGACATCATTGTATTTTGTTTGGTATCTTTTAGATTGAAAAAAACATATTTCTTGTATCCTCAGGATATACTGGACTCTTATGCGAGATGGACATCGATGAATGTAAAGCTGATACGATATCAGCTTGTGGCCGTTCGGGTACTTGTGAGAATACTCCAGGCTCATACCGTTGCATCTGTGATCAAATTGAGGGCAAGTGCGGCAAACAATGTGATCTGGACGATCCGTGTCAAAAGGAGAAGCCATGCGAACACGGTGAATGCATGTCATATTGCACTGAAACACCCGATTATGTGTGCAATTGTGAAGAGGGTTATGTCGGCAAGAATTGTTCCGATAAAAGGGTAAGTTAGTCTGTCATTCGATATTAAAAATCTTTGCAGAAAAATTAAACAGTTTGGTAGGTATATCATTCAAGGTAAAGGTCCCCTAATGTCAGTGCTACTATGGTTCCGTATCGCGTAATTTGTCTAATTTTTTCAAAATGGAATTAATGATCCATTAATTAATAAATTAATCAAAAAATTAAAATTCAAAGTTGGGTATCGTTGACTCGGTCAAAAGCCACACATGATAGTAATGTCTAAGTCAAAAGACGCATTAATTATTATAAACCACTGTGCAATCCAATCATCTCTATAGATCTGTTCTCAGCAATGTTGCCAGGTTTCTAGTTACCAAATTACCACCTTCAGGATTTTAATTCGCTATAATAAAATCTCGTCTTTAGGCGACATACATATATTTTTTAGCCTCTGTAAGTACCTATATACAGGCTGTTTCAAATTCGACTCTCACTATTGGTATCACGGAAACTATAGGGAATACGAAGATGGTTAAATTGGGGCAAAGTTGTGCATTTATGTGCTCAACAACACGCTGTTGAAAATTTCGCGTAGTTCCGGAGATTTCCGGAAAAAACCGAATTTTCGGAAATTCTTTTTTTCTCTGGCTCTAAATGAATAGCACATTTGCATTACCATTTTTTTCACTCTTTCCAATGGTGTTAATAGTTTTGTAACTTGACGTTTCGTCTGTGTGTAACTATCATGAACTTTTTTTTTATTTATGGGAGCCATGATGGTATTTTACAAATTTGAATAGCCCTTTTTATTACCTTTTCGACGATGTATCATAAACTGCCCTTGTTGTCCTAAAAATACCAGAAATTAAATAAATTACTTTTATAAAGTAGTTGGATTTGATTTTTCCAATCGTTGACTGGTAAATGACAGTATGAGTTATTGTCATTTGCTGAGTCGTTGAAAATGGAGTTCTCCAATGAAGAAAAACGAGATATAACATTAATATAAGAATGATAGAAACAGTGTGAATAAATACATTGGAAGTGTATCTTATGTATCCCTTAATTTGTCCAAATTAAGGGACAGAATTTGCGATGGGCTTGGCTCGTTCGAAAACCTTGAGATTTATTGTACCTCATTAATAATGATTTCTTTAATTTCTTCATCCATCCTGTCCCCAGATTTTTGTCTGGGTTTTTAAAAGGAACCATGCTCAGCTAAATTTCTATCCAATAAGTTGAAGGAAGATCGGTGGGGTTGTCGTCTCTTGGGATACGTGTTAAGATACAATTCCAATGTATTCACACTGTTTCTATCATTCTTGTGATAGTTTTATCATACCTTGTTTTTCTTCATTGGAGAACTCCATTTTCAATGACTCATTAATTGACAATACAGAATGTCATTTACGTGTCACCGATAGGAAAAATCAAAGCCAACTACTTTATAAAAGTAATTTATTTAAATTCTAGGATTTTTACGGTAACAAGGGCAACCTAAGATACATCGTCAAAAAGGTGATAAAAAGGGCTATTCGAATTTGTGGAATGTCGTTATGGCTCCCATAAGAAAAAACAATCATGATAGTTACACATAGAAGAAACGTCAGGTTAGAAAACTGTTAACACCATTGGAAAGAGTGAAAAAAGTGACAATGCAAATGTGCTATTTATTTGGAAATACATTTAGAAATAAAGCCATGAAAAAAATAAAATAATTTTCCGATAATTTGGTTTTTTCCGGATATCGCCGGAACTACTCGAAATTTTCTAACTTTGCTCTAATTCAACTATCTTCGTATTCCCAATAGTTTCCGAGATCCCCATAGTGAGAGTGGAATTTGAAACAGCCTGTATACATTTTCAGTCAAGTTTTATAATTTTTTCACAACTTTCAGCAACAATTCCTAGAATAATAAAAAAATATCTTTATAAATTGATATATAAATTTCTCTCTCCACACAGACTTCAACCCAGTAGAATCTTAATTAATTTATTCTTCTCATATTTTCAGATTGCTCTAACACAAACGGACGGTGGTTTCAACATACTGTACGTAGTGATACCGGTGGTGTTGATATTGGTGTTGGCTTTTTCTGTTGGCATGGCCATTTTGGTGAATGTGGCACGCAGCAAAAGAGCCACACGAGGCACGTACAGTCCCAGTGCCCAGGAATTCTGTAATCCTCGAGTGGAGCTGGATCACGTACTGAAACCACCACCAGAAGAAAGACTTATTTAATAGAGATCCTTGTTGCA
This sequence comes from Crioceris asparagi, assembly GCA_958507055.1. NCBI lineage: Eukaryota > Metazoa > Arthropoda > Insecta > Coleoptera > Chrysomelidae > Crioceris > Crioceris asparagi. Next base: position 3,765,687 of record OY293829.1, read on the forward strand.
TATCATTTTACGTTTAACGATTCTTCTTTTTTTTTGTTGTAACCTCTAATGTGGTAGAGAGAATTTGTTTTTCTGTGAAATTATTCTGAAGTTAAATACAGGGTGTTCCTAACATGGCAATAATTATTTGGCTTATTTTATGATCAAAAGGTTATATAAACATAGGTCCGTAAACAATTCTTTACCAATCTACAGGGTGCTAAAATTTTAAGGATCTATTATTATATAAACATTTAGTCATAAAATTAGCTAAAGAATTCCCCCTTTCGTAAGTAAATTATATTTAGGAGCACCCTGTATATGTAAGTAATTTTTATGTAACCGATTATGAAAAAAAGCCAAATGTGCTACAAGTGATAAATTTCTCGTATTGGTAGATACATAATATACATATTTGTAATTATTTGGAATAATGTTGGATTTTATACAATTTTTATGATAGGGCTGTTGCGCATGCTTACAACCACTGAGCATATTTGGAACCATTGCTAAAAGCATCCCTGATTTTTCCCTTCTTGAAATTTTACACAAATTTGATGATTTATAGATTTTCCAAGGTAACATTAGAGAAGAGATATTTTCTATAAACTTTGAAGAAATTATCGCTTGTCTAATTTAATTTAAAAATGCTACATTCCAGGTTAGTCCCCATTTAAAATGCAGCATAAATAAAACTTTTGAAAGCCCGTCAGACATCAAAGAATTAAATTTCCAGTAGAACATTGATTTTCATGTTTAGTTTTTTGATGTAGGCTTCATCATGAAATTTTATCAGCTATCTCGTATTGACTATACAGGGTGACTGGTAAGTGGACGTATTCGTTTGATTAGGTTAAAGTAGAGCTTAGTTGCTACCGAATAAATATTGTTTATCCTCTATATCGTTCTTAACGGTTTTCGAGATATTTCCTTTTTTTCAATTTTCAAGAAATTCTTTACTTTGCGAAGCAAATATTTACAATCAACGAAAATAATAAGAGCCTTTCTAAATGTCGCTTTTTAAATTATAAGCTGACAGACATACCCAAAATATCAGCAGTGAAAATTATTGAAATACTAATGTTAACTATAAATTATTTCGGTGTATACTCAACTGTTCTTTCCAAATTTCTAACTAATGGTTCATTTATGCTAAATTTTCTTGAAAATGTAATAATACATCAAACGTACAAATTATTGTTAAAGGTTCTCCATTTTATTGTCTTCAAAATAAGGTACATTATTTCAGAACCAGCTTTTTGTTTTATTATTAACTAAATATTTTTTATTTGCAACTACTAGTTTTATTTTCGCATTTATAAGAAATAAGTCACACTGCAATACTATTTTTATTTTTTTCCTATCGCATTTTGGTGTGATACCCGCTCAATAACGTTGGTATTTTCTTCTTTTTTTTTCTTCTAATTTCTTATAAATGCGAAAATAAGAGCAGTATTTGTAAATAAAAATTATTTAGTTAATAATCGAACAAAAAGCTAATTCTAAAATAATGTACCTTATTATGAAGACAATAACATAGAGGACCTTTAACAATAATTTGTTCGTTTGATGTATTACGACATTTTCAAGAACATTTAGCATAAATGAACCATGAATTAGAAACTTGGAAAGGAAAGTTGAGTTTAAACCGAAATAATTTATAGTTAACATTAGTATTTCAATAATTTTCACTGCTGATAGTTTGAGTATGTCTGTCAGCTTATAATTTAAAAAGTTTCTTATTATTTCCGTTGATTTTAAATATTTGCTTCGCGAAGAACAGAATTTCTTGAAAATTAAAAATAAGGAAATATCTCGAAAACCGTTAAGAATGGTATAGAGGTGAATAATGTTTAATGGGTAGCAACTAAGCTCTACTTTCACCTCCTCAAAGGAATACGTCAACTTACCTGTTAGCCTGTATATATTCTATTATTTATTTTTATTTAAATGAGTTAATGATACTCAAACTCGAGTAAGTAATGAATGATGATTTTTCCCAGACATATTATACGATCATTATTTGTGCAAGAGTTATATGAACAAATTGCATTTGTATTGTATATAAATTAATAAGCTCTCTTAGTATTATCAATCATGTACTTAATAATATATGCTTTTGTATATTACATGTAGCAATTAAGCAAATAATTCATTCCTGTGAAAATGTGAGTATTCTTATGACATACACCGTCCATTTTATTAAATAGTACCTAATGACGAATCTCTATATTTTTACTATGTCGATATTTTTCATCAGTTCGTTGTTTTTTATTGTATAATAAACCAAAGCTAATATCTTCTTCGTGGTCTTTTTTTTGGGGGGGTACGTATTCAAACGTAAAAAAACGAATTCCTTCGAATAAAAAAATCCTCTGATCAGGTCAAGTGACCATTCATTTTTTGAGCGTGACAAGACAAACAACAATCATATTAAATTTTGATATAAACGGAAATCTCCTTACTAGGCTACTTAGAAAGTAAAAAAGAGCCATATGATGACTGGAAAATTGTGGAGTTGTAGTTAGAACAATAAAATGGTTATTTCCTATGACAGTTGAAACAATTGAAATTATAAATTTGCTTTTTTAAATTCTGAATATACCACTGACAGTATAACCCATATGTTAATGGAATATACCTAAAGGTATTCATCAACAATTTTAATGACTACTGAAACACACCATTTCTAGTGTATTAAAACAATTAATTTTCACAAAAATACTAATAATTTATTGGAAGCAATTACATGTCCTCAACATATTCAATCAAAAGATTTTCTCCATCTCTCACAGTTTTTTCCTTCAATAATTTCTCAATCGTAGCAGATAGATCTTTTGAGATTGATTCCTTATCTTCTTGTCTAAACAACCTCAATTTCTTTTCGTTACTTTTGTTGTTGTTATTCTGCAACTTCATTCCATCAGCAAAAGCATCAATCACTCGGCCAAGACTCCATGTTTTTGATACAAATAATGCAACTGTGGTACCATTATATGTTACATTGAAATAGATTCTGTCTGTAATGGGAATTGTTTTTAAACCAGTTGCTTTATTTTTAATTTTCATCAATTGTAATTTGTGGGCCATTTCTTTGCTTTTTGTCTTCTTTGCAGCTGCATTCAAGGTAGTCTCCACATTTTTGTCCACTACAGCTTTAGCAGCCTCGAATTTTCTAACTGGTTCTGAGTAGCGTTCCTTTTCTCTTGCTAATGCTTCAGGAGATGTTTCTTCACATTGAACCAAATGACGATGTTTAATGCAAAAATGTTTTTCACATTTATCACAAATAAGTGGCACTATAGACCGTTCATTGCAATTTACGTGCGAACAAATAAGGATATTGCCAATTGTTTTTAGTTCAGCCTCTGTGAGCTGTTTGGAGGGTTCACAACTTCCTAAGTGAGAGTTGAAATGATCTCTACAGAAAATCTGTCCACATTTGCATTGAAACGGAAGAAAATCTAGTTGTTTACATTGGGGAGATGAACAAAATTTGCCAATATTTGGTAATTCCATGACTATTGATGCTCACTAAGGGACGATAACATAATATCACTCCACTTTTGTTCTTGCTCTTTCAGCGTTAAATGAATATCACCAGAATCTGCTTCAGGATCTGATAGCTCCCAAGTTGGAACTGCTATTTCGTCTTCAGGTAGAGTATCCAATCTCCAGGCGTCATCAATTAAATCAACCAAATATCCCTCAACAGTCACTTGACTATCCATCTGTAATGGAAAGTGTCTCTGAAAGTATTGAAATTGAAATTTATTTTGATTTTGAATTTGAGGTTATAAAGTTATAAGTTGAAACAGTCATGACAGGTGGCAGCATGATGATAGGCATGGACAGAAAGCTATAGAGATAGATAATAATAAAACAAAAGTGTCCTAATAGAATAACGTGACCTTGGAGGGAGTTCGTTTCTTGAACCACAACAACATTGATCAATCTTCTGTTTCTTTTCGAAGAAAAAATTTTTCTCTCATTCCTACTCTACTGATCGTATTAGAGCACTATCGTATCTACTGCATTAACTCTATGCAGAGAACAGATATGTCCCTATTTACACATTCCTGTTCTCTGCCATGAGCATGTGGATATTTGAGTGAGTTCGAGTTCTGTTGTTCTATGTCACGAGATATTTCAAAAAGGTTATATGGATGTAAACATAACAAAACTTTATGTATCCGGTCTCCTTAAATCTTATTTAGAATTTCCTATTATAGATGGAAAATCTAAGTGCTGCCATACCCACTGCAATTCCAGCAAAAAAGTTATCTAAAGAAGAATTCAAAGATTCATTATCTTCATGGTTTGAAGAGAAAGGAATAGTTGCTGAGTTGAAGTCACACCTGCGCTACAAGATGATGAATATTCTCAAAAATACTCCAATAGGGCGAGATTTGGTTAAAAAATCATTACAAAAGTCTAACTTGTCAAAACAAGCTATAAATTTGATTGTCGCCGAGTTTTTGATGCGAAATCTCTACCATTATTCACTGTCTGTGTTTAATACAGAAGCTGGTATTACAGACATATTTCCTTTTTCTGACGATGGAAGTGAGTCTAGCGTTATCAAGTTTGATCCAGAAAACATTCGTAATATAATGGAATTGATCGGAGTTCCCAGGAGTCATGTTTTTTGTAACGATATATTAGATTTGTATTATTCCAACCAGGAAGACTCCATTCTATCATGTCTAGTGAGCTTACTGCACAAAGTTACTAATAAAGAATATGAAGATAATCAGGAAAGCTATAAGTACGCAGGTATTATTATTATAAAATATCCAATTTACGCTGCCTCATTAAAAAAATGTATGCTTCTTTTAGATTTAGATAATGAAAACAAATTTATTGAACAAATTGGGTATGTTTTGATGGAAGCCAGAATTCCGTCAAATAACTTAAATAAGGTCATCCAAAGCATTAAGTTATATTTTGATATTGAAGTTAAAGAACTAACAATGAAACATGAACAGTTCGTGCATATTTTAAAAACAGAAAATATTATTAAGGATGAAAAACTAAAGGAGATACAGCAATCGAAAAATTTAGTAGAACGTAAAATGATTAAACTTGCACGGGAATATAAAGCATTGAAATGTCATGTTGAAGATATGGTTAGAAATCAAATGGCAAAACTAGATGAATCTATACCTGAAAAAATTGCTAATAATGTAGAAGAGAAGATACAGAAAATAGATGAGAAATTAGAAACAAACTCTGAATGTCGTTTATCGCATTGTGGTCGAGTTTGCGAGGATAATCTTGAAGTTACTGAAAAGCTGAAGCAGGAAAACAGGGAATTGCGAAAAGCAAATGAAAAACAAAGTCAAGAAATCTTGAGTCTGTCGTCAAATTACAACAACCTGTGGAAGGATTTCATGGCATATAAAGATAGGATTAAATTACTGAATGTAAGAATGAATCAAGGTGATCAACCCAGTATTAGGATGCCGGGAAGAGATGAAATGCTTGTTCATGGTACCTAGCCGCTCGCTTAAAACCTCTATTTTATATTATACCTTTTTCTTTTTGTAGATAATGAGTTGAGCAGTGGTGATAGCTCTGAAAGTTTAACTGAGAAACTATTACGTGATACTAGAATGAGGCTGAAAACATTGGAAGAGGAAAGTAGAGCAATAGAAGAAAATTATAAATATTTTCATAGAAATAGCCAGATTAATTTATAAGTTCATACCAAAGTTTAAAAATAAATATATTTCCATAATTCCGCATTTGTTATAAAATAAATATTCCCATCCCATAAACGCATTTAGGGCCGACAGTCTAGTACAGCTTCTTTCGGCTGGTACAAGCATGGAGGCCATGTTGTGTCACAGGCGAGTAATCAGGGTACCATACGAAACAGAGGAAAGCATTTTGTATATTGTTTAAGAAAACAGAACCTAATATACCTATCACTTTGGTGGGTAGTGGTTTCTGAAAGAAAAATCAGAATAGATATAGGGTTTTACTCATAGTTAACAGGAACTCCTAAGTACTGAAATCTCTCGACGCGAGTCTATAATTCGCTAATGATTAGTAATAATCGGATCAATTAGAAGACGAACAAACGTAGTTTTGGAATAGTATTGAAGATGCTTCAAGCGAATATAAAAATACTGTTAAACTACTAGATATTGTTGAAAGTAATAACGCTGAATTGTTCAATTTTATAATGAAAATAAATTAATTTTATAGTTTTGCAATTTACCCAATTCGAAATCCAATATTTTTTATTGTCTCATGCTGTTTTTCACATTTTTTTTTGTCCCGTGCTTTTTGTACGAACCATGGTACGGCGGGTTGAATTACAGAAGGCTAACTTCACACTTGTAAAGGATTCAGTTTTCAGTTGTTTCAAGTTTCCCTTCCCATCGATTACAGAAACGTCAGTTGTCTGTCAGTGTCGGCTCGTAAAAAATAATAATAAAAACAAATCGTTCTAGAGATATAAAAAAGTCTTATTTAATTTTTTGTGCCCTAGGATTTGCAGTTTAAATGGCTACAGAAGGTGAGTATATACAAAAATAAAGCTACAATAAATCCGTTTCACTGAAAATTTTATTCTTTTCCAATATTGCGACCGTTTTTTATAATGCAGTGTACGTAATCGTGTCTTATAGAATTCATATAAGAATCGATTGTATCTAAATAGAATCCAGTTTTTATTCTATTATTTGATGAAATAAATGAAATATGACCCAAAAGATTTTCTACCAATAGCAGAGACAACAATGATGGTAGTCTATGCCAAAAGGTATCTAAATAAAAAATATTTCAGTATTTACGTGTGGGCGGACGTTGAATAAAAAAAATAGAATCATGTCAAGAAAATAACTAAGATACTAGGTATAGAGGAACCTGAAATATTGAATGAATCAACCGAATATTTGTTACCGGCTTTTCTTCTTACAAAAAATATCGTAGACGTTATATTGATAGGATTTGCATCTAAGTATTTATAAGAACATAATCCTTACTTATTTTAGTTTATTTATTCAGCTCTTTGCCTTTTATTTTCTATTTGAAATAGTATAATAGAAGCAATGAAGTGGAAGTTGGCAATTAAATAAGGTTAATCTTCTGAAAGTGAATAAAAAAAGTTCGAAACTTTAGGTACCTAGGTAGGTACGTCATTTGTAAATTTTATACTAATTCATCAAATGAAAAAGATTCAGTAGCTACTATTTACAATATCTTATGAGTTTTACTTGGTCTGGGTTGTTTGTAAGTAGTCTTATTTTACTTTCTATATTTTTGTAAGAATTACCGTTTTGCTAGAATATTACAACAGGTAAACAGGTGACTAGAAAATATGAAAATTAATTTAAGAGTCCCTACCTAACTTTTTTTCATGTGCCTTATAGCGGATGGTTAAAGACTTCTAGAATATTAAATGGAGCGAGCAGGCTGCAGGTTGTTCATATTCTGTGTCACAGACGAGCGATATCGATACCATACAAAACAAAAGAGAAAGCAACGAAATCAGTCTATCCAAGATAATCTTGGCACAGAAAAACAGACAGACAGATCAATAAAAATATATTTTTTTTGACGGGAAAAAATTTGACATTTATCTTTGTTGATAGGTGACACTTTTTATAAAATAAATATTTCTTACAAAAAATTGGTAAAGCTGGTGCAATATTGATTTCACTTTTGAGTGAAACGTTAGTCATGAAAATTGTTGAACGTTCACTCATACCAAACAAGATAGAACTTATCCTATCACCAAAACTCGAAAACCGTATTTTCAAAAAATGTCCAATTTAAATGTTGCTACATATAATCTCTTCTTTAATTTGGCTGTCTCATATTTTCAATTTTTTAAAAAAAATGACCCTTCCACATAGCGGAAATACACATACTTATCACATATTTCAGATTTTACCTTGGTGTAACTCGAAAACCGTAATTGTTTTTTTTAAAAATTAGATTTAAGCGTGAACATTTCAGACTATAATGCGGAAACCTATGATTATTTTTAAAAATGTACCAGTTTAAAACTTCAAATTTAACTTTGATAATTTTCTGGCTTTACTACCTATACTGTAACATTGTTTCAATATTAAATTATCGTTTGTCCCGTCACAAAAAATAGTGTTTTATACACGGAAAGAATATGAGATTCAAGCTCTCGAGCTAAAATCTAATACTCTTTTTCCCTTGTATAATAAATATAAAAATAATAATAGATTCAGGGGACCCCAAAACGATTAAAATACTCTTGTAACTCCTTACATAGCTACTTCATGTGGCGGTAGGAAAATAATAACCAAATCAACCCCTTACATTCCCTTGCTAGGACACCACTCCTTCAACTTTAACCCCCATATCAAAAATCCTATTGACCTTTCCCGATATGTAAGTGTGTGTTCCCTGTGGCTTGCGGCAATGTTGCCAAACAAACTTTATCTACCTACTACAGCCAGCTCCCTCGGTCTAGACCTCCTCCTGCTGCTTCGTTTCGGCTCCTTCATCCTGATACGCTGTTTTACTCCAGTCATTATATACATCTGAACATGAACTGAGGAGTAGGCTGATTCTTGGATATGATTGTACAGGGGGATTAGAAAAGCCTAACTTGAAATTGTTGATGAAGATATCCCAGCTCTACGTGATTATTGGAAAACTTTTTGAAATCACTGTATATACCTAAGTGTAAGATCGACAATGTCCACTAGAGTTCAATTTTCGAGTAGGATGCATACAGATACTACATGAGAGCCATAATTACTTGTGGCAACATTTATAATGAACATTTTTCCTTGGAGTTACGGTTTTCGAGATAAATAGATGTTAAACTGGTAACATATAAAATACTTGGGCGTATTTCCGCAGCGATGCTTTGAGATCTCAATAATAACAACTTCAAGCAAAGAATATACGTGGGTATTGGGATAAGTACTATCTTCATTGGTATTAGTGAACGTTCAACGATTTTTGTCACTAATGTGACACTCAAAAGTGTGAAAAAATATTTTTTACAAAAAATTGGACCAATGTTATTAGTTGGTGCAATGTAAAGTATAAAATAACATTAATTCTGTTGGTGCTGGTACTTGTGAAGTTGGTGCCAAAAATTATCAATCTACCTGCAACTGCACAACTTCAAAAGCAACAGCACCAATAGAATTAATATTATTTTATACTTTTCAGTGCACTAACTGATAACGTCGGTCCAATTTTTAAAAAAAATATTTTAAGTAGATGTAAGTATTTAAGTAGATGGACTTTTATAATTTATAGGATTTAGTATCTATATTTTGGAAATTGTAAAACGGAATGAATCCGTAAATAAATAAACAAACAAACAACCTATACAGAAGCAGCAATAATAACTTTTCCCAAACAGTTTTCAATTCAAATAATTTCAATTTAAAAATACATACTAACTCTTTAATAATTAATTTTTTGTATAGTTGGTTCTCTTGAGACGTAAATGCAGAAGAAATCTAACACTTTTGTTAGTTTTCTTTCCAATTTCAGACCATACATTCTCCCGTCTAGTTTGATTGCTGTAATTCTTGTTTGCCATGTCATATAGTTATTCGTATCTATCAATTTTTTCAACAGCCATAAGTAATTTTGCACTACAAGATCTTCAGGTCGGCAGTCGTTCATGACCGTCAAACGCGTGTCAACGTTCCCGGCCGCTTTGAGAAGTTGACGCGTCGGTCCCGAAAGCTGCGCTTGGCGCCGCTGTCCCTAAGTGAGGACTGTCTCATTCAATAACACGCAAACTATTGTGAGCGTCATTTAAGGCGCTGCTTCGGTTGTTGCCGCTGAGATGAGAATAGGCCTTTACAGTTTTTTCAAAATATTTCAGGAACTTCTGATTTTTTTTAATTTAAATCCTACTATCTCTTAGAAATAGCAATAATGTCCCTATGAAATTCAAAATTACCAGCACCAATATATTTTTTTTTGGAATTTTCCTATTTTTTCTAAAACATATTTATTTCGTATACAATGACTGGAGCATGAGTGAGGACAGAATGGTAGGTTGCGCCTTTGGACGAGGAAAGGAGAAAACGATACAAAAAGGGACAAGACGAGACAAAAAAAATAGTGCCGCGCCCAATTTGTCAATCATTCCCTCGGTTTTATTAAATTTCGGACAGCGAACAAATATTTCAGATGTATCTAAGGGATTTTTCCGTCACAGACAGCCAGAGTTGCTTTTTCCACGTTGCATAGCAGAAATAATATATTATGTGGTTTTTCATTCATGCTATGACCGACAGAGACGTCTCGGTTATTTTTTGGTTAAGGGGTATTTTTTAATTTATAACTCTGGATAAATAACTTTTTTTAAACATTAGTAGTATCAGTATCGAGACTAAAAAGTATGAATCTCATTAATTATATCGCAAAGGAAAACACAAATGAATATTAACACCGATAATTATAAACTCGACGTTGATTCGACGAAGATCCACCTAGAAATGTTCAAGTTGTTCAATTAATTGGGCATTGAGATATTGGCTCACGGAGACCTGGAACAATAAAGTGCAAGAACAGGCATCTAAAGCAACATGGCTGGCGGCTTTGCCTCAACCTTACGGTGTGGTGGAACTGGAATATATAAAGCCACAATAAGACTTATAATGGCGTATGCAGCAGCAGAAATGTCAAGGTCAAGAAGGTTATTAGAAACAGATAAAATGAAGGTGCCCCGCAGAATAATGGAAATTATGAAGATTAATAGCTGGAACTTTCAAAAGAAGAACGAATGGAACTATCACATTGAAAGAATGGACACGACGAGACTGGTCAGTATGGCAAGAGATAAATCACCTGCAGGGCGGCGAAGAACTGGACAACCTGGGGCACCAGGACGAGGAAGAACAATTTTAATTATGTTTTTATTAGACTCTAGTCTAATTCCAGGGAATTCGATCCATGGATCTTGCTACTACAACTCAAATACTGCTAATTGACTTAAATAAATAGAAGGTCACATATATAGAAGTCGTGATTATACAAAAGGGCTTACAACACTGAAATCAGTTCAATACCAACCACGTTGCCTTATTGCGGGTTGGTAAAAGGGACAAATGATGTCGACTACTAGCTTTTTGCGCCAATTACCAGCTTTTCTTGTAACCTCGGAATTATTTCTGGAAAAGATCTTGACCTAGTCTTCTTCGAACCCATACGACCTCATGGTTGGAAGTCGAGCGCCTTAGCAACTTAACTATCGGGGACTCAAGTCACTATGAGAGCTATGAGAAAAAAATGCAAATAAAAAAATCATGTGTTTCCAATCACACGACTTTCCTACCACTCGCAGGCAAATTCCAGTGAATAAAAGTTTTTACACTATTACAATACTTTCCTTGACGATAATAGCGGTAGTAAAGTAAAAATCCTCTGGTTAAATCATGCTACCACTCATTTTCTTCAGCATGTCAAGACAAACAACAATGGTCATGTAACATTTTTTCGCAAGATGAAACGTTTAGCCAGAATCTGAAGAAACATGTGGAAAATATAGAATTTTATTCGAGCATAACTTTTTTGTGCTTTTTCTCAGTGATCGCGCTGTATGTGGGTGGAAAAGGGCTCTTAGAAGAATACTTTAGGCAAGTTTAGGCAAATCACGTTTTTTGGCTATAGCTCAGCACCCAATGTATACAGGATTCTCATTCAGTGCCAAGGCCGAGTGGTATTGGTACCAAACAAAATAAAAATGACAGCAACAAAATACACCGATCCGTTCCAGAGATAATGCTGTCACATACAGACAGACGGACCAATGGCTGAGAAAACTCTGAAACGTAAAACTCTCGATACCGAAAATGTCACACGATTACAATACTTTCCTTATACAGCTACTATAGTAGCGCAAGAAAGTAATAAAAGGGCGTTTCGATACAATAAACTTTTGTTTTTTGAGCCCAACTCGTGGGGTCTTTTATGTATAAACGAGCTCTGATTTTGATGATTCTTTTATCATGTAAATGCTGAGAGACCTAAAAAAACTTTTTTACCAGAAGTTCCGACTAAAACTTTAATGACGCTGAATTAAAGACGTTATTTCCGGCAACCGGGAAGTATTTCGGAAACGTCAATGGCGTCAGAGTTAGAAACCTCGAAAATTTACTTATTAAAAAGTCTAGTAAATTTGCTGCAATTTTCATGATTCTTTTTCATTTGATAGAGGATAAAATTGAGAATTAGTCCCACTGAAAAAAAAAATCAACATTCAACTTGTTCTTCCCAGGAAAAACATTCCTCAAAGGGGGTGGAGGCGGCAATTTTTTCGAAAATCAAAAATTTGAGGCGGCGAAATTGAAGAAGGGACCAACGTTTAAATTGGACAATTGTCAAAAAAATTATAGGTATCCGAGTTACAGTAGTGATAAAGTATGAAGTATCTGAGTCTCCATGTGGTGAGGGCATTTTTTTTCGAAATTTGAAAATATGAGACCGCCAAATTAAAGAAGACATTATATGTAGCAACATTAAAACTGGACATTTAAAAAAAAATACGGTTTCCGAGTTATAAGCAGTGGGAAAGTCTGAAATATATGTATTTCCGCGATGTTTTGAAATCTGTGAATAAGTATAAGCATCTTCTTTGGTGAACGTCGATAGATTTTGATAACGGTAATGGTATTTTAAAAGTGTGAAATAAGTATTAAAAAAAGAACGACTTTATTAGTTGGTGCTCTAAAAAATACAAAATAATATTAATTCTATTGGTGCTGGTACCTTAGAAGTTTCTGCCAAAAGTTTTCAATCTAACTACAACTTCAAAATTACCAGTACCAAAAAAGTTTGTACTTTTCAGTGCAACAACTAATAAAGGCGGTTCATTTTATAGTAGATATTATCAATTGAGCTGAATTTTACTTATTGACTAATTATGAAAGAATCTCTCACAATACAAGTACATTTTGTGAGAACAAGATGGAATTATAATATTAAAAAAATATATTTTTTTATATCTATTGTTATTCTGTTCAGTTTTCGAGAACAAAACAAACACAAGTTAATAATGCAATTGAAATTGCATTTGTACAGTAAGCACCTCGATTTTCTTAATGCACAACACGCAAGCTTTCACGTATCTGCCAGATAGTTAGTTGTCTTCTCTTTTTAAGAACAAAATTTACATTACTACACCATACATTGGAATAATATAATAATATTGAAGACAAAACAAAAGAAATAATGAAACTGTTAACTCTCAATACCGCACGGCATAATGTTGTTACACTGGTGTCTTTTATTTAGAGTTTAATTCCATTTGCTGCAGAGTCTCTCTATCTCTAGAATGAAATTGTCGACACGAGTTGGCTGGGGGCAATGTAAGGGGGATTGTTCCTTGGATGCATTCATTGTGTAAGAGATTAGAACATAGAAAAAGAGGTTGGCTGTGCCATTAAGACGGCTGGCGGGGGGTTTGGGTGTGACAATGTCGTCTATATTTGTTCAGTTTAGTATTTCTTGTAAAATAATCAAATTGTTTGTTCTGTTTATAAGTTAGGTTATTAGTTGATGCACTGAAAAAAAAATCCCGGTGGCCTATAGTCAGCGGAAAGGTAAATTTTTCAAAATTCATTAAATTGAAATTTGAACAACCTTTTCATTGGTATACCTACTTGTTATTACATAAAATTGTCATATGTGTCTTAGCCTTGCGGTTAGAGATTTTTGTTTTGGCTGTAAAATATAAAGCAGACAGGGTTCGCGTTCCACTTCAAGGCAGAAATTTTTTTTTCGCCTATGTCTTTTCAATAAATATACTATATATTTTTTTAATCAAGGTCTATATCAAGATCTCCAGAAAATGTACAATTACATCAAATTTATATTGAGTGTTCATGTTTTATCAATATTTCTTATTTTTTCTTTATTAATTTTTATTTTTTTATCTGTGCATTTTATGAAAAATTGCTTTGAATAAAAGTTGTAGGTACTGATTAAATCTATAACCTAAAATTATTTTTGATAATATTTACACTACGGCTCTTTTTTGATAATTTGTTTAAATGTTTGAACGGTCGCCATTTTGAAACTACTTACCCGATATTGCCCAATAACGAACTCGGCTGAGTTATTTGAGAGATTGATTTTTGAAAATTTGAACTTGATACCTTCAAAACTGCGACCTATATCGTGTTAACAAATTTCGTAATATCCCATATATATATATATATATATATATATATATATATATATATATATATATATATATATATATATATATATACTTTTGAACCAAAAGGTTTTTTGGACTAACTTATAGACATATAACAACATGCCGTTGAAATTTTATCGAAATTCTAAAGTGTAAACGATCGCAAAAGGTACATTTTTATAAGAAATTTACCTAATACGAAATAATATTAATTCTATTGGTGCTGGTACTTGAGAAGTTGGTGCTAAAAGTTATCAATCTAACTGCAACTGCACAACTTCAAAAGTAACAGCACCAATAGAATTAATATTATTTCATATTTTTCAGTGCACCAACTAATAAAGTCAGTCCAGTTTCTTGTAAAAATATTTTCATGCTTCTTTTTTCATTTGATATTGAGAGTTTTGCGACGAGGAAATTAAAAACGAGACCATGTCTGGCAACGTTTGAATAAGACATTTAAAAAAAAAAATCATCTCCGCTATGTGATGGAGGCAATTTTTTTTTTTCGAAAATTGAGAATATGAGATTGCCAAATTAAAGAATACATTATTTGTAGCAACATTTAAAATGGACAGGTTTAAAAAAATATAGTCTCCGAGTTACAGCAGTGGTAATGTCTGGAAGAATATGTGTATTTGTTATATTAGTTGGTGCACTAAAAAATACAAAATAATATCAATTCTATTGGTTCTGGTACTTTTGGAGTTGTTATCTAGAACAACAAACTACTACTGTAAAACTTCATAATTACCAGGACCAATAGATTTCATATTATTTTTATTTTTCAGAGCACCAACTAATAAGAAGGCTGTTCGAGCAGTAGTTTGGGACGGTTTGATAAGTGTTTAAAATGCGCATGTGCGGTTTGAAACAGTTTCCAAGTGGTTTGGGATTTTGTTGCTCGAACACCAAACTGCAGTTTGCAAACTACCCCTTCCACTTTCTTACATTTTCGTCGTCATAGACCAAATGACTATGCCGATAGATATGTTTTATGACCAAAGATAAGAGAGAACATCAATGAAAGACTGATGGACAAAACACAAAACCAGGGTTTAGTTTAGGACTGTGGTAGTGTTCTCTGAAAGGGATTTCTCCAACAACAGAGAACAGTATACTCTAAGAAGAAGAAGACGCTTCAACTGCGCCTGTCTCAAACTGAGTCCGGACTAGTTTGGAAATCGTCAAAGTACTGCTCGAACATCTTACTAGTAGTTGGGAATAAATTATTCATCGTAAATTGAAGTGCGCAAGCATCTGACGGTTTGGGACTGGTTTGAACCGCTGCTCGAACACCCTTAAAATCGGTCTCTTGTATTAAGAAAATTACTGATGTTTAAATCTCCTCAACTTCTAAGTATCATGCCTCATATACACGTTATTCCTTTTGATATTGATTCTTATGAGATTTTTTGATGAACTAGGGGGGTCTACTTTAGTTTCTTCATATTTGGTATAGGTATCATCGTTCAACGCTTGAGAGCATAAACTGCCATGCATGTTCCATTAACACAAATCAGGAGGTATTCAGGCCAGTTAGTTGTCCGGCTGTCTGTTGGCGGCGAATAGTAGCATCACGTACATAATATGATGATTGTATACGATGCTATCATTAATTAACCCATAAAGAGTCCAATGTCAATCGTTTAGTATCCTTAAAATATGGTTTATAATCCAGCAAAACAAAAAAAGGAGTTGCCAAGGACACAACTTCCCCAGCGCTCTTAGTATTATACAAAATTCGAAAAAAACAATCCAATTTTATAAATCTTTTCCCTGTTTTTTCGCAGATATGCGATTTATAGCATATACTCTAGGACTACTAGAATAATACTTTAGTAGTTAGGTTTTATTATAAATATTTTCCACAAAAAACTGTACCGACGAAGTTGTGCAGTTGCAGTTAGATTGAAAACTTTTGGCACCAACTTCACAAGTACCAGTACCAATAGAATTCATATTCTTTTGTTATTACTTTTCAGTGCACCAGTGTCCAGTTTTTTGTATAAAAATATTTACTTCACGCTTTTGAGTGTTAAATTTGTCATGAAAATCGTTGAACGTTCACCATTATCCATGTATGCTTTGCTTGTATTTGCTCTATTATTCAGAAATCTAAGAACATCGTCGCGGAAATACGCCTATTATAAACTTACATACCACTGCTGTAACTCGAAAACCGTAGCTCTATGGAAAAATGTTCAATATAAATGTTGCTACAAATAATCGGGTCATTACTTTTCTTCTTCTTCTTTTTTAAAAATGTTCATATTTAGAAAAACTCAAATCCGAAATCTCCTTCCCTCCTCCTAGAGGAGGCAATTTTTCTCGAAAATGGGAAATCCGAGACGGCAGAATTAAATAAAATTTCATATCGAAAATTAGAGATTTGATAATTAGAAAAGATTTACGGTTTCCGAGTGCAATGGTGCAATTTCTGCTATGTGGAAGAGCAATTTTTTTCGAAAATTGAAAATATGAGACGGCCAAATTGAAGAAAAGATTATATTATGTAGCAACATTTAAATTGAGTTATGGTTTTCGAATTACATTTTCTTCTGGTGTGATGATTTTTCAAAATGGGGTTATTTGTTTTTGGAAAAAATTGAAAGAACTTTTTTCCGATACAGTTATCTCTGAAATTCCAAATTCGTTATAGGTGCTTATAGCTGAAAAATCTCGTGAAAAAAGCTGTCCCTCTCGATATTAGTTTGTACTTATTTCAGAGATTTCTTTCTAAATATTGACATTTTGAGAAATCTCAAGTGAGAATTTAAACACCTTGTATAAACGATGTAAAATTGACCCGTTCAAAAATGAATATAAAAAAGATACGAAATAGTATTTGCTTGCTTCGAAATTGAAATGTTGTTGCTGAACAACTGAAACCTATCAAGGATAAGGTTATAATCAAATTTGATGATAACTTTTCAAGCCAAAGCACTGCCAAATATTAAACCTCGACTAGCTTGAGTCATAATCCTTTATGTACTACACACATTGTAAATGTAATAAGATTTTCCAGTGAACTGCTATATTGAAGAATCATTCAAAGTCTTTGTACATTGTTGCAGGTTTATTTCATTTTAATTTTACGGCCGTCGTCTTCAACATTGTTGTGAAGAAGCATTATCAAAGCACGTACCCAAGGACCAAAAGAAAGATAATAATTTTGTTTACAAAAACTGAGATCTACTTTATCAATTGGTGCTTTGAAAAATACAAAATAATGTTAATTCTATTGACGCTGGTCATTTCGAAGTGGTGTACCAGTACCAATAGAATTAATATTATTTTGTATTTTCAATAAAGTTGGTCCTAATATATTACAATTTGAACCTTACCGGTTATGGTGTCTTCGTTAATTTTGCCGACGATTTTGGAAAAAAAATTAATAGGAAATTCTGGATTTCTTTTAGATGGGAAAATTGTTTTCTCTTCGACTATACAGGCTGAGTCACTGGTGAAGCTACGGACGATTATGACAGTTTACTTTTCGATTAAAAGCAGCATTAAATGTTTGTTTTAAATGTAAGATACGGTATTTTATTATCTTATCTTACAGTCTATTTAAATACATTTCATATTTCATAATCTAAAAGTGAATTTTAAATAAAACAATGGGTCATCTCCACAGTATTATAATTCTTGTAAATTCTTATATGAGACATGTTTCGGGATTGGTAAATCCCATTTTCAATCTGATAAGGTTCTGTTAGTTGAGGAGAAGAGTAAGATCAAATGTTAAATGAAACGGAATACATTAACTAATATGGCTGTTATGGAATATTACTCACATGATAGTAGAAATATCATTGGAATCCAATAAAGTGTAACAAGTCAAAATTATAAAATAAAATAAAAATAAATTCAAAATTACCCCCCAATACATAATTACCCCATCGGATTAACCCGAAAAAAAAATAAACATAATTCTACACAAAATAAAATTTATTTTTTTCCGAACCGCTGTTCTAATTTGGATTATTTTTTTTAAATTGTAGGTTGATTCTTCAA
The DNA here is from genome assembly GCA_958507055.1 of Crioceris asparagi. Lineage (NCBI taxonomy): Eukaryota > Metazoa > Arthropoda > Insecta > Coleoptera > Chrysomelidae > Crioceris > Crioceris asparagi. Next base: position 3,783,853 of record OY293829.1, read on the forward strand.
CTACGTTGCCATTTTCGAGATTTTCTATGAAATATCAATTTTGAGCATCTACAGGGAGCTAAAACGAGGGTTTTTTTTCCCTAAATTTGTTGTCCTCCATAGAGTGCAACAACACTGTAAACGCGAGCGTCGAATGAGACCAAATTGTAACTCCATATTTCCTGAATATTTTATTTTTTGATTCACGAAGTGTTCTCTGTATTTAAAGGAGATAAACACTTTTCAAGGGAAGCGGTTTATTATGAACACTTTTGAACAATAAATAAGGAAATTTAATAACGTAACAACACTGGAATAAAAACAGTGATAATAAATAATAGTTTAAAAAACTAAAAAAACACGCTTTAATAGCAAACCAAAGTAAAAATGTGAAAATAAATAAGATATCATTTTAATGTAAAAAGTCGTGGGGTGCTTGATTGATATAAATATTTTATGTTGATAGATACTGATATAAGTAGTCATTATAAAATAAACTTAGAGAGTACCTCACGCTTTTTTACATTAAAATGATATCTTATTTATTTTCACATTTTTTGTTTGGTTTGCTATTAAAGCGTGTTTCTTTAGTTTTTTAAACCATTAGTTATTATATAATTTTTAGTACGGTTTGCTGTTAAAGCGATGCACGAATATAGGGAGTGAGATATAGACAATCATAACCATATAAGTATACGAGGACGGTATGAAACCCTACACTAAATAGTCTCACTCTTAAACTCCATCGCAAATCCTCCAACACACATTCATATCGGATATTCTACAAAAATCCATCCATAAAGCTCCGAGACGTATAGGTATGAAACCCTTTATCAAAAAAACCTACTCACACGTACACACCTATAAGTATGAAACCTTTCATCAAAAAATCCCACTCGCACGTACACAACATCACAAAACATCCCAATCCACATGCAGATAGAAATTGCCACGAAAATTCATTCAGAAATTTAAAAAAACACCCATAGGTATGGAACCCTACACCCAAGAGTCCCACTCGCACACATGCATATTGGTGCTGAAAGTTATCAATCTACCTACAACTGCACAACTTCAAAAGTAACAGCACCAATAGAATTAATATTATTTCATACTTTTCAGTGCACCAAATGATAACGTCGGTCCAATTTTTTGTAAAAAATATTTATTGTGTGTAAAATTGTCTTTATCTGTCCTATGATCTATGAACAGTAATATATTGCAAACGTAGGCGAATCATGAGTTTAGTTCAAATGAAGTTAAGAGATAGAAAGCAGTTTGTCGTACTTTTCGGCCGCTTTTTTTCTGAAAATTAAATACCTAATGGAAACAGTTTTTTTTTTCTTTCAAATCCACTTAAATAATTTTAAGTTAATCGTTACCTGCCATAATTAGCATCTGTTTTTTTTCCCTAACTTTCAGTTACCCTTTAATTTTTTTACTTCTCCTCCCCGATGATGTGTTTGACATGTTTTCTCTCTCACCTTATGGCTTTTATGTGCGCGTAAAAAAAAACAAAGACTGGAAAAAGGGTGTGTGGGAGGGACTGTTAACGAAGTTTAAGTGCCTTTTTACGATCCAGTTGCCTTTTCTTATACAGCGACAACGACGACAACAAGAACAACAACAGTCGAGGAGTCGACAGTTCTAATTTCACGACGACGACCAAAACGGCCTCCGACGGAATGTTGTTGTGTTAGTATATATATACATATAGATATATAATATGGAAAATTCTCGGAAATGTTAATGCGATCGCGCGCGAGTAATTGGGTTACTTACGTAACTCTTGTTTCTCTTACCGCGGCATATTATAATACTACTGGCTGAGTGTAATGACCGTGCTATACTCGTAGGCTCTTTTAATAATTCGGAAAAGCTCTCTTTCTTCAACGATAATCGTATAATCTACATTAAACAAAATGTGAAGAAGATGAATTAAATTGTTGCTTTTATATGTGTGTGTTGATTTTTTGATAGAAAAGTTCTCATTGCAACTGAATATTTTCAATGCAATTACCATCAGCTGACCAATGATGTAGTCACCGGGCACGGGCACTCATACTCTGACAATGTGACGTGACGTAGAATTTAGTTTTTTGTTTTTTTAGAATGTGACTTTATTTTACTTTATTTCAATTTTATAACGGGATAATTTATTTATTTTTATTTTCAAGTATATATATGTTAATTTCAATTTTTTGCATTGGTTTTGGGATCGTTTACATAATGTTTTTCTTCTCTTAAATTTTTTCATATTTTCATCTCCATAACTTTCAACATTTCGATTGAAAATGAGATTGTACAATCTCGAAACATGTCTCATCAGTAATTAACCTTTAATAATAAACTGTGGAGAAGACTGTGTTTTTTTGGTTTTAAAAAATATTTATTTCACACTTTTGATTGTAACATAAGTCACGAAAATCATTGAACGTTCACTAATACAAAAGAAGATAATACTTATCCTATTAACCACGTATATTCTTAGCTTGTACTTGTTTTTATTTAGAGATCTCAAAACATCGCGGCGGAAATATGCATAAGTATTTTGAATTTTACCATTTCACCACCGCTGTAACTCGAAAACCGCCACTTTAAGGAGAACATGTTCATTATAAATGTTGCCACAAATAATCTAGTCTTTCATGTGGTTACCTCAGATTTTCAATTTTTGAAAGAAATTTCCCCCTCTATATAGCGAAAATACACATATGTATTTCTCGGATTTGAGTATTTACGAATATGAGACCATTTTTTTAATATTTGTTTTTTTCTCATTTGAAGATCTGATTCTGGATTTTTTTGGAAATTTATCTTCCGAAACGTATCTTCAAAAGCACTACTGGAAAAAAGATTGATTAAGTGACGGATAAAAAGATAATAAGTGGATATTTTCTTTTCCATTATTGACAAAATACTTTGTAGCTGTTTCATAATTTACAAATAAATCCATTATTTGAAAGATTAGATCAACCAATTTAATTGCATTTTATTGATTTATGCATTATGTTGCTATAAACTGTTGATTATCAGTACAAATATTTTGTAGGATCTTGCGGTTGATTCTGATTTGAGACCTAATAGCTAACTCTATTGCCCTTAAAAAATGCCAAGTTTTAGGTTTATTCAAAAAGAAAATTATTTAAAATTGATGAAAAATTTATTTTCTTCTATTCACGCCATACGCCTAGGTATCTTGGTTATTTTCGTGTCAATAGAATTTGATATGCTTTATCAGGGTTCCGTACCCAAAGGATGCTAATGGGACCCTATCACTAATACTGCGCTGTCCGTCCGTCTGTCAGCAATCAGCGGGCTGTATCCCATGAACCGTAAAAGTTAGACATTTGAAGTTTTTACAGAATGTGTATTTTTGTACAACAAATGATACAAAAAAATAACAAAACTAAAAATGAAGCTTCCCACGTACTAAAACGTGATTTTTTCGGTATTTTCTTATCAACAAATTCCTGCCTGCCCAAGCTGGACTGGGCACCAGAGAGCTGAAGGCAATGACCGACCAACTAGTCAATCGAGGAGTAGAGTAGGCCATGGAAGGCCCTGAACTTGTGGCAAGAGACCACAGGACTCAAGTTAAATTGATCCTAAAAAGTTACTCAGCTAAAATGTTACGCGAAATACTGAACCAAAGTCGGAAAACTACATGGATTTAGGTATGGCTGCTGTCAGCACACTGTAGGCTTTGGAAGCATATGAACGAGGACGATTTGTGTAAGTTCTGTCAGGAACAGGAGGAAACCGCGGTTCACATAAGTTTGACGTCTTGGTCGGGTGCGGTACCAACTATTCGGGGAAGGGAACCGAAGGCAGAGAGCTGCACGAAGAAGTCGGTATCTAGACTATGACGTCTGGTAGATACTGAGCTCTAACGCAATGGAGAACCACATGAGACCAAAACAGGTCGCAGTGGGTTACGACGTAAAGCCACACAGACGTATCTAGGGGCCAGTTTACATTCACCAATAATTCTTTGCATCAACTCCTGCAAGGAAATTGCTGTCCATAATGAAAAAATCAAAAAGATATAAAGGGTTCAGATCCGTTGAACGAGCAGGTCTTTCTTTGGATTCTCTACATCCAATCCATCGACTTTGAACGTTTACATCCAGAATATCTCTTCTTCTCGTTTAATTTTTGGTTTTGTAGATATAAAGCGAATTGGTCAAAATTTGACGAAAAAAAAATGGAAACAGGAGACTTAAAGCAGCATCAAAAAGAAAACAGGGTTGTACAATGTATTCTTTCTTGGTTGTCATCTTCTTTTGATCTCTGATTCTTCCACCCATAGGGGGGAGGGTGAAGGTGAAGGTAAGATACGCCACTGCCGTTGTCGTCCTCCTCCTCTTCCAATTTCCCGACGACTCGCACACATAGGAAAAATCAATAGGCGCTTTTCAGAGAGGGTGCGCGCCATATTCTATACAGAAAAACGGCCTCCACCGGTCTATCCCGCTGGTCTTGTTATATAGTTCTATCGGCCATTGCATCGTCGCCTTGTATCGAGTTTTCTGTGTCAGTGTCTCCATATACGTATATATATATATACACACAATAATTTTTTGAAAAAAAAAATACAAAAAACAACCCCCTTGTTATAATTGTTTCCCGAGTACAATAATGAATGATATTTTGACCGCATTGAGAGCAATGCGCGTTTAAAATAATTATTTACTTTGAATGTTACATTATTGTAATGCTGTGAAGGCCTTCCCGGTTACGGATTCGGCTTTCTTGTGCTTCATGAAGAGGAATTCGTACCACGCCGGTAAGTACCTACCTTATTCATATTGCAGGTCCGAAGAAACCCCCCGCTTTCCCCCTCAACATCAAAATTTACCGACTGATATATTATTTTCTATCTGAAGGGTCTTCTGTCGCCATTTCCTGCGAGAAAGGTCATCATCATCATTGATACAATGTTGTCAGCAAAGCCCGGTTAAAACCTCTCTTGAAACCCTTGTGACGTTTTTCTTAATATTTTTTTCTTGCTCTTTTCTAGCCCTTGATGTTTTTTTTTCTCTCCATTCAGAATGATGTAATATTGTGCCGTGGGTATACATTGATTTTGTAATTAGGTTAAATTATGTATATATACGTTCAACGATCGATTTATAGATTGGGAATTTGATCTTTATTCTTTTTGTTGATTCGATGCTTTCGAAATGATAATTGTTCATTTATAATTCAAATCGAATAGCATTTTATGAGAGGGCTGACCTAATTCTCCTTTATTTGGAGATTGGTTTTATTATCATCAAGCACAGTGAAACTGACAGATGATACCGGACTTGTTCTTATTTGATATCGATATCTTTTAATTCATTTTTATCTTGTAATCTAATATTTTGTCCTACTGCTTGTTGCTCAAGACTATCCTGTAGTTGCAAGACTGAACATTTAGGTCTTGCTTTTATCTTATCTGAGTGTAGGTTCCCAGTTACACTAAAGCTAAAATTCCACGTTTGTCGTTATAAATATCACCGTGTGTTTATACAAAATAAATACTGAACTCTATATTTAGCTTTAAAGAGAGGTGAATGAGTTTTTTTTATGAATTTTGTTATATGGTATTCGTATATGTTGCGGATTAACTGTTTACTTGACTATTGTATAAATCGTTTGAGTTGAGTTGAAACACTTTTCAAATGAGTTGAATAATGTATTTTGTTGCTTCATTTGTTTATAAATTTTACCATGATTCTAACTTACTTTTTACAATAGAATTTAGAAGCTATAGCTCGAGAGTATCTGAAATCAGAAGTGGTCTAGAAAGTGATTATTTTGATAAAAAATCTAATTTGTCCATTCACATACACAAGCATGGAACCGTTTAGCCAGAATATGAGTAAAAAGAAAATTTGACAGATCATTTGAGCATAAATGTCTTCTTGTTTTTTTTTCTCTCAGTTATTCGTTGAGTAAAAAACTATTTAGAGAAGTTTTGTTAAAATCGTTGGAGCCGTTTTCGCACCACAGTCTAGATTTGAATATGTTTTTCAGTTATTGCCTAGCACCCAGGGCTAGCATGATGCCCAATCTGTGTCACCTGTGAGCCTTATGGATACCCTACAAAACAAAAAAGAAAGCAACAAAATCTGTCCATTCGTTCCGAAGATAATCTTGACACAAACTAACGGTTGGAAATATGTTTTTCAGGGATCTCTCTTACTTAAATAGCTACATAAAATAATCAGCGTTTTTGTAATTGTTGATAAAAAAGGTGATTTGATGAAGTATCAGCAATTTGAAAATTGAAAATCAACAGAGTTATGTGGGATATTACCAGAAATATGAATTTAAGAGTTTTTTTTGAGTGGTTTACCAATCATCCAAATCGTTGATCGTTTGTTTATATTTACTGATTTCAAACTACCTATAAAGTCAACAATAGGAATTCTTCTAATTGTTTTAACCCGAAAACTAGTTTATTTTTAATGTCTTATTTAAAAGATCTTTTTTCCATTTTCAACCTCTTCTGGGTAAAGTTGTTTTTTGGAGAATGAGATATCGGATTTTCAGATGTTCAATATGGGATCATCTCTCAAGAAAATCATCAAAATTTCTGCACGGTTACTATGCGCGAATAAACATACAAATGTACAATTTGTATTGCATACCTCGTCATTTTGCATACTTGGTTATAAAAGCGGTTTAAACAAACAACTTTTTACAAAACCTAGACACAACAACAATTTTTTAAATTTTGGAATTATTTTTTTTAGCACTTCTTGTGGGCATACAAATATTTTGTAAAAAAAATTGCACCGGCTTTATTAGTTAGATATTAATAATATTAATTCTATTGGTACAGGTAATTTTGAAGTTGTGCAGTTGTAGTTAGATGGTAAAACTTTTGGCACCAACTTCAAAAGTACCAGAACCAATACAATTAATATTATTTTGTAATTTCCAGTGCACCAACTCGTAAGGTCAGCCCTCGTTTTTGGTAAAAAGTAATTTAAGTATTACACATTTTTGCTTGTCAGTGAAATATATGACTTTTAATAAATATGTACAATAATTTTCCATTTCTTTTCGAAAACTTCCCACTCTCTAACTCTGAAACCTTTCAATTTTTTTAAAACTTGTATCATTTTGTTGAAGTTCATACAGGACTTTTTTTCATTTAAATTTGTGCATTGGCAATGTCTATCTATGTAGCCTGGCTGAAGTGCATTCGCTATAATTAAAATAATGTTGAAATTATTTCATTTTATCCTGGTAATCCTGGTCAGGATACAAGAATAAAATTATCAAATTATAAAATTGTCATCGGTCCTTGATACGAGTCGAAAATTTCAAATTCTTTGGTCGTCTACAAGTTGTGAAAATTACTTTGAAAGATTCCGTTTACATACATAGTGAAACTATTAAAAAACAAATGTCAATGTCGCTCAGCCAAGGGACGGTGCTTGTTTCACGAAAACCGAAAAAGAAAACAATTATCAGAACCTTTTATCCAAACTTGAGATCAATGGCCTCTTAGTCCTCGCCTCTGACATTTAGCAAAACAAAAAACTGCACATTTCTAGTCCTTCATGAAAGTTTCGTTGGGTTTGATTTGATTGAACTCTTATCAGGGATATATATTTTTTATAGATTAATAAATCTACCTGCAAGTTGATCTGCAAAATTGTTGTTTCATTTGAAGGTTTTATTTTTAGATTTTTGATTTGGAATTTTATCATAAATAGAATTAACCTGTCCTGTGTTAATTGTGCAAATTTAATACAAAACTCGTCATTCAGTTTGCAGAGTTTACAAAGCTCTCCATTCCTTTAAACGTAGGTATATGATCATGACCAAACAAACAAATAATTCGATTGGGTATGGATCAGACGAAAGAAATTTCGCCTTCTCTATCCAGCGGTCAAAGGAAACTCATTCAAAGTTTTGAATCAACCTGGCAAAAACATAAATGTGTATTAAAGCCAAGTTCATAAAATAAGCTTGCATAGCAGCTTCGCTAGTAGGTAAAAGAAGCTGGATACCAAGTTATGATCAAAATTATAGGCACATGTCAAATATATATCACAGTTCGATCTTGAGTAGAAGCCAATATTTTTGCATGCAAAAATTACATCATCATCAAAAAACAAGTAGATATGGTTACCCGATAAATCCAATTTAAATGCTGCCAACAAAATTCTCGTCAACATAAAAGCTTTTTTCCGTTTTTTTTATTCCTCCCATCGCCTTTAGCAATATCACATTAATTGCAGTCATATTTCATTTTGTATTCATTTGTTGGAAAGAAAAGTGACTATTTTGACATTTTGTTCGCGTGTCGACAATTACCTAATTAATTAATTAGACGATCTTAAACTGATTGGAATCAGATTACTTTCTTTCCATTGGTGTGTGAGTGGTGTAATTGGTGCACTGTATTCTATATATTTATTTTCTTTCACTGTTCTGTTTTGTTCTGTTCGACATTAATTGAATTTAATTGAATATTTTCACACGAAATGAAGTTATATTATAATAATTATACACTCCGTTGAATTGAAATGAATTAATAATATCACTTCAGCATTTGAAATTCTCTTTGAAAATGTTATATTCCGAAATATATAGTAACGAGCAATAAAATCAGATAATTAATATATTTTTTAAATAATACATGTATGTTCAGGGTGCTCTAGAAAGACGATACAAGATCATATATTTTTTTAAAACCTAATAATATCATATAAATTCTCTTCTCTATTATATTTAGAATTTTAAAGAAATTATTGTAGAGAAATCAAATAACTACTTAATATACAATCAAGTTTCAGCATATTTTTATTTATTTCTTTAAAGAACTGGTTCAACCACGTTCGTCATTGTCATTAGCAGAGTTCAGTACATTTCGTTTGCAGTTATGTGAATAAAAACAGGAATATTAAAAAAAATAGAACCGACTTCTATTAGTTGGTGCACGGTGAAATACCAAATAATATTATAATATATATATAATTATATTATTCCAATTTTCATCCAGTATAACACCAAGGTAATTCACTTCATTTACTCTTATTATTTTATCACATTTACAATCTAAATTATTGTAACAAACAGCATCATGCATTATCAATCTGTCTGTGACAGGGAGCTTATCCGCATATAGAGACACGTTTAAAACATTTGATTTTGACATATTTAATGTCTCTCTGGGATAATTAAACCATTTTCTTATAATTTTTAAGGAATGTTTAGCACTGGCTGAAACTTCATTTCAGCTGTGACCACTACACATAATGACTGTGTCATCTGCAAATGATACAACAACACCCGGTATATTAAGTTGCAATAATTCATTAATATAGGCATTAAATAATAATGGACCCAAAATTGTACCTTGAGGGACTCCACAAGTGATTGTACTTACTCAATTCCTTTTTTTTGTTGCAAGCAATTATCAATTTCGGTGTTCTAAAAAAATATTTATTTAACATGTTTTGAGTGTTTCAATAGTCTTCAAAATGTTTGAACGTTCATTTACATTCAAAGAACAATCTTTCACACTTTCAGCAATTTCCTAAACCGTCAATTTTTTCGAAAAATATCCTATTTAAATTTTTCCGCATATATTATACCGTCGAAAAAATTGCACCCTCTGCTCAATCTTTGATGGAAGGATATGTTCGATTTTAAATTTGTTAAATATGGGGTAGGATATATATTTATTATCGAAATGCGAGTTGGGCTCGCGTGGAAAGTGAACCGTACCTAAGATTTCCGTTTAGCTAAAAATATGAGTGCTGAAAGAAATGTTTTTCATTTTCTAATTTGCTCCACAAAATTGAACCCCAGTACCAAAGTTCATGCAAATTTCTAGTTTCTAGAAAAGCCGAAAGATGGAACTATATACCTCCTCCGTTTGGAAAGTCGTTCACTGGATAAATTAGAAACAATTGTATCTCTAATCTCTGGTCTTTCTTATTTTTGTGTCTGAAATGTCTTGCCCAAAAATTAGAGTAGAAAAATATTCGCTACAAGTTCAGATATGCGAGGTGCTACAAAGTTTTAATATATTCGAATAAAATAAAGTATTATCAACAATTTAATCAAAGTATTTTTTGTTGAATAAAATCCTGTATAAATCTCGATGCAGTATAAAGTGCTTTAATGGTAAATTCATTTGATAAGCTAAATATTATTTACATAGTGTGGTTTTTATTATGTTTGCTGGAAATGCATAAACATGAAATTTCCATAGATAGGGAAAGGGTAGATTTTCATCCACATTTACCATTTGACCTTGCATACCTACGAAAATATAAATAAATCGTACGTTATGATGAAAAGCACGCACATATTTATTCCAATAAAATCTAATCAAATGAAGGCGTCGACCATTTTTTTCTCTCCACTATTGTAAATCATGATTGATGGAAACCTACGTTGCGAATAAGGTCATTGAAATATTAGGGAAATTAAGGTTGGAAGCACATGAGCGTTGGAATAACGTCCGTTACGAGGCACGCAGTCATGTGCGTTGATAATAACGTACGTTAAGATCAGAGGACAAACCTCACTATTATAAGCTTTAATGGGAGATTGTACTATTTTGAAAATATATGTTTTTAGTTTATAAAATATGAACTTAATTCGTTTTTTCGATTGACAACAAACAAAAATTATTGAAAAAACTGCAAAAGAAAGTGTGCAAAATAGAAAAATATTTGATGCTTGCAGAGCATACTTAATGCTGTATCTCGAATTGATAGATGTTTTCCAAATATAATGGCTGCTTGGCAATAGCTTTAGATAAAGTTAGTAACCTTAAAAAACTGCCGATTTCAAAGCAATCTATAAGGTATAAGGTAGCATATTTAGTGATACATTATTCCGAAATTATTTTCTATACAGCACTCAATTCAACTGTTTTTCAAAAAAGCAGAGCCAATATCTGGAAAAATATAGAAAAATATTTAATTTCAGAATAGAGAACTAAAGAAGCATATAATATTTATTATGTCCTGGCTTTTGACACGGTAGTACATCAATTTCTCTTAATTATATATAATTATATATATAGATAGATGTTTATTTAACCACGTTTTGTAAATACAATTGTAGCAAGTCTTGATAGAAAAATATAAAAACATATAAATTGACACATAAAACTGATAAAATAGTAGCTAAGAAAATAAAAGTTCTTACAGCTTAGTCACTTGTGGAGTCCCTCAAGGTTCAATTTTGGGTCCATTATTAGTTAATGCCCATATTAATGGATTATTGCAACTTAATAAACCGGGTGTTATTGTATCATTTGCGGATGATACATTCATTATGTGTAGTGGTGACAGTTGGGATGAAGTTACAGCCAATGCTAAACATTCCTTAAAATATATATGAAAATGGTTTAGTTATCACAGAGTGAGTTTAAATATGTCAAATTACGGTGTTTTAAATGTGTCTCTCTACGCGGATAAGCTCCCTGTTACAGACGGACTGACAATACATGAAGATGTTTGTTGTAATGATCTAAATTGTAAATGTGATAAAATAAAAAGAGGAAATGAAATTAAATACCTTGGTGTTGTAAATAAAGTAAATATTTTTAGTATTATTAAAAAAGCAAAATACCTCCTTTTTGCTTTCTATTAAATGAGATATATTCTAGACAAAAATGATTTAATAAAATTATACCATGCTTTGTTCTGTTCCGTCCTATACGTATACAACTCATCTGTATGTCTGTACATGCCTCCTGCCATATGCATAATCTATCGATTTTAATTATGGTTTTTTCATTGATAAGTGTGTTGAGAGATTAAAAAATATCCAACATATCGTTCTTCCTGAAAATCTCCCCCAAGGAAGGTGGAGTAGGCAATTATTTTTGAAAATTGAAAATCTTTTACTACAAAATTAAAGAATAGATCATTTCGAAAAATGTTTAAAGTGGATAATTTTCACAGAAATCTCGGTTTTCAGAGTTACAGTACAAGGAAAAGGCAAGATATTTGGAAATCACTGAATATTAGTGTAGATTCAACAATTTCAATGACTAAAGAAACAATTATAACTAAAAAGGACCAACTCTATTAGTTGGTTTATTGAAAAATTCAAAATAAGCTTGATTCTATTGGTTCTGCTACTTTTGAAGCTGGTGCCAAGAGTCTTCTATTTACCCATAACGGCACCTCTTCAATATTACCAGCAACAATAGTATTAATATTATTTTGAATTCTTAAGTGCACCAACTGCTAAAGTTTTTTTTTTATTCGGACGCATTCATATTCACTCTGGGAAATTGTTAACAACTCTTTAATTGGCTTCAAAATCCTCTTACTCTCATTACTGCACCTGACAAAAAATCAGTTTTTCTGTTTGTTTCGTTAGAGAAGAAGAAAAAAATAATAAAAAGATAATAAAACCCTTACCTACCCTCGCTCCTGTGAAAAAAATCAATGATTCTGAAATAAATAGACGACACAGAATCGAAGCCATCATCCAACTTTTCCCAACAATATTCAGGAATCTACCGCCTCAAAGTCTAGTTTCGATCGCTTTGATGACGCTTCGTCACGCGATTCTCTACTTTCTTTTTTTTTGTTTTAAATGTTATAATAGAGTGAACGAAAAATGTACAAACAAACAGGCTTTTATGGTAATTGTTGTATGTGAATGCGTTAATTATTCAAAGATTATATATTATGTAGGTTCAATTTGTATAACGTGTGCTTTCTGCTGCTAGATGAAAAAAAAAACACTTGAGCATTGCTATAAAAAAACGTTCTAAATATTAACCATATATGTATAATAATATTCTTTTGTTAACCGACATTAGTAGTTGGAAAAATATGATGGATGATAAGTGTTTAATTAGTATAGAGCCATCAAAAAAAACATTTGAAGTAGGCTATTGAAAATAAGAACGCTTGAGTCAGATGGGATTTAGTTTCATGGCATAAACAATGGGTGTGTTCCGATGAGCAGTTAAATGAGCAAAGGATCGATGACAGTAATAACAATAATCACATATAATCTTGTGTTGAAAGATTGTTTTATTTCTTAGGAGTTTATCAAAAAAAAATCAATCAATCAATATTTGTTCTGTCATGTCCATGTTATTGCCGTTTTTTTGATGCTTTTGGAAGAGGAGAGTTAAAAAAGGTTCCATATCTAGAAAAACTCAAATCCGAAATCTCCTTCCTTCCAAACACCGCCATCGAAGGGGGTACAGATGGGACTACATCCGGAACGAAAATTTTTTTCAAAAGAGTTACGATTTTCAATTTAAAGCAATGCTAAGGACTGAAATATGTTTATTTCGGCTAGGTATGTGGAGGGGGCAATTTTATTCGAAAATTGAAATTATGAGACGGCCAAATTAGAGAAGAGATTATATGTAGCAACATTTAAATAGGACATTTTTAGAGTTACAACGGAAATATGCATAAATATTTTAGAGGTTACCATTTTACCATTTTAGTTGTTACTCGAGAACCATGACTCTAAGGAAATATACAGATTTTTGATTTTCGAAAAAATTTGCGGTTTTCGGAGGGAAGAAGATTTCGGATTTGTGTTTTTATGAATATGGGACCATTTCTCAAACCTCCTCTTTCAAATGAATCAAAAATCATATAGTTGGTGCACTGAAAAATTCAAAATAATATTAATTCTATTGGTGCAGGTACTTTTGAAGTTGGTTTTCTATCTAATTACAATTACACAACATCAAAAGTACCAACACCAATAAAATTATTGTTTTGTATGTTTCAGTTCGCTCCAGTCGCTCCAATTTTTGTTTATATTCACTATATATCCCTTGTAATTGGATATGATTTAGTCTTCTTCATTTCTTCGATTGTTTTACCAATACTAAACCCTTCATAGATACATATATATATTCATATGTGTAACATAAACTGCTGAAGTCATTAACCTTCTGATTGGTAGCTTCTTCATTCTTTTAAGGATAAAGGCCATCCACCGTTACCTGCACTGTATAATTAACATCATAATATAATTGTTAGTTTTTTTTCATTTCCATTATTCAACATCTGTTGAATACATCATCAAGTAACAGTTTTGTTGTCTGTACAAATAGAAGAGAATGACTAAGAACTGTAAAATATTATTTGATTTGTTTTATGTCTTTCGATTTATGATCGTATGATCCGTGTTTATTTTTAGATATTAGATATTAACGTTTGATGATGTACCTAGATGAATAAAATGGTACTGTTTAATGCATCTTTATTTTTGACCGACATCGAAACACGGAGGAGGTATATAGGTAATAATTCACCTGAATTTTTTATTTTTTTTCATTTTATGGCAAGTAGATGCCAGATTTGAATCATTGTGTTTTTATTGGGAATAAAAGTGTTGAGTGGTGTTCCCAAATTCTTTTGTATCAAAATCCAATATATCTTTCCCCCTGCAAAACAACCCAAAGTGGGTAAGACGAACTATTTTTTTTTTCAAAAGTTTTATGTAACTGGATTAAAGAAAAGAGAATTACAAACAATATTTATTTTTTAAAAATATAAAATAATTTTAATTCTATTGGTAGGTACTGGTAACTTTGAAGTTGTGCAATCGTAGTTAAATGGAAGACTCCTGGCACCAATTCCACAAGTACCAGCACGAATAGAATGAATATTATTTTATATCTTTTAGTGCACCAACTGATAAACTGCGTTTATACGAATATGGGACAATTTCTCAAGTTTTCTCTTTCAAATGAAGATCATCAAAATCAGCGCACGCACAAATAAAAAAAAAACCGATGGCCTGTAGTCAGCGGAAAAGTTAATTTCTCAAAATTCATTGAATTGAAATTTTAACAACTTTTTCATTGGTATACTTACATATTATTACATAAAATTGCCGTGTTTGTCATAGCCTTGCGGTTAGAGGTTTTTGTTTTGGCTTTTGAATATAAAGCAGACAGGGTTCGAGTCCACTTCAAGGCAGATTTTTTTTTCGTCTATTTCTTTTCAATAAATATACTATATATTTTTTAAATCAGGGTCTATACTAAGATCTCCAGAAAATGTACAATTACATCAAATTTATATTGAGTGTTCATGTTTTATCAATATTTGTTATTTTTCTTTATTAATTTTTATTTTTTTATCTGTGTATTTTATGAAAAATTGCTTTGAACAAAAGTTGTAGATACTGATTATATCTATAACCTAAAATTATTTTTTATAATATTTACACTACTGCTCTTTTTTGATAATTTTTTTAAATGTTTGAATGGTCGCCATTTTGAAACTACTTACCCGATATTGCCCAATAACGAACTCGACCGAGATATTTGAGAGATTGATTTTTGTAGCAAATTTGAACTTGATACCTTCAAAACTGCGACCTCTATCGTGTTAACAAATTTCGTAATATCCCATATATATATATATATATATATATATATATATATATATATATAACTTTTGAACCAAATGTTTTTTTGGACAACATGCACTGAAAAAGTTACAATATTGAAATTAACCTGACGTTTTGTACTACCAAAAAGACACTTAGCCAGTAATTTATTTGGTTTACCCCATGGTTGTAAGGGGTGAAAAACGCAACCCCTAAAATTTATTTCCAATGTAACTTTTTGTCTTATTATTTGTTTACCATTTAAAAATTTATTTCCGATAGCCTGTTTCATTCTAAACAAAAAATGTCTCTTGGGTTTTTTGCCCAAAATAAACCAGTAAGCAGCAAAACATTTATTTTACGAACAACTACAGAGATACATCGTCATAAATGCGAACTGGATTTATTGTTATTTTGTAGTTAGTACCTGCATTAAACGATTAAAGGGTAATAAACAAAACTAAGTTATTAATAACAACACACAACATGTAGAAATCATAGTGAATGTTCAATATGTCTACCTTCAAACATTACGCATGCGTCTAGACGTCGGCGCATTGAGCCACGTATTCGCTCAAATATTCCTGGAGTCTCTCTGATTACCCTGCACGCATCGATGATGCGGTTTCTTAAGTCCTCTACATCGCGAACAGGAGTACGATATACCAAATGCTGTGAATGGCCCCAAATAGAGAAATCGAGAGGATTGAGATCCGGGGATCGAGCGGGCCATTTATGTGGTCCTCCTCGACCTATCCACTGATTTGCATATGTTTCAGTTAAATGCTGACGTGCTACTTGACTAAAATGGGCGGGAGCCCCATCATGCATAAAAAACATATCCCTTCTGACGCCCAAAGGAACTTCCTCCAGCAGTACTGGATGCACTTCTCTTAAAAATTGAACGTATGCCTCACCATTTAATCGAGGAGGTAGAAAATGAGGCCCAATTAAATCATCCCCAATAACTCCGAGCCACACGTTAAGAGAAAACTGTTCTTGATGGCTAGTTTCGACAATAGCGTGAGGGTTTTCATCAGCCCATATGTGGTAATTATGAAAATTAATAATCTTGTCCCGAGAAAAACTACATTCGTCTGTGAATTCTATCGTCTTCAGAAAGTCACAATTTCTTCTAATCATTTCCAGCATCCAATTGCAAAATTCAAGACGGTTCGGAAAGTCTCGCGGTAACAGTGCCTGTACTCGTTGCAGATGGTAAGGGTATAAGAGTTGTTCCTTTAAAATTCGAAATACCGTCATATGATCAACATTTAGCTGGAAAGCAATCTTTCTAGTACTGGTAGTAGGTTGTTCTTCAATCAAATTAAGTACTGCTTCCTCAAGCTGGTGTGTTCGTATTTCTCGATGGCGACCACAATCCTGCGTTCTTTTGTCGAATGAACCATATTCTCGTAATCGTTGATGAAGTCGAGCAAATATTCTATGTGAAGGATGCTGCCGTTGAGGATACATTTCAGCATATCTTCTAGAAGCTTCTAACCCATTCCCCTGCGACAGACCGTAAACGTAATGCATATCAGCCATTTCCTCATTTGTGTATGCCATTTTATTAACAAGTGAATTATTAAAGTAACAAAGTAAGAACAGAACAACAACACACAATTAGTATTAATTCAATTTCGAAAATTCCCAAACTGACAGCATCATACCAATTTAATTGTCACTATCGCTAATAGCGACCTACTAGATAGATTAGTTTCGTATTTTCGCATTTATGACGATGTATCTCTGTAGTGGTTCGTAAAATAAATGTTTTGCTGCTTACTGGTTTATTTTGGGCAAAAAACCCAAGAGACATTTTTTGTTTAGAATGAAACAGGCTATCGGAAATAAATTTTTAAATGGTAAACAAATAATAAGACAAAAAGTTACATTGGAAATAAATTTTAGGGGTTGCGTTTTTCACCCCTTACAACCATGGGGTAAACCAAATAAATTACTGGCTAAGTGTCTTTTTGGTAGTACAAAACGTCAGGTTAATTTCAATATTGTAACTTTTTCAGTGCTTGTGAAAAAAATTGTTATACAAATTTTATGTACCCCCTTTAAGGGGCTGTATCTTAACAAGGGATGCTCCAATGAAGTTTCTTTATATGAAAGATCCTATCTTTTTTTCGATGAGGAATCACCTCCTTAAATGTTTTACACTTATTCAGTTACACCCTGTATATAGGTATATATAAACTTTTGAACCAAATGTTTTTTTGGACAACATGCCGTTGAAATTTTTTCGAAATTCAAAAGTGTGAACGATCGCAATAGGTATATTTCTATAAGAAATTTACCTAACAGGCACTCGAATTGTATACCCCTCCGTTTGGTTCGTCTGTCAAAAATGACAGGATACCGAGTGCCATATTATTGCCGCCATATTCTGAAATTACTGAAATTACGTTCAACAATATTGTTGACTAATAAAACTCTTAAAAAGGTAAAATGGTCATTTTTTCACGGAAAACTGGACAACTTAAACGCTAATGAAGTACCTATATGCTACTCTTTGTTAAAAAACATTTATATCCTTTTTTGTATCATTCATTGTATTTAATCATTACTTGAACATTATCCAGTAACTGTTGCATTATAATATATTGTAGCAACAAATGACTAATCTATGAATATTTAATAAGCAACTTTCAATTTTGTTACATAAATGTCACAAATATTGGAAAAAGTAGCAGGTAATATTGTATTCAAATCAGATACCTTTATGTTAATAAGTTGTTGAAACATTGGAAACTGTAACACTGTCTGTTACTGATACTGAATATTGTTGTTTTCAAAATCAATTATTGAACGATTATATTATTCGAACAGTATATGGGTACTGTGTTGCAAAATTTCAAGTAACTTTAAAGAGAAATTCAACAGTGGCTAAATAGTAATTTGTATTTTCGTAAGAAATAAATAGAAGAAGTTTTGCATCCAGTGTGAGATCGTGCTAACCTGACCAAACATTTCTTTATGGTTAAATTCCCTGCTGTAAATGCAGGATGTTATTGTAATAGCTCTGATTTTCTAAAGTTGAAATAATGACGCATTATTACTTCCATATTTCAAGTGTTTTCAAGGACCATGTATACCGGGTTGGGATAAAGTATGTAACCAAGTTATTATCTTTAGAAACGCAAAGGACGATATTTATGAAACTTTGCAGGCAAGTACAAGGAAGCATAACGTATCTGATATTATATTCTTTTGTTACTACTTTACTTCCGGTTTCACTGGAAATACCCTCAACTTTTTCAAATTTAAATGGAACACTCTGTATATTTTTGCAGATTTTAAAAGACCTTTTTTTCAAATTTGTACATACTTAGTTTTGTGGGAATAATTTGTAAAAAGAAGAAATAAATCTCTTTATAATTACAGAATAGGTAACTTAGTTTACTTTAGTTAGAATAATAATTTAACAAAATCACTTCAAATGTTCAAAATGCTCGCCTATTAATACATTCGTGAGTCACTCTTTCCAAGACTTCTCCACGTAATAGTTAGTTCTCATTCATCAATCATTCTTTGTCTCAATTCCAGCAAGCATATAATATATAAAAAGTAAATCTAATGGGTTAGGGTCTGGAAAGCGAGCAGGCCACTCTATGAATCCTCTTCGTCCAATCCAATGTGGAAAATTCAAATCTAAAAAATCCCTAACGCGTCCATCATAGTTGAAACCTAAAATTTTTTTAGTAACTGCCCATTCTGGTTAAGTGCAGGGATAATTTAGTTATTCAGTAAATCTAAATACTTGTCACCATTCAGGTTTCCGTCTATAAAAAATGGGCCTATAAGCATATTTTCTGTAATTCCCATCCAAACATTCAACTGTTGTGGATGCTGGGTATGTGCTTCATGAATCCAATGAGGATTCTCATTTGACCATTATCTTGAGTTATGGCGGTTAGCTGTTCTATTCAAACAAAAAGTTGCAAACACTACATTAGCTACGAAATGTTCGTCATCATTAGAAATATCCAACAGTCATGGGCAAAACTCCATCCGTCGGTCAAAATCATCGTCTGACAATAGTTCTTGAACCAATTGCATCTTATTATACGGATGATACTTTACAATTTTCAATATTTTCCTTACACACCGTCGACTTGTACCATGGTTTAGTGCCAAATTTGTTGTAGAAGTTTGAGATGATTTCTCTAAATCAATGTTTTGTCAAATAGCTTCTTGCGGTCCTCGGTCTTCCAGTTTTTGGCTGATCTTTGACCATTCCAGTTGCATTAAAACGTTGTAATGTTTTAGGAACCGTTGAACGTGATACGAGATTTCTTTCAAGATGCAGATTATTAAAAATATTACACACTTCTTCATGAGTTCTAATACGATGACCATAACCAAATCATGAATAATATTTCAATACGATCTCTTTCACTTAAATAAACCATTCTTAATCACAGAATTTATTTCAGTTAGTCAGTTAGTTTGACAACATTTTTACCTACACAGTAACAAAAAATATGGCATCATCCATACTTATAGAAATAGAAAACTATTTATGTTGTCATTAAACTATATTATTTTTATTATTAAGTTCTGTTCCTGGTTTATTTTCAATTCAAATCAATATCTTATGGATTTCGAAATCGTCGCCATTACCTTTTTGAATTACTATATACCTAAATGTATTAAACTTAATCGGATTATTCGTATAATATTGCTCAGGCTTCTCTCTGATGGCCCACAAACAGCAACTTCTCAGTATTCATGACATAGGGAGAATAAACAGCAAAATCCCCGATTCATCAGAGCTAGATCCAATTCTGGGGATTCCCTTGGTTGTCTCTATCTCTGTATCTATATCTCTCTCTTTCTCTCTCTCTCAATTTCTATCCCGTTCCGATTCCCGGTGTATTTCAAGGGAAATAAGATACGTTTGGCACAGTATGGGAAATCGACTGACGACTATTGTGCAATCTGAAATGCAGGCATTCGTCGTCGTCGGAACTCCACCAGAGAGAGATAGAGAGGGAAGATTGCCCCAAGCACCCACAGGGGGAGATGGAAAGGGACAAAATCTCTACAGTCAGTTGGTATATTGGGAGAAGATTGTGTCTACATTACAATATATACGAGGTTTATGAAAATATAGGCAAGAAACAAACTTGAGATACTATGCAAGATAAATTACGTGAACAGAAGGGTAATTAGAACGAAGTTCTTTATTGGGCTATGGGAGCTAGAAGTGTGCAGTGTGCTAGTAAGAGAGATAATCATGGAGTCAGTCGACCTTCCTTCGCTTCTGACATTGACGAGGTAGCTCGCTCTGTTCAGATAAAAATAGCTCTGAGTAAGGATGTAAATCAATTTTTTTCAAAAAATAGACAATGCTAACGATGTTTCATTGCATGCAAGAAATTATTTGCTTAGTAAACGTTTTAATAATTTCTTTGATAAAAACACGTGCTTTGTTCCTTTTTTTATATTAAATAATGAATTGTGAAAACAACACTTCTGATGAATGGTTGTGAGCGAGACCAATTACTGAAAATGAACTAAAACACCAGTACAGAAAAATGTAAGGAATGTACTTGACCTGTCCCAGTGTAGCATAATTTCATTATTTGCCCATTTCTATAATCTATAATAATTATCTGAAATCTACTCGAGTAAGTATAGTTGTTCCAGAAAAAAATAGGCCAAGTCTGATCAATTGGCTTTTAAAATAAATAAATATTTATTTAAATTGAATGAAAAATGTTGAAAAAATATTTGTTTTGATTAAATTTTTCTAAAAAACAAGTTTTTATAAAAATTAGTGCAATTTGTTATGCAAAGTTTTTAAATTATAAGTCAAAAATAATAAAAAAATACATTTTATGAATATCTTAAAATTTAATTCGATTAAAAAAA
The DNA here is from genome assembly GCA_958507055.1 of Crioceris asparagi. Taxonomy (NCBI): domain Eukaryota; kingdom Metazoa; phylum Arthropoda; class Insecta; order Coleoptera; family Chrysomelidae; genus Crioceris; species Crioceris asparagi. The sequence goes on from OY293829.1 coordinate 3,805,081, forward strand.
TGTTTTTCTTCATTTACAGCATCACTTAAAGCAAAGTCGTTTTTGGTGGTATCTGTTGTCTGTATTTTAGATTAGATGAAATGCTTGATTCTAAATTTAATATGCTAATATTTTTTTACCATGAAGTCTTTTGTAATTTTTCCATACAAGATTGTAATGAAATCTTTTGACATCGTCCTTGAATGATTTTGGTAGAATAAATATTTTTTACAAAAAAATGGACCGACGTTATTAGTTGGGGCACTGAAAAATGCGAAATAATATTAATTCTATTGGTGCTGTTACTTTTGAAGTTGTATATTTGCAGTTTGATCACTTTTGGCACCAACTTCACAAATTCACAAGTAACAGCACCAGAATTAATATTATTTTGTATTTTTCTGTGCCCCAACTAATAACGTCGGTCCAATTTTTTGTTTTATTTCACACTTTTGAGTGTAACATTAGTCACGAAAATCGTTGAACGTTCACTAATACCAAAGAAGATAGATAGTATTTATCCTATTACCCACGTATATTATTTGCTTGTAGTTGTTATTATGTGAAGATCTCAGAACATCGCTGCGGAAATACGCATAAGTATTTTAGATTTAACCATTTTACCACCGTTTAACTCGAAAACCGTATCTCTAAGGAAAAAATGTTCATTATAAATGTTGCTCCAAATATTATTGTCTTTCATATGGTAACAAGAAATTCTCAGTTTCTGAAAGAAATCGTCCCTTTCACATAGCAAAAATAAACATATGTGAGATTTTAACATGAATGTAGCTCGAAAACCGTAACTCTTTTGAAAAAATGCTCAATTTAAACGTTTCCGGATATTATCCTATCTTTAATTCTGGCATCTCGAATTTTCGAGTTTCGAAAAAATTCGCCCTCACCACCCCATTCGGGGGTGGTTTTCGAATGGAAGTAGATATCGGATGTGAGTTTTTACGAATATGGGACCATTTCTCAAGTCTCCTCTTTCAAATTAATCAAAAATCATCAGAATCGGAGTACGTTTACTATATACAACGCGCGAACAAACAAATATAAAAAAGCAGACAGTTGAATTGTAAACGTCCTCCGTTTGGGGTTCGTCGGTCAAAAAGTAAGAATAAATAGGTTCCTAAGCGGATAAATAAAATATTAGTTTTAGCTACTTACAATTTTGTGATGTAGTGTCAATAATAAGAATGAAAATAATCATGTCGCTTCTATAACCCCAAAGCTAAATAAATTTCTTACATCCGTATTTGTAGTCTTATTCTTCACATATGGTTAACGTCCAAATGTGATATTTTAATTACACATCCAAATATACTGTTACTACCAGATTGTTTTCCTGACAGTTGTTACATGGTACAAGCTTTTATATATTGATATGTTTATGGAAATAAGAAAGTGGTTTCCCAATACATAATAATATTTTTATTGCTAATAAAAACTTTTTAATTAGTTGGCATGTATTTTCTGGTTTGCACGTCATGAATCTACAGATTTTACTGCATGTTGTATCTCAAAAAAAAAAACAGGGAAGCTACATGTAATAATTGTCCAAATGCAGGGGTTCCGCTGGTATTGCAGGTTTTAATTTAAGTTGAAACTATTGATACTATTGAAAAAACACATATCGTGAGCTTTTTTCTCCGACTTCGCTAAAACCTTCTCCTTAAATGGATAATTATATTGGAAAGGATTATAGAAAAGATAATTTAGCCATTTCGTTATATCTCAGCAAGAGTCTCTCAGTCATATATCGAAGTATCGACGATTTCGAGGTATTGAGTCTCATCAGTATGTCGCAGAGTTGCAGCCGAAAAAGTGTTTTGCTCAGGATTGTTGCGCGAAAACGACTAATTGGTAGATAGACAGTGGATTTCGTTGGAAAATCGTGTCAGTAGGACACGAGATTTTTAGATGGGGTTAAAATTTAACATACTGTTTTCAGATAGTAACAATAAAGAGATAAATGTCCGTTTTTTCGAAAATTGAAAATATAAGACGGCTAAATTAAAGAAGAGATTATATGTAGCAATATTTAAAACGGACATTTTCAAAAAAAAAAACACGATTTCCGAGTTACGGCATTGGGAATGTTTGAAATATGTGTATTTTCGCGATGTTTTAAAATCTTTGAATAAGAATAAGCAACTTATTATCTTCTTTGGTGAACTGTGAATGATTTTAATGTCTAATGTTACAATTAAAAGTGTGAAATAAACCAGAGTTTAAACTGGACATTTAAAAAAAATATTTTCCTTACAAAAATATAAAATAATAATAATTCTATTGGTACTAGTAATTTTTAACTTCAAAAATACCAGACCCAATAGAAATAATATTATTTTGTATTTTTCAGGGCACCAAATAATAAATTTGAATTTTTTTGTAAAAAAATATTTATATCACACTTTGAGTGCAACATCAGTTATCAAAATCATTGAATGTTCACCAAACAAGATAATACAATATTATAACATTTCAGATAATTTAAGTAAAGACATGCGTTGACATTTTCCCATATCTACACAGCCCTCTTCGAATTACTTTTTTTTTGGATCCCTCAAAATAAACTGCACAAGAAAAAATATTTATATATGTGAATTCTTTGTATTCTGCGAAAATTACCTTTAAATTTTCTAATTCTTATTACCTTGCACTTCTTTGTCATATATTTTTATAATAAAATACAAACGCCAAAGAAGATAGCGCACATAAATTGACATGCAAATTCTCAGTTGGCATCTAGTGGATGTATATTTTTGCCTTTTACTTGTCAGTTTTTCTTTTCTAAGAAGCATTCATTCATTCATTCATTAATATACCTTAACAAACAAGCCAAAGCACTCACTCACTTCGTGTGTTCTTCCAAAGTTCTGCTGAAGTTAAACTTGAGACACAAAGTAAGTAGGTAATGGTATGAATTGAAATTATGGATAACTGGTGTTTATTCGGCAACTTCTTGGAAGTTTTGCAACTCAACAGAACTGTGCTTGAGAAATACTGGGTGAATTAGAGAAACTTTCGAATATTTAAAAAGAATTCGACAAAAAAAATATTTTTTACAAAAAATTGATAACTTTTGGCACCAACTTCACAAGTACAACTAATAATGTCGGTCCAATTTTTTGTAAAAAATATTTATTTCACACTTTTGAGTGTAACATTAATCCCGAAAATCGTTGAACGTTCACTATACCATATCAATGAAGATAGTACTTATCCTATTACCCACGTATATTCCTTGCTTGTAGTTGTTATTATACAGATATCAGAACATGGCTGGGGAAATACGCTTGAATATTTTAGTTGTTACCATTTTAACACCGATTTAACTCGAAAACCGTGACTCTAAGGAAAAAAATTTCATTATAAATGTTGCTACAAATAATTATATCTTTCATGTAGTATCGAAAAAATTTCAATTTTCGAAAGAAATTATCCTCTCCACATTGGAAAAATACATATTTAACAGGCGTCTGTCTCGAAAACCGTAACACTTTTGAAAAAATGTTCAATTTAAACGTTTCCGGATATTGTCCTATCTTTAATTATACCAACTCAGATTTTCGATTTTCGAGAAAATTTGCCCCCACCACCCCTTCGGGGGCGGTTTTTGGAGGGAAGGAGATTTCGGATTTGCGTTTTTATGAATATGGGACCATTTCTCAATCCCCTTCTTTCAAATGAGTCCAAAATCATCAGAATCGGAGCTCGTTTACTATATAAAAGATGCGCACGAACCAAAAAAAAAACAGACAGTCGAATTGTATACCTCCTCCGTTCGGGGTTCGTCGGTCAAAAAGGGCCAAAAACCATTAAATCCACAACACACCAGAGACAATGAATAAAAATATATGTATGGTGGTCAAAGAAACAGAAGAATAGTCGCGAGGTTGCCGGTTATATTTAAAAATCCTGCATATCAATAATATTCCACTATTTGTATCAGTATTCAACATTTAATGCTTTACAGTAGATGTTTATAATAATGTACGTTATACGCTAAACAAATATTACAACAGTGTTGAAGACTTTCAACTGAATTTGGAATTGTTTTTAAATAGATTCATAATTTAGTAGAAAAATTATTTACACACATTTTTCAACTTGATGACTTCAAGAAGTGTAAGTCGTTCAAACACGAACAACCGGGAATACTTTGAACAGAATTTGGAAATATTTATATGTGTTCACCATAAATTAATGCTAAATCACATACATCACTATACATCGCCAGTGACAGTGAACAATAACATAACAAACCAAACGCCATGACTGTGTACAAAAATGTGGCAACTATTTGCACTCATCTGGTAAACTTTACAGGTGTAATTTTTAAGCTTCTCCAAATCAGCAACGGTTCTGGAATATTTATGGCAAAATAGTTATATTATGATAATTTTTAGCTGTCTCTTATATTAAAGAAATACGCAGATAATTATTTTTATATTTATTTTGAAATTATGAAGATTAGCTGGTTAAAATATTCGCAAGTATTTTTAATTCGTCCTGTTTATACCATAGATACATTGCTGGATGAAAAATATATAAATAGCTTCTGTGCGTAAGATACCGATGATGAATTTCAAAATATTTATAATAGCAAAGGAGAATCAAAAACCCTGTAATATTTGTCTCTAAGAATGTGGGGTTAAGATGTTTTTACTTTAGTAGTAGTAAGGAAAGTATTGTAATCGTGTAGAATCCTCGTTGTCTGATTTTCAACAAGGTCTCTTGAGTCTAAGAAAAACATATTTTCAGCCATTGATCTGTCTGTCTGTGCCAAGATTATCTGGGGAACTGATTGTGTTGCTTTCTTTTTTGTTTCGTAAGGTATCGATACTGCTAGCCTTTAGAGATTTTTTTTATTATATTTTTACAGCTATAGTCAATGTGGCAGAGATCAAAACCTCTGTTATACACGTCGCATGATGAGTCACCGCCTCGGAGGCCAATCGGAATAATCGAAGCCAGACTTGGTGGCGCCCCAGACGCGCCGCCAACTATGATGGTGTTTGTTGCCGGCTCTTTTAAATGTATGTGTATATTGTGCCGTCACCGCTACCGCTAAGGCCGCCATCACAAGCCTCGACTTGAAATGTTCTCGACGCGATCCGCGACCGTAAAAAAATTATTGGTCACCTCCCCCCCAGTTCCACACTTCGGCGCGGTGGTGCTGTTTACAATCTGACTAATGTCAAATATACGAGAAAGTTTAATTTGGATCTGCAACGATATCATCCCTATAAATGGAAGAAGGAGAATAGAACCAAGATTGTCACAGCGATGTTTCACATGAAAAAACACTGGCAACTCTGTTTTTGGTTTGGTTTATTTGTAATATAGTAAGTATTTCGAGATCGACATTAGTTTTTGATAAACGTGTACAAGTCAGACGAGCATGACAGACGATATCGCTCAGAACTGTCAGTTTCATGTGGAAAGTATCTGGAAGAATTCGTCTATGGAAATGTAAGAGCTGAAAATAATATCAAAATAACTGATGCAAAAATCGAATGATTACAGGGCGAATGCTGAGACCGGATTCAAATCAATCGACCGGCTCGTGTGTGGACGGTCTAACCCCACCACATCGATCGCATCAGCCCCGCGTGCTCGGCGGAGGCGGCGGTGCTCCGGGAGGAGGCAAAAGTAGTCAAGTCAAGTTGCGTCTTCGGCATTCGGCGGCAGTATAATAGTGGCAAAAGAGGAGGAGGTGGTATAAGCATTAGGTACTCCTCTTACTTTGCTGGTGCGCGTTCTTTTGCTTTCTTCCGGAACAAGAAGATATCGCATTCTATACATACATGTAGCTCTAACTACCAGTTGGATCGTGTTCGGTTATTAGTGCACTTCTTTTTTGTCAGTTGTAGGTGCGCTTATCGACTATACCTATATATATATGACTTCAAAGAGAATAGATCATTTTCTTTTTCAATTTTCCATTGTCGGAAAACGGGTGTGATATTCTCCAAGTGGCTAAGATATCTCTTCGCGCTGGCTCCCCCGAGGTGCATACAAGGTACATATGAGTGCTTTTTTTTGTAACATTTTCCATCGGTTGATGTACTCCATAAGGTTTAAATATCCAAAATAAGTAGCTGTCAGTTTATTTATTCATATTTTAGCATTGGGAAACCTCCTAGTTCCTTGGGAACTAGATGAGTTACGCACGCAGAAACATAGTATTCGTAAGTCTTGATGCCAAATTTCTTCAAAATTAGTCACATTCAGGAAAAAAGAATCAGCAATTTGCCTGAATTAAAAAGAACTCGTATCAAAGAACAAGTAAAAAATTTAACAGTGCAGAATATTGTAGGATTATCATAAAATGAAAGAGAATTCTTTGGACCCCATTTTAGGAATAATGCGGTCATAGAGGAATATGAGATTTGGCATAGTTGAAGCTTAAATGGGGATGGATTACATCAAAATAAAATAACTTAATTGATAATATGTGTTTCTAATATTTTAAATTAAGTAAAGTAAATTTACCTTTACTAGCCGTTTATATTTAACGATATACATATAGGATTATGAAAATAAATGCTCTTGTATTGAAGTAGTAACGCACTCGATTTTTGGCCATTTAAATTAAAAGCAGTGTTATTTTAAAAGTTTTTATTTGAAAAATCATCTGTTTCTTTAACATCTAATAAATTTTGAGTTGATATCAGAACGAATATTTAAAGCTAATGCTATTTGTTATTCTAACTTTAAAAAAATCCCGATGGCTTGTAGTCAGCGGAAAGGTAAATTTTTCAAAATTCATTGAATTGAAATTTTAACAACCTTTTCATTGGTAACCTACATGTTATTACAAAAATTTGTGGTATGTGTCATAGCCTTGCGGTTAGAGGTTTTTGTTTTGGCTGTTGAATATAAAGCAGACAGGGTTCGAGTCCACTTCAAGGCAGATTTTTTTTCGTCTATTTCTTTTCTATAAATATACTATTTTTTTTAAAATCAGGGTCTATATGAAGATCTCCAGAAAATGTACAATTACATCAAATTTATATTGAGTGTTCATGTTTTATCAATATTTGTTATTTTTCTTTATTAATTTTTATTTTTTTACCTGTGTATTTTATGAAAAATTGCTTTGAAGAAAAGTTGTAGGTACTGATTATATCTATAACCTAAAAGTATCTTTAATAATATTTACACTACTGCTCTTTTTTGATAATTTTTTTAAATGTTTGAATGGTCGCCATTTTGAAACTACTTACCCGATATTGCCCAATAACGAACTCGACCGAGATATTTGAGAGATTGATTTTTGTAGCAAATTTGAACTTCATACCTTCAAAACTGCGACCTCTATCGTGTTAACAAATTTCGTAATATCCCATATATATATATATATATATATATATATATATATATATATATATATATATATATATATATATATAAACTTTTGAACCAAATGTTTTTTTGGACTAACTTATAGACATATAACAACATGCCGTTGAAATTTTTTCGAAATTCAAAAGTGTGAACGATCGCAATAGGTATATTTCTATAAGAAATTTACCTAAAAGTGCTTTTTATCACCAGAATCGATAGTTAGGCAAAGTTATTGAACTGTATTCCAATCAATATACTTTCTTTTGTTGTTGTTTCATTAGCTTAAACTTATCATCGTTTATCGTTCATATGGTTTCTGATCACTAGCACAGGGCTCTGCGCTTTTTCCCCGTGTTTTTCAAGCTTACCAGATAAATATCAGAGAATGACCTTTCGGATGAGTTGTTGCGTCTAGACTTCACCACTCTCAATAGTGGACAACACTAAGACTTCTTCGATTTTTTTATATACAATCAACGAACATGCATAATTTATTCTGTTACTATTTTGTCAAACCTCTATATATAAAGTTATAATCATATATTCTGATTGTATTTTATCTTGATACAAAAGAAAATGGACAAAGAAAATGTATTGTTCAAATTCAATCTTGATTAACATATTTAATTTTTCATGATTTTCAATCACTTTTTCTCAAGATGTAGGAAATATCAACTTGAATCTGAGCTAATACTGGGCTTACGATAATTTCGAATGAACCTCGTAATATACAAGGTGGAACCAAAAGTTGCATTTCCTCACTAGATTTCTAAACACCCCGTGGAAAAAATCAAAAACACAATGATGTGTTATTTTACGACATATTTAAGTCTCATCTTTTCTTTACATTCTATTTTTTAAATCATATATATATATATAATTATACATTACATCAGTAACAAAAATTAGAAACGTAACTGAATTTGTGCAAATTAACTCTCCAACTGAGACATTAAGTCGAAATTGACAGATTTGCCTTTAGTTTCATGTCTTTTGCGTCATTGTTTCAGGATTAATTCAGTGCCTTTTGCATGTCCCCAGAACCGTGAATCGTTCGGTGGAACGCAACTAAATGAAATGATGAGTGTCTGAAATATAGCTCGACTTGATTGTGAACACGCAAACATAAATAATTCAAAAATAATTTATAGTTACCTACATCCAATCAAATTTGAGACAATGATCTTACTTATTGTTCTAAGCAAATACATTTCAAGTGTTTTTTGCTTTTATGAAACATCGATCTGCTAGTTATTAATCAGATGAAAATCTTTCATACGATTTATCATTACTGTCAACTAATATTCATTGAGACACCAAACATTTTTGCAACAATGAGACTCAATTGACAAAGATTTCATGAGGTTGTTTTGAAGGTATGTATTTTTGTTGATGTGTCAGAAATTACTCGTATCGATTTTCCCGGGGGCTTTCCTGATGATTCATAAAAACAAAGTGAAACGTCAGAAATTGAAGAATTTACCCTTATTACCAACAAATGTATTCATAAACAATGTTCAGTTCGGTATAGGATTAGTTTCATATTGAAACTGTCACTTATATTATTGTTATCATAGAAACAAACAAACAAACTAAACTAGTATCGAACCAAGATCTGTTAGGTAAATTTCCTATGGAAATCTGTCTATTAAAATCGTTCGCACTTTCGAATTTCAACGGCATGGTGTAATATATCATTTAACATATAAAATTCTTTGAATTAGGTCAAGCTTTCGAGAATGTTCATGTTCTTTATCAGGGCAAAAGTCGTGAAATTTAAAATCAATTAGCCAAAAACAGATAATAGACCCTAAAGAAATTAATAAAAACAGTCATGACGACCGTTACCATGGAATTATTTGGTAGATTCCTGCATAAGACGTCTAGTTTGCATAGGTTAATTGAGTTGTATGGTTGATACTCATACCAGAGATGAGATTATACCATTTGGGACAGGGCACCGGCATAGTACAAGTCTGTTCAAAAGAGTAAGATTTCAAATGAAAGTGTTCGTTGCAAACTTTTTGCCGCGCATGCGGAGAACAATTTTGCAATTGGTGTATTACTGATGTTAATTTGTTTTTTTTTATTACAGGTAGGAACACAAAGTTGGTGTGGGGATGTTGTTGTGTGGCGAGTTCCACAGGTCGCCCGTAGGTCTGCACTTGAGTAGCGTATACTTATCTGCGGACAGCAAGAGTCCTTATTGTTCGCTGTTAGCGCTCGTCCGTGGCATGGCGGCCGTCACGGCACAGGCCGTCCACGACGACGAGGACATTTTCCTTGGTAAAAACAAGACTATCTAAGGCTGATCTTTGTGGATATGCACACATAACCACCTGCCGCAGCACGCCATCACTGCACTCTTGTTTTATTATTTTTTTGAGTAAACATACTTACAGAAGGAATAACATTTTCGCAATATGGGTTTCACATTTCAATTTAGAAGAGAGGTCGCATAGTATAGTACAGTAAACAGATTTCCGGCGAAGATATCAAGTATTCATTAACCTAGTGAGACGCTGGATATATTTGACAGCACTTGGGTTACCAACGCTGAAGAAAATGTCTCCAATATTCCTGTCCTAATTTCTCGCATGCAATGAAAAACGACGTTAATATAATCTTTTTTCTTATATGTTAGAAGAACATGCAGTGGTTAATACTTTCAAACTGAGCGTAGGTGTGCGCAAGTTTGTAGCGCCTGGAGAACGAAGAGAAGGGGGAAATAATTCTAAAGTTGTTTGTTCTTTCATTTGGATACTTGACATCGTTGCCAGCAATCTGTTAAATTCACTATGCTGGTGAACTGTCCCGACTTCCTCTCTCTTTCTCTTTGTAAAATCAATTTTCAGAAAATCTATTCCCAAATTTGTATACCTAGTGATGTATTTTTTTGTTTTGGGCTTATCAGAACTCTTAAAAATTTCATTTTTGCCTTGACCTTGAATCACTTGCTTCTCATTATTTCATCATTTTTATCAGATAAGTTTTTTGTGACCATTGCTCAGATCCCCACGACCCACAAGTAAGGCTATTATATCCCATATCCCATAAATGTTTCGTCAGCAAAGTCAGTTTTTTTTTCTAGTGCTAATTTCGGCCAAATGCACCCTTGATGGGTATGTAGATATAAGATTGTCAAAGTAACCTTAAAATAATTTATCAGTTAGTTCTTATGTCAATTATCGTGCTGGGATATTTCATTGTTCTACACCATTTAGCTTAAAAAACTATTCAAGAACTGTCTCTTATATCTCTAGAATGCGTGTTTGTTGGTTATTTGAGTTATCATCTCTAGTATTAAATGGATCAAATTTGTTGTAACCATAATTAAATATATGTCTACGGTTCCGTTTTAACCGCTGTCCAATTTTTGGAACTATCCAGATTAGCATTTCTCACATTAAAAAGCGAAATTGTGGCAATGGAGATGAATTGAAAGATATTCGCTCTTAGCCTGACGATTCAGTTGAATACGTAGTAGTTTTTGTTCTTTTATTTTTTGTCTTATAATGACAGTTTTTTCTCACGCTTGCACTCTTCATTCCTGCATACATACTCATCTATCATAAAAAATAAAAAAAAATGTCACGGATATTCGACCAATATTATTTAATTCTTTTTGATAAATGCACAGAATTGACATATTAAAGATTTTATTACACTGTGCAGATGCTGAGTCTTAGCTCCCAACCTAAAAAAAATCTGCAAACGCATAAATAAGACTTATTATCACATACCCATTTTCTATTTAATTGATACATTTTACTTTTCTCCTACTATATAAGAATAATCAGTATCAGTGACATCTTTGAATCATTATTTTGATAATAGCAACTCTCCATTTTAGTGCATTTCTGTCATCAACACCAACTGCAACCCCACAAATTTCACACCCTACTTTCTTATACTTATATCAAATAATATAAATATAGGTATAGAATTATTGTAGGTTGAATTTAAGGCAAATGCCAATGCAGCTTTTAAACACCAAGTAACGGGGGCGCCACCGACATCAAACTGTAGAACTATACAATCAAATTTCAATATACGGATAGAAAACGCTTGTAAAAGACAGTGCATAGGGTGTTGGTCAGATCGCGTGAAGCACACAGTGTTCATTTTATGATTTGTGATAGGTACAGCTTCAGTCTGGAAATAACGAGATTCACCCGGAGACCTATTTAGCATAATAAATTATAATGGTATATATTCGACCCGCTCTGACCCACTCCATGTGTGAATTATAGTGACTTTTGCCTCGTCGGTGGCGCCCTCATCACACGGGGATGAAGAAGCTGTAGTATTTGGCTTTCGCCTCAAATTTAGTACCTACACGATGTACCTACAATATCCTTGCTTATACATAATAATATGTATATTATAAATAGAAAATGGCCTTCTGAGCTATGAAAATCCAAACTACCATCTCGGTCCACCATCATCTAACAATCACCAACACCACAACCTCCATCATCATCGACTCGATGACGCCCTAAACTCCAACACAGAAGAGAATATTTACGAGGACATCTACAGAGAATTGGATGATATTTGCAACATGGGTCGAGGTGTCAAAACAGCTGCTGCTCTCCCAGTAGTACCATCTGGTACAACGACAACAACAACAACAACAGCAACGGCTGCCAACAGGAAGACTTATGCAAATTTGGACGTCAGTTCGATGGGTGTCGATTTGAATACTGGACCCATCATGCAGGGCAACTACATGGACAATAGAAGGTTGGTATATTTATTAGAGAGGTGTAGCTTTAAAACTAATAAAGGCTCCCCGATATACAGGTACGTTAATAAAGTTCGATATTATCGCGCGATATTTGTTTGTACCCCTGGTGATTCAATCAGGGTACTGTATCTCAGGAACTGATAGTCGTAGAAGTTTGGGAAAAAAATCCTTCAGAGGAAATCGACCAGTGGAAATTGCTGGAAATATTTTTCAAATTCATACGTCCACCGCTAGGGGACGTAATAGTTTTGGATGTATAAAAAATGCGATTTTTTCGAAAATTTTCCAATATAAGCTTTGGAATGAATATTCTCACGGTAATGCCACGAATGGTTCATGTAAGGAAGGTTTGGTGAATATAATATAAGCCATCCATGCCAATCTGGTTCATGCTGCCCGCGCTAGAGGGCGGGTTTTATAAAGTTAACCGTTTTTTAATTTTGCTCCGAAATCGCAAATAGAAACGTATGAATGGTTGATTAAATTCTAAAAATAGATCAAATTTGCAACATAATCTGTCCACACAGAATGTCGGTATTTTCTTTCGTTTAAAATTTATTGCTTAAAGAATATTTTATTAATGAATTTATTAAAGAACCAAAACAGGTAATTGAGTTTTAATAAATTCGTTTATAAAATATTCTTTAAGCGATAACTTTTAAACCAATGAAGATATGGTCATGCCAATTGGACATATTGTGTTGCAAATTTGATCTACTTTCGGAATCTAATAAAATATGCATATGGTTCCATTTGCGATTCCGGAGCAAAATCTAAAAAACAGTTAACTTTATAAAACCCGCCCCCTAGCGAGGGCGGCCAGAACCAGATTGGCATGGATGGTTTTATATTAAGGCTGTTCGAGCAGGAGTTTGGGACGGTTTGGTAACTGTTTAAAATGCACATGTGCGGTTTGAAACAGTTTCCAGGTGGTTTGGAATTTTGTTTTGCTTGAACACCAAACTGCAGTTTGCAAACTAGCCCTTCCACTTTCTTACAATTTCGTCGTTATAGAACAAATGACTATGCCAATATATATGTTTTATGACCAAAGATAAGAGAGAACATCAATGAAAGACTGATGGACAAAACACAAAACCAGGGTTTAGTTTAGGACTGTGGTAGTGTTCTCTGAAAGGGTGTTCTCCAACAACAGAGAACACTGTATTCTAAGAAGAAGAAGTCGCTTCAACTGCGCATGTCTCAAACTGAAACCGTACTAGTTTGGAAATTGTCAAACTACTGTTCGAACATCCTTATTATATTCACCAAATGTTCCTTTCTTGAACCAGACCTCGTTAACAAAATTCAAACTTAAAATATAGTCACTTATAGTTCAAAAAGTTTAGCATCCCCTCCCGCCTTTACGTCCTCCATTAAAAAATCATATATCAAAAAGATGGACCATTATGGTGGCATTCACGAGAGAGAATTCATTCGCCTTTTTATATAATCGAAGCTGCCTAGCGGTGGACTTATGAATTAAAAAAATAGTGCCAGCAATTTTCCTTGGTCAATTTCCTTTGAAGGATTTTTTTCGCAAACTTCTACGACTATTGGTTCCTAAGATACAGTACCTCGTCTTATTGAATCACCCGGTATATTTGGACGCAAGTGATTATACATAATATATTTGCGATAATAACAAGGTGAACGCAGTTGGAAGTCTTGCTGCGTTTTTCTAGTAACGCAAATGCGATAATATCGACCGATTTAACGCATCTGTGTGTGGGAGGTTTTATTTGAGTAATGTTTTTTTTATGATAATCAGCCAGTGAAATTAATAATTTCATTCAGTAAATTCAGTCTTTCAAATAAGTTTTCATTTCTTCATTCATTTTCTAAGAGTACCTACCCAAAGGAACTTTTATTACACTCAGTACTTTCCGTGAAAAGGCGGGGATAGGCTGTAACAGATAGATTGACCGACATGCAGACATACGGACATTAGAGTGATCTAAAACCTAATCGAATCTAAAGAAACAACATTCATATATTATGTTAGGCACCAAAGCAAATAAGGCCTATGCACTTATCAGCTGATTTTTTTAAAATTTATTTTACGTAGGAGAAACGGCTTAGCCAAAATATTTCGAAAATTCGACAGTTCATTTGACCACAACTTATTCTCTTTTCGCGCCACAGTCTTGAGCAAAACACGTTTTTCAGCAACTAGAGCGAGCAGGTATGCAACAAAACAAAAGAAACTATCAATCTTTATCCAGACAGACAGACCAATTGCTAAAAATATGTATTTTGGACTCGGGGACCTTTTGTACTGGAAATTTTACACAATTACATTATTTTCCTTAAAAGCGGTAGGAAAATGATACGATTTAAATGTTTCTTTCTTTAAACTGATATTCCTTACTTAATGCTTTAAAGTTCGTTATAATACTAGAATAATTGAGTCAACAGTAGTTATCTTGTTTGTTGTAGGGGTAATGAATGGAATGGAAATACAATGTCTGATAAGGACAAGAATGAAAGTTCTACTGTTTGGGAAAAGTATGTAAATTAAACACGTTGTAGGAGATATATTTTTTATCCAAAATGGCTCATCTGATTTGGTGAAAGATGAATCAATTTCCATTTTTTTAAATAAAAATATCAGTTATAACTTCACCAGATAAGAAAAGTTATATTATAAAATAGCTTCGTAGACAGAGATAATAGTGCTTTCACCGATGGTATCCAGAAAATAAATTCTTGGATACTTTTCAATTAAAATCACTGTAAATTATTATATTGGCAGTAAAAAACGCAATCCATGTACCAAATACTGTAAATTTCAAAATTTCTAGCTTATGCGAAAGAAGAATAACAAAAGAGGACGAAAATGGCATATCACATATTGTCGGCAGTATTACGAACGATCTGTACGCTGTACCGATGAAGAAATGTCCCCCATCGAAACGTTCCGATGAACAAAATGACAAGGGTGGTAGTAGTCCAGAAAAGGAATGGGATACACAAAATGAATTACCACCAGGTTGGGAGAAACATGAAGGTAAGGTATTCTAAAATCTACAAGTCATACTGGATAGACTGTTTGAAAATCTGCACTTGATTCAAGTTTTTCGGCCATTTTCTTCCATCTAATAAAAATAACAGGTCCAGGAACTAATGGGAAAAAAGTCATACATTTTTTTATACTGCTCCTCGATTCCTTTGTCGTTTTTCTTAGAACGTATGTGCAGGCTTATTTTATAATTATCAACAGATCTATATAGTATTGCTATGAAGACAGGGACGGACTAGTCGTGTAGGTTAATCTGTTTATAATTCTAAAATAAGCGTACATATACATTCTTAGATCCTCGTTAAAATAACGATTTTCAGATAATGATGGTCCTTACTATTGGCATATCAAAAGTGGCACTATTCAACGGGAGATCCCCATTGTTGAGAAGGATAAGATGGAAAAGTCTGAATCAAAATGTAACCTCAAAGAGAGCGATTTGCTATCATCCTTTGAAACTAGCATGTCAGTGACGAGAAGTAGCACCAGTTCAGCACTGGATTTGGAGAGTGACGATCGCAGAAGAAAGGAAGAAATAGCTTTGAAGTATGTGTGATGATAGTAATGAAAAAGTGGTTTTCTTGTAATTGTAATATTTTTTTCCTATATAGGAGAAGAAGTTTTCCCTCCAAACCCGAGCAAGAAACCAAAGAGCGTCCGATCAGATTTGCCGTTCGATCACTGGGATGGGTCGAGATTTCAGAAGATGATCTGACACCGGAGCGTAGTAGCAAAGCTGTAAATAAATGTATTGTTGATTTGTCCTTAGGGAAGAATGATCTGTTGGATGTTGTTGGCAGATGGGGAGATGTAAGTGAGACTAATAAACATTATTCAAAATGTCGTGTGGTCAGTAATGTAATAAATAAAAATGTTGATTTCGGTGTTTGGGACAGTCCACTATTGCTGAGTATTGTTTCAATAAATGCTGAAAACCCGATTTGTCATCCGATTTATATAGCACAAAATGAGGCTTTTCATAATTTATTATGATAAAAATCATCAGGCATATTTATAATCCACTCTTATTTCGGTTCTATCTAGAATCGTATTAAAATTTAAAACACTATCCTACCATAACCCTGACATAAGAGTCATAAACCTAATTTAAGGTCCTCCGCACATAATTTAGTAGCGTACTAAGTTTCGATGATGAATAATACGCCATACGCCTGAAATATTTATCGTTATTTGTAGTAATTAAGCATAGATTATCTTTATTCAGAGATTAGTAATATTTTCTGTGGATTATGCAGTTTCCAATTGCATCAACTGTCAGTTGTCATTTGGCAAAGAGCTTACAACGTTTTACGATAGATGACACTACAGTTGAAAAGTATGATTAGGTACTCTCAAGGTCACCACTAAGAAGACTGGAAACAGGAGATTCAACTCGCCCTAAAAATCCTGTAAAATGTCATACGCGCTCTTGCTTGAAAAAGACAGCTGATCATGATCATGAAGATAAATAAAGAGAACAAATATTTAAGGTAATTATCAAGATGTTCGTCGTACACGAGGCCACGCCCCAGATATGCAACTTCTGTAATCTCAAGGTCAGAGAACAGAGATGTCTCTAGGAAGTTTACTCTCCTGTTTCCAGTCTTCTTGATCACCACCCTTTAGAACTGTTCTGCCCGGAGAAGACCCATTTTTTCACAGACAGCAACGTGCAGTTAATTACCCAAAATTGAAGTCATGTTTGAAGCAATCTGTACAGATATCTTTTTAAAACATGTTAAAAAATATGTTTTTGAACTGTTATAATAAATCGAGCCCATAATTCAGTAATTTTCATACAATATTTGTTTGATATTATCATTTCCCCCTGATTTATATCTTCATTGTTTTGTAGGGTAAAGACTTATTTATGGACTTGGATGAAGGTGCTCTAAAATTATTTGATCCTGAGAATTTAACTGTTTTAAATACTCAGCCTATACATACAATTAGAGTTTGGGGAGTAGGAAGAGATAATGGCAGGTAAATTGATCATAATCAATAAGATTTTCCAAACTACCAGGTCATCATAAATTTATAAAGATTAGTTTAGTATATAGTATGTTTAATTAAACATTTGGTAAAAGTCTAGTTCAGCGGCTTTTGCTA
This sequence comes from Crioceris asparagi, assembly GCA_958507055.1. Classification (NCBI taxonomy): domain Eukaryota; kingdom Metazoa; phylum Arthropoda; class Insecta; order Coleoptera; family Chrysomelidae; genus Crioceris; species Crioceris asparagi. The sequence continues at coordinate 3,822,303 of OY293829.1, forward strand.
TAAAAGCCCTAACAAATCAGATGTTTAAAAAAATAGCTGTATAATGTTAGCATAACTTTAAATAAAATTGAGGCAGAAGACGATATTTTCAATGATTTGTTAAAAAAGGGAAAATGGTGTTCTTAGGACTTAACGACTATTAGCTGGTATTTTCAATTTGGACGTATCTTTTCAGTCACAAATAGTATATAATTATCCACTCACATCCTTCAATTATCAAAAATATGCGTAAAAATAGTAAATATAAGTACTCTAAAAAGTAATGTTAACCGAAATGATGATTGACTTGTGCAATATATTCAAGGTTCAAAGGTGTTGTTAATATCAATGTTGCCAACGCTGCCAGTATCCCTAACTTTCGCAGTATTAGATTATTTTATGAATTCCATTTCCGAGAATATTTGTTTTAGAAAAAATTAACGACAATATTTTCTAGTACCTAAAGCAATCATTGAATTCATATTTTCAAAAGCCTGATGACAAAGTTCGTCACCTATATCATCAAAAGTTGTCATAATATCGTATTTTTGCTCTAAAACAAGTATATGTAAGAAATACATTTTTAACCTGAAACTATAGGTACCTTTAGACACTTAAAATTTGATTATTTGGTTTATGCTATCATTATCGAATATTAAAAAAATTATCAGTATCGCAAACGTTATATTGGCAGTTTTGGCAACATTGGATTTGACAGTGTTTAAACGTCAAAAACAATGCACAAGTCAGTCATCAATACATTTAGCCTTACTTTTTGGCGAACTTATATTTACTATTTTTGAGCATAATTTTGGTAATTTTGAAGGATTTTTAGTGTTTAATAGAATGCAAGAATGGTAATAACTATTTGGGATTGAAAAAATACTTCCAAATCGAAAATTCCAGCTAAAAGTCGCAATAAGTCCTAAGAACACCATTTTTTTTTCTTTTTTTCTTTCTTTCTTTAATGATAGCAAAGCTTTTGATAGATCTAGTGAAAAGAGTAGATTTTAATTAATTCAATACTATCTTTTTTAATGCTGCATGGAATTATAGAGAGAGGTAATTATTAGCCTATAGTTTCTAAAGGGTAGTTCATGGAGAGTTCAATTAAATATACAGGGTGTAACATAAGTACGTTAAAATATTCAGGTAAGGTATTCATGAGACAATTTTAAAAAAACAAAGTCTATATAAAGTAGTGTCCGGAAATGCTCCGTTTCGGAGATACAGGGTGTTGAAATTTTTTTGTTCGCTTTTTAAAAATAACTTTTGCAAAAAATAAGTTATTTGCACGAAATTTGGTACCTGGGGAACCAAATCTATATCTGGAGAACAAATCATTTTTCGATATACATATCAAAAAAGTAGTTTATTTTGACAAGACCTACCATATACTTAGTTTTTATAATGTTCTTAGCAACTTCACTTAGCACCCTAGGAGCTAAGTAACATGCATCGATATAGAAAATTGTAAATATCTCGAAAACGATCAACTCCAGCGTTTTCTACTTGGAAAAGGTGTGGGAATAATAAGGTTTTTCATGAAAAGTACCAAAAGTTTACTGTCAAAAATGTTTGGGCAATTTGAAATAAATAATGACAGCGTACGCAGCGCCCTCTAGATGTAACATGAAAATTATTACGAAATTATGATTTCCCACGTCAAAAAGAAACTCGGGTACCAAATTTCGTGCAAAATTTATTTTTAAAAAGCGAACAAAAAAAATCAATTTCAATTCAATTTCCGGCCATAAGTTTATATAGACTCTTTTTCTTCAAATTATCACTTGAATATTTCAGTGTACTTATGTTACGCACTGTACGTAGATAAAAACGATATACTGCCTTGTTCCGATATAACCACTGCGAACACTGGATGGACCCAGTGGTAATTTCTCTGTCAGTTATTGGTTATTTATAAACTGTCACAGTTTTTACACTGTACCTATATCGAAACAAAATGGTCATCGTTTTTTAAAATCGTGTACTAGCCACAATTTTGTGTCGTCATGTTATGTCTAGTAGTTTTTAATGTGATATAAATGTAGCATTTATTAGTGTGGATGTTTAAAATGGAATCCGCAAATAAAATATGCCCTGTATAATTTATACAAAAACGTTCTAATACTTCAATTTTCAAAATTGATTGCGCTTCTTTTAACCATATTCTGTTGATTATGAAGTCATCAGGAAATCCCGGTGACGTCATCATTGCATTTTCTCTTCTCTTAAGAAAATGTCATTATGATGTCACAAAGACCATCCAATGACGTCATAATCAAAACAATGATATCAAAGGAAGTGCAATCGAGATTTAAACATCGATATGTCCAACCGTTTCGATTAACCTGCATTTTATCAACTGTTGTGTTCATTCTAAAAATTCATAGGGTAGCTTAGACATTTGTCTAAACTTAAAATGTCATTTGTTTATCCAGAGATTTCGCATACGTTGCCAGAGATCGTACTACACGCAAACACATGTGCCATGTATTCAGATGCGATATGCCAGCCCGAACAATTGCCAATACCTTGCGCGACATTTGCAAAAAGATAATGATCGAGCGCAGCCTACAGCAAAATTTGGGCAAAAGCATCGATGTGAATGGTAAATCGTTGGCGACACGTCCAAATAATTTGCCGATGGACCATCGAAGGCCACCGCGAAGTAGCCAGATATTCGTATGTAAGTATTGTTCGTTATATATGAAAATATGATAGAATCCTAGCCTACTAGACAGCTTAAAATCAACCCCGTATGTAACGTTTGGATGGGAAGATAACTGATAAAAAACATATGTAAATCAATCCCCCAGTTGTGGCGCATTTTCTGGTAGTTAGTCCATTGATAAAATATTTGGTTAGAGTATCTATTTGAATAAAAATTGCTAATAAATATAATTGTTATGCTATTTCCAGCACAGTCATTTCCAACCCCAATGGAGGAACCGAAAAAGATCCTTCGAGCTCAATATCTTGGATGTACACAAGTGTCCAGTTCCACTGGCATGGAAGTATTAAATGAATCCATTGATAGGCTTGTGGCAACAGTGCCTCGCGATCAATGGCAACCTGTTAATATATCCATAGCACCCTCGATGATTAGTATTCATCATCCCAGTGTGAGTTTATTATTACTATTACAAAAAAGGCAGCTATAATTAATATAATCTGAGAAAATATGAATTGACAAGTCAATTCTTGAAAACAAGATTTTTTTGTACAAACTTATTTTCATTCATTCGATTCAAATCATTGAAATTTTTGTGAAAACATTAACAGTCATTTCATCTCATTTTATCTTAACAAGAATCCAAAACAAACAATTGATTTAAGCCATGTTTTGAAGAAAAACAACAAAAATTACTGTCATAGTCGCCTTCCAGTTAACGAGGCGGTTGATAATTTCCGAATCAAATCACTAGCATCAGAGGTTCCAAAAAATAGGATCGTTGCATGCATTGGATTTTTTTATGTTTTATTAGTTTTAAACAATACAGTTTATACTGCAAACAAGCAATCCACCGTTAAAATTATATTCAGACATATTTTAATTATAGAAATGTTGAATTCAGTTTGTCCATGTATTTAAAAACGAGATCAGATTCCCGCTTAAAACGTCATACTTCCTGGCTCCAATCATGAACAAGTAGTTTGTTCGGGTGCGCAACACTTTATAATACTAATAATACATAATACTTAAGATCAGCCAATGTCAGATGAGCGGGAACTGTGACGTCACAAGGCGCTAAAACACACACATTTTGAACCAAATAAATTTTTAGTGTTTTTGAACTTTTTTTCTAACTAAAATTTCGAAAAAAATAAAAAACACGGCCAATTTTTTTTAATGAAGTTTCAGAATCATCAATAAAAAAATATGTGCAACAAAGATAATAACTACAGTGTGTTCCTAAATACAAAACATTAGCCTGGTCAAGCTTAGATTATGTCATTAGTCAATGTCATATTCCTATATTGAGTCCATATATGTGTCAATTTTGGACGACGACCATTTTAACCCTGGCCAGGCTAATGTTTTGAATTTTGGAACAGCCACCTAGTATGGCGCATTGGGAACATCTGATTTTCTGTAAGGTTTAATAAAATAGGTTAAATATCCTACTTCAAAATGACAAGCACCTATTGGCAACGAATAATATTTTTTTTTTAAATTAACTGATCTATCAAAAGATATATAAAATTACTTCAAGATGACAGTGAAATACTAATTTTTTGGTATCCAGTATATTTTTGTAGCTTATGGAGTTTTTATGTTTGCCTCTCTCCTATTCATCAAACACGCGGATGCCCTATCGTTTTTTAAAATACGGCTGTCTCTATGACGATATTTTTTCCAAGAATCCGAGTAACATAGCACAGATTAGTATGTCGTAGATAAATTCATATTCCACCTCGTGAAGTGGAAGGCGACTATATTCTTGGTTCATTCTGTTTATTTTATATTTGATTCTTTTGTTTTTTTTTGCAGGATGATAGGCTCCTGGCAGAATGCCGCGTTCGTTATCTCTCATTTCTAGGTATAGGTAAAGTAATCAAGCACTGTGCTTTTATAATGCATACAGCACAGGATACATTCATGTCGCACGTATTTTATTGTGAACCTTCTTCGGGTGCTTTATGTAAAACTATAGAGGCAGCTTGCAAGGTAAGAGAGAGAGAGAGAGAGTTTTTACCTTTTTGTGTTTTATTTTGACAATTTATATTGTTTATCGTCGTTTTATATTTTAGTTAAGGTATCAAAAATGCTTAGATGCCCACCCACAAGGTTTGGGAAATAGTAATACGAATGTTCATACGCCTGGCAGTAGTATTGGGGCAGCTTTGAAGTCGATTGTCGGCTCTCTGAGAGGTCGTAAGAGCAAAAGTGCTGATTCCTGAGAAAAAAGTATTCCTCTGCAAGTAAGTTACACGTTACACTATCTTCTTATGGTTCATTTAATCGTTGTTTGCAAATACCTGCAATAACAAGCCGACCTACGGAACTATAAATCTCTCCAACCATGAATGAAATGTTCAATACGTATGTCATATTCATAGTAACACTTACCCATAGACATATATTCTGTGCACTTAACATTTTGTGGCGTGCAGGAAATAACTGTCAAATCAAATTGTCATTATTATGGTAAATGTTATTGATTTTATTTGCCTTATAAATTAAGGCGTATGCACGGAAACAATACTCGATACACAAATTGGTTTTGAACAGTGAAAAAGACTAAATGCTTGGTAACATTTCTCAGATTTGGCATGTATACGATAAAATTCTCAGGGTGTATCTGTAATAACTGTTGCCAGTTATGAAATGAAAATATGCAGTATCTATATATCAATGCATGATTGTAGATGATTTTTAATTTTTATGTATAATATGCGTAAACATTTTAAATTCAATTAAGTAAAAAATATGGTTTACGTGGTCAAGGTGTTTTGTGTGTTACATAAAAAACCCACCTGCACTGTGAAGTCAACGAGTCAGGGCTGTCAGTTTGCTTTATTTGTGAATGTCCACCGTGGTCTGGGTTTTATGCCCTTTTATATATTTGTCTTAGATTCTAAGAATCTATCCCTTTTCGACATATGGCTAAGATAAAAGTGTATTTATATAAAGGGTGTTTCAATAAAAGCGCAAGATTTCAGTGTTCAATAAAGCATGGTTTTCTGTAGAAATATTTATTGATTTAGAAAATATACATTTGGGAATTATGTATGAAACAAAATATCTTGTAAATGGCCGTCACGGCTTTGCTGGCATAGGCGTGCCCTTTTGACGACATTTTCAATAACGTTATTAAATACATGTGGTGGTATTTCATTGATACAGCGTCTAATTTCGGCTTTCAATGCTTCGATGGTGGCAGGCTTATAGGCATAAACCTGTAGCTTCAGATAACCATACAACCAGAAGTCTAATGGCGTTAAATCGCAAGAGCGTGGAGGCCAATTCTGTTCACCAAATAGGGAAATGACACGACCAGGAGCAAAATCGTGCAAGATCGTCAGTGTTTCATGGGCGTTATGCTCCATGTTTACTAGTTTCCCATCTGTCAACTCTTGATCTGTCATGTCATAAACATGTGACATTATGACTGTCAAACATGGCGCGCAATTCAAATCTTGCGCTGTTGTTGAAATACCCTCTATATATCAAAGTGTGTAGGATAACTGTTAAAATGTGTTTCTTGTGCAGTTGAAAGACTTTCAAGTGAAATACATCATATAAAATCTCTTGTTGCAGGACCATGGGTCAATAGGTGCAGAGCAGCGTGAAGTGATCAAACACAAGCATGTGCAATCACCGCTAATGTCAACCACCAAGTATTTTAGTACTGCTAGTCTGCCACTACAGCTGCCGTCTTCGTCGTCGTCGTCATATTCGTTGTATCGCAGCAATTTAGGTTCCCTGCCAACTTCACCAATGTCAGAGCTCTATAGTAATAGACGAGCCACACCGGTCCGTTGGGCCAGCTATAACTGAAATATATATAAATAATACCTATCATAACCCATTTACACACTTCTTCTCTCCCCCTCCCCCCAAAAAAAACCTTCACCTCGCTCCGCCCGCATCGTTCTTTTCCACTTTGGTTACGTTCTCATATAATATGTATATATATATAGGTATAATATAGGACGTTTTACAGAAAATGTGTCACAGCTAAATTGTTAAACAAACATATTTTGCTGGAGGTTTTAGTTTATGGAACCTATACACGCACGCACCACAACCAACTGGTCGTCCGATTATGTGAAAATTCTCTAAACTCGAATATCCAAACCACAGCTACAAACAACTGGACTTACTTTCATTGATCTTTTACATCTCAGAACAGTTTGGTGTTTGCACCAAAAATAAATTTACTATCAAGTTGTATCGATAATAATTTTTAAAACTACTTATAACCAATGATTTTGCAGTAAAGTTTTTCGATTAGCCCCAGCCCAGCGATAAGGCATAATAATATTTCTATGTCTATTAACATTTGATAATAATATAAAATTATATAGACAACAAGGTAATCAAGTCTCGGTGGGTTTGATGAAATTTGGTGTCAGGTGACTACAAAATTTAGAGGAAATTGGTTGACTACAAACGTTACGGCGATACGTGTGTTGGGGCCATAGCTCTTAACCTGGACCCAATTCTGATCTCAGTATGTGTTTACATATATATATATATATATATATATATATATATATATATATATATATATATATATACTGAGTGTTGCCTGAGGCAAACGACATATTATGTACTTATATACAGCAACTATCTCAAGAATAGAAAATAATTGATCTGATATGGATGATGTCGTTGTAAGTTTGTCCGTTACCTCAGAAAAGACCCTGAATCTTGAACGTATTCTAAGATATCTAACTGCCTTTTCTTCATTCCTACATTGTTTATATTAATATATAATATATTTATATAATATATATATATATATACAGGGTGTCCAATTAGTTCGACAAAGTAGAATAACTTCTCTATTTTCAATTATTTTAAAGTAATGTTTATATAAAAGCTGGAGGGGAACACAAGCCCTGTATTTTAATATTAGTTGGTTCTATACAGGGTGTCCCAAAAAAACAGAACAGCACAAAATTGCGTTTTTTAAATGAATCACCATATATATTCTTACACTTTTGAATTTGTTAACGTTCAATTGTTTGTTTGGGAGCTATAAACAATTGAAAATCGACATTTTAGCCTCTTTGACATCTATTTGTGCCGAAACGGTAAATTCCGGAGCAAAATAAATTTCACACTCCTATTTTAGTTTTTTAAGACCTGTCTGACAGTGGTTTCATAAATGGTACCAAATGGTACCATATTTGGTACCACCTGCGGTACCATTTTCGAACGCTATTCATTAGGTCTGAAAAAACGAAGATAGGAATGTGAAACCTATTTTTCTTTATCTTTTACCATTTTGGTACAAATATTTGTCAAAGGGGCTAAAATGTCGATTTTTGATTGTTGACAGCTCCTAAACAAAATTGAAAGTTGACAAGTGATACATCATTGTACTTGTTATATTATGTAGAATACAAAAATATAAAAATGTATAGGGTGATTCATTAAAAAAACAACTTTGTGCTGTTCTGCTTTTTTGGGACACCCTGTATAGTCCCAACTAATTTTAAAATACACGGCTTGTGTTTCCCTACAACTTTTATTTTCAGATAATTTTAAAATAATTCTTCTTCTTCTTTGTCGCACTCATTGGACATCCAGTATATACCTATCAGAATCAATCGTTGTATAGTTTTTACGATTTAAATCAATAGTTGATTTCAATTATTATTATTCGAAATAGAATATTGAAACAGTATTTTTGAAACCATGAGCAAACGAGCTTCTAATGTTATATATCCAGCTTTAATTCTGGATTTATTGTAAAATATATTTTCATATTTTCAACAAACAATTAAATGATATTAGTAAGTGCAATTTTCGTAACTATATTTTTTCATATTCATATTTTGAATGTTTTTGCCTCTCCAGTGATACATAACTTTTTATTTATGTAAGTGGAAACTCTCAAATTATAGATTCAGTGGAAGCCTTGTGTTAAATACAGATTCTCAGTACTTAAAAAAATATCTGATGCATTTACTGAGTCGAATTTATATTCTTAGATTTCGGATTATATAAGTTAGTATTTTATTATCTATCATACTTCAATTTAAAACAAATTAATAGAGCAATGGTGTAAATAAATATCGCAGTAAATATAGAAGAAATAATATTGTATGTTCGATTTATTGTAAAATTAAAAGTATATTTTAAATAGTGCACCTCCACAATATTTATGTTAAAAAAACATTTGAGCAAAGACTAATACACTTAACAGCATTTTGCCTAATATAGTTGTAAGAACATGTGTGAATTTCAATAAATTATCACATATTCAAAGTAATCTGTCGTTTTTTTGAAAGATGGTACATGTTGGTGTATTGTTCTTTGCAGTTTTTTATACATTATTAAATAATCTCGATGTGAAGCGAAGCTTAAAGTGGAGTAATAATAGGTGGTGCTGAGCTACATAAGCCTATTTTTTCAATGGTTCTGGACAGCTGATGCGAAATATTTCAACAGCTTCCTATCAGAATAATAGTCCGGGACATGTTTCCCACAATTTTTTGTATGGCAATGGACATAGTTATATCACAGCAAATAAAACAACCAGTAGGTAGTATAACTTTGCCCATCTGCGCATTTTGGCGCGCAACGCTTTATTCACATGAAAACTTGAGATTTTACCTTAAAACATCATTTCGAAGCCAGAAGGCGGTCAGAAAATGGTATTTCATGAATGCATCTTAATGGGTACGTTCCTGGCATCACGTAGGTTAAAATTGCTCAGATATACCTACTGCTGGTTGTTTTATATGCTGTACTTGAAAGGTTAAAAAAACTTCAAGGTGTGTTACTCAATGCTTCTCAAATGAGAAGAAGTTCAAATAATATTTTCAATTACAAGAAATCCAACATTCGATCGCTTGAAAGCATTCTGGTCGGCTTGACAGAACCATCAATAATCTTCTATCTAGAGCATGGAACAATATGTGAATGTATAAAACCTGTTTGTTTTTTTTTCTTTTCATTTCAATCTGAGGAATTTGTCTATACTTTGGTCTTGGAATATGATGTTCGAGTTGTTTAACTACCGGAGTTTTATAACAGAGACGGAAATACAGGGTGCAGAAGGATCATCGATATTTATAGAGTAATAGATATTATATTACATATAATATAATAATAATTAAAAAAGTTCAGCTAGTATGGACATCTTCCTATTTTTCTATTTGTGTAGATCTTTAGAATCCAAAGGACATGCATGTTAAATGAGAAAAAAATATCTTATTATGAGACTTCTGCTATTGGGAAGCTTGCTATATTTTCAAGTTCAAGTATGTACGTTTTTTCCTACCTATATATGCGGTCACAGTTACATGAAGTTTGAAAATACTACTTGACTATTGCTGATAAAATTCATACAATCCGTATACCCTGCTTTTATGACAGTCGTCTAAAAGATTATGGTCGGTCAATAGTCAGATAATATTGTATGAGTATAACTTACTTAATAAGAACTTAAATTCATAAAATATAATGTACAATACGATGATGAATTAATATAATTTTAATAATGCAAAATTATATTTCGAATGTTGATTAGCTTAGTGTGAATCTTCAGTCCCAGGGTCTCAAAAATACGTACTAGTTTTTCTATGGAACAAAAAAAATAATTGCAGCAGACTTAGAGGGTAGGAAAAGCATGTCTCTAAAAAAAAAAATGGTGTGAGTTCGATATATATATTCGAAACATAAATTCCGTTCACAGTGGACAATTTTTTCGCATATTTATTAATTTGTGATTATAATTAAGAAGATAAAATAAACAAAAATATCATGTTAGGACTAACGTGCACTATATATGCTATTATTGTTATTATTATTATTTAATTTGTGATTTTATGTGCTTGGGAAAAATGAACAAAAAACCATATAAAACGCTTCATGTTTGTATTGATATCGAAAAACAAAAAAATAGTTGTTGAGAGATTTCTTGAATAATAATAAAATAAAAGAGACACCAGAATCTTCTGAACAATAACTATGTATTTATGGTGTTTGAATATGTGTAAATAATAATTTCGAAATGCTATTAAGACTGCTTAAAATCCTTTATATCTGCTTAGTGAAAGGCAACCAAATTAAATAATTTTTTATTGACATGACTTTTATTTACAAACATTCCCGCTTAACTTACAATCCATCCCAAAGTCTGGCAAATTAATTGTTGATTTCAAGCTAATAAAAAAACAGTTTATGGCAAGTTTTCTGAAAAAGATTATATGTACCGTAGTTACTAGAGATTAAACGGACTAATTGTTGATGTAGATTACCCAGTTAATCAGGAATCCGGTGATAATTTGAAAAATAACACACTTCGCTTTCCTATCTAATTATATTAAACGAGCAATGCTTGTATATTCTATGTGAGATACCAATATGAGCCCGATAATATCATAGGGAATAATAGTCCTATGGTTAAGCTTTCGGGCATTAATCTAAAGTTCCTCGGTTCGAATTCTGATCACCTTTCAGTTTTTTTTAACAAAACCCATTTTTTTAAATAAAAGATGTTAATATGAGTTTCTAATTGGAAATTTTCAATGAAAATTTGTTCATATCTAATATATTGCGTCCCTTATTAGCTATTTCAAGGACAGGTTAGCAGATTTTGGTAAAAATGAGCAAAAAGGGGTTTTCGGAGTCGCTAAATCGATTGACGATACTTTCATATTTAATGGGTGTGACCATCGAGGTCCACACTAGCTATTTCGACAGTGGCTCCGCAGATAAAAGTTTCAATATGTATAGTGTTTGGGGGTTGAATAGTCGATTGGTGATACAGCTAAGTTTTGTTATATTTATCATTCATCATCTATAACTTACGAATATGTGAAAAATAAAAGCAGTATCTACCGATCGCAATACATTTTAACCAGAAATATGCACATTTTTTAATAAGTTTAAATATCCTTAGTAACTCTTATAGACCAATCTTAAATTCTGTTTTACCCGAGCAAAGTTCGGTCCCCAGATTTAAGTTATCTAAAAGATACATTGTCATTCAGGAATTTTTCTAGGATTGATACGTAATGATATTTCATGGTAAATCAACAGAAATCTGTAATTACCATGAGATTGGAGATATATTTTCTTATAGTAGCAGCGTAATGATTGGTAATTGGCTAAATTTTCTGAAAAAAAAACAGTTCCTTCACTATTCAGTAACCGCTACATATCATACTGTTGCCTCGCGCTTCGCTCACAGGAGCAGGGTCAATACATTCCACATATTTTTCGGCTCTCCCTGCAGCAAAACTACAAAGAATCCGCCACTTGACGACAATCCCCTCGCCACTATTTTCAGTTCTTAAAGCAATAAAGAAACACATGGCGATTTGCAATCCGGATAATAATAATATAGCTACTAGTTTACTTTCTCATTTAAAAAAAACTTACAAAATAAATTTCACTTTTGAAAGACTCATAAGTGTATCTTTAATAATTAAAATAAATACGGAAAAATCTTGATGATCCCCAATTAAAAGAACAGAAACTTATATTCTAATCCTACCTTGGGGGCAAGAGCATATCTGCAACAATTGATTCAGAATATTAAAAATAAAATTTAAAAGCAAATCTAAAAAAATCATAATATTCAAATTTACCGAATTTATTATTACATTGATAATAATAATAATACAATAATCATTTGTACATACAATGCGGTACATAGGACTCGAATAAATTCATTTTTAGCGTTATTACGTATTTGTTTGAAAAAAACTGAAACAGGTCAATGTCTATTCTCAACTTGACAATTTACAGTTTGAAAATATTACTCCTTTCTTGCATCCCCTAAGAATTATTATGAGCACCCCCTCCAAATTTTTAAATGAGAAGGGTGTGGTGTGGCAACTTATTCGAAAGGGATTTTCATTCTCTGTTCAGCAATACTAAGTTGTTCAAATTTGGTGCATTCATAACTGAGAAAATTTATTTTGAATTTGTTAAATTTTTATACTTTAAGCAATTAGAATGAAGGAAATAATGTCACATAATGTTTCGGAAGTACATCCACAGTTAAATTAAATGTTCAAAATTACCACAATTGTCAAATTGAAAATAGAAATCGACCTGTTTCAGGTTTTTTCAAACAAATACATAATAACGCTAAAAATTAATTAAATTAATTACCTGATGAAAAATTTCATAAATTGCTTTATTAAGTTTGTTATGTAGGACAACTTTTCTATTTGCAAAAATTTTGAGAAATGAGGTGCTTTCTTGAAGACTTTTCCCTTGACTTGACTGGCTTTGGACAGCATCTACGACTCGATTTTTTTTCGCAAAATGCTATTTTACTTTCTCAACAAATTCTTAGAGATGACCCCGGTGGTATTAGGTAACTATATAATGTCAAAACTTAGCTAGGTACATTGTGATGTAATGTATAATGAAATAATTGTAAGTATTAAAAAGTATGTAGGTACATATAGGTACCCAGTAATAACATCAAGTAATATTTATTTTTTTAGATCCATTAGTTGGTTGTTTATACGACAATGAACTAGAATATTTCCATTCAAAATTCAAAACACAAAAGACGCTTTGAATAATTTTGTTGATTATTTGTTTGAAGTCAACATCTGTGGTTCACATATTCTTTCATATGGATGAAAATTTAAATTGTTCGGAAATACGTATATCTTTATTTCACAAGGAAATCTTTGTATATTCTAATTAAAGATAGATACACTTTTTGATTTCAAATACAGCAAACTGTGGTTTAGAAATTTTGACGCTTATTTCGGAATATCAAAATATTGGCATTGATATTATCAAATGGTAAGGTAAATATTTTAATAAAAACGCTCTGTAAGATCTAGTTTAGCGGCTTTTATTAAAAAATGCCCAAAAATGTTTGCAGAAATGGGTGTATTTTAGCATTACTTTTTAATAAAAATCAGGCCGTAAGCGCTGTTTTTAATAATTTGTTTAAAATGTTGTTACTTATGACTTTTAGCTGGAATTGTCTTTTTGGAAGTGTGTTTTCTCTGACCCACTTTAATTATCTAAAAAAGAACGCCTTGTATATACCCTTTCAAAATGTGTTTTGTTTAATAGGATACAGATGGATCTACGAATATGTTTTAATTAGTTTAAGTAGTACATGGACAATGGCCAAATACCAGACTATTATAACGAATCATCATCTTAATAATCACTCGTTGATATTAGTTATCTAATTCAAGGAAATTATGTATGGAAGATTTTTTATTTCATCTAATATGAACCTTTTTTGAAATACATCATAAAACATTAAGTATGACTCATCTTTCTAAATTCTTCGTTTCATTCATCTAACTCGAAGCCATCAAAAATATATATATATATATATATATACCTATTTGATTTGAAATATAATTAAATTCGATCCAGGATAAAATATGCGGAAATGCAGGGAAAAATTACTGAGCACTCACATATCTATTGCCCTTATTAAGGCACAATCGCTTTATCCTGCCCTCCACCAGGAGAAGAGAATCCTGGAACACCCACACTAAACACTAACTGCACCCCGTCACTCCCGAATTATCTGGATCTGGAATACCTAATAAGCATCCAAACATTTCGACATCTCCGAGCAAACTGAAAAGAAATGCCTTTGTTCAAATATCTGTTAACAATCACAACATCCGTCATAGGTAACTAGATTTTTTTGCGTTATTTTGAAATATGCGCGCCACATGACAATGTTATAAATTCTCGAATAATTGAGAAGCCGTAAAGAAAAAGTTGTTTAAGTTGGTGCACTGAAAATATTTACTTTAATTGAATGCTAATTTTAAAGTTGTGCAGTTATTGGTAGATATAAAACTTCATCTTCAAAAGTATCAGCACCAGTTCTATAGTTTTTGTAATAAAAATATTTTACTTTTAATAAATTTAAATATCCTGATCAATTCTAAACAAAAATGGTCTCTTTAAACTTTTCGCTAAAACTAACCGCTTTCTAGAAAAAAAATTGTTTGCATGTGCACCTGATATCTGAGGTCTGCAAATGATTAAATTAAGATAATTCGCGCTATTTCCAGAAATTATAAAAAGAGATTATTATTATTATTAGAAAAACATATTAATAAACAATTGTAGAAACTTTTTTTAAATTAAGGAATAATTAATACCAACTACTAACAATGAAACAACTAAAAATAAATACTTATGATACTAATAAAAACATGAATAAATTACAGGAGCTGTTCGAAATGCATGACATTTGCTTCTATGCCTTTACAACACCTTCTGTGTACCGAACTCTCAGCCGCCCTGATCTGATTTTGAAGCATCTGACAAGCATTTTGAATTCTAACCACAAGTTCTTCCATAACAGCTCCTGTTATGTATTAATGTTTTTATCAATATCTTTTATTTTTAATTCATTTTTAGTTGTTGGTAATAATTAATATTAAATTCTCAAGTTATTATTATAATTTCTGGATATGTTATGTAAATAAAAATGAATTGAAATAGCGCGAATTACCTCAGATATTGGGTATCAGGTGCACATGCAAACACAAATTACTTTTGTCGTGAAAAGAACTTACCCTCTAAAATGCACCATTTTCGAGATACGGGGTGTTGAAATTGAAAAAAAAAGTTTTTTGTGAATATCTCCGGAACTGTTTAACGTACAGAAAACAGCTTTTGTAAGCATTTTCCACTTATAATAAACAAAGTTTTGAGTCAGAATTTTTTTTGTTAATAATAATTGGTCATGATTTTGAAGGAGTAGTGGGTGTTTTTCTTCCCAATTTCTACGCCAATGGAAACAGTACGGCCTTGAGACGCCCATTTGAACCGCCAATGTTTTCTACACAAAAAAGGTACTGTTGGTTGTTACTTATTCTAACGTTTACATAAATTTTGTTTAATTAGTAAAAAAAATTATTAAAACAAATTACCGTATTTTTTCAACATAAAAGTTAATTTATCTCGAAAACGGTTGTAGAAAACATTGGTGGTTCAAATGGGCGTCTCAAAACCGTAGTTTTTCCATTGGCGTAGAAATTTTGAAGAAAAATACCAACTTCTCCTTCAAAATCTTCACCAATTATGACTTAACAAATTTTTTTCTGATTCAAATCTTGTCTTATTATGAGTGGATAAATAGACTCCAAAATATAGTAGCAGACTCTAAGAGTACAGACATCATTGCAATTAACATTTCAAGTGGCTTATGACTGTTTACGACCATTCATTTAACCAAGTAAGTACTATATATTCTATAGGCCTTTTATATACCCATCAATTGGAGTATTTTATTTAAGCTGAAATGGAAATTTGTGACATTAAAACACGATATAGTATTAATATTCTGATTTTAATTTAAATCCAATATTTGGGGATATGCATACTTTAGGAGATTACAACATATGAATTCGTCGTGATGTGTTCCACTGGATGTTCGGAGTAAATTATGTATAAAATGATTAATGAACATCCATATAAATAAATATGTCTTGAAAAAAAATTTTATCGACTTTATTAGTTGTTGCACTAGAAAATGCAAAATAATATAAATTCTATTGGTGCTGGTAATTTTGAAGTTGTGCAACTGTAGTTAAATAGCGGTGGTTTTCGGAGGAAAAGAGATTTCGGATTTGAGTTTCTATGGATATAGGACCATTTCTTAAGTCCCCTCTTTCAAATGAATCAAAAATCATCAATATCGGAGTACGTTTACAATATACTGCGCGCGCATCGGGTACAATTTGTCAATTCAAGAGGACACGTGATGTGAAGCCAAGTGATTTATTACAGATAATCTTGTGCGGGCGAAGTCATGGGCAACAGCTAGTTATTCAATAATTACACTGCGGATTCAGTGATAATTGAAGTTAAAACCATTTTGTGACATGGTCACAGAATTACATCAAATTCTGGGAGTATAAACTTACTTGACCACTTGACCCAGACCTAGATCTAATGTAAAAATGTCTTCATTCTTCAATAGTTTTGTCGGGAAATATATTTTTTTTAATTGTAGCATTTTTGAATCATAATTATTTACTAAGCAAACTATCAAAAATATTAGGTATTAATTTTCTACGAAGAGTTACACCTGTCATGTTTCGAGGAACACTATGTATATATATGTGCCTACCTTTGTCTCTGGATACAGCTGGATAGTTATATAGACGACGGCTAAAGTTTATTTTACGAAACACAATCTTGACAGACATGTTTCACTTGAAACAGCTTACATGCAACTTTGGAGAACACGATTTGTTGGCGCAGCTCTAGTCGAAAGGGGGGGAGAAGAAGTTTGTTGTGAGTTTCCCTAATACAAAAAGTAGATTTCCATATGCAAATAATGTCCTTGAACTTTGTTCAAGGTCAGCAATATTGAGAGGAACCGCCAATAATTCATATATAAGTGCTATAGATTTTATAGATATCGTTTTTATTTTTGGTAGGTAAATATATGGCCTTCGATTCGAATAAATTCTGTAGCTTGACAGTTCCATCTAAAAGTAGTTTGGTGAATGTTTTGCAGTTTCAACTTTTTACCATCAATAAAAAGTTTCTACGATAATTCGTTATTTCTCGAATTGAATTCCCAAAGAGATGATTGGTTGCTCAATCACAAGATGTGTGCTTAGCTTTTGGAATAAAGTACACAATTATAAGGTGAGTTTATACAGTTAGTAAAACAAAATAAGAAACAAGTTAAGATAAAATAAGAAAGTTGAACATGCTCATTTCCATGGGAGCGTTTATACACGAAATAAGGTAAATTAAGAAATAAGAATAAGAACTAAAGATGGTCAACTTTCATCTTTATTCCTTATTTTATTTTATTTTGTTTGGAAACTGATAATACGCATGATCAACCACCAGAGAACACTTAACTTGCATACAACACAAAATTTTTTGTCAAAAAAGCTGTGATTTGATTGGTTAATTTTTATTTCTTATTTTATTTTCGTCATCTGTATAAACCAATCTTTTTTGAGGTTATTCTTATTTCAATTTTAATTTGTTTCTTATTTTACTTTAATTACTGTATAAACTCACCTATAGTTTCTGAATATAGATATAATAAAAGGTAATAGTCTAGTTTAGAGGCTTTTGCTATAAAAGCCTTAAAAAATTAAATGTTTTCAAAAATAGGGGTACTTAACCATAAATTTTAATAAAATTGAGGCGGTAGGCGCTATTTCTTTATGATTTGTTAAGATACAAAAGGAAAAATATTGTTCTTAAGACTTATGACTTTTAGCTGGAATTTTCGATTTTGAAGTATCTTTTCATCTATTTAACACTAACATCCTTCAAAATTAACAATAATATGCGTAAAAAAAATAAATATAAGTTCGCAAAAAGTAAGGTTGAACGAATTGATCATTGACTTATGCAGGGTGTTTAACGTTTAAAAACAGTGAATTCCAGTGCAATATAACGTTTACGATATTATTTTTTGGAAAGATTTTAAGGGTCTAAATGTATAGTTTCATTTTTAAAATTTCCTAAAAAAATATTTTTACAAATACTTGCTTTAGAGCAAAAATACGATATTCTGGCAACTTTTGATGACGGTGACGAACTTTGTCTTCAGGTTTTCGAAAACATGATTCAATGATTGCTTTACTAGAAGATATTTTTTACCAAAAAGTTTTTTAACTGTAGTTAGGTTTTGTTAGGTTAGGTTAGCACGAACTTCAAAAGTACCAAACCAATAGAATTAATATTATTTTGTATTTTTTCATTGCACCAACTTTTTAGCTGGTCCAATTTTTGGTAAAAGATATTTATTTCACACTTTTGAGTGTAACATTAGTCAGGAAAAGCCTTGAACGTTCACTAAGAAGGTACCTGTCCTATTACTTTGCTTGTACTTATTATTATTCAGAGATCTCAATACATTGCAGCGAAAATATACATATTTCAGACCTTACTACTGCTGTTACTCGAAAATCGTAACTTATTTTGAAATATTTCCAATTTAAATATTGCTGCATATAATATCTTCTGTAATTTGGCTATCTCATATAAAAAACTGCCTCCTTCACATAGCTGAAATATGGACACCTTTGATTCTACCGTCTCAGATTTTCGAAACAAAACGCGCGAATAGCCATACATAATAAAGGAAACATACAACCAAAAAGTCGGTCAAAAATAGCACAAATGTCATGTAACTCTCAAAATACAAGTATATTGTGAAAGTAGAACATCGTTTCAAATACACAATACATCGAAAACGTCTAGAGATATTTTGTGAAATCTAAATCTGAAAAATTGATAACTATATCTTATTAACATATTATTATGATGAGTGAGAAGTGTTTATGTCATCAAGTGTTCCATACTTCTTGATCTTGAAGACACTCAAAGAGTTGCGAATGGCTTTCGAAATAAACGTTAACTTTCATCCTGTCATACTCTGTCGGGTTGAGATCGAGAGACTGAGCAGGCCAGGGTAATACAGAGATTTCATTAGTTTGAAGGAAACTAGTTTATTTAGGAATGGAGAAGTTTCATCGTGTCAGTTGATAAAAACACCTAATATTGGGCCAGCATACTAGATCGAATTTAGGAACGCAGACAACATGATTATCATCTACTCGATAAGTTTCAGCGGAATCTTTCATAATTATAATTATTTCTCAAAGTGTACCTCTTGCAGCACTAGATGCATTTCATGATGATCAAATTTTAATTGATTGGTACGAGTTCGCTTCGAAGAAATTCACGATCAGCTTTTAATCACAATATCGACACCTCTTATTAGTTTATGAACTTGAAATGGAGAGTGCGGCGATAAAGGACAGCATTAGCAGGTGGGTTTACCTTACAAAAGATTTAAATTAAATTATGACGTCAATTTTCAAAGATTATCCGTTCGTTGGGATCGGGGAAGTAACTTTGACATAATTAATATTTTCCATGAAGGAAATTTATACGTCCACCATAATATAATCAAATTTAACTCCATATCGAATATTCTCTCCATTTCATATAATATATAGGGTGATGCTACGTGAAATCGAAATGAATATTTCTAAGGAAAAGCTGACAAAAATGTGATAAAAAGCAACAAAATATATTATCGAATTGTACACCTTCTCCTTCTTATGAAGTTGGTTGAAACATATATTGTTAACTATGGATATTGTCATGAAAAATTGGACCGAAATTATAGTTTCTGTTGGTGCACTGAAAAATACGAAATAATTTTAATTCTTATCTTAATTTTCAAGTTTTGTAATTATAAGTAGATAGAAAAATTTTGGCACCAAGTTCAAATGTACCAGCACCAATAGAATTAATATTATTTCCTTTTTTTCAGTGAACTATCAAATCCAGTCGGTCCTAACTTTTGTGAAAAGCTTTTATCGTACCTTTTTGAGTGTTTTATTACTCATGAGATTTATGGAACGTTTACTTAGGTATACTGAGAGATTTTAAACTATACTCTATTTAAAAAAGAGATATTGGTTTATTTTTGTATCTTAATGATTCAAAGACATTGAAACTGAGAATTTATGAACTGATTAAATATTTGAATGAGCATAATTTTGCATATTTTTTATTGTAACGTGTTTGGAATATAGTGTCGACGCCATTCCGAGAAGGCGTGGCCGATTCGTCAGAGGGCGGAGCAGAGTTCGCGCTATTGGTGGAATGTTCGGAGCACTGGAAGATGTCGGCGGAACGTTCTAGACGGAGAGGGCTTGCCTATATATTGGAGAAGATTTGCTGCGCTACCAAGTTCATTCAGTCAGTTGATCAGAACGGTGAATACGGTGGAGACCGGAGTATGCTAAAGGTGGGGACAGGGAGTACAGTGGAAACTGGTAATACGGTGTAGACTGGGTGTACGATGAAAACCGACAGTATGCTGGAGACAGGAGGAGTACGTTGGAGTACGGCCAGTACGGTTCAGTCCGGCAGTCTGATGTAGTTGGATACCCGGTAGAAGGCCATCAACAAGGACAAAAATAATGCTCGGTTCAAATACGGTGGTAAATATTGTAAACAATAAATATAAATTGTACATATGATAAATACAATGATTCTGCTCCAAAAAGTGCTGATTCCTGTTTCAATTGATCCAAGGAAAGGCAAGTTCCTTTATATTGCATGGCACACATCAAATGAGTTTTTATTTTTGGAGCGCTCGATACAAGAGATATGAGCACGGATTTTTCCGGAACATTTATTGGCACTAAATCACACAGTGTGAGAGACTCAATAGACATATAAATCTTTGAGGGGATCATCTTGTCATAGAAATGTATTATTTATCTTATTTATAGTTAGTTGGCTTTACGTATACATTTATTTTATATGTTTTAATTGATTGGCAAAAATGTCTTTCAAAATTTCCTCTTCCGTTCCGTGTCAAATTATTAAGAAAATATTATACTATACTAAGATTATTCAACAGAATGACTAGTTAAATCGCATATTCTACGTGACAAACGGTATTTTCGAATAGATTTTGTGTGTTTGTTTTACAATATTTTTGATTGTAAAAACAAAATTTGTCTTAAGAAAATGTCCCCGATAGGAACATTTGATGAGCAGTGAAGGGAAGCATTAACAACAAGCGTTGTATTTCCTATCCGAAGAAGAAGGCATCTTATAGCTAGATAACTGTCAATATAATTCGCAGGTTCACGGAAATCATACACCTACAGCCGCGTTATTTATAAACTTGTTTTCCACAATGCAATTAAAGATAACATCATATCCAGAAACGTTTGAATTGAAAATTGTTTCAAAAGAGTTACGGATTGTGAGTTACAGAAGTGATAAAGTTTGAAATATATGTATTTCTGCCGTGATGTTTTGTGATCTCAGAATAATAAAAGGAAAAGCAAAGAATATACAATTGTAATACGATAAGTAATATCTTCTTTGGTATTAGTGAACGTTCAAAGATTTTCATGACTAATGTTACACTCAAAAGTCTGAAATAAATAATTTATACCAAACATTGGACTGAATTTATTAGTTGGTGCACTGGAAAATACAAAATAATATTAATTCTATTGATTCAGGTGCTTTTGAAGTTGGTGCCAAAAGTCTTGCACCAACTTCAAAAGTACGTACCAGCACTAATGGAATTAATATTATCTTGTATTTTTCAATGCACCAACTAATAAAATCGCGAAAAAATATTTCAACGAATGTATGGAGCTCTGAAGAGAATACGAGAATGAGCCCACCTCTGTCATAGTTAAACGCCATAATTATGTAATCAATCATTGAAACTAATCCAAGTCTCTAATCTACAATCTGCATTCAACAAAGAGCCGCAGCAGCTCCTATGTATGTAGAGCGGTGCTCTATTTTGCAGCGCTAGAGTTAATATTCTGACAAATGGCAGGGAGTAGACAAAGCACCGCACACTCTAAATTGCAGTTAATGGTAGCTAGCACATTATTGTTTCAATATAACAACAGTAAATCGAAACAATTTGACAGAACGTTCACAAATATAATATATAGGAGATTATTTAGTATATGAACTCACAAAAGCCGTTCGTATATTTGTTGAAATCAGAATCTTTCTCAGAACGTGTGACGTGATGAACAACAGTTTGACACTTCATAAATGTTTACAACATGGATATTTTCGAGACTAATGAATGCCTTTTACTGAATCTAAATGTCAGACTGGATAGAGCAACAAATACAATAACAGCAAAACTTTTTGAAGTTTCTTACTTACGAGTCGGCTCGCCCTGGCATTAAAAATATGACAAGTGATTTGATTGAAATAACATATTTTGATGTCCCAGCACATCGAAACCCTAGTGTCTAGTTGAATTCCCATTCAAATTGTATATAATTGTTTTTCTAAGACATTCTTAGACATTTGATACCCTTGATTTTGATATTGTTTGTGCCAAACTAAGTTATGTGATGATATAGTGGTCAACTTTTTTAGGAGTTATTTGAAAAATCGCAAGCAGAAGGTGGTTCTTCCTAATTGTAATCCTTCTTCAGTTCTGGATGATATTACAATTTAAATGGAATAAGCTTTTTATAAGGTAATTTTCGAAAAACTGTATTCATAAACATTCAATAGCATTAAAATTATATTCATCATTTTAGCACTCTTTGGTTAAAATGATTTTATTGCGATATTATAACTTAGGTTCTGTCCTTTTCAACAATATAATAGTGATTTTATTGGTGCGGGTACTTTTGAAGTTGTGCTTCTATTTAACTATAAAAGCACTACTTCACAATTACCAGCAATAATAAATTTAATGTTATTTTGATATTTTAAACGCACCAACTAATAAACTGGGTCCTATTTTGTTTGTGTATTTGAGCCCTATATTTAGTTTGTTGTCTATGGTTTGTTGACTGACTGAAGAAATAGAATGTCTCCTTTCACAAGGAACTCATTCGATGGAGATGTGGAAGTTGTTATAGAATTAACTCACAAATACCACGTTAATAATAAAGAGCGTGATTTTCCCAACTAGGCTGAATTACCTACCCAGTTCCAAATTTGTTTGTATTTATTCACCACTGTGTGCGCTAAAATACAGTAGTGAATTGCGTCTCGAATTTCCGAGTAAATGTCGACAAAATGAGAGTAATAAATAATGTTAGATATACTTTGGCAGAGCAAAATTTATGTTGGTATTTATAAATTGCCAGACTATGTCTATCTACCTTTCGAAAGCACTATCTCAATAAACAGCGAAGCATTCTCGACGTACCTCTACGTATGTAGGTAGGTTTATAATTTTAGATTTAAGACCACGTTGGATGCAAAAAATATTCACAAAGCAAATTATGAACTAGGTACATTTTCTGTGAGGTCTAGACGTCTGGAAAATAAATGGTCTGTTTGGATGAAATTATCTATTTAACTTGTTGATACTATTTGCTAGCAGTGAAAATATGTTGATTGTTTATTTATATAAGTAATGTGAATTGGTAAATATAGAAATAATTGTGACATAAAATGATGAATGGTGAAACGACTCATGTTTGTGATCGATAACATTTTATCAAATAATTTTTGACCGAATTCTCAAAAGAAATAGGTACAATTCGAGTGTTTCTAGGTTTGTTTTTTCCTTGTAACCTTATTTTACCTTTTTAGGTAAATGTGATATTACGAAATTTGTTAACACGATAGAGGTCGCAGTTTTGAAGGTATCAAGTTCAAATTTGCTAGAAAAATCTATCTCTCAAATATCTCGGTCGAGTTCGTTATTGGGCAATATCGGGTAAGTAGTTTCAAAATGGCGACCATTCAAACATTTAAAAAAATTATCAAAAAAGAGCAGTAGTGTAAATATTAATAAAAATAATTTTAGGTTATAGATATAATCAGTACCTACAACTTTTGTTCAAAGCAATTTTTCATAAAATACACAGGTAAAAAAATAAAAATTAATAAAGAAAATTAACAAATATTGATAAAACATGAACACTCAATATAATTTTTGATGTAATTGTACATTTTCTGGAGATCTTAATATAGACCCTGATTAAAAAAATATATAGTATATTTATTGAAAAGAAATAGACGAAAAAAAAATCTGCCTTGAAGTGGACTCGAACCCTGTTTGCTTTATATTCAACAGCCAAAACAAAAACCTCTAACCGCAAAGCTATGACAATTTTATTTAATATTTGTAGGTATACCAATGAAAAGGTTGTTAAAATTTCGATTCAATGAATTTTAAAAAATTTACCTTTCCGCTGACTACAGGCCATCGGGATTTTTATTGTTTGTAGAAGCTTTTTCCTTCGAAAATAATTAATTGATTTCTGAATAAGGGACCTTTTTTTGCAATTACGACTCCTGTGTGATATTCTATGACTTTTAGGTAAATTTCTTATAGAAATGTACCTATTGCGATCGTTCACACTTTTGAATTTCGAAAAAAATTCAACGGCATGTTGTTATATGTCTATAAGTTAGTCCAAAAAAACATTTGGTTCAAAAGTTTATATATATACATATATATATATATATATATATATATATATATATATATATATATATATATATATATATATATATATATATGGGATATTACGAAATTTGTTAACACGTTAGAGGTCGCAGTTTTGAAGGTATCAAGTTCAAATTTGCTACAAAAATCAATCTCAAATATCTCGGTCGAGTTCGTTATCGGGCGATATCGGGTGAATAGTTTCAAAATGGCGATCATTCAAACATTTAAAAAAAATATCAAAAAAGAGCCGTATTGTAAATATCATCAAAAATAATTTTAGGTTATAGATATAATCAGTACCTACTACTTTTGTTCAAAGCAAGTTTTCATAAAATAAACAGGTAAAAAAATAAAAATTAATAAAGAAAAATAACAAATATTGATAAAACATGAACACTCAATATAAATTTGATGTAATTGTACATTTTCTGGAGATCTTAATATAGACCCTGATTAAAAAAATATATAGTATATTTATTGAAAAGAAATAGGCCAATTTTATGTAACAACATGTAGGTATACCAATGAAAAGGTTGTTCAAATTTCAATTCAATGAATTTTGAAAAATTTACCTTTCCGCTGACTACAGGCCATCGGGATTTTTTTATACCTTTCTGTTCTACAGTATTTAATAACACCATAACCTATAAAATATGTTTCCTTGTAGGTAGATAGCAGAATTATCAGAAAAATAATGATTTGGTAATTCAATTAGTGAGTTTATTGATAGAAGGAGATGCTGAACAATAAAAATACTTACGATGTTGTGAATAATTCTTTGAATTACTTCTCAAAAGAAGAAGGTGCACATCTTTATTTTTTATTTATGTTCCATTGGTTCGCCTAGTAAAAGTTCCCCAATCTTGATGATTTTTTTATTTGAAAAAGGATGATTGCTAGATGTCTCATATTGAAATTTACAGGGTTTCATAAAGATTATCCATTCCATTATCGCTTTTGTGAGATATGAATAATTTCATACAAAAGCTATCCAAACAATTTCTTGGTGGTGTGGTAAATTGTTCGATTCGTATTCGAAGGATTGAAGGCTCGGTTCCCTTTGTCTAATTTTGTAGAAGTTTCTAAACGGTACAGTAAATTTGTGAGTTATTCACTTGGAGCACTTAAAATTGAGGAATAAATAAAAACTAGGAGCGACTTTATGAGATGAAGCAAAAAAACAATAAAATAAAAGTAAGTCTACATATAATGCAAGAATCATGAAGTTTTGAAGTTGCTCAAGAGTACCAACCAGCTTCAATTTTTTTATGATTCTTTCACTATGTATTGGTTATTTTTATTTTATTGTTTTTAGTGCTTCATCTCAAGAAGTCGGTCCTAGTTTTTTTTTAAATTATTGATTATGGTGGATGCGCTTTGTGAAAGTATCTCATGAAGATCCAATCTCAAACAAATTTATTTACCACTTGGGTGTACATTCGCCTAAGAAACAAAATTAAGAGTAGATTAGGTATAGTTATTTTAGTGCTGGCGATGATCTATTTTCGGTGCACCAAAAAATGAGTTTTGTGTCCTACATTAATAATAGTTAATAGTTACAATACCACTTAAGAGAACTGATCAGATGAAGGGATTATTTTTGGACCATAATATATTTGTGAAATCAGATCATTCAAAACTTGTTTCATTTGTATTAGAAGATCTTATCACTGATCATTTTCCTATTCCATTGAAGATTAATAGACATTTCATATGCAAGAAAGAAAAGAAGAGTAAGTATGAGTTTATTATTTATAAGAAATTAAGTAATGTAATGAGTAATAATGTAAATGATAAATTTGATAGAATTAAGTCATTTATCAAGGTTTCGACATTTGTAAATACACCAAAAGAGTGCTTGAAAAGTAATAAAAAAAGAAGTTGAGTAATTTAAAAAACAGATTCTCAAATAGATTAGATATTAGAGAAGAATATGATGCTTTTGTGAAATCTCTTAATAGAAAAATTTAAATAGCAAAGTGTAATTATGATAAGACTAGTTTCAAAAATACCGAAGAGTTTGGAATAATATAGGTAAGTCATTGTACTTAGATGAGACAAACGCAGGGGAAATAAAAAATATTATTATGTCAATGAAAAATAAAAAGGAAGTGGGATTGATAGAATTACCACCGGTGTTTTAAAATTTATTGCTTAGGAAATTTATGTTATCTGGTATTTAGGTTAATCATTTTGAAAGAGCGGAGGTTGTACCAATATATAAATTTGTTCATCATAAATCAACCAGTAATTAAAGACCAGAATCCTTATTATCAAATTTGACTAAGATATCAGAAAAAAGTGATTCACAAAAGACTTGATGATTGAACCTGCACTGGATGTTTAATTAATATAATAATAAGTAAAATATCTATTAAAAGAGAAAAATCAGGTTATTTGAAATGATTAATTAATTTCTACTTGGGATCTAGGACACCCTGTATATATATATATATATATATATATATATATATATATATATATATATATATATATATATATATTATATATAGACTAAGTTTTGATACATTCAACCACTTAGTTCCAAAATAATAATTATCGCAAAGTCAAAGTCGAACTTACTTGATACTTAACATGAAAATATATTAATAATATTATCAAAATTACCACCGGTGTTTTAAAATTTATTGCTTAGGAAATTTATGTTATCTGGTATTTAGGTTAATCATTTTGAAAGAGCGGAGGTTGTACCAATATATAAATTTGTTCATCATAAATCAACCAGTAATTAAAGACCAGAATCCTTATTATCAAATTTGACTAAGATATCAGAAAAAAGTGATTCACAAAAGACTTGATGATTGAACCTGCACTGGATGTTTAATTAATATAATAATAAGTAAAATATCTATTAAAAGAGAAAAATCAGGTTATTTGAAATGATTAATTAATTTCTACTTGGGATCTAGGACACCCTGTATATATATATATATATATATATATATATATATATATATATATATATATATATTATATATAGACTAAGTTTTGATACATTCAACCACTTAGTTCCAAAATAATAATTATCGCAAAGTCAAAGTCGAACTTACTTGATACTTAACATGAAAATATATTAATAATATTATCAAAATTATATGACTCTTCCAGACTCTATCATGAAATCCAATTAAATATTTTTTCTTCCAAAACTCAATTCAACTTCTGGATATAGCTTTCTCCGTCCACCTTATCCCCTTGTGAGCTAGACGACTTTAAAAACAGAAAGCTTGTTCAGCCGAAATGTTTCTCATAAAATGTTATTATATGCATTAAAAAAAAACATTTATGGTTGTGATCCTTTTAAGTGCTTTGATTCAAATAAAGTGAATAAACAAACTATTCCACTTAGAATTTATGTATTAAGCGAAGTTTCATTTACTTTGACATAAATTATACATTCTTATGGTTAAATAATGTAATGAAGAATATTATAAAAAATTACTAAGGATAATACCAATAATGAAACAATGCCTGACACACAAAGGATGCAAAAGACAGCAGTGATGAGAATACTAAGAAAAATCACAGGGAACGCGCTGGGAAATCGAATAAAAAGGTGGTAAAAGGGTGGCGGTAAAAGTAAGAGACAAATTGCCAGCGATAATATAATAAAGAAGGCACAATCAAATAAAAAAACACGCGGAATTGTCTAATAAGACGTTAGAAAAATAAGAATATCATATTGATGAAATTTCTCAGTAACATGCGATTATGAAAGAAGACAAAATATGAAAAATGTTTATAAGATTTACCATTATATAATGGCACAAAGTTGCGTAATTATCACTATAACACTCGGATCAGGATTGATTACCGAAGAAAATATCAACCAAATAACACATTTAGTTTCATTTAGAGGTGTTTGGCTCTCGTCAGTATGCGGTAGGTTGGAAAAGCCCTATCAACGATATAAGCGTGATACTAGGCAAATCAACGATTCGTACGGTGATGTTTACGAATGAATGTAGAAAGGTTATAATGATAAAAGATTGCAATAGTTTCAGTTTTTCTTTGGAGAAATGTTATTTTACCTACCTTCCTGTCGTCAGGATTCGAGCCTAAAGTAATTTTAATAAACCGAATAAGTATTCAATTTGAGATAGATCTGTTCAAAAGATTTTGCATTGTTATTTGGAGCACGTTTCCATGACAAAAGTTTAACGATTCTTGAGCAAAACTTTAACTGAAATTAATTAAACTGTTAATGGAGTTTTTCGTCCACATCCGATTACTTTCAGCCTTGGGGGCATCTAGCGTCAATTTCAAATGCTCCATGCTTCCATTCAACCTATTCGTTAAAACAACTTCTTAAACTAATCAAACACAAAAATCTTTGACACTTTGATTTCGATTTAGTATGTATATTAACGGGGCGGATGTAAATGTGTCACAAAATGTACCTGGTCTGAAAAAGATATAGGTAGATATGAGAAGGTCACATGGAAATTTCCCACCGGTTTAAAATATTATGTTTCAAGAATTATGTGATTGTAATGAATTAAAAGAGGCATAGATATAAGAAATAAACTTCGTTTTAGTTTCTCTAGTAGAATTATAATTTTTTTTAGATACAATAAATACAAATGATAGTGTTTTTGTACCGAGTTTGAAATTTCTAATTTTGCTCATATATCGAATGGCCCTTGAGATATTGTGAAAAAATATTTCTTAAATATTATATTCGATTTTGTCTTGAAAATCTGTTTTTCCAGTTTCTCATCCAAAACCTTCTTGAATAACATAATTTTATTTACTTGCACCAAATAAACATAATAATAATTTATTGCATAAAAAGGCAAAAAAGTTGTATATAAATAAATGTATGGCAGAGAAAGCTCATAGGAAATCTTGGTCGACGGTATCAGCTTAAGCTATTCCAAGCTGTTTCTCTAAACCATATATCCAAAAATCAGGCTTTTCGGTTGATTTGCATTTAAATATTTACCTTTTTCTTCGTAAGCCGCACACAGGTTCACAGGCTGACGGCGGGCAGGTGAGTGGGTGAGTGAACAAAAAGTTTGCAAAAAAGCTCGCAACGCGAGACTAGCGCGTTGGAGCTTCAAATAATATTCTCCATACACTCGCGGCTATAATGGACGCAGTTTTCACGCAGATATCAGACGAGACGCTCGTGTTTCGCTTGTTGGCACCATCACGTTGACATCGCCGTCGCGACGCTTTGCCTTAGACTTGTTCTCAAGTGGTTGGTAGTCATACATTTTTTTTTTACTTTCGGTGATTTTGTCTGTTTTTGTGATGTGTTGAGCAACTTATATGTATGTGTCAAGCAGACTATAGCTATTATAACAGGTAGGTGACTTTTTTATTTATTTAATTCCATAATTAATTAGAAAAGTTTAAGATAAATATTAGGAAAAAAAAATAAGGAACTTCACGGCAAACTAAGTAGTGGAACCGGTTGATCTGACAATGTTTGCCTTGTAGAATACAGAAATAAATAAAAGATGATTTTAGCTAGGGAATTAAAAGCTACTTTAGAGGTGAAAAGTGAGGATTTTTTTTTCTGATTATAGAATTATATTCTGTTAAATTTTATAATAAGTAGGTATTTCTTGAATGCTATTTCTGATAATTCTATATTTTCAGAAACACTAATATGGAATATCTATAAAAAAATAAGTTTTTTTGTAGCTTTGAAATTCTAAACATTAGCTTTTGCTTATACCTAATTTCATCAGCAAAAAATAACCACCACCTATACAGGGTGGTCCGAATTATAATGGAGAAACTTTAACTGCGTATTCAGCAGATAAAAATTATTTGCAAAATAGCTTCGTTTTGGAGATAGGGGGTGTTGAAATATAGCGAAACAATCGTTTTTTTCTTATTTAAAAAAACTTTTCTAGATTTTGATTTCAAACTTAGTAGGTATTATCGCGATTTAAAAACAAATTTATAGCGTGATAAACTTGTTTTTGACCCACGAACCCCGAACGGAGGAGGTATACATCGACTGTCTGCTTTTTTTTTGTTATACTAGTGGCTTTCGTGATACCGTTTTAATTATTTTAAATAATAAAAAAATTGTACGCCAATAGTTTATTGCAGTTTTGTTAGTAAATGTAGATATTCTGATCAATTCTAAACGAAAATGGTCTCTTTAGCCTTTTCGCTAAAAAGAACCGTTTTCGAGAAAAAAAAATTGTTTGCATGTGCACCTAATATCTCAGGGCCGGTAGCCAGAATACAAAAGCCTGCTCTTAAAATTTTTACGTTTAATGTACAACACAACCTTTTTAAAGATAAACTGTCAAAAATATATTTTGGAAGCACTAATAAATAATTATTGTATTCTACGGGAACAAGTAGTATACTTTTGCTGAAGCATATGTATGTTGTAGACGTAAATCGTTTGCAGTAAATAAAACTAAATTAAATATTGGCCAAATAACCAATAACTAGTTTATATTGATCCAAACTTATCTACAATAGATTAGATAATCATCTAAAAAAATAAACTTTACTAGAGGGCATTTTAAACTTCATATTAAGAGTTCAATTTTAAATAATTTGAAGTTATAATATATTGTAAAATTACTTATAAAATTTCTGTATAAATATTTAATATTTTTATGATGATCTTTAAATTTGTAGTCGAATTTATGGTCTGTTGTATTTTGAGTTTATTATTTGTTTATTTGTTATTATTTATTATTATTTTTTTAAATCAAGATTCTTATGTTAGCTTGAATAAAAATTATTATTATTATTAAGAATATATACATATATAAAACTATGATGTGAAAGTTGAATAATAAATTAATACCTAATAACCAAAATAATCATTAAATTCCGTGCTGTAACAACTGACCTCTGACAACTGACCATTTCGTTACATTCGTACAAATCTGAATATAAGCTGCCAAGTTCAAGTCGAACACGAATAATTCTGTAGGGATCGTTTTAGTATTTCCTGTTATAATAGAAATACACGTTCTCTGAAAATGTCAACTCTCATTCTATTACGGTTTATAAGATACACTTCACGGACAGACGAGCGGGCGGACTATCTATCTATCTTTATTCTCTAAAAAAAATCAGTTCTATATCAATTACGGATCATGAGATTTAGCCTGTCGACAGACTGGTGTATGGACGGAATTTCAGTACATACCCAATAAGGTTGCATTTTCACCAAGGAACCCTAAAAAGTAAATGAAAAAGTAAATTTAAACGATCAGATTCTTTGTAGTTTTTTGTGTGGAAAACCCACATTTGCTCAGCTCCCATCAAACTATGAGTGGGGCGCGAGACAAGCGGTAGGGGATTCAAAGTTTTCTGGAGAGTGACGCAACTTTATGTCATGTGGAAAACTTTACTTAAGAATTGTTGTATATGGATAGGTATAGGAAATTATTAACCAAAATTACGTGGAACTTGTATGGAAAATGAAAAATAGCGTATGTCATATGAAATAATGAAGTAGATATCAGTTATCGAGCACTGCAATTTTTAGAATATTTCGATCCTATTGATCTTATTTAACTATAGCTACAACCAAAAATTAAAATTCTTTTCTTTTAGAGCTCTACAAACGTACAAATTTCTATTGAGTTTGAAATACCCTCTTTAAAAAAAAACAGGGAGAAACTATGAAATTTGATTTGAGCGCAACTTCCAGGGTTCCCTCCGCCTTGAGGGTCTTCCAGCAGAATAAATTTAAAGACACCTTGAATGCAAACTCCCTAATTAATTGAGCGTATTTTTATTAACTTCTAAATACATTACGTGCTTTTTTCTGATTACATAACATCGTTCTAATTAGAGCTTTGAGCGTTGATATATTGTTGTAATAATTATACCAAGGAAAACACTAGTAGTATTCTATGCGATTGCCCCTAGAAGCCTACGATGACGTCACAGGAAAATTTCCTCAAATTCCATGGCGTGACAATCCTCAATCGCTCATCAATATCCACATCAATAAAAAGTGTTGACATCACCATTGAACTTTTAATCACATTATCTAAGAATAACTGTAGAAGACGGTGGTACCAAAGTCATGTTTATTTATTGCGTAATATTGATACATCACTTGTCACTTTTCGCAGCAGAAATATTTTATTGATCAACGTGGAAAGAAATGCACAAACCTGAACTAATGTAATCATCAGAATAAATATCTAGAATATCTATATGTCCTAGCCAGGTATTTTTCAACTTTACTTTGCATATCTTAATAATATTTAAAAGACGAATGTGAATTGATAATAATTTCCGGACTGTTCATCAATAATTCTCAGTTTCAGTTTGAATTATTTGGTATTTCTTATTCTTCAAGCGTCTAAAAAGAGCTGAATTGCTGCAGATGTGAGCAGAGCTTGTTATGGAATTGAATATACCTAAATCTTCTTCAAAGATATCCACGATCTTAAGGCCAATAGTATACAGATATAGTGTCGAGATTATGAAAAAACCCTATATAATTATCAATATAAGAAATTAATATGTGCAGGTTATCTTTTTTTTGTGATAAATTAAACAATCTTTCAAATTAAGCCCATTAACTTCTTATTCCAATATATGCATACACTATCAAGTATTTTTTCAATTAATAGGAATATAATTAATAGATTTATTGTGTTAATATTGTTAATGAAAAATAAATATACGATATTACATATGATCTATTTTAGTAGGTAATTATGTTGCATTACGTTAAAGGTGGACTTGTATATCTACTATAAAATGTCGGTAATAATTTCTAAAGGTTGCCAGTTTTTGAATCAATGGCATTGGTCAGTTTTGCTTGGGTATGACATATATTCCTAATTTTGTGCTCTACCAGTAAATACAGAGGAGAATCATCAATTAAAAGTATCAATTCAAGTTTGGAAGACAGACTCCGATTTCATGATTCTTTTTCTCTCATTTGATAGACTATTGAGAATTGTTCTCTTTGGAAAAAAATCGACATTCAACATGTTAACATGGAGAGAGCAATTTTCTTCGAAAATCAAAAAACTTTAGACGACCAAATTAAAGAAGATACCATATCCGGCAACATTTAAATAGGAAATCAAAGGTTTTTGAGTTACAGCAGTGGTAAAGTCTTAAATATTTGTATTTCCACGATATTTTGAAATCTTTGAGTATAAACAACGTATTATCTTCTTTGGTGAACCTTGATTGGTTTTGATAAGTAATTTTTCACTCAAAAGTGTAAAATGGTGCACTTAAATAATAATTTCTTACTATTTTCACTGCTTCCACTAACTCCGGTGAAGAGACAACTCTAAATCAGACATTTTTACAAATAAACAACCACTAATTTCCCAATTTTCAAATTAAATTGACAGATATTTGATTACTTTAAGGTTTCTCTATCAACGCAGGCCTAATTGTCGCTATAAGTCTACCAATTTTAAACTTCAAATTTCAGTTCGATGATTTTCTTACTTCTACTAAAAAATTGTAATATTTTTTCAATTTTAAATCATCTTTTTCCCATCACAGAAAAAAATTATGTATTATACACGGGAAGAATATTAGATTTTAGCTTTAGGTTTTCGAGCTAAAATCTAATACTTTTTTCCTTGTATAATAAATAACTATTATTGCTTTGTTCAATGAGCCCTTCTATTTTTTATTTTAGTTAAAGAGCGCTTTATCCCTGTCGATGATCACTAGTCACAGAAAATGGTGAACAACATTATTATTAAGAGACCCGCAGTCTAATTATCTTCTATATCGAAGGCAATCAAATATCAAATTTCACCTAGCCTGACAAGAAGAACTATATTTCAATGATGAATCCATTGAGCAACTCTGTTAAACTGTACTTTTAATCTCCATTATAAAATTTATACATATTATTGATAGATTGGCACAGTCAATATTTACTTGAAATATCTAGAAAAAGATCCTAGACGATAATGTGGACAATTAAATAGATTATAAATTTGGATGTCTCTTTATGAAACTGATTTCAGAAAGAATCTTTGCTTTGACCAAATTGTGTTTTGTGATGATTGGATCAGTAAAAGTGGTTCAATTTTTTAAATGGATACTATGAAATTTGTTCATGTATTTGCTTTATTTTATTAAGATTTAGTTTGTTTGTGTAATTCTTAAATTTGATTTTAGTGGGGCAAGTTTTATTCAAATAAAAAAAAACTCCAAACTAAATACAACAAATTTGTGTTACTAAGTATACTATTAAAGTTAATAATAACTTCTTTTTTTTCATTTTGTTTGAGATAAATCTTTAACCTTCAAAGAAAACCTTTCTTAAAAATAAAAATAAAACTTTCATCTATAATATTTCTCACGTTACCAATAATACCCCGATGAAAAAAACTACGTTGAGAAAACATGGAGAGATGGATAATTTCCGTTTATTACGAAAACGTCTTTGATCATTCCGTGAGGCCATCGCTTCTACAGGGGTTTCTGATTACTGCTGGGAAGACCTAGCTGAAGTTATACAGTTTATTCAATTCTGTTGGAAATATGGAATACGAAAAACATTTTCATCATTCGTTTTATGTGAGAATGTTATTCTTGGTAGAAAGTTTTGCATAGCCTAAAAAAAATATTAATCGGATATAATTTTTTGCGTTTGTATTCAAGATTAGTATGTCTTGCACAAGATAAAAGTAACTTTATTTTCAACAACGACAATCATCTTTATTGAGAAATGTTGATCCTAATTAAAAACTACCATAAAAAACAGCTATTGTTTTTTCTCCTATCTCTTTGCATTGATAATTTATGCCTACAGATCGAAATTCAATGAGGTATGCACAGAAAAATTCTAGGTTATATCAATTTTCATTACTCAGCTTTTTATAGATATGTAAACATTATAAACAACTCGAATGAAATGAATAAAAAAAATCACAACTATTTGAATTTTTGGCGGATGCACATTATCTTATGCTAGGTACTGCTTCTATATTTTATGTCCGTTAAGCTAACGCAACGAAAGTGGTGCACATCCAAAAGAAATTGTATTAAATTCAAGCATATATTAAGAGCTAATCTAGTACGCAAACATAAAATTCAGTACTATTAATTTTTTTAAATTACAGACAATTCCGCTAGCGTAATATTAAGTGAGAAAACTTAAGCAGAATATAATTGATTTTTATTTAAATATAACTTCATTTTTGAAATTTATAGGCAAGTGTGGTAGCTTAATATTAAGACAACACACTTAAATGAAATATGGAGAAAATCTAAAACTATCCGATAAGAATAAATTAGTACCAATTTAGTAAACAAGAATAACAATTATAACACTTATTTTAAAGAAATTATGAGAGAGTTGGTTTATTATTTAGCTTTTCTATTATTTCTTGACAGATACTATACATCGCCTGTGACCATCTTAGTATGAAGTGGGAACTCCATAGCCATGGAACGAAGATGTAGCTAGTGACAGATAGGTGTCGATGTTTCTTCATCTCCTTTAAACATTTTAGTTTTCATACTTAATGATATTAGGTATATAAGAAAATATATATCTAACATTTAAAATAAATGTATAAGTAGCATCATAGAGATAGTTCAACAAGGACACTTATAAGATATGAAATATAATATTATCAAGCGTTATATTATATGGTCTATGAAGCCCCTAAAATGTATTTAAATTTTCCTTATTTTCAGATCTGAAAATTTTCATCTAACTTTCATTCTTAAAATATCTCTAACCATTAATCTCTCATCCAAAGTATCGGAGCTCAAAGTGTTCTCAACTGGTTATTCGTTTTCAACGTTTTCTTTGCTCATAACTCCTAGAATGTTGAAGGTATTGGAAGACACTTAGATATATCTACAGTATCTACACCCATTTCATCAATCAGGGTCGATCAACTTAGAGTTTTTAAGTGGAACCATTTTACTATTAATTTGAAATGATGAAAAGCCCTAAGGCAAAGCTATGGATCTATTTTTTCGAGTATGAGAGGTACATTCTTTGAAACACAATTTTTTATTTATTCATTAAACAAAATTTATGTAAACGTTAAAACAAGTAACAAAAGCCAACCGTATTTTTTTCAGCATAAAAGTTGATTTTTATCGAAAAAGGTCTACTTTGTAGAAAACATTGGCGGCTCAAATGGGCTCCTCAAAACCGTACTTTTTCCATTGGCGTAGAAATTAGGGAGAAAAACACCCACTACACAAAATCAAAATCTTCACCAATTATGACTTAACAAAAAAAAATGTTGACTCAAAACTTAGCTTATTATAAGTGGAAAATGCTAACAAAAGCCATTTTCTGTATAATAAACGGTTCCGGAGATATTCACAACAAAACAATTTTTTTTATTTTCAACAACCTGTATCTCGAAAATGGTGCATTTTAGTCCATAAGTTACCTAATATAAACTTTTTTCATATTTTGGACGAGCTATCACATGCTCAAGTCCTGCGCATATATTATGAAACACCCTGTATATAATTTTCAGAGATAATGTGTTTCGTAGGTAAATATCAATTTCCTTCTTGCTTAATCATGAATTGTGTCACAGACAAGACTAATAATTATAATCACTTATAGGTATCGCTATTTACAGCCAAGCAGTATCTTATTCGAGCACAAATATATTATTAGACTTAAAATCAATATTAATATGACACGATCATGGCATTATAAGCAATGTTATATAATATCTTCCTTGACTATTGTCGGAACTGCGATGGCTTGCTTTCAATATAATATTTGAGCGAATACAATGCATGGCTTAAGAAGTAATTCCCAGATGAATAATATTTGTCGACATAATTGAGAAGTTAAATGGGAAACTCAAATAACAACTTCATTAGGAGTTGGGGATTTATTGCCACGAAAATTGAGTGTAGAATAATAAAAATTATTTACAGAAATTGGGCTTGTCAATTGGAAAGACTTTATTAGTTGGTGCACTGAAAAATATATAATAATATTAATAATATTAGTACTGGTAATTTTGAAGTTGTACAGTAAATTGTAAACTTTTGACACCAACTTCAAAAGTACCAGAACCAATAGAATTATTATTTTTGTAGTTTTCAGTGCACCAACTAATAAAGTCGTTCCAATTTTTTGTAAAAAATATTTATTTTACTCACTTTTGAGTGTAACATTAGTCATCAGAATCATTCAACGTTCTCCAAAGATGATGCTAAAACGTTGCTTATACTTATTCAAAGATTTGAAAACATCGCGGAAATAAATATATTTCAGAAATTACCATTGCTGTAACTGGGAACCCGGATTTTCTTACAAAATGTCCAGTTTAAACGGATATGCTCTCTGCTTTAATTTTGTCGTCTCAAATTTTGGATTTCTGTGAAAATGTTATGTACAGGGTGTTTAAATTTCAACATTTTTAGTGTTATAACTTAGGTAGTCAAAGTTAAGAGTATGTGGACAAGCGTTGAAGGCTAAAACTAAAGTTTAAACAATGTCATTGGCTTGAGAGATACATGGAGAAATTGAAAGATAGACATTAATAGGACGAAACTGCGACTTCTACAGTCGTTAGTGTTTCCTATCGCATCTTATGCTGCTGAGACCTGGACAATGAAATGAGCAGACCGTCACAGAATCGATGCACTGGAAAAGTGGTGCTACAGACGGCTAATTCGAATACCATGGACTGCAAATCGCACCAACGACTCTATCCTCGAGCAACTTAACATCAAAACTAGATTGTCGACATGTATCAATCAGCAGTATTTAAAATACTTTGGGCACATCACCAGGAAACCAGAAGCAATGGAAAAACTGATCATTCAAGGAAAAGTTGACGACCGAAGATCAAGAGGGCGATCACCGATGCGGTGGGTAGACCAACTGAAAAGTCTAGCAGGATAGAGCCTGTACCAGGCGACCCACCACGCAGAGGATAGAAGCTCTTGGAGAGAGGTGGTGCAGAGAGTTGCTTCAACCACGTCGTATAGCCTTACGAAGGGTTGGACTGAGAGAGAGAGAGAGAGAGAGAGAGAGAGATATTCTGAAAATTACCTTAAAACTTCTATGTTGAAATTTAGTTATGAACAATTTTGGACAACTTGCCATTTCTGGCAAGAAAGTTATCGGATACCAGTTCATTCTTTCAAAGTATTCCTACCTATGTAGTAATTAAGGTTTTGATCAAGTACATAATATTTTGTCAATTGAAAAAATTGCAAAATATCAATATACAAAGTTTCCTTACAATTGTTATCCAAATTGTGTACCTACAATAATAATCAGTTGTGAGAAAAATATATTAAATTCAGATAGATAAATTTCCTGATTTGCAAAGTATTAAAATGACGTATGACAGCCATCGAAATTCTGGAGATATACCGAGAAATAGACTAGATTAGAACATCCTATTTTCTTTTTACTTGTTTATCGATTATTGCTAGCTTAGTCGATTTCTATCAAAATAATACTTTTAAATATCTTCTTATCTGATGCTACACATAAAATAAAACACGGAAGAACCTACATACATCAATAAACCATTGTGTTTGTTGAGCTGCCAACTCTATCGAGAGAATTGTATCAAGTAGTTTAAATAGCCATCAGGCTTATACTACACACGCTACCGTGGTAATAGGTAATTGCTGAGCCCTGAGGATAGAAATTCTAGCCCACTTCACTCCCCATTTGGAATTAATGGTAATTGACACCCTTTTCTGAATTAAGTAATTTTGACACTCACCCACGTTTCAAGGTCCCCAGAGAAAAACTCAAAGGTAGATGGGTATTTTCGTTATGTAGCATTGTTTGAGGCACATTTTCGAGAACTTTGAGCTATATCGAGTTTGAACCGGTTTTATTCAATGCAGTCAAAGTATTTTGATATACCCAATTTTCTTCTCATATATAGTGTGTCCAAGGTAAGAAAGGGATAGCATTGCGATCTCAAAAACGGTTAAAGATATAAAGTCGGTTAGATGAGGAAAAGGTTGAGTAATTTTATAACGTGTTGACACAAAAATCATAGAGTCCCATACATTGATCAACACGTTCATGAACCTGATTCTTCAACTTGGTTGAACAACACCACATCAACACATCTATTTAAAAATGGTGAATTTGGTTGATGAAGGCACGAGAATATTCATATAATGTGGTACCATGTTGATTTGATAATAAAAACATGTTCAAGACATTTGACTGTATCGACTTCGACATATTACTTTCAAAAACATAAAGCATTATGGGATCAGAGATAAAGATCTACACTAGTTTAATACTTACATCAACAAGAGATCTCAATTACTCATACTTAAAAATCCAAAAACAAATACAGACGCACAATGAGAGTTTTTGGGGGTGACCAGGGGAGTTCCTCAGGGTAGTGTCTTATGACCTCTAATCTTGAATACAGACATAAATGATATATAGATAATGATCAAACTCTAATTATCCTTTGAACAATAAACTGCGAAGAAGACTCTGTGTTTACTTTTCATCTTTTTACAAAAATGTTTCATTTCTCAAGGTTTTACTCTAAAGAAAAGTATGATATTGTGATCTGGGGCGGAAGCAGTGATGATAATAAAATATTTAATATACGAAAAACTGCATACGTATCCTAAAAAACTGTAAGCAATCCTGCATAAGACATTTTAAAATCAAAATCTGCTGACCAAACCAGCATTATACATATATGAATACATTAAATTCGTATTCAGGAATAGACACTATTTTAAACTATACTTACCGTTCTGCCCATAACTATAGTACTAGAAATAAATACATTGGACTATAATTTCCCGAACCACCGCGTTTAATGTATAGTGAAGGGAACATTATTCATATATTAAACTGGAATTGATTTCCTGACAAAATGAGTCATATCTTTGACAATATAAAAAATTCTCCCTTAAAGTTATTGTATACAAAAGAACCTTATAATGTATCAGATTCCTACATACGGATCTACATTATTTATACCAAACAATTTGAATCAAGATTTTTTTGTAATTTGTGACTGGTTTGCGCATTCCTTGTTATTGTAATGTATATAGATCAAAAACATATTATTATTATTATTATCTAATAGAGGGAACGCCACTGTTTTAGAATAAAATACAAACTAATTTGTTTGTAAATACGATATAAAATACCATCTTGGACACACACTGTATAGACACTATCTATAGATAAGGTGGGTTCCCAATTTATCTACAAACACCGCCCATCCTTACTTAATGGAACATGAAAGAGGCCGTGTACGGTACATTTCTTTTGCGACGTTTCTCCCTCCATTTGGTATTGTAATTGGTCAGCTGAATGGGGATTCCATGAAGGTATTCCAACAGATCGTTTTGTAGGATAACAACAGAACAGAGATGCCGACTGCGCGGAATTGTGGAAGGTGGTAGAGAGTCTATATTTATTGCCTTGCTCAGAAAATGGTAAAACTGAGTAGGTATATTCCTCCGAAATTATTGTGGAACTCCTTAGAATGTTTTCTCTTGTCAGGAAATTATGCTGAGATAAAAAGTTATTTTCACAACTTAATAAACGTACTGTATAATATATAATATACTAAATAAAACGGCTTATGGTATTATATGTCAACGCATAAATTAAAAAAAAAAAAATAATTTTCCCAATATTTTACAACAAATTAAGTTCCGAAAAAAATAGAGTATGGACAACTCACATTGGAACATTCAAGGATTATCATATAAAATTACATTTTTATAAACGTCAAACACTAGCAATGCGAAGTGACCTTTTTTTAACTTTCCTACGTTACCATGACATTATGTGTGAAATATTGTGAAGTTGGTGTCAATGACCCATTAACAGAGATAGACAGAACATTTCATTGATAAAATACGTTTTGTTTGTTGACAACATCTTTTTGGGCCAGGGGGGTGAGCTGTGGAAGCGGTCAGAAGGGGGATACAACTGTTTCAACTAAACCCCGCCTCACTGAACTCGTTTTCTTCGCATAGAAAATATGACACCAGTGGCGTCTCGGAGCTTGGTGAAAAAAAGTCCAATGTTCGAAAGTTGCATGTTTGAGCAATATTATTAAATAGCTGTGTATAATTCTTTTTTAAAGTCTAGGATTTGAAAAGCGCAAACAATAAAAAAATGTCTTTAATGAAATAACAATTATTAGGAAATATTTTTTTTTCACATTGCCCATGACCTACGTTTATGTGTCAATAGTTTTCTTTCAAAATTGAAATATATGTCACCTAATTTTAATTTAGACGGGCAACTTACCGATGCAAAGTTACTTCTGGGTTCGTGGATTCTATTTTATTGCACACTTTGCAACGTCTACACATTTTTTCAAGTTTTGAAACCAAAGAATATAATGGAATATTCAAAAAACAACCAAAACACCAAGTATTTAAATGATGGGGGGGAAGCTGATATGCGATGAGGCGTGGCCAAACAAGGGATGATGTCAACACAATATATTGTTTACAGCTCCGTCTATCTCTGTTAATAGGTCATTGGTTATTACAAAAAAAAATGTAGCAGCTGAACCCTACGTACCCATAACGCCCAAACTAGGTAGATATGTAACTTTGTACTAACATAAGTTCTTATCCTTTTACGTATTCCTATTTTGGCGACACAAAATTATTG
The DNA here is from genome assembly GCA_958507055.1 of Crioceris asparagi. Lineage (NCBI taxonomy): Eukaryota > Metazoa > Arthropoda > Insecta > Coleoptera > Chrysomelidae > Crioceris > Crioceris asparagi. The sequence continues at coordinate 3,864,492 of OY293829.1, forward strand.
GTCACACGAGTCGACTGGACGATTTTCATACAAGTTTCCCTTGATGAATCAGCAATTATTATTTAACACATGCCACGGAACAAAATGTTATAAAGCTCCATAACTTAAATGTTTGTACATTGATTTTTTTACAACTATATGTCGAGGTATCTGCTAGGCAGCTTGGCTCAAAGATCAAATTGACGTCCGCTAACCATAGGGTCGTGAGTTCAGGTCCCGCGCATTTAAGCTGTTTTTTTATAAACCATTAATATAATAATAATTTAACCAAATAAAATAATAGTATATAATAGTGATGAAAATAAAACAGATATATGGGAATGACATTTTTATCTATGATATTAAATTTATTTATTTGTAACTCGCAATTTCTTCTTGCATATTCTAATATACCTATATATTTTTTATTTGGTTGGTAGTTTTATGAAATTGCGCGCTGAAGCTTGAACTGCTGGACTTAAAATTTTAGCAATACCAAATGTGATGTGGTAAATATTAACGCACGTTTATTTGTACAAAATAATGTATCAAATCTTTGTAATTGTTAGAACAGCATTAAACATACATACTTCATTTTACTCAAGACTATTCAAATCTCCAATCAGTTATTATATTGTAATGATAGAATCAATCCAAAAAGTTTGAGAAATAATTTGAAAATATCTATCATCAATTTTCGTAACTCTTGAATAAGATATAATTTTGAATGTTACGAAAAAAGGTCATGAGATACTTGTTTTTGATTCCATAAAATAAAATCAATATTGCTTTCCATTATAATCTAATGCAAAGAAAACACATTTTCTTTTTCTACTGTTTCACGTACGTCTGGAATCGAGATCAAACGCTTTTTTTTCTTCTATTGTTTTGAGAGCAAAGCCTTTACAAGTGCCACTAGAAAATTTGAGAAGATGGTTTGGCCAATATGACTACCTCGGAGCTCGAGTAGGTGGTATGGTGGAGTTCAGCACTAACAAGGACTATTTCGAAATTTATTTCTTGAAGGTATACCGTAACAACTTGTCGTACAACATTATTATTTAATGGACAATCGTTTTTGAAACGAATATTTGATCACACATGATATAGGAGAATTCAGGGACTCTACTCATTCAAACAGTGTTTTGCCAGAATATGAATTTTTTCAAGTGATATTTAGATATAATTATGCTCATTTAACAAAAAATATGTGAACTTTGCATTTAAAATCGTAAATAAAGATAAGTTTTATAGGACAGGTTATGTTGAATTTTTATGTCAATTCAATTGTGATTATTTTGTGTTTTTTAAATTTAATTTTAATCAATTAATTAATGTATTTTAATTTTTTTTAAGTTTTGAAGCATATAAACGAAAATTAGGTATTGATCTTGACATTCCGTAAGCACGCTTGTATATCTATAATATTTAAGGTTTATATTTTGTTCTATGTCAAATACGTGTTCACATTGACGTTCAGTTAAATGAACTTTCATGGGTGACATTTTACCACTTAACGTAACCTCTAAAACTTATATTGACTTATGATTTTAATTATGATGCACACGTAAAAGACTACGCTGATTTTGTTAGATGAAATAAGTATATATAAAAATATCACTTGAATAAAATTCATATTTTGGCAAAACACTGTTTGAATGAGAAGAGTCACTGAATTCTTCTATATTGTGTAAGGTAATCTCCCACGAGTCTGTGGCCGCCTTGACCAAATAAAAGTCAATAACAGCCTATAGTTTAGCCTATAGGTGTTTATAGACAGGTTATTTTCAGCATGATTTTATGAACATGCTACAATTCGAGTAGGGCATTGTCAATTCAATAATTCAAATAAATATAAATTGAGAAGTGAGGAATATATTGAAGTTCAATAATATTTGGATGGGCTTACATTAGTTCCGGATTGGGCATTTCTTTCAATGTTGCTGCTAAATAAAATATTTCTGTTCTATAAAATGACAAGTGATGTTTCAGTATTACTACGCAACTTCAGATGATTGAAGCAAAGATATGTTCTCAAATTACATGGCATACTTCGAATGAGTCTTGTTATTATCACTCGAAAAGATCTATAAATAACATTTTGTTTTATGCGTTGATCCTTCATAGACGATTGATGTTATAGGTATAGAGCGAAAGTACCTTTAATGTCAAAAGTTTGTCCAAAGACTTCATCCTTGATTGATGAGGAGTGCGGAGGAAATCCTTTTATAAAAATTAGTTAATATTTTCTCGAATAAATATATTTACACGCAACATATCTACCAAAACGAAAGTTATGATGTTATAAAATGAAATGTGGAGTGTAAATACACAAGTGGAAAATGTATATTTTTAGTGTACCTACCTAGTGGCTTTTCAATCGGTTGAAATAATTTGGATTTTACCAGTTTTAGTGGATTTGGCATACCTGCTTATGTATGTGTTTTGAAACTTTCTGTTGGATGTATTCTGCAAACAAAAAGTTCATTTTAAGGGCCGTCATTATGTAGTAATGCAACTCGCTGCTGTACAGGGTGTGATTTTCTTCTATAATCGGAAGATTACGGCTTTATGGATAAAGATATCTAAAATATGTTTTCACTGACTATATCTGATTGTTAAGTTCTATAATCCAAAAATATTTGCGTCCAAATAGTCGGAATTACACTTAACTTCATTTCTTCTTATGGAACATGAATATTTTTATTAATTAATTATATTCTCCATAAAATTTTAATACCAGTTGTATAACAAAAATGTAAGACTATTTCGATATTTCCAGATATAAATGTTTTTCTAGAAATGTTGACAGATCAGAATTCAAGGATTTAACCCAAATCATTTCGTTAAGTAGTATGGGTACCTAGGCTATTTATATAGAAAGTTTTGGATAATAAAATGACAATTTCGCCAGAAGTGTAGAGTTTATGTAGAATAAGCCTCTCATATGCAGGTGTATCTATATAAAATAAAGAGTATTTTACAGATTACGGGCTATATCGTAAAAAAACTCCAATCTGTAACGTTGTTATTAATTATTAATATAACAATGAATGTTTTGAGATATTCTACAAGGTGTCACCAACTTTCTACAAAAAGAAAAACACTTCCTTCATTGCTCCTTTCTAGTCGCCCAGTAACATATCAAAGCATTGTCGTCTGTATGGGGTGCTTTCAATCACCATTGTAGGCTTTTGGATATCGATTTGAGTGGATAATACAAGCTTCCATTTGGTCTTTTCGATAATCTGGCATCATGAGGTAGGTACATTAAGTGAAGGAGTGTAGGAAAAAGTTGTCATAATTCCATAACGAACCTTTTTAGAGAGAAGTGAATTCACATCCTTAGGAAATAACTTTTCGATCCACTTATTACACTGTCAAAACAATTGGGATTGGACGGAGCCTTGTCAGTGCTTTTCTGTTAGGTACTTTAAATGGCAATATCTCGCGTTTTGTCAGGAAAGCCTCTTAAAAATTAGAACCTTATCTACAGGCTGTATCGTAAAAAACGCCCCGAGCTATAACTTAGTTATATATTGGCGGATTTTAAAAACTCAAAGAACAAATGACAGGTTTGATATAATCTACAAGATGTCACCAACTTTCATTGTCTTCAGTGACAGCGATAGTCAACTTTTTTTTGTTAATGGAAATTCTTGTTGCTGCGGTATTTGGGTGTATAGAAAGCTGACATTCTGGAGTCTGTTTATCATTGTTCTGGGTACTAGTACTGTGTAGAGAAATGTCTTCAATTTACAGGGGGATTCAAATATTTTGATATTACCACCATATACAAAAATGGAGAGAAATGCATTATTTCCAATAGAACACTATATATTATAAAATATTCTGTTAGATAATTAAAGTCCCTTTCAAATGATATATCATGTTCCTATATCTAAGTGATAAGGTTTTCTAATCAAAACTAAGTTCTTGGAAAAATCGGATTTTCTGGCATATTAGTATGAGTTAGTCATGAAATGTTATGGATAATGTCATTTTGAAAACTTGACAATGGTTAGTTCATTTAAACGAGAAAGTTCTCAGAAAAAATTGTACACCTCCTTAGCTCTTCTGGAGTTTAACGCATTCTCTGTTTTTGTATGCCCCATAAGTGCACTAGTACGTTGGAACGGATGATCTCGCCAGCCAATTCCAGGGACCCAAACGTCTAATCCATCCAACTCCGGATCTCCGGTATTCCTCCAGGTCCAAGAAATCGTTCACAGTCGTCCTTAGAATTTCTACATATGTATTTTGTAAAATTTAAAGTTTCGTCGTAAATTACGAAACGTATTTTATTATCTTAAAGGTGACAAAAAATGTTGATTCTGATTTTTTTCATCTACTTACAGCTTGGAGATTCTGGTCAGCTCAAAAATGTAAATTTTTTCGATGGAGAAGGCCTTTCCCTGAAAACTGTGCTTCATCCACCATAATTAAATTTTGAAGAAAGTTAGGATCCTCTTGGGTGGCGATCAGGATGTTTTCACAAAAGTTGATCCTTTTTTTCTTAGCTATCGCTGTACCCGCCACTGTTCTCTAACATAACCTGTAAAACACATAATCGTGGACGTTAAACGGATAAATTCGTTAAATCTATACCTGGGTAGCGAGGCCCCTCAAAATTTAAACTAGGTTTCAGTTTACAGTTTGATTGTTTATTGTGGTTATAAATATATAATCCCCAATTAAAATCAATAACTAATCAAAAATCCAATGTAATATATATGTATTCAATATGTATTCAAATAAAACTGTCTCGGTGGATCTGCTTTGTTTTGTTCATGCCTGCCAACCAGAGAACACTACCTCCAGAGAATATATACCTACAACTACCTCCTACGGATCGGGTTCTGCTTTTCAACTCGGTTTTTGTCAAGAATATATAGAACACAGAGATATTAAACTTTCAGAGAGAGGGTAATGCTGAATGAGTAAAATTATCTGATCAAGTTCGCCAGTTTACTTTCTTATTTACTGGAATGGAAATACGTGCTTTGATTTAGAGTTATATTTGGCTGCATGGATCGATCAACAACTGAAATATCTTCTGCAAATAATGCCATGCCATAAGAATAAATTTTAACATCCTATACAATATTTGATTCGTCTTGAGTAAAAAGATGAATCTCAATTCGGACAACTTTGTTTTTATTTTCTTCCGACTGGCATATCAAAATCGTGATTAACTTAATGGATCTAATGTTGGCAATACGATATCGGCCAGGGGTTTAGAAAAAAGTATCTTTTATGAACTTTGTTACATTCAAGAATGTATATCCTTGGTTGTATGTTTATGGTGTGCTTTTGTGCGTTCTTTTATTTTATTTTTCTGGTGTAGAAAATATCGATTTGAGAAACATTGTTTTCTACTGACTGTACCCGAATAATGATTGTATATTGCATCCGGGGTCTATCTAGCTAAAAATCCTTCAAAAATAGCTATACAGGCCCAAACTGTCGTTACAATTGTAATAAAACTTGATACAAACATAATTTTCTCCATTACACCATAAATAAGAATTCAAATTTCCCGCCAAATTCTAAAGTTGCTGTTCTAGTACGCCAGTAGGTGTCGCTGAACATAGACTATCATATGTACTGGATCTGCCATTCTTGCCGTAAGGTATATATCAATGATATTGAATTTCGTTTGCAATAATTTTAAAATAAGCTACTTTCACCATACATTGTTGCACTGTCTCGACTCTTTTTATCTCGACACATGCAACTAATAGAGTTAATATTAATTCCCTGACTTGGGGTGGAGTCGGCAGCCGACGGAAGCCCTTTAGCCATTATATACGCTGAAAGCATCGGATGTTCGTTCATCTGTGTCGTGAGCGATACTTCCTTTGATTTCTTTGATGGCGGCATGCTTCAACCGAAAAGAACTTCTGTACTTTTGCTGCAAGCATTGCATTCACAATAGATATGTGCACATATTATGTTATAGATAAGAGTCATGGATAGATAAAATAAGAACTTTATATTATATCTTACCTAAATATTTGTAATGCAGCTCAATTACGGTGCGGAAATACCTAAATGTTGAATGTATTATAAAGTTCAAGTTGATGAAAGTGCACATATATATGTAAGAGGAGCTTAAGATATGTTGAACAGCGTGAGAATAACTTGGAGAACGACTCCTCCTACTCCTATACTATATTCACTATAACTTGGAGACTTTACTGTAACTCGTGTACTGGTAACAATAATTGTCGAATTAATTCTGTAGGTGTATGGTAGATTTGCAAAAGTTCAATCGCTTGATATAATTTTAGGAAGTATTTTGATAAATGGAGAAGTCGTTTATCCACTGAATGAGTGTAGATAATGTTTATTTCAAATATATTTAGTATATTCAAAGCAATGTGATTCCGTCATCAGCTATATAGAGGCTTTCAAGTTAGTGTTTTTTATATGTACTATAAAATTTGTATTTAAATTTATCATTTTTAAAGGGAAATCGAATCGAATCAGCATTTAAGTCTATGCCTCTTGTCATATTTGTAGGTTATGTTTCGTATTTAATTTTGTTGCTGCTTATCAAACTATTCACAAGTTCGTGACATTATATTTCAAAGACAGCCTTTTTGTACGTCCACTTCTGAACAGGCCTCCTCCTCACTGCTTTATCAGTTATTGCAACTGATAAGGGGACCATCTACACTTTAAGGTGTATTCCGAACCACGGATATGTCTCTAGGAGACATACCTTTCTACCAGATCAAAGGGTTTTTAACGCTAACCTTGTATTTATTCTTGTTAAATATTTTGAAGGATGAATGTGACAGCGATTATTATAATGTATTAAATAGGAAATCAGCTGATTCTATCCTAATTCGAAAGGATAAAATTCAGATTGAATACATGTACAATAGTATTTTAATGAATTAAACAAAAACAATGATTCAGATTTTTTTTTCTTGGGGTTTCGTACATCTGTTGACAGAACGGAATCATAAGATAAGATCATGCCGGCGTCGCCTGTCTGTCTGTTTGTCACAGTCTATTTTCTCCGAATTTACAAAACAAAGAAACTTGGCTGATATAACTAGGTGAACGTAATACGGAAATATTTTACATAAATTGAAAGAATTAGGGAGCAAATTAGAAAATGAAAATAAGAATAAGATTAATAAATATTTTTACCAAAAATTGGACCGACTCTATTAGATGGTGCACTGAAAAATACAAAATATTATTAATACTATTGCTGTTGGTACTTTTGAAGTTGTGCAATTTTGTAAATAAAAAGAAGACTTTCAGCACCAACTTCAAAAATACCCGCACCAATTAAATTGATATTACTTTGTATTTTTCAATGCACTAAGTAATAAAGTCGTTCGAATTTTCGATAAAATATATTTAGTTCACACTTTTGAGTGTAACATTAGTCATAAATTCATGACAATCATTGAACGTTCACTAAATTAATACTAAAAAAGATATTACTTATCCTTTTACCCACATACCTATATTCTTTGCTGTATATACATATATAATTTGTCTTATTTAGAGATCTGAAAAAATCGCGGCGAAACTAAGCATAAGGATTTTATAGATTTAACTATATTACCACCGCTATAACTCGAAAACCGTAAATCTAAGAAAAAAATGTTCATTATAAATGTTGCTACAAATAATCTGATTTTTCATGTAGTGCCCTCAGATTCTCAATTTTCGAATGAAATTGCCCCCTCCACATAGCGAAATACATATATTTGAAATTTTAACATCGCTATAACTCGAAAATTGTAACTCTTTAAAAAAATTGTTCAATTTAAAAGATTCCGGATATTGTCCTCTCTTTAATTGGGCCACCACAGATTTTCAATTTTCGAGAAAAAATGTCCTCTTCACCTCTTTGGAGGTGTTTTTTGAAGGGAAGGAGATTTTCGATTTAAGTTTTTACGAATATGGGAACCATTTCTCAAGTGTCCTCTTGACAAATTAATCAACAAAATCATCATATTCAGAGTACGCTTACTACCAAGGTATATAAAACGCGCGCACGAACCAAAAAAAAATGCAGACAGTCGAACTGTATAAATCCTTCGTTTGGGTTCATTGGTCAAAGAAGATAGTACTTATCCTATTATTCATACTTGTTAGTATACAGAGATATCGCGATGAAAATGCAGGCATTTCCTTGAAAATCGTAACACGTTTGAGTTATTCGAAGTATGGAACCATTTCTCAACTCTCTTATTTCAAATTTATCAAAAGACATCAAAATCGGAGCACGATTACTATGAAAAACGCGTGAAGAGTCATACATAAAAAAAAGAAAGCAAACAACCGAATTGTATACCTCCTCCTATTGTGGAAGTCGGTCAAAAAAATACATTACATTTTACCATAACTTTTTTCCTGCTTTTTCTCAGAAACTCGCCTTGAGGTAGTATTAAAGGGCTTTGAGAAAAATATTTTCCACAAGTTTTGTCATAATAATTAGAGCCGTTTTCGCGCCACAGTCTTGAGCGAGACCTGTTTTGCAGCCATTACATAGCAACCAGTGCGTGCAGGATGCCCCCAATCTGATTCCACTCATCGATATGCTACAAAACAAAAAAGAAAGCAACAAAATTGGTTCATCTGTTCTCGATACAATCTTGGCATATACAATACAGACAGAAAGATCGACAGATGGAGCAATGGCTGTGAATATTTTATTTTCATTCAGAGAGCTTTGAAACGAAAGCATCCGTTGAAAACTGGAGGATGGAAATTTTCCACGATTACATAAAGTAGCGGTAGGAAAGTAAAAATAGTTTACTTTATAATCTGTACGAAACTCGTAAGAAATCCTTACCCACACGAGTCCAAATCGCACTTGACGAATTTGCTTAGAAACTCAATTTTCAAGGATTAGATTTTGTACCAAATCCAAGAATAACATTGCATCTGGAAAATGGTTGTTTAAAAGAACATTGAAATCTATTTATAATTCAAATCACGAACTTTATCATCGGAATCTATCAGCACTCTGATTGATCTTTAGTCTATGATGTCTTTTTCAGGATACCTACTCAAATAGAATTATAAACTCAAACTGATTCGATCTCATGGAGAATACTGGGAATATCTGAATTGCTTATGTAATCGTAATAGATTCCTGGTGCTTTCTGTTCTTCGGGAACTGCATCAATGAATAAATAATCTGGAAGGCGATAAGTATGCCAAATTTAGATAGTTGGTTATAAAATATTATACTTTCTACATTTTATTTTCTATTCTTTGAAAGATTATTAAAATATTTTCTATATAATGTCCTAAAGTCTAACACAAAAATATTTGAAACTGGATGTAAATTGCGCTTTTAGACAGAAACATATTTTTTATCTCTGCACATTGATACCATTTAGGACGATATTCTTAAGTACCTCAACTCAAAATAATGCTTAATGAATGAATGACCTGATACATTCAAATGACCTATAGTACAATAGTAGTACAATGGAAGGGTTATTTATACAGAAAATTTTAGAGTATTGAAAATTCATGATAAAAGGACAACTGTGCCAGAGGCGTAAGGAACGTAGAGTAAAACTCATCAAAAATAATTTTGCGTTATAGATATAATCAGTATCTACCAGTTTTAGCAATTGTTTATAAAATGCACAGAAAAAAAAATGATTCAAGAAAAAAAAAATCTATGGACGTTCAAATTTCATGATATTTATGTACTATTATTAATTATATCAAACATCTGTCTAAAAGGCCATATAATAAACTATCTGCTTTAATTAAAGCTGTTAAACAATTAACTGAAAAAGATTTAAATACACCAGTTCAAAGAAAATTTAGACAAGTCTTACATCTGCAGCAATGTATCTCTTTTTAGGAGCTTTTGAAACAAGAATTACCAAATATAATTCAAGCGAACTGAGAAACAATCAATTCAATTTCCAAAAATTGTTAGAGGTCTGCTAAGTGAGGTTCAAAAATATTTCTATGGACATTGAGACAATTAAATTTTTGTTATGTTCATTACATTAGTTCAGGTGTATGTATTTCTTTCGGCATTAGTCAATGAAATATTTCAGCTTCAAAAAGTTTCAATTTCAGTTACTAGAAACATTTTCCTATATTTACACAGCTCACTTCAAATGAGTTTTTTTGATCGCTCGACACATAACCTAAACAAAATTAAAATCCATAAACTCTGAATTCAATGTACTTTGAGCATTCGAGCGTTGGATTTCTTACTACTACTCCTTTGACATTCTATGGAGCTTTCAGATTTGAAATGTCACTAGGATTGTCCTCAATTAATTTGAGATCAAGAAGTGGGAAGTTCATATAAACATAAATTATTGAATAATGATAGATGTCTTAAATTTAATCATCCTCCGATTGTCTTTTCAAAAATAAAACTTGAATCCCTTTATATTCAACTAATTTCAAGTCATAATCGATTCACAAAAGAACGAAAAACTCGTATTTCTTTGCAGTTCTAGAAACTTGGATTTTTTCTCCAGAATATGTAGATGCTCTGCTTTTTCTCACCAGACTTGAAAATACATTTTTGTAATTTCCTGACCATCATCAATCATAGCAATATTTGCAATGGCTTTTTAATTCTGCATTTCTGCATCAATTGTCAATTTTCAATATAGCAAAAAATTTCCATCGAGTCTACTCTATTTATTTTCCCTAGAGCCCAATATCAAATTTCAATGAAATGAAGTTATTAGAATGTCGTGGTAATATTTCATCGGTCAGAATTGATGCTGTTCTATGCTGCAAAATGAAAGTGGGAAGTAATGGTACGAGTATTAGCTTTTCTTGATTATGATATTATGTTTTCAACTAGAATGTGGAACAGAGTTTTTATACAGGGTGGGGCAGCTGGCGGTATTTGGTGGATCATGGCTGAGCAAAATTGATATTATAAAAGTGGTACGTGGTAAAATCGACTACAATTTAAAAATATTTTCAAAGATGGCCGACTTTCGGTTATACCGGAAACTGGCCATAACTACGTTGTTTTAAATGGAACACCGTGTATTTTTTACATTTTTGAATTCCTTGTGGAAAATAAAGGTTTGTTAAGTATTTGTTGGGTATAAGTCTGAAGGTTTAGAAGAAGTTTTCTGAAAAAAAAATGACAATTGCAGCATCCTCGAAAAATGGAAATAACATGAAAAGTATGAGAGATTATAAAATGTGGTTTTTGCAATTAATTAAGTTGAAATCGTTCCCTTATTTAAGTTTAATTTGGAAGTTCAAGGACATAGGGTTGCACTGAAATTAATTTTTGATTTTAGAAAACTTAAAGCAGAGATAACTCGATTTTTTCAAATAGCATAGTACTAAACAAATTACATTGATATATGCGGATTTTAATTCTCTTTCGATTTTATAAGATCGTATTGGCACTTATTTTTGATAGTTTTGGAGATATTTGAATTTTTTGTGTTTACCCTTCCACGGAATATCGTGCGGTAGTTTGGCACTGAAATAAGTGAAAAACAAATGAATCAATGGTGGATTTGGTTTTTATTTTCGGTGAATGCCAGAGGAATTATTTATTGCCTCCAAGAGTCAATCAAGAAAAAAATCCGGACAGACGATATCCGCAAGGTTTTGGAAAGTATTAGAAAGATTTCTTACGAAATACTTTTTACACTTCTTTCCGCATCTAAACAATAACAACAAACATAACAATGAAATAACATTAAAAATTAAAAATTAAAACAATACCTAAAAAATAAGAAGTAAATCGCTTACAGCCAAGTTATAATCTTCACTTTTCACATAACCCCACAAGAAAAGTCTAAAGGGTTTAAATCAGGGGATCTTGGCGGCCCAGCAAACGGTCCTCCTCTTCCTATCCATCGTTCCTGGAAATGTTGAATTAAAAATTGCAAGGGCATATCCCCATACAATTCAAATAAATTGTTGACCAAGAATTTGCGAAACAGTTGGCCTGTCAACGATCGATTAAAGAAATGTGGGCCAATTATTTGGGTGCCAATAATACCTTCCTATACATTTAAAGGCCACCTAACTTGTAGGAGGTTTATCTCTTAGAAAAGGTGTAGATGATGTCTAGATAAGAACTTAAAATTGGTCGACATACGTTCGGGTATTCGATAGCAGCAGCTAATATTCGAAACTCACTGCCTTTTTTGAGTAACTATTTTTTTCTCGAAGAGTATATTTCACACTTCCAGGTGTAACAAATCTTCCCAATACCCTCCGAAAACTGCTTTCTTGCGGATGTCTTCTGTCCGGGAACCTTTCTTGATAAACTCTTGAAGCCAATAAACAATTCCTGTAGTATTCATCGAAAATAAAAACATGTCTACCATTTCTGCCGTGGATAACTTTATTTTCAAAATTACACGAGCAAAAACAAACAATCTTCGTAAAAACATTTCTTGCAAAACAAACATTTTAGGTTTGACTGTGTTTGACATATGAATTAATTCATTTGTTTTTCATTTGTTTCAATGCCAAACTACAGCGCCATATTCCGTGAAAGGGTAAACACAAAAAAAATATATTCAAAACTATCACTAATAAGTGCAAATACGTATCAATAAAATCGAAAGAGAATCAAAATCCGCATCTATCAATGTAATTTGTTTAGTACTATGCTATTTGAAAAAATCAAATTATATCTGATTTAAGTTTTCTAGAATCAAAAATTCATTTCAAGGCAACCCTGTATCCTAGAACTTTCAAATCAACCTTGAATAAGAAAATGCTTCCAACTTAATTAATTACAAAAAACCGCACTTCAAAATCTTTCATACTTAAGCCCAACAAATGCTTAACAAACTGACCTTTATTTTTCACAAGAAAATCAAAACTGTAAAAAATACAGGGTGATCTATTTAAAATAACGAAGTGATGGACATTTTCCGGTATAACCGGAAGTCGGCCATCTTTGAAAATATTTTTAAATTGTAGTCGATTTAACCACGTACCACTTTTATAATAACAATTTTGCTCTATCTCTAATAGATCAGCCATGATTCACCATACACCGCCAGCTGCCCCACCCTGTATATCTAGAAATAAGAGTAAGAAAGTTTGTTAACTAGCCAGAATATGAATAAACACTTGACATTTCGTATGTCATTCAACTTTTTCCAATGTATCATTCAGACTTTTATCATATAAATTAGTTAATTTAACTATAGCTAACTTTTTTGACAAAACCATTTCAAGCTCATTCGTTCCAATTCCATTAATAATGAATCAAAGTAAAAGTAAACAACATGAATAATTCATGTTATGAAAACTGAATCAAAACTGTGTTACGTAACTTTCAGGCGGCATTCTCACAGTGTTAAAAAGTTTACTGGCTTAAGTACTTTGAAGCTTTTGTAAATAGAAACTTTTTTTTGTACATAAGCACTCCGTTTATTATCATATTGGCTTCATTTACATCAGAATATTGTCAAATTTTGTGAATGCGTCTATTATTCAGTCACCAAAAGATTTAGGTTATGCCTTCTTAATAAAAAAAAAACATCATCACATAAGTCAGAAGATATTTCTACAAAATTCATTGAATATGAACCATGTGGGTACGTTCAGGCGCCATCTACATATGGTTATAGATCCTAATCAAGCCAATGCTGCCCTTTAGTGTATTTCAACAAAAATATTGTGTGTTAAAATATTTTTTGGCATTAAAAGTCGTCATTGAAAAAAACGATCAATGTTATTTCTTTAACGGGCTTCAAAATACATCGACTTTATCAGGTGTTTTACTGAAAAATACAAAATAATATTAATTCTGTTGGTGCTGGTTCTTTTGGAGTTGGTGCCTACAACAACAAACTACAATGACACAAATTCAAAATTACCAGCACCAATAGATTAATATTATTTTGTATTTTTCAGTGCAACAACTGAAAAAGTCGGTCCAATTTTTTGTCAAAATTAATTTTTTTCACATTTTTGAGTGTAACATTAGTCATGAAAATTATTGAACGTTCACTAATACCCAAAAAGTTATAGGTAGGTTTAGCTTGTACATAGCGGAAATACGCATATCACATATTTCAGACTTTACCATAGCGAAACTCGGAAACCGTAACTCATATGGTCTCCTTTCTAGTTTTCAAATCACGAATTTTCGATTTTAGGACAAATTTGCCCCTCCCACATAGCTGAAACACATATTTCAGATTTTCCTCAATATGGGACTATTTCCCAAGTCTCCTCTTTCAAATGAAACAAAAATCGTCTAAATCGGAGTACGTTTACTATGCAAAACGCGCGAACAGCCATAAAAAAGCAATCTTACTACTGAATTGTATACCTTCTCCTTTTTTGAAGTGAAAAAATGTTAATGTATCCTACATTATCTTACAATCGTGCAACAACATTCACTTTCAGTTCTAAGTTAAACTCCCTTTTGGACTGTCAAAACTATAATAATAATTAACAATGAATTTCGAAACTTCAAAAGAAAATATTTATATACGCCGTTTTCCCATTTTAAAAACATTATCTACACCCTAACACACTGCATTTTAAATGTGAATTAATGTCGTTCCACTTGCACAAACAAAAAAAAAAACATTCAAGACACCAAATATACAGTTCGACAATGCTCTTCTGAGGGGCAAACTGTCAAAATCAAGCAAATCATTTGACCATAGAGTGCTAAAAATTTGACGTTGACGTTTGTTCTCTTCTTTAGTTAGACATGTCGCGACAGCACAAATCTTCCCAAAAATGTCGCCACAAATTAATCTAAATAGATATTTTTGTGTAATTCTTTTGATGAGTTCTAATAACTTTTCAAGCTCGGTTGCGCAATTTGTTATCAGCTTTCCACACTATTGCTTCCATATTTCCTCATATCCATTGCGTATCTAGACATTTCTAGGAAAAGCTTCCGTGATGCTTGATTAAGAATCAATTTCCTTTTTTAATGCTGAATCTCCATTAAATTTCAGAAATAAGATTAAACTGAAAATTGTACACATTCGTATTGGTTTTGAGTTTTGAGACCATAATGCTATTAAATCCTTATCTGAGACCACTGTATACCTAAGATCTTTTATGTTTCTATGCAACCAATTCTGTGAACATGAGTAGTTAATATTATTATTGAAAACAATTTCACATGAGATACTCCATGACAAATTTATTGTTGACAAAATACGGAAATCGAGTCATTGATAATGGATAAAATAAATCTGAAAAAATATACAATTATATTATCTCTTTGTGAAAGAAGTCTTTTAGATTTAATCGAAGAAAATATGAGAGAAATGTTGCTAAACAAAATGAATATTGCAATAAATTCTCCCAAGATATAAGAAATCCACAAGAATTTTACAAACTTGGACAGAAACTCGATTACCTACCGGAATTAATTTTCCAATAGTATCTACTCTTCAGATACAGTAAACCCGATGAGTTTATTGGGGGAAAATTCTATTCGTAACTCAGTGGATGCTAATTATCATTTTATTTCCAGATGAAATGATTTTCTTCCTCCAACGATCTGTTTTCAATTCCAAATCAATAAAAAATACCGAGTAACACCCATTAGTGTTGATATTGGAACGGGAATAAAGAAATAGCAGGGAATTATTTATTTTCGTGTTGATTTATTTCTACACTAAAAATATCACAGATTATTTATATACTACATTATTTATCTTACACTACGATATCGACAACAATGTACAAATTATATTTATTATTTAGGCTATTTACAACCATATTTGGACAGAGCATTTTTTATTTATATTGTTGGTGGCCCTCTACTAGGGACCCACCGAATTGCCAGACTGCACCATACTGCCGGTCTCCACCTTTCTCTGGTTTCCAGCGTACCGCCGATCCTCACCGCAATATTCAGAATTCAGACAAGTTTTGTTAACTCCTGCAGCAATTTATCTCTTTTTAGGAGCTTCTAAAACATGTTTTAAAACATGACTCAAACGAACTGAAACAGAATCGACGAATAGTATATAAAAATGTAAAATATTTTCCAAAAAGTGACAGCTACATTTTCAGTTTCGCTTCTGACAATTTATTTCAACTACTTGTAGTGAAGTAGACGCAAAAAATCGGAGAAATGAAACATATTTGTTAACCGAGATTCTTTTTTCAAACTTAACAAAAGTCACTGATATCAGACATTTGGTTTCGAAACAAATGTCTGAAAAATAGAGCATCAACCTTATAACAACAGCTTTTCCAATATTTGAAAAAATCTGTGCTTGTTAATAATATCGCACAAACTCTTAGATCTGATGAAAATTCAACCCATATATACAGGGTGGGGACTTTGAATAGAACGCTGCTTATAGCAGCCCTGGGAATAAGATTTTTCAAAATTACAAAAATATGTCCTGAAAGATTTCTTATGGAGTTAACTTTCGTCATGTAAAACAATTGGTGCTCCAAATAGGGGGCGCAGCCCTAAACAAATTTGTTTTTTCAAAGTATAAGACACCACTTGAGGCACCTCTTTGGAAAGCTTATTGAAAAAGGAATTTGTTGAACAGTTCCAGTTTTCTAGACAATTTAAATGGAGTCCTGTAACATTTTTAATACCAGAACTCCAAGGAATATTCCCTGATGACGGAAATCTAGAGCAAAGGATATTTATTCACTAGTATGGAGTTTCTCCCCATTTTGCAAGAAATGTAAGGGAATTCTTAAATGCAGCTTTTTCAAAAAGGTGGATAGGATGGCGAGGATTTAAAGAGTGACCTCCCAGATCCCCGGATATTACACCATTAGATGTTTATTTATGGGGCTATTTAAAAACTAAAGTCAGCAGAACTAGAAATCTGGAAGACTTAAATTCAATGATTCGGGCAGAGATACGTCTTATCACGCCAGAAGTTTTGAGAAGGGTAAGGGAATAGTTCTAGTATCGGTTGGGTCTATGCCAACATTTAATGGGGCAAATTTTAAAAATCAGTTTTGAGTAAATTTCTGACAAATGGTTTGACAGATGTAAAAAAAAGTTATCGACAAATTCTTTTCTCAATAAGCTTTCCAAAGAGGTGCGACAAGTGGTGTCTTCTAATTTGAAAAATCAAAGTTGTTTAGAGCTGAACCCTCTATTTGGGGCCGCAATTTTTTTATACATGACGAAAGCGAACTTCATTAAAAATCTTTGAGGATGTATTTTTGGATTTAAAAAAATCTTATTCCCAGGGTCGCTATGAGCAGCATTCCATTTAAAATCCCCACCCTGTAGATATTGCTGTTTAATTACAAAGTTAACAATCTGGATGATTATTAGTAATTATTGAAGGAATTTTAATACGAAATATTATTACTCACAGAGGTATACAGTGAAAGTGATTGAAATTCGTATTAGGAAAGCATATATTGAGATGAATGCAAAGCTGAAGAGACCAATGATAAATAATATATATATATATATATATATATAATTGATTATAAACTCATTTCGAGCGGAAACTTCGGAAACAGAAACCACACGCAATAAATAATAATCCATGGAGGTAATTGTGAAATTTGGATTTATTACTTTGAAAAATCCATTACGATCCGTTCCATTTGAATAAACTCATAAGGCTGCTTATGGACCAGATCAGAAAGGAGAAAGAGAGCTATATAGATACTGGAAACGGCAATTTATCATTTGATTAAGTACGCAATCATTAAATAAACTCTATGGATAGGTGTTCAGTATATACCTATATTGAATTGGGATGAAGTGGTCAATTATATTTATCGTCGGCATCACATTTTATATATTGAAAACTTCAAGTGGGGTCCATAATCGTGAAGCCAAAATGTGTTGTTGCCGATACAAAATCCAGATACCTTTGAAGCAAAGGCGTAAAGGATTTCTGTGCAATAAATTAATATACACCAGATAAGGTAAATAGTAAATAGCTTTTTTATGTTTTTTTTTAGAACGAAGTGCTTTGTCGCGCAGAGGGAGCTGTTATAGAGGGAAATATTATCCGACCGCCGGTTTAGTATGTCTATGGTCTATAAACTGAATAGAACATGAGGCGAGGCAACCTTCTTTCACTTCTACCATTCACGTTCACGACTCATCCAGTTCATTATAGAAACAGCTGAGTAAGGAGGTACATCTTGTTTTTCGACAACAGATTCTGCTTATGAAGTTTCAATGAGTGCTATAAATTATTTGGTTAATAAAAGTTCTATGATATAAACACCTACCTTAGTTCCTATAACTATTCAACAAATTATATAAAAATTTGTAATTTATAAATTAACAATAAAATTTTGTTGTGTTTTTAAACTTATTTTATATTATATATATCGTGGGGAGAATGCAAAATATGTCTTCTTATGAAACCTTATTCTAAAATCACAGTTAGAAATGAAATATTTTGTAATTTGGTTATGAATTTTATTATTTTTATATAATCCTAACAAGGGAGCTGCCACATATGCAAATACATGATTCTATATATGTATGAAGCATTTTAGAATCTGACTGGTTCATTTCAGTCATTTTATTAACTGTCTATTGGATAGCCACTTATTTATAGAGTAGTGTTAGAAAATACCTTAAACTTGTGTGATTACATTTACTATTAATTATATAAAATATCCATAAATTGGAAACTTCTTCCCCCAAGGAAATTATATTCAAAGGTACAGAACATAAATATTGCACGTTGGTAAAAACATAATGTGGTTAATTGCTAGCTTTTAGCCAGATTACCAAATATTTGAAAATATGGCCGCTCTTTATAAAACATTAACAGGTGTTTTAGAGTGTTTCTGAAATGCCACTTAGAAGTTGTTTTTTTTTGCTTTTAAAGATACAATATATAGAATTTCAATTTCAATCAAACTGCTGCTAATCAGAAAAAGCACTTCAGCTTTATTAGTTCCAAGAGTTTTTTTCCAATGGTTCATTCTTGGCTTTTACTGTTCTGATCGAAAGAAGCTGTCAGCCGAAAACATGTTTTTATAAAATTAGCGGAAACCCTTCTTAGTTATTGATAATTTATTCCCTTCAGCCATGTCAGTCAAAGTTACTCTCACAGAAAATATAAATTATACTCAATTCTTAATTTTTCACGCTGATTCACCTTAAACTTTGCAATCGATCGGATAACTAAACTCTCATCCTTTTTTTTATAAAAAGCACTTCGCTTTTTACCCAACATAAGTTTTATCAATAACTTCATAACTAACTTCAGAAAGTTTCCGAGTTTGATGGCATGGCATATATATATATATATATATATATATATATATATATATATATATATATTATGTGTTAGATATGAGAATCTAATTGACAAGTAGATGCTGAAATCGCGTTGGAAGTTGGATAGTGAAAATGATGATGATAAGATAGAAACTTTTTTAACGTCAGATTAATGGAATGTCGTTCACTACTCTAGTAGAAATTGAGTTAGTAAATGTGCTACACCGGTTCTGGACCAAAATCGACAATTTTACATGTAATTTCCCATAAGGAATTCTAAGGTCAATAAATATTTTTTACAAAAAATTGGACCGACGTTATTAGTTGATGCACTGAAAAGTATAAAATAATATTACTTCTATTGGTGATGGTACTTTTGAAGTTGTGCAGTTGCGGTTAGATTGATAACTTTTGGCACCAACTTCACAAGTACCATCACCAATAGAAGTAATATTATTTTATACTTTTCAGTGCATCAACTAATAACGTCGGTCCAATTTTTTGTAAAAAATATTTATTTCACACTATTGAGTGTAACATTAGTCCCGAAAATCGTTGAACGTTCACTATACCATATCAATGAAGATAGTACTTATCCTATTACCCATGTATATTCCTTGCTTGTAGTTGTTATTATTGAGATCTCAGAACATCGCTGCGGAAATACGCTTGAATATTTTAGTTGTTACCATTTTAACACTGATTTAACTCGAAAACCGTAACTCTAAGGAAAAAATGTTCATTATAAATGTTGCTACAAATAAATATATCTTTCATGTAGTATCGAAAAATTTTCAATTTTCGAAAGAAATTGTCCTCTCCACATAGCAAAAATACATATTTAACATGCGTCTATCTCGAAAACCGTAACACTTTTGAAAAAATGTTCAATTTAAACGTTTCCGGATATTGTCCTATCTTTAATTATACCAATTCAGATTTTTGATTTTTGAGAAAATTCGCCCCCACCACCCCTTCGGGGGCGGTTTTCAGAGGGAAGGAGATTTCGGATTTGCGTTTTTATGAATATGGGACCATTTCTCAATCCCCTTCTTTCAAATGAATCCAAAATCATCAAAATCGGAGCTCGTTTACTATGTAAAAGGCGCGCACGAACCAAAAAAAAAAAAATAAAAATAAAGCAGACAGTCGAATTGTATACCTCCTCCGTTCGGGGTTCGTCGGTCAAAAATAGCGAAAATTGGCGCTTTTTTTCCCTAGATTCTAGTAGATTCTAGGGAAAAATGCTTCGGCCCCATGTGTTTGGGATAGGAAAGTAGCAGATCTAGGGATGCTACCCATGGGATCCATTTGTAGGTATTTGTATGATCAAGTTACTATTTCACTAGATTTTCAACCCCAAAATCCCCAGATGAAGAAAATTCCCTAGATTTTGAAACCTAAAATCCCTAGATGAAGATTTCCAAACGAAAATCCATAGATGAAGAAAATATAAGTTTTTCCTACAATTCCTGCTATTTTCTCAAATTTTTCTCTGATTTTTCATATTTTCTAGCTATTTTTCGTTGCCTTTCCAGTAATTCTAGCCGTTTTCCGTTGTTTTTATTGAAATTTAGTCGCTTTTCATTCAATTCATGCCGCGATTTTTCATAATCCACACCCGTTTTAGCTACTTTCTCTTCTACAATACATCGTTTTGCATAGCATTTTAACATTGTCAGAATGAATTCATCTAATTAATGCTAGTAAAGCGCAGGTGATTAAGTAGATTAGTGTAGTAGTGTAGCGTCCATATTTCATCACACTGCGCATGCGTCTCCAATGCTATATAAAGGAGGATCCTAACAAATATCATCATTCAATCATCGACTACATATCGACTACTATACGAGCAAGATGTCTCTCTTCACTGATTTAGTAAAATGTATCGCTGGCATATTGCAGCTCTTGTCATCTCATTATGACGATAAAGTGGCTCGTAAAGGGCTAAGTGATTGTGCAAAGACGTTAAAACGAATTAAAGATTCTATGAGATATGCCAAGACGATAGGCGAGAAACAGCATTTAGAAGCATGTATCTAGTGAAATAGTAACTTGATCATACAAATACCTTCAAATGGACCCCATGGGTAGCATCCCTAGATCTGCTACTTTCCTATCCCAAACACATTGGGCCGAAGCATTTTTCCCTAGAATCTAGGGAAAAAAGCGCCAATTTTCGCTATTTTTGACCTTAGAATTCCTTATGGGAAATTACATGTAAAATTGTCGATTTTGGTCCAGAACCGGTGTGGCACATTTACTTGAGTTTTATAGTGAATAGATAAAATAAGATATATAGTGAAGCGAATGGATAAGTGCTCGCGATTCAATTTCAAATTTAAAATGGCAAAGATCAACGTTATTTCACAAATTCAAAGATACAGAAATAATATGTATTGTAACGTGGATAGTTTACCATGTACCTACTTACAGTTATTATTTCTTTAGGTGTATATTTGTTCTATTTCCTTATTTGTTATAGCTGTTTCATGTATATGTCATTAATTTGTTCTAGAATTGGTAGATTTATTCTCGAACCTTCCAGAAACTATAAGTAAAGTACACTTCGTCACAGTATTGTCAGTTTGACACAAGCTTTTAGGAACACGCGGAATTATATGCGTCTAGATTAATCATAGAGCATTCTCGAAGAATGTCACGTCCAGATTCAGTCTTATACAGTCAGTTTATAGAGTCGATGAGAGTCAGTCTATGATACTAGTTCAGACGGTGAAGTCTGTGACTGATTAGATTGTGACATGTAGAGACATTTGTAATATTACGGAAGGTGCTGAACAGATTGTTGAAAATAAAACCTTTTGGAAGCAATCTGCGAACTTTTGAGTATTACGCAAGTGAACTCACCCACAATGTTTAGTACAGGGTTAAACATTACAGTATTGAGAAATAAAAAAAAAGCATTTTCAGTGTGCCATGTACTTAATTTGGAATCTGATATCATCGGATATTGCGTATATTAACATATGCAGCAATCAGATGGACATGACAAAAACTCAATTATGAACATACACATATCACACATCTATACAAGTTATATTTTATGTCGAATTCATGACGAATTAAACCAACAAATCAGGCAAAAATGCATTCATTATGTGTGATTCTTATTGCTCCGTTGTCGGTACGCTCTCATTTACCTGGTCATCTGAACACACTCAATGTATATGAAATTTGCACTTAGTCCCATCTGACACTGGCAAAGATATGTTCTCATTTTCCTTTACAAAAATATTGACATATTGCCCAGTGATTGAAATGCGACCGTAGGTAGTTTATCAAATTTAAGTTTGAATATTATTGAGGTTCTTCTGTTAAAGTGTATATGCAGGTACAGGGTGTCCCATTAATTAAGAGCGCCGGCTAAATCTCGGGGATCCGTTTATCGGTCGACCCGGAGAAAAAAAAAATTGGAGGTAAATCGGCCAAAAGAAAAAGCTGGAAAATATTTATAATTTGCTACTGAATTTAGAATAAAAAAACTAGAAACCTAGAGCTATATAACTCAGAGCCTAGAACTAAAATAACAAAATATTAAATGACTGAGGGTAGATAGAGCAGCAGTCTCTAATTCAACCAATGAAATAGAGTTAATGGCGATGCTGAGACTGGTGTCCTTTTTTAACGGCCACCCAGTATATCAAATTTAGCTTCCTGCACTTCCTATCTATTTAAAATAATAAAATCTAACTCCGCCAAATCACAAATTCGTCCATGAGCGCAATATGCTTAAAAAAGGGAAGACCAAAGTATTCTCTTCACATATACAGATGATTAGAATGAGTCTGCAAGATAGCTGCAAACTCATTTGATGACGCAAACAAAATTTATTCCCTCTTCACAACCTTCTCTTTGCCTAAGAATAAAGATACACAATCCTATGTATTCTCAAAACTTAGATACAAAGTAATCTCTAAGCGAGAGCAAAAACCGTTTAATCTCAGAGAAATCCATCAAGGGCTATTTAAAAAGATGTCATTAAGGAGCGTTTATCAGGATTAAGTATGACACAAACCGAGCTGCTCAAGAGGCTGGATGTCAATCATCTGGAGGAAGTTTTTGGCATGTTGATTAATTGGAGCCAGTCCCGTTATTTTTCTGAGGACAAGATGTATCTAGGTATATTAAATGGAGTTAAAACTTTGATGTATTATACGTTAGTATTTTGAATTAAATTAAATAACAAAAATATGGTTTACGTGGTAGAAGTGTATTGTGTGCTGCATAACGAACCAAATTGCAATATGAAGTCAACGAGTCGGGGCCGTCAGTTTGTTTAACTCGTGAATGACAGACAACCCTAGTCAAACGCAAATTTTATTATTGTTAATATTGTATACAAAGTGAAGTAATTATTTCGAGGAATACATTTTAAAGGTGCACTTTATGTCATTTCAAGAAATTCTAATACTTTTGATAGAGGATTAATGCATTTACAACACAGCTTTTGCAATGCAAAATATTTCGAATCTGAAGTCACTTTTATGAAAGGACTGCATTCTTTTCATTTCGCCAAGAGTAAAGTAGTATTATACCGGCGTTAAGTCAAAACATTACAATGCATTGCAGGTATTATAAAATAAATAGCTAGCTGTTATTGTGTTTTTGGAACTGTTACTAACATTAAATTTTAAATTTCATATGTTTTGTAAGGAATTAGGCAAACAACACACGTTAATGCCGTTTTGTACAAGCTTGCAACTTCTACTCCGAATTCGAATAATTTAAGTAAAGACGTGCGAAGAAATATGCCTGTTTTTCATCCAACTGCAAGTGGATTTAATTTTATGAATGTTCTCATAGCTAATTATATACAAAATAGAAAACAAAGACTTAGAATTGGTGATAAATTTAGTGGCAATTATGATATTATTGCAGGAGTTCCTCAGGGTACGATACTTGGTCCTATTTTATTTATAATATATATGAATGATTTATTAGAGAGTGTTCCATATGATTCTATTTTATCTTATACTGATGATACCACTGCTTTTTCCACAGATAGAAAATAGATAGGAGCGAAAAACAAAATGAATGCATTACTTGATAAAATCTCTATATATGGCTGAAACTCAACATAGTCAAACTTAATATTAAACAAAGTGGGTATATAACATTTGGTAATTATGGTGATAGCATAGATATTTTGGTTAGTTCCATCGATCCTTGAAGTTATTGTAGTAAAACCTGAATCACCCTGTATATTACATTTGCATGTAGGTATATTTCAGTGCTGGCGAAAAATAATAATAAAAAAATTGTTAGTTAGTATTATAATCTGTCAGAGTAAATGTAAAAGTAATAACTTAATGCTAGAGCCCGAAACAGATGTCGACACTTGGCAGACAATGAAATCTATGATAAAGAATTATAATATTCAACTCCCTTCAAATCTTCTCTTCTAATTAGAAACTCTTTCTCACTGCATACCCTTTCACAATCCTTTATTTGTGCGAGTTTGATATTTTCTCATTAATTTTCTAGACTTCACATTCAATAAATTCTCGGACATATTAAAATCCACATCAACAAGTTGCAGAAAACAAATATCTCTTTGGAAATACCCAACTCGAATATTCTGCGATTTAAAATGAAACCAGAATATTATCTACAGTTTTCTACGAATGAACGTATCGTTGAGGGGGCAAGCAGCTTCACATTATTATTACCCATTGCCAGCCATTGGCGTGCTATATTTGCGCATTCCCTCAGCAGCTAGTACGAGCCAGCGCACGTCACTGCCGCCAAATTCCTTTCACAGCTCACTTGTAGAGCTGCTGTATCTGCCGCTCTACACGAGATTCTATATCATAGAAACGTTAACACATGGGTCATTTCAATGAGAGACCAGCCAGATAGATAGATCTATTTCAGTGTCTGAAAAGCACATTTCCATATCATGTAAAATGAGTAAACTTGTTGCATTATTGCAGTCCACCATTAAGCGAGGGCAGTTATTCTTCTTTCCGGTTATTTATTCTATAGCAGTGATAGGTCTATGGTGAAACTAATGGATTCGAGGGGATTTTATGATAGTGAAACTATATTTAAACGAGTAGAATGTCTGACGGTTGATTCTGAAAGCTATATGATTCAATGCTCACTCAGGATTGAGATGTATGTTAATTGGGTTTATTGAAACATAAATTTTAGCTTGAATCACTCTAATGCGATCAAAAAAAATTCATTCGGTGTGTGTTATAGAATATGAGAATATGTCTTTAATTCAATTATCTGAAAATGCATAATACTGAAACATCAATTGTCACGGTTGGGTCAGCGGAAAATTACCCATGTACTATCAAAACAGCTGAGATAGAACACGTAGTTTTATTTTTGAATCACTGCATCACGGCATTGTAACAAGGTCTTAGAAGATTAAGCTGTTACATTTAAAAACGAGGTGGACTCTGCCATCAACGCGGCTGGGGGATGTTGGGCATGACAGCGTCTGTCTGTCTGTGGTCTGGTTTCTTATGAAATAAATAATTTGTTCATATTGTACCTTCTATCTAGGTATGTTCTTATATCAGACAATAAGGTAGAAGTAATTTGTATTTTTTTAATCCTGATTGAGCAATCTTAATCATTCTCTAGCCTGTATCAATATTACGATAAATATCATGTAATGAACTATCACAATAACCCATCGTAACATAAAAAACTGCTTCATTAAGATGTTAAAATTATTTTTGACGTAGGTATCACTTCCATACTGGACAGGTAGTGTGTGCAGTACATCCCGTCAATAAAGAAGACCAAAATGAATCTTTTTTCGAATTTAGCCATAATCATGTTCCTACAACTGTTGTTTGAACAATTTTTTCCTAGTTAAATGAGAATGACCTTGATAAAATGCGACAACTATGTGAACTGATGATGGACAGAATGGAGGCAGATTTGTTGTTCATAGACAAAATTGTTTTTTCTGATGAAGCTTCTTTTCATTTAAATGGAACGGTTAAAAGGCAAAACTGTAGATTTTGGAGAAGAAAAAATCCTCTTTGGACACACAATATCCCAAGAAAGTGAAACGTTTCGGCTGGTGTCATTAGATTATTGGCCTATCTAGTTTTTTTTCATTAAAAAATTACTTTTTCCAGATGTTATTGATCCAAATGCAATAGATAGAATAATTTAGTACCAAAACGGACCGCCACCGCACTACACTCGTATCATTAGAGATTATTTGAACGAAGTTTTTCCCAATAGGTGGATTGGAAGACGTGGAATGATTTTAATGGCCGCCTAGATCCTCCGATTTGACACGTCTCGATTACTTCTTTTGGGGTTATTTAAAACCAAAAGTATATTTCAGTAGACCAGACAATATTGCAGATTTAGAAGTTAGGATAATGGAAGTAATTAACAACATAACCACTGAGGTCCTACAAAATGTTGTACGAGAATTCCAAGATCGCCTTGCATATTGTCAAGAAATGAAGTACTTCCTGAACATTAGGTGACATCATTACCTTCATTCCAGTTAAAGTATCGAAATTTTACATTTTCAAAATAAATTTTCTCAGAGAATGACTCTTTCGAACAAAGTGCTACGCGACCCCTTTTCTAATTCAAACTTTTGAGGTGGTGCTCATAATTCGGAGGGGGTGCATGAAAAGGGTAATATTTTCATAATATAAATTGTCGAGTTGAGAGAAGAAATCGCCTTGTTTTAGGTTTTTTCAAAACATTATGTACATTTCTACATACTTTCACAATTCAAGGGTTAAGAGTGCCTAAAATTGTTGTGATATTTTTGACCGTCATTTTAATAACTGACCGTGGACCAGTGTTGCCAGATCCGAGATATGTGATTACCAGAATATTACTCCGAAATTACCAGAATTTAGGAAAAATTACCAGATCTATTTTTATATACAAAAAATGCATATAAACCTGCATTGGGCAACTTTCCCGTAATCTGTGTTACAGAAAAGATAAAAGACTAAAGAATCGTATACCCTTAAAATATTGTACTACTATTTATCAGAGATAACAATTAACATATAATAATCAATAACAACAATAAAAAAGCATAACTTCAATGAATTAAAACAGGCATTCAAATAAGTATTTTCATAATTATTATTGTCTAATCAATTTTCACTTCAGAATCATCATCATAATCCTCGTTTTTACCTTGCACATTCGACATCTCCTACAAAAATCGTCTTTCATGTCGTCATTTTTTATATAATATCTATAAACAATTAAATTACCGTAGATTATCCAATTACCAGGAGCCTATTACCAATTACCAAATAAGTTTCAAAAATACCATAGATTCTGGTAATTACCAGGCGTCTGGCAACACTGCCGTGGACACCCAATAAACTCGCCCTATATGTATAGGTACAGAGCTCTCTTGAAACAAACGCCATATGCATGTCCTTATAGGGTCATAGGTTTTATCCATACCATCTTGATTGAGAAGATTGGTGTGTTTGATAAAACATACCTATACAATATCAATTTAACAAAAACAAAGAATGCATCGAAATCGAAACAATTTTCCAGTGTAATACATCAAGGCACTGACATTGACAAACTACTCTTCTATTTTGTTCTGTTGGAAAATCGTTAAGCTTATCTGTTCCATTCCAGCAACTTACCGAAAGAGGATTATATATTATATATCTATTCATGAGGACGGTTATTGTATGCTATTAAATCCTGCAAAAGAATTTTGTCTCCTGATATATCTTCGTATTTGATCATCTAACATCCCAGTTTGAAGTTAACAAAACAAACATTTTTGACTTCTGTAAAGCAGGAGGTATACAATTCGGTTGTAGGTTTTTTAATGTTTGAATGTTCGCACTTTTTACATAGAGAAGAGAGTTGAAAAAATATTTAGAAATACTCAAATCCAAAATCTCCTTTTCTCCAAAAACCGCTCCCGAAGGGGGTGAACCGGCAAGATTTTTCTCTAAAATCGAAAATCTGAGACAGCAGAATTAAAGATGAGAACATATCCGGAAAAGTTTAATTTGAACATTTTTCAAACGACGCTACGGTTTTCGAGTTACATCAGTGCTAAACTTGGAAAATGGGTATTTCTGCCGCGGTGTTTTGAAATTTCTTAATAATAATAATAAGTACAAGCAAATAATATACATGGGCAATAGGATAAGTACTTACTATCTTCTTTAGTATTAGTGAATGTTCACTGGAATACTGTATAATTCAAAATAATTTTCGCATATCGGTCTTATGTTACCGATGAAGATTGCAAAATATCAAACTTAATAGCGAATTACTCTATTGGTTATATAGTAATTAAGAGTATTGCATTTAAACTTGTCATTCATTTGACAAAGTAATTGAATATGTTCTTTGACTTAGGTAGCTTAAAGCGATTCTATAGATATTAATTTATTTCCGTACTAATTTTCATACTTTAAGCAAATAACATAGATCATTAAGAAAACCTTACCATTTAGATAGGTATAGATATTTAAAATGTTGAATAAACTTGAATAAACAGAATACCCTATGTTTCATTTCTTAATATGGATTCTTCCATATTAAAGGTGCTATAATCTGGCAACAACTTAATATTTGATCCCTATTTCTATATTACATAAGTTCTAAACTGTAACAAGTTGTCAAATTTTATGGAAATAAATTCCTATTAGCTGAACCAATTTTTTTCCCAAATTCTTTCTAATATTCGAATTAGTGAAGAGTCTTAAGGTAGTTTCCCTGCAAATATCCTTTTCAGGATGTATACCCGCTCACATAGCAACGTTTATCTGAATCATTTTTAAACCGACTCTCATATTAAATTATGAATATTAATCAGTTTCTTACTATTTAGCTACAACAAGGTTTCAATCGAAACTTTTTTACATTATATACCTTATTTATAATTAAAATTAAAAAAATATTTTTTACAAAAAATTGGACCGACGTTATTAGTTGGTGCACTGAAAAGTATAAAATAATATTAATTCTTTTGGTGCTGTTACTTTTGAAGTTGTGCAGTTGCAGGTAGATTGGTAACTTTTGGCACCAACTTCACAAGTACCAGCCCCAATAGAATTAATATTATTTTATACTTTTCAGTGCACCAACTAATAAAGTCGGTCCAATTTTTTGTAAAAAATATTTATTTCACACTTTTGAGTGTAACATTAGTCACGAAAATCGTTGAACGTTCACTAATATTAATACTTATCCTATTACCCACGTATATTCCTTGCTTGTAGTTGTTATTATTGAGATCTCAGAACATCGCTGCGGAAATACGCTTGAATATTTTAGTTGTTACGTTTTTAATATCGATTTTACTCGAAAACAGTAACTCTAAGGGAAAAATGTTCATTATATATGTTGCTACAAATAATTATTTCCTTCGTGTACTGCCCAAAGATTTTCAATTTTCGACAGAAATCGCCCTCTTCACATTGCACATTTGAGAATTATACATGCGTCTATCTCGAAAACCGTAACTCTTTTGAAAAAATGTTCAATTTAAACGTTTCCGGATATTGTCCTATCTATAATTATATCACCTCATATTTTCAATTTTCGAGAAAATTTACCCCCTTCGGGAGCGGTTTTCGGAGGGAAGAAGATGTCGGATTCCCGTTTTTATGAATATGGGACCATTTCTCAAGGCTCCTCTTTCAAATGAATCAAAAATTATCAAAATCGGACTACGATTACTATATGAAAGGCGCGCACAAACCAAAAAAAAGCACACATTCGAATTGTATACCTCCTCCGTTTGGGGTTCGTCGGTCAATAAAACCGATATTTGACTAAATCAAACAAGTACTTTCCCCAAACTTACCCCCCAAGTGGGGTGGACAATGCGAATTATTTCGAAAGCTGTATATTTTAACATTTAAACTGGATTAAAAAAAAAGATTTTCTGTTTTTCGTGAAATCACTGATTATTAATGAATGTTCAACAATTTGAATGAAGGATGAAACAGTCAAAAATGTGATTTTTTGCAAAAGTACAATTAGTTATTAGTTTCTGCACTTAATAAAAAAAAACAATTAAAATTCCATCCATTTACTGGTACCAAAAGAATTAATATTTTTTTATTAAGTCGGGCATATTTTTTCGCAAAAAATAATTCGTTATTTCGTAAGTATGTCAATCTAGCTTGAATTCACTATAAAGTTAAATTTTTGTTTATTTTTCAGATTCTATAACGTTTATAACAACACGTATCTCTAGATAATCCAAAGGTGAACATCTAAATTGTATTTATTATCACAGGCACACTTTATGGAGCTGAGGAGATGTATGTATGTTGTTTTCGCTAAGTGCACTCTAATGTTCAGAATATGAGATTATGATAAAAAAGATTGTTATCTTGATAGTCCCAAAATCTACAAACTGTCTAGATATACATATGTATATTATTTCTTTTCTGGCTATAAACATTTATGATCCACAATAAAACAAACTTCAAACATTTGATAAGACTGCAATATTTCATACCGATAGATTTGTTGACATATTTTCTTTGCGCATACGCCAACTTCCACTACTTATTCGAGCACATCATAAGCGTAAGAAAATAAATGAATTATGTAATCAAACGAATTCGAGTCAAAAATAAAGGAACATAATTATTGAAATAGTTCTTTTCTGATCATTTTATTTAGGCTCATGCTAACACATTTTATATCCAGAATATAAGAGTGAGAACAAGTTTGGCTAAAACATACATATTTGAAACTACCAGCGACAAAAATGAGGAAAAAAGCGATTATACATTGGGAGTTTTCGACCTACGAATCCAAACGGAAGACGTATACAATTCGACTGTCTGCTTTTTTTTTTGGTTTGTGCGCGCGCTGTATATAGTAAAGGAACACATTTTTTGGTGATTTTTAATTCATTTAAAAAAGAGGAAACTTGAGAAATGTTCCCATATTCATAAAAGCTCTAATCCGAAATTTCCTTCCATCCAAAAACCACCCTTGAAGGGCGTGTTGGGGATAATTTCTTTCGAAAATTGAAAATCTTAGACGTCGGAATACAATATCCGGAAACATTTTAATTGAAATTTTTTCCAAAAGAGTTATGGTTTTCGAGTTACAGTAATGTTAAAATCTGAAATATGTGTATTTCCGATATGTGGAGGGGGCAATTTCTATCGAAAATTGAACATCTGAGACAGCCAAATTGAAGACCAGATTATTTGTAGCAACATTTAAATTGAACATTTTTTCCATAGAGTTACGGTTTTTGAGTTACAGCAGTGCTAAAGTCTAAGATATGCGCATTTCCACGACGATGCTCTTATTAGATCTCTGGATACAAAATAACAAGTACAAGGAAATAATGTACATTGGTAATAGGATAAGCACTATCTTCTTTGGTACTTCTGAACGTTCAACGATTTTCTTAAATAATGTTACATTCAAAAGGTTGAAATAAATATTTTTTACAAAAAAATGGTGTCAAGACTCTTCTATCTTACTACAATTGCACAAAAAAATTCAGATACGATCCCAACAAAGTAAACTTGATTATAAAAAAAATATGATCGATTTTATCAGAAAATCTTGAAAACTTTATCTTTCATTTCAAGTTTTCTAAAAATTAAGGTATAATTATATTCAAATTGTGAGAATGAGAATAACACACAGTATAAATAACTTTCAAGAATCAATAAAAAAATCACCGACAAAATAAACATTATTTTATACTTCATTATGTAATTTTCCAATGACTTATTACATTTTCGAAAACTTTGGAGCTTGTTAATTTGTTAAGGAAAATTTTATCAAAAGTACCTTACAGCTAAAATATTCCTTCCCAATTATCTGACCTTGAGTTTGCTACCAGTTAATGAACAGGAAAAGTTACTGAATCATAACACTCCTCCCTATAAGTTATATTATACTTTGAGAAAACCCAATAAAATCAACAAACTTCACGGTTTTTCTTTCATTCTGCCCAACAAGGAATGGCTTGCGTTTAATCCCTCACTGCCTGTTAGATAAATATCGATATTTGGAAGCACGAGAAACTGGATTATAATTTGGTTTCTCAGTTTTCTTTATCATAGACTTTGTGGATCCCTTGGCTGCTGTAACAATTTTATGGGCAGCAATAATACCATTTTAACCGTGAAAAAGACAATATTACATAATCAATGTTATATTGCTCTCAGTTGTACCAGAAAAAGTTTCGATCAAAAACATTATAAACAAAAGCTATAACACATACATACAACAGTTTCCATTGTTCACGTACAGGGTGATTGTTAGTAAGCGGCTTTTTTTCCAAAAAATGTACTAAGTATAAAACTTAGAGAAAGGGTATTCCGATTAAAGTTACCTTGGAAAAAGGTGTAGAATAATATTATTGAAAAACAGTGTATTTGATTTAAAATCAGTACCTACTTCATGTAAAACTGGAAATGACTGTATGTTTTAAGTTTAACACTAGCTCAATTAGTTTGTTAATTGGTGATAATACCAGACGTGAGACTATTAGTATCATAATAAACTAGTGCCGAGCTTAAAGTTGCTTATGAATGAGACTGATCGAGTTTAGTTCAAATGGTTTTCTTATGAGATTTGTTCTTATTATTTGTTCGTATTTATTTTGTGTTGGTAATTGCCATATGACTTTTTGAAACAATCGTAAGATAATACATCTTAGCAAACCATGTTTTATTGAAAACTTGCAGATGCTCGCAATTCCGCACGTGAAAATCAGCAGAAAATTCTTCAATTTTTAACCATAATTCCAGCTTCTCATTCTCCATAAAAATACAAAATAAAATTACCTAATTCTATTGGTGCTGGTGGTATTTTCGACGTTGGTGCCAAATGTCTTCTATCTAACCAAAATTGCACAATTTCAAAATTATCCGACATTAGGCTCCAACCTTGACCAAAGGTTTGGAAGATATTTTGGGACATTCAATTTCCATGTCATCTTCAGGTAAAAGACTGAAACAGATTTTTGGAAAACCAAAAGGTAACACTGACGTATTGGAAAATACGGGTAGGCATTTATGAGATTCTCTGTAATGATTGTGGTCATGGCTATGTAGGCCAAATACAGCGGTCGATCTTAACCCGATTCAAAGAGCATATGGCTCATTGTAGGTTCGGGCGTTATGATAAATTGTCATTGGCTAAACATATCCACGAAGGCAATAGAAAACTTATGGCTTCATAGACAAGTTTCCATGTGTACAGATTGCAAAAATGAAAAGTATCCAGACAATGTAAGTTGGAGAACATTGCTAGAATTCAAGTCAGTTACGGGTTTACCCTGAAGAGAGAGAAACAATTATCAGGATTGACGAATAAATTTGTTGATGTTATTGTGATTAATTTTGTCTTTGTTTTGATTAGAAAACAGGAATTATGGTGTCTGTTTTGTAAGGTAACAAATGGGCGGCGTTTAAATTGATGGCCATAATCATTGACCAAAGCACGCAACGGTTCATCCGCATAAAGAGAGTCGCGAATGTGTAGCTGTTTTACACATTCGTTGAAAGCTCTCATTTTGGCCACTAATTGGTGATTCAATGAATGAACGAGTTTCATTAGAGTCTCTAAAGATATTGCATTAAAACTGATGTGTGTTTCGTTGAATGTTTTGTAGCTTTATAGGGTGATTATTATGTTAAAACATGATAGAAATATTTACAATTAATATGATTCCATTATATGAACAATATTTATTAATTGTATGTTTCTGAAAAAGTATGTTTAAATATAGCAGTTATGTTGTAAAACATGTCAAAAATAAAACTATTCGCTTTTGCTCAGCGCTCAGAGTCTACAACATACAGATGCTTCAGTAATAGTTTACTGTTCCCGTAGAATATAATAATTATATATAAATGCTTCCAAAATATATTTTCCATTTATATGCAACAATCGTTTCTCACCAAAAATGTTGTTTTGCTTATTAAACGTTAAAACTTTGATAGCACGCTTTTGTATTCTGGCTACCGGCCCTAATCTATTTTAATAAGCTGAACCCCAACAAATAATCCCATAAATTAGGACCCTACAGAATGAAGCATGGTATAATTTTAATGAATTATTTTTGTCAAGAATATATCTCATTCTATAGAAAACAAAAAGAAGGTATCTTAATTTTTTAACAATACTAAAAATATTTAAACCTCATCAACTCTTTTTATTTTACCACATTTACAAATGAAATTATTATAACAAACATCATTATGTATTGTCATTTCGTCTTTAAGAGGGAACTTATCCGCGTATAGAGACACATTTAAAACACGCGATTTTGACATATTTAAAGTCACTCTGTGATAATGAAACCATTTTCTCATAATTTTTAAGGAATGTTTAGCATTGACTGTAACTTCATCATAACTGTCTCCACTACACGCAATGACTGTGTCATACGCAAATGATACAATAACACCCGGTATATTAAGTTGCAATAATTCAATAATATAGGCATTAAATAATAATGGTCCCAAAATTGAGCCTTGAGGGACTCCACAAGTTACTAAGCTGAAAGAACTTTAACACCATTGATGACCACAAACTGAAATCTATTTGAAAGCTAGTTCCCCATCAAATCAGAAGCAATCCCTCTTATACCAAGATCACTCAATATAATCAATAGAAGTTCATGTATTGACGACTATTGTCCAGTCAATTACACATAAAGATATTAGGCTTCCTGCTAAAACTGGTTACTAGGTTGTTGGGTAATAGGTGAAACATGTATTTTAATCAAGACGGTGATGTGAAAACGGCTTTAACGATTTTGATATCTGAAACATTCTGCTCAAATGCATATATCTGATAAAAAGCAGAAATAATGCAATGCTCAACTTTTGAATCTTATTCTGGCTAAACCGTTCCTTCTACCAAAAAATTGAATCTGACCATTGTTAAATATATTAGTCAAACGTCAAATGATGATCGTTTTAACAAAACAAAACGTTGCAGGCTAAATATTGCGGAACCATTCTGCAGACCTAAGAAAGTTACCGTTTTTTGACAGCTGTTTAGCGAATTCGGTAAAAAGGAAAATCATAGAGATTAGTAATTTATCTCCTATATTTTGAAAATAAAACTATACATTTTTCTCCATCTAACGGAGTTTATATCTGCTACTTGCCTGAAATGGAATTCGATAAATATTCTTTAAGCCCTTCGTTTCCATACATACCTATCCAACTTTCACCCATAAATCTTCAAGTTACTTCCATACCTTGTTATATGATAAAGCTACTATAAAATTTAAATTACTACTTTTATATCAAATGTCCCTTCTTTTCCATATATACTTCTGAAATGATGAGGAGATAAATTTACTCCATTGCACCAAGAAACTTAAAGGGAAGAGACAAATTTTCTGTGGGACACAATTATCCAGTTTCTGGCATTTAATTATCTCAGATCTCTCTTAATTTGTGATGAAAGTAAAGGTAGGTATTTGTGGGATTTGACTGAATATAATTTTCTTGTTCGATACGTAATACCCTTAAATTCCCATTAAAAATATGGTAAATGAAAGTTATCTTCACTCAAAAGAACATTAATTATCGAATGGATCTAACCTAACCTTTTCAATCGTGTCATACCCATATGACTTTGTAGGGGAAATGGTACATATAAATAAATCGGTAGAAAATATGAAACTCTTCTTCCTCATTTTATTTTCTCTCGGAGATTGCGCCTTCTAAAAAAGAAATCAACAAAATTGGTTCATCCTTTCCCGAGATAAACCCATACATAGATTAGACTGTTTGGTATCTTAGGTTTGAAGGGTGACAGTTTAAAAAAAATAGTAAGGTTCAGAAAATATTAGGTGTATACGTATTTCAGCATGAGAATTTATTTTATTATTCTATCAATATTTTTTGTATACCATATGGGTCATCTTGGATAACATTCTCAACATACGTGTGACAAAACATCGTGTTAGATTCACAATTTTATTTTTGGTATAACTGAAAGAAAAATCACTTTCTCGTACACCAACAAGATTGGAAGAGTAGAAAGAAATTCCCATATTCTATTTGAATATGACTTTTGACTTTTTTCATCAACCAACTATTCATATGTCAATCATGTGTGAGAATTTTTATGTGTAATCTTATTCTAAGTCTATATTGAATAAAATGCTGTTCGTAAAATGGAATTTCCGCCCATAAAATTGGCTTTGCGTAAGTTTGGCAGTTGTCAATAATATCTACGATGTTCAATCTTCGAATAGATCAAATATATATTCTGGAATCATTTCATATTATATGCAGCTACTTTTTGTAGAGATTACACTTAGTATGCAGTGTGTATAGAAAGTTACAGTGCGTTCCAGAAGTGAAGTCTAAATTCATTTAAAATTTAATACATTCTCGAAATATAATATCGATATATTAATAGATGATTACAGACGATTTTTAACGCATAAAACGTGCACGGAGAAGTATGAAATTTGGCATAGTGAAAGTTTATATGGTGAAGTACAGCACACAGTTGAAATTTTGATTGTATTATGTGTTAATATTTTCAATTAAATTAAATAAAAAAATGGTTTACGTGGTAGAAGTGTATTGTGTGTTGCATAACGAAACCAATTGCAATGTGAAGTCAACGAGTCAGAGCTGTCAGATTAGTATTCTGTGGCTGTCAGATTGTATTATTCGTGAATGACATTCCTGGTCAAACTATACGAAGGCAACTTGAACTCAGTAATTAAAAACAATATAGAATCATAAAAATTTACAACCAGTACAGGACTAAGATAGGGAAGGAGCCTCAGTTCGCTTTTTTATATCATATTCATGGATGATATTATTGAAGAATACAAGCCCGGATAAGTGTAAGATGATAGAATAATGTAGTTTTGTTTTGGTAATGGCCGCTGATAATCTATTTTGTAATGACAATGCGCAGTCTATATTTCTATGTCAATTTATTTGCTAAACTGCACTGAATCGCAACGGAGCGACAGTACGCAGCAAATTTATCTGTCACTTACACTCAAATTCGACAAGATCGGAGCCATATAGACGATATTGATATGGATATCAAAATAATGAGGAAGAGGAAATATTAAAACATGAGCAAGAAAGAGATAGAGTAGAACGAAACATCTAAAGCAAGATTTGATTGCCAAAAAACTGACTGATCGCATAACAGCTTTGGAAATTCGAGATCCTTATGCTATTTATATACTTATCTTGGACACACTATACTCCAGACACTAAATAACAAATTTGTTAGCAAAACGTTTTGTTTAATGACTATGAAATTCAAAATAAATGAGAGAACTTGCCTACCTTTAATGAAATTATGAATAGAAGTAATGCTTCAACAAGCAACAAACACTGGTTATCACGCAACATCAAAAGCGAATGTTTTTCACTGTATATGTATGGGGAAATTATAATTAGGCTGATACCTTGCGTTGGCCTCAGTTCATTATATATATATATGTAATGATCAAAGTAGTGGTTCAATTTCTTTGCCATAAAAAACCATTACTGGTCTTCAGCTGTAGAATCTCATTAGTAAAAGGAGATGTTGATTTATCCTTTCTAATGGAGGAATGGGACAAGACTTGGCCCTGTCATTATAGAAGCTAACAGTGATGCTAATATATCAAGAATATTTTATCATATAAGAAAGCAGGTATTGACGTGTGTCTGAAGTAAATGTGAACAAAATATATAAAAACGTCTTGGTCTTATCGCCATGAGAAAATAGACAGCATTTCACTCAAATATTACTCAAACTAAAAATAATTTTAGATAATACTAGTGAGACCCAGCAAACATTGTCCTGTCCCAAACATCTACGTACACCAATGTTCATAGAATTCCATTAAACGGTGTAGAAGTTGATTCATTGCAGTGCCATCTAGCGGCGAGTGACAACATAGAGTGGCTAACATTCTCGATGGTCAAACACCCAAATAACTGAATCAATTTTCATAACGATTGGTAAAACGTTGTAAAAGTTGTTGATCTAGAGGTGTTACAACAAAGTGTAAACAACTGAGTATATATATATTAATTTTTATAGCAATCCGTAAGACGGTGTAGAAGTTGGTGCACTGTAGTGCCATCTAGCGGCAAAGCACTTGGTATGGAAACTTTCGTCTTGAAACAATGTAGATATGTGCCGATTTCCTGATAATCAACCTCACGCTGTTAGTTGAGTTGAACGATGAGCAAAGAGAGATGTCAGCATTCATTATTGTACATATAGATATCGAAGAGAATCTATTTTGTCCATGATACTAGGAAAAGAAGATATGACCGACCACCAACTGAGCATATCTTGTTTTTCCTACTATCATGGAATGCGTCCATACAAACGAGTTTCCTACCGTTCTCAAACAAATAAAAATGTATCTATGATTTGCCATATTTCATTACAATTTGATGACGTTCGTTATTTCTGAATGTTTTAGGTACCTATATCAAATTCGTTTCGACAAGTTGCAATATGATAAAGTGAGTTTGAATTTTCCATATCGACCATGCATTGATATATGATATGCTGTACCTATCTGTTCATGGAATTTCTCATTCACTTTAATATTTTATATTGCATTTTACGTGAAGTGCTTATGAATTTTTGTCAAATATTGGAAATTCCTTATACGTTGCATATTTAATGATACATTAGAGTTCCTAGAATAAATATTTATAAAATTCTATCTGATTTATTTGAACTGTTCTTTACCGAGGCAGATATAGTATCATCTGTCAAAATTCTTACAAAATGGCAAAATTTGAAAAACCTTTTTTGAATGGTTCGTCCACCTATGTCAATTCCGCACTAACCGTTGTCACGTTCGATTACCGATTGCTTTGGCTTTCTCTTTCAATCAGCGTACAACGATCAACATTACAATAGAGCATCTATACATCATACAGGGTGTTTCATAATATATGCGCAGGACTTGAGGATGTGATAGCTCGTCCAAAAATATGAAGAAAAGTTTATATTAACTTACCCTCTAAAATGCACCATTTTCGAGATACAGGGTGTTGAAATCGTTTTTTGTGAATATCTCCGGAATCGTTCATAGTACAGAAAACAGCTTTTGTAAGTGTTTTCCATTCATAATAAGCTAAGTTTTAAAATTTTTGTTGTTAAGTCAGAATTGGTGAAGATTTTGAAGGAGTAGTGGGTGTTTTTCTCCCTAATTTCTACGCCAATGGTACGGTATAGAGGAGCCCATTTGAACCGCCAATGCTTTCCACAAAAAAGGTACTGTTGGTCGTGAGCTCTAAAGTCGACCATTTTCGTGGAAAAACAACTTTTATGTTGAAATTCAATTTTAGCTTTTATTACTTGTCCTAAGGTTTACAGAAATTTTGTTTAATGAGTAAATAAAAAAATTTATTTCAAAAAATTTAACTTGTTTTTTTTTTCAACATAAAAGTTATTTTTTCTCGAAAACGGTCGACTCTCGACTCTCGAGCTCTCGACCAATAGTACTTTTTTGTAAACATTGGCCGTTGAAATGGGCGCCTGAAAACCGTACTTTTTCCATTGGCGTAGAAACTGGGGAGAAAACAAAAAAAAAATTCTGTTTTCTGTACTATAAACGGTTCCAGAGATACTCACAAAAAATGATTTTTTTTCCAATTTCAACTCCCTGTATCTCGAAAATGGTGCATTTTAGAGGGTAAGTTAACAAGAACTTTTTTTGCATATTTTTGGACGAGCTATCACATCCTGCGCATAACCATAAAATGGTAACAGGCCGATGTCTGTATATTAAAGATATTGAGGAAAAAATAATATGGGCGGTCTTTGTTAGAGCAACATAAGCCTAAACAACAGTTAATAGAATTTTAGGCTACATTTTATCGCGTTTGTTGGTCTTTTTGGATGTTTGTACACGCATCACGCAAAAACTACTACATGGAACTGAATGCAATTTTCATCAATGTATTGTTAGAGGTCTAACTTAAAATATAGGTTCTATTTTACCGCATCCAGTAATAGAAAAAATACTTCACTGAAGACAT
This sequence comes from Crioceris asparagi, assembly GCA_958507055.1. Lineage (NCBI taxonomy): Eukaryota > Metazoa > Arthropoda > Insecta > Coleoptera > Chrysomelidae > Crioceris > Crioceris asparagi. Next base: position 3,904,656 of record OY293829.1, read on the forward strand.
AATGAGTTTTGATCAACTAAATATGTTTTCAAAGAAAATCTATTTATATATCTTGACTTTGACTTATATTTCAATAAAGCTACAAATAATGGAAAATTCATCGCTATATATAAAACTGCCGTTATAATCCTAGTGTATAAAACTGGAGATAAAACTGACTCTTCTACATATGTCAACAGAAAGTAACATATTATGTAAATATTTTGAGAAATTGTTAAGAATTACAAATTATTCTTATTTAGAGAGAGATTATCTTCAGAGAGGCTAGGTCAACTGAAAATATAATGGCGTATCTTATTTCACTGGTATATAACTTATTAGACATTATTAGAAAACATTCCGTTTGTGTCTCTGTTGATCTCGCAAAAGCCTTTGATACAGTCAAACATGAAATACTTTTTATATCATTAGAAAACATTGGCTTTATAGACATAGCGCTTGAAATCATGAGACGCTTCTTAGTACACCAAAAAAGAAATATGTATGGCGTTCCCCAGGGAACTGTGTTAGGCCCTGTATATAATGTGAACGATATGCTGATACGGCAATAGTTTATCAAAACTCCTGGGACCAAATCAAAGTTGAGTTGGAATACGATTTCTAGAAAAAAGTAGTTAGTTAGTTCAGTAATATAGATATTCATCAATACCGTATGAGATACAAGGAAGGTTTCCTGCAAGGGCCAATTGTATTAAAGACTATAGGTCAGAGATATTTAGCTACCATATATCTTCTGTATTTGATAAAATTTCGTCCATATAATAAGTTGTAATAATTAACCACCTGTGTTTTTTTAATGAATATTTCATGTAGGTATATACCAGAAAAAAAACAAATTCTAAGTACTAAATAAACAAATTATAAACTGTTTTATTTCATAACCAAGCATTATTTTCTCTTAGATATGTTGTGAAAACTGAAGTTGTACAAGGTATTATGAATTGGTAACCAACAGACGAGATTCTCTCTTGTAAATTTTATTATTATTTATATCTTTTCTTAAATAAGGAGGTTGACATTTGAATTTATTTATTCTTATTATTATATAATTACTATATAATTATACTTTATTTTATAAATGATTTTCTTATATTATTGAATGATGCTAACGAGCAACTAGATTGTGCTAAATAAACAAGAATTATGATGGCTTGAAGGTAATAAAAATTAAATGTTTCTCAATATCCAGAACATCTGGTTTATCTGAGAAATAAAAACAATCTTAAACGATAGACTTACATAGGAGTTATTCGTTCTTTGTTAAATTCATTCTATTTGTCGGGCTAAGTTTTTTCTTATGAAAGTTATCTCATTTTACTTAGCATAAGATGAAATATGTTATACATGACAGTTGAATGCCACAAAAACTCCGTTTCATCTCGTGACTTTCCTGAAAGTTCACAAAACATTTTTATTTCGAATAACAGGCATGAAAGAACCTTACGTTGCAATCAATCTTGTCCCTTCTCTTTTATCTGAATGTATATTCTGATAAGAGTACTGAAAGGAAAACCATAATAACAATCTCGCCATTATGGTAATACCAAAGAAGATAGATTCTATCTTCTTTGGTAATACTATACCACTGACGTCACAGTCACACAAAATGGCAGGCGGCGATAATACTCATCTATACAGCGCTCTAGTAATATTTACAATTTTATACAGCTTAAAGAATACGATCACCTATCAAACTTATCGATAAATTTTAGGTAAATTTCTTATAGAAATGTACCTATTGCGATCGTTCACACTTTTGAATTTCGAAAAAATTTCAACGGCATATTGCTATATGTCTATAAGTTAGTCCAAAAAAACATTTGGTTCAAAAGTTTATATATATATATATATATATATATATATATATATATATGTTTATGTTTTCTACGAAAGTACAATATATATATATATATATATATATATATATATGGGATATTACGAAATTTGTTAACGCGATAGAGGTCGAAGTTTTGGAGGTATCAAGTTCAAATTTGCTACAAAAATCAATCTCTCAAATATCTCGGCCGAGTTCGCTATTGGGCAATATCGGGTAAGTTGTTTCAAAATGGCGACCGTTCAAACATTTAAGAAAATTATCAAAAAAGAGCCGTAGTGTAAATATCATGAAAAATAATTTTAGGTTATAGATATAATCAGTACCTACAATTTTTAAGCAAAGCAATTTTTCATAAAATACACAGGTAAAAAAATAAAAATTAATAAAGAAAAATAACAAATATTGATAAAACATGAGCACTCAATATAAATTTGATGTAATTGTACATTTTCTGGAGATCTTAATATAGACCCTGATTAAAAAATTAAAAAATATATAGTATATTTATTGAAAAGAAATAGGCGAAAAAAAAATTCTGCCTTCAAGTGGAACGCGAACCCTGTCTGCTTTATATTTTACAGCCAAAACAAAAACCTTTAACCGCAAGGCTATGACACATACGGCAATTTATATGTAATGACATGTATGTATACCAATGAAAAGGTTGTTCAAATTTCAATTCAATGAATTTTAAAAAATTTACCTTTCCGCTGATTATAGGCCATCGGGATTTTTTTTAATGGAGATATCCGGTCATTTTGTGTCATGCAATGACATCTGTGTTAAATGTTATTTCCTTATCATTTTTCGATTTTTGTAAAAGATAAGAGTACGCCGTTGGTACAATCCTGTGCTTATTTTATAGAAATTTTCCAACTTGAACTTGAAATTTTGATTGCTGCCATTTTCGATCTTTTCCGATCAGTATCACTTCTCTTATTTCAAACAGAAATCAGTATTTGTTTTCATAGTCCAAGCTAACCTAAGCTGTTCCATCGATGGTCCCATTTTGTACCATATGGGCGCAGGGACTTTAAGATGTTTCATTCAAAAATTGCCGAAACTCTTTCTATTTTAAAAAATGCACCTGATTTTTCTGACATTTTCAAGAGAAAATTGAATTGTTAGAATAAGTTTCTTAAGCCCTATGCCCTATACATTCTTTTATTTTTTTTTAGGAACACTTGATAGTAAGTAATTGTACAATATATTATTGTCTTTTGTTAGAAATTTAAAGAATCGCGCCCAGTTTTATACTACTAATATTTCAATCGAATGTTTTCATCATAATTCCATCAGTGAATAGAAGTTAAAACAGTTTTCTCATTATTCAAATGGTTGCATCTTGCACAAATCTGGAACTGTTATATTTGTTTGTTCAACTGACTTAGAACTTGAGAGTAATTTATCTTTATATCTATCGTCGTACTGGTATATATCTACGATTATGTTCATGCATGCACTATCCAACAAGATTTCCAGCTGGAAGTCCAGCTGTCATGACCAACTGTGTCTCGTACTTTAATGTAGTGCTCACGTAATCAAATCAAACAATACTAGTAAATGATTTATCTTCATATATATATATATATATATATATATATATATGTACATCCGTGTGTGAGTGTCTCGTGCGAATCAATAATTTGCTCTTGATATAACTTATAGAAACTGGCCATTAATAAAGCAGTGTGCGGAATTGGGTACTTGGCTAACTTTAGAAGTTTTTTTATTTTATTTTGGTGTGACAACATGCTACACTAATATACCCCAGTCACACTCGAAGATGTTGGGCTCGAAGATCTTTCATGGAACACTTCAAAGAGCAGCAGAGCATGCTCGACAGTATCCACACATGTACCCATGTACCAACCATCGCCATTTTATTGGTATCTATAACTGATTCCAGGCCTAAATATCTTTTGAAGACTAACATCTGCCACAGCACATCTATCACCCTTTACACTTGTTTGAAATTGAACTTTGAAGAGATATTTTATTCAATGAAATCTTAACGTCAATCTGAAATTACTTATGTATTTGGTATTTATATAAAGTAATTGTACATTGCCTCAATAATTGAGGATTATTTAGAACAGGTGTAGTAGATTGTTGACATTATACAAAAATAAAATGCGGATAAATATGAAAATCATAAGTTTAATAGAATAGGTATTCATTGGCAATACATCTGTTATTTAATCAAGACGGCCGCGGAATCATGGGATATTACCAGACACGATACAGGAGAATTCAGTGACTCATTCATTTTACCAGAATATGAATTTTATTCAAGTGATACTTATATATAAGCTCATTTAACGAAAAATGCGTAGACTTTTATGTGTGCATCATAATTAAAATCATAAATCAATAATATAAGTTTTAGAAATTACGTTAAAACATCACACAAAAAGTATTTGACATAAAACAGAATATAAACCTTATATATGTATAAGATATACAAACGTACTTACGAAATGTCATGATCATAACCTAGTTTTCGTTTAAACATCAGAATGACATAAAAATTCAACATAAACTGTAAAACTTATATTTATTTATGATTTTAATCATGATGCACACATAAAAGTTTACGCTGCTTTCGTTAAATGAGCATATATATAAATATGACTTGAATAAAATTCATATTCTGGCAAAACAATATTTCAATTGACGATCCTTGGAAAATTACCTACTTAGCAGTGAACAAAACAAGAATTTCATAGTTCAACAAAAAATACAAGATCGACAGATTTTCTTAAAGATAATTTCCCTAATATTTATTAATGAAATTTTAAATGTAAAATCACTATCGTAACAAATTCTCTCAAACGAATATTTCATTATCAGATAGATGAAATTAATTTGGATTGTTCTTCTGTATCTAATATTGCCATTCGAAGAATTTTGCTAAAATCTGTCTTATCAGTACATTATACTGTACCTAACCTAACCTAAGTAATTCACCAAAGTTCCAACACTTGGCACCTATATTTACACTTTGCCTAGTAGAAGGTTTTGTCACAACTTGTCACATTCACAATCACCTGTCACAGACAGAACTACTTATGATTCCAACTGACTGATTTCATGAACTAAGATTGAACCGTGATCGCTACTTTATATAGCTGAGTTTGACATGACATGGTTCGTGATTATTCGATGATTATTATTCTAGACGCTTGTCAAACTGATAATACTGTGAGAAAATGTACTTCAAATATCGTTTCCGAAAGGTTTGAGAATAAATCTACTAATGCTAGAATCAATTAATGAAATACACAAGCAACAACTATAGTAAATAAGACAGCAGATCAAATAGACAATAAAACGAATAATAACCGAAAGTAAGTGATGAACTATCCACGTAACAATACCATACTCCATTTTAAAAAGAGAGAGAGTAATAAACTATGACAATGAACGAATGTCTATTGTTTTATGACGCCTATACGGCTATAACGTTATTGGGTAAAAGTTTAGTATAGAGGCAATTGTTACAAAATCCCTAAAAATCAATTCTTTGCAAAAATAGGTGTACTTTAGTTTAAATTTTAAAAAAAAATTAGGCGGAAGGCGCTAATTTTAGTGATTTGTTAATAACAAAGGGAAAATTTTCGATTTGGAAGTATATTTTCAATCCCAAACAGTACCTCTATCCCTGCATTCTATTAAACACAAAAATTCTTCAAAATTATCAAAAATTGGCGTGAAAATAGTAAACATAGTTTCGCGAAAAAGTGAGGTTAAACGATTCGATGATTGACTTGTGCAGTACATTTATTCAACGATCAACTGCTGTTAATATCAATGTTGCCAACGCTGCCAGTATAACTTTCGCAGCGTTAGATTATTGTTGAATTCCATTTCCAAGAATACTTGCTTTAGAAAAAAGTAACGACAATATTTACTAGTAAAGCAACCACTGAATAATTTGGTCATCTTCGTTATAAAAAGTTGCTGTAATATCGTATTTTTTCTCTAAATTATTTGTTAATATATATTTTTAGTAAATTTTAAACATGAAACTTTACCTTTAGACACTTACCTAAAAGCTCACTCCTTGGTTTATGCTTTTGTTATCAAATATTTAAGAAAATGTTCAATTTCGAAAAAGTATATATATATATGCAGTTTTGGCAACTTTGGAATTGACAGGTTTTAATCGTCCAACAAACTGCATAATTCAATCGTCGCTTCGTTTAACCTCACTTTTTCGCGAGTTTTTGTTTACTATTTTCACGCATATTTTTCTTAATTTTGAAGGATGTTAGCGTTTAATAGAATGCAAGGATGATTATATACTATTTGATATTGAAAAGATACTTCAAAATCTAAAACTTCAGTTAAAATTCGTAAGTCCTAATAACATTTTTCCTTTTTTTATAAAAAAAATCATTAATAATTTGGCCTTCGCCCATAATTTTATTAAAATTTATGCTAAAATATACCTATTTTTACAAACTATTGTTTTTTAGGGCAAAACTAGAATAATGCCAGCTATTGTAAGTTTGCAGTTATTCAATCCAATACTTTGTCTCTGTCAAATAAAACAATCAGAACAGACAATTAAAATGCTTTATAGCCAATAAATTGCTACATTTCCATTTTATTTCCCCTAGTAAATTTTTCACAATCGAGGGTTGATACCATTTTAAATCAATTATTTCGAAATGTGCCAGATTAAATTCATACGGATTCATTTTTTTTTTTACTTTTAATTTATTGCTAACGGACTGCTCATGACTGTAACGTGAAGGCGGCTCTAACCATTTTGATGGAACTTGTACAGAATATTTTTCTTAATGCCCTTACCACCGCCTAAAGATGAATCTCTGGGAAAAAGTGATATACAAAAAGTTATCTCAAACTGTAAAATTTTATAATTAGTTGTTCATATTTTGGCTAAATTGTTCCTCTTAAGCCAAAGTTGAATATGATCATTGTTGTTTTTCTTGGCACATCGAATAAAAAAATAAAGTTCGTACGACTTGATCTGATGATTTTTAAATTATATGGAATTTGAAAGCGGAAGGAACCTCGTGTGAGTTTTTTTTTATTTATCAAGTGCTCATATAATATATAACACCATCTTGTGAGGGAAAACTTTCCCAACATCCTGTAAAAAAAGAAGATGACGTATATAATCAATATATACAGTGTGGACCAGCCTTGTGAAATAAATTCGGTAATAAATAAAAAGGGTCGTGTTCGGAAAAACGCTCGGACATGACGTATTTTTAATCAAGTAATTTGTTTACCAAAAATTTTTATACAGAGTATGTCATGTGGTATTGTTTACATGACATACTCTGTATAAAAATTTTCTTGGTTTAAATGCAATAATCAGTATATTTTTCAATTTTTGGATGCTTCCTATACCTGTTCAGGAAATATTAAATGTTCTCCGATTCATTGCAAAAATTAACATTAACAAAATAAAATTGTTTGGATACGGAAATTCGCTACAATACACTCAAAAACTAGTAAATAATACTGTTTATCGCAAGCGTTATTCGTCTTGTCAAGTCAGCTAGGTCTAGAAGTTTAGTTGTAAATACAATACTTTTGACATCCCCATAAGGAAAATTCTATTGATGTCAGATCAGGGGATCGTGCTGGCCATTCCATCGCCTCCCTATTCATCGATTTGGAAACACTCAATTGAGGTACTGCTGGAAAATTGATTTGGTAATGAGGCGGTGCTCCATTTTGCTGAAAGCATATCCTATTCGGATATGAGTCGATGATACGATATGATCGCCAACAATTCCTGCCCAAACATTAACTTTTTCATCATTTGTTCGTTACGTTATCCTATCAAAATCGTCTTCTATGAGCCCTGAGTTGCTGTTATTTTATAGGGATACATTTTTTTTCTATTAATGTTTGAATAATCGATGAATGGCTAATATCGAACACTGGGACTGCAAATATGTGAGTTTTCCTCAAACTCATATATAATATCCAGTTTGGCATCATAAGTTATTGCATTTTTTTAATCTGCTGTCCAAGCTCTCGAAACTGCTTCTCTATTTTACAAATTGTCCATTGGGATATACGCTGCAAATCTGTCAATTTTTCATGGAATAAGTGAGCAACTTCCATTTTTGTCCGTTTATTATCTCCATAACCAATCATACGTGGAATTGTTATTTTGTGCATTTTTGGTAAATGAACCAATGTTCTGTCAAGCTGTTAAGGAGATTCAAACGACTATAAAACTGACAACTACTGTTATGCAGTCAGATAAAAATTTGCTATGGTCAGGCGTTTTAAACAAAAGTAAACAAAACTATTCAAGTATAGCTTTTTTATTTCATATCAGAAAAAAAGAACGATGAAATGGTTTTTCGTTGGTATTGGCCTCTGTTTTTGCTAAAAAAATTCACAGCTAAAAATACCAATCGACATGTCCGAACGTTTTCCCGAACACGCCTCCATTTATTTATTACCGAATTTATTCCATATGGTTGTTCCACAGTATATACAAAACATCAACCATTTATTCAAACGGGAGCAATCTAGTGGCGTCTTGACGACTCAAGAGAAACTCAAAGGTGAGAAAAAAAAAGAGAGGAGTTTGCTTTCTGCTGCCACTTGCGAAAGTTGCGGTCACATCGACGACATGAAAGAGGTCGGAAGTTGGTTGGCACACTGATACATCTGATGGATAATAAATTTTCTTCGAGTGAAACACATTTCGACGAGCGCTGAGCGGAAATTATATTTTATGTGCTCATAGCGTGAATGTGATAAACCAGACGACAACAAGCTTTCAATTTCGAACTTCCGACAGAGTGAAGAAAAGTTTGATTTACACTTCGCTGCTTAGAAATCAACTCAATACAATATTGAAATTATCAATATTCATACTTGAATGCGTAAATGAGCTCAAACAGAAGAAAGCATATTTAAAATTTCAATGAGTATCTATTCGATTGCGTTTAATTGTGGACATTTTCACGGAACTATGCGGTGGCCAGCTCGTCGTTGAAAGCAATGGCAAACTAGAACGAGAAGTTCTGCTAAGTGAATTGCAGGAAAGTAAGAAACTCAGCTTGCTACAGATCTGGTGATCTCTCCGAAACTATTTTACCATGGACCATGGATTTTGTAACAATATGAAGTATAGAATATCATTTATACTTTCTAGATATTCGAAAACAAGAATCCTTACTCTTTGAATTCCTTTGGGAGAAGTTATAATACTGTAGGTGCAGTTTCCACTTAAGTCCAAGATGCACTTGTTCTTTTTATTTTTCAATTAATGTGTTTTTTGGAAGATACGAAAGAATCGTGACGTTGATTTTAAACCCGACTTGCATTCAAATCTATTGTAAGTTTTCAACAGTAGGTACAGTGAAATTTATGCATCAGTTTAAAATTTTACGATAAGCAATGAAGCAAAAAAAGACTTATCTGATATCTTGTACATGTAAAATTATTATTAATTTATACTATGTAAATATTTAACATAATGTTGAAATATTATCCGTCGTAAATTAACAAGCAATCATCTTGATATAGATGTCTGAATGTATCTGGATTTCTTTTTTCGGTCAATTATATGCATTCGCCCAATCGTAGAAGCGATCATACCATGAAGGAAGTAGCCGGCCATATCATGAAATAGTAATTGTTAATACGGGGAAAATATAGAATATCTATATATTTGAATGGTATACTTCTATTCAGTATTTTAGAATTTTCATTTTAAAGTCACAATTTCATGAAATGCTCAGCAGCTTCATAATATGGTTAATTCCACGATTGGACCACGACATAATATCTCTACATATGCAATTACCTTAAACAGATAGGTAATCATGGATTAGGATCATCTGTCTGATAATAATATGAACATTGAGTACATCGCTCAAGCTTTTTATTGTAATGAACGATAATTTTCTGTATTCATAGTGAATTTTTAACAGAAAATACCAGTGAAAAAGTCTTCTTGCTTATAAAATTTCATGGGAGTGGATATTAATTAGGCAGTTCATAGAGGTACGTGTACATATGACAGGATTATGAACCATTGACATTTTTATACGACATTGAAAAATTCTGGTTGGCAGTATCTCCGATATAATTGCTAGATTTGTATGTGGTCGACTATAATATGACATAAGAATTGTAGAAGTGGATAGATAAATATAGGATCTACCTACTTCAATAAGGTATTTCAATGCTATAAGCATTAAAATGAAATAACAACACATAGAGTTGAAATAATAAAAATTAATGTTAAATAATAAGCTGTAGAAGAAAATCTCTTTGTTAAAGATTTAAAATTAGCACGTTTTCTACATTTTGTGTTGTTATTTCATGTTTTTTAGTGCAACATCGTATGAAGTCGGTCCTATTTTTTTTTTTACTTATTTATTTCACAATTTTTTTTTGTTTAGTTATTGTGATTAATAACAAAAGAGTCATTTTTAAGTCTTTCATCTATAAACTCAATATTTAAATGTCTGACAAACCCAAACGAAGCAGGAATAGAATTCTTCGAATGCTTTTTTTTAGTTGGTGCGCGCGCTGTAGGTATATTGTAAGCATACTTCGATTTCCATTATTTTTGATTCATTTGAGAGAGGAGACATGAGAAATTGTCCCATACTCATACAAACTCCAATTCAAAATCTCCAATTTCTTCCGAAAATCGAAAATCCGAGCCGACAAAATTAAATACAACACAATACCCGGAAACGTTTGAATTGAACATTTTCTCAAAAGTGTTACGGTTTTTGAGTGACATCGATATTAAAATCTAAAATATGTGTACTTCCGCTATGTGGAGGTGGCAATTTCTTTGGAAAATTGAAAATCTGAGACAGCCAAATTAAAGACTAGATTATTTGCAGTGAAATTAAGATTGGACATATTTTTACAATAAAAATGGTTGTTGGTGCACTGAAAAATGTAAAATAATATTAATTCTATTAGTGATGGCACTTTTGAAGCTGATGCCAAATGTCTTCTAACTACAACTGCACAGCCTCAAAATTACCAGTATCAATAGAATTAATATTATGTTATATTTTTCAGGGCACCAACTAATAAAGTCGGTTCAATTTTTCTGAACGGATTGCAGAGTCTTAGGTTTCACCAATTTCGTACGGAACCCTAAATGGGGGATATTTATCAAAGATTTCATATTGTTTTTCTTGTTCCAGACTGCAAACAGTGTGTGGATAATGAATAATGACACATTTGATATCGAAGTCCTGGAATGCGCTCAACGAGCCGAAAACATCACCGATGTCTCATCGAACCCATGGGACTATATCACCTGCTTTCGCGGCCCACAAACGCAAGATCTCGATGTGGCTATCTGTGTGACTGTGATTAATTCGATTATATTCGTGACAGGATTATTGGGCAACATTATCGTGTGTGTCGTGATAGTCAAGCATCAAGCACTAAATTCGCCGACTGATTATTATCTGCTCAATTTGGCCATATCCGATGTCACGCTTCTGATATTCGGTAAGTTACTAAATTAGTGTTAAGATAATATATAGAGTGTTTTTGGTCAGTCACTTCAAACGTCAATTTCTTTATAGTTATGGTTAATTATCATATAACTTTCTTCGCAAATCACAGAGTTTTTGGTCGCATAAGTTTAAGGAACTGTCAGAATTGTAGGTTACTTTTTAAATTTTTTAACCTTAAAGTTATATTTTGGTGTTTTGTACAAAGCTGATAAGTGATAAATAATGGAATAAATACTTGAAATGCAAACATAAATTGAAATGTCAAAGTCAAAATTGTCAAATAACGATAAGCACTCTTTAAAAAGATAAAAAGATCATCCGTAATTAACCACGTCCGTTATACTTGATAAACATAACGGCGTGACAGGTCGATACTGCGCCGACTCCGTATAACGATAACCACGATTTCAGTGACAAATGTGCGGACCAGAAACACTCTAATATACGTTGTCTTTGTCGCTTATTTCATTCATACCTCAACCCCAAGTAGCTTATGGAAAGTATTTTAATAATAATGGTGTGAAATTATCTGTGTCCGGTTTTCAATTTCAAGATGTTCACGTTTTCAGATGAGGTTAGGTTAGATGGTCTTTGTGACAATATACGGACATTATCGCTTCCATTTTTATTTTGTAAGGTATCGATACCTACCTTTCGCATTTAGCACATAATGGGCATCCTGCTCGAACTAGTTGCTAGGCAACAGCCTAAAAACGTGCTTAGCTCGAAACTATAGTACGACAATTTGTCTTAAGCATGCTTCTTAAAGCCATATACTACCATAAAGCAATCAATCATTTTTTGCGTATAAGAAAAGCATGTGACATATATCTGATGGATTAACAACGATTAAGAAAAAATCACATGAATTTGTAATATTATATTTATGTTTTCTTTTCATATTCTAGAAATTTCCCACATACTCCAGACACCCTAGCTAGGTAATACAAAAATAAAAATATATTGAGTGTGAATTTTCTATTTATGGAAAATATGAACAACAACAACAGTAGAGAATAGGTAATACTATTACTACTACTATTAGATGGCGCTATTAGCGCTACCCCGTTGTGTTTCTGTTGGATTTGTGATTTGTTCTCAGCGGCGCGTTGATTTCTTGAGCCATATGTGTAAACTGATAATTTCAAATGAGAACGAAATCGGCTGTCATACTCTTGACTCAACTGCGATGTGTTCCGAATAAAATTAAAGCAAATGGGTTAGAAGTTTGCAAAATATTTTATTGATAGTAATCAGTCATATTGCACCTATCAACGATGATGTAATCCAATGCGGAATGGAGTATTAGCTTACCGAGTAGTTGTTGTCATCGTTGGTAGGCACAGTAAAATAGTACCTGTTACGTATTCTCTACTGTTGACTTAGAAGTCATTCATATTTTCATGTATTTCACAGTAGAAATCATCACAATTTTGATTTTGTTATTTATGGAAAAACTATTTGTTTAAATTCGATTAATATTCATAGCTCAATCCTTCGTGGAATTCCTATCATATATTTATATTAAAAACTAAAATCATTTTGAATGCAGTCTGTGAGTTATTAGATTTTATTCCTATTAATGAAACGCATACGGGAATATCATTGCAAACGAATTTATAGATAATATAATTATAAAAAATAAAGTTGAATTATTCAGTCTATTATTTTTTTATCAATTCTGTGAATTCACTATATTATAATGGAAAACAAAAATAAAGTTTTATATCGAAAAATGTGTAGTGACGTCAACGTACCCAACAATTATTTGTGACACGATTATGTGAAAAATATACTCGATATATCAATCAGCTTTTAATCCTGTATTGATTGTTTCTTTGAAATATACGACACTACAGACAAATTCCATTGAATATAAAAATCGTCCGATCAGGTCGTGTGACCATTGTTTTTTTCATGTAGGAGGAACCGTTCAGTCAGAATTGGATTAAAGCTTTGACAGTTCATTTGAGAATACACGTTCTAACAAGAGTTAAAGGGCCTTAAGAAAAATTTTTACTCAAGTTTCATCAAAATCATTAGAGGAGCCGTTTTCGCGCCCCAGTCTTGATTGAAATATATTATTCAGTTAATGGTCAGCAACCACTTCGAGTAAGATGCCCATCTGTCTATCTGTTCCCGAGATAATTTTGGTAAGAAAATGGGCTGATGTATATTAAGCCAATTAAGTGTTTTTAAAATTGCATCTATTGGGAACATACCTAGAGCAACCCAAGACAATTCGCATTGCCTTATTTGTAGACGTTTAATATGTTCGCCTTTGCAAGCCAGAACCAGAGCATTACGGGAACTAGAGAGCGGATAAATAATGGTATTATAAATTTATAGTCTAGTCCAGTGATTTAGATTTTGTGACATTCTACGGGTGTTTCAGAATAAAGTACCGTAAACTGGGGATTGTATAGATCTTGACGAGAAATTAAGAAATGCTAAATAACATTTTTCGGTTAACCTTCCCGTTAACGTTCTACAGGGTGATGAAGTGAAAGTGTTAAATACATATTTTTTAATATTTTCACTTAAATTTTAATGTACTTGTAGGATTAAATTTGAAATATCTCAAAAACGGAAGGCTCTAAAGACATGATCTAGAAATACCTTTTCGATGAAACCGTATGGGGATTAGGTAAGTATGAGTATACATTTTCACAATAATACATGGTGCGCAAAAAGTAAAGATCAAAATGATTTGGTAACACCGCTGTAATACGCCAATGGATAATCCTAATTTGTCGAAATGACATGTGCTTATTCTTACTGATAAACAACTAATACATGCCAATTTTCAAGGTAATATCTCTAATCTAAGTGGAATATTTAAAAAAATATGTATTTAACACATCTACTTCATCACCCTGTAGAACGTTAACGGGAAGGTTTACCGAAGAATGTTATTTAGCTTTTCTCGTCAAAATCTATACAATCTCCAATTTACGGTAATTTATTCTGAAACGCCCTTATAAATGAAACCAATTTATTTAGCTTTTATTTTAATATAATCAATATGTGATAAAGAATTTCACCCAAGTAATTAATTTGACTTGCTATGTCAATCTTAGCCTAAGATATAATAATAGGTAGATATAAATATTTAAATTCCTGTCACTAAAACTTTTACAATGGAGTTTGCTACTGAGCACCATTCATTTTTCGACATCCGTCATTATTTATACAACACCAGTTTATAATAATAAAAATTCCGAGTTAATAGTAAAACAGTTGTATCATAGTTTTCCTGTAACTGAAAAAATTTTATCGTCCATAAATATGTTTAAGAATAGGAAAAGCTACACTTATTTTAGCCTCTCTCGAAAAATGCCAATTCACAATGAAGTATTTATTAAATAAACCAGTTGGTAGCCTACTTGATTAAATACACTATTTAAAAATTTGATGTTGCGTATAACATCTGATATGTTTTTCAACTCCATTATAAATTTACGTTGACAGAATTATTCAGCCTTGCTGGATGAGAAGTATCACACATATGTTTATTAGACTTAGAAAACTCTGAAACGTCAACATTTGTAAAAATCTCGATACCGAAAATTTACACTTCGACATAAATTTTATCTGGATATCTAAGAAAATAACCTGGCACTGAATTCCCCTTTTAGTTGAATTGAGTTATTTGCCGCATTCTTACCAGCACTGAGTTCCGAAAATACAAACTAAATAATGTGATTTCGTGCTCATGTTTGATTTCTGATTATTGTTACCAGCACTAGACATTTTGATAGTATAATTCGAAACTTTATTCCAGGCCTACCATACGATATAACATTGTATTGGTATCAGTATCCATGGATATTGGGTGAGAGGACATGTCAAGCAAGGGCGTTATTCTCAGAAACGTGAGTACCTACCAAATTATCAAATGAATCATTAATGTTTATTAGAATTTAATTATATTGGTTATTTTAATTATTTACTCCTAACTTAAAGTGACCTAATAACAACTACTATCCGTACAGCAGCCTCTCAGTTCAAATTTTGATTGCAAACTCATATTGTTCTCACCAGCATCCGTTAGGGCAGTGAGTAATGCTAAATAATGAATTCATAGTGTATTTTAGTTAGCAATGCAATTACGTCATCAGCTAGGAACTTTTTAGTGACATTTCATTGACCTTCCAACATCATTCGACATTGAGAATGCATTGATAATTTATTTTTTTATTATTAACGTCAACAAACATATCAAGGGACATTCTCATGTTTGTATAAAACAATTATGAAACAAGTTCTTCATTTATGTCAAATATTTTAAACGTCAAATGTGACATATCATTAGTAGATATAACCTATTAAATAGATAATCAGCTGACTCTGACAATGCTGCATTAACTACCATCTGTCATGTTGTAAGATAGGTTCAAAACAAATAATACGTGATATTTGGGTTAATAGTCTTAGATTTTACGGTTATTCAAATCAAGAAACAATATTGCAGTTAAAAAAGTTTTTTTGAATACAGTTTACAATTTTGCATTTATTATTTTACGTAATTTGATCTTTTAGTTCAGATATAAATAATGGATGGATGTAAAATGGGCACTATTCTACCTGCAGTTTTCATCCCACGTGTAATATGGGCACCAGCAGAAACTCTATACCTGAAAAGTATTTATGTAAAATGGGCACTAAACAAAATATAATAAATAAAACCACTACAAAGGAATGATATAAAATTTATCAAATAATAGGTCAGAAGCATATAAAAATTTAACTCAAGACTTATAAAAATCAATATAAAATCGATGACTCTAATATTATAGTATCTCACTGCATTGTGGATTTTCGCTATTTTGTGGTAGTTTCTGGTAGAAGTTTTCTTTTGCGTTGAACATATTTCTTCGGATGTAAGTTAATTTCGTTGTTGTGACTGTTTCATAGTTCTTTAGCCAAATCACGTCTTATGATTTTCGGTTGGTTTTTTGGAAATATCATCCACGGCTTTTCGCTTACATGCAGATGAAATGACTTTTCGGTTCAGCTCACTATCGTTGTGTTCATGATTAAGGTCCAGCTGGCTCCTGCTCACCATCACAATCGTAAACACTTTTGCTGCACAGCTCATAGATTTTTTAGTACAACACGCTAAAAAACTTCACCACCCTTCAATGTTTTTTGCATTGAGAAGGTATATTTGAGAATAACTAACAAACGTTGTTCCTTGTTACTGTCCACGAATCGGTATCTCTCTTAAAAAAGTTTTCTATTTTCTATTTATCATTTATTAGAATTCAATTAAAAAGCTATTATGACCGAAAATACCTTTATCACCTGAAGGGTACCGCAGTGCCCCATATTAGATGTCGGATTAGAATGACCGTTTTCGTAGCAGGTAAAAGCTCAAATTTGGTGCCCATTTTACTTTCACCGCAAATAATAACCATCATCGTTATACTTAGTCATGGCGTGTCCTCACTGGTGGTCTTGTATACCTACATACGAGTACGAGTGTATTTTCCCGATCCTATTAAGAGCAGAAAATATTTCGTCCTAACACAAGATATACTCCAACAAACCTTTCAGCATGACCTAATGTCGTCAATGGGGGAAATCAAAGAGCCCCAGGAAATTGAATCGTATCGTATGCCATGGAACGTTGAAAACCACTCTGGTACACTGATTTGCAGAGTGTAGGAGTAGGTAGACATAAACTACCAGTTCCAGTGATGCTTTTACCTGTTGTACCTACCGGGTGAATCAATGTCAATATTTATCGTACGCAACTTTGAGAAAAAGATATTCTTGGATAAAGAAAAAGCGCTGGAAATAAATTTCGAGTATCAAGATTCATCGGTTGACAGAGTAATCTTTAAGGAGTTATTATATTTTTCTGGAACGAAGTTCCGTGACGCGACTAGCGCTAGGAGTGAATGAGCAGAAATCATTACCCGTTACAATCCGTCGCCGGTTCTCCCATTCTTTTTCTTTCTATCTCTATTGTGAGTTTATAGATTTGGTTGTATAACATTGATAAAATATGGTATTTTGAATTTTTCGTGCACAAACTAATAATATCGAAAAAAAATTTTTAGGAAATATTTATTTCACATTTTAGAGTGTTTTATCGGTCATGAAAACTCGGAGATGTTTGTTTTGAAATATTCCCAATATAAACGTAACTAGAAATGTTCTTTTCTTAGATTTAATCAGATAAAATTTTCAATTTACAAAAAAAGCATGTCTCCACCTCTTTGACGATATTTTTGAAGGGGGATATATTTAATTTTCCAAAAAATATGGGAACATCTCTCAACACTCCTTTATCCAGTCAAGAAATAATAAAACTCGCAACAATAAATTTTCAAACAAGGTTATATGTTTGGTATTTTCTCATAGATTTTCCTCTGAACTTTGACTGGATTTTCTCCAGAGCAGTTTTTTTGGAATTTCTATGGAAATATATGAAAATTTCTAATTACGAACTCTTTCGGACTGTCTAATAATGATTTCTATTTTTCATTGGATATACCGAAACTAAAAAAATAGAAAATTTTAAACCTGACACTTTATTTTATCATGACAAAATTTCGAACAAATATATGTCAATTGAAATTCTATAACAATAAAAAACGATTCTCTCGATTGATGAAGGATAGTATTGTAAGTGCCGTGGTGCCTCAGGGGTCGATACTGGGCCCAATACTATTCTTAATTTTCATGAATGATTCACCTACCCCTCTACGAATCTGGATACACTCCAGTGGCCTGTAGTGCTGATACTTTCGTCGATGCATGGGATAAATCATTGCAGTTCCACTTCAGGGCTAGGAAATGGTTTCGCACGAATATGCTACTTCTAAACGTGGGTAAAAACCCAAAGATTTGTGTTCTCAATGAGAAACTTCGTTGATTTGAACCGAGTGTTGAGAATATAAGATTCCGGGGTGTCCTGCTGGATCCAAGACTGCAGTTGTGGGGCTCAGGTGGAGAGCACTGTTTATTAAGAGCAACATGGTACAGTTCAACACGCATGGAGACGTGCACGACTATAGCACCCGATCTAGCTGCCATCTGGTGCCTGCTGCATAAAGAAGGCTGAAAATGTGTCAAAATGGACCTGGATACTGGGCAGTAAAATTTTATAATGCTATCCCTTAGGAATCTACAAACTTGTCCTATACGAGTTTCAAAAGTAAAATAAAAAGAATAATAGATAGGGCTTTTGATTCTTTTAGTGAAAACCTGAGCTACAGATTTTAATGAGTCTGCGCTTTCAATTGTAATTTTATTGCATAGTTTGATGTGATTTATGAACTTTATGTACGCTTTAACTGTGATCATAATGTTTTATCTTAGCTTATCACTATTTTAATTTTATATTAAATTCTGACATATGTAAGCATTGAATAATGAAATGAGAAAATGATATGAATAAAATTTTGAATCTGCGTTTGAATGAAATGAATGAATAATGGAACAGCTCGTTTTTAACTAACGAACCAAACGGAAGAGGTATACAATTCGACTGTTTGTCTGCGAGTTTTTTATGGATGTTCGCGCTTTATGAATAGTTAACGTGCTCCGATTTTCATGATTCTTTTTTCATTTGATAGAGGACTACTGAGAATTGGTCCCATTGAAAAAATCGACATTCAACATATCCTTCCTCTCAAAAACTTCTTCCAAAAGGGGTGGAGGGGGCAATTTTTTCTCGAAAATCGACGGCAGAATTAAACATAAGAACATATCCGGAAACCTTTTAAGCGGTTATTTTTCAAAGGAGCTACGGTTTTCCAGTTACACCAATGGTAAAGACTGAAATATACAAAGAAATATATGTAGTTTCGCTATGTGGAGGAGGCAATTTTTAGCGAAAATTGAAAATAGGAGACGGCCGAATTAAAGAGGAGATTACATGTAGCAACATTTAAATTTGCCATTTTTCAAAAAAGCTACGGTTTTCGAGTTAGAGCAGTGAGAAAGTCTGAAATATGTGAATTTCCGCCGCGATGTTTTGAGATCTCTGTAGTACAAGTAAAGTACAAGTGAATATTTACATGGGTAATAGGAAGTATTAGTAAGTGGTATTAATGAACATTAATTTTTTTTTATTTTTAACTAATTACACTCAAAAGTGTGAAATAAATATATTTTCACCAAAAATTGGACCGAATTTATTAATTAATGCAATTGTAGTTAGTTAGATAGAAGACTCTTGGCACCAACTTCAAAAGTACCAGCACCAATATAATTATTATTATTTTATATTTTCCAATGACCGACTAATAACGTCGGTCCATTTTGAAAGAGGAGAGTTGAGAAATGGTCCCACATCCAAAGAAAATTAAAATAAAGATATGATGTAATATACTTTCTTTATTAAAACTTGAACTGACTTCATATACTTTGGCTGGTAGGTATTTTTGAAGAGGTTGTGCCAAAGTTCTCTATCTACCTATAACTATACTACTTCAAAATTACCAGCACCAATAGAATTACTATTATCATATTTACACCGTTTCACGATGTGAATATATATACTACTTTTGGTTTTTTGAAAAATCATTTTTTTGGAATTTTGACCCACAAAAACCATTCCAATATATCCAATGTTTTGGCTGAAATTATCTATCGTTTGTAAGAAATCCAAAAAGAATCATGTCATTCCCATTCGAGAGATTCGCAGAAAACATGAGTCTCTAGGCAAGCAAGCAAGAAGCAGAGTCTTCTTCTTTGAGTGCCGTACTCGTATCCGAGCATTGGCGGCTTCTCTGCCTTGAAAGTGTTACTACAGACAAGGGGACCTACAGTTTAACATGGATTCCGAACCACCGAGCTGTACTAGGGAATATATACTCTCACTGGTTTCCCGTTGCCTTGCGAGAGGAGGAGAATGCAATGCGACAGAGACGCGATCGCGCGTCCGCACCAACGGTCACTCGTCCAAGCCGTTTCCATCGTATTGCGCTGCTTAACTTCGAAGATCGAAGTCGGTCAGTGTTAACCCGCAGCTACGCGCTCCCCAAGAAGCAGAATAACTGCACGATAACTCAAGAACAGAACCTAATTTCGATCAAGGTTTTTTTGCTATTGGTTGGTATCGGCTCAAGGAAGAGTTCTATTATTTTTGGTGAAGTTTAGATACTCCAGTGCCATCTTCTAAGGAAAACCGTCGAAAATCTCAAATTTCTTAACTTTTTTTGGGCTAAACTAAAGTCAAAATGATAGAATTTAGCTAAATATATCAAAATAAGACTAAATATAACATTTTTATAAAGTTTTGGTACAACGAGTATGCTCATCGGTGTGAATATGCCCATGAAGGCTTACTGTCTTCGTTACTAGTTTTGTATATTTTTATACACAAACAAATAAAGTCGGTCCAAGGTTTTGTACAAAAAAATGACACTTGAACTTTAAAAACAACATAAGTATATACAAACTCTATTGCTTCATACTTTCTAAGAAGCCACTCATTGAATATGTTGGCTCTGATTGTTTATTTTTTTAAACAAGAATTTCATTTCCATTTCACCAAAAGTCACGTTGGATTTTCCAACGCATCTAAAATTTCACAAAACATCCAGATTATGAATTAACAATACTTTGCAAACTAACTGCAACACGTAGGTATGCATTATTGTATTAATATCGTATTCCAAACCATAAACACAAATAATATAAATTTTCTCTGTTGTTAAGCATAAAGCACTGTATTTGACGTGGTCGTAAAACTTCTGATTGTTTTTCACTTTTGTTTTGGCGTATTTTCATAAATAACTTTTCAAAACATTATTTAACTCACGTAATCAGAGTGGATACAAAATGAGGATAAAATAAAGGTCATTGAACTTTTTGGAACGTCATCTGTTCAGTTTGCCGAGTGGGTCAAAGTTTTTGTAAAAAAATATTTATTTCCTACATTTCAGTGTGCTTAAATCACGAAAATTGTAGATCGTTATACCAAAGTAGATAGAACTTATCCTATTATCAATGTACTATATTTGCTTGTTCTTGTTTATTATTTATTTTTACTTTACCACTGCTGTAACTCTAAAACTGTAACTCCATAGAAACAAAATTAAATTCAAATAATGCTACAAATAATCTGGTCTCTAATTTGGCCGTCTCAGATTTTCAATTTCAGAAAGAACTTGCCCCCTTCGCTTCTTTCTGGATGTTGTCTCATGTTTATTTCTGTTGTCTCAGGTTGTCAGGATTTTTGAGAGAAATTGTCTCCTCTACCCCCTTCAGAGGCGGTTTTTGGAGGGAGGGAGATTTCGGATTGATATTCTTATAAATATGGTGTACCACTTCTCAAGTCTAATCTTTCAAATGAACCTAAAACACAAACAAAAAAAGCATACAGTTGAATTGTATACCTCCTCTGTTTGAGTTCGTCGTTCAAAAAAGTAAACATACAGTCGAATTATATACATGCTTCTTTTGGGAAATCGGTCAAAACAAATCCTTATACCTAACTAGAGGCTAAGGAAACAGTACCCAGATGTTAATCTATGATTACTGAATTTCTGTTTCGTACTTAATAAATTTGAAATTGGCTTTTAACTTGATGTCATTTGAAATGAGCTGCCAAACTAGAAGAATTCGGTACAGTGTTGCTGCAATCAGTCAGTCCGGAGCGTAAACTGATGCTCTGGAAGCGTACCCCTTTCAAATGGAAAATATCAAAGCGAATTTGATTGCATGTATTCATGAGTTATAAATATTTTTTATACTTCACTGCTAGAGAACTTGATTTTTGGTATTGTTTAGAAGCTCACATAGACAAAAACTGTTTACCCGCCTCCTATTTACCCTTCCTACTTTTCGTAAGCTTCAGCCTTCATCTGTGATTTTTTGTAACGCATTTTTCATTAAATGCTTATCGTTTTTTCTGTACCGCATCGACCCTAATTTTCGTTTAGACGCACTTTAACGCATTTTAAATATCCAAAAATCAAAAAAAATACTTTGAAAGTAAGTTTCTTTAAATAAAGTAGACCGGAATTGAATGTTTATGATCACTGTGAATTATTTTCACCCCAGTACTGTGATCAATTTCACCCAGTGGAACAAAAATTAGAATTTCATATAAACCGCTAATCTGCAAAATACAATATGAAGATTATCGAGTCATGGCACATCTACAATCGTGTGGTTGTCAAAAAATAGCCAAATGACTTACCCGAACTCAAGATGGATTTTTTTTACTGAGGCATAATTACATGATAAGTTACTTACCTTTTGGCACTCAGGTCAATGTTGAAGTTATCAATTCAATATTCATTACCACGCTAGAACCCTACTTCTCCGATGAATGAGCAGCAACTTGTAAGAAGCTGGAAATTACTCAGGACTTGGGATAAGAGCGCTAAATTCAAATTCATAAATAACAAATAAAATAAAAATTGTGATGGCGAGTTGGTTCCTAGCCATATAGTTTATTTAGAATATTATGGAACAAGGGAGCAACCGTGGGCTCTCTTCAAATCCTATTTAAGTGAAAAAGAAAACAATATGTAGTAGTAAATGGAGTGGAAAGTGAATGATAAATAATTAATCTGGGTGTACCGCAGGGCTCAGCTCTTGGACCTCTCCTGTATTTAATATATTCTAACAATCTAATTTATTAATTACAAAAATGGTCATCTGGGAATAACGTTATTTTCTATAAGGACGATACATATGTAATTAACTACGAGAACTCACTAAAAACTACTGAACATATTGACAGCGTGGCTATTTACGGCCCCAAAAAAAACTGCTTAAATCTTAGCGGACATAAAACTAGTTTTGCTGTCTCTAGTAAATAAAAAAGAAATAATGATCACTTTCTTCTTTTTCTATCCAGTGAGCAGACTAGAGTCTTGCACCTTCTGTTTCTGAAAATTTACCACATGAAACAACTATAGCAAATAAGGTATTAGAACAAACAGATACTAAAACGAAAAACAACCGTAAGTACATCAGAAAATATCCACATTAAAATAGTAACTGCGGTTGGGGTTCAAATTTTTAAAATCTGTGTATTTGCTTATCAAAATAGTACAATCTAACCGGCGAGGTTATCATGTAACTAGCAACTGCAATGCGACCGCGACTATCGCCCAATATTCGCTGTCAAAACGTCGATTTTGATACTTGAATAAAAGTATGAAAGCGAATTTGATTGCTTGTATTTGTGAATAATTAATGATGTTTTATCATGTTCTTTATAAAATTGCTATTTTCACTTATTTATCCAGTATTTTCTATAGATGGTCTAAATGTGGCAACACTGAGAAAGTGGCAACAACGCGATTGCAACTGGTTGCTAAATTTTACGAAGAACAAGGCAACTTTGGTTTTTGTTCAAGGGGAAGTTGAAAGCACTTTTAGTGGATTAAAGTTCTTGTACTATTGAGGAGTTCCTGAGCTGAATAATTTTATACCTAATTTTATGTTTTATAATCATTTGTGCTGTTCAACTTAGTACTTGTGAAACTATCACTGATGTGAATATACTGTGTATATGTATCTGGCTTTTAATAATTTATATGTAAAGATTTTAATCATCTAACGTTTTCCTAAGAACAGAATTTGATATTATAGAATTTGATACTTGTACATGGATTTTATTGGTTTATTGTTTGATTTTTTGTGTACCGTTTAACTTAGTGTTCAATTAGTTTTCACCAAATGTAGAATTTGTATTTGCATATCTGTTTTACTGGTGAAATAAAATCTTATTATTATAGTCTTATTATTAGTGATTGGAGTCAGTTTCACCCCATTCCACGATTCCAAAAATCTTCTATCGACCCATAATCGCACAACTCGAAAATTACTAGTAACTAGTATCTATAGAATTAGTATCAATATCTATTTTAAATGCACCAACTAATAAAGTCGGTCCTCCTCTTTTTTTGCAAAACATATTAATTTTATGCACCATCATGGCTTCTGATTCTGCTGCCATATTGAAAAATGCAATGTCATCGAAAATATTTATCAAGGTATATCTCTTCTGTTCCAGGGCATCGTACGCGTCCGTGCTGACGGTGGTCACCTTTTCGACGGAAAGGTATTTGGCAATATGCCATCCTTTGTATAAGCTGGCCATATCAAGCCTACAGAGAGCTGTGCGGATTATCATCTGTTTATGGATATTGTCCTTCATATTCGCTCTACCATTCGCTCTCTACAGTGGCGTACACTACATTCCATATCCAACAAACTCAACGAATTTTCTTCAGGTGAGTCCAAAAATGGAGGTAATAATTAATAAAAATAATAATTTATTCAAGCTGACATACAAATCTTGATGTAAAAAAAAGTTTGCTAATAGCTTGTCTGTCTTATTATGAGCCCTACAAACCCCTACCGAGATGCAAATAGTATCTGTATTTAGGCCTAAATTCAATAATGATTTATAATCTATAAACTTAACATCATCTAAATAATAAACAAATAATAAAATGAAAATACAACTTATAAATACACAAATACAAATGTAAAGATCATCATCTGATATAAAAAATATTTTATATTAATACAGAAATTTTGTAAGTACCCACTATAACAATATACTATAACTTATAATAAATTATTTAAAATCCAAATCTTGATATAAAGTTTAATACGCCCTTGGATGATTATCTAAACTATTGTCGATAAGTTTGGATCGATATAAACCTGTTTTTTGGCCAATATTTATTTAGTTTTATTTAATCCAAGCGATTTATGTCTAGAACATATAGAGGCTTCAGCAATAGTATCTGTTCACGTAGAATAAAATAATTATTTATTAGTGTTTCCAAAATATATTTTTGATTGATTTTCAACAATCGTTTCTCACTAAAATGTTGTTTTGCTTATTCATTTTGAAAGCACACTTTTGTATTCTGGCTACCGATCCTAATACAATTGAATAAGCTGAAACCCAAAAAATAATCCCATAAAATAGGACGCTACAGAACAAAGCATGGTATAATTTCAATAGATCATTTTTTTTTCAAGAATATATCTCATTCTATAGAAAACAAGAAGGAGGTATCATACTCTGTGATAATTAAACCATTTTCTTATAAGTTTTAAGGAATATTTGGCATTGGCTGAAACTTCCTCCCAACAGTCACCACTACACATAATGACTGTGTAATCTGCAAATGATACAATAACACCCGGTATATTCAGTTGCAATAATCCATTTATATAGGCATTAAATAGTAATGGGCCCAAATTTTAACCTTGAGGGACTCCACAAGTGTCTAAGCTGTAAGAAGTTTCAACACCAAAAATGACAACACACTAAAATCTATTTGGGAGATAGTTCCGCATCAAATCATTAACAGTCCCTCTTATACCAAGATCCCTCATTATAATCAATCTAGATCAAGCTAGATCCAAACATACAGCTATTACCAATCTGCTATTCTAAAGTTGATTACACATGAAGTTATTGACAATGAATTTAAAGCATCAATAGTCGATATACTTTTTCTGAATCCAAATTGCCTTCGATTTATGATCACCAGATTTATATTTTGGTACAACCTCCGCTCTCTTAAAATGATTGGGCCAAATACCAGACAGAATACATATTCTCGAAAGATATATAGATATACCTGTGCACGGGTCCAATACAAACAACCAAACCATGGCTCCGGTGGGACTCGAACTCGCAATCACCCTGTGCTTGCGCAGGCTACGAACGCATTTCCAGCGCCTTAATCCACTAAGCTACCGTGGCCCTATATTAAGATAATATATATTTTTTAATTTATACTCATAGATTATCATCTACAACAACAATCGCTAATAACACCGAAATTCAATCAATGTCTTCGTTTTTAATAGAACTTCTAAGAGATCCATTCACAAAGAATAAGAAAATAAATAAAAGAATCATCTAATAAGTCTTGCTGAGAATTCTGATGCACTGAAGAAGCTCCACTAATATCTCCTGTTACTTGATTAAATTGAGGAAGCTCACTTTAATTATTGAACAAAGGACTTAGCACAGTCATAACTTGGAAAATGATTCACCCTAAGTCTTCCCAGCTCTATCCCGAAATTAAATTAGATAATGCGAGAAAATCCATGCTTATCTACTAAATAAGGATGCGAATTTTCTTAAAACTCACTCACTTGCCAGTAATGTGATATATATATATATATATATATATATATATATATATATATATATATATATGCTTTTTTTTCTTCAAGTGCTTCGAGCGTTGGTGATTTATTTACTTTGAATGTGTTACCACAGATATGTCACATGCTATTCTAGAGAAGCTGTACTAAGAAACTATACTATTGCTGTTGCTGTTGCCTTACAAAAGAGGAGGAGTATAAAGAGTGACGGCTGGGGATTTTAACGCATGCCCGGCTTATCACCACTCTATCGTTGAAACTTTCGCCACGCTCTACTCTGATTAACTGACTGACTGTGGAAATGTGTTCTAAAGGTTCTAAAGTTTTTTAAGAAAGTTCTGCAATATGAGCATGGCAGAAAGTTAAATTATATTATTTCTGTGAAGCAACACATTTTAAATGAGACACACCAAGTATTTGGTTCCTGGAATGCTAAACTTAGATTGTCAGCTAAAAGATCGCATCCGCCAAAATTTACAGTTTGTCCAAAGTTGGCGATAAAAGGTACAAGAACTGTTGACCGGAGTAAATTTTGGATAATTGTATGTGTTAATATCTTAATGTCTTCTTGGATTTCTTAGATTGTTTGATGAAAATTAAACCATGCATTTCTAGAAAGGTCTTATCACATTCTTATTTTTGATAAAAAATCAAATCGCTTGAAACATTGTAGAGTTAATTCTTACCTAGACGACCTCTGTATGTAACTTTTAATTTCAATCTTCAGTTTTTGTTTTTAACCACCATCCTCTCTGTTTTTTGCATAAGGACGCCACAGTAAATTTCAACGGATTCGAAAAAGATTTTCAATGATTTATGAAAATCGGCAAAAAATTGGAATAAATTTAGCAGCGGGAGATTGTGAAACAATAGAACGCAAATGAGATCCTATTCGATCCTTTTAGGATCAAATAAAAATATGAGCAATCAATTCATTATATGATATTGCCTTGTTACCAAATTCGCTTTAGACATTAATTCTATAAAAAAGTTGATTTGGTCATGGCTGTGATTTTTTTTTAATCAAATAAGTGTTACGTTACGTTACATAAAAGTAAGCATATTTTCTTGAAGAAAAAAATAATAATATTGGATAGTACGATTCAAAATCCAATAATAAGGTAGGGTCGTTTGATAAAGTAAAAAAAAAAAGCAAAACCAAGAACAGTAATGAAGGTTTATTGGTTTAAGACAATATTGTTGCACTTAGTCTCCGATAATGTCTGTAACCCCTAATTTCTAACGGTTCATCATTATCACAACATTTAAGTGAGAGTGAAACATAGTAGAAAATTGTATTGAGCGTTACTTCTTTTCCTCACATTGTATCATGGGCTTCCAGAAAAATACTGGACAAGTTCATCAAATCGGTTAGAGCCCTACAATCTTGAGCAAAACAAAAAAGAACGCAACAAAATTTGTCCATCATTTTTGGCGATACAGAACGACGGATATACAGACAGATAGATCAATAGCTGAACATATTGGTTTTTTCTTAGACAGGAACCAGAACATACCTATCTTTTAGACGATTACAATACTTTACCTTTATATAACTACGAATTCTTTTGGGGTAGCGGTAGCGAGAATATTATGAATATAAAGTTAACATTCTCTCTCTGAAGTTCATGGTACAGTAATAATTATTGTCTCCATCACTGATTGAGCAATCGAGTTTTAATGGCACAGTCATTTATTGCTGACAAACAAACGATGATGCAATAACCACAACGAGTAATAACTTTCAATGATTTCCACGAGAATTGGTTTCATTCCCTATGGATTTTACTCTGTCGTTGAAGGCAAAATGTTTGTTTGGTCTATTATTGGCATTGATGCGCGCTGTCAACTGCATGGAGTCAGAGTTGGATTTAGAGATGGATTGGCTCCGGGAAGAAATCCTTCATTTGATTTGAATGGAGGATGTTGAATGAAAAAAAGTTGAAATATTTGATTGAATAGTTCGAAGTATTGTTTCATGTACCTATATTTTATGATAAGAATCAGTTGATGGCCTGTTCATCCTTCAAAATATTGATAGAAATAAAAATAATATCAAGAACTAAAATTGTGATTGAAAATGTCCACACTACCTAACTAACCTAACTTTATACCAGATATTCCGAATTCAGGGATAACTGTTTGCTATATAAATTATAGTACATAACCTTGATAATATATTCATAAACACTTTAAATATATTTTAAAATCCTGTCGGAATCGGTTAAACCGTTACGGAGATTCGCTGGAACAAACAGACAGACACAAATTATAAAATATTTTGTTTTGTCAAAACCTGATATTTTGATATTACAAACAGACAATTCTGTTTTATTTATTAAAGTATAGAGTTATAGATGATAGTTTGAAAATTTGGTCCGCGGCAAAGTTATGTCCAAGACGATCAATTTCTATTTCCACTAACTGAATTGCTATTCGGAACATAACCTACAAAGATGGCAAGTGACATTCAATGACAGCTATTGTTTTTGTGCTCACCATGTTGCCACCAAAGCCGAGTGAGGTCCTGTCACTGTCGTGTTGTCAAAAGTCTTAGGTTAGGTTAGGTTAGCTCCCATTCAATGCTGATTCGATAGATCGTATTATAGTACCTAATATGTTTTGGCACTAGGTCTAAAAGATTCCATTTGGAGATTATATAAATTAAGTATCAAAAATATGACATACACTGTAAATACGTAGATGAAATTTATAAAAGGGCAAAAAAATCAACTCAACTCTCCCAAACTCCGGCCCTGCATGGGATGTTTATTTGATAATGGTAAGTTAGGATTTATTGCCGTAAAATACCTCAATTACAGCCTTGTCGCTTATAGCGTATTGTAGAGATGTTGGAAACAGTTAATTACAAGACTATTATTTTAACCCGCTATCTGTGCTTCACAAAGTAGCAACATGTCATTAGAGAAGACGTGTTTTATGCAGTAGCCGAATTGCTCCGACAAGTGTTCTGTGCTCGATTATCTTGAATCAAGGTCATGTAATACATACCTTAAGGTCTTGCAATTTCGGAAGTCAAATATGTCACATTTCTTGAAGGCAATTTTCGTAATTCAGATTCTAGTCACACAGGGCGCTGTAGTCGAGTATCGTTGCCCATTGCCGAAATAATAATTCCTGGCTTTACTTCATAGATAATTATTAATATATAAAGTCATCACAGAAAGCAAGATCATATTCTGATACAGAAGAAGATTAATTCTAAACAATAAAACAAGAACAGTCATAGACACTCGACACTAGCGCCGCATACGAATATGGCTTTATCAAAAATTTACAAAAAAACTTCACTATGCAGGACACTTTGGCCTATCCCATCTCCGTGGTGTTATAAAACCTTTCTTAAGCGACCGTGTTTGAGATGGATGTAATATGAAAGTTAGTGTTACATTTTAGAAAACAAAAAATAGTTTGAGGCGGCTTAGCTTTGTATAAGTTTAATAAGAAGAATGCTGATGTATATTCACTTGTTTTCAAGAAGGCATGCAACGAGTGCTGCTGCATGTAGAAAACATAAAACGCAAGACAAACTTTTTCGACATTTCGAGTTAGCGCCATGGACTAGTTTATTGAGTCTATTTTTATGCAGACTGCAGAATATTATCCGGAAATATGTCACCCAGACAATGGAACCTGCAAAATTTATTAGATGGATACCTATCTACGTGAACGTGAAGTGTAAAAGTTTTGCACGTTCCGTCTATCTGCTATCTGGATGATATCGTTTCGCATAATAATGTTCTGCATCTTCTGACATTTTCCCAAGATGAAAATTGCTCTCAATAATATGGATAATTAAGAGTAGGTGATAAGCGAAGAATTTGGTTACTGTTTTAGCTATGTTATGTACTTTATCACTCAAAATGGCGATTTAAATTGTACAATAAAAACAAGTTTTCTGCATATAATTTTGAATGCATTTGAAATTGCTCTAAAATTGTAATCAGACAAATGTTTTTGATCCCACATCGAAACGAACAACATAAAATACACCAACTTGAAATAAGAAAAATTAAGTCTTTGTAATTCGATTAGTTTGCCTCTAAACGACGAACAGTATACAGGGTGGTTCTCCGGGAAAGACATCGATCAATAGAGGGCAAACGATAACTACAAGGAGATAGTGTTCTCTGAGCTACAAACAGTTTGAACGTTTTATGACATACTAAAGTCACTGTGGAATATAAATCACGTTAGTCGCATTTCCGGTGATAACGGGACTCGATGCCAACTTTGTCATTTTTAATAGAATACCCTGTATATTACCACATTTTTAGATTTCTTTAGATTTCTTGTACAATTTAACCGTTTTGATATATTTCAAATTTTATTTAAAAAAATAAATTTGCACTCGAAAACATAATTTGGGTGATTTTTTTTGTATAAGAAGATCTACTTTATCAGTGTTTTTATGATATTTTGATAATAGTTTCTACAGAGTGATCAAAAGAGAAGTTTGTATACTAGATCTAATAAACGTCAAAATATTTTTTTCAAATGGAAACCCCCATTTTTAATTGTTTTATTGCATTGAGCAGCAAAAATAAGGGGAACTTAAAATAATAGCTGAATTACAGCAAATAATGCTTATTCAAGCTGGTTATATGTGAGCGCAAACTTTAATGTATTGTCTCCCTTCATTTGATGAATGAAACTCATAAAATAATCTCGAACCACCCAACTAGCCAACCAAAACTACTTCTCCAAATATACCTACCAACATAATATATCTGAATGAATTTCATTTGCAAGTCAGCCTCCAAATACATAGCGAATAAGTTTATCCGAGTGTGTATATATACAAATAAACAACGACTACACACTAGATGACCGAAAACAAAAGTTCTCTCGCTTACTCTCAGAAATCAGTCCAGCGGACAGCGCGGATCTGGGACAGAAAGACAGAGAGAGAATATTATGCTGGAAAACAGGAAAGCTACAAACAACACACACCTACGTAATAACACTTCTGGATGGTAGCTTTTACATAATATAGCTTATTAACTAGGTAGGTACATATTCGTCGTGCGAAAATTATTATTCTACTTTATTGTCTGTCGTCTTTCATTCAACTTGGGATGTTGAAACGGACGTAGGGACGGATAGATGGTAGTGTGACGTGGTAGCGTACGGTGCCCCTGGACAAGCGGTTAATTAGAATAGCAATTCCATAATATAATGTGAATCGTTGCATTCAACTTTTGCTCTGCTGCAATAATGATAATAATTGGAGGAGTAGTTGCAAGTTTTGCCGGAGGCAGGATTTTGAGATCTAAATACCTAATTATAGTTGTAGGTGAGGTGAAGCGTGTACATTTAGTTATTGTAGTCGCCTTCCACTTAACGAGGTGAATTGTGAATGTATCTACGACAAACTAATCTGGTGCTATGTTACTCGTATCCAGGAAAAAATAATAGTAATAAAGATAGCCAGCCATATTTTAAAAACAATGAGACATTCGTGTTTCATGAGTAAAAGATAGTCAAACAAAATTCCAGAGGTTATAAAAATGTGCTTAGCAGCATTTCTAAATTGAGCTGCTTGCCTAAACACGAGTTCTCATTATACCTCTCTGAGAAAACACAATGTTTCCACGACTATTTGATGCCTGGAAAATGGGCTTTTCCAGTGCGCTCGAACAGCAAAAATTTTCTGTGCGATCATGACTTAGGCACTATTGGGGTAATACAAGTAACCCTGTTATTATATATACCATAGGACAATTTAGTGAATCTACTCTTCCAAACAGTGTATAGCCAAAATATCAATTTTATTCAAGTGATATTTATATATATGCTCATTTAACGAAAGCAGGGTAGTTTTTTTTGGGTGCATCATAATTAAAACAATGAATCAATATAAGTTTTAGAGGTTATGTTAAGCGGTAAAACGTCACTCATGAAGATTCATTCAAATGAACGTCAATATGACCACGTATTTGACATAGAACAGAATATAAACCTTATATATAGATATACAAACGTACTTACAAAATGTCAAGATCATAACCTAATTTTCGTTCATTGACTTCTTAAACATCAGAATGACAAAATCTCAAAATAATCATTGAATGAATTGACATTAAAATTCAACATAACCTGTAGAACATATCTTTATTTTTGATTTTAGATATGAAGTTCCCATAGAAGACTAGGCTGCATTTGTTAAATGAGGATATATCTAATTAACACTTGAATAAAATTCATATTCTGTCAAAACACTGTTTGAATGAGTAGATTCACTGAATTCTCCTATGTCGTGTATAGCCTTTGACTTCCTACCTAACAAATTAGGTGTGTCCTATGATCCTGAACATAGACAAATATATTTTTTACTTGAAATTTCTAGCGTTTTGTGACTCTACAAATGTTTACCTGTATATTAGACCCCAGATGTATTCCCGTTTTGTGACTAACATTTAACGTATAACCATTAGCTATATCTATCTAATCTAATAGAACTGTAGAACTGGGTTTGTTTGTTTACGGTAATATCCAAAATTAAAGCGGATTTCACGGGAAGATAGAGCTTGGCTTGGAGCAGAATACAGACTCAAATCTATTTAAACTGGATGCCTGGAGAAAAAAGTTATCCTCATTTAATTTGTTATCAAGCTTTCAACTTCTAATCTACTCTACTCTACAATTAGGAACTTGAAATAATTGTCATATCGGTATTCTGTTAAGTTGACCGAGATGTTGAGTGAAGTATAATTATTAATTAGTCATGAAAAGCAATAAGTACAGAAAATATACAAGGTAATTCATTGAGAAATGCGCATACAGTAAAGGTTGATGGAGGATAGTGTAATACTTCTAAATAGACTATATTAAAGCAGAGCAGAAGAAAATAAGAAGTAATACCAAATGTTTTTGATGTTTTTTCTACTTAATAACTTGAATCCAATCTAGATGTTCGGGTAATCTCCTCAATAACCAGATCGATGGTAATTCCAGCCTCCTACTGAATATATAGTTTAATAATTACTTATCTCCATCATTTGTTAGGTATAAATTAGGCACCTTATTCCCTGAGATTTAGTTTAGAATCAGATTTGTTAAAGACACATTGTGTCGAAACGTCGAAACAATTGTCATGATTTAATATATAAGTGGAAATTTATTAATATTTTGTTTCAATTCGTATTTTTAGTGCACCAACTAATAATGTCGGTCCAACTTTATGTGAAAAATATTTATTTCACACTTTGAGTGTAACATTAGTCACGAAAATCGTTGAACGTTCACTAATACCAATGATAATAGTACTTATCCTATTACACACGTATTTTCTTTACTTATATGTACTTGTTATTATGTAGAGATCTCAGAACATCGTGGTGGAAATACGAATTATTCATTATAAAGGGTGTTCGAGCAGGATTTCAAACCAAACTCAAACCGTCAGAGGCATGCGCATTTTAATTTTAAGAAGACGGAAATTAATATGCGCATGCTCCACAATCACAGAACACAGTTGGAAACTGGTCAAAACTACTGCTCGAACACCCTTATAAATGTTGCTACCAATAAGGGTGTTCGAGCAGTAGTTTGGACCAGTTTCCAACTGTGTTCCGTGATTGTGGAGCATGCGCATATGAATTTCCGTCTTCTTAAAATTAAAATGCGCATGCCTCTGACGGTTTGAATTTGGTTTGAAATCCTGCTCGAACACCCTTATTATTATTAAGGGTCAGACGCCTGCGCACTTCAATTTACGATAAATAATTTATTCCCAACTACTAGCAAGATGTTCGAGCAGTAGTTTGACGATTTCCAAACTAGTCCGGACTCAGTTTGAGACAGGCGCAGTTGAAGCGTCTTCTTCTTCTTAGGGTATAGTGTTCTCTGTTGTTGGAGAAATCTTTTTCAGAGAATACCACCACAGTCCAAAAATAAACCCTGGTTTGTGTTTTGTCCATTAGTCTTTCATTGATGTTCTCTCTTATCTTTGGTCATAAAACATATCTATCGGCATAGTTATTTGGTCCATGACGACGAAAATATAAGAAAGTGGAAGGGGTAGTTTGCAAACTGCAGTTTGGTGTTCGAGCAACAAAATCCCAAACCACTTGGAAACTGTTTCAAACCGCACATGCGCATTAAACAGTTATCAAACAGTCCCAAACTACTGCTCGAACAGCCTTATTGTCTTTCATGTGGTACCAAGAGATGTTCAATTTAAAAGTTTCCGGATATTGTCCTTATCTTTAATTCTGTCATCTCGAATTTCCGATTTTCGATAAAATTTGCCCCCTCCGGCGGTTTTCGGAGGGAAGGAGGCATCGGATTTGAGTTTTGAAAAGATGGCACCATTTCTCAAGTCTCATCTTTCAAATAAATCAAAAATCATCAAAATCGGAGTATGTTTACTATACACAAAGCGTGAACAAACAAACAAAAAGCAGACGACAGTCAAACTGTATACCTCCTCCGTACGGGGTTCGTCGGTCAAAAGTAGCTTTATCAACTTATTTACCGACTGTTTTTAATTCACCTCTATACTAAATATTGTTGATGTCAGCTCAGGTCTGTTTAGTGTCGGTTCGTTGAGCACTCTCCGTTAGCCCTTTGTATATATATTTATGTACTTGCTTACGTTAGCGTTGTTTTACATTATTATATTATGCTAAAATGCCTTCGAGGCTCATAAACCACTGCACTGTTTGCGATAATTTCAACGTTTAAACTCTATAACAGTAATTATCGTTCTAAATTGAGATAAATATATATTTTGGAATATAATACAAGGAAAAAAGTATCATAATTTTGCACCCTATTCTTCATTTGACTGTGGAATAGAATTTTGTTTATTTCTGAGTCAGCTAACTGCTGGAACATTATTTTTGATAGCAGAAATAAGTAGATTATTCAGTTAAGTATCTACCTACTAGTTTCATAAGCCTACCAGACACTTTTTTCATAAAAAAAAAAACTATTTCTCACTAACACAAAGTTACTATATCTACT
Source organism: Crioceris asparagi (assembly GCA_958507055.1). NCBI lineage: Eukaryota > Metazoa > Arthropoda > Insecta > Coleoptera > Chrysomelidae > Crioceris > Crioceris asparagi. The sequence continues at coordinate 3,940,107 of OY293829.1, forward strand.
ACATGTTCATTGGGATATCATTCTCAGAATTCCACAAAACAAGTATGAATGCAGTAGATCCATTGTTCATCAACATTTTAAGACTGTTCAGAAAGTAAAATTGAAGCGATCTTTTATTGAAATCTGTATACAGGGTGGCCCATCGAAAATAGTCCAGCAAGGTTTACGAGCTTGTATGTGAAAATTAAAAAATATCCTCGTACCCGTATACTTTTGCTTTCAGCAATTCAGACATATTTACTCATGAATTTCAACACTGTAACTTCAGCACCTTTGTGAGGGCGTCTTGCATCCTTATTTTTTCAAATGGCGCTTCGTTTTTTTAAATTTGAGCTAGGCGTCACCAAGCAATGAAGCATTTGACTGGTCCTCGTGTTTACAACAATATAGGTTTGTGAGTAAAAAAAGTTTTCAAACGAACGAAAAAATCGAGCAATCGAGCGACTCAAAAAATATATCTTTGGTAGTAGGCATTTGAAACGGGGAGCGTGTCTTTCCTAAACACATATAGAAAGCTAAAAGTGACAAGTAATGTTTTAATCAATACAAATGCAATTGAAGATGACTCAAGACATGTTCTCATTTTCAAAAGCCTACTGGGGATGAGTTGTTCTGGATCGCTCGATATTTACCCTTCAAGGGACCCATTGATGCGTTCGTCAATATTATCTTGAAGGTGTTTCTTATTTCATATCAGGTGGAATTCTGTTTTTATTACGTTCAACATAATAACCGATAAATAGTTACTAGAGAGATTTCTTAAGTACTGAAGTAGTAGGTACTATCCCGTTTTTGACCGACTTACCACAAGAAGGAGATATATAATCTTCCGTATGTATGTTTTTTCATGTATGTAACCTCGGTTCCTCAATTCTAAAAACAAAATTTCCATATCATTGCTGCATGCAGCAAAAACGCAAAATTTTTAATGCTAGATATTTCTGCAAAAAGCAATTTAAAAAGCGCATGTGTCTAACGCAAATTTTGTCAAAATTGTTGCTAAAAGTTGTCAAAAAAAGACATTCTAAGTAGTCTTTGTAAATAATGAGGAGCCTGTAACTAAATCACCGGAAAATAAATAATAATAAACATTAAAATATCACTTGTCATTCTAACATAGACGCGCTCCTTTAAAAGCCTACTCGGGAATTTAGGTATCTTTTTGATGAATCACTCGATATAATAAATTTAAATATATATTACTTTCACCCCCTCCCCCCAGGTCATGATGTTGAAGTATAAACAACATTGTCTAGGTCACGTTGTGAAAGCGGTTTTCCGGGACTCGAGAAGTGATCTGTCCCTGCCTGCGGCTCGACTGAAACAACTCTACTTTCCACTCTTGCCACCTAGGATAACAAAATACTATTTTTACTGTAGAGAGCCGAGTTAATAATAATTTATCATTTGACTTATTGATGAAGGGAGAAGATGAACAACAGGAATAGTCTCCACGTTGTGTAATATTTCTTCTTAGTATTCGTTTGCATTTTTGTCTAGTAGAAGACATCACTGCCCAACAGGCGTGTAAAAATAATAAAACAACAATACGTAATGTAAGAAACACAAAGATTTTTAAATTGTTTCCAAGAATCTTCTATAGCTTTTGGTGGCAATTTCAAAATCTGTCTGATTCTTACTTTATATATTGTGTTTTTTTTTTCAATGCATCATCTATTGAAGTTGGTCCTAGCACAGACAATCTATTGTTGGAATAGATTGTCTGTGGTCCTAGTATTTTAAAGTTATGTAACATGACCCTTTTCTGTCTTAAATTTGATTATGAAATCGGCCCTATATCTGCTATGAATTTTAATCCAACATTAAACATATCATTTTTTTTTTGATTGGACATATAAATCAAAGTTACTATAAAAGAACGAATGATAAGGTGACTGACGTTGTAAAAGTTATTAAGAAATGTACTATTTTTATTCCGTCATCAAGATACGAGTTACACAAACTGAAGAATAAATCTCTCATTAGGCATTCACATTCACAATTTTCTCGACAATTTCACATCGTAAAAGATAAAGTTGTCATGGAAAATATTCCCAGTAAAGTAAACGTGGGTAGGTACTTCTTACAAGTCATATATGCACAAGAAACAAGTTTGGGTACCTAAGAATTAATGATTTTTATCTTATGATTTATCAGAAGGTCGATGCACACTACCTTCATATTTTATGTAAATACATATTTCCATTAAGCACCCACGTATTATTTTGAAATGAAAAAAATCCTATTGCACAAATAAGTAGCCATAGACGCACTTTAGATAAATCTTCTGTAATTGATATGCCGGAATTTTTAAGAATCTTTCTATTTTTTAGCAGAGATAAACGCGCCCTGTCAGACGAGAATCTCACCATAACTGCCGGATTTTTATCAGACACTCTTCTATATCTGTTTTGAGTGTTTAGTTTATTAGTAAACTAGCTGACCCGACAGACGTTGTCCTGTCTTTACAAAAGCAAAAACAATATTTTGGTTTTATAAATTTTCACCCATGACAACAATAGCAACTTCATCAATTGTTGCCGTATTATAGCGTCTTGCGTGTTGTTGTTCTGCAGGCGTCTTACCGGATTTGCTGACAATTTTGTGGTAATCAGATGGCATGCGGTTTGATGCAGTCTTGAATAATACAACCAATTCGTTGTCTGATGGAAAAACATTTGAAGTTGCTCCACACTTGTCTGTTCACCGATTTATTGTGTGCATAACGCTGATCGACATGTTTTGCTGAATCGCCCATGAAATAAATTTGCAAAAATTGTACCACCATGTGACTTTCGAGATACTTTGTCAGCACTGCTATTCCCCCATCAACTGGTTGCTTTTGGTTATTCACCTAGCTACAAACCTAAAGTACGCTACTTTAATTGAGATATGTTTTCAATTGAAAATTACCAACGTATTCAGGTACGTGGTGGTAAAAGTTAATTGTTTTACAATATAGTTACCTTGAAAGTTAGCAAAAAATTGTCGTGAATAACTTTTGTTGCGCCAAATGACTTCATTTAAAAACAATTATTGTATTCCTGTATATGAGTTAAAAATATATAGAATCTGTCCCATTTCTGTAAACCAATGAATGCAGAGGCTCTGGTGGCAGTACCAATGGCGTCAATTTGACTTTACCGCTCCCGCAACACAATCCAGGGGCTTCATTCTTTCAATATTAGTTGTGATTGATTTTAACTTACCGAGATGAATAAACACTTCTCAAAAACTCGCTGAATAATAAATCGAATTAAAACTATTATTTATCAACCGATCCATCTATGTTAAACGATATTTGCAGCGCGCATTCTGTCAATTGCTGACAGTTATTTCAAACAACTGACAGGTGTCAAACAACTGTATGTACTGTATGTAAAATTAATATCATCTTTTTTCATAACAGTTCTTAAATTTTCTAATGTTCCGCTGAACTTTATTAATTTTTTCGTTCATAAGAACCTTCTTCTGATAATAATGAACGCAACAAAAAAAGAATTGAAGTGAAATCGATTCAGCTGCTCTCGAGATTTGCGCTTAGCAACACATTCAGCGATTAATTTTTATATTATAGATAAATTCAGCACTATTATGTCTTCAACATCCTCCATCTAGATTTCTTGAATGCGAATATTCATGTCATGTGCATCCAAATAAATTTTTGCGCAGTTCCCAGTTGTCCTCTGGGTTTTCTCTATTTAAGCATGAAAGGCTTCAATTTCTTTCTTTTGAGCATTGAATCTCTTTTCAAAACAAAATTTGAGCACTGCTCCAAGTATTCCCCTTGAATTTTAGCTGTTATACCAAAAAGGCTGCCATTTCCGTCTTTTGAGCATTAAATCTCTCTCCAAACTGTTTCTCAAAGGCAGAAGCTACCTTTTCAACAAATTCTTGAAGAAATTTGTCGTTGAATATACGAATACCTAATTGTAGATCTTATTTCGGGCAACTCTGTTGACGACATATCCATTGTTAATGGAGGCGAGGAAAGCACTTAATTAACACTAGAAAAATAAGCTGACTCGAGACCCGTGAATCTAATATACAACTTAGAATTAACACCATACTAAGACCATGACATGCCCTCTATTCTATTACCAAGTATTTAATTGAATATTCAAAATTATGTTACATACATGTCACACACATTAGGTATATGTCTTGTTATATTGACTTGACATTAAATTTTCCAAGATTCCAACTACAAAATACAATAAGCGTTTTGTAATTAGATATACCACCAGAATGATATCTTTGGAAAATGGCTGACATTATGGGAGATTTTCATTTCAGAAATGATAACACGTTTATATATATATATATATATATATATATATATATATATATATATATATATATATATATATATATATATATATATATATATATATATTTTGTGACGTATCCATTATCGGCTTATATATAGGAGTGACGAGGCGAGACGAGATAAGAGACAGTTCCATGATGTTTTGCGCCCTTGGGAATTACATGGGGTAAGATTATTTAGGTGCAGAGACATAATATATTACATTATTTTGAAGCTAAAGATTTTAATATGGGGAATAGGAAGAGACGTGTGGGACTTCTTAGGCAAAAACTAGGTCCAACTTTATTAGTTGCATAAATTGGCAATACAAATACCTCTGTTATTTGATCAAGGCGGCCTCGAACACGTGGGAGATTACCTCACATAATATAGGAGATTTCAGTGACACTACTCATTCAAAGAGTGTATCGGTAAAATACAGTTTGTTTCACGAATGTTGGAGTCTGCCTTGAAAACACGAAAAATGGATCAATCCAACTGACGGGAGTAGATCAGTGGCGTAACGATTTCGAGCTAAGATATGGCATTTAAGGAAGTTCATATAATTAGAGGAAAAAATATCGATTGATTAGATAAGCAAACATAATATAAAAAGATTTATTATCAACAATAATGCAGACACAGAAAATACAAATTTATTGCTTGAGTTATGAAATATAAATCTATGCACCTGAATTATCTGAAATGTCACAATGATTTTGTGACGCCTATGAAATGAAGATTGCGTTGCCTTCGGACATACGTGCAGCGCCCTATCATTGAATAAAAGGACATAAGCTTGACATACTGATGTCGTAGCTTAGATCGACAAACGTAGTAGAGAATTTCATGATAATGAGATGCGATGAGATGTATAGCAATATGTACGTAGCTCATGAATGATTACACACAATAGCTATGATTCGTGAAACAAACTGTATGAATTTTGTTCAAGTGATATTTATATACAGGGTATAATGTATGCGCAGGACTTGAAGAAGTGATAGCTCATCCAAAAATATGAAAAAAAAGTTTATATTGACTTACCCTCTAAAATGCACCATTTTCGAGATACAGGGTATTGAAACTGAAAAAGAATATTCGTTTTTTGTCAATATCTCCGACACCGTTTATCGTACAGAAACCGGCTGTTGTAAGCATTCTTCACTCAGAATAAGTTTAGAGTCAGAAAAATGTTTTGTAAAGTCATAATTGGTGAAAATTTGGAGGAGTAGTGGTTGTTTTTCTCCTCAATTTCTACGCTAATGGAAAAATTATGATTTTGAGGCGCCCATTTGAACCGCCAATGTTTCCAAACAAAAAAAGTACTCCTGGTCATGAGGTCTAAAGTCGACCGGTTTCGAGAAAAATCAACTTTTATGTTGAAAAACAGTAAATTTTTTGAAATACAACAATTACAATTACTAATTCAACAAAATTTATGCAAACGTTAGAAGAAGTAACAAAAGCTAAAATTTAACGCATTTTTTCAACACAAAAGTTGATTTTTCTTGAAAACGGTCGACTTTAGAGCTCACGACCAAGAGTACCTTTTTCTGTATAGAAAATATTGGTGGTTCAAATTGTCGCCGCAAAACCGTAGTTTTTCCATTGGTGTAGAAATTGGGGAGAAAAATAACAACTACTCAATCAAAATCTTCACCAATTGTGACTATACAAAAAAAAATTCTGACTCAAAACTTAGCGTATAATAAGTGAAAAATGCTTACAAAAGATGTTTTCTGTACGATAAACGGTTCCGGAGATATTCACAAAAAACGATTTTTTTTTTCAGTTTCAACACCCTGTATCTCGAAAATTAAGCATTTTAAAGGGAAAGTTAATATAAACTTTTTTCATCTTTTTGGACGTGCTATCACATCCTGAAGTCCTGCGCATATATTATGAAACAACCTGTATATACTCATTTAACGAAAGCAGCTTAGTCTTTTATATTTGCATCATATAATTAAAATCATAAATCAATATTTCAAAAGTTTTTGAGGTTACATTAAGTGGTGGAACGTCACCCATGGAGGTTAATTCAAATGAACGTCAATGTGACTACGTATTTGACATAGAACAGAATATAAACTTTATATATAGATGTACAAACTTACTTACAAAATGTCAAGAACATAACCTAATTTTTGTTTATTGACTTCCTATTCATCAGAATTTAAAAAACTCCAACTGGCTGTTTCAAAATTCAAAACATTAGCCTCGCCAGGTTTAAAATGGCCGTCGAAAATTGACAGATATATGGACACAATATAGGAATATGACATTGACTGATGACATAATTTAGGCCTGGCCAGGCTAATGTTTTGTATTTAGGAACACAATGCAAATAATCTCAATTGTGTTGACATAAAAATTCAACATAGCCTGTAAGACTTATCTTTATTTATGATTTTAAATATAAAGTACACATAGAAGACGACGCTGCTTTTACTAATTGAACATATATTTAAATATCAAATGAATAAAATTCATATTTTGGTAAAACACTGTTTGAATAAGTAGAGTCAATGGATTCTCCTATATCGTGTATGGTAATCTCTTACGAGTCCGCGGCCGCCTCGATGAAATCATAGAGGAAATAGGTTAGGTTAAGTAAGGTTAGATTAGGATCAAATAAAATAGATATTTGTATTGCCAATAGAACTTATATTGTTTTGTATTTTTCAGTACACCAACTACTTAATATAATTGATTCCAGTTTTTTTAAATAAAAAATCAAGGTGCAGTTCACAAGCCATAGAAAGTGAAACTGTAGTCTGGGTAATTCGACGAAAAAATTCGACCTTTACGCTATGGTGAGATAAGCAGACAGACTGGGAGAGATTGATTAATGGTTTATTTAATGCGCAAAAGAGGGAGAGAGTGAGATATTTTTTAATAATGTGACTCGAAGTAATATTTTATGACATATTGAATTCGCTTCATTTATTATAAGATTGTTTTTATCATATTCAGGACACTTCCCACACATATTTTCGTTAAACACTCCCTATTCCTATCAAACAAGTTTTCTACACTTATAGCTATAAATACTTTATTCAATATAACCTTCTTAAATTGTACTGATGTTGTGAATGAAGTTTATTAGTGTTATAATTACTTCGGGATACCTCGGGATAACTTCGGGGCACTAAGAGACACCTTTCGGGTGCTTGAGGGACGCTTTGGAAGCCTCCCACCTTGGAGGAACACGAATACAGAGCCGTTCACACCACTACGAAAATACTGCATCCTCATCTGTATATCTATACGGAACCATCAACCCAATAGCACTTACAGGCCCTCAAACACCAGCCCAGTAACATAGTACACAAACATTTATAGAAACTGACATGAAAATCATACACTTTACTAATACTGTAACTCGGAAATCTTTTAAACTTCTGAAAAATGATTCCAAAAATGATTTTTCTTTAAAAACGCCAGATAAAATTTTCAATTTTCGAAAAAAGAATCCTATATATTCAGAGATATCATGATATAGCAGTTGCAATCTATCAGACTTTCAGTACATTTTCCTAGTACTCTAAACCACTTGCGATACTCGTATCTCCTGCGATTCTGCAATGTAAAGAATTTTAATTTTTGAAAGAACTCTACCGCGCTCACTCGCTTTGGGGGAAGTTTTGAGGCGGGGGGGGGGGGGGGGTGGATGATAGATTTTAAATTTATTCAATATGGGAAAATCTCTCAGCATTCCTCTTTCAAATGTAAAAAGAATCATAAAAATAGGATGACGCTTAGGTACAAGGTACTACGCTACTGAAACAGGTAAATTTGGTTGCGTACCAGAAAAATATCTATCCGTACACCACTGGCCACTGTATATTAATGTTGATTTTATTATACCTTCCCCATATCAGAACAGTTCAATTTAAACCATTCATAGTCAGAATAACAATATCATGTCATGAGAAAATTCATCATCATCATTTTCATTAATTGATAATAATAATAATTTTTATTCAGACTAACATACAAATTTTGATCAAAAAAATAGTATGCTAATAGGTTGTTTGACTTATTATGAGCCCTACAAACCCCTACCGAGATGCAAATAGCATCTGTGTGTAGACCTGAACTCAACAATGATTTAAAATCTACAACCTTAACATCATTAGAAAATTTTATTTTTTTAGATGATTGTCTAATCTATTGTAGATAAGTTTGGATCGATACAGACTAGTTTTTTGGCCAATATTTAATTTAGATTTATTTACAGCAAGCGATTTATGTACAGAAAAAAGATATAGATGCTTCAGCAATAGTAGCTGTTCCCATAGAATACAATAATTATTTATTAGTGCTTCCAAAATATTCAAGATTTCTCACTATAAAGATTGTGATGTTTATTAAACGTGAAAATTTTGATAGCAAGCTTTTGTATTCTGGCTACCGGCCCTATGCATTTGAATAAGCTGAACCCCAACAAATAATCCCATAAAATAGGACGCTACAGAAGAAAGCATAGTATAAGTTTATTAAATCGTTTTTGCCAAGAACATATCTCATTTTATATTAAAGAAAAAGAAGTTATCTTACTTTTTTTAACGATATTAAATATATTTTTCTTCCAATTCGAATTTTCATTCAGTATAACACCAAGATATTTAACTTCATTTACTCTTTTTTTATTTTATCACATTTACAATTTAAATTATAACAACAAAACATCATCATGTATTGTCAGTCGGTCCATAACAGCCAGCTTATCGGCGTATAGAGACACATTTAAAACACTTGATTTTGACATATTTGGAGTTACTCTGTGATAATTAGACCATTCTCTTACAATTTTAAAGGAATCATTATCATTGGTTGTAACTTCATTCCAATTGTCACCACTACTGATAATGACTGTGTCATCCGCAAATGATACAGAAACCCCCCGGTATATTGAGTTGCAATAATTCATTAATATAGGCATCATATAATACTGGACCCAAAATGGAACCTTGAGGCACTCCACAAGTGACTAAGCTGTAAAAACTTTTAACTAATGACAACACATTGAAATCTATTTGAGAGATAGTTCTGCATCAAATCATTAACAATCCCTCTTATACCAAGATCAATCAATATAATCAATAGAAGTTCATGTACTACCGTGTCAAAGGCCTTCGCTAGATCCAGAAATACAGCTAGTACTGATCTGTTATTGTCTGCTAAGTTGAATAAACATTAAGTTATTGACATAATTTAAAGCATCATTAGTCAGTCGGTTTACCTCATCTCAATCCGAATTGCCTCTCATTTATCATTTCCTCTAACTCTAGAAAATCATGAAGTCTTTTGTGAATCCCTTTTTTTGATATCTGGTCTATAATTACTTATTGATCTATGATTACTAGATTTATATATTGGTACAACCTCCGCTCTCTTAAAATGATTAGGTTGTATCCAGATAGCATTGGTACATTTATTATTTATTATTGCCAACAATTCAGCTATAGCCAAAGCAATACATTTTAAAACAGCGATGGTAATTCCATCAATCCCACCTTCCTCGTTATTTTTCAATGACATAATAATATTCTTTATTTCGTTTGCGTTTGTCTCCTCTAAGTACCTACAATGACTTATTATTCCAAACTTTAAGTATAACGTACCTACAGTCAGACACTATTTTATCCGAATAGCTACATTTAATCGAAATCGCGTGGTTGACGTAGTTTGAGATTTTTCTGGCAAATTCAACAGCTGCTTGAAAACAGGTGTCTAATTTTACTCCATTGTATAGAAAACATTACTTTGGAAAACCCACAAGAAACCATAATATTTATCTCAAATATGAAGAAATATGCATAGTCATGGCTGATAGGAGAAAAGCAAGCTTCTTTGTATTTTATTTTCTATGCTGGAAGGAATTATTGTTCTGGTTATTTTAGATTCTCTAATGGTTTTTCAATGAATGCACGAACGCCAAGAGAGCGTACGTACAGGGTGTCCCATTTTCGACAGTTTTACTGGATATCTCCTTAACTGTTGATAATAGCGCAATCTATTTCTGCAAAGAATTCATGAATTATTTGGTGAAGCTGCTCTGACGTCTAGATGGTTTCCTCGACAATTTTATTCTCGAGATATTAGATCCGGCGATCACAGGGGCCAACTTATAGGTCCATAAGCCCCGATCCAACGGTTTTTAAAATGAGTATCTAAATCCTCCCTTATTCGAATAGCATTATGGATAGGGGTTTCTTCAAAACAGTGATAAGCCAATTTATGATGGAACATGAAACAACTTATGTTGTTACTTGAAATCTATTTCTGCAAAGACTTCATGAATTCTTTGGTAAAGCTGCTCTGGAGTCAAGATGGATTCCTCGCCAATTTTATTCTCGAGGTGATAGATCCGGCGATCACAGTGGCCAACTTATAGGTCCATAAGCCCCGATCCAATGGTTTTTAAAATGAGTATCTAAATCCTCCCTTATTCGAATAGCATTATGGATGGGGGCATCGTCTTGTTGTAGGTAAATGTTTATTACTAAATTGATTGATGAAAGAACTTGAGTTTACTTGAAATGGGCATTGATGACAAAAAGGTCTTGACAAGTGTGGGTTGCTTGTATTGCAATGTCATTCAATATGTCGATCGAAAATATCGCAGCTTGTTAAACGGTTGTAGTCATTCCGTATAGCGAACAAAATTTAAATTTTGCGTTACATGTCCATTTTTTGCATTTTCAATGTTTACCTATTAAATCACATTATTTTCAAATTTAACATCATTAGACGTAACCATGACAACGAGTTATGTTTTAGAGACTACTGAGGTTTAAAGTGAAAAAGATTGAATATCATGCCTGCAGAACTATAGGTAGTGGGTTATATATTTGGAAGGAAATTCAAAATGATAAATTTTTATACCAAAATATACAATTTTTTGATCTGACCTGGTATAGTCATTCTGAAATCGACATATCTGTTTCTAAAATATTTAAACTTTGATTTCACCATTTAATAACTTTTGCGCTATTAACAACAGTTAAGGAGATACTCTACAGAAGTGTGGAAAATGGGACACCGTATACTTAATATTGCATTTTTCCATTCTTTCGATGACTGCTTTTTACTTATTATCTTACAAATGAAAAGTTTCATCTTGGAAAAGGTTTCTTATTGCATTATCGGAGTATGTCTTGCTCCAATGATACTATTCAGTATGCACTTTGTGGCATTTATTGATTCTAATGTAGGTACTACGGCTTCCTATTCATCGATATGTACATAATGTTATTACAGAAAAATAGATATACAGGGTTCCGAAGATTTCATAGACACAGTACTGCTGTATCTCAGGCAGTAAGAGTTAGAAATATGATAAATTTAGAGAAAAGTTGCATTTGGATCTCTTCAATATTCCGATAGGCAAACTTCAGAAATACGCAAGATAATAATTGTTTTTTACCAAAAAATTGCTTGTAGTTGGTGCAATGAAAAATACAAAATAATATATTAATTCTATTGGTGCTAGTACTTTTGAAGTTGTGCAATTGTAGTTAGATTGAAGACTTTTGGCACCAACTTCAAAAGTACCAGCACCAATAGAACTACATTTTCAGGGCACCAATAAGATCAGTCCATTTCTTTATAAAATAATATTTATTTCACACTTTTGAGTGTAACATTAGTCATAGAAATCGTTGAACTTTCACTAATGTCAAAGAAGATACCTAGTACTTATCCTATTACCCATGCATTTTCATTGCTTGTACTCGTTATTGTTCAGAGATCTCATAGCAGCGGAAAAAAGCACATATTACAGACATTCCAATGCTGTAACTTGAAAACCGTAACTTCTTCTGAAAAATGTCCAATTAAAATGTTGATGCAGATAATATCTTCTTCAATTTTGACGACCCATATTTTCAATTTTTAAAAAAATTACCCACTCCACAATGCAATGTCTTTACCATGGCTGTAACTCAAAAACTCTTAAAAAAAACAATTTAAACGTTCCGGATATGGTTTCATATTTAATTCGGCCGTCTCAGATTTCCCGGAGTTTTTAGAGAGAAGGAGATATCGGATTTGATTTCTTCTAAATATGGGATCATCATCAGTTTCTCAATTCTATTCTTTCAAATTAATCAATAATCATCAAAATCGGAGCATGTTTATTATGCAAAACTCGTGAAATGGCATAAATAAAAAAGCAATTTTACAATCGAATTTTACAGTTGGTCAAATATTAATCATGACCGCACAAATGCATGAAGTGGAACCCATTACGATAACTTCCTGACGGTATGTTATTAGTCATTGATCTTACAAGAATTCTCTTCTGTTCGTGAAACATATTTTACGATAGAAACAGTTTATGTTAGGAACGATCTCATTATAATTTCATTATCAATTTTATATGAAGCAGACATAAACGTAGCTTTCAGCGATGCAGTGGATTTTGGATTATTCTGCATGCACCTGAAGGAAGTATTTTCAGCTCAATTAGGTAGATTTAACAAAGGAAGTAAATTGATCAAAGGGATTTTATAATAATACCAGATTTAAGAATTTACTAGTGTTCTCCATTTTTTTTTAGATCTAGGAACATTGATCAAGTTTATGTTTTTGTATCAGAGTCAGATGTAGGTAACAAAATAAATTGAGAACCCCTTTTTACCCCTTTTTTAAAGTCGTTCATTGATTCTCATTTATTGTTTTTTCCAAAAATTTAATAGCTATTTAGGTTTTCTAATTTTCGACAAAAAATGTTTTTATAGTGTTGTATTTTAAAAATTTTAGCAGTTAGCAAAAGAGCTCGTAAGATACAGAAAAAAATTATTCACAGATACTTTTTTAGCTGTACTAAATGATCTTTACAATACAAAGTTTCGTTCTCAAGAAATCATCAATAACTTTGTTTTTTCATATGGAATCAAATTAATATTTTTTTACAAAAAAATGGATCGACGTTAAAGGGGCAAAGGGGTAGCATAAAAACGTATTTTTGAACTACTTTCTCAGGGACAATAATGATTTGCCTTCCTCCAAAATGAGTTAAATTCCACTGTACGCTGATTTCTGATATCTCATATTGCATAATGATTTTTTCTAAGCCAAAGCTAACCTAATCTAACCTAACCCAACCAGACCTAACCTAACCTTACCTAGCCTAACCTAACCTAATATATTTACTCCAAGATTTTGATGTCCATGTGAATATACACTTCAGTGATTTTCTAACCTTAACCTAACCTAACCTAACCTAACCCAACCAAACCTAACCTAACCTAACCTTACCTTGTCTAACCTAACCTAACCTAACCTAATCTAACCTAACCTAACCTAACCTAACCTAGTATATTTGCTCTATGATTTTGATGTCCATGTGAATATACACTTCAGTGATTTTCATCACTAAATTTACAAAATTGCAAAATTCCAGGTCAAATAGATTTCAAGTTACAGGGTGGGTCGAAAGTGGCCTGAAATGTTTTATGTAACAGAACCAACTGTCGATGTGTCAGCCTGTTGCTATGCGAACTTTGCAAACACGCTGCTCTGTGTCTAGATGGACACATTCAAAAACCATTTGTAAAAAAAAATGATAACAAAAAACAGTAATGAAAAATATGTTAGGAGATGGAAATAATTTGTAAGACTTAGGAAAAGATGAGAAATGGAAGACTAGAGGAAAATTTAAACTTCATTCTATGTAAAGTTTGAGTCAAGAAAACTAATTCCTATCTCAATCGTTGTTTGCAAATATACTTTAATAACTTTCAAACTATGATTCGATTCAGCAGTCTTTATTTCATCTACTTGAATGTAATTATCTTCAGAGGTCTCCATCACGATTATTTCGATGCTCATCGTGAAATATCATTAAATCATTTATTTTAGTTGAATCTCAATTTGCCATGTTCTTTGTCTTTTGTCCATAATTTGATCACGATGGAATTGTTTCACTTCGTTTATCACAAAGAAAATCAAATTACCCCGACATCTTCTTATTATTATAAATATTATTGCTAAGAGCCAAATTTTAATTAATGGTAAAGCAGCACAGTGTTGAATTTATATACAGTGCGCCCCCGAAGTACATTATTTCGACATTCATTTAAAATTCTGCCGTATGCTTTTGTGTAGAAACACTTGATTTCTACTTATTGGTGCGGTTTTTGGTGTTAAATACATTTATACAGGGTACTCGAAAAATAGATTACGACCATCAACTTTTAGGTAAATTTCTTATAGAAATATACCTATTGCGATAGTTCACACTTTTGAATTTCGAAAAAATTTCAACGGCATGTTGTTATATGTCTATAAGATAGTCCAAAAAAACATTTGGTTCAAAAGTTTACATATATATATATATATATATATATATATATATATATATATATATATATATATATATATATATATATATATTCGTTTCTATTTGTTTTTGAGCCTAGTGGATTTATTTTTCGTGAATATCGTGGGTTTAGGGCTCTTTCAGTGATTGCAAAAATTGAAATAAACGCACATTTATTTCATGTCATAATGTTCATAGAACAACAATTTTTTCAATCACTGAAAGAGCCCTAAACCCACGATATTCACGAAAAATATATATATATATATATATATATATATATATGGGATATTACGAAATTTGTTAACACGATAGAGGTCGCAGTTTTGAAGGTATCGAGTTCAAATTTGCTACAAAAATCAACCTCTCAAATATCTCGGTCGAGTTCGTTATTGGGCAATATCGGGTAAGTAGTTTCAAAATGGTGACCATTCAAACTTTTTAAAAAATTATCAAAAAAAAGCGGTAGTGTAAATATTATTAAAAATAATTTTAGATTATAGATATAATCCGTACCTACAACTTTTGTTCAAAGCAATTTTTCATAAAATACACAGGTAAAAAAATAAAAATTAATAAAGAAAAATAACAAATATTGATAAAACATGAACTCTCAATATAAATTTGATGTAATTGTACATTTTCTGGAGATCTTAATATAGACCCTGATTAAAAAAATATATAGTATATTTATTGAAAAGAAATAGACGAAAAAAAAATCTGCCTTGAAGTGGAACTCGAACCCTGTCTGCTTTATATTCAACAGCCAAAACAAAAACCTCTAACCGCAAGGCTATGACAATTTTATTTAATAACATGTAGGTATACCAATGAAAAGGTTGTTAAAATTTCAATTCAATGAATTTTGAAAAATTTACCTTTCCGCTGACTACAGGCCATCGGGATTTTTTCAAGTGAAACACGTTTTTTATTTAATTTTTGAATCTTGCTTCGAATTTTAGGTATTTTTCAATGTATCATGTAATGTTTAAGCTCATTTAATATTTCAGGGGTGTGTTTTTGGGATGTGAGCGACATGCTCGATCTATGCTTGTTGACGCTCGTAAACGCTATCGCATTTGGCTATCTGAGTACGCTTCCCATACCTTAGAAAATGAAACTCCACGGGTCCAAGCGTAAAAACATACTCTGAATTTTGGATGAATATAGATATTAATTCTGATATTAATTAAATGTTCGAATTTGAATGGATATGTTCTCGACAGTCACAATAATTATCCTTTTTAACAACGATTCATTGTCTGATAATGGGCCCCACATCTATTTTAAATTATCTTTCGTCGAGAGAAACGATCCAATTTACGTTCTGGTGGAAAAATTAATCAACTAATTAGCTGGCACAGAAGCTGACAAAAGCCAGTGAATAACGATGGAATGTGAATAGCTGTAGTAAATTATCTGATTTTGGAAATTAATTTCATGAAATAGAGTATGGATATTAATTTTTATCGCTGGAAATAACAGACAAATGTTTGTATTAATTGGAAGGCATTTGAAGAAAACTGTTTGTGATAACAATAACTAAGTTGGAGAAGTTTCATTAGCAGCGTAGGTGTTATTATTGAGTTTCAAGTTTTTAAATTGTGTTTTTACTTTTCTACCGCTACCTACGCTATGTAGCCAAAAGTAAAGAAAGTATTGTGATCAGAAAACATATTTTCAGCCATTGGTATGTTGGTTTTCTGTAGTTGTTCGTGTATCGATACCTACCGTTCAAATGTGACACAGAATAGGAATCCTGTGCGCTCTTGATCTAGGCGTGTTTTGCCTAATATTGTAGCGACCCTAACCATTTTGATAAATCTTCTGTAGGAAATTATTTTCAAAGACCTCTACTACCATCTCAAGGACAATTGAGCGTTCGGGGAACCCCCTTAAGCAACGAAATTCCTCATGAAGTTTCGCCAATTCTGAATTTCATTTGATAAAAAGATCTAGTTATTGGCTTTCACTTGATAGAAGTTCATAGTAAATTAAAATTAAAGCACAATAATACATTTCCATAAATATATTGTTCATGAACTTGTATTGATTATATTGAGTGATCTTGGTATAAGAGGGATTGTTAATGATTGATGCGACAATCTCTCAAACTGGATTCAGTGTGCTGTCATTATTGGTGTAAAAAGTTCTTACAGCTTAGTCACCTGTGGAGTCCTAGGAATTCTAGACATACATCGCTTGCAGTAAATAAAACTAAATTAATTATTGGCCAAAAAAACAAGTTAATATCGATTCAAACTTATCTACAATAGATTAGATAAACATATAAGAAACTAAACTTTTCTAGATGTCGTATTAAACTTCATATTATGAGTTGGATTTTAAATAATTTGAAGTTATAAATACATTGTCACAATTAGGAAATTATAACATTTCTGTATTAATGTTTAATATTTTTTATATCATATGATGATCTTTATATTTGTAGTTGTTTGTATAGTTCTGTTGTATTTTCATTTTATGATTCGTATTTGTATTATATTAGTTTGTATATTTAGATGATGTTAAAGTTGTACAGCCGTATTCATAATCGAAATAGTTCGCTACTAAATTAAGTGCGGAGGTCTAACCTTAAATTAGGTTTATGACTCTTATGTCAGTGTTATGATAGGATAGTGTTTTTTACCGAACTAAGAGTAGATTATGAATACGCCTGCTAGATTTTAATTCATTATTTAGTTCAGTTCTACACAGATGCTATTTGTTACTCGTTAGGGTTTTGTAGCTCTTATGTTCATTGATACGGGTTTCAAATTTTCTACCATTTATGGATGCTCTGTATATTTCAACAAAACACTAAGTACATAAACTATTTCCTTTCAGCAAAGTCTACAATATGTATTTGATAAATTATTAAGTAGAGCATCTGAAGCATTCAACTGCTGCCTACCTGAATAGAGTAACGTTAACGGCCTTTCTTGTAGAATTTCAAAGATGAGACGTCGAAATAGTTGCAATCTCATGAAAATTTCAGCATTACTAATATCCGTCCCTTTTGTCATGTCATATTTGACTTTATGAATAAATGATAACTACGTACGTATATAAGGATGATAAAGTAAACTCAACATTTTTTCGGATTTGTTATCGTTTCTACCTCCGACTCTTTCAACACACATTATTCAGGGATAACATTATAGTCTGCGGGGTTGGGGTGGGGTGGGGATTTGTTCCATCTGAAATATATTCGCTGGGCAAGCATAAGACGGGTAGGTACTCTAAAAAATATATCTAAATATATTTGATTTGTGTAATCCAGGTAAGAGTTTTGTTTACAAATATGAGCTAGAAATATTACAGGATTGCTGCTGAAATATTTTTTTCAATAGTATACAATTTCAGGATTTTTTACCTCTACATCAATTCTTATGCTCACTGTTAGCGCCAATAAAATATAATTTAAAAATATTTTACCATCTCTGCATCTTTGGAATTAGTTTATGAGCAAGTCCATAGGTGTTCGTTCGCTGAGTAGACTGCGGCAGAATCTTCCTTCTTCTTCTTCTTCTTCTAAGGTTTCTTGACTCTTGTGTAAGTGAGGATTGTCTGGCTCTAAGGCATACCTCCAGCCACTAAACGTTTACTACACTTATTATATAACCGTCACTGTCACGCCCTTGAGGTTATCCGCGAGGGGTTCCTCACGTCTCCGCCAAACCACGTTACCACGTGCTTTTAACCTCCAAACACTTCTTAGGAATCTACTTCTTCACAAAAGCAACCCCTGAACCACACTTGAAAATCACGGCAAAAGACTTCCCTATCCACCTCGGGGGCCTAACACTCGTGTCTTCTACCACATGTACTGCCCGTACGAAAATTGTTTTAATTTCCTTCCAACCCGAAGTGAACACTGCCGAGATTGAAGAGGAAGCGTGCGGCAGAATCATCATGTGCGTTTTATTATTCACTTCATTTTTAGAGTTCTGTGAAAAAAAACAAAAGGAACCCATATTTATAGACTCGGTCTCTTACATACGATCTTCTTCCCACTAATATTGGGAAATAACGAAACTGAAGTTCTGAAAAAAAATTAATGTCGTTGAAAAGGATTCAAATTCACAAAATTCGTTTTGACAAATAAATTACCCTTGCATTAAAACGATCATTATATACCTAGTTACCACAAACTACAAACAAAAGAGTATCACATAGCACAGAACAATATTATAACGCTTCATAAAAGTCACACTTGTTCATTGAATATTTATATGTCGTTACATGCACATGGGCAGTGGGCAGCGTGGCAGCAAATACTAAGTCTGTCCGTTCGTTCGTCTGTCTGTCGGCTTTATCTTATAAGCTTGTACATTGAATGTTTCTAATATACAAGCACATGAACAGCTTGGCTCAATTATAAAGTTGATAACCACAATTCCTAGGGTTGTGAGTTCAAGTCCCGCCCATTTTAGCTCATTTTTTAGGGTTTTGAACTAAATTGGTGAGAATAGGACCCTATTATTAAGCCTCTGGCGTCAGTCCGTCCATCCGTTGGAGTATCAGTGGGCTGTTTCTCATGAACCGTAACAGATAGGGAGCTGAAATGTCCACAGATTGTGTATTTCTATTTCCGCTATAACAACAAATATTAAATTCATCCGTCCATATATCATTTCGTCGACGAGCGGGCTGTATCACATGTTTATTTACATATGGATATAAATTCTATGTGACATTTTTCTCTTTCAGGAATCTGCATTCTGTGCCATGATAGCCCAACCCGAGAATGTTCCACTGACAGAGCTGAGCACCATAATCTTCTTCATCATTCCAATGATTGTCATCATCTATCAGTACGTCCAAATGGGTCTGGTGATAAGTCGTACCACCAGCAATGGCAATCTGGTGCGTGGTCTTAGCGGTTCTGTCCATGGGAAGAATAGAAGGAACCAGACGAATGTCAAGAATATTGTCAAAATGCTGGGTAAGAGATTATTATTGCTTATTTTTGGCGAGGAATGGTAGTAAATAGTGATAGAGTCTAGTTTTCAATGAATAAAATATGTGGATTGTATAGTAAACATAATTAACAAAGACATAAAAATAGATAATTATGACAGCTAGTATGAAACCACTTCTAATTATGCGAAAAGTTCACAGAATATAAAATTTCAATATCTTGAGAAACTGAGAGTTTTACTTGCTTAAAAAAAATCTTGTGCATTATCGTACACGTGGTAGAAGTGAATCTTCTTGTAAACTAGGGAATGACAGAAATTTGAGTTGTGAGTGTGTGAGAGAGTAAGAAAGAGAGATGAATCATTTCAAAATAAATATAACATTATAAAATTTGTTTACAAAAAAATAGTAAAAATACTTGTAGAAAGTTGAGTACCCAAATGTATGGAAACCTCAACTGATGTGTCCTAGTCGTACTTAAAAATCCCAAAAATATTGAGCTGGTCTCGAACCATAATAAAAAAAGGACGGAAAATCTAAGATGGTGGCTGGATCAAAAAATGGTGGAACCCACAACAAAAAGGCCCCAATTGTACTTAGACACCATCATAATCTTCCCTAACCGTATTCATAACGCAAGTCCCAATAACAGAAGTATAAGTATGGAACCCACATTCAATGAGTCCCAGTCGCACTTGAACATAACCATAACATCGAACCATGACCATTCCCACCACCTATGCCATGCACAAAACAACTAATTGAAGCATATATAAGAGTGCCAGGTACGGAACTCTCACCCAATGATTCCCAGTTTCACTTAAAACTTCACTACGGTGCTTCCCTAACCGCATCTATAACGCAAGTCTCAATAGCAGGCATTCCCGGGTCTGATCCAATAGGTCCCAGTCGCACTTGAACATAACCATAACATCTACCCATAACAGTCCCCACCACCTATGACTTTCACAAAACCAATATTCAGTTGGACCATATATAAGAGTTCCAGGTACAGAACCCTCCACTATTAAGTCCCAATCGCACTTAAAACTTTACTACTCCACCACAGGACAACCATACCCATCGAAAATACCATCAATATACATCCATACACTCAGGAAATACTTATAAAACTTGTCAGAAGTATGGCACCAACACCCTATCAGTCCAACGCGCACTAACACACCTTTCCTTAACTCCTTGCCCACTCCTAACTCCACTGAAATATGTTGCTCTCTCTCTTGCTCGTACGACACTTCAAGCAACTTGAACCTAGAACTCTCCATCTCTCTACATTATATCTTTTTTCTCTCTCGTGTAACGAAATCTCGAAACGTTACATTTTTTTCAATCCACTCTCCATTCTCGTCAAATATCAGATCGCCACCAAAGAAGTTTCACTTCAAAAAATGACTTGTAAAAACCTTTAAAGACTTACTAATTAATAAATTGTTTAAACTTGACACTTGTCTCGGTACATTTCTCAATTGTGAATATCTGTTAAATTCTAAAAGGATACGTGCCTACTTAAATAATAATGATAGGTAACATAAATCTTAATGAGTAATAATATTAAACTAATTAGATTACCCGAATGCTTTACGTTTAATAATTTGTATTGATCAAATAAATTTATTTTAATCATTTCTTTTCAGTATAAATTTCCAATTATCATTAAATGTGCGCTTATTATCATTGAAATGTAGCACATAGTGTTTGAATTAGTATTATGTATATATGAATGAGCTCTTGTGTTCATTAATAAAGGTTTGACAATTTCTGCCAGTTTGACCTACGTAAAGTTTCGATCAATCACCGCAACTAACCAGATTATCTGGTTGTAAACATTTCAGAAACAGCTGCTTATACCTAATTTAAAATTTCTCTATAATAAAGTTGTTTATCAATTTGAAAGCTATAAATCTAAAATAATTACCCGGCTATTTATTAATCGCATTTTTTATATAATGGCACTTTTATACCATAATGATTCGTGTATATTTTTTTACTGAAGAATAGAATTTATTTTTACATTCTATAACATTACATATAGAATATTTTTTCTTTTATGGAATAGAATTAAGAAAATAACACTTTTTTATTTGAATTAGCGAGATTATTGATGAAAAAAGAAGATAAACAACAGGAATACATCGTCACGAAGTTATGCATAGCTTTTCTAAGTACTCATTTGCGTTTCCTACAGGCTACAGATTTCCCCATTTATCATTCGATATAATTTACATCAATCATATCAACCTTAAATGGGTTGTTATTCTTGAATAGGATTAGCCTTTTTTTCATCATAATATTAAATTTTACAATTCTGTATTTCACATACATGGCAGCAGAAATATAGTCCTGACAATTACTGTAATAAGTCCCACGTAAATTTCGGAAAAGAAAACAGGCTTGCTGTATAGTATACCAAACTAAAAAAGCACAAAAAGAGTATAGAAAATTTTCGACACAAAGTAATCTCTAGATATCATATCTTAAAAAGCGTGTTTCATATATGCCACAACACATTATAATCAAAAGCCTATGATGCCCTGGGCTATGTGAATATATTTCAATATCAATACTCCTTTGCGAATTGTAAATTCCAATCAGCAATATGGAAGCATAATATTACAGTTTATTCAGCCATATATATATGGGGCTGAGATTTAATCAAAATTCCAATGCATAATAAAAATATTGAGTAAGCGCTGTACGATTCCCTTTTCTTTTTCTTTTCCCTGATATATCATCATGACAATGATGGCATAGCAGAATATTAAACAATAACAAAAAAAATTCATTTTTTGCTACTAGTGCGTAAAGAGACGAATATCTGATAATCATGATAATAAACCTTAGAAACGAATGTTACTGTTCCTGTTCCAACGTGCACGGAGGTGTATGAGATTTGGCATAATGAAAATTTATATGGTTGTAGTAGTTGAAATTTTGATGTACTATGCGTTAATACTTATTTCAAATTGAATAAAAAATATATGGTTTACGTGGTAGAAGTGTATTGTGTGTTGCATAACAAACCGAATTGCAATGTGAAGTCAACGTGTCAGTGCTGTTTTGTTCGTGAATGACTACCCTGGTCAAACGCAAATTTAAATATTGTGAATAGTGTCGTTTCAAGAAATTTGAATCTGAAGTCACTTTTGTGAAAGGACTGCATTCACTTCATTTTGTCATAATGGTATAGTGATATTACCGGCGTTAAGTCGAAACATTACCATGCATCGTATTATAAAGTAAAGTATTTCATGAAATACTTTATATAACTTGAAAAAGCTACTGTGTTATCGAAACAATTGTCGTTATTAATAAATATTGTGAAAAACTGATACTAGTATTTATCATTATGGAAAACAACGATAAAATAATCAATTTCCATCAAGTACAGACCAACTCAATCCAGAAATGAAAGATATTTGATTACTTCAAAGGTTTTAGCTCTTGGTTTTTTGTCCCCAGTTCCGCTTCGCGTCTGTCGACAACACAACGTCGAGCTAAAATCTAATACTTTTTCCCTTGTATAATAAATAACTATTATTGATGTTTATGAATATTCAAAATTATACTAGGTCTATCAGCGTTTCAAATAATGAGCATTTAGAAACCATTTCAATGGATCTTTATAAATAATAAGACTGAAGGATTTCGATAAAATCGAATTGTGCTCCTCCCACTTTTATAAAATCTATCAATACTTTCAAGTTCACAGTTTATTTCCCATGAATGAATGAATGAATTTTATTTAATGAATTGTCCTATAGCAAACTGGCTCACAAGAAACTTTCCTCAAGTACAAATTAATTGTTTCAAGAATCATTCTTCTCATTCCATTACAAGGAGAAATTACTTTACGTACAAATCTCCACGCTGCAGATTATTTTACCTCTTACAATTTACGAGCCAGGAAACTTTAGCTCTTCATTCATTTGATTATTATATAGTATTCTCCACATTATTTTGTTGGCTAGTCCTGGCTTCATTCAGAGTCCATAAGAAGAAGACTTCATCAATTGCCAGCAGAAAGTTGGGCTAATGGCATTGTCCCTCAAAATAAGTTTAGTGTTGATAAATATAAGCCATTATTATCTGTCTGCAGCTGAAAATATAATTTTCATCTAAGTTTGACTCCGTAACAGAAAAATTCAAATAATATTTTTGTGTAGAATGATTTTTGTTTCAAGAATGAAATAAAGAAATTAATCACTTTCTGCACTATTTTCAAAACCAGTATTTTTCTTTTGAAAACATTTTATCATCTCATTCATATATCATTGATAGCTAAACTGTCACTTTTACCACAAGTTGGAAGTAAGATTTTAATGTTGCATGGTCAGCTCGATGTAATCTATTCAGAATTTAAATAGCGTGATATACTTAATTAACGTTACTTTTACGGTACAAGAAAGTCATTAGGTTGCTAGATGGTTGTTATGAATATATAAGATCTACCTATCATATTTTAGGCAATCTCTTACTCACAATTTTGCTTTGATCAACCATCTGCCGAATAAATTGGAGAAGTTATGAGAGTATTCCTAATCCGAATAAATTTCGGAAGATATTCAAAATTAAATTAAGTATTCTAAACATCAAGTGACCAAAGTATGATTTTGTTTGATTTTGAATATAATGCCAGATAATCATCTAATAGTAATAATTCGAACAATTATATAGGTATATATTGCGGCCCATAATTACGGAATAAATTCATTTTTAGCATTAAAATGTATTTGTTTGATAAAACCTTAAACAGATCGATTTTTGTTCTCAATTCCACAATTTATAGTATGGAAATATTACCCCCTTCTTGCACGCCTTCTGAATTATGAAAATTTTCAAATAAGAAGGGTAGTCATTGGGCACTTTGTAAGAAAGGTATTTTCATTCTATGTTTAGCAATAACTGACAAAATTTGTTTTAAAATTATAGAATTTTGATATTAATCGTTCCATGTGAATGAAAAGTAGCTTCATCAGCAAACACAATTTCGTTTATGAATTGCAAATCTGTTTCCATTCTGTCCATCATTAGTTCACATCCTTCTATCAGGATCATTGTCATTTAATTCCTGACCCAACTGAACTTTATAAGGATGGTATTTTTCTTTACGTAATGCTCTCAATATCGTTGATTCACTTACATCATTGTCGGCGGCAAGTTGTCTAGTTGCCATACCTCTGCGGATTTGCCTCAATTAAACAAGTACTTTTTCATAATAAAAAAACATTTTTTATTATTGAGTATATTTTCCCAGTTAAGATTAAATTATTTTGGAGCTTGTGGTAGATTTTTGTGAAAACCTTTTACAGCTTTGCTTTACAAATTGCAGCAGCATGACGCAATAACAATAACAATCGTAGTAATGAACTTCAACTAAGGAATTCTGTAGATTATTTCTCACTTTCATAGTACAGTACCAACATTTACATTGAATAATAATAGTCACATTTAGTTTCTACCTCAAGTTTTTTATGAATGTTTTACAAAATTGTGAAAATTTAGTTACAATCCCAATAAACATCCAAAAACAGAAGTTTTTTTCTCATAAAATACTATTAGCTGGAACAATAAATATACGTATATGTGAAAAAAATGTTATCACACCATATGCTCTTTATTTTGCTAACTTTTCAGCCTTCCAGCTTCATTATTCATTAAGAATTATCATTCATGTCAAATGATGCTACCTCAAAAGAATACATTACCTTTCTGTGTTTTCTGTTGGCTCAAATAATTTTTTTAAAAAGTTACCTTAATTTACGCAAATTTGAACAGGAAATAAATTCATTATTATTTTTTTCATTTATTTTATTCATCCTGATACACAGAGAATAAATGTAAAAGCAAAAAATGCAACTAGTTAACCACAATCTACACTAACTTACTCAATCTATAAACATGATTTTAATGACAAATATATTAGACAATTCTGTAAACTGTACTTATGAGCCAGATAATATTTTACTTGTATTCACCACATTTTTTGAATAGATCATGGATCCGTTGAGTATAAAAATATAGTACAATTAATGGCGCATCCGCCAAAATTTACAACACACTACAATTTAACTGTTATCAAAATTTGAATTTGTTGCAACAACTTACTGAGACCATAGTTTATACAATTTGGAAGAAATATTTCTATTCATAAACAAGTGTAAATTCGATACAAGTTTAGTTTGACTGTTGGTTACAATCGTAACGTTAAAACCATACGTGACAGGTTTAGTATCATAGTAAGCTAGTTCCAAACTAGTTTTGTTTATGAATTTGGTTGCATAAATTTATATCATAAGTGAAACGCTGGTGATACTTTGAGCTGCTCAAGAATATAAAGTTTATGGAGATAAGATGAAATACCCAGACATTTAAAAATTAATATATTCGTTTAAATTAAAAGGTATATTTATCCACCTCTGAATACAAATTTAAATGAATAAATATCAAAAACCTAGAAAAAATCTTTGAAAAAATAACCATGAAAATTGGAACACTTTTAATATTTAAGAGGCACAAAAGGACATAAAAAACAGACAAGCAGTCGACTTGTATATCTCCTCCGTTTGGAAAATTGGTCAAAAATACCCAACATTGTACAAAGGTAATGTTGGGTTAGATCTTCAAATTTTGTTTCTCCGATACGAATAGAAATAAATTTGATATTGAAATTCAAATTTGATACATTAAGATAATAAAATATCTCAAATATTAGAATCGAAATGAGTTTGAAACAGAATGGCCCCTATCAATAAATAAATAATATTTTAACAAATAATTGCAAAAAAACGATTTTTTCTCTGCTCTATTGTTATTTTTATTGAAATCAATAAAATCTTTCAAGAAATATCCATTGTGGACCTCGAGGGTAACACACAAAGAACTGGTTAAGAAATATATATCGATAATATTTGGTATCTAGAAGCGTTGGTGTTGTTATAACATATCTTGAAAACATAAATATTCTTATACCAAAAAATTTGACCGATTTATCATTTATAAAGCGCGAACATAAAAAAATATGCAGACAAACAGTCGAATTAATTAATTTATTTATACCTGACAATTTCTGCTATAGAGTCTACTCTGTTTTACCCTAATACAAGTGTATGGAACCCTCGGAATATGTGTTCTACTCGTATTCACCAAATTTTGATAATAGATCATAGACATGTGGAGAATAGTTCACATAGAGCGCATCCGCCAAAATCTACAAACAGCAACAATTTGACAGTTAACGGAACAAGCGTTAAAATTTGAATGTGTTGCAACCAAATACTGAGAACATAGTTCATAGTTGCCGTTTTTCTTTGTTATCTCAAAATAGAGGCACCTATCTTATAAAAAAACAACCATTGACTTAAGTTTAGAAATTAATCACTTGTTAAATATTAAAATTATCTCTTTTCTTTCCAGCTTTTGTTGTGATGGGCTTCTTCGCTTGCTGGTGCCCATTCCATGCCCAACGACTTGCCTCCACCTATCTCAGAGAGTACAGCTTCTTCGACGAGCTCAACTACTGGATGTACATATCAAGCGGTGTATTCTACTACTTCTCCTCCACATTGAATCCCATCCTGTACAATGTCATGTCGGAGCGCATGCGCAACGCCTTCAAAGAGGTCATTTGTGGGGTAAAAGTGCAACGGCGATCAACCTACAACAGAAACACCATCCGAGAGACCAGTGAGGTGTTGATATCCCATCATGCGTCCCATATCCATGATAATGATGAGATAGTACATCTGGTAAAAGATAGCAATGCCGTAATGGTGTATTCTCAAAAGTCCAAGGGAAATGTTATCAAGAATTTCATAGATTTAGATGATAGGATTAGTTTTGATTGGAATGAAACTTCCATATAGAAGTTTATGGTTTATTTACGGTAAAAATAACAGCATTGTGTATATATAAAAGCAATTGTTTGTGGCGGCGAAATCCTGACTTGTTGCTCAAAAGATTATATAAGGGAAGAGATGTTTTATGCAACAAATATTTGCTAGATACTGAGTGGCCCATTAATAACGGACGCCGGCTATATCTCAGGATCCGTTAATGAGACCACCCGGAGAAAAAAAATTATTCAAGATAAATCGGCCAAAAGAAAAAGCTGGAAAATATTTAAAAGTTGCTCAGTCTACCGCTAGAGGACGTAACTCACACCGCAAATTGAAAAACACTGTTTTATTCAAAAGTATACCAAGTTAACCTATATTGAAAATATATTTTTTTAACCTACTGAAAATAAGACAACTTTTTTGTATCAAAATGTTTTCTCTATCTTGTCAAATAACGGTTGGGAGCAGGTACAATTGCAGGTTTGAATAAAACTGGATAACTTTTTTTGGTATGACCTATTTGGAATAACTTTGTTTGATTTTAAAACACTTTTTTGGGCGCTTTTACTGGAATAATAACATTTTGAATTTAATTATTTTCCGAACCGGAAGATGGCGTTTTATGACAAAGTCGCAGATTTTTATGAATTTCTCGAAAATTTCATATGCAATGGTATTTTTATTTTTCAATAGAAAGAAAGAGCGTGAAAAGTACAGTTACTGATGAAAACCGCAACTTGATATGATTATTCCTTATAAGACTTATTTAAAAATATATTTAAACTTTCATTTTTACGTAAGAAAATTAGATAACACTCTGAGTATCAGTAATTTTTATTTAAGTTACCTACATTTTATATAACATACTGTAACAATAGCAAAAAAATTCTATTACCTATGTCGCTCTAGATGGGGTAATTGAGATTTAGTGTAATTAAACACAAATAACAGTAACAACAACCTAATA
Organism: Crioceris asparagi; assembly: GCA_958507055.1. NCBI lineage: Eukaryota > Metazoa > Arthropoda > Insecta > Coleoptera > Chrysomelidae > Crioceris > Crioceris asparagi. Next base: position 3,968,498 of record OY293829.1, read on the forward strand.
ATTTATACAAAAAAATTATAATAAGTAGGACTCTCGGTAGTCCTTGACATGACAGAAAAAAACAAAAGAAGCGAAAATAAAATATATCTTTGCATGTCGCCTTGCATTTTCCTTGCTTAACTTTTCATACTATGGCAACATTTTGATACGTTCGCCTTTCCTGAGCTATTGCATTCGATCGATTTCATATTTTTATGTGTTATTATGTATTATAATTGGGCACAATAACCTTACCTAAGAATGGTTTACAGTTGTCAGTGAAGTGAGAAAGATTACAATATTAAGTGAGAATTAAATCTCGGTGTTCAATAAATGTATATACACAGTTAGTACCAGATTCATACAGTTTTTTGAGATATGAGATACGATTAAAATTTCCATTACATTTTCGAAAGCCTACAAATCTCGAAATCTATGTTACTTAGGGCCGATTTTATAATGTACGATTGAACGAAGGTTGAGTTTCAACCGAAAATCAACCGTGACTTTTTGTATTATAAACCTTCAACCCAAGGTGAAAATGACAGCAACTGACAGTATTCTCAAACATTTCAACCGTAGATTTTACTTCAACAAACCGACGGTTGAAAGGTCCTTTATAGAACTGGCCCTTAGCATACATACTATACGTACCTTATAAGAAATATTGGTATCCAAATAGTGCGGATTTCATTTTATTTTATTTTTTTATCTCCATTTTTAATGACCGTGTATAATATTGTACAGTAAATGATCAAAGATTTGGTAAATCAAAATCATCATTCTCAATTAAGGTTTTAATCAATAATAGGCATTATATTTAAATAATTGGGGATAAATACGCTAATTTAAAGCTCTAAAGTTGAGAAAGGTATAGAGCATTCAACAATATGTAAAATAATCACTTTTATTTGTACAACATTATTTCGCTACTTTCAGCTCCAACGATTGTCTAATAAAAGCTATGCCTACTTTGTCAAAATGTTTTACTATAAGCATATTTTATGTTTTATGTAGGAATGTATTAAAATAAGAGATGAAACAGATATTTATTTGAGCGAACATCGGATAACGGATATCCGATAAGTTGTGAGGCCGGATATCACAATCACATTTGGTGTTAGAAAAAAATATATTTTCTTAATTAATTTAATTTCTGATACTCTTTGAATTATTTAAAAAAGGTAACTATTTATGATTTATTATGAACCATAATATCTCAGAAGGTGAATTAGCCCTAGCCTATTTTTTGAAGTACACTCCGGTGCAAAGAAAACGAAACAAGTTAATGTTTGGTGAAATTTTATTTCTCACATAAAAACATAAAACAAAATATAGGAAGAAAATGCTTCTTAACAATAAATATTTTTTACCAAAAATTGAACCTACGTTATTAGTTGGTGCACTGAAAAATACAAAATAATATCCATTCAAATATTACTGGTAATTTTGAAGAGTTATTGTTATTTTGATACTTATCCTATTACCCTTGTATATTCTTTGCTTGTACTTGTTAATATTTAGAGATCTCAAAACATCACGGCATAAAATTCACATATAACAGACATTATCATTAACTCGAAAACTTTATTTGAAAATTGTCCAATTTAAGAGTTGTTACATATAATCTGTTCTTTAATTTGGCCATCTCATATTTTCAATTTTCGAGAAAAAAAAATTAAATTTGAACGTTTCCAGATATGGTCTCATCTTAAATTCTGCTGACTTAGATTTTCGGGGACGGTTTTTTGAGGGAAGCAGATTTTGGATTTGAGTTTTTCTAAATATGGGATCATTTCTCAAATCTCCTCTTTCAAATAGATCAAAAATCATCAAAATCGGAGCACATTTACTATGCAAAACGCGCGAACAGCATACATAAACAAAAATAAAAAATAGAGCAAATATACAGCCGAATTTATACCTCCTCCTTTTTTAAGTCAGTCAAATATATAGAAAAAGAATGTTTATTAACAAAAATGAGTATTTTGAAAAAAAAATGGCTACGAAATTATAGATTGTTTTGAAAATAGGGATATATAACAACTTTTCAACCAGAGCTGACATTTTATCTACCATTTGGTCAAAAAACTAAAAAAGACGTCAAATTCTACCAAATACTAACTTGTTGCCTTTCTTTGCACCTGAGTAAATTTTGATTTTATTTACCTAAGAAAAGAATTATGTATTGCAGTTGATTTTAAGATATTGTTGTAGTTTTTTATACTATCCGATCTCTGACTCACTATCTTGAATCCGGCCCTAAAGTAAATTTCCGTCGAATAGCCTGGATACCTGATAGTTACCGGATATCCGTTTCATGTCTAATTCAAATAATAATTTATTAAAAAAAAAACTCCTCAGCATGACAGCTTTTGATTTTCCACTCCACGCATTCAGAAACATATAATCTAAATATGTAAAGTGTAAATAATAATAAGAAATTACAAGCTTAAAAACTAAATTTACCGCGCCAACTTGATGTCGAAAAAAATGGTCTCCCTTGTTATGTTTTTTCGTCGAACAAAAGCGGGACATTTCTTATGTGATTCTTCCATTATTGCCGAAGATATAAGGTGTATTCTTTATAAGAAGAAAACTTTATTGTCACCATGTTGTAATCTTTACCAAAAGCTACCAAAAAGCTCATATTTGCTTACGGCATATCTAATATATTTATTTACGGGACTCTTCAGCTGACTCCCTAAATAAATATTACATACTACCTTTCCCCTTTTGTTTTCTTTCTCCTGTATCATGTAATCTCACAATTTATTGCAAAAAAGACGCAGCTGAACTCGAGTTTTGGGTTTCAAAAAATGATATAATAAACATACAAATCTTGCAGCTGGTCTTGGCAAACGCATTATTGTGGAATTATTTATATCATCTTTTATTAACTTGCCAGTAGGAAAATACCCTTTAAGATAGGTCATATAAAATAGTCTCCAGAAAAGTGTCCATTTTTGTATGTAAAAACGTTTTATGTAAAAATTTTAGTTTGTTTTTCATATTACCTTTTGAAATGATCAGTAAAAAAATATTGCATTTAAAAAATGGACAATTATAGGCAACTTCAATTTTTTTAAATAGAATACCCTGTATATTATGCTCTACAATGAAAGATCTTTTTTCTGATTTCAAATATATAAAATAGATTTTTGTTGGGATGCAGTCATTCAATAATGACATTTCTGATTGATGGCTATGAAATCTTTCCTGTTTGTGGTTAATTTAATCTAAATTCACGAATTTTGCCCTGACGAAGAGAATAAACATTTTCGAAAGCTTGGCATTATCCAACGAATTTTATTTAATAAATGACCCCAACAAATATCTATTTTATCAAATATTAATCCAGTCAAGAATTCAAAATCAAAAAATATATATACATATATATTCACCTAAATATCATCTATATATAGAGGTATATATTATATGATATTTCACTGAAGTGCATAATATACAGGGTGTTCCATTAAAAAAATTAAAGTTTTTCTGATAATTTCAAAAGAGAATATGAAAAACAAACTACAAATTTTATAAAAAAACATTTTATTCTATCATCAAAAATAAAGGTTTCAGATAGCCACGTAAATATAATCAAAGACCTTGTACCTACTTAGTGATTTTTCCATTAGCTTATGTCAAGAACGAAAAATTGATAGCGACGACATGGTACTACATTTCACTTATACATACTCACATAGCAATAATCTGATTGCTTTTTGGCAAAATCACCAGAGCAGTTTTTGTTGATGAAAAAAATCGAATTTTAAAATTCTCTTGTTATCAAAATTGGAACAAAAATCAGTCGTTGACTGACTAAGAAAAATTTGGATAATCATGACAAGATTATAATATCGGTCCGAGTTCACTTCCTTGCGGAAGTCCCGAATACATTATGAAGTGTCTGAAGAGCCCACAGTTAACTTTTGCTTCAAATACTCGGTTGGCTAGATGTGATTTCAGTATTTTTTAGATAACCTAAATTTTACCCGTTTTTCAACTTTTTTTTGTAGTCTTAATTTTTATTCCATTAGTATCTTACTGAATCAATCCATCAAAAAATCTAATTTAAGAAATTTTATTTTATTTTTGAAGCAGTTAAGTTTACATAATTTAACATACAATTGAAAGGAATACTCAAAAAGGTTAGATACACATAGTTTTTTGAAAATAATACAATTTTTACCTACTGATTTAAAAATATGACAGTTATATTCTCGAATCATCTCATGCTTTGGAGTTTAGATCTCACGATAAGATCATTATTAATGTTATAAGTGTTATGATAAGTTTTATGATTGTTATTAATTGATGCGTTATTTTGTAGATTGTGTATAGATCAAATAAATGTTATTGATTTTTTTATTAAACAGTTTACTTTCCAATTCACCCCCATACTCCCAATTAGGAGGATTTATCAAACCAGCGACCAGTTTTTAAAAATAAGACAATCAGTATGATTGACTTTTTAGTTTCAAAATGGCGGCCTTCGAAAGCTTTTGAAACATTCAAAAAAATTGTTCATGACAAATAATATTAAGAATAACTTAATACGACTTCAAGCAACTTTATTTTTTTACTGGCCCACTGGAAAGCTCGTAAGGTGGACCTCGAGGGTCACAGTTATTCCGCTGGTTTAATTATTATTTCAAAAATCATTAGTTGCACAACCACAAAATCCTATATAATTTAAATTATTGTGAAAGTGAGTAATTGAAAATTCAAAAAATATAGGGTCTTCCATTTCCAAAAAAAATTGCGTAACTGTTTAAAATCAAAGGACATCAGTGAAATGAGCTAATATTCTTAATAATAATATTCTTAACTTAAGTCAGAATATTACGCTGTATATATAGAAAATTTAAATATCCACTAGGTTTCTTTTATTCGGATACTGCAATAAAAAAAATGCAATCACATATAAAATATTTTATAATCAAATATTCAACACAATAGCAAAAATTATAAATAAAGACATAAAAATATATATAAATAAGTCTTTAAATACTGATATGTAACAATAAAAATCTGAAAACACTCCAACTGAGTGACAAAGCAAATAAAGCAATACATATATCTATATTTATATATATACACAGTATTGTTTATAATTTCTAAACTAATGGAAAAAGTAACTTCTTTATGGCGTCATAAAATAAAAAAATAACTACATTACACATAGTGAATTACTACCTATATTCATTCATACTACTTATTACAAAAAAAACATATCTATTACAGCTTACAGGCCTGCCTATAGTTTTAATAATAGCACCTCATTAAAACTGTAGCATGAAGAAATTAAAAATATAGCTGGTTTAACCAATAGAAGCGCTATTTTCCATATATTGCAATGAGTCACAAAAATACTTCCAATGTTAAAATATTTGCCTTTCTTACACAAAACAGTTTCGATCTTGAACTTGCAATTCTAAAATCTTGAAATCAATGTTATGGAACTTGAAAAAAAATCGTGACACATGTTAGATAAATATTTCTTATAAGACCTAGGACGGCCGACTTTGTTAGTTTGTGCACTGAGAAATACGAAATAACGACCATCTCTCAACAGAGTCCTCTTTAGAATGAAACATTATTCATCAGAATCGTTGCACGTTTACTAAATGGGTAAGGGTAAGTGAAATGTTAACCCTTCCTGAGTTCTACGCCACTGGCGGAATTGTCAGCTTAGCAGAATTTTTCTATTCTCCAATTCTTGTTTATACAAAAACACCGCCATGATAAAAACAATTGAAATTGTGCAGCAGTGCAGCATTATGTTCAACTTTAAATATTTCGAAAAATACGGATTTTATCGTTACAAAGATGAAGTATGTTATTTACACAGAAAATATTGGAGAAAAGGAAAATTGTGCTAAAATGACAATTCCGCCAGTGGCGTCGAATTTAGGAACGGTTAACCTTTCACCTACCCCTGTCGTACGCCTCTGGTAGTAGCCAGAAACGTTTGTTTACCATAATTTAGTAAAGATGTCTACACTTCCTGCTAAATATGATAAAGATTAGTCAAATAAATTAAAAGTAATGGGGAAAAATATTTTTTAAATAAGTAAATAAAACAGGAGACACATTTTATCAAAGTCAATTGGGTTAAATATTATTATTTTGAACCAAAGATTGTCCAGTTTAATTATTTTCCATTATTAATGAAACACCCTGTATAGATGGTTTGCGTTTCAATTAGAAATTTTAATTCTCTCATATCAAATGCCATATTAACAGGAAGTAATCACTTGGGCATTTATTAATCACTGAAGCTACCAAAATTCACATGAAAGTATTCCGAGAATTTAACATAACATCCAATCCATATTTAACAGTTATTATACAGCTACTCAGATTCAATCAGGGGCGGCGGTCCACTGGATGCCTTGGAGGCGATCGATCGCAAATAATTTCGTTAAAAGTTACGACAATCCGTACGTTAATTAATTGTAGGGAGTCGTGTAAATATTCCATCTTGTAATTATTTCAGCCCCCGCTATTACTAGAATAGGTTATGTGCACAATCAGTAGGTTTTGTAAATACATATAGAAATAATACAGGGTGATTATTAGTAGCATGCTAATATTTGATGATGTTAGTCTAGGATCCATTTTTAGAAACAAGCTTCATATGAAAATATGTCCTAATGGTCTAAATTTTCAAGTAAGTACAGTGTGCAAAAGTTTTAATGTTTTTTTTATAAAATCTTTCGTATGAGACCCTATACATTATTGTAAAATGGAGTACGCATATTTGTTTTTTCTCCTTGATTTTTTAAATCGGATGGTAAAATTAATGAAAGTGATCTAGGTACATTCTGGAATACCATACCAAACTTATCATTAAAAAGTACTTTAAATCTTTATTACCTTCTAGCTCAATATTGGAGACTTTTAGGACATATATTGATATGAAGTTTTTTTCTCAAAATTGATTCAATGATAACCTCCTTAAATATTAATATTTAATATATTAACATCTTATTTACATCTGTTTACATCATTGAGACCATGGAGTCCAAAACATTTGCAACCATTGCCTGTATAAAGGTTGTCGTCTTGTGAACGGATAATTTGATTTTTTTACAGGGTACCGAACCCCCATATTTGTAGTACGTACAAAACTGCTATGCGCCTAGAAGTTTTTCACCATTCTCTAAAGGAGCAAAATGGCAAAGATGGTATAGCAATAGCTTCAAGGCCAAAGTTGATTTAGTTGGACTGAAGAGATAACAAATAAATCCAGTTTTCATCTACTTCATCAACTAATTCCAATTTATCCCGCATCTACGTCATTCATATATCATCATCCTCGTGCATCCCAAAAAGGCATCCAAAATTAAATTAAGTCGTGTATCTCACCTCAAAATAGTTTTAGCTTTGAACGAACAAATGGCGCCAAACTACGAATGTTACCAATGCAATCTAACTTGAAATTCATAATGACATATAGATGATAGTGATAATAATTGTTTGTGTCTGTATGTATGTATGTATGTACTACGTACTTGCAAACCGGTGACATATATTCAAACTTCATTTAAATTCCGATGCAATAAGTAGTGGTTTTGTGCACGTCGAGAAAATCCCAGGTTGTGATAAGATAAGCCCCTCTAGATTTGCAGCAATGATTCCCAGGTGACCGACTGGTATAGGGAGGATAGGTATAATCGTATATGACTTTATGCATTCGTCAAGTACATAATATATAGAATATTGGAGTTGTTGAGTTTAAAATAACATTGACGCATGAATGAATGTATTGAGCTTTTGTAGTCCAGGAGCTAGAAGAAAAAGCGTCTTTACAGTAAGAAGCAAAAGACAGTTACATGTTTCTTTGTGTTATATACAGGGTGTTACGTAAACATGCGACAAAAATTCAAGGGGTTATTCCTTGACCTATTCTAAGAATATTATGTCCTATGATGATTTTTTAAAAATCCCTTTGTTTCGAAGATACAGGGCGAATAACATTTGCGACAATAACAACAGTTTATTATCAAAAAATACATGTAAAATTGCTCAATCTACAATAAATCCAGCCTGGATACAAGCATTTATTCTTCTCCGAACTCATTCAAACACACCGCAGGTTAGTTTCTAATTAAGTTATACCCAGCAATTATCCGATTAAGCAAGTCGTCCAAATTCTCCACTAGAGTAGCGTAAACTAATGACTTCAATATCACCATAAGTATTAATCCAGGGGGTTCAAGTCTGGGGATCGAACCCATATGATTATCATAACCTCTTAAATAAGTATTCAGATGACCCTAACCAGTGTCAATTCTCAGATGTTATAACGTTGGAAATTACAGGCGTACCAACTTACCTGTGACTTAATTCAACTTGTTACTTAAATTTACTATATTACAATGAACTGATCAGTACAAAATATGTAAGTTCATCTATACAGGATGTCTCAAAAAAGCTTAACGACTTTGTTTTTTATTCTTGGGATGCCCATACAATAAACTTTTATTTTTACACGATAATGGTTGTATCTCTCGAACCGTACACAGTTTTATTGTACAGTATGGAACAGTTTGTGTAGTAGTTCGAGTTGCACTTGGCCATTTTTTGTGGTACAACTCCACATCAAATTTGTTTCGAATTTTACGTAGATTCAATGAGTGATACCCACAAATTTAAAAAATAAACTATTGTATTAATACTCTTTTTTGAGATAACCTATATAAAATCTATAGAAGAGCGCGACTGAAATCTCAAAACTTTTGTAAACAATTTTTGTTTGTAATAAGTAAATTAAGGAAGTTTCGGGGACGACGTACTTTTGGTCCTAACAGTTTGTAAATTTTTTATCACAAGTCAAAGCGTCGTTGCCAAATCAGGTGTTGTGACGTATATTTAATATTATTTTGGTGGAAACTACTTCAAGTTTAAATCTAAATGAAAACGTGGTAGGTCAAATCAAGTATTATAATAAATCCAAACACGGTTATAAAAAGGATATCTGCACAAAACTGACAACATTGAAAGTCAATTGTTTCAATAGGAACATACCCAGTTAATAAGCAGAATCTGATAAGGTTAGACGTATAAGTTTCAAACGGAAATCAATTTTCTCTACAGCCTTTTGGGGCACGTTCAACACTTTTCCTTTCATTTTACGGACTATCGATTTCTAGCCAAATCTATTTTGAAAATAAAAGTATTTTATAAAATAGAAGACCAGCTTTTCATACATACTTTACAAATCTGCTATACTGCCTTCCACACTGAAAATGCAATGTGGCAGGGCATCAGCAGAATATGTATTTCAAATGGGAAAACGGTAAACAATGTTGCCGTTCTTTATCCTTATCTGTAATTTAATTTTTTTGTTAATTTCTAGATTCATTGTTTCTTATTATATATTGATTATAAGTATGTTGAAAGAGCGGCGAAATTTTTCTGATGGTTGAACGCGCTCGGCATAAAAACGCACCTGCATTGATGCGTTCCATAAGACCCCACACTGCATTCTCAGTTCGAAACGCACTATAATTAATTAATCACACAAAATCAAATCAAAGCACCACCAAATCATATTTATATCACTTTACATTATCTTTACTCTTTAAATCAAGCTAGAGTTAGCCCATGATTCCGGATTCCAGTCTCCATTAAACCCAAGACACATCTTTGAGGATAAATCCGGCTTGCGTTGAGTACAAGAAATTCGGAGGGGGTTCTCAATGTGCGACGATGATGCTCTTTGAATTGTTATTGTGTGCCAATTTACAGCTGCTGCCTTGAGCCGATCTTCTAGCTTTGATTCTGTTCTGGAGTGTGTTCAAAAGTCCTGCCAGCACATCGTGATTGGGTATCTTCTTGGCGAAAAGTAATCGCTTAACGGAATCATCGTATGTGAGAAGGGCAACCATATTTTGTAACAGAAAACCTATAAAAAAAATGAGGGGATGATATTTGCTGCAGTGAAAACTCGCTCCGAGTTTGCCACTGTTTTTTTTTCGGTATTATTTGGGTCCTATTAGTTGAATGGCACTCGGTAATTTTATCGATCGGAGACAAAGCGTTCAAAAGATTTATTTCCCAAGAAACATAAATGTTTATAACAAGGAAAGTAAAAAAATATATATAATAATAAAAAAAACACAAGTATTAGAATAAACAATGAAATCAAAAATGTAATTAAAAAAGCTATATGAAACTTATTATAATAAATATTTTTTCAAACTATTTTTGAATCTTGTTTTGCCGAATTTTCTAAGAAAATCCGGTAAGTCATTATATAATTTTATGCCGTTATAAAGAATTGATTGTTTGCCAATTGTTGTTTTAATTTTTATTAATACAAGATTATTGGAACACCTAGTTAAATAATTGTGTTGATCACAATTAAACCGAAAAACTAAATTTGAATGTTTTAAATTATTTATGACCAGATGAATGAATATACAAATTTTAATTTTATATAATGAATAAATGTCAAATAATTTCCTGGGTTTATATAAATTAACTGTGGGTTCTCTCTAATTCATTTTGAATATGCACTTTATTATTTTATTCTGAAGTATTTTCAAAGGTTTCAGTAATGATTTTGTTGCTGAACCCCAAACTGAAATTAAATATTAAAGCTTTGAATATACTAATTTAAAAAACAAATATAGAATGTAGAACTTCACTCATCGTTCAGGGAAAAACTTGTACGAAAATTCTAAGTACAGAACCACGAAGTGCATTTGACGTTTTTTCGGCTTTCATAGAACAGTTCTATTCTACCAAAGACTTTATCAAAAAAATAAAAAGTCACCTTGACAGTATTCAAGCAGCTGCACAGCGCTGTAGACCTTGGCATGAATATAGGTGGAGACGACATTATCCAAGGCCAACATGGCCGCGCATCTTCCTTCACAGTATCGCAGCAAACCTTCTAGCTGGAAAAAGTTCGCAGCCGCCATCAACTCCAGGATGTCCTCTTGAGCTGGTTCGAGCGTCTGACAACCACCTTGATATAAAAACTGCATAACAATCTGAAACAATGGAATAGAGAAAATATAGAAACTGCAAAGCAATCTCAAGTTGATAAAATAAATTGCGGTCAAGTTTCAGTTGGGCTAGCATTTAAAGGGCCACGAGGACAGCACCAGGTATCGGGGGAGGGTTGCATAAATGCATTGACAGATTTTTCACACGAGAAAAATAAACCTGGTGTGTCCACTCACACGACTTTCCTACCGCTCGCAGTTAGATTCCAGTGAATGAATTTTTTTTCACTATTACAATAGTCTCCTTACATAGCGACGATAATAGCGGTAGGAAAGTAAAAATCCTCAGGTCAAATCGTGCTACCACTCATTTTTTTTTCAGTATGTCAAGACAAACAACAAGTGGTCATGTAACGTTTTTTCGCAAGATGAAACGTTTAGCCAGAATCTGATGAAACATGTGGAGAATACGGAATTTTATTCAAGCATAACTTTTTTTGTGCTTTTTCTCAGAGATGGCGCTATATGTGAGTAATAAAGGGCTCTCAGAAGAATACTTTAGGCAAGTTTAATCAAAGTCGTTAGAGCCGTTTTAGCGCTATAGTCTTGAGCAAATCACGTTTTTTTGGCTATAGCTCAACACCCAGTGAGTACAGGATTCTCATTCAGTTGCACCGGCGAGTGATATTGGCACCAAACAAAATAAAAAAGAAAGCAACAAAATACACCGATCCATTCCCGAGATAATGCTGTCATAGGCAGGCAGACAGACGGAAAGACAGACAGACATACAGACCAGCATATTTTCAGAGATAGAGAAAATAAATATTTAACAAAAATAACGGAGTTCATCTTAGCTATGGAGTGTAGAGGGGAGCAGAACAATCTCATATGGCTGTTTCGCTTGAAAAGTGTCCAGAAAAAAGCATTAAATAACGTTTCAGAAAATGGCCAGTATGGCGCTAGTGTAGTAGAAGATGTAAAATATTTTTGTATCTGTTCTTAAACTTAACCTGAAATCTTATCTTAACACTTGACACTTGACATTAGTATTTGGTTATTGTCTGATCTTGATTTTGAAACGCTCTTGAAAGTGAAAATTGATTAATAATAATGGTAAAAGTTTGTGCCACACATATAGAGTGTATATTGTGTGTTTTTGCATTGACATATGGGTTAATATATCAATGGTTTTTTGATATATATTGTGTCTGTATTATCCATCTTGAAAATGGCGCGTTTAGCTAGTAACTTTTATTTTTCAATGTTACTGTCTACTCTCACTAAACTTTCGGTGCTGTCTTTGAAAAATGGTACTCTGCTACACCAGCGCCCTCTTAATTTAATGCTTTTTCGGGGCCATTTTTTTAACACAGAGATGGTGCTCCTCCCCTCATCTACACTCCATAATCTTAGCCTAACAAAGTATTTATTCTTTTCTAGAAATACCACTTGTTTAAACCAAGATAATGATACCTAATACTTTAGTTAATATTTTTTTTACCACAAGTATATACAATGAGTAGGTAGTTTCCGATATACCAGTGGTTACATCTCTTAAATTGGACAGCCGCTACATTATGGTAGTGAGATTCAGTACAAGGTCATTGATCTGTCGACAAAAGAAACCAATTCCTATTAAATTGATAGTTATCTCCATAATAAACGACGCTATTCTGGGAAATCCTATTTGAATGAAAATAATTTCATGTCATTATTGCTACTCAGTTGATGAAAAAAAAGTAATTGGTTTTCCAGCTAAAAGCTGGCGTAGATTAGTTGACCATCCGTCAAATTTAGGGCCCCCTACAGACCGACATGAGCAGAATTATTCGGAATTGTCATTTGCTATTGATTATTAACTCTTTGGTCAGACGAAATGGTGACATTCAAATTAAATTCCTATTCCAATTGAAATAATTATGTTATAGATGAGAATTCAATATGAAAATGACAATATTATGTAAGCTATACAAATGTCCGGAACTCTAAGTATATATCTCGGGAGATTGTAGGTCTATGGAAATTTTTTTTTTTCTTTAGATATTACAGTGAAATTTTTATTTGTTTTAAAAAATCTACACTAAGGTGCAAAAATATGCAACCAAATCTTCGGTAGAATTTGATGTCTCATAACTTGTTTATTTATAATTCTTATTTTTTAAACGAATGGTATGTAAAACAGCAGATTTCATCTTGCAAATACATTAGTTATTACACAGGAGGAACTAGAAGTTTGTTACATAACCCTAGTTTTAAAAAAAATGTTAAATAATTTCTTGACCAAGTTCCTTCAAAATTCTATTTTTCTTATGAAACGTCTCTTTGCTATATTTTCTTTTTGTTTGTTGGTTAATGTCTTCAGATGCATTGATTCACTTTTTAGAAAGAAATGAACTTTTTTTTCACATCGTTCGAAAACTTGTATTTATTTATTTCTGTGAACTGTTTTTGAAAAAAAATATCCTCATCATAAATATTATTTCTCAAAGCTGTTTTTGATCGATCCTGACTAATGACGAAAAATAATAAATAGGTTTTAGAAAAAAGAACTCGTAAAACTGTTTCAAACACTTTTGAGTCAACTAAAACATGGAAATGTCGCTAGGCGTCTATTGAAAATTTGTGTAATTGTCATGAATGTGATGAACCTTACAATACTTAGAGCTTTGCCTTTATTTTATTAGCTTGGATGAAAACCTTTCCAACAACTCAAACTCAGAATCCAGAATTCAACTCGAGTGGGAAGTATTGTAAGGTGAATAGTATTTGATGTTAGCTTTTACATTAATTGATTACATTCTTTGTGAATGTATAATTTATCACGAAAATACGAATTTAAATCGTATTTAGTCAAAGAAATTATTATTTATCTATCTATCTTTATCTTTTCATGCATAAGGAATCTAGAAGGCGGCATCTATCGACAATATTTATTACTAACAAGACTGTTGATTGAAGCTGATTATATTTTTAACGCAAGTTTAAACCTTCCATAGTATATCCCGGAAATGTATCTACCGAATAGGGTCATTCGGGATAGCGAATCTCAGACGTCGCTTCTGAAACTCGCATTGGCAGGTGGCAATGACGTTTCTCACAACTGCACTGAAATTACTTACCTCAGAATTTAAAACTTATGAAAATGATAAACTTTCTCGGATTTTCCATTTAAATTTGTAAATCTTATTAGTTGATCATTTAAAAACACTTTCTAGGTGAAGTCAGTAGTAATTGATAATGTTTTTGTTGCTGAATTTCTAAAAAGAGGTCTCCCTCACATTCCATTCATTATGTTAAACAAAAATCGAAAAGTTTCCTAAAAGTTATGTGCTACACACCATTTGCTAAATTTTGGTCCATAAGCTGGCTGCGAATAAAAAAAAAAGTTCTATCGAAATGGTAGACTGTTTGGTTTACTGCTGAGCTAACTTAATCGAGTTATAAATCAGCATTAATACATACCTGAAATATGTGATATCTTATATCATTGATTTGGACAGTCGGCAGACCACCTTCGCACAACTTTGAACTCAACATGGCCCTCAATCGGGCACTAGCTGTCACCAGAACAATTTTGTGTGCATAAAACAACCGACCTTCCACACGAAATGTAACATCACTCAGCTCGGGATTATTCACATACTTTGGATCGATCCGCGAACCTGACGTGGTCGCTGGTGGGCAGTCCTTGATCGGTTTTATCGGCTCCCATCCGAAGCAAGTCGAGAAGATGTCAGCCAAAAGGAGAGTTGTGCCTTCTTTCTGGAATTTGACAGGGAAAAAAATACACATATTTATCCATACTGAGAATGCAGTGTTGCTACCTTGCTGTATCTGAAAATGTTGAACAGAAGTGGCAAACACTCTTGCACAAATTGTTGGCTGTAATCGTCTGGGCAGACTTGGAGGAAATCCTGAAGCAGCTGATCGATGACACAGTCAAGTCTAGTTTCGTGAGCAGCGCCTGTAAGTAAAGCAATTCAAATGGATCAAATTCAAGATCCAATGCACGTCATCACATCTTACCCAATGAGTGCATCCAGCAATGTAATGTCCATGGTATACCTAGCGTTCGAATCTCCACAGTTATATCGAGATGGTTATTCTCAGCACTGTGGTACATGGCTTCTTGGAGTGATTTAATCTGTGCCTTGCTGAATTGAGGTGCATTGGTGTTGCTTGTTGTATTAGGAGCCCCTTTTAATAAATTCACACGCAAGTTTAATATGAGGTGTTGTTGAGTCAAGTATCTACTCACCTTCGGCGAGCATTTCCTCCAGACTGAGCACTTCCTTGTTGCCAGGCGCCAAGGGTTGGGCTAGCAGTTTCTGCAAGACGTTTCGGTGACCGTGCGCTGCAGCCACGGATATGGGGCTGAAGCAACCTCGTTGAGTTGATGACGGATAACACAGACTGTCCTTGATCTGAGTGGAGAAGAATGGATTGGCGCCATGGGCACAAAGTAGAGAGACCATGTCTAAGTTACCGCTTCCACTCGCTACCTGAAGAAATAGATGAACGGGAATTGTAATCTAAACATCTATACATGTATATAAAATTCTTTGGCTGTGATTTTGGACACAAGACATAAGAATGATTTACTTATAAATAAAGTAGATAAATCACATCTTTTGTCAAAAGTCTCCAGTCAGGGTTTGCACTCGATCTTTCAACAAATTACCACTGTCCTTAAAAGTACGTGTAATGATATGTCAAAAACAGGCTGAAAGCAATAATCGTAGATTAATGTTCTTGACCGACCAGAAAAGGAGGAGTTATACAAATCGGTTATGTTTGCTTTATTACCATCTTCCAAAAAAGGGGGAGGTATATAATTCAGTTGTATGTTTGCTTTTTTCTTTATTTTTATGTATGGCTGTTCGCGCGTTCTGCATAATAAATGTGTTCCGGTTTTGACGATTTTTGATTCATTTGAAAGAACAGAGTTGAGAAATGGTCCTATATTTAGAAAAACTCAAATCCGAAATCTACTTCCTTCCAAAAACAGCCGCCAAAGAGGGTGAAGGGAACAATTTTTCTCAAAATCGATAACCTGAGGCTGCAGTATTAAAGATGAGACCATATCCGGAAACGTCTAAATTGAACATTTTTTCAAAAGAGTTATGAAGACTGAAATATGTGTATTTTCGCTATGTGGAGGGGGCAATTATTTTCGAAAATTGAAAATATGAGATGGTCATAGAAAAAAGAGATATGTAGCAACATTTAAATTGGTCATTTTTCGGAAAAAAATACGGATTTCGAATTAAAGCAGTGGTAAAGTCTTAAATATGTAGTTTTATTTCCGCCACGATGTTTGGAGATCTCTGAACAAAAACAATTACAAGCAAAGAATATAATGGGTAACAGGATAAGTACTATCTTCTTTGGTATTATTGAACGTTCAACGATTTTTGACGAATGTTACACTCAAAAGTGTGAAATAAATATTTTTACCGAAAATTGGACTGACTTTATTAATTGGTGCACTGAAATATTCAAAATAATATTAATTCTATTGGTGCTGGTACTTTTGAAGTTGTGCATATGCTTGCTCTTTGTTAGTAGGTACTTGTTATTATTCAGAAATGTGCGGAAATACGCATATTTTGGACTATACCACCGCTGCAACTAGAAAACCATAACTCTATGCACAAAATATTCAATATAAATGTTGCTACAAATAATCTATTCTTCAATTTGGTTGCCTCAGATTTTCAATTTTCGAAATAAAGTGCCCCCTCCACAAAGCGGAAATACAAATATTTGAGATTTTAATATCGCTGCCACCTCGAAAACCGTAAGTCTTTTGAAAAAATGTTCAATTTAAACGTTTCCGGATATTATCCTATCTTCAATTCTGACGAATCAGATTTTTGATTCTCGAGAAAAATTGCACCCTCCACCCCCTTCGGGAGCGTTTTTTGAAGCAAAGGAGATTTCGGATTTCATCTTACAAAGGAGTTTCACTACCAAAATTATTTTGATACGTGCAATTCACTTTTTGATCAACATTCCAAAAGCAGGAGGTATACTCGACCGTGGATATCTTTTTTTTCTTCTACACCTCGTTTCGTGGATACAGGAAACATGTACTCATTTTTATGATTGATTACTTCAGCTTATTCATTCGAAAAAGCCCCTTCGGATGATCAAAAAACGTTTTCCTTTTCCTTCTAAAACATCATTTACGCGTAAAAACTTCTTGATCTATCTCACCTAGACTCTGAGAAGGTTGAAAGTTTTGCATACTTAAATCAGAAAACAACGATAATCAATATATACTAATTCTACCTATTTACATAATAAAGTTGCTTATTATTTTAAAAGCTACGAATCTGAAATAATTGCTATCGCTTTTATGAACAGATTTCTGTGTTTGTGTCATTATACAAAACCAGCATTCTGTAATTTATTCCGTTGCATTTCAAATGCATTTAGGTCACATGCATGTTCCAAACATATGTGAGAATACTCTGCAGGCCCTCAAAAGAAAACAAAAGAGATATATTTTGTAAATCCCATTCCTTATTTGATTATTTCAAAAGCTTACTTGAGATTCAAAACAACCACTTGTACAAACAGTTTGATAATAAAATTACATTTTACATTCTTGACGGCTAGTTTTGTATCTGAATCTAATATTATTACATTCTATAGTTTTCTGAGATTTTATTTGTATCGAATCTTTTGAATTTATATCTTATATTCAAGCAAGTTAATTTAGCTTTCTTATAGCTTTTTGTGATCTCATTATTATTTTCAATGTCGGGCTGAATATATTTTCCAGTCATATTATCTGAAACATCAGCCAGAAGCGAAAGTGTTCATCAAAGTTCTTATTATCGTTAAAAGCCAAATCTTAAATCTGGCTTTTCAAAGGATTATTAAGGTTTACAAAATTAGTAATACTAGAGTGCGCTGATTACGAGTCAAAGACATTGCTAGCAAAAAAAGAGTCTCGAAAATTCAAGAAGAAAATAAAAAAGAAACATCTTGTCAGATAATCATAAAAAAGCAGATCCTTTCATAATGGTGAACTCAATTTTTAGACAACATATGATTCGTATAGCAAACACTTGCAGTCGTCCATATTCATAAACAAATCTCAGTTCAGTACTAATTTAGTTTGATACTGACTGCCCGTTCCATAATCAAACATGAATGCATTAAAATATTCTCAATGTTCAACCACCAAATTATATCAATTTTTATTTCAATCAGTTAAAGGTTAAGAAAGAAATTAGTGCTATTCAGCGCCATCTCGTGGCGAGCTATGAATAAGTAAATAGCATAGAAATCTTCACATTGAAAAATTACATACCGTACATACGTGTCGATTTTCGGTCAAACAGTATGGGAGAACACTGAGTGAGCACAAATAATATAACAACATTCATTTTTATATACAGAGTGTCCCAATAGTGTTGGGAGATATTTGAATGGGAGTTTGAACAAAAAGAAGACTAGGTCTTTTCCTTTTAGAATGCCCTGAAGAAGGATTTTCTTAAAAGTTTCGAAATAGCAAAATCCAGACGGTCAAAAACGATAATAGACCCAACTGGTAAAAATTTTCAAGATATCCTACAATTTGAATGACAGTAAATAATAATAATTTTATTTAAATTATCTGCATTTTTTTATAAAAATGTATGTTTCTTGAAACCGTTTATTTTTTTCGATGTAAATGAAGAGTACCTACATTATTCTGTTACAATTTAGTTTGTGAACTTGAAAAAAAAATCTAAAATTAAAAAGAACAAGGTTCCAGGTTTTATTAAAATTAATTTCACGATTTCGGAATTATCAATGAAAATCCTTCTTCAGGCGTAACTTGAAAGCAAGAATAATTCAGAAAAGAATAACCTTACGAAAAATATTTATGGAACTTCTTTTTGAACTAACCGCTATTCAAATATTTTTCAATACTTCTAAAACACCCATTATAAACATTGAAAAAAAAAAGAGAATACTATGTGCCGTAATAATTATTATTTTCCTTTTGATTTCAAATATGGGAGCAACTTCTTATATTTTATACTATCACGAAAACATCTCACATAATACATATTTGCTTTTAATCAATACAAAGCCGCAACTTCAAATATGAATGGGGGGCGTTATTTTATGTGTGTACATTTCATTAAACTTCTCCTAAAAACACCATGAATATACATATGCGATAAGCACAACTTTAATCGTTGATTTTATCTCAGGAGTATGTCTTATTTTTAGCTCCGGACACAAGTTTAAGGTGTGCATCTATGAGTATGTCTGTGGCATCGTTACTCCCAAACGAATGAATCGTCTTTAATTTTGCTTGTTTGTTTGGTACATGACTTGATTGAGAGTGTTCTTGTTAGGGTTCCGTACCCAAAATGGTGAAATCGGACTCTAACTTAACTAACTAGTTTTTCTTTGATTAAGTTTAACGTGTGTATCTGTCTGTCTGTTTGAGGCAAAGAAGCTGCCAAATGGATGAACGAATTTAGATTTAGAGTGTTGTTCGACAGTTTTTTGTTAGGAGACTTACAATCTAATATATTATGGGTGAATTATTCATATTCAGATTAGTAGTCTTAGATATAAGCAACAATTTTTGATCACATTTTAGAATTCTTTGGCATGAGATTGAAAAATACAAGGTGTGTCAGGGAGGTTATATTAACCAACTCATATATTTTTTGTGAGAACACTCATATCTTATTGCATCTATTTACCTAAGTGAAGGTGAATATTCTCCATAGATCGTCACCTCTTCGGTTAAAATATTGGAAAACAACGTCACACAAAAGTCGTGAATCAGAAATCATTTCATGTATAGTGAAAGCAATCACTTTTAGATTCATAGATATGAAATTGATACCTACACAACTTTATGGTAGAAATATTTCGAATTTTTGCCAGCTACTTATTGGCAATAATCAAGGCCATCTTGGAATTCTCGTACAACCTTTTGTCAATGTAGTAGGCTACTGTTATTTTGATATTTGTAAGTTTCTGATATACGTCGGTGTATTGAAAAATATTTGTCTATGTATATTTGATTTAACTATGGTTTATTTATCTGAAACTCAAAGAATATACATTTTAATTATGATTGGATGCGGTAATAAAACAAGAACTCAAAAGGAAGTTTGTGAAATATTCAATAATAAATAGGTACCCTGGTCAACACGTCTCACAATCTACAGTCAGCAAAATAGATAAAAAAAAATATGTAAAAACTATTAAAAGAAATAGTTCGAAATGTTAAATTTGATGAGGAAAAATGATGTACTGTTAGCGATTGAGGCAAATCCGCGTATGACAAGTAGACAACTTGCTACCGACAATGATGTAAGTAGATCATCGATTTTAAGAGTTTTAAATAAAGAAAAATACAATTCTTATTAAGTTCAGTTGGTTCAGGAATTAAATAATGATAATCCTGATAGATGGCAACAATTCTGTGAACTGATCATGGACAGAATGGTAACAGATTTGCAGTTCATAAACAAGATTGTGTTTTCTGATGAAGCTACTTTTCATTTAAATGGAATGGTTAATAGACAAAACTGTAGATATTGGAGTAGAGAAAATCCTCATTGGATATGTGAGGCTCACACACAATATCCCAAAAAAGTAAACGTTTGGGACGGTATCAATAGTAACAAAATTATTGGCCCATATAATAAAGTCGTCTCTGTTTTTGTGAAAAATATTTATATTCGTTTAATTACAAAAACATGAGTTTTATCTGTGTCTCAGGATGAGAATCCCGCTAAATTCCTCCTTGGAAGAATGTATAGACAGGAATCAGACAAAATACTCGATGTATTATGTATTATCCGATGTCCACGTCCTTCTTTATGACATAATAAAGATCCTGGAATTCCTGGAAGATGACCACGCACACATGTGAACTCCCTCCATAACTCACTCGGGATATATATATATATATATATATATATATATATATATATATATATACTTATTTATAGCCAAAATTGCTCCATTAAGAAGTTTCAAGAAATTCCTCTGGAAATATGAGCTGAAGAATTGAAGTAGGAATTTTAAGGATCTATTGAAGTGAATAAGCGATAGTTTTTCCACAATGTGTGATTACTAGTATTAAGAAAAATTTAAGTAAAATAAACGATATGAACTTTGGTTGGACATATGTATACTTACTACTGTTGTTCGATGAGCTATTGATACTGAATGTTACTTAATTTAAGAAAGTTCTAATTTTAGTGAAGTTTTATCAAAATTTTTAAAAAAATCTTGCGCTACAGACTTGATTAAAACACGTTTTAGGGTTCCTAAGCCAAACTATTTCACGACTTCGCTGTCCGTCCGTATGGACAGCTGGATGTATTTTATTGACCGACGAACCCCGAACGGAGGAGGTATACAATTCGACTGTCTGCTTTTTTTTTTTTTTTTTTTTTTTGGTTCGTGCGCGCCTTTTATATAGTAGACGATCTCCGATTTTGATGATTTTGGATTCATTTGAAAGAAGGGGATTGAGAAATGGTCCCATATTCATAAAAACCCAAATCCGAAATCTCCTTACCTCCGAAAACCGCCCCCGAAGGGGTGGTGGGGCCGAATTTTCTCGAAAATCGAAAATCTGAGTTGGTATAATTAAAGATAGGACAATATCCGGAAACGTTTAAATTGAAGATTTTTTCAAAAGTGTTACGGTTTTCGAGATAGACGCATGTTAAATATGTATTATTGCTATGTGGAGAGGACAATTTCTTTCGAAAATTGAAAATTTTTCGATACTACATGAAAGATATAATTATTTGTAGCAACATTTATAATGAACATTTTTTCCTTAGAATTACGGTTTTCGAGTTAAATCGGTGTTAAATGGTTACAACTAAAATATTCAAGCGTATTTCCGCCGCGATGTTCTGAGATCTCAATAATAACCACTACATGCAAGGAATATACGTGGGTAATAGGATAAGTATTATCTTCATTGATATGGTATAGTGAACGTTCAACGATTTTCGGGACTAATGTTACACTCAAAAGTGTGAAATAAATATTTTTTACAAAAAATTGGACCGACGTTATAGTTGATGCACTGAAAAGTATAAAATAATATTACTTCTATTGGTGATGGTACTTGTGAAGTTGGTGCCAAAAGCTATCAATCTAACTGCAACTGCACAACTTCAAAAGTACTATCACCAATAGAAGTAATATTATTTTATACTTTTCAGTGCATCAACTATAACGTCGGTCCAATTTTTTGTAAAAAATATTTATATATTGTTAATTTTAAAAAATGGTGTATTTTTTCTTCCCGTTAGATTAAAAAATAATAGAAATAAATTAAAATTATCAGAAATATACAGGGTATTTCTAAATAAGTGCAAAAGTTTTTAGGGGGTGAATCCTTCATGTAAACAAAAGCTATTAGACTTTTCACTGAAAAGGTACACGCTCCCAAAAATGAGAGAGGAAAATCTTTTTTTTTCTGGATATTGCCGAAGAGTTGAAGGAATGGCATTTTGTCGGCATGTTCTACCATGTTTGCTGTGATCTTTGAAAGGGAAACATGCAACCCCTATTCCATTTTTTATCAGAAACGTTTGAAGAAATAAAATTTATCAATTTAAAAATATGTGTTGAAAAGAACAATTTGTTGCAATACTTTTTTAACTCTGCTGTTGTGTCCGTAAAAGCAATAGTTTTTTTAATAAAAAAAAATAAAAAAACAATTTTCTGTAAATGGGATCGGAAAAATCAAGAAGGTGGCTGTCATGTTTTGTTTCCACAATTTGTGACTTTAATCGTAGTATTTCAAAATTATGCCCACAAAATGGCTTGTGGACAATTTCAAAATCTCTATGATTCTTACATTAGGTATGTATTGTTAAGCTAACAGTGAGAAGTTAGCAGAAACAATCGAAACCAGCATGAGAATGTGTTGCTAATTAGTTGCTAAAATCCCGATTTCGTTGTTCAAACCAGTTTTCAAAAAAAAACGAGTTACTGCTATATTCACTAATTAGCCACTAATTAGCAACAAATTCCCATGCCGGTTTCGATTTGTTTCTGCTAACTTGTCACTGCTAGCTTAACAGAGCTTTCAATTATTTTCAAACCATCATCTAATCAAAATCGGTCGTTTATTCTTTCTTTATTTATTTACATTCTAATTTGTTATCACCCTGAATATTACTAAGCTGTCTGCTTACCTGTAAAGGAGTCAATGTGGACTTTTCGTCGATAAGCAGAGCCCCACCTTCCACATTGGCCCCCCTTTCCAGCAGGATCCTGGCGCACTTTGTGTGCCCCCTGGCAGCAGCATATGTCAATGCTGTCCAGTACTGATTTTCACCATTGACAGCTGCAAAGTTGGGCGTTACCGGTGATGGTGTCTCAGTATCCGTGGTGGCGCCAGCGTCCAGAAGAGCCTTCATCAGAAAAAGATACAATAAATGTACAAGCTGTCCCGTATCGTTATGTTCAAATTACAAAGTACTTTCATTACTTTGCAAATAAAAAGAACTCAGAACTTGTATATGTATGTTTATTTTTTTCATAATTATATTGGAGCATAACTTATACTTCTTAAATAAATTATTTTCTTATGTACATTACGAATTCATTTTTATTATTATAATCAAAAAATTTTCATAGGCGTAAAACTGTTTAACAAATGAAAATTGACATGGAACTCAAATAAAATATAGCTGCATGCAACAACATCTCAGTTGTTTCACAATTTCAATATCGTTTTAAAATAGTAACCTAAAATATGTCTCATGATGATAATAAGAGACGATCTTGAATACGAATTTGCGGAGCACAGCATTTAGGAAAATTTGGTGTACATATAGATTTTTTATCAGCAAACCTGTGTTTTTGGAACAAGTATATACAGGGTCCGAATTATAATGGAGAAACTTTAACAGCGTATTCAGCAGATAAAAATAATTAAAAAAGTTCATATAAACTTATCTCCAAAAACGCTTCGTTTTGGAGATACGGGATGTTGAAATATTGTGAAAAAAACGTTTTTTCTTATTTTAAAGAAACTCTTCTAGAATTTGCTTTCAAACATAGTAGGTATTATTGCCATTAAAAACAAATTTATAGCATGATTTGTTGATTTGTTTTTGTTTTACCAGTGGCGTTCGTGAGACCGTTTTAATTATTTTGAATAATAAAAACAATGTACGCCAATGGTTTATCACCATTTTGTTAATAAATTTAGATATATTGATCAATTCTAAGAAAATTGTCTCCTTAGTCTTTCCGCTAAAACGAACCGTTTGCATTTGCACCTAATATTTGAGGTTTGAAAATTACATTAAGATAATTCGCGCTCTGACAATTCGTTTTTATCTACCTCACACTTGCAAACCTAAGATATTAGGTGCTCATGCAAACAAAAAATATTTTTCTCTCGAAAACGGTTCATTTTAGCGAAAAGACTAAGGAGACCATTTCTGTTTAGAATTGATCAGTAAATCTAATTTTTTTAACAAAACCGTTGGCGTACCATTTTTTTGTTATTTAAAATAGTTAAAATTGTCTCAAGAACGCCACTGGTAAAACAAAAACAAGTTTTTATCATGCTATAAATTTGTTTCTAAGTGGCAATAATACCTACTAAGTTTAAAAGCAAAATCTAGTAAAGTTTTTTTTAAAATAAGAAAAGCCGATTTTTTCGCAATATTTCAACACCCCGTATCTCCAAAACGAAGCGTTTTAGGAAATAAGTTTATATGATATTTTTTTAATTATGTGTATCTGATGAATACGCTGCTAAAATTTCTCCATTATAATTCGGACCACCCTGTATAGTAAACGTACTCTGATTTTGACGATTTTTGATTCAATTAAAAGAGAAGACTTGAGAAATGAACCCATATTTAAAAAAACTAAAATCCGAAATATCCTTCCCTCCAAAAAATGCTTCCGAAGGGGGATGTAAAGGCAATTTTTCTCGAAAATTGAAAATCTGAGACGTGAGAATTAAAGATAGGACAATATCCGGAAACGTTTAAATTGATTTACGGTTCTGGAGTTACAACGATGTTAAAATATCATATATGTGTATTTTCGCTATGTGGAGGGGGCAATTTCTTTCGAAAATTGAAAATATAAGGCAACCAAATTACAGACCAGATTATTTGTAGCAACATTTAATTATATTGAACATTTTTTCCATAGAGTTACGTCTAAAATATGCCTATTTACCTGGATAATGGTATAAGTGAACGATCAAGGATTTTCGTGACACACAAAAGTGTGAAATAAATATTTTCAACGAAAAATTAGACTCGACGATATTATTTGGTGCACTGAAAAATACAAAATAATATTATTCTATTGGATCTGGTTCTTTTGAAGTCGGTGCTAAAAGTTTTCAATCTAACTGTAATTGCACAACTTCAAAAGTCCCAACACCAATCGAATTAATATTAGATACTTTGTATTTTCCAGTGCACCAACTAATAAGGTCAGTCGAATTTTTTTATAAGAAACATTTTTACACACAGCTGAATTTTGAATGAATTTAGACATCACTTTCTGGGACTCACTGTAGATGCGACTGATAACAAAATTATTGTATCGAATATAAATTTAATCCACAGTGGACAATGTTTTGAAACTTTAAATTTATGCATAAATCTCCAACACATTGTTTCCAAAATATATCTATCTATACAGGTATATACAAATATAACACAGAACTGGGATAATCCCCGGCTGATCCAGAAATTGAGAAATATAATTAAAATGTTCTCAATCATTATTTCATTTCAAAATAAATTAAAAATGAATAATTCTCAATGATATATTATGGCTGGAACTTTATTAACACCTTTTTCATCTTTCTAAACACGAATTTGGATTCATATTTTGCCATGTATTTTATTAAAATAAGCCAAGAAGTTCCTGAATATTCTATAGATTTGATGATGACAGAAGAATAATCCTCGAATTTAACGTTGTGACCAAGATAGGGATGATAGCATTACTATTTTGAGAACTATATTCCCGAAAGTCTGATGTTATTATTGATTGTTTGATTATTGATTGCACTTATGGAAAGTAATTCTTCATAGCAACTTTTTCTAAATCTACAAAATGTCTTTTTTATATTATCATGCGACGTTTTATTTTTTAGAAACCATCATGTCAAAAAGTATATTTCTTATTATTCATGCAAGTTTTTGAGTATTTCTGAATATTTTTTTTATTTAACATTGACATTACAAAAGTGAACGCTAAAAGTCTAGTTTAGCAACTTTTGTTACAAGTGTCCTAAAAAATAAAATGTTTGCAAAAATTGATATATGTTTTCATAACTCTTAATAAAATTGCGGCGGAAGTCGCTATTTTTAATGATTTGTTAATAAAAAAAGTGAAAATGTTGTTCTTAAGAGTTACGACTTTTTGTTGGAATTTTTGATTTGGAAATATCTTTTCAATTCCAAATAGTATATAATCATCCTTGCATTCAATTAAACGGAAATATCCTTAAAAATTTGCAAAAAAAATGCGTGAAACTACTAAACATACGTTCGCGAAAAAGTAAGGTCGAAGAAATTGATGATTGATTGATACAGTACATTCAACATTCAAGTGCTGTTAATATAAATGTTGCCATCACTGCCAGTAGGTATAACTTTCACAGCATTATTTATTTTATAAATTCAATTTCCAAGAATATTTGTCTTAGAAAAAAATAACGGCAATATATTCTAGTAAAGCAATCACTGAGTTCATATTTTCGAAAGACAAGGTTCTTCATCAAAAGTTGCCATAATATCGTATGTTTGCTCTAAAGCAAGTATTTGTAAGTAGATTGAAATGAACTATACCTTTAGATACTTGAAATCTGTCCACTTGGTCTATGCTCTTGTTATCAAATATTTTTTAAAAATGTTCAGTATCGCGAACTGTTATACTTGCAGCTTTGGCAACATTGGAATTAATATTTTTTTAAACGTCAAACACATTGCACAAGTTAATCATCAATTCGTTTAACCATACTTTTTCGCGAACTTATTTTACTATTTTTAAGCATATTTTTAAATTCCAGCTAAAAGTCCTAAGAACAATATTTTTCCCCCTTTTATTAACAAATCATTAAAAATAGCAGCTTCCGCCTCAATTTTATCAAATTTATGCTAACAAAGATACCTATTTTTGCAAACATGGCTTCTATAGCAAAAGCCGTAAACTAGACTATTTGATACATAGGTAATAGGTAAACTTTTAGAAGAAATTTACCTAAAAAGTGCCACTTGGGGTTGCGTGAAGAAAGGGTTTCTATATGTAAGCATTAAATTTTTATTGAATCGACTTCTCCAATGCAAACAACTTACCAGCAAAGTGGTTTCATCATTATTGATGGCGGCTAACATGAGGGCCGTATGGCCTTGAGGATTCAGAGTGTCCAATCTGGTTGACGTCGGCAGTAATGGAACAGCCTGTTGAATCAATTCGGGCCGTCCAGTTAGCATAAGACGAAAGGCCAGTTCCACCTTGAACGAAAAAAAAAAACGCAACTGACATATTTTTCTGTCAGTCTTCAATTGCCTTCATTTTCTATCCATCCATTCACACTTTCGGATTTCCAAAATAAGTATGAAAATATCATTAATTGCTTGCATCTACTAGGATTTGCTGGACTTTTGGCACACAATTGGATAACTTTCTCCCTTAATTCATTAAAATGTCCACAAAAATAACTACCAGGATAATTTAATTTTGAAGAAGCTGTAGATTTGCCGGCGCTGAGGTTACCAAAGATACAAAATGCACATAATGAATGATAATGTGTTACAAAATTTCCGGCCAAACATTAATTTATCTCATGCGATGAAGCAACCTACATATAATCTCTTTGTTGATAATTTAGAAGTAAACGCAGTGGTTAAGATTTAAGATTCGGCTGATTTATTATAACATTCTGACCAGCGTTTCAGCACTGTTCCATTTTTTGCACTTGGATGCACTACTTCATCTATTATTGGTCAATTTCTTTAAAACAATCAATCAAATTTGCATTGATGCTGAATTCTATACCAGAATGTTTGAATATTCGTCCCGGAACAACACTACTACATTCCAATACTAACCTGGATTTGTTTGGTAGCTTCTTGAGCACACTCATCCTGTTGTCCAGCGCTCCTCCTGACTCGCACTGCCTCCTCTCCAGCAGCTCTTGGTGGACAATCGACACCTGGCAGGAGAAGCCTGGCAGCTTGCAGCACATCGTCTTTATCGACAACTGCAGCTAATCGATGCTCCCCATGAGCCGCGGCCACCCTTAACCACTCCACCAGTGGTGGTAGAACAACGTAGGCTCTTTCATAACACAATTCCTGAATATGAAGAATAAAATAAACCAAGATAAATAAATTCATAGGTACTTTTTTGTCATACCTGTACAGCATTCGAGCCACTCTCGCCGTGTTCAAGCTGTGAACATCGCATGAAATAAAACAAAGACCGAATTGCTTTCGGACACAGTGGTATCCTCGGTTGCATTCTGGCAATGAGATCCTGCAACTCCTGCAACGATCCGACACAGGTCGTCATCAGAGACGGTTCAGGTGGACCGGAGCTTCTGCCTGAATCCCTCGACGAGGAACCCAAACTGGAAATGGACGCCCACCTGGGCAGTGACAAGGCACCTATGCGAAGGGATAGAAGTAAACGCGTGGGTTTTGTGGAGTATTTGGAAGGTTTTTCTTACCAGAGGCGATTCGACCTGCATTCAAGTGAGCGTAGGGCTGTAGCAGACCCCACAGGTCACTGTTGTTGGCAATGGCATGCTCCAGTAATGTGGCAGTTAGATTGACATCTGAATCACTTGGTAGACATTGCAGGAGGATCTCTTCGAGTAGGTTTTCCAAGCCAGCACAAAGATATACCGCTGCATATCTGTATGTAAAGGAGAACAAAATGAACATGTTATTTTCAACTGATGGACTATTGAGACCGAATCCAGAAGATTGGATACCAGAAATCTTACAGACATGGACTGTTAAGAGTCTTATTTATTCGCTTAAGACACGAATAATAGCTACGACAAAACATTAGGATTTAAGGAAAGATTCTTGTATTACATTTTCTTAATAATTTCATCAGATTTGTTGTGGGTCTTCAACAAAATCTACATAATTAGTGTCTCTATATAAATATAAGGGAAATGGCTCTTTAATGACTAAATCCACTAACTTTGTGTTTCTAACATTCCTTATCTGTAAGATTCTAGCAGCCCTATTCTTAATCAAACTTCAGTTCGGTATTAAGATTTGATTATGAATACGACTAAAGATCTTTAACATTTCGTATCTCTCAATATTAGGGTCTATTGTCCATAATAGCTGCTTTGTCTTTTCATAAGCATGTGACTCAATTTAGTTTTGTTGTATCTTACTCATGTATAAATCGTGCTAAATTCACATCTGACATCCATCTATGAAATCGTCCGACGTGCAGTTGGAGACCAGCTCTAGAAGACTTGCTCTGTTTCAGTGCAGAATCGCCGGACATGGCAAGCATGGCGGCTGCACGTAATGAGGCTTTGATGCAGGAATCAGCAAGCGGTGGACACAGAATTATCCTGGAAATGAGGAGAAATTTATTATATAGACGACTTTTCCCGGTTTACCCCGGTGGCTAGAAGAATATTTTAGTCTATCAAGGGAGTCTAAAGCAATTATAACCATACGAGCAACACACACATGTCTACAAGTATCGTTTGTACAGAACAAAAGATAATGTCTTTACGATAACATAATTTCTTATAGTACATCAATTATTCTAGACTAGGTATTTATTATTAAGTTATCGCATCATGCACTCTGGTCAATACATCAAATAAACACGTAACACGAAAAGAGCAACGGACGGACATTTGTTAATTTTCAATTAACTCTCCTTTCTTCTCATTAGAGCTATATTTATAGTATACATTTCTGAAAGCTTTTCAATCAAAGAGGCTTCATTAGTGGGCTTGGAGATTAATTTGCGTCAAACCTGCAATTTTGTATTCAGAGGAGTTTCAGATAAGTTTAATTCGAATGAGGGCATATATAATTTATTTATTGTTGTATTCATCCAACTGGATCGTGTGGAAATTAATTTATTTTAGCTTACTTAAAAAAAAATTATTTTTGTATTTTTCGTGAGACAAACCATTCAAATAGAATATGAACAACTGGTAGAAAATGTGAAATTTCATATAAACACAATATTTATTCTGCTTTTCTTCAAAGATGGGCTTGAGAAGATGGTCAAGGGCTTCTGAAAGAATCCTCAAGATAAGTTTCAATAAGACACGGTTTTTTTGTTGTTCCAATGGCGGACGAATTAGGTACTGTAATCATTAAAGAAGAAAGCAACAATATCGGTCAGTCCATTTCGAGATAATCTTAACCTTAAATGTAATGATCTATTATCCGCTTCTAGTGGATTGATGTATCAGACGAAATTAGAGCATAATTGTTGAGAGGTGCAACCCTTAAGGTACACAGTAGCTATTTCGAGAAAGAGTCCGCAGATTTTGATAAAATTTGCAGAAACAGGTTTTCGTGGTCGAGAAATAAGTTGGTGATAATTTCTTATTTAAGGGGTGTGACCCTCGATGTCCACACTGTCCACCAGATTGTAATAAATGTTTCAGTAAGAAGTTTGGCGGTCAAGAAATTAAGTGTTGTTGGTACTTTCATTATCTGAATAAAACGTTTTTGTTTTCAATCATTGAATTCTTAATTTATTCAGCTTCTTAGTCGCTCCAGAACGTTTGCTCCATTCCATGTCATGAATGTCAATCATCAATTACAGCTTTACCTCTGAAGGTGCCAACTTCGTTGGCTAAACATTTTTCGGGTACGAAACATAAATGTTTTTGTACCGTGATGATTTTATTTGAATTTAATTTAATTTTACACTTCTCAACCAGCCATATAAAAACTTCCAAGATTTCAATTTTAACATATGACATAGTCTATTTCCTATCTTGATGTGTCAGATTTGTATTTCAGTCTCAAATTTCATCAACGATTATTTCTTTTATTACTCGAAAAACAATATTTATAATTATTTTTGAACTGAGGTTGAGCATATTTAGCAACTATAATCCCACTCTTAACCCTGTGTTACCCGAGTGAAAATCGGTACTCCAAGCACTTAAACTATGTATATAGGGTGTCTTGAGGTCATGGCCTTTTAGAAATTTCTGGAGAATGACAAAATCTATCGATCTGAAAATTTTATGGCATCTATTAGACAATTTAAACTATCATTGGACAGTATTTTCATAAAAAAAATCACTTCCGGTTTTGCCGGAAGTAAAAACAACTTTATTATTTCAAATAGGATCCCCCCTCGATAATTTTTGAAATCTACACAAAATTATGAGGAAAATGGATATACCTTTCCCCATACTTAAAGTTAATAGTTTTAGAGTTATTTAATTTTTTTCGTTAAAATCGAGTTGATCGAAAATAGGTCTTAACTTTTTTGTTATTTGCTGGACAAACGTGGAGTTGGAATTTTTGGAATTTCTGCACATTATATTAAAGATGATTTCTCTTAATTATAATAAATTATTAGAGAAAAGTCGATGTGGAGATGACTTAATTTCACACGTTAATAACATTCTTATTTCGAATAGAGCACCCTGTATTTTTGCACTAGCATATGCAAAATTAAAATACCTTTCTATTGATGTAACCACTGCCATACCTAAAGCTGATAGATTACAAGTTTTTGAACAGTTTCCGATTTTTTCAACAATTATTTTGTATAACCTTAATTTTGGAATGCATCAAAACGGTATCCATATTGTCTTTTTCACAGTTTTTTTATAGAAATTTATCACAATAATGAATCGAGAATAAACAAATGCCGATTTGCTCAACCTTTTTGCAATTTATAGAGTGTGCAATAGGATTGTCGCGAGAACATGCAGGACGTTTAACGCCCAAAATCCCCATTTGCCGTCGATGACTGCTAAGAATTTTTGCCAGATTCAAGATTCAAAATAATGTACAGAGATTCCAAGAATTCCAACTCCAGGTTGGTCAAGCAAATAACAAAAAAATTTTCATCTATTTTCGATCAACTCGCATTTGTCGATTTTTATCAGAGAAAAATAAATAGCTCTTAAATATTTACTTTAAGTATAGGGAAAGGTATACCCATTTTACTCCTAATTTTGTTTAGATTTCAAAAATGTATCGACATTTGGGGTATCCTATTTGAAATAACAAAGTTATCATTACTTCCGGCAAAACCGGAAGTGATTTTTGTATGAAAATCTTTTCCAAATATAGTTTCAATTGTCTAATAGACGCCATAAAATTTTCAAATCGATAGCTTTTGTCATTCTACAGAAATTTCTAATAGGCCATGACCGTGGGACCCCCTGTATATATATATATATATATATATATATATATACGAGATATGCACTTAGCTTGGCAAGTTATTATTTTGATTTCTGTATATTACGATAACATTTTCCTAAAATAAATTAAACCCCCTCACAATTTATAACAGTGAATTTACATAAAATATTGTTTCATGAATATTGATGGTAACATGCATCGAAACAATTAAAACTTAATTATTAGATTGAATGGATGGGGGCGACTAAAATAAATTACCATAGCACGTATTTTGAGAGATAGTTAGATACTCATTTTACGAGTTCTGATTTTATCCAGTATATCTATATTTAGCTCAATATTTTTGAGTTAAAAATTGTATGGCATAAAAAGTGCTATTCATTGAAAACCTGACATAGACCTACTCATTTATTTGACGATATACACGAGTGCTTCCGAAGGCAAAATCATAGAAGATATTTTAATCAGCGGACTGATTTCCGGTTAAAGATGTCAGCATATTATATTCATATCACTTGAAGATGGACAATCACAACAAAAATATGAAATGTATATTTTTTTATAAAAAATATAGTCAATTTTATTAGTTGTTGTACATTGAGAAATTCAAAATAATGTGAATTCTCTTGGTGCTGATACTTTTGGAATTGGTGCCAAAAGTCTTCTATTTGCTCACATCTGTAATACTTCAAAATTCCCAGCACCAATAGAATTAACTTTATTTTGAATTATTCAGTGCGCCACCTAATAAAGTCGTTCCTATTTTTTGTAAGGAAATATTAGGTGGAGAACGTTACACATTTACAGATTCTTAAATTGCCCAAGAATCATGTAAAATTAAAGAATTTTAACTTTTTTTGATAAATGTCCTGCTGCAAAGGATCTATATTTTCGCCAATATAAAAAAAATTAATTTTGGCCGATTAGAGGACTATTGAGGATTGGTCCCATTGAAAAAAAATATCGACATTCAATATGTCTTTCCCTTCAAAAACTTTTTCAAAGTGTGTGGACCGGTAATTTTTCTTAGAAAATCGAGAATTTTTGACGACAAAATTAAAGAAGAGATCATATCCAGCAAAATTTGAATTGGACATTTTTCAAAAAAAACTTAGGTTTCCGAGTTAAAGCAGTGGTAAAGAGTGAAATTATGTGTGTCTCCGCTATATGGTGGGGGCATTATTTTTTTCGAAAATTGAAAATATTTGACGACCAAATTAAAGGAGAGATTATACGTAGCAACATTTAAAAAAAATACGGTTTCCGAGTTATAGCAGTGGAAAAGTCTGAAATATGTGTATTTCCGCGATATTTTGAAATCTCTGAATAAGCATAAGCAAAGCAACGTATTTTCTTCTTCTTTATTATTTATTACTTGGTCCACTGAAAAATAAAAATTAATATTAATTCTATTGGATCTGGTACTTTTAAAGTTGGTGCCAAAAGTTTTCATTCTAACTACAACTGCACAACTTCAAAATTGCCAGTACCGATTGATTAATATTATTTTGTATTTTTCAAAGCACCAACCAATAAAGTTGGTCTATTTTTTTCTAAATATTTATCGTCGAAAATTTTATTTTAGTATTTACAGAATTTATCCGCTACGAACGCAGTATACAGGGTGTTTCATAATATATGCGCAGGCCTTGAGATGTGATAGCTCGTCCAAAAATATGAAAAAAAGTTTATACTAACATACCCTCTAAAATGCACAATTTTCGAGATACAAGGTGTTTAGATTGAAAAAGAAAATCGTTTTTTGTGAATATCTCCTGAACTGTTTATCGCTGAGAATACGGCTTTTGTAAACATTTTCCACTCATAATAAGCTAAGTTTTGAGTGAGAATTTCTTTTTGTTAAGTCATAATTGGTGAAGATTTTCAAGGCGTAGTGGTTGTTTTTCTCCCCACTTTTTACGCCAATGCAAAAAGTACGGTTTTGAGGCGCCCATTTTCGACCGTTTTCGAGAAAAATCTACTTTTATGTTGAAAAAATACGGTTTTGTTACTTGTTATATCGTTTACATACATTTTGTTTAATTAGTGAATTAAAAATTGTATTTCAAAAAATTTACCGTGTTTTTTCCACATAAAAGTTATTAGGAAATTAGAGGGTAAGTTAATATAAACTTTTTTAATTTTTTTTTTACGAGCTATTTATTATATTCTCAAGTCCTGCGCATATATTATAAAACCCCTGTATATATTTTGCTGCCTATGACAGTAACCACGTTTATGGCATAAATCCAAATAAAAGCGCTGATGTTTCTGGGTTATATACATACATATATAAATAAGTACATATTTAACCTGATGCATTTTATAATCAGATCATCATCTTCTTTGGCATTGGCTACAAATAAATCAAATGATCTGTCACCCTTTTGCTTGCAGACCTCATTTCCCATTCACTACGAGTATAATTTCCGCATCCGTTTCCGCTGCTATAACATACAACTTGTACAGACTGTCGAGAATAAGATTCACTACTCCCCTATCTCAGAAACTATGAGAGATACGAAAAAAAGTAATTAGATAAAATATTTGTGAATTTCTTTGATTTTTTTTATTTTTATTGCTGCCATATTCACAGGGTGTTTCATATATCTGATTCCAGGTATCAACTTTCTTATTTTAAATGGAACACCCTTTATATTTCTTTGATTTTTAGATTCTTCGTAAGACTTTAGGTTAATTTTGTGCAACAATCCCTTTACCTAGTATGTATAGTATTCGAGATATTATCATTTATGTGAAAAACATGTCAGTTGCAGGTGTATGAATAATGCATCATTAGTAGTAATTCGTACGATAAAATGAAGAGTCACTATCATAAATCTAACAAGCAGTGGTGAACATTTGTAACCAAACTGGAAACAATCTCTGGCAATATACCGGGTGAGTACGAAAGCGATGAAAACTTTGAATGGAATATTATCAACTATCTTCGATTTTTTAAATGCAAAGCCCAATTTTTTTCTGTTGCACTGTATTCTACGTCTAAAAATAAGGGTACTTTCAGTTTACTTCCCTATGCCTAACCTAACCTAACCTAATATCAAGATTTTCTGAGTTATTAGCCAAAATTTAGAACTCTGTAAAACATGAGGTTCATATTCGTTAAAGTAGGGGTTGTTATGGAAAAAATGACATCTTGATTGTTTAATTAAATGCCAGACTGTCATTTGGGTCAGTCCAACAGATTCACGCAAAGTCATTGTGTTGAAACTGACGGTCCATCGAGGTACCAACAAAATTCCAGTCGACGATCCTGATCCTCAATCTGCAACTCTTGTAGCTTTGCAAATTTATACGGCTTATATCCGTTTATTTTTAACGATGCGTGGATCGTGGATCTAGAGACATCCAAATATCAAAAATTCACGGGGTTTTCTTCAAAATATAGTGATATATTATGCTGCTTTTCTTCTGTCAAAACATTGGGTAATTTTTTTCTCTTTTTATATTTTAGAACACTGTGATTTCTTAGGTCTCGTTCGATTCGCTGAAAAATTATTTTGTCTGGAATTCTTCTTTCAGGGAAGTTACTTCGATATGCTATAATTGTTAGGGCAATACGTCTATTGTTTCTAATAAAATGTTCAAACAAATCAAACTTTTCTTGTATAGAATACATATTCTAAGACCATGATAAACTTCTGAGGTTCAACAAAGGCTTACACAACTGACCATCTGACAAATGTAATTAAATAATTAAACACACAAGTTGACGTGGCAACCACTACGTTAACGAATGAACACCTCATATTTTACAGAATTTTAAATTTCGGCTTATATCTCAGAAACTCTTGACATTAAGTATAGGGAAGTAAACTGAAAGTACCTTTATTTTTAGTCCTAGAATATAGTGCTACAGAAAAAAATGTGGTTTGCATTTAAAACATCGGAGAATCGGCGAATTGAACGAGACCTAAGAAATCACAGTGTTCTTAAATATAAGAAAAGAAACAAATTACCTAATGTTTTGACAAAAGAAACGCAGCAGAATATATCACTGTATTTGGAAAAAAATGCCAGAATTCTTTAAATAATGCAAGCAGATATTTGGATGTCTCTAGATCCACGATCCACGCATTGTTAAAAATAAACGGATATAAGCCGTATAAATTTGCAAAGCTACAAGAGTTGCAGATTGGTGATCAGGATCGGCGACTGAAATTTTGTTGTACCTCGATGGACCGTCAGTTTCAACTCAATGACTTTGCGGGAATCTTTTGGACTGACCCAACTGACGGTCTGACATTTGATTAAACAATCAAGATGTCATTTTTTCCATAGCAACCCCTACGTTAACGAATATGAACCTCATGTTTTACAGAGTTTTAAATTTTGCCTAATATCTCACAGACTCTTGATATTAGGTATAGGGAAGTTAACTTTAAGTACCGTTATTTTTAGACGTAGAATACAGTGCAACAGAAAAAATTGGGGTTTGCATTAAAAAATCGGAAATAATTGATAATATTCAATTCAAAATTTTCATCGCTTTCGTACTCACCCTGTATATTGCCAGAGTTTGTTGCTAGTTTGGTTACAAATGTTCACCTCTGCTTGTTAGATTTATGATAGTGACTCTTCAATTTATCGAATGAAATACTACTAATGATGCATTATTCATACACCTGCAACTGTCATTTTGTTCACAAAAATGATAAAATCTCGAAAACTATAAATACTAGGAATAGGGTTTGTTACACAATGTTAATCCAAAAATTTTACGAAGAATCTAAAAATCAAAAAATATGTAGGGTGTTTCATTTAAAATAAGAGAGGTGATACCTGTATCAGATATATGAAACACCCTATGAAAAAATCTAAGAAGTTCACAAATATTTTATCTCAATACATTTTTTCGTATCTCTCATAGTTTCTGAGATAGGGAGGTAATGAATCTTATTCTGGACAGCCTATACATGAAAAGCTCAACGCCTCGCAACGTGCAGAAAAAAAAATTATAACATATTTACATCGAAAGAAAATTCTATATATTTTATCGCACGGAAACGTCTGACGACAGATTTATTTATGGAATGATAAGTTTCTACTCCTTATTATAATGTCCAGGAATTGCGTTTAGCTTCAGCTAAAAGGTTATGTAGAAACAGGGTGTCCGGAATGAGTTGTTAAACTTGAAACGGCTAGTGGTGAAATCAATGACCGTTATAAGAAAAATACAAAATATATGTAAGACACCTACATATTTTTTGTATTTTTCAAGTTGCATCCGAGATATGATTTAAAGAAAAAGTACCGACGATACTATACATATAATTCGACCGTAATTCTTAATTAATTAAATTCAAAATTGAACACTATTAGGGTTATTCGGTCTAGTCAAGAATCGAACCCGGGTCAGCTGTAAGAATGGCAAGTAACCCTAACCACCACCATCATAAACGGCTGAATGACATAATATTTAATATGTTTTATACATATATGATGATCTTTACATATGTATGTCATTGTATTTATAGTTCTGAAGCATTCATTTTATTATTTGTTTATTTGTATTGTATTAGTATGTACAGGGTGATTCATAATATATGCGCAGGACTTGGGGATGTGATAGCTTGTCCAAAAATATGAAAAAAAGTTTATATCAACTTACCTCCAAAATGAATCATTTTCCAAATACAGGGTGTTGAATTAAAAAAAAATAGTTTTTTGTGAATATCTCCGGAAACGTCTATCGTACAGAAAACAGCATTTGTAAGCATTTTCCACTCATAATACGCTAAGTTTTGAGTCAGAAGAAATTTTTTGTTGTCATAATTGGTGAAAATTTTGATTTTGTGTAGTGGGTGTTTTTCTCCCCAATGTCTACGACAATGGAGAAAAAAAGTACACAAAAAATTTGCTGTTGGTTGTGACCTCTAAAGTCGACCGTTTTCGAGAAAAATCAACTTTAATGTTGAAAAAAACACTGTAAATTTTTGCTTTTGTTACTTATTCTAACATTTATATAAATTTTCTTTAATTATTAAATGAAAAAAATTATTTCCAAAAATTTAGCGTATTTTTTTTTCAACATAAAAGTGTTTTTTTTTTTAGAAAACAGTCGACTTTGAAGCTCACGACCAACAGTACCTTTTTTGTATAGAAAACATTGGCGGTTCAAATGGGCGTCCCAAAATTGTACTTTTTCCATTGGCGTAGAAAGTGGGGAGAAAAACACCCACTACTCCTTCAAAATCTTCACCAATTATGACTAAACGAAAAAAAAATTCTAGCTCCAAACTTAGCTTATTATGAGTGGAAAATACTTTCAAAACCTGTTTTCTGTACTATGAACGATTCCGGAGATATTCGCAAAAGACGATTCTTTTTTTACAAATTCAACACCCTGTATTTCGAAAATGGTGCATTTTAGAGGGTATGTAGATATACACTTTTTTATATTTTTGGACGAGCTATCACATCCTCAAGTCCTGCGCATATATTATGAAACACCCTGTATATTTCGATGATGATAAGGTTGTAGATTTTAAATCACTATTGAGTTCACATCTACACACAGATGCTATTTGCATCTCGGTAGGGGTTTGTAGGGCTCATAATAAGTCAGAGAATCTATTAGCATACTATTTTTTAATGAAGATTTGTATGTTAGCCTGAATAAAATTAATAATTATTAATTAATTATTTACTAATTATTAAGCATCTTTTCTTAGAGAGAATTACGTAAATGTGTTCCTTCTTCCCACAAACAATTTTGTTTTTTAGATGTGCGGAATAAACAAATCGATAAAGATAAAATAACAAGGACTCCTAACATTTAACAATATTATGTGTAACATTGAGGAATGGCAGCCCTCAAAACCCTCAAAGTTGTTTCGAAAATAATTATGCTCAAATGAGAACTACTATAATTGCTTTCATTCTCGAGTAAAAACTTGAATTTTCATTCAGCTGAGGGACATATTTTTTCGATCTAATGATATATCTAGAGTGTATTCATTTTATGATTTTTCTTAATAATTCCGCTGAAAACTAATTTATTCTGAAAGATTTTAAATTGAACCAATTTCTTGAATCTATTTCTTAATAAACCTTACCTTGAAATAGTGTTATTGATACATTTGAAATACTTTGAAAGTGAATAAATACTTCTTATTGAATGGACTTTTTATGGAAATTAGTCCAGCATGAAGCATGTACGTATAACAAAAATATCATGTTTCTCAGAATATATGAATATATATATGAATTTGTATCTACTCTAACTTGGAAGCCTGATTTTTTTTAAATGTCCATTTCAAACGTTGTCAGATATGGTCTCTTCTTTAATTTTGTCGTCTCAAATTTTCGATATTCTAGAAAGGAGGAAAGGAGATTTTGGATTTAAGTTTTTCTTAATAAGGGAGTATTTCCCAAATCGGAGCACGTTTACTATGCAACACGCGCGAACAGTCATATAAAAATAAAACATACAACCGAATCGTAAAGTTCCTCCTGTTTTTGAAGTCGGTAAAAAAAATCTATCATTTCAAGCGTTTGAAACGAGGCTACATAAATAAAAATCTGGTGTGTCCACTCACACGACTTTCCTACCGCTCACAGGCAAATTCCAGAGTATGAAAAATTTTACACTATTACAATACTCTCCTTACATAGCGACGATAATAGCGGTAGTAAAGTAAAAATCCTCTGGTCAAATCGTGCCAGCACTCATTTTTTCAGCATGTCAAGACAAACAACAATGGTCATGTAATTTTTTATTCGCAAGATGAAACCTTTAGCCAGAATCTGAAGAAACATGTGGAAAATACGGAATTTTATTCAAGCATAACTTTTTTGTGCTTTTTTTCAGAGATGGCGCTATATGTGAGTAGTAAAGGGCTCTCAGAAGAATACTTTAGGCAAGTTTAATTAAAATCGTTAGAGCCGTTTTCGCGCTATAGTCTTGAGCAAATCACTTTTTTTGGCTATAGCTTAACACCCAGTGTATACAGGATTCTAATACAGTGCCACCGGCGAGTGATATTGGTACCAAACAAAATAAAAAAGAAAGCAATAAAGTTCACCGATCCGTTCCCGAGATAATGCTGTCACAGACAGACAGACAGACAGACAGACAGGCGGACAGATATAATATGTTCTTTAGACTTAGAAAACTCTGAAACGTCAACATTTGTAAAAATCTCGATACCGAAAATTTCACACGATTACAATACTTTCCTTCTACAGCTACTATAGTAGCGTAGGAATGTAAAAAAAACATACAGTGGAATTCAACTTTTGGGAAGCCAGTCAAAAATAGTGGAAAGGTAAATTTAATATTAAAAATCCGCATACTTTGACAGAAAAATAAAATAAAAAGTGAGGCCGTTAAACAACAGTCTTATGCTATTCTCGTTTGAAATATATTCGTTGGAGACACCATTCTATTTAAGCAAAGTTAGCATAGAACATTACCATCAAATTCTTTTCACTTTTTTTTCAGATTGTTTTAGGTGAAAGACGAACTAAATAACAATATATCATCATTAAAAGAAAACGATCCATACCTAAATGATACAGTAACATCGTGCTTCGTACAAATTCCCAATGTCGAAGACAATCGTTGCGTCTCCCTACCAATTCTCACGAGCGCCCTCTGCAAAAGATACGAGAGGCGCGGTATCGTTTCCACACTAACTCGGGACATGTGATCTCGACATCTGCCCGATTGCAGCACCCTCAAGATGCAGTGATTTGTCCATGGCAGATGTTGTAATTCGACCAACCTATGACAAAAAAAAATGTATTAATTCATCATTGGAGCCTTCAAGGTGAATTAGAAGTTGGCAGGTACCTATTGTGTGAATCAACCCAAACAAACTCGTCAGCATTGGTAACATTAGTGTTGATGGTTTCCAATGAGGAGTGCCTCATCAGTCTTCGCATAGCTGGTTCTGAGCTCTCCGAGCCAGCACTTACGCTGGAATAAGTGCTTGTTGATGTATGCGATCTCATTGTTAGCTGCTGTAATGCCAATTTGATGTCTTCAAGACCTCCACTACCCGACCATGGAACATGTAACTGGACCAAAACATTTCTATCGCAATTTGTTCAAAAATATTGTTGTTATTCCACTTACCCGTGCTGGAGTTGCCCTGTGTCTTGATCGATTATGTTGATTGTTATTTCTATTGCGTACAGGTTTTTGCATAACTCCTGCTGTTAAGCGATCAGTGCTGGAACTCAATGCTCCTCTGGGTGAGCTGTTTCCGGTGTCTGACATGCTGGCATGGCCTGAAGATCTGTTATCGTCTGAGGAACTGTTTCCACAGTGCTGTGCCCTGGCCTAGCAAAAGAAATCGAAATGGAATTCAATCATGTATATACGAAATCAGAAAAAGAATTAGTAACACAATTAATAATCCGAACAATACAAGACCGAAAAAGGTTATAGAGATGACAGCAAGAGGATAATGTAAACAGATTCGAAATAAATTTTTTGCAGTTAACCAGAAGAATAAAGTTTTGAACTGAAAAAAAACTTTAGAATCTTTTTCTTCCAAGTGGTACAGTCATAAGGCGCCACGTACTTCAGCACGTAGAAAATCAGTATGAAAATATCTGGAGCTGCGTTATCGTACGACTAATTATTTTCTGTAATAAATGTAACCAATTATGTTGGGAAATTAGCGACTTCACTTTAAAACTTATTTGAAAAAAGTATCTCCGAATCTTACTAACGAAAACTCATTTTTTTTGGATGGAGTATATTTGCCAAGGAACTGCCCCAGCGGTGTTAGACCAAGAGTAAAGGAACCAGAAATTATGATGGAAATTGAAATGATAAATTATTACTCTGAGCTCACCTGCATTCTGAGTTCTTGTATACTAACATGGTGATGCTGCTGCCGCGACGATGAGGACGACATCAACTTGTGGTCATCTCCAACTCCTGCTCCAAAGTCTCCGCCACCATATCGGAAGGAGGCGCCTTGA
This sequence comes from Crioceris asparagi, assembly GCA_958507055.1. Lineage (NCBI taxonomy): Eukaryota > Metazoa > Arthropoda > Insecta > Coleoptera > Chrysomelidae > Crioceris > Crioceris asparagi. The sequence goes on from OY293829.1 coordinate 4,010,796, forward strand.
CCAGCACTGTGGAGGAGTCTCAAATTGCCTACCGCTCCACCTGCATGTACCACTACCCTATTATTGGGTCCAGTGTCCCTTTCTGGTACCATATTATTGATTGATGATGATGAGTGTGAACAATTATTGTGGTACTTGTTGAAGTCATTGACATTGTTCGTTTTGGTTATGGTGGATGACAGATTGCTCTTTTCGATTTGCTCACTGAATGTCGACGTTTTGACATTGTTGGCGACATATAGGTGTGGAAAGTGCTCAACTTTTCGTTTGGGTGAGACCATTCTGTCGTTTGGTATGTTTGGCGTCGTGGTGGTGATGCTGCTAGGATTATGGTTGTCGGATGTGGTCGATGAAGTGAAGGCGGGCTTGGGTGATGAAATGTGAGCCGGTGTATTGACACGGGATGCGTCTTTGGTTGATGGTGAGTCTCTTGGTTCTAGGAATGCTTGCTCTGCTCTTGAGTTGTTTGATAATCTGCATGAAAAATTATTAGGGAATTATTTTAAGAGGATATAAATTAAGATTTAGAAGAAGACATTTTTTATGTGCTAGTCACCTAGAAATGATTCTTTGTTTTAATGATCAACTTTCAAATGGTGGAAGTATACAATTCGATTGTTTGCCTGATTTTTATATATTTTCGCACTTTTCGTATAGAAATAAATGTTTAAATTTGAAACCCAACCTAACCTTGGAGAAGGAAAATTTCACGGAAATTGATTTTTTTTCTGGCACGATTGAGGAAAAGATTATTTCCGGCAACAGCTAAATTGAGCATTGCTCAATAAATGCAAGCTCGCTATCAATATAGTTTGAAATCACCAAACAGGTGTAAGTAAAAGCTCAGCAATTTTGATAAATAATGATTTTTTACCGACATAAAAAAATGAGGAGGTATAGAATTCGGTTGTGTGTTTACTTTTTTATCTTGTCTATGGCTGTTTGCGCTTTTTGCTTAGTAAACGTACTCTGATTTAGACGATTTTTGTTTCATTTGAAAGAGGAGATTTGAGAAACGATCTCATATTTGAGAAATCTCCATCCCTCCAAAAACCGCGGAGGGGGCAATTTTTCTCGAAATTCCAACATCTGAGTTGGCAGAATTAAAGATAAACCATATCCGCTTTACGGATTCCGAATTACTGCAGTAAAGTCTGGAATATGTATATCAGCGCCGCGATGTTTGGAAATCTCTCAATAATAACAAGTACAAGCTAAGCGTATACATGGGTAATAGGATAAGTACTATCTTCTTTAGTATTAGTGAACGTTCAACAATTTTCATGGATAATGTTACACTCAATAATGTGAAATAAATATTTTTTATAAAAAAATTGACCGACCTTATTGGTGCACTGAAAATGTAGTTCTATTGTTGCTGATACTTCAATCTAACTACAATTGCATAACTTCAAAAGCATCAGCACCAACAGAATTATTATTATTTTGTATTTTTCATTGCACCAACTACAAGCAATTTTTTGGTAAAAAACATTTATTATCTTGCTTATTTCTCAAGTTTGCCTATCGGAATATTGAAGAGATCCAAATGCAACTTTTCTCTAAATTTATCATATTTCTAACTCTTACTGTCTTGTATGTTTGCTTTTTATGTTTGGCTGTTCGCGCGTTTTGCAAAGTACACGTGCTCCGATTTTGATGACTTAGGATACCTTTGAAAGAAGAGAAATGGTCCCATATTTATAAAAACTCCAGAATCTCTATTTTTTCTTGAAAATCGAAAATCTGAGACGGCAGAATTAAAGATGAGAACGTATCCGGAAACGTTTAAATTATTTTTTCAGAAGAGCTACGGTTTTCGAGTCACAGCAATGGTGAAGATTAAAATATGCATATTTCCGTTAGTTAAACGGGATTTTTTTGGGAAAATTGAAAATATGAATAGGCCAAATTAAAGAAGGAATTATATGTAGCAACATTTAAATTGGATATTTTTGAGAAGTGGGTTTTCGAGTTACAGCAGTGGTAAAGGCTGAAATATGTGTATTTCCGCCGTAATGTTTCCAGATCTCTGAATAGTAAGTACAAGCCAAGTAAGAAATACTATCTTCTTTGGCATTCTGTTGGTGCTGGTGATTTGAAGTCGTGCGATTGTACTTAGATAGAAGACTTTCGGCACCAACTTCAAAAGTGCATCAGTAGAATTAATAGATATTATTTTGTATTTTTCAGTGCATCAACTTAGAAAGTAGATCCAATTTTTGGTAAAAAATATTTATTGTTCGGGCATTCTGTATAGTGAACGTTGATAATTCTTTTTTCATTGTAACAAGAAGAGCTGAGAAATGGTTACGTATATTTTTTTCAAAATCCAATAACCGCCCCTTCCTCTCAATAAAATAACCCAAAAGGATGTTGAAGGAGGCATTGAAAATATAATTTCCGAAAACGTTTAAATTGAACATTTATTAAAAAGGGGGTTTCTGAGTTACAGCCGAAAGTGCAATATTATAACTGCTTTATACAGAATCCCTGAATATATGAGGGCGTTCAACAATTTCGATGTGTACGTAATGAAACATTCCAAAACTTGAAACAAATATTTAAATAAAATAATAATACTTTTATAAAAAAAACAATTTATCAGTTGATGCACTGAAAAATATGAGATAATATTAATTTAAAATGAACCAAAAGCTATATCAACATCGGTTCATCTCTTTGGAAGCAACGATGCCACAGACATTCTCACAGATTTACACCACAAACTTCAGTTGTTAAAACATAAGGAAACGTAATAAAATTATATCAGTTATTCTTATTTATTTATTTGGTACCAGATTTTTCATAAGATAATTTTGCCTTGTCAATATTTTTAGTATCAGTATACTTTCAGTTTAATTTAATATATTTCGAACGATTGTTCCATGAAACTAAGAAATAGTCTATTAAAAAATCCGACAGCACCGAAAAACATTTTCTAGAATTTTCTTCTTAGTTATGTTATTTTCTGCTCAATCGATTTCAATGTTCTCTTTGACCTCAGAAATAAACATATCATATTAAGTCGTTTAAATCCCTATTTCGTAAAGCTATTTCTGACGAATTTACTTAATTGATATCAGTAAAGAAAAAAATTCTAAATCGATACTACTTGTTGGCAATATCGAGACAGGACGTTTCTTATTCATCTTTCGAATAACATATTTATTACCATTCATAATATAGGTATAGCGTTCACGTTCTGAAAAAATTCAATACAAACAAATTTTCCAATGGAAAAAAAACGATATCATGGATACCATCATTTGGAATATTGGTCATAACGTGTGTGCTGCGAGAACAGATCAATCGATCAAAACCGAAAGTTGCCGTCTGAATTTTTTGTGCAGAAAACAACTATCCATCAAACGGGATTTCAACAATGATTGCCACTTTCAAGATTTAGACTTGGGGCTTATTTACTTTTTCCTTCTATAGTTGCAGCAACTTTGCTGTCTGGGTAATTCTGTGACAGTTTCGCAGATTCTTTATTTTCATTTCAGATTGAATACTATTATATAGACAAATGGCAAATAGTTTCCGCCATTCCATTTGAACAAGAAAACGTCTGAAGGGCAAAACGGCGATTATCAAAAACATTTCACAAGTCACAAGTGACTGTTTTGTATCAAATCATTAACAATCTCTCATATACCAATATCACACAATATAATCAATAGAAGTTCATGAACTACCGTGTCATAAGTCATAAGATTATTATATTTTTTTACAAAAAAATAGAAACGATTTCATTAGTAGGTCCACCAAAAAAGAAAACGTTTTCGCGCTGCTAAAGTGAGCTGAAAAAAGAGTTGCAGCCAAGTCGCAGGTCGCAGTCGAGAGGCTGAACACTTTCGCAACGTGGCCTGAAAACATTTTTTATTTTTGACAATTTCACAATCATATCAGAGTAATTTATCTTTGAATCAGATATATAAATATATAAAGATAGTTACAGGTTGTATTGGTTGGTATATTTTATGATTTGCATAGACAAGTCTATATTTTACCTACATATAAATGAAGAGCGCCATCTAGTAAGACAAAATGAAAACTATTTTCGGCCCCAGGTAACAATAGACTCACTTAAGACCCTCTAAACAGGGTGAAAGATCAAGTTTTCGAACAGTGAAGTATAAGAAAGACAGGTTTATAGTCCAAATAGCCTAGAGTTTTGAAATGTCTTTGGTGAAAATTCAATGATTTTATGAATAATGTTACAATCGAAAGTGTGGAATAAATATTTTTTACAAAAAATTAGACCGACTTTATTAGTTGGTGCACTGAAAATACAAAATAACATTAATTCCATTGGTTCTGGTACTTTTGAAGTTGGTGCCAAAAGTTTTCGATCTAAATGCACAACTTAAAAATTACCAATACCAATAGAATTAATATAATTTTATATTTTTCAGTGCAAAAACTAATAAAGTCGGTTAAATTTTTGACCGACTTCAAAAAAAAGGAGAAGGTATACAATTCTGTTGTATGTTTTCTTTTTTATATTTTTTATGACTATTCGCGCGTTTTGCATTGTAAACATACTCCTATTTAGACGATTTTTATTTCATTTGAAAGAGGAAAAAGAAAAAGAAAGAAAAAGTCAAATCCGAAATCTTCTTTCCTCCAAAAACCGCCCACATAGGGGGTGGAGGGGGCATTTTTTCTGGAAAATGGAAAATCAGAAACGGCAGAATTGAAGAAAATTCCATATCCGGAAACATTTAAATTGGACATTTTAAAAAATAATCATAGGTTTCCACGTTACAGTCTGAAATATGTGTTTCAGCTATGTGGAAGGGGCAATTTTTTCCGAGAATCGAAAATTCGAGATTTGGTGCCTACAACAACAAACTACAACAGCATAACTTCACAAGTACCAGCCCCAATAGAATTAATATTATTTTGTCTTTTTCAGTGCAACAACTAATAGAGTTGGTCCAATTTTCTGTAAGAAATATTTATTTATTAAAAAAATGTATTAATCATTAGGAGCAATCGTTCTAAGAGTTTTCACACTAACTTCAATCTCCAATCTATTTTGTCTCAACTTTAGTAAAAATCATTAATATAATTACTTTTTTACTCAACAAACCCAGCACCAATCTTGTTATCGTCCTTTGAATATAATTAGAAAATATTTATCCATCTGGGGAAAATCCTATATGCAAAATCGTTGTGATTGATTTTTTACAAATTAATGACTATCATATTAATGAATTATTCATTGAATAATTTATTATACATAAAGGGATAATAATAGCGATGTCCATGTTAAACTGGGCTACAAATACAGCTGTTTCATTAAACATTAATTCTTTGGTATTTGTGATATTGAAGCTCATTTTGTAGTCATTCGATTAATATTAATTATATTGATGCTGGTATCAAAATGTCGCGGCGGATATACGCATAAGTATTTTAAATTTTACACCGCTGTAACTCTAAAGAAAAAAATGTTCATTATAAATGTTGCTACAAATAATGTGGTCTTTCATGCGCTGCCCTCAGATTTTCAGTTTTCGAAAGAAATTCCCCCCCCCACATAGCAAAAATACGCATATTTGAGATTTTAACATCAGTGGAACTCGAAAACCATAACTCTTTTAAAAAAAATTCAATTTAAACGTTTCCGGATGTTTGCGGAAAATTTCCCCGTGCTTTTTGAATTGAAGGAGATTTCGGATTTGAGTTTTTACAAATATGGGGCCATTTCTCAATTCTCTTCTTTCTAATGAATCAAAAATCATCAAAATCGGAGTAAAAAAGGAAACAGTCAAATTGTATAGGTACCTCCTGGGTTCGTCGGTCAAAAAGTTAACGGACGTTAAAGAACTCAAAGGTCAGTTTAGCGCCGTTCGATTGCCCTATTAATTACTGAAAATCAACACTCAGGTCTTCTATGAATATTTCAAAACTATTAAAACGTAAGCTATAAGAATTTGGCTCCAAGTTTCGAAAAAATTACTGATATATTTTTTTTAATTTAGATGCTTTTCTAAGATAATTTTTAGAAATGAAGAAAAAAAATCAATGGCCCAGTCTCGATTTCCTTTTTAAGATAAACTCAATAGTGAAAACAAAAGTAAGCTATCGTCTTTTGTTTTCGAATCATAACCTAAAATTATATTTTGTGCGATTTGATTCATTTGTGAAACTATCAAAAATTTATTTTGGCAATCTTGAGAAACCTTTTAGATTATATTAAACATAGCTGGTTTCTAAATTTGTTTAATAAATTTTGGGATATAACATAAAGTTACCCTATAGAAGCATCGAAATTTGCCCACCCTGTACATTTCCTTAAAGAATAAACACTGTTGATATATATGAAAGAGTTACATAGTAAATAACTGAGTTCATGGAAAATAGATAACAAAAATATCTGGATATCGGTACGCTATCAAAAAAAAAACAATAAAAAAGCAATAAAATCGATCCATCATTTCCTGAAATAATCTTTCTTATCTGCGTATGTTAATTCTGATGCATCTTCTGGAAGTTTACAAGGGATGAACTTTATGCAACCCTGGAAATTTCAATATGGAACCATATTCGTGAACATACAGTCGAATTGTATACCTCCTTCTTTTGAGAAGTCAGTCAAAAACCGGAAATGTCACTTTCACTCGCAGAAGCGACATATTAATAAGCGGACAGGCTGTATTTGTGTTTAAAATAACACCGTTATGAAACAGCTTTTTTATAGATTAAACAAACTTTATAAGAATTTTGGAGTTACAAAAAAATTTCATGCCTTTCAAAGTATAACTTTTCATAAATACTGTTTCTCTTCTCATCAATTTTATTAAATTTAGTAATAACTCATAACAAAATGCAATATTTCCCCACTCCATAAACATATTTCGAGCGACAATATCACAAAACAAATAGTTTGATAATTTTGATATAGAAGATGTCCCAGAAGCATTGGGAAATAATTAGTTTGAACAAAAATAAGACTAGAATATTTTCGTGGGGCCCTTCCTTTCAGAATTATTCGGGCTTTCAAGTAATGCCCTGAGGAAGGATTTTCCTTTATAGTTCCGAAATGGTGAAATCAATTTTAATGAAACTTGAACTGTATACCCTGTACATACATACGTACTGATAATATGAAATTACAGCAATATTTCAATTTCATCCTGGAAGCCAGGGGCGGATCACCCCTAAAATTAAATGCTCCTGAAGTTTGGTACGGCTTCTTCATTTTAATTTCAAAGTTTTCATTCAAGTTCACCAACTTATTTGTAACAAAATTCATCATTTTATCAAAATTTGGCAGATAATTTAAACCACATTATTTTTATTTATTGCCACTCAAATTATAAATACCTCGAATACTTTCGGCCAATTGGGTTTATTAATATCTAATAATATTTCAGAAAGATCAGGGCCTAACTTAAAAGCACGAATAATACTGCCATTCAAATATCTCCCAATACTTCTGCGACATCCTATATCATTCTATCATTTGACAATCATTGAAAAAATCAATCTTTTGAAAACTGTTTATACCTTCTATTATCCACATACTGCTTGATCATATCAGCCTCCATACCCAATGGAAAATCATCATCATCATCTGACAATAAATAATTATTATCATTTTCACCATTACACATATGAATTTCATTGATAATTTGACTCGCATATGAAAATGTATTTCGAAATACCACATTAATAACATTACTATTATCCATTGAATAAACACTGAGTTCATCGTCAATTTTCTCACAAACACTAATAACCGGTGCCATAATATTATCATCGTCTTCTGCATCATCATCAGTCTTTTTCTTCGTATCATCATTGATGTAGATGATTGACTTATGCTTGGATAGGCGCTTGTCCACCACCACTGCACTAAGAGTGGAGAATTTCTCAAATTGGTCCTTTGAAAAATCAATCTCCATTCCGAAAAAGGTGAATTTTTGAGTTGGAAGAACATTTCGGCCGCGGCTGGGTTTCAAAATGAAATTGTCACCGAACCTGTTGGATTCCTTCAGGTTGCGTTCGCATCCTTTCAGCTCCAGGCACAAGTAACAGGAGCAATTATCACCGCAAGTCATCACGTTAATGATTAGGTTTTTTTTTCGTTACGTTGTAGCCGCTTGTTATGACGCGCTTACCGTTTCAAGACTGAATGGTTGCTTCTTGGTTTCTGCACCACTCAGAGTAAGAATAATAACAACAGCAACAACAACAACAATGAAAATTGCGTGTAAGGTTAAGTTGGAGAAGAAGAATACGATTCGAGAAAAAAAATAACAAAAGAGTTAGTTGTAGATATTATTATGTACCACTTCCCATGATTGTTTTGGTTGGTTGTGGTTTTCCTTTTCTAAAGCCGGTAAGGCGGCTAATTCGTTTGTTATCCTCTTTTAGATTGCGAGAAAATTTGAAGAAAAAAACTTGTTATACTACTAGCTGTCGTGACATTTAATTGACAATGGAAATTTTGTGATTGATTTAACATACAGGTGTTTTTTTTTATTGGGCACTGAATTTGGGACACAGAAATAAAAGTTCTTACTCGATCCTGCTACTAGGAATAGATAATCGCTATATACGCATTGTGTTAGGAAGAGTTGTTTACCATTCCAGTAATGGGAGTTTGTTCTAAATTCTAAATGAACCTGAAATAAATAATAGTTTAAGAAACTAAAAAACAGTGAGTGAGATATAAACAATCATAGTCATATAGGTATACGAGGACGGTATGGAACCCTGCACCAAATACTCCCACTCTTAAACTCCATCGCAAATCCTCCAGCACACATTTATATCGAAAATTCCACAAAAATCCATCCATAAAGCTCCGAGAGGTAAAGGTATAGAGCCCTTCATCAAAAAGTCCTACTCCCACGTACACAACTATAAGTATGAAAATTTTTATCGAAAAATCCCACTCGCACGTACACAACATCACAAAACCTTCCAACCCACAAACAGATAGAAAGTTCCACGAAAATTCATCCAGAAATCAAAAACACCCATACGTATGGAACCCTCCACCAAAGAGTCCCACTCGCACCTACACACCATCTCATATCCTACCAACTCACATACATATCGAAAATTCCACGAGAATCCATCCATAGAGCTCAGAGATATAGGTATGGTACCCCCCATCAAGGAGTCCCACTCGCACATTCACAACATGAAATTATTGTATTGTCATCGGTCCTTTAAAAGTATTCAAAGTTTCAAATCGATCCGATGTTTATAAGTGGATGAAAATCGTGTCCAAAGATTCCGTTGCATACCAAGCTAATAAAAGCGTGTTATTAAAAGCACGTCCTCGACAGAAAAGAATATTGTCGCTATAAGTACAAGAGCCTATTTCAAATTTCACTTCGATGATTTTTTAATACATTGTAATATTTTTCAAAATAAAATCATCGTTTTTCCCGTCAGAGAATAAATAGTATATTATAAACTGGAAGAATATTAGATTTAAAATCTAATACTTTCTTTACCTCGTACTATAAATAAATATTCAACTACAGCGAGCACAAGTAGATGTATTGAGACAGTATTCAAATCTTGTGAAATTTTCGAGTCAAGTTATAACGTTTCGGAGGTTCTGGAATCAAAAAAAACATAGTTTCTGCCAACGGTCGTCTATCTGTACGACTATATGTCTATCTGTCTGTCTGTGCGAACATTTTAATCTTATTCTGATAAAAGAGTTCATTTAGAGGACAAACGTACCGGATACGACCATTGTTATTTTATCTTTGCACCTTCAAAATAAATGATGGTTACACGAACCAATCGGACGTTTTTTTGTATCCAGTGGAATGTGCATGACAGCGGTAGGAAAGTCGTGTGAGCAGTCACCAGAACTTTTAATATGCTACGTTGCTGGAACAGACTGAGAAGTATAAAATGATTTTAATAAAACACTATCGAAACGAAAAACGTCAGGCTAGTCATGCATAAATTATTTAATTGATGTTTTATACTATTTAGTTCATTTTAATGACGTAGTGTTTAAAAACCATTTTTTATTTATTTGTGTCTTACTTATCGAAAAAACTATTTAAGATTGATTGAAAATGTTCATAAAAGCAAAGCAAACAACAGAAACTCTTTAGATGTAGCGTTGTTATCTAGTCCATTGACCCAATCAATGTTTTAAGTTTCGAATCCATCATGATGTTTAAAATTGATAATGAAATTGGTTTCAAACAAACAAGAAAAGCGAGCGAAAAATCTAGAGCTGCATCTAAATATTAAATCAAATTAGAATAAAATTTTGCCATTTAACAATACAATCCATTTCTGAAGCTAAGATGAATTTGTAGTATCTCTATTTTAAGTTGTTAATAAATTTAAAATAGTATTATAAAAGCGAAAGTGATAGTTCTATCATTATATTTATAACAAAAAAACAAATTTGATATAATCATATCAATTTATTTTGATAGCTGAAGCATATAATGAACATTATTTAAATAAAGTTAACAATTGAATGATCTTGAATTTTCTCCTAGAAGACAAGATATATCTATAATAAATCCATCGACTTTAAACGAGGTAATCGCGATACGCACTGTTTTGTATCCAGGGCTTAAGAAGCGTGAAATTATATTCTACAGAGACGTATAGCAGCCCATTATGATATTTTTCAAATCAGTGTTACTTCAACATCATTCTCATTACATCAGCTGTCGCAATAAGTGCCAGACGTATAATTTACTGGTTAATATTTATCTTAACCACCGATATATAAATCTTGCGACGTACCCTTCAAGAAAAGCTGTAGGTACCTACTAGTTAGTGAAATATACTGTCGTTGATTTTGCATTGCCATATAAATATTTTTTACAAAAAATTGGACCGACGTTATAGTTGATGCACTGAAAAGTATAAAATAATATTACTTCTATTGGTGATGGTACTTTTGAAGTTGTGCAGTTGCAGTTAGATCGATAGCTTTTGGCACCAACTTCACAAGTACCATCACCAATAGAAGTAATATTATATTATACTTTTCAGTGCATCAACTATAACGTCGGTCCAATTTTTTGTAAAAAATATTTATTTCACACTTTTGAGTGTAACATTAGTCCCGAAAATCGTTGAACGGTCACTATACCATATCAATGAAGATAATACTTATCCTATTACCCACGTATATTCCTTGCTTGTAGTGGTTATTATTGAGATCTCAGAACATCGCGGCGGAAATACGCTTGAATATTTTAGTTGTTACCATTTAACACCGATTTAACTCGAAAACCGTAATTCTAAGGAAAAAATGTTCATTATAAATGTTGCTACAAATAATTATATCTTTCATGTAGTATCGAAAAATTTTCAATTTTCGAAAGAAATTGTCCTCTCCACATAGCAAAAATACATATTTAACATGCGTCTATCTCGAAAACCGTAACACTTTTGAAAAAATGTTCAAGTTAAACGTTTCCGGATATTGTCCTATCTTTAATTATACCAACTCAGATTTTCGATTTTCGAGAAATTTCCCCCACCATCACCCCTTCGGGTGCAGTTTTCGGAGGGAAGGAGATTTCGGATTTGCGTTTTTATGAATATGGGACCATTTCTCAATCCCCTTCTTTCAAATGAATCCAAAATCATCAAAATCGGAGATCGTCTACTATATAAAAGGCGCGCACGAACCAAAAAAAAAAATAAAAAAAAAATAAAAAAATAAAAAAATAAAGCAGACAGTCGAATTATATACCTCCTCCGTTCGGGGTTCGTCGGTCAAAAAGAGAAGGAACAGCTTAGAATTACATCAATTTCTTGAGCGACTTCCTAAGCGGAGGATTATTTGAAAGAGGAGAATTTAGGAATGGACCCATATATAGAAAAAAATCAATTCCAAAATCTCCTTCTCCCTCCAAAAATCGCCTCCGAAGAGGTAAAGGGAGCAATTTGAGACGTCAGAATTAAAAATAAGATCATATCCGGAAACGTTTAAATTGATCATGTTTTCAATAGAGTTACAGCTATGGTGAATCTGTTATATGTGTATTTTCGCTATATGGAGGGGGATTTTTTCTATGAAAATTTCAAATATGAGACGACCAAATTAAAGAAGAGATTATATGTAGCAACATTTAAATTGGACATTTTCAAATAAAGTTACGATTTTCGAGTTACAGCAGTGGTTAAGTCTGAAATATGTGTACTTCCGCGGCGATGTTTTCAGATCTCTGAATAATAACAAAAACAAGGAAAGAATAATATGTACATGGGTAATAGGACAAGTACTACGATCATTAGTGAACGTTCAACGATTTTCATTACTAAAGTGTGAAATAATTTTTTTTAACAGAAATTGGACCGACTTTATTACTTGGCGCACTGAAAAATACAAAACAATAATCATTCTAGTGGTTCTGGTATTTTTGAAGTTGGTGCCAAGAGTCTTCTATTTAACTACAATTGCACAACTTCAAAAGTATTAGCACCAATAGAATTAATTTATTTAAATTATTATTATTATTTATCATTATATATTATTATTATATATTTAAATTATTTTGAATTTTTACTATATAATTTTTTAATCAGGGTCTATATTAAGAGCTCCAGAAAATGTACAATTACGTCAAATTTATATTGAGTGTACATATTTTATCAATATTTCTTATTTTTTCTTTATTATTTTTTTTTCTGTGCTTTTTATGGAAAATTGCTTCGAACAAAAGTTGTAGGTACAGATTATATCTATAACCCAAAATTTATTTTTGATGATATTTACACTAAGGCTCTTTTTTCTATTTTTAAATGTTTCAACGGTCGCCATTTTGAAACTACTTACCTGATATTGCCCAATAACGAACTCGGCCGAGATATTTAAGAGATTGATTTTTGTAGCAAATTTGATACCTCTAAAACTGCGACCTCTATCGTGTTAACAAATTTCGTAAGACCAACTTATATAACAACATGCCGTTGAATTTTTTTCGAAATTCAAAAGTGTGAACGATCGCAATAGGTACATTTCTATAAGAAATTCACCTAAAAGCCATAGGATTCACGACATACATGTCTTAAGAATTTGTTAAATATGAATAATATTTAACGCGCAGGCATCTAGTCTATCTGTGGTGCTATAGGAGAAAAAATTATGTGGAATATACATATAACATGAAAACACTTTGATAGCCCCCAGAGAAATAATATTTCTTGTCCCATATTGATCCAACTCAAATATTTATGTTACATGCTCCGGAAACTTCTCAAACTATCCACTTATTTCTTTGACACTTTTAAAAGAACAAGAGTTAGCTCTTCCAATGCCTCTTTGTGGTTTTCTGAACTAGAGGATTCTTCATCGACGGAATTATTATAATAAGAAAGTTCACATCGAATATTATAAAGAAAAACATAGGTACCTGGTATAAGTAAAGGTTTGTATCAATGGTTGGATATATATATTATAATCTATATAAATAAAAATGAATCGCCAAATGCGTTGATAAGCGCAAAACTCGAGAACGGCTCGACCAATTCGTATAATTTTTGTTTGAATATGTTCGTTAAGGCTTAAGGAAGGTTCTTATGGAGAGAAAAATCGTAAAAATTGCGAGGAAAATAGTGAAAACACTACTTTTCCCATACGATTTACTAGTGTGGTGTCAGATATGTCACGCACGTCAAGAACCATTATCCAAAGAACACATTTATTATCTGGAACAATGAGTTTTTTTCCTGAGAAGAGTGTGACCTTTCGCTATGAAAGGGCAGCACTTCTGGTAGGGACAGGGACAAATATTAAACCTACTCCATCTAACACTGTGGAAATATCGGTGACAAAAGTAAATTATTTCAAATAATCAAGCAAGTAAAAAAAATATCATGTACCATAAAGCACACAATAAAAATATTATATTATTACTGAAGTGTACAAAAGCAGGAAGTTATTTTTGTAAGTAATCGTCATTTAAAATTGAGCTAATAAATGAATATTTAAAGTGATTACTCTGAAATTCGTTTTATCTATTCATTTTTCTATTGGACTGCTCATGGCCAATAACCATTTAGTTGAAATTTCAAATATCTCTACAATTATTACTGCTACGGCAGCAACGCGCCGTTCTACTACTTATAACAATTTACAAAAAAATAGGACAGGCTTTTTTAGTTGGTACAATATAATATTAATTCTATGGGTACTTACTGGTATTTTTGAGGTTTTGCAGTTGTGGTTAGATAGAAATACAATGAAAACTTAGGGTTTCCATTTAAAATCCATATCAAAGACGTCAATTACTCACCCTGTATATTTCAGTTTCACGTATGAAAACTCCAAAGCAAAAACAGAAATTGACATGTCCGAGCGTTTTTAGTTTAAACTCTCATTCCAGATTTTTTTTCAAACATTCTGAGATTCATCTAATAAAAAGCCATTCGTATGTCCATTCGCTATTTTATTTAATTGAAACTTAGAAAAAAAATTACCAACGAGTTGATCGCTTGCAGCACAAACTTCTTCGCTGTCATGATGAAGAGTTGCAAACTTCAAAGCATCAAAAATCAAATTAAATTAAAATTCAAACGCATCACTTGGTAGGTAAAAAAAGAGTGATGATATTACAAGAGGGAATTTCAGATACAGGCTGCTACAAATTAAAGTTTCTGAATGAGTTAATAAAAGAAGGAGTTACACAATTACTTGGTATATTTGATAATGAATGTTGGAAACACACCCACATTTACAAAAAATACAGATACTCAATGTAGCGATAATAACAGGACAGAACTTTGGTTGAGGGCTTTTGCAATAAAAAGGTAAAGGATTTGAAAATAAATATTTCTTAAAAAAAATTTAGATCGACTTTATTATTTGATGCACCGAAAAATCACAATATAATATTAATTCTATTGGTATCAGGAATTTTTAAGTTGTGCAAAAAATACCGAAACCAATAGAATATAATTATTTTGTGTTTTCTGGTGCACCAACTAATAAAGTCACTCCACTTTTGACTTTTCTACGCTACTATTATAGTAGGTGTATAAGGAAATTATTGTAATCGTGTGAAATTTTCGGTATCGAGATTTTACAAATGTTGACGTTTCAGAGTTTTCTAAGTCTAAGTTCTGTCTGTCTGTCTGTCTGTCTGTGGCAGCCGGTGGCACCGAATGAGAATTCTGTATAAACTGGGTGTTGAGATATAGTAAAAAAACGTGATTTGCTCAAGACTATAGCGGGAAAACAGCTCTAAGGATTTTGATTAAACTTGCCTAAAGCATTCTTCTGAGAGCCCTTTACCACCCACACATAGCGCCATCTCTGAGAAAAAGCACAAAAAAAGTAATGCTTGAATAAAATTCCGTATTTTCCACATGTTTCTTCAAATTCTGGCTAAACGTTTCATCTTGCGAAAAAATGTTACATGACCTTTGTTGTTCGTCTTGATACGCTGAAAAAAATGAGTGGAAGCACGATTTGACCAGAGGATTTTTACTTTACTACCGCTATTATCGTCGCTATGTAAGGAGAGTATTGTAATAGTGTAAAATTTTTCATTCACTGGAATTTGCGAGCAGGCGGTAGGAAAGTCGTGTGAGTGGACACACCAGATTTTTTATATTGATTTCACACTTTTGAGTGCAACATTAGTCATCAAAATCATTCAACGTTCACCAAAGCAGATAATACTTTGCTTATTTCAAAACATCGCGGAAATAAACATATTTCAGACATTCCCACTGCTGTAACTTGAACACCGTAACATTCTTTTGAAAAATAACCAAATTAAATATTATTATATTTAATCCTTTTTTCAATTTGGCCGTCTAATATTTTAAAATTTCTAAAAAAGTTGTACCATCACCAAATGGTGGTGCCATAAGTTTTCAATCTAACTGCAACTGCACAACTTCAAAAGTACCAGCACCAATACAATTAATGTTATTTTACATTTTCCATTACACCAACTAATAACGTCGGTCCAATTTTTTGTAAAAAAATATTTATAGGTAATAATGAATAATTTTTTATTGGATCAGTAGTTAGTAGGTGCACTGGGAAATACAAACCAATATTAATTATCTTGGTAGGTCATTTTCGGTAAAATAAAACAAATTATTAAGTTGAATAAGTACTTCAAATTTGCATTTTGTTCAGATAATGAAATAATGGAAACACTACAGTTGTTGCTGATATATTTTAAATCGATATACCCTTTTCGTAGGTATATGAAGACAATTAAAATTTAAGAATCATAGGTATATGCCGTAAACGTCTGGTAGCTAAGTGATTATAAGAAATCCAGTATGTATATTTTATATAGCTATGTAGTCATGTCATCCGGTTTCGTTGCTTGAACGGCAGAACAAGTTATGTCACATGTTAAGTTAGCATTATATTAGTAGTTAAGTGTCGAGCTGTTTCCTCTTAGCCAGAGACACTCTACTAACCTAATTTCGCTATTACCCGATCAACAGTGAGTAAATGAATCTAATGACTACGTACGCGTGACATTGTATCGAGAAGTTGTGTAAGTGAATATTGGTATATTAGTATTTTATAAAGTTATCTATTTCCAATGTAGTTTATAGGAACGACATTATTTGTTTTTGTTTACATGTGTAGAGCTCCACAATTTTTGGTCAATAATTATTTTCTACCTGCTAACCTGTTGCAACCTAAATTTCATTTAAAATGTTTGGACAAGACCGGATTTACATGTCTTTAACGTGACAACTTTCTACTCTTAGTAGTCAAGTTATCCTATCATTTGGATCCAACTTGGAGTTGCAGAAGGTAAAAAAGTGTGGAACTTCAAATTGCTCCACAGACACGTTGCGATCTATCTTTATGTATTTTTGACCGACTTTAAGAAAATATTTTTTACAAAAAATTGGACCGACTTTATTAGTTGGTGCACTGAAAAGTATAAAATAATATTAATTCTATTGGTGCTGTTACTTTTGAAGTTGTGCAGTTGCAGGTAGATTGGTAACTTTTGGCACCAACTTCACAAGTACCAGCCCCAATAGAATTAATATTATTTTATACTTTTCAGTGCACCAACTAATAAAGTCGGTCCAATTTTTTGTAAAAAATATTTATTTCACACTTTTGAGTGTAACATTAGTCACGAAAATCGTTGAACGTTCACTAATACCAATGAAGATAGTACTTATTCTATTACCCACGTATATTCCTTGCTTGTAGTTGTTATTATTGAGATCTCAGAACATCGCTGCGGAAATACGCTTGAATATTTTAGTTGTTACCATTTTAACACTGATTTTACTCGAAAACCGTAACTCTAAGGGAAAAATGTTCAGTATAAATGTTGCTACAAATAATTATGTCTTTCATGTACTGCAAACAGATTTTCAATTTTCGACAGAAATCGCCCTCTCCACATAGCGAAAATAGGTATATTTGAGAATTTAAAATGTCTCTATGTCGAAAACCGTTACTCTTTTGAAAAAATGTTCCATTTAAACGTTTCCGAATATTGCCCTATCTGTAATTATATCAACGCAGATTTTCAATTTTCGACAAAATTTGCCCCCTCCACCCCTTTCGGGGGTGGTTTTCGGAGGGAACGAGATGTCGGATTCCCGTTTTTATGAATATGGGACCATTTCTCAAGCCTCCTCTTTCAAATGAATCAAAAATCATCAAAATCGGAGTACGTTTACTATATGAAAGGCGCGCACCAAAAAAAAAAAAAAAGCACACAGTCGAATTGTATACCTCCTCCTTTTGGGAAGTCGGTCAAAAAAGAGAAGGTATACATTACATTTAGATTGTATGATTGCTTTTTCACATGTACACGCTGTTAGATTAACATCAGGCAAAAATTCAAGGGGTTATTCCTTGGTCTGGCCTAAGAATATTTTGTCCTATGATGATTTAAAAAAGAAAAGTTTGGAAGATACAGGGTGAACAAAATTTGCGACAACCATATTTGATAATTGTGTGGATGATCACACGTATGGCCTGCTCGATCCCCACACTTAAGCCCCCTTGATTATTACGTATGGGATTATCTGAAGTCATTAGTTTACGGTACTCCAGAGTTCTGCAGTCCATAAAGAGAATATTGAATGCTTGTATCCAGGCTGGAGTAAGTCATTTCGAACATTTATTGTAGGTTGAGCAAATTTGCCTTTTGATAATAGAATGTTGTTTGTTATTGTCGCAAATTTTATTCGACCTGTATCTTCTTCAAAAATCATCATAGGACAAAATATTCTTAGAATAGGCCAAGGATTAACCCTAAAATTTTTCCACATGTTTACTTAACACCCTGTATATTTCTCCTTTCCTCGAAAATCGAAAAATTGAACCTTTTTGACTGTTAGGATTAAAGACAAAATCATTTCCAGCAACGTTTAAACTGGACATTCAATAAAATCCCGACGGCCTGTAGCCAGCCGAAAGGTAAATTTCTCAAAATTCATTGAATTGAAATTTGAACAACCTTTTCATATACCAACATGTCATTACATATAAGTTGCCGTATGTATCATAGCCTTGCGGTTAGTGGTTTTTATTTTGGCTGTTGAGTATAAAGCAGATAGGGTTCGCATTCCGCTTCAAGGCTGTTTATTTTTCGCCTATTTCTTATCAATAATTTAAATATATATTTTTTCAATCAGGGCTTATATTAAGATCTCCAGAAAATGTACAACTACATGAAATTTATATTGAGTTTTCATGTTTTAACAATATTTCTTATTTTTTTCTTAATCATTTTTTTTTCGGTGCATTTTATGAAAAATTGCTTTGAACAAAAGTTGTAGGAACTCATTATATATATAACCCAAAATTATTTTCAATGATTTTAACATTACGGCCCTTTTTTGATAATTATTTTAACGGTCACCATTTTGAAACTACATATAACAACATGCCGTTGAACTTTTTTCGAAATTCAAAAGTGTGAACGATCGCAATAGGTACATTTCTATAAGAAATTTACCTAAAAAATCAAGGGTTTCCAAGTACAGCTCTAGGAATTAGGAATGTGCAAGATTCTCACTGCCATATTTTCAAATTACTAAACATAAGTCTACCTAAAATTATGACTAATATTTTCTTACAAAAAATGGAACCAACGCAATTAAGTAGTTTATTTCTTCAAAATTATCAGCACCAAAAGATTTAACCTTAGTTCATTTTTTTTTGTAAAAAAAATATTTTACAAACTATAACTGCGAATTGGAGAACTCTTTAGCACAACCCGGTATACAAAATATAAATTTCAAATCATGAACCGCAACGGCGAGCACATTTATTCACAATACATTAATTTTCTATGTATGAAACATAATTAACCTATTTGTTTGCACACAAAAATAGCAAAAGTAGATTCACATTGCATTAATAAGACAAATAAAATAATATTGCATCGCTGGCGTCGACTATGTTGTATTTTTTTTAGCTG
Source organism: Crioceris asparagi (assembly GCA_958507055.1). Classification (NCBI taxonomy): domain Eukaryota; kingdom Metazoa; phylum Arthropoda; class Insecta; order Coleoptera; family Chrysomelidae; genus Crioceris; species Crioceris asparagi. The sequence continues at coordinate 4,030,199 of OY293829.1, forward strand.
CATCCTGTTAGAAATCTTGTTATAGGAAGCGCAAAATCGCGGATGAGTTACTATACACATATTTTATAGTATAATAATAATAATACAGTGTTTTTTTGCTCAATACGGTAGCCGATGCTAGGTTGAAATAACATTAATTGAGACAAAATATTTTGTAATAATTTATTACGTCAACGTGAACAGGTAATTGAAAGTTTATTATACATATATATATATATATATATATATATATATATATATATATATATATATATATATATATATATATATATATATATATATATATATATAGCCTATATAGAGGTAGGTATCTACGTATAATTTGATAGAATGATCGAATAGAGAAACAGAGACAGGATTATTAGGAAAGTTTTAATGATTTAAGAAGATTAAAAAGAAACTTTGGCATTTGAACTGATGCGACGAAGCAAGATTTAGTGATAACAGGTGTTTGCCCAATATTCGAAACTCGACCGTAATTCATTTAGTTTTAGTTTCAACATTATTAAGATTCTGTCAAATAATTATTGAATAGGTACATATATTTTTTGAATTTTCATGTATCCATTTATCACTCGACAATTTACCCAGCATATATTTATATAGGATCTCATATTTCAACAATTACTTACAATTCAACGTCACGTCAAGTCACATATTCGTTCGTGAACGCAATATGCTTTAAAAATGATCCAAATTACTTCATGTAATTATCAATACTAGTTGTCGCCCAGTGATGGAAATTCGACCGTTATTCATTGTTTTTTTTAATCCAAACGTTATTGAGTTTTTTGTCAAATAAATAATAATTGCAGAAAATTTTTGGGAGTTTTAAATAGTTTTTATTACTTTCGGTTCTTGTGTCGATGGATTCCGCAGCGATTTATCAGGCCCCATACGGTCTAGAAACTAGAAATCTCGAATTTGTACTTAGATCGCAGACATCTCGCCGCCTGTTAAGTTCCAAGAGTGATACAATATTGATTAATTAGATTATCTCATTCAAGCAAGATCAAACTATTTCTATATTTCTATAATTATACAAGGTGTCCGGAAAAATGTGGGAAATCTCGCGAATATGAAAAGAACACGTGAAAATAATAAAATTGCATAAAAACTTTTTTCAGCATCCACTTCGATATGACCCCCCTTGACATTTTTTGGACTTAGTATCTTATGACATTTACAAAAGCATTGTCACATTATACGAATATTATTATCAAATGTATATTATCGATGTAATAACTGGAAAACACATTTCTAATATTTCAACTTAACGTTGGTATATGTCTTATTTTAATTACAAGATAAATACACTAACTAATTAACTAGTTCACACAACAAGTAGTGAACTTTAACCTTGCATTAATTTCTTTCTTCGCTATTATATTTGTCTTCCTAAAACAATGCAATTGTGTACATTTACCTCTCATACTTTCTTCGAAAGATATGAGACAGTTTTCTTCTCAACTACTTTCACCAATTGAGTGCCTATATACCGCCATTATCTTTAGTATTTCTCACAATTTAACTAATGCTTGTTAAAATATTTATAAAAAAATAGAATGCGATTGTACTTATATGAAAAGGGAAAATGTGGGATTTTTTGTGAAAGATAATTACATATATATTATAGATATATTTATTCTTTGCAGACTTTGAAATAATATGAGAACCAAAATTATAAACGATTACTCTTTTTTATTAGGTACTAGTACAAGCATTTTCTATAGCTTCAACAATTTGTTCATGTTGGCTTTTCACAACTATATCAGCTAATACATACAGGGTGGTCCAAATTATAATGGAGAAAGTTCATATAAACTTATCTCCAAAAACGCTTCGGTTTGGAAATATTGCGAAAAAAATCGGTCTTTCTTATTTTTAAAGAAACTCTTCTAGATTTTGTTTTCAAACTTAGTAGGTATTATTTCTACTAAAAAACAAATTTATAGCATGATAAAGTGGCGTTCGCATGACCGTTTTAACTAATTTAAATATTAAAAAAAGTTGTATGTCAATGGTTTATCGCAATTTTGCAAACAAATTTAGATATCCTGATCAATTATAAACAAAAATGGTCTCTTAAGTCTTTTCGCTAAAACGAACCGTTTTCGAGGAAAAAAAATATTTTTGTTTTCATGCGCACCTAATATCTTAGGTTTGCAAATAATGATAATTCGCGCTATTTCAATTCGTTTTTATTTACATCACATTTGCAAACCTAAGATATTAGGTGCATATGTAAACAAAAATGATTGTTTTCTCGAAACGGTTCGTTTTAGCGAAAAGACTAGAGAATTGTGATATCTAAATTTGTTAACAAAATTGCGATAAACCATTGGCGTACAACTTTTTTTATTATTTAAATTAATTGAAATGGTCTCACTTACGCCACTGGTAAAACAAAAACAAGTCTTTATCATAATATATATTTGTTTTTAAGTGGCAATATTAGCTACTAAGTTTGAAAGCTAAATCTAGAAGACTTTCTTTAAAAATAAGAAAAACCGATTTTTTTCGCAATATTATATGAACTTTTCTAATTATTTTTATCAGCTGAATACGCAGTTAAAGTTTCTCCATTCTAATTCGGACCACCCTGTATATAAAATAATTCGTGAAATGTTCCATTTTGTGAAGCTGCCCCCTCCCAAATAATGTGAAATTCACGCTCAAAATGTGTGATATGTTTGACCATCGTTTGACCATATTTGCCCATAGATTTGTTTTGCCCACCTTTAATAATTTTGGAAATAACTTAGCTACCATGAATGTCATGGGTTATATTAGTTTTTTCAGTAAATGAAAATATGCCCTCGTTTGCTCATGGTTTGACCAGGTTTGCCCACCCCTTAGATTTTTTTTGATTAAAAATACAATTATTTAATATTAGATAGTGAAATGTGAACATCTGAAATTCGCGCTCAAAATTTAATATATATAATATATGACCATGTTTGCTCATAGTTTTAATTTACATCCCAATAAATTGATTTTCTATGATTTTTAAACAATATCTTGAAAATAACTTTATATTATAGAAAAGAAGCAACTATTCTTATGTATAGAAAAAAGAGGATCTGAATCCACTCAAATTGATAAATTGATGATAGTAATTTTATACTTTAAGACAAATCACTGCAAATATATCGAACCCTTTTAATACAAATTAAAAGTTACAATATTTCTTCAAATGAGTTAAATAAAAATTTACCCACCTTCTAGGTTTTGGCCTAAGGATCTCGTGATTGGCATCTGTTATACACAATGGATTCAATGGTCCTGAAAGGTGATCCACACCAGTCCACTGTTCTTCTTCGTTCGATTCTGGACTACCTCTTTTGAGAGTTGCCAACTCCCAGCCGGTTGGAGTTGAACAATGTTGCCTGGCCATAATCTCTCATTCAAAATAGTCCATATTAATTCAAATGAGTCTGCAACAAAAATTGAAACATTTAGAGTTTCTAACCTCTTATACTTGTAATACTTGTGATGTCATAGTAGCTTTAGACTTTACAACTTTCAATAACTTCGGAAATCACTTTTTGTAAGAAAAGTTGTGTCGTCAGTGGACCCACTTCAGGAACGAAGTTTCTTGCGTCTTTTAATTTGGTACAGAGATCTAGATAGTATCAAAATTATACAACCGGCTGCGCACGTTGCTTATCTATGGTAGCATTAAATATTTTCTGCTATCATCCCCCATTCAACAAAAGTATTTATGTTCACTTTACAAAAGAACTTCTGATGTGATGTAAGTAGATAACATGATGTCTTCACAAACTCCTACCACTTGTTCCTCAGGGCAAAAATGTATTTTTAAGGAAACGTACCTTGGTACAAAATTGCCCTGAAGATACAATTTTAAAATCATTTGATGGCTAAAAATTTAAAACTTTGGCATAATTTTATATGCTGAAAATCCCATGCAAAAGTTATTATTAATATCCAAGAGTGTAGAACGTTTTTTAATCACTTTACCTTTTGTATTTCTACGCCAATGGATGAAAAAGGTAGTAAACTTAAAATTTAGATTAAGTAACTCACTTACTATAAAAAAGCTACTCCTCACTAAACTTGATTACCCTTAAAGTTTTATTTTAATAATTAGCAATAGTTTTAATTAAAAAAATTAGAAAAGTATCTACTCTTTGCATAATTTCTTCGTTGCCTCTGAGATTATTTTTTGCATTTTGAATCCATTCACACAGAACTTCCTCATAATCTATGGGCCTATCCTAAACAACGAACATAGGATGTCCCCATAAAAAGTAATCCAATGGATTAAAGTCTGGTGAACGGGTGGTCAATTTACAGTAGCGTCATTACCTCAACCCATCCATTTATTCGTGTATTGTTAATTTATGTAGTTACGAACATTTAAAGAAAAATGTGGAGGAACTCCATCGTGCATAAATCACATAATATCTCTCCAAAATTATAGAATTACCTAAATCCTCTAACAAATCTGGCACTATACTTTCAAGATGTTTTAAATAAATTTATCCAGTTAATATTTGTGGAAGAATGGATCTGGGTGTTCAATGTGTTCTAAAATTTCGTCTTCAAGATCATGTATCCTTACGAATTATGAGCATCAAGTTAGCTAAGCACCTGTCACCAATCGACTCGAGAGTAGGTGGATAATTTACCGCTAATTAGTCGTGAATTAGTTGTGAAAATACCGATTTTGTCGTTTATTGTTTTTTTCGGATGCTTTGCTAACTTGATATAAAGTTAGCAAAGCACGGCTCCAAAAATGACTTTAAAGCGTTCGTAGAAGAATGGGAATAGGATCAGTTTTTGCCGCTAATTAGTCGCTAATTAGTTGTGAAGAAATAAATTTCCTAAAATATTTTTTTGTGTTTATTTTTGGGTGCTTTGCTAACTTGATATAAAGTTAGCAAAGCACACCTCCAAAAATAACTTTAGAACGTTCGTAGAGTAATGGGAATAAAACAAGAATTTGCCGCTAATTAGTCGCTAATTAGTTGTGAAGAAACAAATTTCCTAAAATATTTTTTTGTTTTTTTTTGGGTGCTTTGCTAACTTGATATAGAGTTAGCAACGCACGCCTACAAAAAATGACTTTAGAGCGTTCGTAGAAGAATGGTATTGGGATAAGTTTTTGCCGCTAATTAGTCGCTAATTAGTTGTACAGAAATTAATTTTCCAATTTTTTTTTTGTTTATTTTTTTGGGTGCTTTGCTAACTTGATATAAAGTTAGCAAAGCACGCCTGGAAAATGACCTTACAGCGTTCGTAGAATAATGGGAATAGAATAAGAATTACTCGCTAATTAGTTGTGAAGAAATTAAGTTTCAATATTATTATTTTTTCATTCGTGCCAAATAACAAGTTTTTCAAGCGGAACCGACTATTCACAACGTAGAATATAGGGACCTTGATTTCACTTTACTGAGCAGCTCTTAAGAAATTTTGCTCCACACGGGATCAGATTCTAAGGCAATATCATTGTGTTTATCATCACAAATGATATCGATTTTGTGATTCAAAATAGCCTGAATTACAGTACTATTTTCGACAGAAGGTGAGGAAAAAAATATTTTAGGAAATTTGTTTCTTCACAACTAATTAGCGACTAATTAGCGGCAAATTCTTGTTTTATTCCCATTACTCTACGAACGCTCTAAAGTTATTTTTGGAGGTGTGCTTTGCTAACTTTATATCAAGTTAGCAAAGCACCCAAAAATAAAAACAAAAAAATATTTTAGGAAATTTGTTTCTTCACAACTACTTAGCGACTAATTAGCGGCAAATTCTTGTTTTATTCCCAATACTCTACGAACGCTCTAAAGTTATTTTTGGAGGTGTGCTTTGCTAACTTTATATCAAGTTAGCAAAGCACCCAAAAATAAAAACAAAAAAATATTTTAGGAAATTTATTTCTTTACAACTAATTAACGACTAATTAGCGGCAAAAACTGATCCTATTCCCATTCTTCTACGAACGCTTTAAAGTCATTTTTGGAGCCGTGCTTTGCTAACTTTATATCAAGTTAGCAAAGCATCCGAAAAAAACAAAAAAACAATAAACGACAAAATCGGTATTTCCACAACTAATTCACGACTAATTAGCGGCAAATTATCCACCTACTCTCGAGTCGATTCTTGACAGGTGCTTAGCTAACTTGATGCTCATTTACGAATTGCTGCCTGTAATTATTAGCGGCTTCAGGAGCAAAGCAACCGGTGTTCCGAAGACGTCTCTCACCGGCAGCAAACGTTGGGTGGCTTCGTGTTCGGCGATTTGGAAGCCTAACCTCACCTAACACAATCTCTACCGTTTCCTTGACAATATCCTAAAACCAATAACATATAGGTATATTCGGCATAAATGTCGTGTAAGGCCATGATAAACCAAACAAATAAACTTTTTTGAATTAAGATTAAGATACATTTTTCAAGAAAAGTAGGAATAGAGTGTCTTCAATTTGACAGTAGTCTTATTTAGATGATACAAGAACAATAAACGTAAGCAGTTTAATTTTTTTGTTAAGACTATTTCTAATTACTGAAATACAAATCGAGTTTAGTCAAGAGTAGCTTTTTTGTAGTAAGTCAATTAATGAATCTAAATTTTAAGTTTAATACCCTTTTTGTCCATTGGCGTAGAAATCCAAAAGGCAAAATAAATTAAATACCCAAGTTAATATTAATGATAATTTTTACATGGGATTTTTCAGCACATAAAACCAAGGCAACGTATCAAATTTCGTCGAAATCGCATTAGCTATTTTAAATATTTTCAGCAAAAAAAATATTTTGAAATTGTATCTTCAAGGCCTTACGAGACCTAAGCTAAGCAATTTTGTTCCTAAATTTACTTAAAAAGACTTATTTTTGCCTGAGTGAGCAAGTGGTAGGAGTTTGTAAGAACCCTTAAGGGACACCCTGTATATGAAATGATATCCAGAGTCGGCTCTCATGTTTGAGACGTTATTAATTGGGCCAGTTCACGCAATCGTTATTGAATACTATGAAATTTCATGGAAATGGAATTGGAATGATCGTTTGAAAATGATTCCAGCATATTTCGACACTGTACAAACAATAACATTTGTAATATGAAAGTAAAATCAGCATTGATTGAGCGTTGGAACATGGTAGGTACATAAACGAACTGTTGTTATATTATTTGTTGTATGGTAATAGTAATCAACCTGGGCTTTTACCAATGGATAAATATAAACAGAGTGCATATTCATTAAATGGCAAAGGAACCTAGTAAAATAAATCAATATAAAATGCTGAAACTCAACGATAAAGTTTGTTTATTTTAGAAAATTAAATGTTATTCATAGCATTTTCAGTATATTCCTATTTTTTGTAGTTGAACTAATGTATTTGTAAAAAAATTAAAAAGAGGTGCCAGGACCTGGTCTTGTTTCTCGAATTGTATAGAGTTTAATGTCTCCTTGGGATTCTATCTTATTTTTTCATACTGAAAGTATAATATATATATATATATATATATATATATATATATATATATATATATATATATATATATATATATATATATATATATATACAGGGAGGTTTTCCGGGAAAGACATCGATCGATTGTGGGCAAACTATAACTACAAACAATCTGAAAATATAGTGACATATAAAGTCACTGGGGGACATGCGTTTAAAACTTTTTCATGTCTGCAGTATTTCTGGTTATACCGGAAGTAGATGACAACTTTGTTATTTTAAATAGAATACCCTGTATATTGATGCATCTTTAGATTTCTACGATTTTGAAAATATTTTATATATAATGTCCGATACCTAAGCCTAATTTCCTACTTAAAATTTTTATATTTATATAGGACACCCAGTAAATTCTTGGAGCTTCCGATAGATCTTGTTCTTTTGAGTCTGTATCTACATACTGGTTTAGTGTAAATAGTCTCTTCGATATATTTATAGTGATTCGTGATGATGTCAACAACAGAATTGAGTAATAGTAGAAACAGAATTATGTTCCATTGTTGTGGAGACAAAAGCTCTAATAATTATTAATTAAAGAACATCATGCAAGTGCAAGTGTGCTCTTATAATTTTTTACAAAAACTAGATTGCCAATTTAATTTGCAGTAACTATCTAATATATAAATTTTTAATCTCAGAAACAGCTCTAACGATTTTGATCTAATTTGGTATATAGATAAGGTTCCGACAGATTTTGATAAAAATGTAGAAAAAGAGGTTTTCGTAATCGAGAAATCGTTACCCGAGCCAAGCTCGGTCACCCTGATATTGATTTTAATGCGTTATTTGATTTTTACGGTTCCGTACCAACGAGAAAAAAACAACTATTTTAATTTCACTCCAATGTATGTATGTCTGTCCGTTGGTCTGTCCGTCACCACCTATTTTCTCCGAATTTACAAAACAAAGAAAGTTGAATTATTTCGTTTGTTTAAAGTACCCTTGAGATAGTTTAAATTTTAAATAATCACACAGTACATTCTCGGAAATATCAAATAGATGTTTATGATTAAATTCAAATATATATTTTTTTAATTATTCTCAAATGAAAGGATTAAATGATATAAACGTAAATAGCTATATGAAAATTGACCATTCCTCACCGTTATCTCCAAATTTGAATTTGGACAAAAATACAGAATACGCACCTGAAATCAAAGTATACAGGGAAACCTATACGAACATTCCAAAAAAGAAACCCTTTCTACGCGTACCCGACTCGAACTTGACCATTTTTTTTAATAGTGTTATTTAGTCTATTTTTGGCTATTGTCAATTTTTTTGTTCTATTTTGATACAGGTATCCAATATAAGATATTTTAAAAAATCCTTGGTTATTGAATATTTCTCAGCAACAGGTGGATTTCAGTCCGAGAGTCGAGGAATATTTTAAGGGGTCAATTAACTAAAAAGTCTCGACTCTAACCTGTCCTGGCAGTCTCGACCACTGCAGCTACATTCCTCGCACTCTGTTCACTCAGGCTTTCCTCATAATAATTTATTGTTTCTTCACGCTTTGCCGCCGCTACTTAGTATATTACGCGCATCCACCAACACCGTCAACATTTCACTTTTTCACATAATAGTTTTCAACTTTTCACTCATTATTACATACGCTCACCCAACACTTTCCGCGATTTCCACGTAAAATTCGATAATTTCGTCGGAGTCGGTCGCCTATTCTTCTCTACTCACGAACGCGCGACGTCTTCGTCTTCACATCTTGTAAACATTACTTTGATCATTAGCGTACGTGATTTTGGGATGCTGGGCCCGGTGGTCGCGGTCAAAAGCCCTGCCGCACAGTCACACAACACAGGTAGGCGGACATGGCCGTGCTGTAGGTTTTTTGATAAGTACACAAAATTAGGTACCTACTTATTTTACCTACAAATTGTTAAATTCCCAGTATAAGAAGGTATTGTCAAAGAGGTGTTTCTAATCTTTGGTATTGTAATAAGACTGCTTTTCCGATCTCCACGTTTCAAGATATCTAATCAGAGTCACATAAAATGGTTTTTAGGATTTTGTGTATACGTATGTACGGTGGACGCATTGATATACCGTTAATCTATTCTATAAAAAAATGGTAACAGGCCAATGTCTGTACACTATAGATATTCAAGAAGAACAAATATCTTTATTAGAGCAACAGAAGCCAAAACAACAGGTTTTTAGAATTTTTGTCTGTCTGTCTGTATTTTTGTACGCTCATCACGCAACAGCTACTGCATGGAATTGAATGCAGTTTTCACCGATTTATTACTAGAGGTCTAACTTAAAATATAGGCTCAATTTTACCGCGCCTATAGAGCACGCATAGCCTCTTCCAGAGCGATCCAACATCTCAAGACCATTTATTCTTCTGGTCCATAATGGTTCGTGTCCGACTGATACGATTAATATATTTGCCAAACTTCTTATGTTTCATAGGAACTTGAATAAACAATCAAAGACATTCAGATGTAAAGGTGGTCGTTGAAATAGTTATTACTGATTATTCAGAAACACCTGCAAATTAAATTATGTACAAAATTTATATTTTACAACACAAAATAAAATTTTTCTTTAGGAAATAAGAGGATCATCAATCGATATCGATCGAATGAGTTGAGTGCGGCAACACTGGAAAATATAATTCAGGCGTCCGTATGAACTCGTCAGCTTTCGTCGCTAGTCGGAATTTTGTTTTTGCTTGTTCCATTCATGATTTGAGTGCTACTACTAAGCTTTACGCATTTATACGCTTCTACATAGGTACACTGTTGCCAAAATTTCCTATAGGAAAATTTTGTCTCTATCTCTTACACATGAAAAATACCAAAACAACTCTTTAACAATAACAGATCGCCTTTGGATACATGTTATGAATGAAATGCTTGGTCTAGGTGTTCAGATGTCTATGGTTCCATTTAACCGCATCTGTCTGTCTGTATGTTTGTTTACGCATCACGTAAAAACTATCGCATGGAATTGAATGCAGTTTTCCACGCGCCCGAAGTCGCGGGCAAAAGCTAGTCTATTATATTATAAAGATCTATCTAATATGTCAAATCGAGCAATTCTTGTACAATTTTGATAACATTTGGTAAGCAAATAAGGTTTTAATTTTTAAGAGTATCTATATAGGAGGTTTTCTTGACAAAACGCGAGGGTGCGACCCTCGAGGTCCATGAACTTTTTCTTGAATGGTTCAGCAGATTTTGTTAAAAACCCGCAAAAAGAGGTTTTCAAAGTCGAGGAATGGACTGGTGATACTTTCATATTTAATGGGTGCGACCCTCAAGGTCCACACTAGCTACTTCGAGAATGAGTCCTCAGATTGCCGTATGAATATCACTATAGAGTTCGAGGGCCGAGAATACGTCTTGGACGCAGTCAAGTTCTGGTATGTTTCACATTCACATTTCCCATTCATATTTACCGATCTACCGATCACAACTCATTTTAACAAAAAATATGCACATTTTTGAACTAAGTAACTCTGATAGACCCACCCTATGATATATTTATTATATATTTATTTATATATAAAGTAAGGTCCTGACTCCTTCACTGCTTCATCAACGCCCAGCCCAAACCCTTGCAAGTAGAAACTTGAAATTTTTGAGCAAAGGTTCTCTTAATGATGTATACAAGAAATAAGAAAAAGGATATTTCGAAATTCAACCCCTCGAAAGGTAAAATGGGGGTATAAATTTTGTATGGAAAAATAATATTAAAAAGACATTTTGACTTGAGAATTAGTAGGAGTCCTACTCCTAGAAACAAATAAGCAAACACGTATTTCATAAATTTCCGAAAATGAAATGGGCTAAATTAAAATGAGAATTGATATAGGTGACATTATTGACGTTATTGGGGACGTTGGTTACGAAAACGCTATTTATTTTAATTAGATTTTAGCCCATATTTCTAGAGCAGTTTTTTATTAATACAAAAAAGGGGTTGAATTTATTTATTTTGAATGATCGGAATGAAACTTCATACAAAAATTAGTGTCTTTAACTGACTAAGAAAATCTGGAATAATCAGTATGATTGATTTGTATTTTCAAAATGGCGGCATTTTTTATTAATTGTCCAAGATTTAAATACTATTGCAAATATTTTTATTGGTCCATAAGAGCTCAAGCTAGATCATTAGTGGAAGATTTTTTTTTTGGAAAAAATAATAAAAATCATTTTTTTATTTCAATATATTAACATACAATTTTCTGCTGGCCATAAGATTATGTTTACGATTTAAAGTAGGTATTGTAGTTTGTAGTACGGGTAAACCTACCCTCAAGGTAGAAATTCCACTTTGATATCGATCTGCTGGGAAATTCCTAGTGGTTATTACTTTCCTACCGCTATTCTAAGTAGTAGGTATAGCAAGGAATGTATTGTAAGCATGTAAAAATGTCGGTGTTCAACAGATTTTAACGTTTCAGAGTCTGAAAAACATACGTGTTCAGCCATTGGTCTCTCTGTCAGTTTGTTCCAAGATTATCTATCTCGGCAATGGATTTCGTTGCTTTCTTTTTTGTTTTGTAAGATATCGACATGACTCGCCGGTGACACAGATTGGTCATCTTGCTCGCACTACTTGTGCTAGGTAATAGCCTAAGAATGTGATTTGCTTAAGACTGTAGCGTGAAAACGGAATTAACGCTTCTGAAGAAACTTTCCTAAAACATACTCTTCAAAGCCTTCTATCACCATAAAAAAATGTAAATTTTGATATATCTACAATAATGAGAATCTCTAAGTACATATAGGTACTTTTTTGTGATTGAAAAATTTAGGGACAGCCATCTACTTTCCAAGTGCCTAAACTTGGAAACCCTTGAATTCTCTTGAATATACCATTTAAATGTTTTAGAAACGCTTTCTTTATCTAACCTGCTGCATAAAGTTTTTTAATTTGATACATTAATATGCCCTCCACACTTTTGGAGGTGAACAGATTGTTGGATTTAAAAAAATGCAATAAGGGATCAGTTCTAAATATAGTTATCAAAATCGGTGGATATTTATTTACTATGCAAAACGTACGATTACTATATAAACAAATCGGCCATCTGCAAATCAATCGATGAGGACTTGAGGACCACCTTTGTTTTAATTCATTCTATTTTTATACTTTGTTGTTATAATGGCAATGGAAATACACAGCTTGTTAAGAGAGGGGCAGACAGACATTGGCACCGTTTGGGTTCTGGACACTAAAATACTAAAAAGCAAACCTAAAACACTATAGTTTTCTGTCAATAGATATCTGTACATATAAAACCTTTAGGTAAAAAATTTGGACTGATTTTCATTTGTCTACGAATCAGAATATTGATATAATTTTACAGAATATATTCAAACAAATCTAATTTCGAAATAATTCAAACAACTAGGTATCGAGACAAGCCTCAAAATATTGCAAATGTTTTGCCAGCTTTTCAGTACTCTTTGGTTTAAAACTGTGCGTAAATTATGTTTTAAGCGTATAAAGGTTGGCAATTCGATTTGTATATGTGTGAATAAATTACACATATTTGTCTCGATAGACTCAAAAAACATCTGTAATTAGTTTTATATTTTTTGACAAGATTAAATTTGTTAGTACTACTGAGTTAGAGGACTAGTTCACAACTATATTGAGCATAACTAAACAAATTCTAATAGGTAATATGGGTAGATTTCATGAAGCAAATTAGTTTCATTTTTATGTAATAAACGGTTAAGAAGGTCTTGAAGGAAATAATTATAATTAATTGTTCACATCCCTTATCTCCGAAATCTGAAAGTACTTAACGTAAGATTTAAAAAAATTAAGAATATAGGGCCCGATTCAAAGTTTGGAACCCTCTCCAAGGATGACTTCTACGCCACTGCGGATGGTTTCGGCAAGATACGAATTAGGTTCAGCGTACGCTTATGTCGCGGCTAAACAGGTTCCGCACAATAAGAACACTCAACTTCTGAAAAAATCGATTGAAATCGTTACCGTGAACCTCTCTCTGCGGATCGGATCGGTCATATTTCAGAAGTCACTAGTCATCCATCCTTGTTGATAAAAATTTTACCAACTACTCATAAAAAATATTTTTCCAAGACATGAGAATCTTTTAGCAATGTTATTTTATTAAGGTAGAGGTGAAATTATTTTGTTACACCAAAGTGAACATTTTAGTGCCGATTTTTCATATCATAAGAATTTATAAATAGATTATCAATGTAGCACATTTCATTCGTAGACTTATCATTCCCGCTCTCTTTTATAATATTCAATGAAAATTCATGTATAAGCCTTACACAGCCCCTCTCAGCATAGACAACTAACAAGACATGAAAACTTTCACAGAATACCACCAGTTGATTCCTACATCACCCACAAAACTGTGAGGCTCCATAATAAAAGCTTCAATAGGTTTGTTCACTCAGCAAAAACACGCTACACATAATATGACAACAAAAGTGTCGATAACCATAGAGGAGAAACTACAACTCTAAGAAAAGCATAATCTAAAAATCGAATCCTATTCATCCATTCGAATTAAAACTAATAATCTTATTGCACTCTCAATCAGTTTGTAATCCTCTCAACGCACCCATTTCTTGGAGGTAGTGTTCTCTTCTCTGTCCATTTCCCAATTGTGACGTTGACGTTTGACATTTTATTTATAACCCTAATATTTAAAATCTGGTGTGGCATTTGAAATATTTATTTGAAATAATTCACAGTTTTAAAGTAGTAGCAATAACTGCCCTAAAAATACTTTGATAAGTACGGAATAATTGTCTCAAGTAAGTTTTTCTTGATGATTTCATAGAAGAAAAGCTTGTTGCTCCAAATTGCACAATTTTACTAATTTCTAATTTCTTACAAAACGTTCAGTATACGATGGATACAATAAAACCTACATTCGAAGAGCTTGATTTTTCCATGCGTGATCCAAAATGCATCAGAAACGTATGCATAATGGCACATGTTGATCATGGCAAAACTACTGTAGCTGACTCATTACTGGCAACCAACAGACTTGTTAGCAAACGTTTGGCTGGTCAATTGCGATATTTAGATGATCGGCCAGATGAACAAGAACGAGGAATTACAATGAAGAGTAGTGCTGTGTCTCTACTGAACTTAATACATGATGAGGACACAGATAGGTAAGAATGTAAGTAACATATTTTATTGAAACTTGGCATAGTTTTCTGAAGTATGAAGAAATTGATTGATAAATTATATTTTCATAGTAATAGAAGAATACTATTCAATATGATCGACACCCCTGGTCATATTGATTTCTCAACTGAGGTTGCAGCAGCATTACGAGTATGTGATGGAGCAATCATTCTTGTTGACCTTGCTGAAGGTGTTTGTGTTCAAACAAGAGAATCAATAAAGAAGGCATTTGAAGAACATTCCAAAATGATATTGCTCCTCAATAAATTCGACAGGCTTATTGTGGAATTGAAGAAAGAAGTTGATGACATATTTCAGTGTATTCTTCGAGTCATCGAAGATTGTAATGCCATAATTGCCGAACTATATCAGTATGAGTATGGCAACAATGATATCGATATAGAAGATACTGGACTTCTATTCAGTCCAGAAACAGGTAATGTTATATTTGCTAGCGCTATTGATGGTTGGGGTATAACAACGAAACAAATTGCAAGAATGTTTGTTGATCTAGTGAAAGATGAAACTGTTGATTCGTTGAATCAGAAAATATGGAATTTTGATTGCTACATAGATTCAAAAAAAGAAATCAAATCGGGTGCCTTAGAGAAAGGCAAAACAAATTTATTCATACAATTCTTCCTTAAAACTATTGTCCATATCTATGAGACTTTAATTGTGCGAATGGAAAAAGACAAAGCAACTACCATTATAAAAAAACTCAACATCCAAAATGTTACGCGTGATATGACTCATAATGATTCGAAAATACAAGTTCGCGCTATACTACAAGCCTGGAAACCCGTTGCTACAACTATCTTACAGCAGTGCTTGAAAATAATCCCACCACCGTGCAGTATACCGCAACCGAAAATTGAATATCTATTGAACGTTAATCGATACTGTGAAGATCAGTATCTCAATATGTGTGTCCAAAATGTATTGCCACATTTCAAGAATATGTCTCTTGAGCCCTCAGCACCTGTGATCGGTTATGTATCGAAAATGTTTTGCGTAAACAAAAAGAATCTGTCTCAGAACAAGGCACAGCCATTTGTACCACGACCTCGCAATCAAGAACTTAGTATGGAAAGTCTCAAATTACAACAGAATAATGTCGAGAGTAATGGAAAACCAGAAGAAACTGAAGCTGATTGCAACAAAATAACCTATGGCAATGATGAGATAGCTGTAATAGCCTTAGCAAGGGTTTTCTCTGGTGTTCTTACAGTAGGACAAGAACTTTATGCATTGACAGGTTCATATCTACCAAATAAAGACCAAATTATTGTGAACAGCGATAATTTCATCGAGACAAACAGGCATGTGCAAAAAATAGTAATCAAAGAGCTGTACATGCTGTTTGGGAGAGAGCTCCTGCTTGTCAATTCAATTCCGGCTGGCAACTTTTGCGGTATTGGGGGCCTAGAAGCACACATCCTTCGAACTGCCACCATAACATCGGATTTAAATATCGTACCCATAACGGAACGCATCTACATGGATCCTGTTGTTAGACATGCCGTTGAACCAGCAAATCCCAAAGATTTACCAATTCTGCGTAACGGTCTAAAACTGTTGATGCAAAGTGATTCAGCCGTCGAAGCTATCATGCAAGAAACTGGTGAACTGGTGCTCCTAACTGCCGGTGATGTACATTTGGGTAAATGCATCGAGGATTTGACCAAATTCACAAGAATCGAAGTTCAAGTATCACGACCAATGGTGGCGCTCAGAGAAACAATAGTGAATGAATCAGACTTTCGCGAACAGAAAAGTAATTACGAGTCATTGGAGACTACACATATAAGTATGTCGGTGATAGCAGTGACAGCTCCCGAAGCAGTCCTGGAGGTTTTAAAGACAAACTTTGAGCTATTGAGAACTGTTGAAGGTCATCTCCATAAAAGCTTTATTGATATAGTCAAAGCATCTCTGGATCAATCGAAAGTTGATGCATCAATCGAGAAAACATTCAAAAGTGAGGTCACTACGAAAGCTTTGGCTCACGTCAGGGAACATCTGAAGAAAGCCTTCGATGCTAGTGGAGGTTGTTGGAAAGGCCTCGAAAATAAAATTTGGAGTGTTGGAATGTTAAGTGAAAGTATCAATGTTCTCATTAACAACGCTCCAGATTATGACCACAGTATTTTTCTTGAACTCAACTGCAAGGATAAAAGAGCTCTATTTGATCACATCATTGTAAATGCTTTCAATATCCTTTGTAAAGCTGGTCCATTGTGTGAGGAGCCAATAACGAATTGTGCTTTTATTGTAGACAAATTCGAACTGATTAAAGAAGTCAATCCAGAAGAGATTACGCCGCAAATTACTTCATCAGTTGAGAGTGCTGTCAAAGGTACGTTCAAGAGAGCTTTTGAAAAGCAAGAACCACTCCTGATGGAACCGATTTATATAACAGAAATTCAAGTCAATACAAACATATTGGGCAAAGTTTACAAAGTTGTGGGCAAACGCCATGGTAAGGTTATAGAAGATGTCGGTATGGATGATTTGGAGAAGACTTTCATGGTTAGAGCTGAAATTCCAGTGGTGGAAAGTGAAGGATTTGCCAGTGAAATTAGAAAAACCACATCGGGGCAAGCGAATCCAGTGCTGAGGTTCAGTCATTATGCTGTTATAGAAGATGAAGAATACGATGAGGATGACGATGAGGAAGATGAGGAACACAAACCAATTTCCAGAGCTCAAAAATTATGCAATGAAATTAGAAGGCGTAAAGGTTTGTCTGTTGATGAAGAAGTTGTTGTTCATGCAGAGAAACAACGTACTCTAAGTAAAAAGAAATAGATTTGCTTATATTTCAAGTGTACTTATATTATGTTGAATAAATATTTCAAACCAGAATAATCCTTTATTTGTAATCAATGCATATAAATAAGTGTTAAATATTAATTTCAAATTAACAAATCAAAACAATTACAATAAGGTATTGAAAAACAAAAATTCAACAATTCTAACAAAAAAAAAGTTCTGGAATCTAACATGTGAGATTTTTTTATACAGGTACATATGGCAAAGAATCCAAAATCATAACAAATAAATAAATAACAGTAATAATAATGTTTATATTGATATAAATATTTGAGCTTTTTTACAATATTTTATATTGTACTACATCAAAAATCCACATAATAATGCATACTCTGACATCTATACTCAGATATAGAAATTACCGCCAAGTGAATCATCAATATAGTGCGATAAATCTAGCAAGGAATTACCGCCAGACGGATGAATCACTCTGCCTTACACCCGACTCAATAACATTAAACATAAATTGCCTTTGAGCATTTTAATTCCATTTCTGAGCTAAATTTCCATAAAGAAAAACTTGACATACAAGTTTTCAAATGTATTAACAAAATAATAAACTTAAATACATAAATAATATATGAATAAATAAAATAATAAATTACCTAAACTAGGAATCCCTAATACTTGAAAAAAATAGATACCATTCAAAATAAACCCATCCACAAACCAACATTTTTTTTATATATATTTACAGGTATAAGCGTTAAGAAAAATAACTTCATAGATGGCAACATATACGTATGAAAGAAAAAAGAATGCTTCAAATTTGATAAATTAACTACGCCACTGTTGATGCAACAGATAAACATATTTATAGTTAGAAATAAAAGTCATTGTATAGGTATCATATTTCACATCTATGAATCTTTTGGTAAAACAAACCGATTAGAGGGGGGGCAATCACGTACAAAAACACCCTTTACCAGTTGACCGCCTATCATTCGAGAAACCCTTCAATTTACTACCAAACGGTCTCAGCCTCATGCAAAGGAAAGCAGACGTGAGACAGGAAACGATAAGAACACCCGACAGCACAATCAGAGTAGCAGCAAAACCGGAAGTGGTCATGCAGATCAATCCCGAGGTAGTTGAGGATGCCGATGGCATGGTGTAGTCTTGTTTCTCTCCTACTGGGAACACCATTGTGGGAGGAGTTGTAGTATTCAGGGAGGTGTCGATTGCAAACGTTAGATCGCCAGTTGATACAACGCGTATTACCCTAAAAAAAGTTTTTTTAATTATTGATAAATCAGAACTTTGATGAACTAGCCCACTAACCTGTTAACACCGACTTCTTTCTCTGGATCGGCAACTGATCTTCGATTTCTTCTATCATTTCTTGGATGCAGGTAAGCCTCAACTGGTATAGGGTGAGGTGGGGGTGGAGGAATGCCATATCCAGTATCCGGAACATTGTGTTGCAGTTCCAAAAGCGAGTGATGTCCCAAATGTGGTATCGAGTCCGAACATTGATCAGGGCATTGATACCTGAGAGATTACAAACACAAATAGTACCTCACCGCATCAAATCAAAAGCTTCTAATTCTCCAATCAATTTTCGAAATCTTACCTGCAGATTTGGATTGTGCATTGGAAGTGAACTTCCATTGAGTCGGGGAATTTGAAGGCTTGGAAATGCGCATAGGAAAGTACCGAGGCACTGGCACCGAAATTCTTGATTTTGGTGAAGCGTGACATCAACTTTGGTCGCGTTACACAGCCTTTTTGGTCCACAAGTTGAATAGGTGCCCGCTTACCATCATGGGCCATACAATTGCGCACCAGCATGTCAAACTTGGAGTCGTCATCTTTGATGGCCAACACCTAAAACAAGCATTACCGAGGTTGATTGATACTCAATAAATTGTCTCGCATTGCTTCACTGTCAACTCTCACCATTGTCATGGTCTGTCCGATTTTAACTAGACCCGACACTTCAGAAGCCCATGGTCCTTTGCCCACTTGAATTTGCATCCAACAGCCGACATTATCGCCAGCAAAATCTGTTCGAACCACGTCTAGCATGTCCACGGGGAAGGGTCGAAATGTAACAGACTTTTCGTATTGATCGTGCCAAGTGCAGCGTAGCTTTCTGGCCTGATCCCATACTTCTTGTACCTATGGAGAATACATTTGTTATTTCAGGATGAATTAATGTAGATAATGAAGGCAACAATTCTGTTTAATATTTCATTCACCTGAGGATCATACTGAATCACTATGATGTTTTCAAAGTATGTCCCTGACCCTGATTCAGCTCCATATCCATAGAGGCCGTTTTCTGTATTGCCTGATGTGCCACAAGCATGTATACCAATTTCAAAATGTGCAGAGGTTCTACCCAGACCTGAAAAAATTATAGTTAAAGATATGCAATAAAAGAGATTATTCTTGTGAATGTGGTTGATTTCTTCCAAATTAACGATTTTTGTCCTGAAGATGGGAATAAACTTGCTCGAAAGCGTGGATTAATTCAAAGAATTTTATTGATTGAATGACTGCATCCCCAAGAAATAATATTTTATAGAATATTAACCCAGTCAATGAGTTATGGATATACAAATAAGAACAAAAATGTAGTTTTATTTAATACATAGCTGTATTAAGTTAGGCTTACCTGCGGGTAAGTGGACACAATGTACATTGCTATAGTGTCCTTTACTGAAGACAATGCCATAGAAGGGCTTGTCAAAGCCCAAGTACACCTTCATGGATGCCTTTTCACATTTCACATCCAAGGAAATGATCTTGGGCATTTCTGGGTGTGGAGCTGGCCATATCTCGTCACCTCCAGCAATGCCGTATTTGTCCATAGCTTGTTGTAGCTGTTGTTTGGGTGGCAGCGGTGCTTTTTGATGACCTATCAAAGAAATACATTTACGTCTTTTGAGCAAAAAACAATCCTTCCTTTATAAGTGACTTGGTAACCAGACAAATGATTTATGAATAAGCTTGTTATATGAGACATTAGGTAGGTATACATACCAAATGGTTTGTGGTTTGGGTAGTTGTTGTTATTCTTATTTCTGTTGGGTGGCAGTGAATGGTTCTGGTTGATCCTGCCCGGTGATGGTGGCGGTGGACCGCCGCTGTTGTATGCCATTTTCTGAGGCGACGCGTCCACCTCCTCCAAGTTATTCAAGTCCAAGGCCAAATCGTTTTGATCATCGTTGTTTGATGAGGAGTGCTCATTGTTGTTGATGTTGTCGTCTGACGAAGCAACGGCTTCTATTACTTCGACTTCTTCTGCTCTGCATGTTAGCTAAGAGAACAATAAAGAGAAAAACATATAAAACGACGTAACCAAGGAAAGCAGACTAGTTGAAATAAAGATCGTATTCCTATCGCCAAGGATTGCGGGTTATGGTTAAATGTGATATGCAAGTATAAACAAAATATTGAAGGCGTAAATTTAGATTTTTTTTTTGTATGTCGTCACCCATTTTCTGTTGCAAACTTATAATGGGCACATCTTTTTACGTACGACTAAACAATCAATTTCTTTTGGTAGGTAAAACATAAAGTGAATATTAATCTGAAGTAATTGCTCCACCAAATATCGAAGTGGCTCTCAAAATATTTCACTAAGCAAAAAAATAATTTTCTAGGAAAAAAATAATTTTGAATTTTTCCGCTGAAACACGCAAATCATTGACGGACTTCAAACTACGTCACCGCTTGCTAACAACAGCAACACCTACGATCTGTCTTATATAGGACCGATGTTATGTGATTTATATTTACTCTTTCTCTGTGATCTCTGTGTATTTGTTAGTTTGCCAGTGCTAATTTGTGTTAAAATCTTACAAGCCATCAAATGCACTGAAAAGTTGATTTTAACAATCCTTAGGTCATGTCAGGCAGTGCGAAAACAAAGATTAATCAACACATTGATGAAAACTTAGCAAGCGCTCTTGAATCTGTGAGAAATCGTCCTTTGATAAGGGAAATATTCCGAAACTATGGAATACTCAGTTGAACCCTACAGGACCGTCCAATTACAATTTTCACACTGAAATTTTTTTTACCGCAAAAATAGCATTCAACCCTTTCAAACGAAAGTCGCAAAGTAGTTAGCAGCAAAGTCAATGTGTGAAGTCACTAGAAATTACTAAATTACGATGAAACTACCTACATTTTGGATGTGGGCCCAAAACACCTAGTTCAGGCCTGGTAAGAAATGACCAATTTTAGGGCGGCCGACTACTAAGATACAAACGGTCGTCTACTAGCAAAACGATTCCTATTAGAAATAAAAAAAAATCCCGATGGCCTGTAGTCAGCGGAAAGGTAACTTTTTCAAAATTCATTGAATTGAAATTTGAACAACCTTTTCATTGGTATACCTACATGTTATTACATAAAATTGTCGTATGTGTCATAGCCTTGCGGTTAGAGGTTTTTGTTTTGGCTGTTGAATATAAAGCAGACAGGGTTCGAGTTCCACTTCAAGGCAGAATTTTTTTTTCGCCTATTTCTTTTCAATAAATATACCATATATTTTTTTAATTAGGATCTATATTAAGATCTCCAGAAAATGTACAATTACATCAAATTTATATTGAGTGTTCATGTTTTAATATAACAACATGCCGTTGAAATTTTTCGAAATTCAAAAGTGTGAACGATCGCAATAGGTACATTTCTATAAGAAATTTACCTAATTAAGTAACAATTCACATTCCAAAATCATTCCAAAATCGATTGTCTTTATCTATACTAAGCGATAACCCAATCTGCGAGCTACAAATGCGAACCAAACTTTCTCCACTCAGTCTACATATGCCCATGTCATTGTCAGTTAAAGTGAGATTACTTCAAAAAATGCCGACTACTACATTCACGCTACTAAATTAAGTGCGGAGGTCTAACCTTAAATAAGGTTTATGACTCTTATGTCAGTGTTATGGTATGGTAGGATAGTGTTTGGTTTTTAAATAGTTTTTATTACTTTCGGTTCTTGTATCAATGGACTCCGCAGCGATTTCTCAGGCCCCATACGGTCTAGAAACTTGAAATTTCGAATTCAAACTTAGATCCGAGACATCTCTCCGCCTGTTAAGCTTCAAGTGTGATCCAATATTTATTAATTATAATTATCTCATTCAAGTAAGATCACTTTTTCTTCGACATGGAACAACGGAACAACAATGTCGGACAATGGGATCCGTCACTGGAAATACGCACGAGCATGGATCGTATATATACGTCTCTGTTCTCTGGTATATAGGTACTCTCTGGCAGATCGTATATATTACTCAGTGTGACCAGATTGGGCGATTTATCGCCAAATTGGCGATTTTTTAAGTCATCAGGCGCCCAAATTTTATCCCAGGCGATTGGGCGATTATTTGGCGAATTTCTATTTAATCACTCCATCAAATGTAGACCAAAAATAACTTCGTGATCCAAAATTTAACAAGATATTTAAATATCTAACAGCAAGCTCTAATACATAGAAAAACATCGCTTATTATTTCTATGACTCTCTGTTGCAATTTGAAGTCTGGACATTGGACAAAGACAGCTATTTGTCATTTGTCACTATAAACTTTCATCGTTTGCCGCCTAAATCCAAACCGACAAAAATATTTGATGTAGTTTGTCGTTATATTTCTAGTCTATAGAGAATTCTGATTTAGGATATGATTTTAACGTGTTATTGTCTAAAACAAATGAAGACAGACAAGAAATTAAGATTAGATACTTTGAATTTTTGAAGTGTTTACTAAAAGAATTAGTTCAGAGATTACCATCAAGTTTCGATATATACAGTTAGAGTTATAATTAAAAATAGGAAACGTTGTTGCGAAAATTTCGAAATAAATAAAGAAATGCTTGAATTGTTCACCTCAAATATGTATAACGACGATAGAGAAGATTGTACAGATGATCTGGTCACGGCTTTGGAAATTGCTGACGACAATTTCTAATCAGGTGCAATAATTAACCTCACTTAGAGTCCATTTATTTTATTTAGAAATTTTATATTTTATTTTCACTGAAGACTGATGGTTTTGTTTTTGTTCATCTTAATATTTCTTTATAAACTGTTATCATAAAAAATGTTTTTTATTTTTTTACATTACATATTAGGAATTTTATATTATTTTATATCTCTTTTTTATTTATTAATGTATATATGATTTTTTTCTTATAAATATCTGTATCGTTTAGAACTTGTTTTTTAATTTTTTGAGTAAAATTATAGTGATCCATTTTTTAAATTGAAGTTGGCGCCTGGCGTTTATTGATTTTAATTGGGCGCATTTTGGCGCAAGTGTAGACATCTGTTGGCGAAGTTTTCGCTGAAACATCTGGTCACACTGATATTACTCTATAGTTATGTTTGTTCTGGTAGAAAAACAGTAATTTGTAACGGAATTGCTGTTTGCTGTTGCTGGCAAACAGATATACATAAGTATAATTATGTTCAAATCGAGAGAAGGAGAGTAATAGTAAGTACTCATCGGTACGGCTTAGATGCCTAATAAAAACTATTTTTATTTTTTTTTTCCAAAAATTCCACTTGTTTATTTTAATACGATACCTAGCTAGTCCCGAACTAAAATGGGATTATGAATACACCTGGTCGAGTTTAGGAAGCATCAGCCTATCAGATGCAGCTGTATCTACATAAGTAAATAAATACATACGATACGACAAATAATTTTAGCATTTTAATAAAACAGTGTTTTTTAAGTTATTTATTGACACTAAAATACGTGTAGAGGACACACCCTGCAGTAGCGTTGAACCTAGGTCCTCATGACGATATGACTGACTCAATGATGGTAACCAGGTCGTCAGAAAAATACCACATGATGTGTGTGTGTTGTATTTGTGCGAATGTGATAGTA
Source organism: Crioceris asparagi (assembly GCA_958507055.1). NCBI lineage: Eukaryota > Metazoa > Arthropoda > Insecta > Coleoptera > Chrysomelidae > Crioceris > Crioceris asparagi. The sequence goes on from OY293829.1 coordinate 4,054,567, forward strand.
GTTATACCCACTACCAACAACACAACCGCCAACCTCATTTTTAAAACTGTGCTAAAATCCATCATCACACACGGACGAAGAAGACGCGAACGCGCGAACAGGATACATTATCATCATCATCTCCTCAATATCGTTGATCGAGTTGATCATGATGATGATGTGGACAGAAAAGAACATTGAGAGATGAGGAACAAGTCAAGTATGTACGTACGTACAACAGTTTGATTTACTTGACTTTGTCTCGTCTCGAGGTCGTGTCAACGTGTCAATCGCGCCAGTAGCAGGAACCAGGAGCTGTGTTTGTGTGTGTGTTCTTGGTGTGTTTGATCTCTTGATATTATGGATCCGTCTGCTGCAACAGCGGCCACTTTTTTTGTTGCGGCATTGCTGCTAGATTCTTCGGTAGTATTGCTTTTTGCCACTTGTATTCCTTAGACGTACACTGAATGGAATGTTGATGTATATTATATATATTTGTTTTTTTATCATTCCCTCTCGATGCAACTGTCTATTTCTGAAGATTTATTCGAACTTCGAATTGAGGTTGTGTAATCATTTCTTATTTTATGCAGTCCAGCAGGAACTGAAGTAACATTTCTACTAAAAATCGTTAGAGCCTTCCTCGTGCCACAGTCTTGAACAGAGAACGTTTTTCAGCTATTGCCTGCTAACCAGGGCGAGTAATGTACCCAATCTGTTTCATCGGCGAACTGTTTCGATACCCTACAAAACAATAACGAAGACATCTTCTGTTGAAAACCAGACACCGGAAATTTAACACGATTACAATACTTTGCCTACAAGATTACTTAGAGCACCAGTAATAAATATTACATAGAGTGTTAGGTAAACATGCGGCAAGGGGTTAATCCTTGGCCAAGTCTTAGATCTTAGAATATTTTGTCCTATGATGATTTTTTTTAACCCCTTTGTTTCGAAGATACATGGTGAACATTTTTTTTTCAACAGTCACATACAACGATCGATGGATTAGTCGAGGTGGGCCACACGATTGGCCTATTCGATCCCCCCACTGGATTATTACGCATGGGGATATCTGAAGTCATTAGATTACGCTACTCCAGTCAAGAACTTGGGCAAAATCGGATAATTGCTGGGTGTAACTCAATCAGAAACGAACCTGTCAATGACATGAAGATTGAATGCTTGCATCCAGACTGGACGAAGTCATTTCGAACATTTATTTTAGATTGACAAATTTAACATATACCTACTTTTTAGTTAAGTGTAGAGGGTTAACAATTCATTAAATCTCATTAATCAATTTTCTCCAGAGTTTTCTGTCTTTTGCTATTTCTTCAGCTTCCTTATCTGTTGTTTTCCTTTTAATAGTTTTGCCACTTCATTATCCCATGTCATCTTAGGTTTATCTCTCTTTCTTTTGCCTATTTTTGATGAGTTCCACACTTTTCTTACCTGTCTGTTCCCATTTAACCTGTTTAAATGTCCCCACCATCTCAATTGTGATCTTTTTGCATGATTTCGGATACTCTCCATTCCTAGTCCCTCTCTGATTATGTCGTTTTTTATCTTATCCATCAGAGTAACATTACCCACTCTTCTCAAGAACGGAAAATTGTATTCAAAAAAAGTAGCAATTATTAAAGAGAATTAGCAAACCGAATCATAGAGCTCTTTGGCGTAACAAAACTTTCATTTAATGGTATTAAATGCAAAGTCGGGACCTACCAGACTATTGTGGAGCATGTTTTAAAATTCAGGTTACGCTAAAATTGTGAATAAGTATCGAATTTTTTGATACATATCTACCTGATATAAATCTTGAATTTTCAATTTTCAACACTCTATTCTCTCTGAAACTTAACATTCATATGAACGTTTTGCCAACGTATTTTTTTTTGGACTCACCCTGTATGTTGGGTACAAATATCAATCAAAAAGTAATATTCACAAAATAATTTAATCATGAATAATGAAATAAATGTTCGCAAACTTTTTTTGGTAATAACATTAGAAATTATGTATTACATAATTGGATTAAATTCGATAAACTTCATTCATTCATTCATTGATTAATCCGCAATGATATTTATATATAGCAAAAGTTATTATATTGACCGTAATGTAGAAAACAAAAGTAAAATCTACGATGCGTGTAATATTCACTTTGCGGTTTCCCTTTCGGTAAAATAATTATTATAATCGATTCCGTCTAACCATGCATAACCATAATGATTGTAAGGAAATTGCCGCTTTATTTAGTTTATTTTGATATATTTATTATATTATTAAAAGAGAGAGAGAGAAACTAAGATCCATGGGCGTAGATGCGGATTCAAAAACAGAAATTATTGTTTCTTCCTGCGACCTAGAATGGGATTTATATTTTTGACCGAATTCCCAAACGAATGATGATGTAGGTATACAAATCGACTGTATGTTGTTCATTTTCATTTGAAAAGGAACCATTAAAAGATGGTAAAATATTAGATTCTAGCTCTCGGTTTTTTGTCTCCTTCCGCTTCGCGTCGGTCCACAACACAACCTGAAGCTAAAATCTAGTATTTTTTCCCTAGTATAATAACTATAAAAAATTGGACCGGCGTTACTAGTTGATGCACTGGAAAATACAAAATATTATTAATTCTATTGGTGATGTTACTGTTGAAGTTATTTATCAGTTGCAATTAGATTGATAACTTTTGGCACCAACTACACAATTACCAGCACCAATAGAATTAATATTATTTTGTATTTTTTAGTGCATCAACTAATAACGTCGGTCCAATTTTTTGTAAAAAAAATATTTATTTCACACTTTTGAGTGTAACATTAGTCACGAAAATCGTTGAACTTTCACCAATACCAATGAAGATAGTGCTTATCTTATTACCAACGTATATTCTTTGCTTGTAGTTGTTATTATTGAGATCTCAAGACATCGCTGCAGAAATACGTATAAGTATTTTAGATGTTACCATTTTACCACCGTTGTAACTCGAAAACAGTAACTCTAAGGAAAAAATATTCATTATAAATGCTGCTACAAATAATAAGGTTTTTCATGTAGTACCCACAGATTTTCAATTTTTGAAAGAAATCGCCCTCTTCACATAGTAAAAATATACATATTTGAGAATTTAACATGCCTCTATCTCTAAAATCGTAACAGATTTGAAAAAATGTTCAATTTAAACGTTTCCGGATATTATCCTATCTTTACCAGCTCAGATTTTCGAGAAAATTTGTCCCTTCCACCCCCATCGGGGGCGGTTTTCGGTACGAAGGAGATTTCGGATCTGCGTTTTTATGAATATAGGACCATTCCTCAAGCCTCCTCTTTCAAATAAATCAAAAATTAATCTGAATCAGAGTAATATTACTATATAAAACACGCGAACGAACCAAAAAAAAGCATACAGTCGAATTGTATACCTCCTCCTTACGGGGTTCGTCGGTCGAAAACAGAAAAAAATTACTGTGTAAGAGGCCCTATTATATTTTACAAGAATTTTTCGACTATGATCTGACAATAGAATAACTGTTCTGATTATTGTACTTTTTTATAAACGTGTGTTTCGTCCAATATTTGATATATTTGATTTATAAATGTATTTGAAGCTCTGTCAACAAGATTTTCATCTTTGGGCAATAAAGTATATTTAATTATTATTATAAATAAGTAATGTTTATCTTGTGGTCTGTAGCAGCATTACATTATTTTTTACCAGTGTATTTCTCTTTCTATGATCCTGAAGCACTTAATAGATATACCTTTATATTTGCCATGTATCAGTTTCACAATAAATAGAGAAAATCTGAAATTTTTCCTATATTTTCAAAAACAACAACAAAACTCTTTGCAGTCACGAACGTGACCTTTCACCTCTCCACTAACTATCCTTTTAAAAAATGAAGATAGGACCATTGTTGAAAAATCTTTGCCTATTCATTAGATCACATTTGTCCTACTTAAAAGGAAATCTTCACACACTTGTCAACGTAGGTATGTATTATGCATATGCACGTATATACGTGTAAATTATGTCAATTTATAAACAAAACACAGATTCTCAGCACACTTATTACATGCAGATTATTCCTCATAATCATTAACAAAATAATTCCACTCTTTAGTACAATCATCGACACCATCATACCAGCTTATTAGTTCAAGTGTTTTACACTTGAAGAAGAAACAGCTCATGCAATTTGGATTTTTTTTTCTCTCGTTCATCTCATGTCTCAATAAGGAATTTAATTTCTTGTTTTGTATAAATATGTATGTTTGTAATTATCTCGAATGGTGTGAACAAATTTTCATAATAGTCTGAGAGACGGATGCGTGTTTAATAGAGTTTGTGTAGAGAAACATAATAATCAAAGAATATTACTGACGTTTGGCATACAAGTTGACATATCGTGTAGATGGAACTTAGAGAAGAGGTTTAAAAGGATAACTGTTTCATGGCCGTGCGTAGGTCAAATGACCGAAGCCATAGGTAACTGTTCTTTGCTTAAATGTATATGAGTCTCTAGGGTTCCATATCCAAATAAAGATTTTTTTTAAATTATTCTATGGATAACATCAGGTAATTTTTATTGGATCAGTTAAAAAAAATTACGGGCGGCGAGATGTCTGCGATGTAGTTATTGACCGACGAAGCCAAACTGAGGAGGTATACAAAACGACTGTTTCCGAAATCTCTGTCCTTCCAAAAACCACTCCCGAAGGGGGGAGGAGGTAAATTCTCTTGGAAATTGAAAATCTGAGACGACAGAATTAAAGATGAGATCATATTCGGAAACGTTTAAATTGAATATGTGTATTTCCGCCGCGATGTTTTAAGATCTCTGAATAATAACAAGTACAAGCAAAGAATATACTAAGTACTATCTTCTTTGGTATTAGTGAACGTTCAACAATTTACACTCAAAAGTGTAAAATAAATATTTTTTTATCAAAAATTGATCCGACTATTTGTTGGTGCCCTGAAAATACAAAATAATATTAATTCTATTGTTGCTGGTACTTGTGAAGTTGTTGCCATGAGTGTTCTATTCAACTACAATTATTGTACAACTCCAAAATTACCAGTACTAATAGTATTAACATTATTTTTCAGTGCACCAACAAATAAAGTGGGTCCTATTTTTTGTCAAAAATATTTATGAATGCGAAATTTTAAATTTTTAGCTAGAATAGAGCCTGATAAATTTCAGCGGACTCACCTTGTCCTTGTCCACTTAACCGATAATAATACAAAAAATAATAATAACAAACGAGCGAGAGGTGTTGTGGGACACCCGGTAAGAACGAAGTTCCTTTTGCTATATATTACTAAATACCAAGCATAATGAAGGAATGGTAATAAAATTGTATTTAAATATATTTTTTACAACCAAATAAGGCATTGCGAATGATTTTGAGATGCAACAATTTCACTAGTATAAGAAATAGTTTATTATATAGGAACAACAAACTATAACCTGTAATGTACAGGGTGCAGCATCGAAAACGAAACAGATCGAATATCTTCACAACTGAAGTTTGCAACAAGACCGAAGTTTGCAACATATGTGTTGTGGAAAAAATGAAAAAAACACGTCGATTTTTATTCCATGGGGGGGATATCTTTCTATCTTGACCTCAACCGTCATATCTACCTCCCCACCCTTTGGTGACCGATACAATTTAAATAGGGAAAGTACAAAGTGTGACACATCATTGAAAATGTAATTTGATAAGGAATTCAGCCATGTTTGCTACGTAACTTTTTATTTTGGCACCCTCTTTCGGGAAAAACAACTGTTCCGTATTCCAAATTATTAAGTTTCTGTTGGATGCTGTTTCCTTTCTTATATTGTTGTCTAATTCTAGCCCGTTCTTGTCTAATTCTTGCCTGTTTGTCTTTATATTCTTGTCTAATTCTTGCCTGTTCTTCCTCATATTCTTGTCTAATTCTTTCCTGTTCTACTTTATCTTGTCTAAATTTGGTCCGTTCTTCTTTATATTTTAGCATAATTCTTGCATATTGTTCCTTACATTCTAATCCCACTTCTGACTACAATTGTAACATTTAACCCTAAGCTGAACGTTGTGGGGTGAGTTAACTTGCCTGATACTCCAAAGTTCGCAGTTTGCTTCTAAAACGTTTATTTTCAAAACTCTGTACACCAACTTCCGTAGTAGTACAAATATCACTTTGACAATCTAAAGTGCTTTATATAGGTACTTATCTGAATCTTGATATGACATTCATCGAGAACGTTCTATTCTTATTATTCTGGACGCTTATAATAATGTTCTAGAAGATCTAATCAATGAAATACACAACCAACAACTATAGTAAACAAGGCAGTAGAATAAATAGATACTAAAACGAAAAACAACCGTAAGTACATGACAAACTAACCACGCAACAATATGTATATATTTCGATTGAGTATTATTTAGTAAGAAAACCACTGTATAATCAACAATAACAAACATATAATTACCGCTGCAACCTTGTCTTTAATACCGTAAGATCGATGTTTACTTACTTGTTTGCACAAAACCATATTGTTTAGACATAAATATATGTTAATTACTATGTCAAATATCGATTGCACTATTATGCATATTCCTATTACAATACAGGGTGTTTCATAATATATGCGCCGGACTTGAGGTGAACAAAAGACTATTTTAGAGTATTTTAATTAACATTTTTATGTATTCCCATCAAACTCAATGGCTAGAAAGTATCTTATATTATTTGTTATAGACAATGGAAAATTAAATTAACGGTGGGTAAGAGTACGCCGGATGCGTAGGTTATTTTTAATGTTGTTCACAAGCCAGCAGGGAAGCATTATTGTTTTTGTAGGTTATATCTGAGGACCGAGCTTTGTTTGGGTAAAACAGGATTTAAGATGGCTGTATAAGAGTTATTAAGGATATTTAAACTTATTAAAAAATGTGCATATTTCTGGTTAAAATGTATTGCGATCGGTAAATACTGCTTTTACAGTTCACATATTTGTAGGTTATAGATTTCGAAATAAATATGAATGAGAAATATACCAGGACTCAGCTGTATCACCAATCGACTTCTCGACCCCCAAACACTATAAATACTGAAACTTTTATCTGCGGCCATTCCTGTAATAGCTAGTGTGGACCTCGAGGGTCACACCGATTAAATATGAAAGAATCGGCAATCAATTTCTCGACTCCCAAATCCCCTTTTTGCTAATTTTTACCAAAATCTGCTAACCCTTCCTTGAAGTAGCTAATGTGTACCTTAAGTGTTGCAATATATTAGATATGTAATTAAATTAATAAAAACTCATATTAACATTGTTTATTTTAATAAATATTTTTTACAAAAAATTGGACCGACTTTATTAGTTGGTGCACTGAAAAGTATAAAATAATATTAATTCTATTGGTGCTGTTACTTTTGAAGTTGTGCAGTTGCAGGTAGATTGGTAACTTTTGGCACCAACTTCACAAGTACCAGCCCCAATAGAATTAATATTATTTTATACTTTTCAGTGCACCAACTAATAAAGTCGGTCCAATTTTTTGTAAAAAATATTTATTTCACACTTTTGAGTGTAACATTAGTCACGAAAATCGTTGAACGTTCACTAATACCAATGAAGATAGTACTTATTCTATTACCCACGTATATTCCTTGCTTGTAGTTGTTATTATTGAGATCTCAGTACATCGCTGCGGAAATACGCTTGAATATTTTAGTTGTTACCATTTTAACACCGATTTTACTCGAAAACCGTAACTCTAAGGGGAAAATGTTCAGTATAAATGTTGCTACAAATAATTATGTCTTTCATGTACTGCAAAGAGATTTTCAATTTTCGACAGAAATCGCCCTCTCCGCATAGCGAAAATAGGTATATTTGAGAGTTTAAAATGTCTCTATGTCGCAAACCGTTACTCTTTTGAAAAAATGTTCCATTTAAACGTTTCCGGATATTGTCCTATCTGTAATTATATCAACGCAGATTTTCAATTTTCGACAAAATTTGCCCCCTCCACCCCCTTCGGGGGCGGTTTTCGTAGGGAACGAGATGTCGGATTCCCGTTTTTATGAATATGGGACCATTTCTCAAGCCTCCTCTTTCAAATGAATCAAAAATCATCAAAATCGGAGTACGTTTACTATATGAAACGCGCGCACAAACCTCCTCCTTTTGGGAAGTCGGTCAAAAAAATAGGTTTTGTCAGATCATCATACTCCAAAAACGCTTCCATTTGGAGTAAAATGGCGCCGAAGTTTGAATTAGGTGTTTTTCGGTTTTTATTTTCATACTCGTAAGCCAGGGGGTGTAAATACGCAACAAACGTAAACAAATGTCTTACGTAAAAATACTTGAGGATGTATTTTGTTTTTCAAGACATGTTGCTATTTAAGTAACAATATTGCACAAGGCAGCTGATCAATGTCCGGAATTTTGTGGAATATCTCAAAAACTAAGCGACGTATCAAAAAAGTTTAAGAATAAAGAAAGTTAGTAAAAAGACGGAACATTGCAGAAAAAAATAATAATTGACCCAGAGGCGTGCGAAAAAAAAGTTTTAGTACGTTCCGTGCTATTGACCCCCGGAAAAACAACACCTTGTATAGGAATTAATCTTAAATTTTGAATTTTTAACACTTATCAGTGTTAGCATTTAACCAAACACTTTCGTATTTACATCCCCTGGCTTACAAGTAATAAAATAAAAACCGAAAAATAATAATAATAATAATGGAAGTATTTTTGGAGTATGGTTTATTATACAAACTATCATTATGTTGGTTAGTATCATCGATCCCTGAAGTTATTCTATTAAAACTTGAATCACATTTAATATTCAAGAAGTTCCTCTTATAAAATCTGCAGCCATTGTACCGCTAAGAGTGTACAATTTAGATTCGTAACGATGTATGTTCGATGACAATGCTCCTGTTTTTATCACATCACTATTTTGTCATATTCGTTAATAACAGATAAAAGTATTAAACAAAAATTATTTTCTCTTGTAGAAAATAGAATTATTGAATAAGAATTTGTTATTTCAATCCATGAGATTATTGATGATGGGAGAAGATAGGTAAATAACAACAGGAATAATCATGATATTAAGTATAATTTTTTGCAAGAATTCATTTGGGTTTTCTTGTGAGATGATAAAATTATGTTATGTTAATTATTTACTATAATTACTCAAAATTGTGAGATAAATTACAGTAGATGATGCACTAAGAATAGTGAAATAACAATAGGTACATAATTTAAGAATCATAAATTTTTTTAAGAAGTTGTCAAGAGCTTCTATAGCTCAACAGTCATTTATACAAGTCAATGATAAAAGAAAAAACGCCTTCGAGTCCAAGATCATGGCTACCAACTGCTTTTTTTTGGATGCATTAATATTTATTTCCATAATTTTCTAATGCCTCATATAACCAATTAGAATCGATATAACATGTCGAGACGACAGATCCGTTACATTCTTATCTTCGACTAAACCTATACCTGTCCAATGTAAAGACTTGCTTGTTTTTGGTTTGGTGTGTATGTGTTTGTTTTTTTGCTCGAACATATCAATGTCTTTGCCATGCCGCCATATGGCGTATACAGTGTGAAACATCTATACGGCCATAAATTGATTATTTCTATTATTATGCATATTTACAATAAATAACAAAATATAAAGACTAGGGCAGACTTTATTAGTTGGTGCACTCACAAAATAATATTAATTCCACTAATGCTGATACTTGTGGAGTTGTATGTAGTAGCAACTATCTTCTTTGTCAAAAGCATTGTCACGGGCATCAGCTAGTTCAATATAAGAGTCTCGTAAACGTCCTAATGTCAAGGGTTTGTCTTTTGTAAGGTAAATTGGGTGCTTCAGTTTTGTATACTATACCTACTTGTCACATATTCCCTTAAGCAGTCTAATAGTGTAAAGTCAGGTGATCGTGCTGGCCATTATATCGATCCTTGCCACCATATTCACATATTTAGAGACATAAAGTCCATTTTGCCGGAATGGGCAATGGGTGTAACTCAAATCATACTTTTCACATAAATTCAAAATAAGAAAGCTTTTGAATAAAGAATGGACATGTCTTCCAACTGTTCCACCACAAGCACTTCCTATTAAAAAAAATTGCAAACGGTCACTTGGAAGGCGTTCAAAATAAAGATGATGTCATTTTTTATATGATGATTTATGATGACAGAATTGATGTCTCATGAAAAATGTGCACAATAACTGAAATAATTTATTTATTCCATTTGGCTGTTTGTTTCACACTGTATATACGTGTGTTGTGTATTTAGTTTAAAGGTGTGGCCTTTCAAAATGAATACAAAAAAAAGAGTGCGTGAGATGGATGCCATAATATATTGGCACCACTGACCGATTGACCTGTCCTTCTTAGCAATGTTGCGGCCACACAGAATTTTATTGACTTTCCGATGTGGTCTTGATGGCGAATTCACTTTTAACGATAATAAAACGAATTATATGTATATGTAACAGCTATAAATGTAGGTATACTCAGTCTCAGTGATCCATATATATATATTATATATATATATATATATATATATATATATATATATAATATATATATATATATATATATATATATATATATATATATATATATATATATATATATATATATATATATATATATATATATATATAAATAAAAAGATGTTCTTGGGGATGCAGTCATATATTCAATAAAATTCTTTGACTGAAGCCGAGCTTTCGAGAATGTTTATTCTCTTCTTCAGGGCAAAAATCGTGAATTTATAATAAATTAACCAAAAACAGGAAAGATTTCATATTCATCAATTACAAATGTCATTATAAATCCAGTCAAGAATACAAAATCAATATATATATATATATATCTTCCCACTAAAAACCGGCCCCGGAAGGGGTGGAGGGGTAATTTTTCTGGAAAATCGAAAATCTAGGACGGCAGAATTAATGATGAGATATCATATTCGCAAACGTTCAAATTGATTTTTTTTCAAAAGAGTTACGGTTTTCGAGTTACAGCAATTGTAAAGAATGAAATACCTGTACTTCCGCTATGGGAAGGGGGCATTTTTTTCAAAATTAAAAATATGATGCGCCAAAATTAAAGAAGAGATTTATATACATCAATATTAAAATTGGACATTTTCAAAAAAAGTCATGGTTTTTAAGTTACAGCAGTGTTAATGTCTGAAATATGTTTATTTTCGTCGCGATGCTTAGAGATCTCTGAATAATAACAAGTACAACCGAAGAATATACATGGGTAATAGGAAAAAGTGATACTTTGTCACCTTTCAACAGAGATAAAATGTCAAACTTTTTTTCCTTCATAGAAAAATAGTTATTTATTATACAAAGGCAAAAAGTATTAGATTTTCGCTCGAGGTTGTCAAAGTCAAAAGTGTTCTATTTAACTACCTACAATTGCACAACTTTAAAATTCTGTCGATATGGAATTAATATTATTTTGTATTTTTCAGTGCATTAACTAATATAGTTGATCCAGTTTTTGGTAAAAAGACAAAAGCAAAACAAGCATTTTCAAAATTGTTCTCTGTCTATTTGTTTGTTTCCGGGGCTAATCTCCGACTGGATTTTCATTAAAATTAAAAGGTAGAAGACACTTCCGTGAAAAATATCAATTTTCATCTGACATGTGCCCGACTTTATTCCCATATTTATCAGCAAAACACTTGTCGGTTTCTAAAGCTCTATTTTTTTGGCATAACTTTGCATTTTGCACGAAGTTTCCAGAGATTTTTGTCACTAACGAAATTGTGGGCGAAAATAAATGTTGTCTAAAGTGTTTTTCAAATGCAAATCAACCATTTTATCTCTGAAAATACATTTCTAAAATTAGGTCGTATATGCTTCTTAAAAAAATCGAATTGAATATCTGTGAGGATCAGTTTCACTTAAATTATAATAACACCGAAGAAATCTAACTACACCCGCTCATCATAATACATCATCCTCACTCATATAGGAATGTCGGATATTTAAATGGCCACCCAATATATCTTTCAGATATGTTAATAATATGGGTACTCTGACTGCCTCCTGCCCCAGATTCTTTCGTATTCATTCATAAGCCGACAATCCGACAACTGAACTGAACATCGTCATAATCATCTTTCTCTTCTTCTTCTTCTTCTTCGTTGTCGTCTTTCGATTCCCTCAATCACAACAGCGCGCTGGATCTGTGTCACTAAGACTGTAGTATTGCCCTCATCTATATTTATGATATATAAACAGTAAATTGTTTGCATTTGCCGAATTGTTGTGTATTCTGTTTGATTTTCAATTAGTATTTAGCTTTTTGCAGCATTGAAATTATATGAAAATATAGGTGCCGCCGCGATCCTCCGGTCTACGTGAGATGAGACCCAATCGTGGATGACCCATTGACCCACAGGTGACGACGATACACTGTTGCCAGATCGACTATGATAAATAAAATTAATGACTTTTTTTTTGGTAGTGAAAACTTCTTTAGCCGCAACTTGGATCAAGACAATTTCGGCAAATGCAAGTGAAACGCTCATTTGCGTAAACTTGGAGTTGCTGAATTTAATCGAGCGAAAACAGGGAAAATGTAGTCTGCTTTGAGGTTAAAGGTTATTGTATATAATTGTATACTGGATGTTTCATAATATATGCGCAGGACTTGCGGATGTGATAGCTCGTCCAAAAATATGAAAAAAAGTTTATATTAACAGAACCTCTAAAATGCCCCATTTTCGAAATACAGAGTGTTGAAATTGAAAAAAAATAGTTTTTGTGAATATCTCCGGAATCGTTTATCGTACATAAAACAGCTTTTGTAAGCATGTTCCACTCATAAAAAGCTAAGTTTTGAGTCAGAAAAAATGTTTGTTAAGTCATAATTGGTGAAGATTTTGAAGGAGTAGTGGGTGTTTTCTCCCCAATTTCTACACCAATGGAAAAATTACGGTTTTGAGACGCCCATTTGAACCACCAATATTTTCTACACAAAAAGTGTGCTGTTGGTCGTGAGCTCTAAGGTCGACCGTTTTCGGGGAAAAACAACTTTTATGTTGAAAAAAACACGGTAAATTTTTTGAAATTCACTTTTTTATTTACTAATTAAACAAAATTTGTTTAAGCGTTAGAACAAGTCCTTAACAAAAGTTAAAATTGACCGTGTTTTTGTCAATATTTTTCCATTGGCGTAGATATTGGGGAGAGAAACACCAACTACTCCTTCATCTATTATGATTTAACAAAACTTTTTTCTGACTCAAAAGTTTTTTTCCGGAGATATTCACAAAAATAACTATTTTTTTTAAATTTCTACACCCTGTATCTCGAAAATGGTGCATTTTAGAGGGTAAGTTAATATAAACTTTTTTTCATGTTTTTGGACGAGCTATCATATCCTCAAATACTGCACATATATTATGAAACACCCTGTATATTGTAAAATATTGTAAGTGGTGTATTGAGCAAATGCAAGTGATGTGTCAATGAACTTGACAGATACATTTATTTTGAAGGAAGTTATTATTCCTGATCTTGACAATTATTTTATTTAAATACTAGTACTTCCGCAGGCAAAGAAATTAATAAATAAAACGAATTTTAGAGTAATCACTTTAATTATTAATTTATTATCTCGATTTTAAATGACGATTACTTACAAAAATAACTTCCTGCTTTTGTTTAATATAGGTGTTCTTTGGATAATGGTTCTTGACGTGTATGACATATCGGACACCACACTAGAAAAGCGTATGGGAAAAGTGGTGTTTTCACTATTTTCCTCGCAATTTTTACGACTTTTCTCTCCATAAGAACCTTCCTTAAGCTTTAACGAAAATATTAAAACAAAAATTATCCGAATTGGTCGAGCCGTTCTCGAGTTTTGCGCTTAGCAACGCATTTGGCGATTCATTTTTATATATAGATAGAAGATAGGAACTCACCCTTTGTAAAACTAGGCTGAAAAATATGAAGGCAAGCAGTCGCATATCCTCAAAATTCCAAATATAGTTGATATTGTTTCCTGAAATCAAAAATAGATATTTTATTATAGAAAGGAGCTAAACGGTTTATGATAAATATTTTTTACAAAAAATTGGACCGACTTTATTAGTTGGTGCACTGAAAAGTATAAAATAATATTAATTCTATTGGTGCTGTTACTTTTGAAGTTGTGCAGTTGCAGATAGATTGGTAACTTTTGGCACCAACTTCACAAGTACCAGCCCCAATAGAATTAATATTATTTTATACTTTTCAGTGCACCAACTAATAAAGTCGGTCCAATTTTTTGTAAAAAATATTTATTTCACACTTTTGAGTGTAACAGTAGTCACCAAAATCGTTGAACGTTCACTAATACCAATGAAGATAGTACTTATTCTATTACCCACGTATATTCCTTGCTTGTAGTTGTTATTATTGAGATCTCAGAACATCGCTGCGGAAATACGCTTGAATATTTTAGTTGTTACCATTTTAACACCGATTTTACTCGAAAACCGTAACTCTAAGGGAAAAATGTTCAATATAAATGTTGCTACAAATAATTATGTCTTTCATGTACTGCAAACAGATTTTCAATTTTCGACAGAAATCGCCCTCTCCACATAGCGAAAATAGGTATATTTGAGAATTTAAAATGTCTCTATGTCGAAAACCGTTACTCTTTTGAAAAAATGTTCCATTGAAACGTTTCCGGATATTGTCCTATCTGTAATTATATCAACGCAGATTTTCAATTTTCGACAAAATTTGCCCCCTCCACCCCCTTCGGGGGCGGTTTTCGGAGGGAACGCGATGTCGGATTCCCGTTTTTATGAATATGGGACCATTTCTCAATCCTCCTCTTTCAAATGAATCAAAAATCATCAAAATCGGAGCACGTTTACTATATGAAAGGCGCGCACAAACCAAAAAAAAAAAAAAAAAAAAAAAAAAGCACACAATCGAATTGTATACCTCCTCCTTTTGGGAAGTCGGTCAAAAATACGCTTACGTCACAATCAACGCACTTTTTATAGACTTTTTGGAAAACACTCAATTCGTAATGAAAATTACATTTAATTTAAAATTCCCTTTAACGTGCAATTGAATTGTCAATAAGGTAGACAATATTTCTTACTGAACAATTATATTGAACGTTTAGGATAGAAATAAAATTGCAGGCAGTTAACAATAAATAATAGTTTAAAAAACTAAACAAACACGCTTCAATAGCAAACCAAACAAAAAGTTTGGGAATAAATAAGATTTTAATATAAAAAAAAGCGTGGGGTGCTTGATGTCCATTGATATAAATATTTTATGTTGATAGATACTGCTATAAGTATTCATTATAAAATTAATTTAGAGTAGTAACCCACGATTTTTTACATTAAAATGTTATCTTATTTATTTTCAAATTTTAGTTTGGTTTGCTATTAAAGCGTGTTTTTTTAGTTTTTTAAACTATTATTTATTTTATAAATTTTAGTACGGTTTGCTATTAAAGCGATGCACGAATGTAGGGAGTGAGATATAGACAATCATAATCATATAGGTATACAAGAACGGTATGAAACCCTCCACTAAATAGTCCCACTCCATCGCAAATCCTCCAACACATTCATATCGGATATTCTACAAAAATCCACCCATCATAAAGCTCCGAGAGGAATAAGTATGAAACCCTTCATCAAAAAATCCTACTCGCACGTACACAACTATAAGTATGAAACATTTCATCGAAAAATCCCACTCGCACGTACACAACATCACAAAACATCCCAACCCACATTCAGATAAAAATTTACACAAAAATTCATCCAGAAATCAAAAACAGGTATGGAACCCTCCACCAAAGAGTCCCATTCGCACTTACACACAATCACATATCCTACCAACTCACATGCATATTATCGGCAAGCATTTGTATCAAGGCAAATAAAATCTGAGGCAAGGGGTGAATTCCTAGACGTCATTCAAACTCCATATCTATACTTTGTTTCACGAATGTTGGCGTCTGCCTTGAAAACAAGAAAAATGGATCAATGGACAAACGATTATTCTAACCTATTAAACAGGTAAAATCGGGAGGTCAATTTTACTGTTGGTCACCGATGGAGATTTCAGAAGTACCAACTCCTCTGTAACGAAATACAACTAGTTATTCCAGTGGACATTGACTTGTGTGAAGCTTGGCTTCAATTTCAATATCATTAGTAGATCAGCGAAAACAAAATAATTGACGATAGCATCGCTCATGTTATTTTTCTGAATCATACAATAAGGAGATGAATGATGATTAGCAAAACTCAACAATCTGGTTGGTCCTATTAACAGTAGTTTTTCGTAGAAGAAGCCATAAAATTTAATTGATACAGCTATGAATCCTAGAGTAAAAAGGATGTCGAAAGTGTCGATTAAATCAGACCAACAAAATGTTATTAATTACAATTATTGAGAAACCTTCCAAATAAACGAGCGGCGGGAATTGTATCACCTTTAATTTAATTGCGATAGCAGGAAAAAAATGGTATCAGTGGTCGCTTCTTTTTTCTTATTTCAGAGTCCCTCTAACATCTTTTATATCTATGTGTATACAGGGTGCATCATAGAATATGCTAAAATTTAAGGAGGTTATTTGAAAAAAAAACTTCATATGACCTAAGGGTCTTAACTTTCGAATCACAGGGTGTAATAACTTTGGTATGACCCCAGATATTTTTGTGAAACTTAGTTCTATAACATGATAAATATTTTTTACCAACAATTGGATAGACTTTAATATTTGATGCACTGAAAAATACAAAACAATATTAATTAATAAATCGACTTTATTCGTAACGAAATGGCGGAGTGTCAGCAGAAGCTGTTTAAATTCTATTGGTGCTGGTATTTTTGAAGTTGGTGGCAAACTTCAAAAGAACCAGTACCAATAGAATTAATATTTTTTTGGATTTTTCAGTGCACCAATTAATACAGTCGGTCCAGTTTTTGGTAAAAAATATATATTTCGCACTTTTGAGTGTAACATTAGTCATCAAAATCGTTGAACGTTCACTAATACCAAAGAATATAGTACCTATCATATTACCCATGTATATTCTTTGCTTGTACTTGTTATTATTCAGGGATCTCAAAACATGGCGGCGGAAACTCACATATTTCAGACATTCCCACTGCTGTAACTCGATAACCGTAGCTTCTTTTGAAAAATGGACAATGTAAATATTGCCACATTTAATCTCATCTTTAATTTGGCCGTCTCATATTTTCAATTTTCGCAAAAATTCGCCCACTCTACATAGCGGAAATACACATATTTCAGTCTTTACCATTGCTGTATCTGGAAAACAGGATATGATCTTTTCTTTAACTCTACCGTCTGAGATTTTCGATTTTCGAAAAAAACTGTCCCCTCCACCCCCTTCGGGGCGGTGGAAGAAATCATCAAAATCGGAGCACGTTTACTATGCAAAACAGCCATACATAAAAAATATAAAAAACCTTCAATTAAATTGTATACCTCCTTCGTTTTTTAAAGTATGTAGGTCAAAACAAAAATATGTTTATAATCTTGCCAGTGGTGTTCGTGCGAGATTTCCACTGAATCGTTTTAAAGAGAAAACGCCACTGCTTTGTCTTCTAGTAAAAACAATTTTTGAAATTTTCATTATATTCTTATCAAACCTGGTCATCTATTTTTTTACTTTCCTACGCTACTATAATAAGGAAAGTATTGTAATCGTGTGAAATTTTCGGTATCGAGATGTTTCTACGTCTAATAAACATATTTTCACCCATTGGTATGTCTGTGTGTTCGTCTGTCTGTGATAGCATCTTCTCGGGAACGGATCGGTGTATTTTGTTGCTTTCTTTTTAATTTTGTTTGTTACCAATATAACTCGCCGGTGGCACTGAATGAGAATCCTGTATACACTGGGTGTTGAGCTATAGCCAAAAAACGTGATTTGCTCAAGACTGTAGCGCGAAAGCAGCTCTAAGGATTTTGTTTAAACTTGCCTAAAGTATTCTTCTGAGAGCCCTTTACTACTCACATATAGCGCCATCTATATGTTGGTAGGAATACCTCCTTCTTTCTAGGGAATTCGGTTCATCTGAGGTACGGTTTTTACATAAAAAATAAACTTTAAACAAAAATGTATGGAAGAGAATAATTTTTAAACCGTAAAATTATAAGATTAATGTAATCTAAATATATTTTGGAATACCATACCATACGAAAGTTATCATTGAAAAAAGTATTGTTCTCTTAAAACTTGAGCACTTTCTAGGTTAAGACCTTCAAGACATGTATGAATGAATAGCCTTCTTAAATACTTATTAGCATGTTTTTCAGAAGTACCCTGTATAATATCTAATTGTCGGCATTGGCCCTGTGTTATTGATTAACTTCGCGAGATAATGAATATTCTAATAGTATATAGATATTCTAAAACTGACACAGATTTTTTTACAGTTAACCAAACATTTAACGGTTTATATATTGAAAGTAGAACTCAAAATTTGTATAATGAATATATATAGGTAATAGGTACATAGGTAGTTGTGTAGTATGTATATAATATATATTTATATGTATCGAATTCAATCGCTTATTTATGAGTTTTTTATTTATAATATATATCTTTTCATTTCCCACTGTGATACCTGGGCTACTTATCAAATGGTGTGGTTTTCTAATACATTTTATGGATGGATGAGTCTCTGAATGTAGCAATTGAATTACCGATACATAAGAATATTTTTGCTAATGATGAATATATGAGTTTATAGGATAATCTGATCATAACATAAAGGATGTCTCAAACAGACGTTAATGATGATCTACAAGACTTGGGAATTTCAAATTTTGGTTGTAGCCAAAGTCGACTACGATCTATCGAATCGAAATATTTAGAGCATTACAGTGTTGTCACATGTACCCGATTTGAAGGTACTTTTGTTAATAATACCCATACGAAACCAATCTCAAGATATTAATTATTATATTGAAGTGTTTTTTAAATCTATTTACAATGGTATTAGTATAAAATATACGGAAATCTTATGAAAAACGGTTAAGGTACCTGATATTATCCATGGACTGCATGAATTTTAACACAGAGTGCTCAAAAAATATGCCTGCGAGTGTGGTTATAAAAAGTAACCAAATTTTTTTCTTAATTACATGTATAATTAGAGTATAATATTCCTGATGTAAGGAAAATATTGTAATTTAGGGTCTTCTTAGCCCAAGAAACATATTTTCAGTCATTGTTCTGTGTGTCTATCTGTCATTGTGTTCCAATATTATTTCGGGTATGGATACACCGCTCGCCTATGGCAAGAATTGGTCATCCTGGTCCCTTCAAAACAGCTTCAAAGATTTTTGTGATGCATGAAAAAAATACCTACATGTTCGAGCATCAACATTTTCAATACTTAATAGTAATAAGCTATCAATTGTGGAAACTTTTACGATACTAAAGTGCTAATAGAATCAGGACAGATTAATAAACAGTAATGTCTTAAAATAAGAAGCAACCCGCATTAAAATGCTGATTCAGTCTCTCACATGGTACTAATCACCTATTTGTTGGTGGTCTCATGGTCTCATCTTTAGTTTTGTCGCTTCAAATTTTTCGATTTTCGAACAGCGGAAAGGTGAATTTGTCAGAATTCATTGAATTGAAATTTGAACAACCTTTTCATTGGCTTACACGCAAATTAACCGCTTGTGTCATAGCCTTGTGGTTAGAGGTTATTGTTTTGGCTGTTTAATATAAAGCAGATAGGGTTCGAGTCCACTTCAAGGCAGATTTTTTTTTTCGCCTATTTCTTTTCAATAAATATGCTATATATTTTTTTAATCAGGGTCTATATTATCTCCAGAAAATGTAAAATTACATCAAATTTACATTGAGTTTTCATGTTTTACCAATATTTCTTATTTTTTTCTTTATCAATTTTCATTTTTTTCTGTGCATTTTATGAAAAATTGTTTCGAACAAAAGTTGTAGGTACTGATTATATCTATAACTTAAAATTATTTTTGATGATATTTACACTACGGCCCTTTTTTGATAATTTTCTTAAATGTTTGAACGCTCGCCATTTTGAAACTACTTACCCGATAATGCCCAATAACAAACAAATATTTATTTAAGAGATTGATTTTTGTAGCAAATTTGAACTTGATACCTCCAAAACTGCGACCTCTATCGTTTTAACAAATTTTGTAATATCCCATAATATATTAATTCAAGATTATCCTGTACCAGTCATATTAAGATATTTCTGAATAAGAATTCAATTATTAAGATAAGATGATTATATAACATAAGCCGTTTCTGGTAAATAACTAGATTACGCTAGGGCGTCTAACTGTGCCGACAACAACTACTGCAAGGGCAAACACCCCTTGCGCCATTGAATAACGTCAACCACTGTTAGGGCAATACCTGTAATTTTACATTGTCACAATATTGTCAGATTGATTACCAAACAAAGCACCGCCACCAATATAATGATTTCAAGGTTGTTGCCTATCTTCAGTTTGCCGCAGAGCGTCGAGCCGTGTCTGGCTTACTTATAGACATAGACATACGGCAACATGCCGTTGATTTTTCTTCGAAATTCAAAAGTGCGAACGATCGCAATAGGTACATTTCTATAATAAATTTACCTAATACATTTCTATAAGAAATTTACCTAAAACATGCAAACAATCGAATTATAAACCTCATCCGTATGGTTCTACGGTCAAAAAAGAAGTAGGTCGCTTATATATTTCACACACCAACCAAATGGCGTATTAGATAGGAAATAAGCGAAAAGAAAGAAATCATAAATTAATAGAGACTAATTATTGTAAAGTATCTGTGGATGAAATCAAATTAAGGACAATCGTTGCAGCAGCAGATATACTACCACCACCACATGGTCTCGGTTATTGGATTATCATTACACTCGAATCAAATTGAAAGTAAGTGTACATTATGATGCAGTTTTCACCTATTAGACTGCCATGGATAGTTTGAAAGGATGTCAATAGTATGAGAGGATGTTTATATTATATTATTAAATTGGTGCTGTACCATATGGTTATTAGTATTACGGCGTGATGGTACAGTGCTTTGTTATTAAAGTAAATCTTGGTGTTGGCAAATCTTGTAAACGTGCAAACAAGCTAAACTATCAAATTCGTCTCAGGATGTCCGTAAAAATCTGAGAAATCTCTCGGATATGAAAAGAACACGTAAAAATAATACTAGAATAAAGGCGCCTAATATTGGATATATAAGTATTTTAAAAAGAAAACTTTATTTATGTTGTCATCTATTAACCATAAGCTGCGTTACCACTTTTTTTTAATTCTTATTTTTAAATAGTTTTTATTACTTTCGGTTCTCGTATCGATGGACTCTGCAGCGATTTCTCAGGCCCCAAACGGTCTAGAGTCTCTGTTCTCTGGTATATAGATACTCTCTGGCAGATCGTCGTATATATTACTCTATGGTTATGTCGCGCTGTTCACTGTCAGCTGTCGCAATTGTCAGACGTTGATAAGACAAATTTAAAATTTAATTTTGTGTTCTGGTAGACAAACAGTAATTTGTTATGGGATTGCTATTTTGTGTAGATGGATAAATTTACCTTAATATATGAGATATGATGCTATGTGGCATTATATCGAATTTTGTATTTTGCTCAATAATAATGCAAAATCATCAATTGGGTACTTCAATATAAAGTGATGTTCATACGATATTAGGTAGTCCTAACATACCAAAAATCACATTATGCAGGTTAAATTTCTCTTGGAATTTAAATAGTTGTAGTTTCAAACCCATTATCACGTGACTGCGAACGCTTATCAAAATCGACCAAGATAGTGACGTAGTAATCAACAAGTCGATGAACGAATTCTCCTCGAAGAGAACAGAGAACGTACAATATTGTATCTTCTCTCTGGTCAGATAGTGTTCTCTGCTTTAGTCCTCATTTCTTTAATATCGTGGTACACTAACTAAGGAAGATTGTGACGTTTCAGCTGTTTTTAGAATTCAAGCGGGAAATTTAAAAACAATTTTTGAATATATTTTTTTTTTAATTTTCAAAAGAGACTCGTAATTTTTTTTATATTTTTTTTGGTCTAACTATAAAATAAAAATTGTTAAAAAAATTAGTCAAGTACCCAATAGTCACATTGTATCAAAAAAATGGTTCCCTTATATGTAGGTTCCAAAAGTCTACTACTTACCTAGAACTGCACAACTTACAAAATTACCAGCAAAAGTATTATTAATATTAATTTAAATTTTTTAGTGCCGCAACTAATAAAGTCTGTCCTAATTTTTGATTTTTATTTTAATGATGTCATTTGAGACAGGAAGGAAAGTTGTTTGAATGATCAAACCAGATTTTTAAACTGTAATTTATTTTATATTTAAATTAATTTGTCAACATCTCACCGTCTGTGACATACCTATATCATTTGAGATCATGTGTATAAAATTTACATGAATTTAAAAATGCAGAAAAGGTGAATTCACCACGACTTGATGCAATCAACAGTACCTACTAATAAGTACACGCCAATGCGTATCATCCTCCTTCCTAACTTAACAACCTTACGGTATAGATTTCTCAAATCTAGACTAGTCTGCAACGGTAATTATATACGTTTATATCGTTGATTATACCAGCTTCAGTGTCAGCTAACACGAGGTAAACATAATAATAGTACATCGTTACATACACTCACTATATTGATAGTCTGACATTTCACTCCTATAAAATTACACATGCCAGTATATAAACGTAAATTCTATTTTTCATTCATGGATGTAAAGCTACCTTCTATTATATACAGTGCGTTCATAAAGTATAGGAATGCTTCAATATCTTCTAAAATATTAACTCTTAGAGAAAAAGTTCTATTTTTGACCCACGAACCCCGAACGGAGGAGGTATACAATTGGACTGTCTGCTTTTTTTATGTTTGACAGCGCGTTTTATATAGTAAACGATCTCCGATTTTGATGATTTTTGATTCATTTGAAAGAGGAGGATTGAGAAATGGTCCCATATTCATGAAAACGCAAATCCAGAATCCCCTTCCCTATGAAAACCGCCCCCAAAGGGGGTGTAGGGGGCAAATTTTCTCAAAAATCTAAAATCTGAGTTGGTATAATTCTTAATAGTTCTTGTAGGGCTAAGTGAGTGCTAATTAAGTGCTGTATTCCGAAATTAATTGCTCTTATAGTTTTTCGGAAAAGCACCAAATAAAATTTTCGGAAAAAGTTGATTTTTCAAATAAAAGCAGACATTTTCCGAAAAACTATAAGAGCAATTAATTCAGGAATACAACAATTATTTAGCACTTAATTAGCTCTACAGACAACAAATAAGATTTTCTCAAAACAGTTGATTTTTCAAAGAAAAGTAGGCATTTTCCGAAAAACTACAAGAGTAATTAATTTCGGAATACAGCACTTAATTAGCACTTAATTATCTCTACAAGCACCAAATATGTATTTTGGATTCTGCTCACTTTGCTCTGCTAGCTTTAGGGACGTCCCAAACATTTACTTTTTGTGGATAGTCGGTATGGATTTATTCTAAATTAATATTATTTTGTATTTTTCAGTGCACTAACTAAAAAATAAAAATTGTAAAAAATAGTTATTACTCTTACTTTTTAGACATTTTGATTTGAAATCCAAAACAACTAATAAAGTTGGTCCTACTTTATGTAAAGAAGTTTTATTTCACATTTTTGAGTATATACTAACTCATCAATATCGTCGTACGTTCACCACTACGAAAGTATTTGGGGGAGGGAAATATGTTTTTTTTTGTTTTTAATATATATCTACGACAAAGAGAACAATAATATAAATATTTCTTTTCGTTAAAGTAAGTCTTGACAAGATAAAAAAAATCCTACATAAAATTTCTCTGATGTACCAACATAATAAATTAGAAGAAAGTCAATGAATTATCGGACATAAAATAAAGAAAAAGGGAATTAATCAATCAATCAACAGCTTGTGTACAAATCTATTAGAAATCGTCTTCAAAGAAATCACATTGTGTCCCAGAACAAAACAAATGATAAATACCTACTCATTTTTTTCTTCACAAAGCAACAAAACCTCATTTTCCGTTAAATGTATACAGAAGATTTATAAAGGTAGGTAGATATAAAAACTAGAAAGTTTTCATCAATCGTCGCATAAAGTCAATAGAGGCTTTATTATTATTATTATTGTCATAATGCAGCAATGGAGTGTATCGAGTATACTTCTATGCAGACCACAACGCATTGATAAAAGATTATGAAATACTGAATCTGTGCCGCAACTGCATGTGGTTTACCAATAAATATCATCGAAAGCCGTCTATAATAACACGGTTTTCACAATAACATATTGTCCGGATTATGGTTCTAGCCCGAGTAGGTTTTTATTTTGTTCTATGGTTCTAGCTCTAGCTAAGTTGTGAGAGAATTATGCACAACTGCTAGCGCTTGGACAATAGTTGACAGGGACATGTCATAAATCTGATAAAGACTTTGGTTATCAACATAACCTAACCTAACCAATTTATTCTATGGTTATTAGAAATTAGATAGTTGAAGACAAGGCTGTTCGAGCAGTAGTTTGGGACGGTTTGATAACTGTTTAAAATGCGCATGTGCGGTTTGAAACAGTTTCCAAGTGGTTTGGGATTTTGTTGCTCGAACACCAAACTGCAGTTTGCAAACTACCCCTTCCACTTTCTTACAATTTTGTCGTCATAGAACAAATGACTATGCCGATAGATATATTTTATCACCAAATATAAGAGAGAACATCAATGAAAGACTGATGGACAAAATACAAAACCAGGGTTTAGTTTAGGACTGTGGTGGTGTTCTCTGAAAGGGATTTCTCCAACAGCAACAACAGAGAACACTATACTCTAAGAAGGAGAAGTCGCTTCATCTGCGCCTGTCTCAAACTGAGTTTGGAAATCGTCAAACTACTGCTCGAACATCTTACTATTAGTTGGGAATAAATTATTTCATCGTAAAGTGAAGTGCGCAGGCGTCTGACGGTTTGGGACTGGTTTGAACCGCTGCTCGAACACCCTTATATTAAGTGCTACCACCAATCTTTACGTGCGACAGATATTGACAGCTACGCAAGCGCAGTTCTCTATAAATGGTGTAACTAATACCATTTTATTTTATATATATATATATATATATATTTATATATATATATATAGATAACATTGTTTCTGAAGAATAATACATGTGCTCCCATCCAAAGTCAGGTACGTGTACGTACTATGTTTAGAAAAGTTATTTCATTTCGATATATTCTACATACCTAGATTACGCTACTATAAATGCATTTATAAAAGCATAAGGCTTTTTGTTTAATGCTCGATTTTACTACCCATCAAATTTTCGTACCGGAGGCATTCAAAGAAATCGATTCTTAAGGAGTAAACTCCAAGAATTGCTCCATCTTGAAATCCGGCAACACGAGTAGATTGTCTTTTTGTTTTTGGGGGGACCCGACCTAGCCTCATCTCTAAAAATGGTGCCAGTTAACAATCATTATCCAAGACGACGACGACGACATCCTCTAAGAAAAGGAAACAAGTATTATCCCAGCGGCTCGCTGCCGATAGGTCCACACCCATATATATCGAATTGAAGAAACAAGGCCAAGCAGGCCTTGACATCCACATGCTGAAGAAGAAGAGGTACACCCCGCCTCAGGCGGTAAAAACAAGTGTACATTCATTAAATGATGTTGTTACGTCGCCTATCATCAGCATAAGATGTTACAAGAGAAGCAATGTTGCCACATCAATCAACTTTATTGATTAGCTGAGATCATTCGTCATACATATGTGATTAGATTCGTACATCTATATATATTTTCTACGTCTCTGAAAGTTAAGCTAAAGTCCGGATGCGTTCAAACTTTTTTACTGTCATTTTTCTTCAATAAATATTTTTTTAGAAAAAATTGTACCGACTTTATTAGTTGGTGCACTGAAAAATATAAAATAATGTTAATTTTTTTTGGTGCTGGTAATTTTGAAATTGTGCCGTTGTAGTTTGTTGTTGTGCCGTATAAAAAAAAACGCAAACTTACAACCGAATTGTATACCTCCTCCTTTTTGTGAAGTTGGTCAAAAATTATGTTTCATTTTTCGTCAAGTAACTTTCTTGATCGATTTAAAAATTTGAGGAGGTATATAATTCATCTGGATGTTTACTTTCTTTATTGTCATATTTGAATATTTATTGCGTTCGCATTATTTCAGAAAAAACGTCAAAATATTCTTGTCTAATTTCAAAATTCACACTTTATAATGTGCGCTTCTTTCCAGTTCCACTTTTGAATCCAGTATTTAATGGCTTGAAATTTCGTATGACAAAATTTATGCAGAATACCTAACCTATAAATATAAACTAACATAACCAACCGTCTGGTGAGCGCCGCCATTGAAATTCCATCATGTATCAAAGAAGATAGACTGTACACTTTGCTTGTTTGTACCTAGTATCAAGCGATCAAAAAATAATAATTCGCTGTCACAGTAGGCTATTGAAATAATAGATAATCTGCACTGATTGAGACTTTTATTAAGGCAATACAAAATATTTAAACAAGCTTTAGTTACTCTGCAGCATTTTATGCATGCTTTTATAATGAGAATTTTTAAACAGTTCAAATGAGATAAAACAGAATAATTGATGAATAGTCGAGAAGTTATCAATTCACTACAATCATTTCCAAATGTTATTAAGGTATGCAAAGCGATTTTCATATACAGGGTGTTTCCGAATAAATGCGAAAGTTCTTAGGGATAGGGTGAATCCTTGTCAAAAATTAAAGGGGTTATTTCACGTAAACAAAAGCTCTTAGACCTTTCTCCTGAAAAGTTACACGCTTCCAAAAATGAAAAAGAAAAATATTTTTTTTCTTTCTGGAAATTGCTGAATTGTGGGCATGTTCTACCGATAAAAAGGATACCTGTGAATATTTTTTCATGTTTGTTGTGATCTTTTAAAGGAGCGAAACATGCAAACCCTATGCCATTTTGAATCAGAACTTTTTGAAGAAATAAAATCAATCAATTTAAAAATATATTTTGAAAAGGACAATTTACTGCAAAACTTTTTTAACTCTTTCGTTGTGCCCGTAAAATCAATAGTTTCTTGATAATACAATCTTCTGTAAATGGAATCGAACAAATCTAGTAGGCTTATGCAGTTTCTTCAGTGTTAACTAACAGAATATTTCTGCTCCAAAAACTAACAAGTGTTGTTCCAATAGATATTATGCAATTTCAAATAAATAAAAACATGTTCTTTATTAGATGACACACTTGGAATGAGCTTTTTTTTTGTTATTGGATCACTCGATACTAACAGCCATTTCCTGTGATCGTTTCATCATCATCTTTATATGGTCATATAGAATATGAGATTAAATGACTTTAACATCTATAGAAGACAAATGTCTATATATAGATACCTACTATACCAAGCAGATGACCTAGAAAAAATTGCTAATTTAATTATTCTATGACTGCTAGTATTTAGGTGCTTTGAGATTTGTAATCAGAAGTGGGAATCTGAGAATTACAAGATGAAGGACAGATATGATAAGTATGATAATTTCTTATGTGTTGAATCTAGATTTTAAGTAGGATAAAATATGGATATGTTGACAAATGAAAGAGTCAGTAAATTGGACTTCTTGAAACCGTATTCGAGTCGAATTTTTTATTTTATCAATGACTGGACTGACTGGTAAAACAAATCTGTCACAATATGTTTAAATTCAAGACTTATGCGTAAACGCACAAGTTTCACGTCAAGTCAATTACTCAACAATGATCAAATTTAATATAACTATTCTTTTAAATCTGAAGATGTACAAATAGTTTATGCTAATTACTTAATAATTAGCAAACCCATGAATTCTCAGTAAAACTGTAATTTGAACTTATTTTCATGTTTGGTTTCAATGAGAATATCCATTATCGTGAAATGGCAATCAAAGCAGTCCTATTATTTTACCAAAAACATAAGTTTCTATTTTCACATTATTCAACAATTACTATAATACAACCATCCAAATTAGTCAATGCCTTGTTGAGGTGTAAGTAATTATTTGTACTTGTATCGAAGTATTTCTCAATGATTTGACAACATTGTAAGGCAATGATTCTCTACGGCACCAAATCGTCTGGTTGAAAAAGGGGTTACCCGAAAGTGGTTTTGTTTTGAATTAAGTTTTTTTTTCAATTTATTATCAGTCTTTGTACACTTTCTACGTTATTTACTTGTCATGTATTTAAAATGAAGAATAATTATGTTAAATGCAATATTATCTACACCAACAAACAATTTGCTAGCTTTTCGATACACATCGAAGTATCGAGAACAAATAATTATTATTGGTTGATAAACAGATATATTGAAGGCTTTCCTTAGAACAAAATCAAAAGGTGCGTCGATAACAAATTTATGATACAAAACTCGATAGCCATGTAGATCAATTATTAATGTCGATTTGTTTATGTGGGACAAGAATTTTAAATAAGAGAAATTTATATCAAAATATTGCAAATGTTTTTTTTTTCAATTCATTTGTTTTCAATTACCTAACGTTTAGGTTGGCGCATCCGCCAAAAAGTAAATACATTTCCGATTTGGCCTTGTGCTACATTTTTCTTGCACTAGATTCTACAAATGTTACAAAGTACTAAGTCTAATATTTTGTCTTTTTTATAATAAGGTAAGGTTCAAGAATATTTTCAATACTGATGATTGGAAGGGATAAAGTTAATTGTTCATAAAATTAACCGATGTTTAGAATGTTCAGAACAGTACAGTACTTATAGGAAATTAAATTAAAAAAAAAACGATATTTTAGATCCTAGGAAGACACAAATGGAACTCTATTTCTTAACGAGATATTTTAGGTGGGAAGCATTTTATTGTAGAAGCGTGCACTATTTCTAATATGTTAATAATTAATTACTATAAAACCTATATAGGTATAGTGTCTGCCTCATTTCATATATTCACATATCACGTTTAACATTTCTGTGCATCAAGAAAATTAAATTTTTTAGCAGTCTCGTTATGACTGCATTTCTGTTCTGTAAATCGGTGCATTATTATTGTTATGAAATTGATCGTAAAATACATGGACTCACGTGACACTGTCATTATCTACACTATTAGTTATCTATATCAATATAGGTAGGTATAAATAAAAACGAAAGGTCACTCACTCACTCATCACGAAATATCTCAGAAACTACAAGTATTAGAAGTCTGAAATTTTGCATGGGGGTTCCTTTTAGAACGTAGGTGCTCACGAATTCGCGAGCAATAGCTAGTTATTTATATATGTATTTTAGTATTTTAGACAATTAGAAAAGAATTCCATGTATTTTAATAAATCTTGGTGTCTGCTTGTCTGTGAAGGACATTAAAAAAATCGACCAAGTGCCAGTCGAACTACCTATCTACCTACCATTCTGATAAATGGACGGACGGATTTAGTATTTTCCTGTTATGGCGAAAATAGGGTTCATATGATACAGACAGCTGACGGATGGGCAGCGAAGGCTTAATATTAGGGTGCCGTTTTCATCAATTTTGTACGAAACCCTAGAAAACTATTTCAAATAACTAATTTTCATAAAATTTCGAAATGCACTTGCTCCATCAGACACATGTGGTAAAAAAACTTCAATATTTTCTGTTGAAGATTTTTGGTAATTTTTATTGGTGATTTTTTTAATTATTAAGAATCATTTTTTAAATATTCTGAAAAATTGCCCGGCAACGCATCTCCAAAATTAAAAAAAAGTTCTAATCGAATTAAGAACAGGGATAATCAAAATTGAAACTATAAATGTATAAATATTTTTACGAAAAATTGGACCGACTTTATTAGCTTGTGCACTGACAAATACAAAATAATATTAATTCTATTGGTGCTGGTACTTTTGAAGTTGCACAATATTTGTAGTTAGATAGAAGACTTTTGGCATCATACAACCGATTTGTATACCTCCTCTTTTTTTTGGAAGTCGGTCAGAAATGGAAGAGTATCTACTAATTGGCTAAAAACAATTTGTGTTTATTACGGTTCCCTACACATCCGATGAGAAAACTGAAGCATTATAAAATCACACTGGTGTCTGTCCATCTGTCTGATATTTTCTTCGAATTTACCCAACGTTGAGTGTTCAAATTTAGTAGATACTGATAGGTGACTGCAATGGCCATGTAAGATAAACGAATTCTGACAATGGGAGTTAATTTTGTGAAATAAATTTAAAAGTACAAATCAAATAAAAGGGCTCGTTTAATTTATTATTCTCAAATGAACCATTAGAAGATATTAAGGAAAATAGACAAAAATTGACTATTCTCCCCATTATATCCGAATCTACCTACTGAATTAAAAAAAAATAAGAATAAAGGACAGGGAAAATCCTCAGTACCAAACACTTTTCACGCAAGTCCGACTCGACCATCACCAATTTTTTTTTAGATTTCATAAAGTGGATTTTTTTTAAATTAAACGAGTTAAAATCATAGAACCCATGATAGGTACTAAAATATATAGCTTGATCAATTTATTTCTCTAGACTAAAGAACCTAGCTTAATTTTTGTAAATTTTAAGAAGGTTCAATCGTATAACAATGATGTTTACCTTAATACTTCCCCTTCTATTCTAGAAGCTCCAAATAATCCAGTCCTTGCACCACGACACTCGAAAAAATATTCTAGATAAGAAAAGAAAAAAAAAGTCTTCCGAAACGAGCTCGAGAAAAGCAAAAATTGAAAGAATTCAGCCAACTACCCCGATGATGCACGTTCAAATCTACTAGGTTGGTATTTAACCAAACAACCACACGTCCACCTGCCACCAAGCTCTAAAAAGAATAAACATCGACGACGGCTGGCCGGAGTCATCAAGTGACCACCACCTGTTGACCCGGCCTCGCATCATCTTGGTTCCTTCCTCTCTTCTTCTTCTTCTTGCCATCGGTGTCGTCGTCTTGTTCTTGTTAGCGTAGACTCCTCGTGACCCACTTTAAATAAAACTCACACGCACACACACACAGCCGGGGCATCATGTTGATGATGATCATCATCACCATCATGGGTGGGGAATCTCGGCACCCAGCAGAACCCAGAAATATGTGGAACTAGACGATGAGGAGCGCCGACGATACGGCAGCCATGCAGTAGTATGGGGCAGGCAAACACTATTATATATGGAGGAGTGCCGCATGGATTCCATACGCCTGATTCATAATATATTTACCGGAATATTTTCGAAAAGTGGTACATATTTTGTGTGAATTCTATTCGTGTTTGTTCTTTTTTTTTCTGGGTTGTCAATTTGCACTTTCTTTTTTCTCTGATGCTTTCCCACAAAAATAGACATCCCTCCAATGACATCCATTGGAATTCGTTATAAAAATTGACACTATATCTACTCTGTGGGTCAATTTTACACCTGCTGCAAACTACATCATCTCAATTTCATTGCGAAAAGAGCGGTTTTATATAAACTTGAACTAATTTGTTTTTTTCGGTAACCAAACTAACTGAAATACTGCCATAAATGGGGAACTACCACAAACAGTTTGCTACTGTACGGGAAATATAATTTAATAAGATACTAGATGGTGTAATTCCCTGCCTCAGACATCGAGTTATGTACCTATACCAATTTTCATAGCAATTGGTTAAACGGTGTATAAGATGAAGACGCACTGTAGCGCCATCTAGTGCAAGTTACAACAAACTGGATTGTGTTAAAACAGTCTAAATGCTCAAACACCTAAGTCAAGTAATTCTCATAATGATCGTTAAACGAACTAAAATATGGTTGGTACACAGCAGCGCCATCTCGTGGTGAGCTATGACAACATATATAGCATACAACCCTTCTCCATGTTACACTACGTATATATGAGCTAATTTTTATGGTAAACGGTAGTACGGTGTCGGAGAACACTGATCACAAATATATAGGTACGTACCAACAACATTTTGACCTGAAGAAGAGAATAAACATTCTCGAAATCTCGACTTTTTTACATTTTTAGATTTGTCACTAAATTATCGATATAAGGCACCCTATGAGTCGTAAACTAACTCATAATTTTGGAAAAATTCAAGATAATTAAACCAACTTGCTTTCAGTCGATTCCTTAAGCCTTAGAGTATTTCTTGAGATAAAAATAAACGAAAAGTCGATGCTCCGTCACCTACCACGATTTTTAATAAATATTTTGTACAAAAAAATTAGACCGACTTTATTAGTTGTTGCACTGAAAAATACAAAATAATATTATTAATTCTATTGGTGCTGGTTGTTTTGGATTTGGTGCCTACAAAAACAAACTACAACGGCACAGCTTCAAAATTACCAGCACCAACAGAATTAATATTATTTTGTATTTTTCAGTGTAACAACTAATAAAGTCGGTCCAATTTTTTTGTAAAAAATATTTATTTCACAGTTTTGAGTGTAACATTAGTCATGAAAATTGTTGAACGTTCACTAATACCCAAAAAAAAGATATAGGCTTAGCTTGTACTAGTTATTTATTATTCAGAGATCTCAAAACATCGTGGCATAAATATACATATTTCAGACTTTACTGCTGTAACTCGAAAACCGTAACTCAATTTAAATATAGCTACATTTAATCTTTTCTTTAATTTGGTTGTCTTATATTATCAATTTTCTAAAAAAAATTGCTCTTCCACATAGCGGAAATACGCATATTTCAGACTTTACCATTACGAAACTCGGAAACCGTAACTCTTTTGAAAAAATGTTCAATTTAAACGTTTTCGGATATGGTCCCCTTTCTAATTTTCAAATCTCGAATTTTCGATTTTCGGAAAAATTTGCACCTTCCACATAGCTGAAACGAATATTTCAGACTTTAACCCGGAAACCTATGAATATTTTTAAAAATGTCCAAATTAAACATTTCCAGATATGAAGTTTTCAATTCTGCCATCTCGGATTTTCAATTTTCGGAAAAAAATTACCCAATCCACCTCCTTCGGGAGCTGTTTTGGAGGGAAGGAGATTTCGGATTTGATTTTCTCAATATGGGACCATTTCTTAATTCTCCTCTTTCAAATGAAACAAAAATCGTCTAAATCGTAGTCCGTTTACTATGCAAAACGCGCGAACAGCCATACAAAAAAGCAAACATACAACCGAATTGTATACCTTCTCCTTTTTTTGAAGTCGGCCAAAAAAGACCAAATACTAATGGCAAATAAACCGTAGGAGCTGGAAAAATATCGACTCAGTCTTCACTTATATTTTAAAAATACTCTAAAACTTAAGGAATCGATTAAAAAGTTGGTTTAGTCGTCTTAAATGGTTCCGAACTTATGAATTAAAAAAATGTATCAAAAATAGAGAGTTGCCATTTAAAAAAACAGTATTTGATTGAATATCTTACTTTAGGACACCCTGTACGGATATAAATAAAAATATTTGAAGAATATGCCACATATATTGTCTAACTTATTTTTTTTTAATAAAATCGATAGCTTGGCTACAAAAAAGGTAAGGGAGTTTTTCCGCATCCCTGGGTCACCCTGTATATTCAAAAGTGTGGAACTTAAATGTGGGTCACCGTATACTGTGCCCAGTGATAAAAATTTCTTAGTGCTTTTCCACAGGAGCTAAATTACCTATTTATAAGAGAAATTCCAATTCTAAAAATAACTAAAACTGGGATCAACTTCATATTAGAAAAGCATAAAAAGCAAATGTTTTTTAAACGGCACTTCAAACTATTAGGGAAAAAGGAAAAGTTCTATCAAACACAGTACGAGAAGATGCTCGAAGAAATAATGTCAATTACGAAGAGCAAATACTGGACGCTATAAATGATAATTCTTTATAGTAGCGTAAGAAGAAAAAAATCTGGTGTGTCCACTCACACGACTTTCCTACCGCTCGCAGGCAAATTCCAGTGAATGAAAAATTTTACACTATTTGGTACAATAGAAACGATAATAGCGGTAGTAAAGTAAAAATCCTCTGGTCAAATCGTGCTACCACTCATTTTTTCGGCATGTCAGGACAAACAACATTGGCCATGTAGCATTTTTTGCAAGATGAAACGTTTAGCCAGAATTTGAAGAAACATGGGGAAAATACGGAATTTCATCCAAGCATAACTTTTTTGTGATTTTTCTCAGAGGTGGCGCTATGTGTGGGTGGTAAAGGGCTCCCAGAAGAATAATTTAGGCAAGTTTAATCAAAATCCTTAGAGCTGTTTTCGCGCTATAGTCTTGAGCAAATCACGTATTTATAGCTCAACACCCAGTGTATACAGAATACAGGATCCTCATTCAGTGCCACCGGCGAGTGATATTGGTACCAAACAAAATAAATAAGAAAGCAACAAAATACACCAATCCGTTCCCGAGATAATGCTGTCACAGACAGACCAATGGCTGAAAATATGTTTATTAGACTCAGAAAACTGAAACGTCAACATTTGTCATTTGTAAAAATCTCGATACCGAAAATTTCACACAATTACAATACTTTCCTTATACAGCTACTATAGTAGCGTAGTAAAAAGTAGGCAATTGGCGCTACATCGTATGCGTGTACAGAAAATATTGAAAGAGTATCAACTATATCAAAGAAAATGTACTAAGTTCCATTATCTTTGACTATATATGTAGATAGGTACTCCTGAAATGATGAACGAAAAAGCTGAATTTGAGCGCAATGTGACGCGAAATAATCATTATATCAAAAAGAAAATAAAAAACCAAAATATGGCAGGCATATCGAAAACATATAAAAGACTCAATTCCAAGGAAGGACAAACGTAATATTTCAGTCTTCCCTAACAAATTACTCAGAAGGAGATAATGTAGGTAGTTATCGCGATCCCGACAGATTTCTTAAGGTACAATTCAGTCTTTCTGATAGCCAAATTTCAACATGCCGAAATTGACGAAAAATCTATGTGGTCTGCATTTTATACAATTACAGAGTTTATAAAAAGGAAGAAGAGGCATACGGCCGTACGATTATTATTGTGACGAAGACTTATGTTTCAAAATAAAGGGCTGCTTTATAAAGCAGAATTCTTACTACGAAATTCCTTTCAAGCAGAACTCTTATGATTTCTGACGTGAAAATGGTACAAAGAATACAATTATCTATACCTACATATAATAACAGGCTAATGTCTGTACATTATAGATATTTAAGAAAAACTAATGAGAGGTCTTTATTAGAGCAACAGAAGCCAGAACAGTGATTGTGAATTTTCGTCTGTCTTTCTGTATGTTTGTACAAGCATCACGCAAAAACTACTTCACGGAATTGAATGCAATTTTCACCAATGTATTGCTAGAGGTCTTACTTAAAATATAGGTTCCATTCTACCGCTTTTGTCTGTCTGTATGTTTGTTCACGCATCACGCAAAAACTATTGCGCATGGAATTGAGTGCATTTTTCCAGGCGCATGAAGTCGCGTGCAAAAGCTAGTTATGTATATATCATTCTGTAGATGGAAAAAGCATAGATTTTTTTATATAATCTAGGGAAGCAAGTACAAAAAACTATTTCCAATGGAACTTGATGTTACCTCGTTTCAACAGATGGTTCTCCCCCACAGGATTCGTGGGGGATTTTTTATAAAGCAAAATCATGTATCATTTTCAGTACCTAGCTTTCAATTTGAACATTGTTTTCATAATCTTCCAGGGATTCAAAGTTAAACAACCCTGTCACAGAATTTAGTAGAAAATTCTTGTGATTTTTGACGTCATAGACAAGTAAATCGATAAACATCTAAATAGTAGGATTTATTCAACTAACACATAAGTATACACAAATTCAATCATTCACTTAGCTGGAGCTGCTGGCTTCTTTGGCTTGAGTGAAAAGTATAAAATCAGCAATCCCAATCCAGCATAAGTTGCCATCCCAACCTGAATGAGAAAAATCAATGTTTGTGAATTACTCGAAATGTGATTTAGATAAAAATCAACAAGCATTGTATTAATATTTTTCGTTTTTCCAAAAATTACATAATCTTCAACTTACGTTCGCCCTGCCTCTAGTTGTTTCTGCATTGAATATTTTGCTAAGGCCTGTAAGTTTGGATGATTCCGCGCTAGATTCTCCACCAGCCATTTTTTTCCTAGTAGAAAAATATTATTTATGTTCGATTATTATTAAATTCTTTTTACTCACTTTGATCAAGTACCCTTAACAAGATTAGAATTAGACAGAACAATTGACAATTCACTTATGGTTATGGTTGACTTCAAACTTCAATGTCAAAATGTCAACGGCATCACGGAGTAACGAAAATTTAATTTTATGGTATCATCCTGTCCCCCACACACTTACAAGTTACAAGACAGAACAAGTATGGTACTAGAAAGAGATGAATGGTCAATTCAATTTTAAAATTTATCACAGATTTTCAAATTACCAAATTTTAGTGCTTTGCTTTTTTGGAATAGAATTATTTATTTCATTGATTTTCCAAAACAACCACAATCACATTCGTCAGTTCCAAATAAATAACAACGTACACATTTTTCATAAATAACTAATCCACCAAGAATACCAGCTGAAGTTAGTACAACCTAAAATTGATATCGGTGTCAAATCATAAGAAGACTTTAAATATTACTAAAAAAGCATTTATATATATATATATATATAGTAACCTTTGCAAATATTTCTACACCGTGATACAACTTTTTTTGGTTTTGGACATCTTTAGCAAATATTAGAATCTTTGTCTCTGCTTTTGGAGTATAGACAACTAACAAAGCTCAATATTTGATTCAACCGTACGAAAAATAAGAACAAATTAATATATATTTAGTAGGCACATCTACAGATAGCAATCAAACTTTTCTCGGTTTATTCTTTAAACTTTTAATCACTAGTACTAGTATCTAAATTATAACAATGTCGGCTGATAAATAGTTGATCTTGAAGAGTTTTTCTTAAACATTGAAATGGATCATATAAATAATAAAAATCATTGTTAAGAATGAGGATATTCTTAACATTTTGAGAGAGAGAGAATTCTTAACGCTATTTCAATCAAATAAATAATTTCGTAAATAGTAAAATATAAAATCAGGTCAAATGAAATTTCAGTTTTGATCATTCAAAGCAAGATAAAATTGCTGCTCAAAAACATAATAGTTTCGTTTGAAAGCACCTTTGAGACCTTATCTCAAATCATTTAGGGACAGGCCGACCGCTCGCATTGGCCATTCTCTTATATTAAGATAAACAAAGTTTATTCGTTTAGCTCACCTTTGTGACAGGATTACGTAGAATATTTGAAAAGCACGACTTTACAATTGGACATTTTTGACGACTAATGTTACATCCACATCCAGATGAGCTCTTCGGTTTTCTACATGGTTCGCCTTCGTCACACATTATTTCTAAATTGAATTGAGTATTTCCACTAATAATTTTATAAGTTATATGCCTACATGTGACAGGAATTTATAATGGCTTGTTTGTCAAAAAATGGCGCGTACTGAGGGTTTATGGTTCACCTAGTTCGTATTCGTATAACGAACAGTCCTTCATCAACTCTTAAATTCCACCAAATATCAAAAATCATCTGATCAAGTCGTGCGACTATTCATTTTTTCAGCGTGCCAAGACAAACAACAATGGTTTTATTAAATTTTGAAGAATTTTGTAGTAAATTTTGAACAGAATATGAATAAACAATTCCTTTGAGCATAATTATTTTTCCAGCATTTCCTCAGACATGCACCTTGATGAGGAAAGTACGTTTGTCTTTTTTGAGATAATTGAAGATAATAAATCTTTATCTTTGATTGTTTGTACCTTTAAAGTTTAGAGGTACAAACAAAAACTTAGCAAAGAAAATGTTACATAACGTTGCTGAAGGCTTCCAATTTGAAACATTGTCTAGAAATGAAGGGGTTAAACTTATTTGTGCACATATTACCAGCTCACATAACTACGATAACTATGATAGGATGTTCAAACTCTTAATACTTGATACAACCAACAATAAAGCAACCATAGTTGTTGTATGATTATTAATGACTGAACTGTCTTCGAAGTAGGGAGAGAAGCCTTATTAAAAACCCTATGTATTCTAATCTACCCACACGCGGACCTACTAGAACAGAAGAGAAATAGCCAAGGATGTTACACATATCCAACAAATGCAGATAACGAATAAAGAAACGGAAATGATCGAGGAAATCACCAGAGATAATTTTAGAAGAGAACAAATCGCTGATAAAGATTTGACGATAGTACGGAGCTGGCTAGATCAAAAGCGACGACCTGAGCGACAAGAAATCTCCAGATTTGATCAGACGGTCAAGGGGTCCTGGGTTCTGTGGGATTCGTTGTGTTTGCGGGTGAATTGATCACTCATAAATGGGAATGTCCAGATGGTAGGAGCATTGTGTATCAAACCGTTTTACCACAAGTACATCATGGTTGCCATGGACTACTCCTCGAAGTGGACAAAAGTTGTGCCGATGCCGAATCAGGAAGCAGTTACGGTGGCCGAAGACCTACTGGAAAACATGATATCCAGACACGGAGTGCCTTTGGAGCTGCATACCGATCAATGCAGAAACTTTGAATCCGAAGTATGGACGCAGTGATAATGAGGTTGCTGGGTATCAGCAAAACAAGAACAACCCCAATTCATCCACAGTCAGATGGAATGGTCGAGAGGCACAATAGGACGATCAATCAATGCCTCTCAATATTTGTAGATGAGCACCAACGTAACTGGG
This sequence comes from Crioceris asparagi, assembly GCA_958507055.1. Taxonomy (NCBI): domain Eukaryota; kingdom Metazoa; phylum Arthropoda; class Insecta; order Coleoptera; family Chrysomelidae; genus Crioceris; species Crioceris asparagi. The sequence continues at coordinate 4,093,499 of OY293829.1, forward strand.
ATAAACTGGTACCTCTCTTTCTCCTGGCCTACAGAAGCTCCCAGGATGAATCCACTGGCTATAATACACCATCGATGCTGTTGTCTGGAAGATAAATGAAGTTCACCGTAAATCTGATGTTTGGCAGACCATCAGCCGACGATCATAAAGAAGTGTCTCTTCCACATTATGTAGCTGACCTACAGGAGCGACTTAAGACTGGTCCACGATTTTGCCAGAGAAAAGCTTCAGTTAAAGAGCGACAAAATGAAAATGAGACTTTAAACTCTTTCAACGAAGGCGATGCAGTTTGGTTGTACCAGCCACAGCGAAGAAAATAATTAAGTCCGAAATTGCAAAGACCTTGGGAAGGACCATATCGCATTGTCAAGAAGATTAATGACTTGGTGTACAGGATTCGACTTTCGCCGAGTGCCAAGCCAAAAGTGGTGCATGTGGAAAGGCTGAGTCCGTATGGAGGAGATAATATACCGATCTGAAGACAAACGGAAGAAGCTGTTCGGGGTGAACAACTTTAAGGAAGGGAGCAGCTTAACGTGCAACAAAATTCAAAAATAACCGTGAATTTATGCATCGAAAAACACTCAGTAACACACTAAGGATATGTAAGCTGCCCATGCCAGTGACATTTTCTAACTGGTTCTTTAAATTGCTATATCTGGTATGAAATTCGATCACTCTAGATTGTATTCGCTTTGTCTGACGAAGGTTATGCATAACCTCATAAACAATTTTACTCCAAAAACACAGTCACGTGGGATGACTTTGTCGGAGTGAATAGTACTTTGGAGGTGTATGTTTTCTTTGATAGTACTGGTATATCTGTCATATACCTATTATAGGGGCTACACATTTGAAAATTTCCAATTTTGCCCGTATGACAGTATGAGTACGACATCACTTCCGGTAAAGTCAAATGGTTATTGGCAAGAAAATATTGCTTTTTTGCTAAGAGAACTGAACAGTTATTTCGAAAAAGATTGATCAATTAGACCTAGCAGGGCCTTCATTAATATAATTCACTACAGACTCGAAGAGACGTCATACTTTATATCAGGCGAGCAAACGGACTAAATTTTCAAAGATCTGTCATTTATGTATCTGATTTTTTGGTAGGTTTCTACAGTGGTCCCTCGGCATAATTATTGTTCAGCAGATGATGTTTTAGGCATATGATTTTCTGTAGAAGAAACATTCTCTCCACAAAGTGATCCCTGTATATGGTGCATTTTTCCTGTTCCATATAGTTGTTATATTATAGTTCAATGGACATGACGCCCAGGCATTTCCTTAAAAAAGTCGCATATTGTACAGGTATAGTATTTTCTACAATAAATGGTATTGACTTATTTAGTGCGAAAAAATGCCGGCTGTATGCTCATTATGTACACAATTTACAAGCAAGTACACTACAGGATAGGACTTTATATATTTAAGTCGGGAATAATATAGCTAGGTAATTTAATTAAAATTAAAATTATGGAGCTATTTAGATAACAAGTAATCTTACACACATTGTATGTTTATATAATATATTTAATGACATGAATACATGTTAATTATTTCGTAGAAAAAAAGATATTTAAATATTATTATACTGCTATATTATAATCCGACCATGACCGACAGTTTATTGCATGTATGTTGTATGGCCAATCTCTAGCAAAACGTCCCAGGTAAAAAAACGTTGTCAACCATTTATTGTGAAAATAACTATACAGTCTCTTGGTGTTTTTTCCCTGCTCTAAGAACCAAATGTACCTATATCAGAAGTACATAGTGTATTTTCATTTCAATCAGGTAAATATCAATATAATCATTTTATATATATATATATATATATATATATATATATATATATATATATATATATATATATATATATAAAAGTAGGTAATGAAATTGCATCTTGACTATCGTTTTCTCATAGTTAAGGGATGCTATAAGGGATGTCAGAGAACAAATAAAAATGCAATCTGTAATTTATATATATGCCTGATTAATTCTTAAAATTGATGTTTAATATGAAAATATTCGTAGCATTTTGTAATTTTCTTAAATTACATTACAAAGATGAAAAAGTATAATTTACATGGAGTCAAAAAATACTCGAAAAACTGAATCATTATTATTGTAATATGATAAAAAGGTTTTTTCACAAAAATAAAATACCATTTGATTTTATCTTCTTTTTTTTCTCTTTTAAATGGAACAATAATCATATATATGTTAACAATATTGGTTTGTTACCCACCTCTCAGGTTAAAGCTCAAAAATACCTTTATTTTATATCAATAAAAGCATATTATATTTGTATCAGACATACATTTTGACTCGCTTTAGAGTGATAGTTAATAATAATATTAATATACGAACCCAAGTCCGTATAATGATCCAAAAAAAAACATAGAGCTCCAACAGAGCACAATGAGAGGCGCGATTTCATTTAATTATATAAAATAACAACTATAACAAATTAACGATTTAATATTGTATCATTACAAATAACAACATTCAGCTGAAATGACATACCAACATCTGGCTTAAAAATAAATAGGATTTTTTCAAGTACTGTGTGTTTTTTTTGTCCTATAGCATATGCTAAGTCATCAACTCTATTACTTATTTATATTGAAGTTCATCAAATTATATTTATATTATATATTCCTAATATTAAAATAACAACCCTTCGTTTTTACAAATGAACGGTTATTTTTAGTTATTTAGTGTTATTATGTCTGCGCTGAAACAAACTGACGGATACCATGAAAGATATTATGATTCGATTAGAAATAGTACCTACATTGAAATGTTGTAAATGATCGAGGAGCTGGATTAGTAGCAAATGCGTAAATGAGATGACATAAGTCGTATATATGATGTTGAAATTATAATACTAATTTAGATATAAATAGAAATGTAGACACGCCAGGGCCAAGTTCAAGTGAAGGGTGCATATCCACGGAAAAGGGCTCCTGTTGTCTCAATCATAATAGTAATAATAGTAGTAATAGTGGTCCCTTCAAAGACGATTCGTCACTTGTTTGAGACGTTGATTTGATGATGTGTGACGTTTTTTTTTCTATATAAATGTGTGACTAGATCGTTTACTACAAACTCGCAACGATATCGTCTACAAAAGGCTAGATGCATGTCGAGAGTTCAAGAACCCAAATATTTATTGCCAGTTATCTCATAACTAAAGACCAAATCAATTACATGTTTGATAGTTCTGTAGGATAATATATATATATATATATATATATATATATATATAGGTTATAAAATTGGAATCACTCTTTTATGAGATCAAAAATGTTTGTTGTTGGAAAGGAATGCAACTTTCAAGTATCGCGCGAAATGCTTTAATCGGGTGCAGTGAGAAGGCTTAAGTGCGACACATGAAAGTTTTTTTTTTAAATTCATCCATGGTCGTAGTGACTGCCAACTTAAAACACCATATTATTTACGTGTATATGTGTGTCTGAACTATCGATGGGTGCAACAATTGAATTAGTGTCTTTGTTTTTTTCTTGTTTAGCAACTTTTAATGTGGAATGTTGATGTAATAAATAAGCAAAGAAGTATCTCAACAACAACAAGATCACCGTTTGTCATCAAAAATATATATTTTTTAAAGTACATAATCTAAGAGAACAAATTTAAAAAATTAAGCATTTAAGGCCTACAATAAATATATCATACATTTTGATAGTATTAAGTACTGAAGCCATAATATTATGACTAGATAGATGACATTTGCTTATTAATTTACAACATCACATTAATTTGGTGAGTATACGATCTCTTTTCAACATGGGAATAATAAATGATTGGGCTCTCTCATCTGTTGTTTTTTTTTGTCAGAACGTTCCCGTTTATAATAAAAATAATACTTGATATCACATTAATATTATTATTTGTTGGAAGATGTCACAAGATATTTTTTTAATTAATATATAAATAAATATTGATTGCTGATACGAACAGGAACAGTATAGTCGATGATATCAAATATGATTTCCAAATTGGAACATCCTATTAAATAAACTATATACTGAAGAGCTATAAATACCAATGCAACTAACTACATGAATACGCTTTCATATTTAAACACAAGATTGTTTTTTTTGCACATTCTACTAAAATACACTTTTTGCTCTTGTTTTAGTTCCAAATATAATTGACAGGTTTTATTGGTCAAATAAAGATAAGTACTATTATTGTTACTGGTATTAAATTTTCTTATGTTTAAAAATGAAATGAGTAGTAGAAACATTAGTATTTAATTTTCTTGTGTTTGATGCCGACATAAGTACATATACCTAAGTATCATAAATATATAAGTAAATATGAGTAATTTAAATGTGTGTTTATAAATTTTACCTTTAATGTTTTTTTTTGTCAACTACTAATATGTTTTTAGACCTAGATTACAATAATAATAATAATAATAATAATAAATGACAAATAGTGAGACGAAGAGACACTAAAGCGTTCACACACACGTTTAATATCTATAGTTTAGGGAGGTTTAATGGTTGAGGGCAGTATCTCTTCACCTCAAACAATTTTGTTGTATTTTTTGGCAGACAACTTCTCATTATATATATATATATATATATATATATATATATATATATATATATATATATATATATATATATATAATATCTATGTGTGATTAAAAATATTATTAATAAAAGGCGATCATTGACCATTCCCCCAAAGGCAGGTAGAGATGTGGTGTAGTTTATTTTTGGGTGTGTGTGTGATATACAGACCGCCTCTGTGTTGTTTTTTTTGAAACGAGAACTGTTGAGAGATGATGAACTCTTCTTGATGTCTTAGGCCTCGTCATACATATATATATATGCATATATACTATGTATATATACATATTTATTGTATCATTTATTTAAATTATGTTCTCGTCTTGTTGGATCCCGAATTTAGCGGTGATCGCTCAAGTAGTAGGCACCTAATTTTAACTATATATTGAACTTTGAACACCCATTTATTGCTAATCTTTTAGTTCACGTCATCAGCACGGCATTTTTTTATATATTATATATTCTTTGATTATATAAAAAAAAACAAAGAAACACTAGTTGATGTAAGTATATATATCATATTTGGAACAACGAAGCCACTCCTCCATAACTTTTTTTGTTTAGTTTGGATTCCACAGGGGAAGCAATGGTAGTCTTAAGTAGTAGTAATAAATAGTCCACGTATTAATTGGTTCTAAACTACCACTGTGGTCACTATATATATATATACTATATATGTTAAACGACTGGTTCTTGTTGGGAAGATTTTTGTAAATCAAAGATAGGTATATAGTTTTGAGGGGGTTGGGGTGATTGAATTAGTGAACTAAACGGCTGTCTCGGTATGGCTATGTGATGATAACCGTTCAACATCAATTTCCGGTATCGTGAGCTCATCGGGGATGTTATCGGCATACTCCATGGAAGATGCTTGTGACAGCCGCTTAGATAATGAAGTCTGTTTGCGAAGCGCCTCTGCTAGGGATGTATTGCTATGCTCGCCATAACGTGCGTCCAAACCTTGTCTGAAAGCGTTCACTACCCGAATCTGGAATGCACAAAAAAGAAACAACAAATGCTGCCATTAAAATTTTGTCACAATATATATATATATACATGTGTATATTGATTCTCAAAATCAATTGCTTATTATTTTATGTACTAAGGAAACATTCTCAGGGTTATTTTTTTTTAATTATTATTCTTTTAGCTAGCACATTCACGGTAATACTATCGCGTCAATGTGATAGCTTGAATAAGGAGGACCGGTTCCCACATGCGACTAATAGTTCATCTACAAAAGAAAAAAAAGTGATCTAATAATTATTTTGAAATAGTTTAAATGTACATTTTGATATTACCAAACTACAGATTCAATACAAGCTACTTTGAGAAGAAAATACTCAATCAAATTGCAGACATAAAAATATTATGCTTTGTACAAAAATCAAACACAGAAAAGCCCGTCTTTGAGCATTTCTATTCCACTTGTTTCCATCTATTTAGAACTACATACATGTAATAATTTATACATAAACTCAAGGTTGTGGAATACTATTTCAGCTAATCAATACTGCGCCTGGTTAATGAGTAACAGCATTCGTGCAAAATTTAGAAGAAATAGCTGGTTGTGATTTTTCTAACTAAATTTATAAGCACTGATAAAGGTATAAGGTTCCAAATGTTGTTGGTTGATTAGAAATGACAACATTGATCCATACAGATGGTAACAAATATTTCAAGTGTATAAGTACCTAGTTATAGTTCGATTTGTTTGTCATTTTATTTATTGATCTTAATGGAGATCACGAGTACGGACGTCAGTGGGGCCCGTGTGGTATGAGTGTAAGGCATACTTCTATTGTTCACCGATACCTGTCAAGGTCAAGATTATATCTAGTGAGTTCGCGCTAGTGGTGGAATGTTCGTGGCAGCGTTGAATGATGTCGGCTCAAGTTTCGAGAAGGAGGGGCTTGCCAATATATATATTGTAGAGGATTTGCTGCGGTAGTCAGTCCGGAGCAGTCGAGTCAGTCAGATAGTACATTCGACTGAGTCAGTATGGTAAATACGGTGCAGACCGGTAGTGCTGTGAAGACCGGTGGTACGATGGAGACCGGAGTAGGGTGCAGTCGGGCAGTTCGGTGGGTCCCTAGTATATTTCAACATTATTTATAAAAAAAAAAATTTCAGCAACTTTCGTTAAAACCTGCAATTTTTTTTGGTTAAATGGATATGGATTATTTAAAGTAAATATTTCTCCTAAACACTGAATGCTATTTATCACTCATAAAGGCGCTATACTAATCATCTGACCATGACTATTTGAATTACTAGGTCAAAAACTTCACTTGGTTAGAGCTGGAAGGTTAATTTACTATGTACTATGAAACGTTAATGGGTGGTTTGAACTGTAACTGAAAAAAAAGAATTATCTACAAACTCTCTATTTTCTGTATTTTCTCTTCCCACAGAACATAAAAAACTGGTATTTTTATTATATTTTTATATTAGTGTTTTTCCAATCCATATATCAAATTCCTGTTAATGTTTGGTTAATCGCAAAAACATACTTACTATCGTATATAATAAATAGTTTATTATTTCCCGTTCAGAAAACATTTTCATGATTACCTAGTATATTGTGAAGTAAAGACACTCAAATAATATTTTGAAATATAACGTTTGATGCTTTTTGAACAGAAATGGTTAAACTTTTGGTGATTCTCGTGTCCGCAGGAGAACCGGTGCCGTCAAGCGTGACATACCATACCTATTATTTAGCATGCAAGTATACAGGTATATTTCCAAAACACATATCATGCAATTTTTTTATTAACATCTATTATATTTTCAAACGCGACTTGAGGCGTTTTTATTTATTTCTATATTCAATCGCCAAAAATTGTGAGTAAGTATTGCCATTTGAGTACAATAATAATATGTATTGTCGTAGTAGTGTATAAATAGATAGCCATCATGCTAAGAGCATTGTAATTTTCCAGAAGGCAGTTTTAAAAGCTTTAACATTTAAATGTGTGGTAGGACTCAACAAGATCGCAGCTAAAACAGTAGCCAATAATACACGTTTCACCATATATTATATAAACTATAACAAATTGTCCATTTATTTGCGAGTTTATATCACAGAAATAGTTATTATATAGATAGTTATATTTAAAATTACAAATGAACCAAAGAGGTTAATTTTTTGGATATGATGTAGAGGGGGATTTGAAAAACTTGAACATATCGACCAAGATTTCCAATGGGATTTCGACGCCATTTTGATAAAAGGGTTAATTTTTTGCAATACTTCGGGTCTAGGTCATTATACGAAAACTATGCATAAATATGTCTAATGATTCTCGAGATATTCGAAAAAACTTAATTTTTCATGTGGGTATAATTTTCAAGATGGCGGATAAACGTCATACGAAATCCTGGTTGACAATTTCAAGTTTAGCTTTTCTAAGCCCCCTTTGATAACAAATATAAATTCATAACCGATTTGTTATAGTTGAACCAACACAATTTTATCTTTTTACTGCGACTTTGCTGATTCATACAGTAGTTTTTTTTTAAAAAAAGCTGAATATCTCCATTTTTGGATCCACATATATAACATGGTAACATTTCGACATTTAATATGCATATAATTTAGGAAGCCCAGACACTTTAAAATTCATTAATTTTTTTCTGTTATTACTTTTCGATGATATCACTCCCACACATTTCGTGTGCATATTGTTAAAAGTCAAACTTACAGTACAAATTACAATTCCTAAAATGTCAGGGCCAGTTTATCAATGTTTTCATTCTGTCCATTTCATTCTAGAGGATATCAGTAATTCTGAACGTTACAATATTACTCAAAATTGTAGTGACAACAAATTTTCATAGATAAACACTTATAACACTGAGTTCTTGCATGTTTCATGTATTCAATTTCAAATTTCGATGTTATTGCAGGAATTTGGATATTGTTAGAGATAAAAAGTATTACTACTTTTACATCAGACTAAAGATACTATGACTATGAACAAAAGTGACCTTTTATCTTTATGTTCTAAGATATTAGTACCCCCAAAAATTTGAAATATTCTATTCAGAAAATAAAAGTTTTCTGATTACTATATATTCAGCTTCATAGTATTTTGCAAATGATAAATTTCTATCTATAACAGCAACCGAGAAAACCCGTAATCACAATTGAAATTTATACACTAGTTGACGTAATTATTACAATTGGCCCATGTTTTCACAGCATCCCTCGTATTATAACAGATCAATGAATAATAATGATACAGGTATAGCTTACTTAAATAATGCATGTGTTCCCAAACAAATTCGATTCAGTAAACTGACCAGTACAGTTCATATCCATCAACTGATATTGATTACGACTTTATAATTGCGTTACGATACTGATCAGTACCATTAACTCATCTGTATTATCTTCTGGTTTGAAATAGTTATTGTTACATTGTGTAGTTTTTTATTTGGTTATGGAAAAGATTCCCATCAAAGATATGTTTCAAAAATTCAGTCCAATTGTATTAATTTCAACTGTACATTTCAGATATCTCAGGAGAAATACTATTTAAGATATCTGAAAGATGTGACTTTACTATATAAATCTATACTATTTTATGACTTGAAAACCTTTTGATGAAAGGACAAATAGAAAACTGTAAATTTTTGCCATAAAGTACGTGTAAACAAAAACAATGATGAGCTCAACAAAAACAAAATATCCAGAATATCGAACAAAAATCAAGTGAAAACAAACAAATATATTAAACAAACATATTTTATGGCATATTACATAATGTGCAATACAATCATATAAATACTGGCAAATAGAAATAATTAACTTCCTGACAAACGTCTTGACCAGTGCGATGACGTCATGATTCGACGCCATCATCTTGATTGGTTCCGTAATACACCTGTGACCATAGTGTTGATAAATAATTGACATTCATATTCATATCAGTACTGGCCAACATGCTGGCATTTATTAATTATTTATTTACATTTATTATAAAAATATTCTGTTAGCTGGTAGGTCACCGAACTGAGCAAAATGTAAGATGAATTGTATCACACAGTATATAAAATATTCCGAACAATATCCAGACTGAAACTAATACTAATTATAAATAAACTATTAGCGAAAATAAGAACTGAGTTTTATGATAAAAAACACTAAGAACCAATTTTTTTTTCTGAGTAGAAGAATAAGTATTTTTAGGTTAGTTTGACAATCTTCAGCAGTAGTTGTGTACTTACGTCTATGCAGTGTTACGTTCTCACGTCTAACATTTTAAAGGTTCCGTTGGACACAATATTTTTTTTGTCTGGATATTGTTCTCTCTAAAAAAATAAGCAACCAAGGCCGCTCACATTATGGAGTGATTATTTAAAAAGAAAACGAAAATAATAAACGAACAAACCACTTAACTTGCAAGGATATTTAAACAGATCAACAGATAGTTGAATTTTGTTTTCTTTTTTTCAGAGCACCACTTATTTAAAACACACACGAAACAACCATATATATATATAATAAATATATCCAAATACATACAGTTTTTACCAGAGATATTCTTTATTTTGCTTACGTGATTTTGCCCCACCTGTATGTATGTATATGTGGGTATTAGTAAAAAACACACCAAACTTAGAAAGACAAAATATTATATGGTAGAAGTACACATCAAAAAATTATATATATTTATTAAATACACAACCTAGCGTCAAAAATTTGCCATATCTCAGGGAATAATTTTTTTCAATCACCAATGGACAGAAATTCGGTTTTCGGTTGTGCGTTTTTTAAATAACCACATTTCTGAATCACTGATGATTTTATTGCCAATGGATTATTTGAAATAACCTTTTTTTTTCATAACCTAAAATGAAATATCATTAACAATACATAATATAATAAGAGAGTATATAAGGTTACATTTTCCCTAAAATATGGCAATTTTTTTTTAACGTCAAAAATAAAATTTTCAATCTTTTAATGGATTCACGAAAAAAAAAATAAGAAAACAAATCAACAAACGAAAAAAAACAAACAAAACCCAAATTGAAAACGCCAAGTGTGTTAAAAGCAAATCAACTATACTTCATAAGTATATAATGTATATCTATATGTATACAGACAGACACACATATTCATACATATAGTTGAATACAAAACGTTTTTTTTTTCATTTAAAATTTTGAAATTTCACCTACATATACCGAGATATGTGGTTGTAGTTACATATAAATATATTTTCACGTTTTCAAAAATAGCCACATATAGATTTTCCACACACATTATGAAGAGTCAGTAATAAGAAGAATAAAACTGTGCAAATTATGAATTCAGTAAAGAAAATTGAGAATTGGTAAATTGATTGTTAAAATACTCTCATGGGGTTTAAAGTATTCTTTATATTTTCAACAAGAAATAGAAAAGTCTTTTCAAGATTTCGAAAATGTCAATTCCATCTTCAGGAGTATTACAAGTGTATACATTTTGGAATACGCTCCATTAGTGTGACGTCAGGCACTGTAGAAGGGGTCAAAATCTGTATCCAAACAAGAGATCGTTCTCAATAGTCCATACGAATACATACCTTAAGTTGCTTAAAATCGCCAATTTTCAATAAAAAAATACAATTGCACGAGCATCTATTGTATTTTTATGTGAAATTCCGTTGTTTGGATACAGTTACCTAAGCTAACATGTGACGCCAACACTTATGGAGCGTATTCTATGTTGAATTTTTGCTTAAAATACTCTGTTGATTTCATTGCTCTGATGTTCTACTATTACTACATTATTACAAAAAATATTAGCCAGTTTGAAGATAAAATAATTATCTTAAATTCGATGATAAATAGACTGGTGATTACGTATGTAGCATTTTCAAATGAATATTAAAATTAAACTGTCAAATGTCATAGTGCAAATATTCTGTCAAATGTATGATTTCGAATTTGATACCAAGTATACTCTGAAATTGATTTTTTTTATATATATTCACCGTAGTATGTGTGGAAAATCTTTATATAAGCAAGTACTATTTACCAAGAATATATAGATGAAACTACATGGTTTTCATTATAAATATTATTTATTATTTATCAGAAATTAAACAAAACTTGGATTTTTTCAAAAAATACTCTTATTAAATTCAATTTTGTTAATATTAAGGCAAAGATCTGATATTGTGATAACAAAAAATAGAATCTGTCATACGATTCTTTTAAATTCAGAAATATTCGGAAATTGTTAGTTATTATGAGACTAAAAAAATGAAATCGCGAAAATTCGGCCGAGCAGTCGTTTTGAGCGATCTTATGCATCTGTGGAAATTATAGAAATATCAAAAGAAAATCACATGCAACATGCTGAAAAGAAAAAAGAATGGGAAATATCATCCTAGTACATTTCAATTTTACGTGTAATAGTTTCTAGTCAATTTTCTATTTTATACTGATATCTGATAATAGTAAGAAATGTACTAAGCAGTTAAATTGTCCAGAGAAAAAGAAATACAGAAAAACTACCAAAAAATACACGCTACCTCCATAGTGACAAACACACGTAAAAATATTACAATTATTGTTAATAATTTTGAGTATTTTTTTTAAAAAAGAATTATGAGAGATTTGCAAGGGCGCCAAAATGGAGGCAGCTTAGAAAAAAGCTGGGCAATAAAAACACAAACTAACAAGAGCGAAATATAGCGGCAATAATTAAATATTTTTTACAAATAGCGAACAGAAAGATGGTAGAAAAGCTGCTTACAGCTTGGTCAGTTGAGCTCTTGCTGTATGGAACAGGAATCAAACGTTCTTGTAATTCACCACCCATCACCTTCAAGAGTAACAAAGGGCAACGTTAAATAGTGTGTGTGATTCGATAGACAGTGTGACAAAAAGAGACATAAACAATAGAAATAGTGTGCATAAAAAAGATAGTAAGATAATAGGTTTACTAATAATCAGAAGAGTGAATAGACAATAATAACAAAGGAAACCAATTGTTTTTTGCTTTTGATTTCATTTCATATTTCAGTTAATTATTCCTGATACTTTAAGTCATTGTTGATAAACAGACACGTCACTAGGTCAAGGCTCATTTTCTTATATTCCGTCCATTTTGACTAGGTGGCTAAACCCGATTATACAACTGAATATCTACAATCTTTATTTGCCTATGATGTACTCTGCCTCTACTTCCTTTTAGCAACAAAAGAAAATTGACACAGTTTTTAAAAAGAGATCATCTCCTAGGATTTCTCATCGATATGCTTTTGGATATTCAGTGTTCAAACACAAAGCTGCCACTGTCAAATGAATAACTGATTTGTTCGAGGCAAGAATCATAATCAACAGTACAGCAAAAAAAACAGCTGATTAGTTATAATTTTTATCAACATTGATAGATGAACATGTTGGGAGCGGTTTCGTAGGCCAAACGTTTTTTTTTTCTTGTTCTTTTTTCTCTCATTGTTTTATTATGTATTGTCGAAAAGAAGCTCTTGACAAAATTCTTTCTCTTGTTAGCAATTATTTCAAGAAAACTTAACAGAGGAGAAATTCAGAAATGTCAGTAGTGAATAGGGCCGTGTTCGCGGCTAATGGATTTCTATTAATTGTGAAGTCTAATTAGTGTTTAATAATAGTAATTTATTATACAAGGGAAAATGTATTAGATTTTTGCGCAAGAGCTGTTGTTTTAAGTCAATCAATTACTTTTAAATATAATTTTTGGTATAAAATTTACGTACCGAATCTCCCGCGAGCTTGAATTAAATTGCGATTTTTTTAAAGAAAATTGCATCTCGAAAAAATTTTCGGAAATTATTCAAAATTATCGAAGTTTTAAACTGGTTGTTTTATAAAAAGTGATACTTTGTCATCTGCCAAAAGAGATAAAATGTCAAACTTTTTTCCCTTCACAGTGAAAACCTCACCTAACCTTAAAAATGGAATTCAAGAAAATGAGCCTATCAGTTGTTGAGTTTTGAAACCACATTTTATTTTAGTGAGAGTCTTAAAAAGTATTTAAAAAAGTTCTGAATTTACTTGCAAGAAAAAAATCTTTGATATATGTATGTTCCTTTGTTATTGGGCATTTTGAATAAGCAATCATATTATTATTTTTAGTAGTTGACTTCTACTCAAAATATGTGTTTGGTACAGGCATGATAGCTCAAACTATAGGGCTCATGGCCGAATATTGATAATTTATAACAATGTAAATTCTTATTAATATAGATTATATTCAGAAAAAACAATTTAAAATAAATAGCTCATTTATTAAACTTATACATACAGCTTTCACATAAGCCAGAGTTGTAATAGAAGTTGTAGATATTTTAATATATTATTATGTGTATAACGTTAGTTAATAAAAAAAAATAATAAAGCCTAGCTGTGAGTTTCAATTTCTAAAAAAACTTTTTTTTCCTTCTTTCAAAATTCGCCTCTAATCGATGTGATGAATATTATCTATAATATTTATTGTATCAATACGTATTCGAATTATATATAAATCACCGGAATAATCATGTAAACGTATCTATGTAAACATATATAACCAATAACATATATCTAGCTGTAATAATCAATATACAAAGAAATATATATACCTAAAAATTTAACATCAGAAAAAAAGATTTAAAAAAATATATTCGATCAAAAAAAAATTAAGTAACTCATATATAATTTCTTGTATCGTAACGCCCTCTACATGTTGTTGAATTGAATTCATCGCGATTATGAAATAATTTTATAAAGAGTTTAGCTGACGCACATCCTTCAGGTCAGGTAGAAATGTTTTGTTTCTATTTTTTCTTTTTTTTTTTTGGCATACCACACAATACAGTAGACTCACAATTTTAGTGTGCATGCGCTGGAAAAATAGGTATCACAGAACATAATTGACGATAACTTCTCACATGTACATAACAAGTAAGTAAGTATTTGAAGAAATTTCAACAAGTTGTCCCAATCAATAATTATTATTATTGTCAATGTTGGTTGGATAAAGATAAAACTGAATCGGGAAGCAAGAAGGTGTAGCAAAGTGTTTCAAGAGGATATGAGAAGGACAATAATATAGGGCAAGTAGGACATTTTTGGAAGTAGACATAGGACCATGTGCATATTAGGACTCAAAAACTTTTTTTATTGTCTCGTTATTTTCACATAGATTCATAAAAGTGACCAAATTAACTGATCCCACAATCGTAGATCATTAACCATGATCATTTTTAAAACATAACCTCAAACTAGAATGCATTATGATAAAAAAATATATGGGAATAATTGGCAATGCCGCCAATACCACCTGTCAACTGAATGACATTGTCAATAGGAGACAATGCAGCAGGTTCCAATTACAATCATCTGGTGTTTTTTTTTATATATTTTACCAAAGAATAAATTTTATTATTATAAGGTTTTATATATATTTTTATACAGGTGCATTGTAAATATGAAATAATTCATGGATAAATGAAAAGAATACAATTACAACACAGAAATATGTATTTTGTTCTGGTGTAGATCCATTAAAATATTTTAACTTTGGAAGACATTATGTTATGATTTATGATATGTTCATTTTTGATCAAGAGAACTAACTACCTAGTTACATCATGGATTTTTTGAACCGATCGTACATATGAAAAGTCATCAGCCAATATTGATCTCCAATAAAATTGATCATCTTCAATGCCAGTGACCTGAAAACTCTAAGCTTTCTCTAGATGATATATAGAACATACAGACTAAACTACAATATATAATATATATTTAAGTTGAGGTTGTTTTATGTACAAAGTATATAGTAAGTTAATACAAATATATATATTTCAAAATTTTGGTCATTACCTAAGGCTATATATATATGTATCTTATAGGTTGTTGTACACTGAAGAAGTTAAGGTGAGGAAAATAGAAAAATTTGGATTTAAGGTATATCATATGTTTTTTTTTTATTTTGAGTGGGGATAAGGGTATCTAGGATTTAACAACTAGACATAACACATT
The DNA here is from genome assembly GCA_958507055.1 of Crioceris asparagi. Taxonomy (NCBI): domain Eukaryota; kingdom Metazoa; phylum Arthropoda; class Insecta; order Coleoptera; family Chrysomelidae; genus Crioceris; species Crioceris asparagi. The sequence goes on from OY293829.1 coordinate 4,109,122, forward strand.
AGCATCCAAAAAGAAAACTACATAAATATTTAGCAAAAAGGAAAATGCGTCCAGGCTGCAGAGTACATACAATTGTTATTGGTAATTTGGTCTTAGGTGGGCAAAAATACATTCAACATGCAACTTATCAGGGCCCTATACGAATGAAAACAGTTTTTTTATCTATTATTCATTATTTTATTGCCATTCGAATGGAAAAAGGAATGTATCTTTTCAATTTCATATGTGTTACAGATTCCAGAACCTGTTCCGGTCAATTTATCTTCCCATATAATATTAATAGAAGATTAACTAAATATCTCTTCTTATTGCTCCAAAGAAAATAAACTGAATTCGAATTATCGCTATCTTTTATTTTATCTAGATATATCATGCTAACTACTATATATTTATATGAAAATTTTATTAACGGAATTATTGTTCCAACAAAATCAAATACATACAAATAGTTTTCAGCTAAAAAAATAATCATTAGAAATTGAAATAAGTAACCAGCCATTCTTGAAGAAATGATTCATGTGTGAAGAAAACAAAATTAACAAATAACTGAAGAAAAATCTTTGTATGTAAATGTACCTATAATTAGTTTGATCTTACCTACAATTTATGATATTTATTTTCAAATGCATATATTAAAGGAATTTGAAAGAAAGGCATGCAAGATAAAATGACAACAACGACACGAATGACATTGACAGACAGTGTTGATATTTGTTTATAGTTTTATATATCCACTAATTAAAGAAGACCTAGATGATTCCTAAGGTACCTATTCTGTACTTTTTTCGACCGAAAGTACAAAACAGGACTCGGTTATGTTAAATTATTAGAACGTTTTGTCCCTAAAAGTATATCTGTCGTTGTCAGTTGTCTTTGGTGGACGCTGTCATTTTATCTTGTCCACACAATATGGATCCTGACATCTACCCTACCCCCCTCCAGTGAAGTGGTGGTGGTACATTTTTAAATATATTCGCTGCTACATTTAGGTGTAAAACAACTGCCAGATACATTATTATTATAGAAGATATCTCTGCGGCCAGGACCAAGTAGCGACACAATACTTGCACTACAAAAACACATAAGAACTACACACTAGCTACTACACTATTAAATGCGAGTTTCATGCACCGGCTTTGGTAGCAGTTCGGCGTTATTCAAAATAACAATAGCAGCGTTTGCAGTACTAGTAGTACTAGCAGCGGATAGGTTTGGGAGAATGATTTGCTGGTTATTGTTGTGGTGTTGTTGGTAATGGGGGGATGGTGGTAATCTCAGAGTATTATTGGGCGATGATGACGATTGCGACATCATCATCATCCTCATCATCATAATGACATCTGGAGGATGTCATTCATCCTGGTCGCTAGCACTGATTGGCTGCAGCTGCGACCGGCCGTACAATTTATTGTTCGTCGTCGGATCTTCGTCAATGTATGTGATGTCTGATAGGGGACATGGTGGCCATGAGCTGGGATTGCTTCTCGAGCTGCGCAAACTGTGTAAGCTGTGTAAACTATGTATGGAGCGGCGTTCTTCTAAATCCTCCAGGGTTGACTTGAAAGCTCTTATTATTCTCAGCTGCAAACACAGGGAAGCAGAGGGTTTTGGTCAGCAAGGGAATACGCATGCACTTCGCTCCTTCACATCACTTGCATACATTTAAAATTTGAAACGTAAATCATACATACAAACATCTCCCATTACGCTTCACAGTATCAAATCTGAAACTTTAACATCACCCGAACATTGACTCTCACACACAGATATATACTCCCAAAATTATATCGAAAGACCAAATCCTCATTTGATAGAAGCTCATTATCTCTCAAATTGTCTGAAACGTGAATAATAACTATTACATCTGAGTGTTTTTAAAGGTTTGATTTTTGAAATGAAAAAGAATCCATATTTTATAAGATAACGATCTTTAAAATTGCATCAATATACAGAGTTTATGATAAAAACCGTCTAGTTTTAAAGATATAACTTTATTGGCTGATACTAAAAAAATCTACTATTATGTTTTTAAAACATGACTATTGTTTCGGCACACTGTACCTTTATAAAAAACTAAAATAAATCAAATTAAATTCAATAATGAAAATAACAAATACTCTAACATAGTCCAAACACATTGAAAAATTAAAAAAACAGATAGCTCCAATAAATGGAATTCCATTTAAAATACCAGAAATTAATATACTTTTCATCAAAATATTGAATGCTTCAATATTTAATTTCTGTTTGGGACTGAGCAACAAAATCTTTACTGAAACCTTTGAAAATACTTCAGAATAAAATTATTATTATTATTATAAAGTGAATAATCGAACTGAATTACAGAGAGCCCACAGTTAATTTATATAAACCCAGGACATGATTTGATATTTGTTCATTATATAAATTTGTATATTCATTCATCTTGTCGTAAATAATTTAAAACATTCAAATTTAGTTTTTCGATTCAATAGTGATCATTTAAATAGATTTTCCAATAATCTTTTATCAATAAAAATTAAAACAATTAATTATTTAAAACGGCATAAAAGAATATAATGATTTAGGGAATTTTTGAAAAAAAAATTGCAAAACAAGATTCAAAAATAGTTTTAAAAAATATTTATTATTAATGTAATATAATAAATAATTTTTATGTAGCTTTTTTAATTACATTTCTGATTTCATTGCTTATTCCAATACTTATGTTTTTTTATTACTACTATTTTTTTACTTCCCTGTTATAAAAATGTATGTTTCTTGGGAAATAAATAATTATTATTAATATAGATAAAAAATATGGTAGATTTTTTACGGTGACCACTTAAAATCAAAAAATAATAGGTTTACTGTTGAATATATGCTTCAAATATTTGAGGATTTGGTTCGTCAAAATAAATATCAACATTTCACAAAACACAACCAACGCACAAATTCTCCTTATAAAGGAGTTTTGAAGAAAAACTCTGTCAAGAAAATGGCAGCTACAGCAGACGACACCAATCACCGTTTCCTACAACTAATTATCATTTACTTGTCTCAGAATTATTACAAGTTGTTTTCTACAATCAGGGATGGTGGTAATTTGATGACATAAAAATTATTTTAGTGTCGCAACGGAGAAACACGTTTATTTATATCAACATCATGGCAACATTTTTTTTCTTTACGCAATTATATAATACATATGAGACTTGAAACCTTTTTGAAAAATATTTCAGATTCTAGATACAACCCTTCTTATAAGAGATTCAAAACCAGAGCAATCTTCATTTATAAATGATATTCCGAGCCGTAAAAGTTTAAGGAACTACCCAAAGTGAAAGTACTGCGTTTTATTCAAGGTGTGACTTATCGTAATCTGACTGCCGAATACAGATTCTAGCCTTCTAGACTTAGGATTTTACTAGGTAGCAAATACTCGTAAATGACATAGTAAAATAAATAGAAAGCTTATATTTTCTTTGCATATACATGGTGAGTCACAAGTGAGACACGGGCAATTATGGCTAACTGATTGTTTTTTTGTAATTTTCGTCTCAGGGAAAGCCTGTAGGTCAATAAAAAGTTGATTTCAATAAAAATTTAGAATCTATAAAGTAAACCAGCAAAGCGTAATATACCAAAGTTATATTTTCTTAAATACACTGTGTTCGTTTCAGTTTTGAATTGGTTAAAAAAAAAAAATTTGATAAACCTTCCCAATACTTAACCAATTCGAAGATATTTCTATTTTCATCAAAATTTAGACTATTTCGAAAATATTTCGCTTGGAAACCAGGTGATATTTTGAAAATAACTTTTAAGGACGAATCTTACGCTCATGTGTCTATTTAAAAGTTTAATTAGAAAATCGATGATGGCAATTATACGACATACTCAAAATTCGTAATAATTTAAAAAAACGTTGGTACAGGGTACCAACAAAAAAAACCGTAAATGACGAGAAATCTGAAGGACTTAGGTATAGGACATGAAAGTATAGTTCAAAAACTAATTAAATTGACCGTAGGATAAGATTATAAATTACGTTCCAATTAGAATAAGCATGTTTAGAATACTTTTAATATGACCATGTTTCAAAATGTTATCTTGAACACACTTTATCAATTTCAAAGAAGGTTTTTTTTTAAAAAAAAGAATACGACATTAATGTAATAGTCAGTCTTGAAAGTTATTTTTAAAATATCAACAAGCCTCCAAGCAAACCATTTTTTGAAAAAATCGGAATTCTGAAAAAAGACATAATATTGAAAATGGTTATAGTTTATCAAAGTTTATTTTTTATATAGATTTAAATTCTAGGGAAACAAAATCACGGCGTTCCATTAAAATAATAAAACTTTGATAAATATCGCTAAATTGATTCACCCTGTATATTTCTGAATATTTTTAAAATTGAGTCTTGTTGACCTGCTCTAGATTAAAATAATTTTCTACCAAATGAATTTGATTTGGACCAAACCGAATTGCTTTTTAGAATTAAGAAAAATCCACCCAATTTCACAATAGAATGGGTTCAGACAAAATTTCGTATACAGGGTGTCCGAAAAGTTCATACCAAAATTGATAAGGACATAAAGTGGGAGCCAAAATAATGTGACATTTTGAATCAAAAATTATTTGTACCAATATTAGAGGAAAAAATTTTTTTTTCTGTGACGACAAAATATGTTGACATTTTATCTTTGTTGATCACTTTTTATAAAACTACTAAAACAGTGAGTAGTTTTTTTCTCGGGGATATATACACATAAATATAGCGATTTAGCTGGCAATAATTTTTGTGACGCTACTTTCGCTCCGGTGAAATCACAGAAAACTCAAAATCAGTCATTGTTTACAAACAACTACTAAATTCACAATTTTTAAATTAAATCACAGAATCAAATTAACATATATTTGATTACATTAAAGGTTTCCTTAGCAACGCAGGTCTACAACAGCTTACCCGTTTAAAGCTTAAAATTTCACTTCGATAATTTATGACTAATATTTTGTAATTTTTTTTCAATATTAAATCACGGTTTTTCCCATCACAGAAAAAAATAGTGCATTATCCACGGGAAGAATATTAGATTTTAGATCTCGTGCTAAAATCTAATACTTTTAGAAATAAATAATTATATTATTTTTAAAATATATAACTTATTGCTTGAGAGATGTAACAGTTTGTGTAGAAGTTCATAACATAGGTGCATTGATATGAAGAATTAATAAAGAGAATTATTATCCCTTTTCATTTCATCTCTTCATTTTATTTACAAGAATTTACAAGAAACAGTGTATAGATATGCAGGGTTATCAGTCATTCCAGAATGCCAAACTCTAAAAAAGAGATCAAACCAAAGCAGTATCAAAAAATTCGATCACTTCTGTCAAAGAGGAAATCAAATCAGATAGTAGCTAAGACAACAGGATTTTCATCTCCAAATGAAGCTTCTCTCTGCTGAAACTTTATATATTATAATAAATGAAATATTTATTTATATATTTATATAGAATTATAGATAGAATTTGTGCAGACCACTACTACATTCCATGTCCAGAAAGAAATATGTTGTTTAACTGTAGAGCAGGATAGTAAAACACACCCCTAATGTATGGGAATAAGCAGCAGAAGATCTCTGAATATATTACAGAAATAGAAAAACACCCGCTATAGATACATGCAATGTTTTTTTTGTTTGGTGTTTTGAAACTGGGAATCGAGTACCTTTATCATGCATTTTCCTGAAAGTTAGTATGTATGAGGACGGGGGACCTTATTAGGGTTGAACAATTCCTTATCATATAATATCGGCCACAAAATTAATGTTAATATACCCTAAACCTGTCTAGCTTTATTGCTAATCGAAGAGATAACAATGTTTTTGATTTAAAACCGTGTTTTGTAATGTCAAAAAAAAAACAACATGAAACTGAAATTAACCTGATATCACACCTGTGTTCCTTAATTTGATCCAGCATACTGACACAGCTGGCATCGTTTGACAACAAACTAATATCCAGTACTGGACCGATTTTAGGAACGCAACACCAGTATACCCATTACCCAACAGTGCTGACCAGTACAATGGATTGAATTTAGGAACACATGTCATATTTCAAGGTTAGCTTGTCAATCAATCATACACAAGGTAATTTCACAAAACAGATAAATTCGTACTAGGTTCTCAAGACAGTTGAGCCGAATATTGACCACAAACACCCTATTATATATGTTCGTACATACATCCATCCATACATAGAAAAAAACAGATGAAATTCTTGCAGTTTATTGCAAATATTTATATATTTTCACCAATGTATACCAACAAACAACCTAGTAATGAATAAAAAAAATCTTTCAATATGGCATAACTTTTCTATTTTTGACTTTATTGTAATATTTTTTAAATGCAGCGTTTCAATTAAAAATGCGTAGCTCATAAAAGAAACAGGATAACCAGATGATTCAACAAACAAAATGTTTGGAATACAATTATCGTGAATGATGTTCACACGAGGTTCTCTGGTGTATTTTTTTCCACAGGATGTTTTGAATTTACAACTAAAAACATAATTTTGATTTACCCTGGTTAATAAACATTTAAGCAACCAAAATTACATCAGACCAAACTGCACCGTAATTTTAATGACTATCGCTCAGCAAAAAATCATTACAATAAAGTCAAAGTTATGCCGTATTGAAATTACCGTTTTTTTTGACGGTGAGTTTATGTACAAATGTGAAAAAAATAAATTCATTTCATAAAATATCACCATAATAAACCGACCAATAACCTGTGCTTCATCCTAGTCACATATTACATATTTTGCTCATAATGACTGATAAGACGTTATAACGTCACTCGTTTATAATACGAGCAAAACATTTTCCACATCATCCAAGAGCACAGTGAAGAAGAAGAAATATAGAAGTATTGTAGAATTTTTTTATTGCCCTTACAGAGTCACAAACTAATACACACAGATAAGAAAAAAAAAACCTGCAAACAGCTCCCCGAATATGACATACCTTGAGATTAAACCAAAAATCCGAAAGTTTCAGTCTTTCTGGTCAGTTTTTTTTAGTTCTAGAAAACCTAACTGAAATTAGATGCAGCTTTGAAAAAGATATATGGAAAATTCCATCTCAATGTAACATTTGCCCGAAAATTTCGAACCAATAATTCATTATAATGAGTAAAAATTTACCTGTTGGAATTCTCATCGTTATTTCCAATTTATGTAAGCAACCATTAACGAAATTTCCAATCATTATTTAAATGTTTTTTCCGATTCGGAATAAAATTCTCCCTAAAACTGAACATTTTTCGAGAGACAGACTCACCAGGCGCCACACACCTTCGCACTTCCACAAAAATATTAAAATATCAGCAACTGCGCGTGTACTTATCAAGAAATTTGCTGTAAGTAATGTATTAAATAATTTCTTTAAGTTAATAAATACATTGAAATTCGACAAATGAGAAAAAAAACGTTGACTTTTAAGAAATAAATAAATAATAACACATTAAAAATGTAATAAAGATTCAAATAAACCGGTTTGTCGTGTCAAACAAAGCCAAATCAGTGATTCCGAGATCTCTTATGTATCTGCGTTGATTTGGCGAAACACAAATGAATACTGTTTTTCCTTTAATTTAACGAGATATTTGTAGCTCCCGCAAATAGCTGAACTTTCGGAATAATTTAATTTTGGAAAAACTATAGACATTTGACAGCGCTTAATTACCAGCGAAATGAATGAACCCAATATTCATGACCAAACATAATAATCTCGCATGCAATGAAACGATCTAAACAGAATCTCTTTCCTGATACTCAAGTATCTTCAAAGTGAGCACTGAACCCAGTAAGGGGGGGAGTAGAGGTGCGTTAGTGCGTAGCACCTAGGCATTCTGTCAATCGCAAATGAGTCTGCAGTTGTTTACTGTACTGTCAAAGAATAGAAAAGATCTTTGGTTCACTTGTACTGGTCCCGAATAACTTCGAAATTTTTGGAGTAAGTAATGAGAATTAGATAGTTGAAGGACGCGTTTTCGTATGTCGATCGTATCGAAGAAGCTTGCTACTATATGTAACTTTGAAAACACACATTAACCATTTGTACCAAAAGCAGCAAAAAGTTGCAGATAGCGAAAGCGCATTTATATATTTCAAGACTATGTCTGAAGCACAAAACATCAAATGAAGAACAAACAAAAAAAAACACTAGATATAGTAAAAAAAACATCAATCAGGCAAACTCTTCCATAATCATGAGTGAAATTAATGAGTAAGTGTATTTATTATGTGGCTGTGTTGTCGCTATTGTTTGTTGTATATATGTTGGAGGTGGGTATATTATACATATATCTAAGAAAGAACCGTCAACCAAGTGTGAACAAAAAAAAACAAATATTATAATATTGAACACGAGGTACAGGGAAAAGGGGGTGAGCAGCCAATAAAAAATGACATCCAAAGTAATAGTTTGTTGCTCTCTAAAAGATCATCTACACCACATATTACATAACAGATCAGTATAGGTAACATGTCAGCTAAATCGGTTTATATATACCTATATAGATTGCCTTTCACTACTACAACTACATACTTGTCAATTGTGTAGCTTGCGGCACCCATTCGGTTCCCTATACTTCAGTTTCTTTCATTGGTTCCGCTGGCTAAACGTGAAAAATAATATTACTTTTAGTATTTTTTTTTGATTAAGAATACCACGTATCTAAGTTTCTTTTTATATTTGTTTCAGCAAGTCCAGACTACTACAGTGTATGTTTGTTTTCATAGATATTATTTATTATAATAATAAATAATTTCATCTTCTCAATTCTCTGTGCTCTACTACAATTTTGAGAAACACCCAAAAAGGTACCCAATAATATAATTAACCATTACAGTTCTATAATTCCAGACATTTTTAATAAATGTTTTGTCCAATTCAACTTCTTCCATATTATTAGTAGTGCGCATTTTTAAAAAAACAATTTTATTGCTCAATAACAGATTTATTTATTTTGCACGATTTAGTGAGAATTTTTTTTCAAAATGACGATGAGCATGCAAATCAAATTTTGTATACATATGAATATTCTTAAAAAAATATTGGCCTTGTATGGATATTTTTCTAAATATATCTGAAAGGATTTTACAATGTTAGCAGAGAAATAATATAGAGTTGGTAAGTCAATCAAAATTCTCTACACCCAATAAAAAACAGAAAATTAGTATAATCGTAAGTTATATTAATTTTAATAATGACAATTTTCTTTGGCAATTATTTACAACAGTATTACAACATACTCTTGTGGACAGGACTATTTGTCAAAAGAATTGATATAATTTAAATTCGAAAATTACATTTCGGAAGAATTGAAAATGAAAGAAGAAATATTATTCTCTACTCAATTTATTTATAGTGAGAGATTATGTCGTAAACGGTCCTTAATATTTTTTTATTTTTAATTTTGTAATAGCAAAAATAAAAGATAGGTTATGTTACAACACTGTTTACTGATTAGCTGTCAACATTCTGATTACTAATGAGTCACTGCTATGGACACAGCCATTGTTTCAATTTAGAGAATGGTTATTAGGTATATTCGGTACCTTTTTGATGTTTCTCTTAAATAAGAAAGAATATAAATGTTTAACCTGTCGAAAAACTAGGTGTGTGTGAAAAAAACCAACTAAAGTTTCCACAAGACAATACACATATAAAGTAAAGGTATATAGGGGTATTTCTGTTATGTATAAGTATTATATAGACTAGCATGTAGCAAACACATAAACCGGAAGTAATATAGGTGTCTTGGATGTAGTTGTTACGTTCAATAGTTCAATATACTTAGTTGCTCAAAACGGGTTGATGGTGTAGAAGAAAGTGCAACGCATTTTTTTGACAACACAGCCAATTCAAGTTGGGGTGAAGGGGGGGGTTCTGGAGGCTATACTGGGGAATTCATTGTAGAATACGAGCAAATGGGGCAAACGTTGGAAGATATAAGAGATATATAAGTATATACCTAAACATGTACCATGCACATATTATATAGCAAATATCTAAGTCTACGCTCTAATACTGGCTCTTAATAAGAAAATTCAACTCTCTAACTAAACTAAACACAATGTCCATCTATAAATGCATGCTCTGGTTATACATATTGTATAGAAAGGATGAGTAGAGGAGAAAAAGGTTTTTAAAAAGGCGTGAAAACGTGTAAATGATAATAAAAACAGAAATTCAGCAGCTATATAATAAAAGGTCTAATTTATCTGTATTTACAGAATGATTTTAGATTATAAATATATGTTTTATAATGGATTAACTTGTACATATTTTCATATACAACTTAATTTTTCAAACCATATTAAAAACTAAAATCAAGATATATAAGTACAGATTTTAATGTCACTATTAAAAGATAAAAAGAAGATTTTTTTTAATTTTTTTGGTTGTTGTTAGAACAAAAATGTTACCACTGTTATTTTAAAATATATCACCAACTCATCCCTATTTTGTATTTACAACAGAACTAAAAATAAAATAAACAACAAAAAATAATAAGAGGACAGGTGCGTCGATCCGCTGCTTGCCATTCTATCAGAATAATAAAGGACCAATAAGTTAAGAACATAAAAGATTTGTTTGCCCTTTTTTTGCTCAAAAACTAATATCCAATTTGTTTTTCTAGGAAAAATACAACAAATATGACAGGGCTCAATCTTCTGTTCTGTCTTATTGGATCGATCTCAATCAACAAGCTAATAAAAAAATGTCGATTGTCGTTTTTATTATTTTACCAAATAATAATATATGGACAACTTGAACATGAATGTGTCATCCCAAAAGCATAACATTGAGATAAAAAAACATGACTAAGGAAAAAATTCAATATTGATATATGTTATTATATAAATGAAAACTAAATCGAGTTTTCATTCATTTTGTTTTTAATAGAAAAAAAAAGTTTTAGCACACAACTCACACACATGATCAAAAAATGTCAAAAGCAGCATCATGCTGGTCAAACAAAAAGTTTTATTTTTTAATAATAATAATAACAATTTTGGTCAAGGATATTGAGTTGTTGTGTATGGACTTGAGGATATGATTTTTGGGCAGGGTGGTGAATTAAGTTTTATTTATTTATTTTTTCAACTAACATATCCTAGAAGCCTTTGAACAGGAATCGAAACGAATCTGTAAGTTTTCAAGAACAACTATAAATATATATTTAAATGAATTGTATTCAATAAAAAAATGTTTCTCGGTTGTTGTTATAAAAAAAGTATGACTTTTTTATGAAAGTAAAGATGTCAAAAACAGAAATGATACTGATTTGTTATTTTTCGTATTTTATGAAGTTTTTATGCTGGGGTTAGCGAGAAAATGGAAACCATGAAAAACTGAAATTCTTATTTAGAATTAAATGCAGTGATAGAAACAGATTTCCGCTGTTTTAAAGATATCCTGTTAGGTATCTGTTATTTCAATGATTTTTTATACAGGGTGTTTTTTAAAATATCGCGTCAAAATTCAGGGACGTGCTTCTTGGACGAAATGAAGCAAAAAAAAGTTCCTATGAACATGTGACCTAAACGTCATAGATTTTGAGCTTAAGGGTGGTACAGTTGTAAGAAAAAAACATACATATTTCTTTGATAAATTTGATACTCCTGTAGATATTTTTCTGAAAATTGGTACACAGTTTCTATGCATCCAAAGCCATTTTCCGATATATTTTTTTTATATTCGCCATTGGCGTTCATGCGGGCTTTGACCTGAATATTAAAAAAAAAATTGCACGCCACTGGTTTCTCTTATAAGAAAAAAATATTTCTGAATTTTTTATTTCTTTGACAGCCTGTTGGTCTTTTTTTGCTCGATGCACTGTTTTCGCATAAAAAAATAAAAACCATTTCTAAGTTTTATATTGTTTTCATCAGTTGACATTGACATCATTCAAATTACCACTTTACCACCCTGTAGGTCAAAATTTAGGACGTTTAGGACATGTATATAAGAACTTTTTTACTTCATTTCGTCCAAAAAACACGTCCCTGAAATGTTGGCAATATTTAAAAAAACATCCTGTATATTTCTATTATTCAGAAGATATGCTAAACTTTATATTATTTTCTCTGAAAATGCGGAAAAATAATAGAAACACAAAAAAATATAGCAATAATTATTATAAAACCTTGGTTGAAACTGAAGTTTTTATTTATTAAAAAATATATATTTTAATAATTACTTTTAAAGCCAGCTTTAAAAAACAGTGATCTATAAGATAGGAAAAAAATTTAAAAAAATCCCAGTACTGGATCTCACCAAAAAAATGTTTACATTTTCTCTAAATAATTTGGGGACTAATCATCCTAGAATGCAAAATGTTTTGAGTTCGAGTGGCAAAAAAGAATCAGTTCTCACATGTTTACATTCATAGAAAAGTAGCACAGTACTGTTCAATCGACATACTGCTATATTTAACACAAAGAAACGTAATTACATCAAAACAGAAATTCCTTAATGCTTTTTCATCAATAGACAATACTGATTTGTTTTGTATTCTTCAAGAATAGAAGCTTTTCTTCGTTTTCGATTTTTGCTTCAACAAGAATAAGCGTAGTTTTTTTTCTGATAAGAAATAGTGTTTTTCGACAAATACACATTTTTCTACATTAAAAAAAATCGACAAATGAACAGAAGTTTGTTGGGTGAGTTTTTTAAAATTGAAGGTTCCTTAATTTCTTGGAATAAAAATAGTGCATGTACTGAATATACAATTTAAATTAAATTAAAATTTTTAACTTATTTTTAATATTTTTACTATTCTATTTAAAAAAAAATATCAAGATTAATTCTTATAATTTATTATGAACGTTCTATAAAGAGGTGCGAGGCCATTTTTTTGTAATATTTGACCGTTTACTTTTGATATTTTTCTATATACCGCCAATGAGATCTAATTACAGCCTATTAACAAACTGACTTTATTCAAAAGTGACTTTTATTAAAATTATTTACCTTAGTACTGAGAGTCAAGTTCTACTTTCTTTTATAGTTGTTCAATTGAAAAAGATTACAGATTATTTTACCAAATCCTTCATATATCCAAAGGCTGTATGTACTGCTACTGATTATTCATCTTCTAAATATATATATACCATTATCTTAAATCGTCATAATTCTAAATTATTATCAACATCAATCACTCATTTAAAAAAAAAAAGAAAACTCGTACTCATTATTTTATTGTAGGATAGAGGTTGTTCTGGCATATATAATAATAAATAAATATTATTTAGCTGTGTCTTATAGCTTATTTATTGCCTATGTGCATCCTCATACCTACATATTTGTTATATTTATAACTAATTCAAGTGCAACAGTCTCAACTTTGTGTGTTATAAAATAAACAAAATAAAATCAAAATCGCAATCAATTATTGTTACACAAATTTTCTTTTTGTATTAATTTTCAAATTAAATACACAGTGCACGCGCGCGCTTTGTGATATTAAGAAAATATATTCTAAAATAAATCTGTTATGTAATATTACATATTTAATATGATTTATGACTTACCTGGGTCTGCAACCTCGTTAAACCTCTGATCCATAAGATTTGACCGGCACGTGGTTTCTTGTCCGAGTCCAAATCGAATTTCTCACCAATGGCGACTGGCAATTCTTCAGGATGCCCGCGGCCCCATCTGATAATTCATTCATGACAGATTTTTTATAATAAATTTTCATATTATTGCATATTAATAAATTGTGACTTAATTATAACCGAGACGAGATTAGAATTTTTTTTGGGGGGTGGAGTGGGGTAATTCTGACAAACAAAATGTAAAAGTATGTACAAATAATTAGAGGCATTATAGAGAACCTTTTTGATTTAAAAAAATATTCTATTTAAATGGTATTATTAAGGTGAACGAAGAAATGATGGGGGTTAGTTCTGAAATTTTTGAATAGTTTTTTATCACTTTCGGTTAAATGGAGAAGGTGAAATTGCAGCGATTCTCAGGTCCCATTCGCATCTCGCGACCTGTCAACATTAATACTGATTCAATAGAGATCAATCAATATTGTCGGCATGAATCAGCTGTTCAAATATTATTGGGACATGGAACCTTAAAGACTCGTATATCTGTCATTCTTAGTCTACGTTCTATGAACCTATGAACAGTATGTGTGGATTCATGCAGCCCAAATTAACGAGTATCAAGTAACAATTGACAATTAGAAATAGCAAGTAAAAGTTGAACTTCTTATTTTTCAATGAGAGCGTTCATGCAGCCAAGTAACAATTATCAATTAACGAATAAGAAGTAGAAGTTGGCCAACTTTTAACTTTCTTACTTTAATTGAACGAGATTTTGTACTTGTACGCAATAAGTGCGCAGGTGAACGTGGATTGGTCAGGCCGATGATGTCAATGGTATGTAACTCTAACCTCACTTTTTGAAATATTTGTGTATTTCTTTGGGTACCTACCTTGAAAAATGATTCGGTATCTTCCATTTTATTGCAAATTTGGAATTCTAAACATTTGTTTTCAGTTTTCCAGAGGATAGAGGTTATTTTGAAAAATGAATACCGCTGATGTCAAACTTGTGCGTATGCTTACTTTTTACGTCTTTGAGTGCATGAATGCTAAATTTTTATACTTGTTAATTGATAATTGTTTTTTGATCATTTTTACTTGATGCTGCACGAATCCACACACAGTAGATGCAATGAACAATTCTATAAAAACTAGTTTGATTTTTTTGAATCATTTGAGTCTTGCAATACTTTGGCAAAAAAGTTATCTCGAATGCCTCAAAATTATTGAGAACATTTCAGTTTCAAACAAGGTTTTGGATATGTTATTTGTTGTTGATTTATACAAAATAGGGAATTAATAGGATGTAAGTAAATATATTTACAAGGATGACACTTGGGACGGAACTGGAGGAGACACGCACCATCGCACACACGTTGTACGTAACAATATGTTTTTTTTTTCTAATCTGCTCCCTGTTCGGCATCGTTTCGATGTCTAAAAATAAAATAATAAGAAAATATTGGATGGGTGGATGAGGAACGTAGGTTTATAAGTGGCATAGGTTGGTTGGTATAGGTTATGTTCTCTATATTTATACATACTACACCATACACATTTAAAGCATTCCCACAGAGCACAATACACAAAGGTCAATATATATATATATAATATACAGGGTGACTGGTAAGTGGACGTATTCCTTTGAGGAGCTGAAAGTAGAGCTTAGTTGCTACCGATTAGACATTATTTACCTCTATACCATTCTTAACGATTTTCGAGATATTTCCTTTTTTCAATTTTCAAGAAAAATCCACGAAAATAGCAAGAGCCTTTCTAAGTGTCGCTTTTTAAATTACAAGGTGACACACATATCCAAAATATCAGCAGTCAAAATTATTGAAATACTAATGTTAACTATAAATTATTTCCGTTTAAACTCAACTTTCCTTTCCAAGTTTATAACTAATAATTTCTTTATGCTCAAAATGTTTCAAAATGTCATAATACATCAAACGTACAAATTATTGTTAATGGTTCTCCATTTTATTGTATTCAAAATAAGGTACATTTTTTTAGAATTAGCTTTTTGTTTTATTATTAACTAAATAATTTTTATTTGCAACTACTAGTTTTATTTTCGCATTTATAAGAAATAAGTCACACTGCAACACTATTTTGCATTTTTTTTCTATCGCGTAAATAAATATGGTATATTGATAAATACCATAGACACCTAGACCACGCATGGGCTGTTTTAGAGCGATCCAACATCTCAAGACCATTATTCTTCTGGTCCATAATGGTTAGTGTACGACTTATACGACTAACATATTTGCCAAGCTTCTTATTTTTCATGGCAGCTTCTGATTTATAGAGTAATAATCAAAGAAATTCAGACGTAATTGAAAGGTGGTCGTTGAAATAGTTATTACTGATTATTCAGACACACCTGCAGATTAAATTATGTACCAAATTTATATTTTACAACACAAAATAAAACTTTTCATTTGTGAAATATGGGGATCATCAGTCGATATCGATCGATTGAGTTAAGTGCGGCAACACAGGAAATTATAATTTAGGCGTCCGTATGAATTCGCAAGCTTTCGTCGCTAGTCGGAATATTGTTGTTCGTTATTCCATTCATAATTTGAGTGTTGCTACGTTTTACAAATTTATACGCTTCTACTCAGGTACACTGTTGCCAAAATTTCCTATAGGAAAATTTTGTCTCTCTCTTACACATCGAAAATACCAAAACAATTCTCTAACAATAACAGATCGCCTGTAGAATGTTATGAATGAAATGCTTCGTCTATGTGTTCAGATGTCTATGATAAATACCAACATTATTAAGCGAGCATCACACCAAATTGCGATAGGAAAAAAAAATGCAAAATAGTGTTGCCGTGTGAATTATTTCTTATAAATGCGAAAATAAACCAGTAGTTGCAAATAAAAATTATTTAGTTAATAATAAAACAAAAAGCTAATTCTGAAATAACTTACCTTATTTTGAAGACAATAAAATGGAGAACCTTTAACAATAGTTGGTACATTTGATGTATTTTAAAAATTTTCGAGCATAAAGGAACCATTAGTTAGAAACTAGGAAATGAAAGTTGAGTTTAAACCGAAATAATTTATAGTTAACATTAGTATTTCAATAATTCTCACTGCTGATATTTTGAGTATGTCTGTCAGCTTATAATTTAAAAACCGACATTTAGAAAGGCTCTTATTATTTTCGTTGATTTCAAATATTTGCCTCGCAAAGAACTGAATTTCTTGAAAATTGAAAAAAAGGAAATATCTCGAAAACCGTTAAGAATGGTATAGAGGTAAATAATGTTTAATCGATAGCAAATAAGCTCTACTTTCACCTCCTCAAAGGAATACGTCCAATTACCAGTCACCCTGTATATGATAAAGAACTGAGAAGAGAAACAGAATATATTAAATATTATTAATTGAAATCGATGATTCGTTTCTTTTTTGTCAATAGATATTACTGTGTGTACTCACGATAGAATCTTGGGTATCTTTCTGGTTGGAACTGTTGTTACTAACTGTCCCCATAAAAGAGTGCCTATACCGAAGAATAAACACCACAGCCATTGTTCCAAAGTAAGGCTTTTGGTGGAGAATGCCATCTTACCATACTGAATGATGAGCACCTTTTTATTCACAAAACAAGAATAATAAATTTGAAACATACATACATTTTGTTATAACAGTAGATATGAAATAGATGTACCTATATTTTGTATAATGGATCTTATTGGTGTGTATCTGAAATAAGTTGAGACCTACGAAAAACCTGCTGCTGTACTCGCCATTTTATGGATATGGAACGGTAATTTTTATCTGCGACTACATCCAAATCAGTAAAACCTTCGACGAGGTGATGTTTAATCTCAACTATGAGGAAGATATGTTTAATTCAGGACTGATACGATATTCATGTAATAAATGGAAAATTGGAGAAACACCTGGGCACCTCTAGTTATGGTTATGTTATGCTATGTGTCTGGCTGTATTAAAATTAAGAGATTTGAGCCAGTAAACATTTTGATAAAAGTAGTGCAATCATTACTAATCATCGAAATATATTATTGAATCTTATCGAATCGGTCGAAGAATTATCGACTTTTACCGGAACCCAATAGATTCGTCTCGACAACTCCGCAGTTTGAAAGCGAAGTCATTTATTGGTCTGAAAAAGTGGAAAGTAGGTCAAATCTACCAATCCGTTTTGAATAATTTAGGCACAGTGCAAAAACAATGCAATGAACTCAATCATTTCATTTGAATTAATTAGTCTAATATTATTCTATCATTTCCATTGTTAAACACTTCCAGAGACAGCTCTCAGTGCTGTCATCTATAGAATTTTACGTTCGCAAATTTCTTCTATTTCAGTGACGTCCTTATAGAACTTTTATTTATATTTCAATGTAAGTTATTTTTATTAAATAGTTTTCATTACTTTCGGTTCTTTCAATAGATGGACACCGCAGCGATTTCTCAGGCCCCATACGGTTTAGAGTTGATATTTTGAATTCGTACTTAGATCGCAGACATCTCGCCGCCTGTTAAGCTCCAAGTGTGATTCGATAAATTGATTAATTATATTATGTCATTCAAGCAAGATCAAACTATTTCTTCGACATGGAACGACAATGTCGGACAAAGGGATCCTTCACTGGAATTACGCACGAGCATGTTCTCTGGTATATAGATACTCTCTGGCAGATCGTCGTATATATTGCTCTACGGTTATGTCGCGTTGTTGTTCACTGTCAGCTGTCGCAATTGTCAGACGTCAGACGTTGATAATACTAATTTAAAATTTAATTTTGTGTTGTGGTAGACAAACAGTAATTTGTTATGGAATTGCTGTTGCTGGCAATAGTACTCATCGGTACGGTTCAAATCTTAAATGCCTAATAAAAACTATTTTTAATTTTTTTTTTTCAAAAATTTCTCTTGTTTAAAATAATTATTCTTGTTTTCTCTGACCGAAACAGACTACTTAATATAAATTAACGGTATCATCAAGAGACATTCGTGAAGATCCATTATACAAAAATAACAAATATATGTGTATCTGTTAGAATATAAAATTTACCTGTGATAAACATGTGCCAACCCATATGGTATAGAAGATGGGATTGGTGAAGATACCTTCAAAGATGTTTCTTTGTCCATGTATTTTTCTGGCATTGAATTCATTGAACAATGTCATCATAACAAAGGAATTGAAGATTACAGTGAAGTGTTGAGTTGGTCCTTGATTGAGCTCACCTCCTATTCCCGATTCAATATCTAACATTTTGTCACCTTAAACAGATAAATGACTTTTCTAGGTTTTTGCAAATACATACTTTTACCAACTTTCTTACAAACAAATTGACATAAAAAACAAAGCCGGAAATCTACCTTTCCGCTGACTGACCGGCAGTGAGATTTTTTCCAACTTACCTACAAAAAGTAATGCAAATATAACAGTTAATTGATAGAAGGCTTGACCTAGAATATTCTTCATCATTGTTCTTGATATCAGAGGTTTTGTTCTGCCATATGGTTTCCTAAGCAAAAGATCACCGGTTGGCATTTCCGTTGCTAAGGCTAGAGAAGCTAATGTGTCCATAATCAAATTAACCCATAACATTTGTACCGCCTAGGGAACAAAAAACATTTATTTTTAAATAATAAAAATAATAATAATAATAATAACGATTTATTTCCCAAGAAACATAGATGTTTATGACAGGGAAAGTAAAAAATAATAATAATTGAAAAAAAAAAACAAAAACAGAAGTATTGGAATAATCAATGAAATTATTCATTATATTGCATTAATAATATTTTTTTAAAACTATTTTTGAATCTTGTTTAACCAAATAAGTGTATTTGTACAGAAAAAATAAGATGAACATGAATGCAAATACATAAAAGTTTCAATAACTTCTGTTTAAGAAAGTACATAAAGAAAAACTCAATTGAAAATGAGAACATATCTTTGCTAGGGAATTAGTAAATTCTCATGTCATAAAAATTAGTTATGTTCAGTACGGCCGCCGGTAGCAGAATTAATTACACCTTATTAATGAATTTGTACGCCTCTCATGTTTGAAGATTGCTTAAATTCTTGTAAATTCACCATACAAAAAATAAATTCACTATGTATACATATATAATGAAAATAATTCTGATTAATTTTGAAAATGATTATAAGGTAAGGAAAATGAAAAAAATATTTGGATGGAATTTTTAAATATTGTGATTGATGATTAGTTCAGATCCATAATATTGTTTAATAAAATATTTCTGCTTCAAAAAGTGACAAGTGATGTTTTAATATTATACAATTTCAGAGGATTCAAGTCAAAGTGTTGCCAAATTGCATAGCACACTGCTTTTTTGGACCGTTATATTTGAGTATATATATTGAAGTATTCTTTCGAGACCTTTTACAAAGAACTGGTATAAAAAAATAATTGCTGATATTTCTTACCTTAAGAGGACTGTCCTGTACAGCACAAGCACCAATGAAAGCAACAACAACAGCAACAACATTGACAGTAAGCTGGAATTGCAAAAATTTCGCAATACTGTCATAAACATTTCTACCCCACATAACAGCCTTTACAATACTACTGAAATTGTCGTCAGTTAAAATAATATCGGAAGCCTCTTTGGCCACATCTGTACCAGCAATACCCTAGAAGAAAAAAAAAAGAATAATATGTATATAGAAAATCGATAATACTTTAGAATGTAATTCAATCAAATTTTAAATAACACGCTATCATTGCAATATAAGCTTAAATGTAAAAAATAATCGTTCACAAATCAAGCTTAATTTAAAAAAAATGTGGTCGTCTGATCTTTTTTTTTTCAGCGTGTCAACAACAATGACCTAGGTGAACCCGATTAGCCAGAATAAGATTGAGAAGTTAAAAAACTTACAGTTTATTGAGAATAACTATTTCATAGTGATAAAGGACTTTAGAATCTCTAGCGGTCAAAAAAACGAAGGTTGGAGTGACGTTTATAAAACCGGCTCTTAGAATAGCGATAGAAAATAAGGATCAAGTGATTCAGTCATACTTCGTAATGAAAATGTTAGGCATTACGTCTAATTCTTCTGCATTACACGAAAATCTCCCTGTTAAGCTAGCTGTTTAGAGAACATGCTGTAATCTGATTTGTCAGAGTTTTAATACTGCGCGAGTAACCTAACCTAATGATCTTATTTTTCTCCTTGCAAAAAAATAGCCGATAATATTACTTTCACATATGAAATATATAGAAATTAAAGGATATTTCATCTCCCAATAATATCTAGTATAAACTTTGGTTCATTTCACCATCGGTGGCATCTGCGTCACTACAAGCAGTTGAAATAAATTGTCAGACAGTAATATCAGTGACGGAACTAAATTTAACAGCCAATATTCAAATATTCTCAGAAATACAATGAAGTGGCGAATGGTGAATAAATCCGGCAACAAGGCTAGAGTTTCGACAGAAGCAAATGAGTATTTGAAACTGTGATCTTTCTGTTACGTCAAATTTCATATTTGTTGAGTTTTCACAGAATAAGTTTAGGCATTATTACTACCACTAAAAAAAATACCAATTTATAATCGCTATTACTTACATTTTATAATAATAATAATATATATATACTTTTAATTGTAATTTCAACTTTATTTATGTTATCTACTTTTATGTTTTATAAAAAAAAAAACAAAGAAACTTACCATTGCAAATCCTACATCTGCCTTTTTCAAGGCTGGTCCATCATTTGTTCCATCACCTGTCACAGCCACCACTTCTCTATTATCACTGATCTCACTATCGATAATACCTTTGACCAATGTAAACTTATCAGTTGGTGAAGATCGAGCCAATACCCTCAACTTAGGCCATACTTTGTCCAACAAATGTTGACGTATCTCACCATTACTATCACGCACCCTTCTATTGAACTCTTTACCCTCCAAAATGAGGAAGTCCTCATTTGGCTTGACAATGCCACACTTGATGGCTATGGATCGAGCCGTATTCAAATTATCACCGGTTACCATGCGAACTGTGATGCCGGCCTTTTGGCATTTCCGGATGGCATCAGGTACTTCAGGTCGGACGGGATCTTCAATGCCGACAACACATAGGCATGTTAGATTACTGTTGATGTTCTCTTCATCGTCCCAATTTGGATCGTTTTCAATGTGGACCTGATTGATTTCAGCTTTGCCTGGCACAAAATCGCGGTACGCAATACCGAGTGTTCGAAGGCCATCGCTGGCCATTGGTTCAATGACTTGTTTCAGAAGACGTTCTTGCATATCACGTGTGAATTTCTCCAAGCGTCCATCATGACCGTAGATAAAGGCACACCTGGAAAATTACGAAATATGAGTAATTTAAGTTGAATTTCTGACAGAACAATATTTTATCTTGTTGGCAAAGTGCGAATTTGGAAAAGGTGTAAGAAGATTACCATGAAAGAACAAAATGTATTCCTTATATTTTTATACTATTGCATAATTGCAGGTAGAGTTTTCTCAAGAATCTTAAGATTGTTCTGAGACGAGTCAAGAAATTTTTATCAAAATTAAATCAGGGAAAATTAAATCTGGTTGATCAGACAAAAATATTGGTCAGGATGAACCCTGGTGATCCTCTGCCCATTATAAATGGACAAAAAAGATGAGACCTGGAATTTAAAATAAAGAATAGGAATACTATTGAATTTCAATAAATAATATTTAATAATTTTCTTTTTCAATGGTCATTTTTGATTACATATTTTTTTAAATATTCCATTGTTCTTTAGGTAGTTATCGCATGAATTAGGTATCTGTAGATTTCTCTTAAAAGGTGTAAACAGTTCGACAGTTGCTGTCATGGTGGCGCTTTTTCTGTTGTAACAGTAAATTTCGCACTATCAGGTTTTGCAGCTTTCAAAATATCTTCGTAATATCCATAAATATTAATAATAATAATGTAATGATGTATTTCCCAAGAAACATAAGAAAATGTTTATAATAGGTAAAGGCAAAAAATTATGATAAAAAAACATAAGTATTGGAATGAACAATGAAATCAGAAATATAATTTAAGAAGCTATATAAAAAATATTTTTATATTACATTAAAAATAAATATATTTAAAGCTATTTTTGAATCTTGTTTTGCCATTTTTTTTAAATTGGTTAAATCATTATTTACTTTTCTACCGTTATAAAGAATTGATTGTTTGCCAATTATTGTTTTAATTTTTAATGATAAAAGATTATTGGAACATCTAATGATTGTGTTGATCACTATTAAATCGAAAAACTAAATTTTAATGTTTTAAATTATTTACGACAAGATGAATATAGAATTTTTTATATAATGAGCAAATATCAAATAATGTCCTGGGTTTATATACATTAACTGTGGGTTCTCTTAAATTCAGTTTGAATATGCACTTTATATTTTTATTCTGAAGGATTTTCAAAGGTTTCAGTGAAGATTTTGTTGCTGAGCCACAAACTGAAATTAAGTATTGGAGCTTTTAATATACTAATGAAAAGTAAATTAATTTCAGGTAAAAGGTAAACAATTTCTTATATTAAATAGAATTCCAATTATTGGAGCTATGTACTTCCTCAACTTTTAGAAGAGTAGAGTAGAAGAGTATTTGATATTGACTTTCTTGAATTTAATTTGATTTTTTAAATCAGTAGATATATTTTTTCTGTCTATAAAACTGAAAGATGATTTTTCATAATTTAGTATTAGCTTATGACATTTTAACCAAATGGAGATTTTACTGACATCATAGTAATATTTATTTCTGGCAAATTACTTCCACTATAGATATACTATAGTAGTATCATCAGCAAACAAATTTATTTTTCCATTCAATTTCAAACTTACCAACTAATTTATATACACGAGAAAAAGAACTGGTCTCAGGATGGACCCTTGTGGAACACCACATAATACGGTTTTTTTCTGAACCAGATAGTTCTCCCATGCATACAACAAACTGTTTTCTATTAGATAAATAATTTTGAAACCATATACATACAAATCTCCTAATGCCCATATGATACATAATATTATAAAGATTTTATGACCTACCGTAACAAACGCTTTATTTTACTTTAAAAATTTTGATTAAAAACTAGTATAATAATGTAATTTTAAAAATTATTATCTCACAAAATATAGACATTTCAACTCTAACTATTTCGCGATAACTACCTTGACAGATACCTTGAAGTCATTGACTAATGGTTAAAAATTCGCATGAGTTATTCCGAAAAAATCCAATGATTTACGTCTTTTTGAGCATTTTCCTATTCTACAATATTATACTTACGACGCTAAAATCATTTCCGAAGCACCCTTCACAAACAATCTATAACCACCACCAGGCAATGGGATGACAGTACTCATAGATTTTCTTGCCGAATTGAAAGTGTAGACACGTGTAAAGTTTTCTTCTGGAATATCATCTCTTATAGTCTGATAATTCATACCCATATTCATGACAAATCCAAGAAGTGCACATTCCGTTTTGTTACCAACTTGTTTTGGTAGATTTTCGCCTTCCTCAGGAGGCTAAAATACAGAATAAAACAAAAACAATCATTTACTGTTTTTTTTGAAAAAGTAAATCATACATACCATTATGCGTGATGTGTACGCTGAATTGACAGCAATTCCTTGTATAATCAAATTACCGACATGTGGTGGTATGTCAGTGAATTTCGGAATTGATTTACACAATTGTTCACATATATAGGATTGAACGACTGTCATTCGGTTTGTTGTTAGTGTACCTGTTTTGTCAGAGCAAATGGCTGTTGCATTGCCCATAGTTTCACAAGCATCCAAATGTCTGACGAGATTGTTGTCTTTCATCATTTTCTGGATAAGAAGAGCAAGAAACAGAACGATTATTAATCATATTAGTTAAAAAATGCATCTAAACTGTCAAGATATATAGACTGGAGTCAGTTATGTTATACCAATAATGGGCAACATGCAATATTATTATTTTCGCTCTCATTTTAAAGAATTCCATAATAGACCATAAGTATATTAAAAAAAATAAATATTCAAACTTATTGGAGAAAATGCGGTTTTCAACTGTTTCAAATTTCGCGCGAAACGGAGCTACAGTTCCAATAACTTCACACATGTCTGTCACTGTCACTCATATTTGTTCGTCGCTGGCTTTCGCAAGTATTGCATTGCAATTTTTTGTATAAGTATATAAAGAAATTGTAAAGTATTTAAAATGAATCCATTTTACACTCAACCATCAACA
The DNA here is from genome assembly GCA_958507055.1 of Crioceris asparagi. Classification (NCBI taxonomy): domain Eukaryota; kingdom Metazoa; phylum Arthropoda; class Insecta; order Coleoptera; family Chrysomelidae; genus Crioceris; species Crioceris asparagi. The sequence continues at coordinate 4,134,034 of OY293829.1, forward strand.
TCAGGTAGTCTTAATAATGATACTAATTTTCTTTCTTATAAAAAGCCGAGATGATTCATGTTTTGTGCCATTTTGTCCATCTACTTTAGCAAAGTTTCCAAATAAATTGTTTTCAACTGGACTTTTTGATTCAAAACTGAAAAAAAGTGTTTTCAAGTTGCAAAAGGGATGACAATTATTCTCCAAAGACTGTTATTCATTGCTGTGAAGACAACTTTGAAGTAAGTCGGCAAATATACTTGTTATGCTTGTACGCTTAGCCTAGATAATCTAAGCTTGTACGCAAATAGTTACCTACCTACTTATTGAACTTGTTTGAGACATACCGTAATAATTTATAGTCCCTTTCATTTCTACACTGGAACATACTGCACATTCAACAAAAAAAACGTACAATCATATCAACACTAACTGAAATTTTCGAGAAATTCATAAAAACCTGCGACTTTGTCATAAAACGCCATCTACCGACTCGGAAATAATTAAATTCGAAATGTTATTATTTCAATAGAAGCACCCAGAAAAGCGCTTTGAAAAGAAACAAAGTCAAAACAGGTCATACAAAAAAAAAGTTATCCAGTTTTTTTTTTCAAACAAACATTTGTAACTCCTCCCACTCGTTATTTGACAAGAAGGAGAAAAAACTTATTTTCAGTAGGTTACTAAAAAATATTTTCAATTTAGGTTAACTTGGAATAATTTTGAATAAAACAGTGTTTTTTGAATTTGCGGTGTCAGTTAAGCCCTCTAGCGGTAGACCTAGCAGCTTATAAATATTTTCCAGCTAATTCTTTTGGCCGATTTATCTCAAAAATTTTACTTTGTAAATAATGGAATTGTGAGACTAAGGGTAAATTTTGTGGGGGTAATTTAGAAAATGAAAAGACCGAAACTTTTTTAAATGCATAATGTGACAATCAAATGAAATGGCTTGTTGTCATCCATCTATCTGTCATTCATCAAATTATATTCACCTTGACACTGTAAGCCAGTGACAGCGTAACAGCAAGCGGTAGACCTTCAGGCACTGCCACAACCAATACAGTGACACCAATAATCAAATGACGGACCAAATAATTAATGTAGGAATTCTTCCATGGTTTGTGATCCATAACAAATGTTTTGATACAAAACTCCGTAACCAATATAACAACAGTTAGAACAGCAATTGTCGAACCAGCATAACCAATTTGAATGGCGAGTTTTGTCAATTTTGCTTGCAACACTGATTTCTCCTTTTTGCCTGTGTGTTCCGTGTGTGGTTTCTCAGAGCTGACATGATTTGCTTTGTCGTCTTGGACTACTTCATCGTGTTGTTTTTGATTGTTGACTGGTGCCGGTGAATTCATGTGACTGTTGCCGGTGACGTTCTCTTCATCTAAATAAACAAAAAGACCAAGAAATTATTACAAAAAGAAAAAAATACCACTATTCGCTCAAATGGTTTGGAAGAGGAAAAGAATATAAATTGTTTCGAAGAAAATAATCTTTTGAATTGGAAATTACAAGCAAAAAAGCGACTTGGAACTATGAAAAATATTTGAAATTGTTCTAAGGTGAGAATTTGTCTTCAAGAACTTCTATTTTAGCATTTACTAAAACCACTGATAGATTATTATTGAAATGTCGAGATGTTACAACAAATTGTAGTAGTGTAATCAAGGTGTTTGGCGGTCTACCGATCTATTGATGCCATGAAGTGTTGCCGAATGCCTTATGGCATATTTAAAAGGGCCGGGTAGAATCCGATTCAAAAAAAATGTTTTGCTATTAAATTTTTATACATTTTGGCATCTTTAATAGCACCAATTACCTCATAACTCAAGCTTTTATTTGACTAATTCAACAAGAGGAAGGAAAACAATTCATATACATATACAACCAAAGATTATTTTCCACAACCGATAAAGGTTTTGTTTCAAAATATTTTTATAAAATTGCACTTCTCTAACATTCATATATTATTATTTGTATAAATATGCAATAATCTGAGCATGCTTTATTATATAATATTATTAGTGTTATTATTGTTAAGTATATATATATATATTTATTGATCTGACTAAGAGACAAATAAAAAAAAAGAAGAGAGTAAAATAAAAAACTATTATTCACCTGATGACCCTTTCTTCTTCCGCTGCTTTTTGGCTTCTGTACAAAAATACATGCAAAAGGAGAACATTAGCAATCTCAAAAAACACTCTCCCAAAGTCCTGACATGGGTAAAAAATGACGAAACAAAAAAAATACTGCAATTTATGGCGAATATTTGTATTGTTAAAAACATGAATATTACAACAGTGAGCCTTCCAGAGAGTACTTTCAGCTGCCACATAGCGGATATTTTTGATTTGAATTCAATTTAATTATATACTTTTGATTTCAATAAAAAAACTCATTGGATTGAATTAAAAAAAAAACAAAAATAGTGAATTTAATAATTAAATATAAGATTGATTTAACTGAGATTTTTTTATAATAATATTGGGTCACCATGCATTCATTAATCATGCATATTTAACCTCAAAAACCTAAAACCTAATGGTTTCGTTGCTATTTATCATGCACTATATCGTATAACAAACATCCCATTATTTTTTTACAAATATTTCTTTTATTTAGATTCAATTTCTGTAAATCCAAAAGCTGAAATACTGGCAGCATCGGTACCCTTACCACAAGCTATTACAATAAAAAAAGTGAATATCTCAATTTATTAATAATTACTTTTAACAAAACATCAACTGTAAAGATTCTGTATATGAAGATCATTGTTATTACAAATCTATCTACAACATAAACAATGTTTGTTATTTATTATTTACAATACAAATAAATTAAGCGCCATAAATTGTTTTGTGTGGAATATATAAAAAAAATCTATTAACAAAAATAAATTATATTCTGTAAAATGCAGTGCTATTTTCTGAAACATGTCACAGGTCAATTATTCCTTTATTTACAGTAACAGACTAGTACGTCTAAAAGCAAAGCTGTGATGGATACCTTAACCAAGGAGAAAATATTTTGAAAAAATATTGCGGTGTAGCCAGATTTCGGAATAAATCCGACATCTCTGAATCTATTGAACGGAGAAAATTGGAGCATGGTACATGGATTATAAGGAACGTAGAAAATTAGTTTTGTCATTGAAATTAATGATTTGACAACACTGGCCTTTGGATTATTTCAGTATATTTCGACTGATTGATTAAGAGATACGGAATTTTGATGACCTGTTTCCAGAAATCTGGCAATACAGGATTTTTTTTTTGGAAAATTCTTCTTGGTTATCTCTTACAGCTTTTTCTTTGAGGCTAACAGTCTACCCGTGAAATAAAAGAATATGCCTTTGTCACATTTTTGCAAATTAGCACTGCATTTGCCGATATAAAAAATGGTACAAGAAATTGTAATTCTAGAAAATAGTAATTACAGTGATCTCGTTCATTATGGAAATACATACACAAGTAAAAATTGGACCCATTTTAATAACTTCCGATGTTAAAAATATGATATAAAATAAAAATATCAAGATTTTTGGAAATTATTCACTGCAATTAGTATTTTTATCAGTTGAAAATTGCTCAAAAATTATGAATTAGTGAATTTAAATTAGAGGTCAAAAATCGTCATTTCCAATCTCAGCACCTGTTTTTCTAAATGCTACACCTACAGAAGTTACAACAAAGTCCAGCAAAGCACTCTATATATATATATATATATATATATATATATATATATATATATATATATATATATATATATTGATGGATTTGTTGCACAAATTCAAATGATATCAAAAAATTTTGAAGAGAAAAACTTTCTTCAATCATTTATTATTATCCAATTAAAACCACCAACAAAAAAAAACATAAATTCAATATCCAAATAAAACAAACTATCACTTATCACAGAGATAATAATTAAATTCGGCAACATCAAACAATGCAGTGGACATTAGAGAATTGAAAACTAAATTCAATATTATAGTACAAAAAATCAATTGATGCGTCAGAAGTTGTCTAAGAAGAAACAAACATTCAGTAAATGTACACTCCAAGTTCAGATAAGTTTTAGACATAAGAGATAATAGTGTTTTTGGTCAGTCACTTTAACCGTCAATTTCGCTATAGTTGTGGTTAACTTTGTGGTTAATAACTAATAACCATAAATTTATTGGCGAATCATAGGTCAGTTCTTAGGGTATAACCTTAAATTTATGTTCGGATGTTTTCAAACTATTTATACATCATCTATGTATTGTCAATTGCCATTGTCAAATGATGCTGAAACGTCAATAAAAAAAGACACAAAAAAGTTAAAAGATTTTCAAGTCTTCCTTCATAAACATTGTCACTCTTAAAATACTCAAAAGTCAAGTTAAATCCCCAGCTTCATCAACTTCCTTTTTTTAGTTTTCAATTTTCTAATTAGAAATAGTCCACAAAAGCCTTGGAACTTACTTGTTTTTTTTATATCAAACATCTTTAATCTGAGACAAAAAACACTGACACTACTACATAAAAATATGAATGAAAACATAAATTTCTGCAGGTTAGTACTAGATTGGAATGTTAGGATCTTACCTCCGCTATATTTTTTACAGTGTTGGATTTTATCTTTACATATCGACTATACTAGTTATAAAAATTTTTTTTAGAAACAATTATAGAGAGAAAAAAATATTTAGCTTTAGAATATCAATTTTTACAGCTAGTACAGTCAATATGTACAGAATAATATCTCGTTTAGAAATAAATGTTCATGAAACTTTGTGTATTTTTGCAAAATAATATCATGTTTGTGTATTTGGGTGATTTGTTGATTGTACGTGTAACTGTGATCAATCTTTGGGGGGGGGGGGATTGGCAGTCATCTAGGTAGGTAGATATCATATAGAAAAAATATTATACACAGTAGTTATAATAGATAGGAGAAGTTAAGTACCTAGTAGAGAGATTTTTGTGCATCTAACAGAAAAATACATTTATGTAAGAGATAATTATTTATGCATCTATTGAGTGACGAATAAGCTCTTAAAAATTACAAAAATTAAAATCCACAATGAAAAAATAAGGGATGGAATTTTTCTTTCATGAGAACTATCAGATAATAAGTCTTTTCCCTTAGATGGTTTTAGAAAAATATTGTAGTAGCCAAATGCAGCTTTGCTCAGTGGTACAAACAATTCAGTCAATGAGGTAGTTATCGCGGAAAAAAATATATATTTTTCGAGACAATAATTTAAATTACATCAATATACCTATAAGATTTTACGTGATAGGCACCGGAAGCTTGAGTATCTAACCAAAAGGGGAACTTTGAAGCAATTTTGAATGTCAAGAGATAAGAAGAAATTTTATCAAAATTCAATCTCCTGGATTTCGATCTTATTTGACTCGTGAAGCTACACATATTACTCTGGATATGACAGGAAGAGGTCAAAGCAATGCTGAGAATTCGATTCGTGAAAAACTGAAACCCCACTGAGTGCCCGGTTTTAACGCCACCTATGAGCTAGAGGTTGAACGCGACCCGCGTAAACGAATACCGAATAGCCACCACGAATTTGAAAATTTATGTTTTTAAATTTCTGAAAATACACATCTTTTGTGAACGATTGTGACGTGATTGTTTTTTGGGACTCAATATTTAATGAGTTATTTGATTATTAAATGATTAACATCGTTTAGCCACCATGTCTTGAAAATAGACCATAAATTCTCAATTTTTTACTCAATTTAACAGAAATCGTTTGTGAAACACAAATACATATAATAATGAAATCGTTTGTGATTCTCTTTTGTTACAGAAATATCTAAATTGATTTCAAAATTTGTAGGTTCAGGCAACTAAATATACATCACTGTTAAATCGAATAAATATAATTTGTGTATGGAGCCTCACAATACAAAATAATAATAAGACTTTTGGCACCAACTTCAAAAGTATCAGCACCTATAGGATTAATATTATTTTGTATTATAACGTTCCATACACAAATTATATTTTTTGACGATTCAACAGTCATGTATAGTTGGTTGCCTGAACCCACAAATTTTGAAATAAATTTAGACTTTTCTAAAACAAAAAAAAACACATAGTGAAGATTTTTATTGTGAAATATGTCCAACTCCTCAGCGGTGATTTAACTTTTTTCGGGCACGAGTCATATGTGTATCTGATGAATTCTAATGAGAACGAAATCGTAGCGATCCTACACTTGATCCAAAGGTTATGTGTTCCGAATGAAATTAGAAATTAAAGCATAAGAGTTAGAAGTTTGTTGCAATATATTTGTTTTGAATACATTTTCAGTCATATTGCACACACCAGTGATAAAGTTTTTAGGATAAGGACGTTATTTCATGGTAAATCCAATTTATAAAACTACTATTAATTGAAATGTTTCTAGCGTAAACCGGTGATTTATTCTAAACCTTCTAGGAAAAAAGCGTATAAAAGACAGCAAGTTCTATGAATGAATCTTTGATAATGACCATGAATATCAAATTCATTATTAATTGATTAAAATGACAAATAAATAAAATCAAAATATCATGGAAAATCTTGAACTAGAAAGCTGATGAAATGAAAAATACCGAGGCATATTCGTCAATTTCGTAATTATAAAATGTATATATTATACGATTCTCAATAATATTATTATGAATCATATAATTCATTTAAAGGGGGAATATGTATGTAAAAAAAAGTACAATCATTATCACTTTTTCATAATATATATATACACATACATGCGCGAGGTAGGAGGAAGGGTGGGCTGGAACCCACCATTCAAAAACAGACCCGCATACTACATACATACCTTTCTTCATTTTTTTCAGCTCGGCTTCCTGTTGATCCACAGCAGCACCCAACAATGTAAAGATGATACCGGCTTGTGAATTAACACCGACAGCAGTGACCAACATTTTACCCGAACCCTCCATAACATGGGTACCAGATAGTACCATTGGATCGAAACTTTCGCCTTTCTTAACATGATCAGATTCACCAGTCAAAGAAGACTCGTCTATCTACAATAAACATTACATTATAGTTTTTTTTTGAAATTATTTAATCATGCGCAAACGCAAACAAATTAGTCGCCTTTTGACATAACATTCCTCAAGTATCAATTATTTTGCAGTTATTTTTCAATCACTTCTGTTATCATAGTCAAACAGTTTGATGCGGTCGCGAATAAGGCATAAATGATCCATTCGGAGATCGTACAGGTGTCAGTTAAGGATGTGTACTAGGTCCCATTATACCAACTATGTTATATCTAGATAACTTACTTTCAAATCATTAGATTGTATGAGGATACCGTCAGCTGGCAGAAGATCACCATATTTGATTTGGCAGATATCACCTACAACTATGTCACTAACGGAGATCTGTTTCACTTCACCAGCCCGTATAACAGAAAATTTGTGTTCACCCTCAATTCGATTTTGTAAGCCTCTGAATTGTCTTTCTTTTGTATAATCGTTGAAGGCGGTTACAATTACGACTACAATAACTGAAATAAGTATAGCTAATCCTTCTATCCACCCATGGCTTGTTTCGTCATCATCAAAAGCTGGAAAAAATTAATGTACCAGTGAATTTGTGTGTTCCATAACATAAATGCAGTATATTGACCAGTACGCAATGATGTCACAATATGGTGGTGTACTGGGTCTTGACAACAAGTTATTATGCATTACTGGATCGAATTAAGGAATAAAGGCTATAAATATGAGAAGAAAAGAAACCAGATGATTTCAGATGAGTTGTATAACCATCATCCGCTGTTCCAAATGGAGTTTCCTCTCATATTCACACAAATATGTATATTTATTATATTGTTCGATCTATTGGGACAATATACTAACCTTGTTCTTCTGCAGCGGGTTGATATAAGGAAAGCAGTAAAGACACGATGGCAGCTATTTCTAATATAATAAGGGTAACATCCTGTAGTGCTTCCCATACTAATTGCAAAAAGGTTTTAGGTGGTTTCGGGGGTATTGAATTTGATCCGAAAGTTTCTCTTCTATGTTCGAGGTCTACTGATGAACCACTAAGTCCTGGAAAAGTAGAAAAAAATAATTATGATAAAGAATATTTAATAAAGAAGCTTTTTAAATTGTTTTTCATTTTTCTATGAAGTTATACAGATGTCATAGGATCGTTAATAAAAGAGAAAGATAATATTTCGAAATATGTACTTGATTCGTGATAATCTAGATTATCTTGTTTAATCCATAGTAATAGCAAATAAGGTCGGTAATTAAAAACAATAAATGTTATGATATGAAAAACGTAAACACGTATAAGGTGTTTTAGCCTTTTATTGAAGTATTTTTGGATAAATTTCAATGTAACCAAGTAAATATTAACAATAATTCAGTACAAATTATAATGATAAAAAAATCATCTCAAACGTATATAATTTTATCATTGTGATAATATTCTATTTTTACATATTTTTACATAATATAATACTTCTTCTTCTCCATTGCTAATGCCTGTCTTATAATGTCATGATAATGATTCAAAGAAACTGTATAATAGATAATTAATTACATTATTAGGACATTTTATGAAATTAAGTTAATAAAAACGAGCTTTTGACAAGATTTTCAATTATGATAGGTTGGATGATCGTGTTTATTTATCACAAATAAAAAATTATAAGAAAGATACAACAAGTTAGGTACCCATGTATACAGGGTATCTTACGACGAGCCTAAATACAAGATAAAGTGTGAAAATTTGTATAAAACGTTTTTGATGACGGCGAATCGAATGAAAATATTTATACGTTCGATGAACTTCCGGTTGAAGCCGATGTGGCCATTATGTTTCTTATTATATAAATAAATAGATAATGACATTTTTTATTCCATTTTTAGATTTTAAATCAAATTAAAATAAACTTTTAATGACAAACTCTATTCTCCAAAAATTAACGGTTTTTGAGATAATTTGATATTTTTTATAGAAAATAATAGTTTAAAAAAAAAAACTAAAAAACACGCTTTAATAGTAAACCAAACTAAAAATTAGAAAATAAATAAGATATCATTTTGATGTAAAAAAGCGAAGGGTGCTTGATGTCCATTGATGTAAATATTTTGATAGACACTGATATAAGTAGAGTCGTTATAAAATTAACTTCGAAAGCACCCCACGCTTTTTCACATTAAAATGATATCTTATTTATTTTCTAATTTTTTGTTTGGTTTGCTATCAAAGCGTGTTTCTAGTTTTTTAAATAATTATTTATTCTCTAATTTTTAGTTTGGTTTGTTATTAAAGCGATGCACGAATGTAGGGAGTGAGATATAAACAATTACAGTCATTTATACGAGCACGGTATGAAGCCCTCCACCAAATAGTCCCACGCTTAAACTCCATCGCAAATCCTCCAACACACATTCATATCGAAAATTCCACAAAAATCCATCCATAAAGCTCCGAGAGGTATAGGTATGAAATCCTTCATCAACAAGTCCCACTCGCACATACACAACTATAAGTATGAAACCTTTCATCGGAAAGCCCACTCGCACGTACGCAGCATCACAAAACCTCCCAACCCACATACAGATAGAAAGTTCCCATACCCATAGGTGTGGAACCCTCCACTAAAGAGTTCCACTCGCACTCAAACACCATCAGATAGATATCCTACCAACACACATGCATATCGAAAATTCCTCGAGAATCCATCCATAGAGCTCAGATATATACGTTTGGCAACCCTCATCAAGGAGTCCCACTCGCACCTATACAACATGACATTTTTGTATTGTCATCGGTCCTTTAGAAGTATACAAAGTTTCATGTCGATCCCATGTTTTCAAGTGGGTGAAAATCGTGTCCAAAGATTCCGTTACATACATACATAACATACATAAATCGTAGAAATCTGCATTCAATTCCATGCAGTAGTTGTTGCGTGATTCGCGTACAAACATACAGACAGACAGACAAAAATTCTCGAATCTTTTGTTTTGACTTCTGTTGCTCTAATATTAGTTTTTCTTAAATATCTATAATGTACAGACGTCGGCCTGTTATAATTTTATTGTATGTACAGCTTATTTGGCATTAAGATTAAAAAAATGTACAGGGTGTTTGAAATTGAGCTACAATTAAGAGCATTATGTAAGCCTGAAATCTTGAAAATTCCAAATGATATACCCTGTATATTATTCACATTTTCTACTATCATTTCTACAAATTTAAAACTTGTCAAGTACTTCATCACAAATCCGTTCATTTAAGCCCTGCAATACGTACACATACAGGCATTTTTTTTTGACGATCTAAAACAGGTGACCAACTGTTGAAAGGAATTGATCATGTGTGACAACAATTATTATATAGACACCTCGTGTCTGTGAGTATAATTTGAAAAGTCGCGATTATTTTTGAACAATTTCAATTCGAGCCAAGGTGAGATTTATTTATGTAGGTACATCTCAGCAAAAAACAGACACGAAAATTAAATATAATTTAAAATTTAATCCTATTGGATGTGATATTTATCAAAAAAAAACGCTTGGTAAATTGGTATCTTATCAAATGCAGGATCACAAAAGTGTTAAGAATTAGATGGTAGATTGTAGATTGAAGGGGTTTTCAATGCACTGCGACCTTGAAGTCTATTGTGCTCCCATCAGTGCTGTTCTCGCCATTAAGTAGTCTACAGCTCGCCCTCCAGTTCCAGGGTTCTTATGAAATCCAGAATCTGGGATGACTTCAAGGAGGTTACTTCCTCATTTCTGAATGTTTCTTGTTCAAAGAATTTTTTGCGATTGCTAGGAATGGCGAGGCATTCTGTCATCAGGTGATCCGGAGTTTCCTCCTCCTCTCCACAGAATCTGCATTCGTCTTTCTCTGCTAGACCCATTCTCTCGTTTAGGTGCTTCCTGAGGCGACAGTGCCCAGTAAGAAATTCAGTGAGGTGGTGTAGCATATTCTTGCTAAGATCCAGATACTTCTTAGATCTTGCAGTATTAAAGCTTCTAGGGAGATTCCGCCAGAGTGTTTCTCTTTCGGTTTTTCCTTCTCCTGAAACTCTGTCTTGTAGGTACATTTACCTGTACCACAGAAAGGTTCAGGGCCAATGAAAGTAGTTTGTGCTCCTTTTCTGGCATGTGTGTTGGCCGCTTCATTCCTTCATAAAATTTTCGATGCCCAGTTTTCAACAGATGGTGGTCTGTAGAGTCTGTCTGTGCCAAGATTGCCGCATGAATTGATAGAAACATTTTTTTTAATGAAAACGAATGACAGAGCAGTCAAATGCAAACGCATATTCGTACTACATAATATCCGTGGTATTACGTTATGGGTTAATATAACCAAGGCACACTAGAGCAAAAAGCAGAGCGTTCGTTAGTCATATGCTAAAAGAATTTAAAAAAATCTCACGTGCCCAAGTCTCGTGAAAATTATTTGGCAATTGAAGTCTATTTAAAAAGTCTTTAAATAATATGTCACATGTAGGCTGGCAATCGTCAAACGTTGCCAAATTGTAAAACTAGAATTGATTAGAAGGAGGTGATTACCTTTCAAATTTCAAGATTGTTTATATCTACTCAAAATGTGGCATTAATAAAACTGCATTATAGTGATAGCTTCTATCGTTAGCTACAGAGTAGGATAAGTTTTGTCCTTGAGAAGAGCATCAAAATCAGCTGCCGAATTAAATAAAAAGAATAGTTCCGGTTGCGACATCTATTGCTGAATAGTTGATACACATGCACAGCAAAACAATAAGCAGGTAAGTTTAGGTTCACATCGTAAACTATAACTGAGCTCACGCTTTACATGGTAAATGAGGCGATGAATTTGACAAAATAAATTCGGTCGAGCATCTTCTAGTTAATACATAACGAACCAGCATTGCGTTAATAATGATAGTAACAGGTAACATAGACTAAACATAATGCATAAAAAATGCTCAAGTTAGTGCCGAGCTCGCGTGGAGAGGGGTGCGTACTAAGGATCTTCGCTTAGGTTTTCCTTTAAACTTTGAGTGAACGCTCATATTTCAACGGTTCATACGATACGAGCTCGCTGACAGACGAACGGACGGACAGCACAGTCTTCGTAATAGGGTTCCGTTCTCACTAATTTGGTACGGAACCCAAGGAGATGACATATGAAATAGATTTTTATTGTAACATCATCACCAATACGTTGTTAAAGTTGATGTTTTAGAAGGACTATAAAAAAGTCACTAAAAGTATCCTACTAGATTTAGTAGACGAGCTGATTTTTTTTATAGATCATCCTAATAGAGGGTGAATCAAAAAAAATTGAAATGTCAAACAGCTATATTCCCTGCACTATTCATTGTACTTGAATTCTGTAAATTACATGTCATTAACATACAGTGCGGTCCATAAGTACCTATGTAATAAATTCATTTTTAGCCTTATTATGTATTTGATTGAAAAAATCTGAAACAGTTCGATTTTTATTCTAAATTTGGCAATTTATAGTATGAAAATATTACCCCCTTCTTGCCCCCCCTCTGAATTATCAACATCCCCTCAAAAATTTCAAATGAGAAGGGGAAATTCGGTGCTATCATAACTGAGAAAATTTATTTTGAATATGTAAATGTTTTACACTCAAAGTAGAATGAAGGATGTAATGTTACATAATGTTTAGGAAGTATTTTTCAATTTATTTTACAGTTGAATTACTTAAATGTTCAAAATGAGCACCATTCACTTCTTGACAATAAGCAAGGCGATCTTCGAATTCTCTTGTCTCTTGTACAACATTTTGTAGGATCTTCTAACTTTTAAATCAGCAATATACTTTTGATTTTAAATAACCCAATAAAAAGTAATCGAGAGGAGTCGAATCTAGGAATTTAGGCGCCCATTCAATCGTTCGACGTCTTCCTATTGCCAATGACTTAGTTAATCATTAACAATACGTTTATAATGCGGTGGATCTCCGTCTTGTTGCTGAATTTAAATAAGAAGTAATCGAATCAAATAATCTCTACTAATTCGTGTATAATGCGGTGGAGCTCAGGAAAAAGTATTTTTAATATAGGCAGTAAAAAGTTCATCAAAAAAACCAAGATAAACCTCACCATGAATTGTACCTTCAAAAAAATATGATCCAATATTTTTTTATTAATGATACCGAGCCCAAACGTTAACTTTTTTGGGATACTTTGTGTGAGCTTCTCACCACTGAGGATTTTCTCTGTTCCAATATTTTCAGTTTTGTCTATTAACCGTTCCATTTAAACTAAAAGTAGCATCATCGGAAAACGGATTTTTTTATAAACTGCAAATTCCATTTTGTCCATCATCAGTGCAGTTGCCTTCTATCAGGATCATCCTCATTTAACTCCTAAACCAACTAAACTTTTCAAGGATGGTATTATGTAGAGTTCTCAATATCGATAATTTACTTACGTCATTGTCGGCGGCAAGTTATCTACTTGTCATATGCGGATTTTCCTCAATCGCTTCCAGTACCATTTCATTGAAAGTATCAAAATTTAAGATTTTCAAAATTTACTTTCTTAGTTAAGATAATAGCGCTTAAAATGAATTTATTCCCTCTATGGACCGCACGGATAATATCCCACACTCAATGACGAATTTGTTGAGTCACTGAATTGACCGCCACTGTGATACGATTTAACTATGTCATTCAAATCTGTGGCAAGAGGTAGGTAGTGCGTAAATAGGATCTTTCACGAATGAAAAATCGCAGGGTGTAAAATCAGGGGACCTTGGTGGCCGCAGAACTGAAATGCAAATTAGTCATTCCCTATGCGACGTATCTCCATCGTTCAGATAGAGATTCATTCAGGAAACATCGAAAATAATATTAAAAACAAATCAGATTACCTGACAGAATTCGAGTACAACGTATATATGGAGCAGGAAATATAGCAATTTGAAATTGTGTCTACCTTTTTGAATCACCCTGTATAATAACTAATTTTAGCAAGCCAAGATGCTGTGATGGACGGACATCCAGAGTAGTAAGTATATAAGTATAAATGGATTATGGATGCGTATGTTGAATGTCAAGTATATAAATTGTGTACGTTGGTTTGAGGTACGTAACAAAATTAATCGGGAAAGGCAAATATATATTATATACACTCTTATAGTGTGTATTTACGATTTTGCGGCTTCTCCAAGCGTATAGTATACACACACGAGTTTAATAATATAATTCAACGTCTCCCATCAATAATATATACAGGGGGCATCACGATGGTGGTTTATTGGAGATTTTGAGGAGAAAAGTAACACACTGTCGCGAAAACCGCAAATTTCTGTCTATAAGAATAACGGAGATACCCCGCAAAAGTACCCAAAACGGGACATCCTGTACATATTTGTGTGCAAAGCTTTAGGCGAGGTCTCTGTGGACCAAATCTCTTCATATTCTCTCTATCTCTATCTTTCTAGGGCAGGGCAAAAGGGTTGGGAGACATAAAAAGCGTGAAGGATAACAACATTCTATGTTGGATAACGTATCCCATATATCCATTGGGATAGCCGTCGTCATGTAGTCGCGTGCCCCAGTTTCACACGTGCCTGTTTCACATACACTATACACCTATATACGGGGTCTCCGGGAAAACATGAAAAAAAAACGCTCAAGTTCATACAAAATTATTTCGTGCAGGCCTCCACTTAGAAGAAATGGGCTTCAACTGCGCCTGGATTATTTTTTTCTTCAATTGTTATCAAGACCCTTCGAATTATTATCCAAGAAAGTGTCAGGACTTTTACACACAGCCGCAGGGACGGACTAGGGCTGAGATTCATGAACCCATTTTTTTATGGACTCATTTTTAGGCAAAGGCGTTTTGCGTTTTAGATCAAAAAATTAATTCATTCGTTTGGTCACTGATTTCGGAGAAAAAAGGCGCGGGAATGGTAAATTTTATTATCTTCTAGGATAATGAAAAAAATATATTTGAAAATATTTCTTGCATTATATATTGTTATTTTATTATTTTTAGCGCATTATCTAACAATGTCGGTACCAGTTTAACTTATTTATTTCACAATTTTGTGTAAAAAACTCCCAGGCATCCTGGGCCGTGTGGAAATTTTTGCTAGACTTAATTTTATCACGCAAGAAAATGAATATTAAGAAAAAAATATATAATTCCTGTTCATCTTTTCCTTTCATCAATAATTCAAATTACAAATTATCATTTTCTTAATAATTTTCTAAAAGATTTTTATGTATCGTTGTTATAAATTATTAAAAAGGAGAAAAAATAAAGTGATTTGTGTATAATAATATAGCTAGATTCGAACCGACCCTACGTACGTAAAGCGGGCACTTAACCAATCGACCATGAATTGGCAATTACTTCAGATTTATAGCTTTTATATTGATAAACAACTTCATCATAAAAAAATTAAATTGTTAGCAGCAGGATCTAACAAAGAAAGTTTAAATTTTTGAAGGAATAAAATTTATAGCATTCGAAGCTCTTTTTCTTTATGAAACCCTGATAATTTGAATATGGAACCCTCGCTTAATCTGTCTCTTTGATATGAATAAATATTTTTTACAAAAAATTGGACCGACGTTATTAGTTGGTGCACTGAAAAGTATAAAATAATATTAATTCTATTGGTGCTGTTACTTTTGAAGTTGTGCAGTTGTAGGTAGATTGATAACTTTTGGCACCAACTTCACAAGTACCACCACCAATAGAATTAATATTATTTTATACTTTTCAGTGCACCAACTAATAACGTCGGTCCAATTTTTTGTAAAAAATATTTATTTCACACTTTTGAGTGTAACATTAGTCACGAAAATCGTTGAAAGTTCACTAATACCAATGAAGATAGTACTTATCCTATTACCCACGTATATTCCTTGCTTGTAGTTGTTATTATTGAGATCTCAGAACATCGCTGCGGAAATACGCTTGAATATTTTAGTTGTTACCTTTTTAACATCGATTTTACTCGAAAACAGTAACTCTAAGGGAAAAATGTTCATTATATATGTTGCTACAAATAATTATTTCCTTCGTGGACTGCTCAAAGATTTTCAGTTTTCGACAGAAATCGCCCTCTTCACATTGCACATTTGAGAATTATACATGCGTCTATCTCGAAAACCGTAACTCTTTTGAAAAAATGTTCAATTTAAACGTTTCCGGATATTGTCCTATCTATAATTATACCACCTCAGATTTTCAATTTTCGAGAAAATTTGCCTCCTCCACCCACTTCGGTAGCGGTTTTCGGAGGGAAGGAGATGTCGGATTCCCGTTTTTATGAATATGGGACCATTTCTCAAGGCTCCTCTTTCAAATGAATCAAAAATTATCAAAATCGGACTACGATTACTATATGAAAGGCGCGCACAAACCAAGAGAAAAAAAAAAAAAAAGGAACACATTCGAATTGTATCTCAGAACATCGCTGCGGAAATACGCTTGAATATTTTAGTTGTTACCTTTTTAACATCGATTTTACTCGAAAACAGTAACTCTAAGGGAAAAATGTTCATTATATATGTTGCTACAAATAATTATTTCCTTCGTGGACTGCTCAAAGATTTTCAGTTTTCGACAGAAATCGCCCTCTTCACATTGCACATTTGAGAATTATACATGCGTCTATCTCGAAAACCGTAACTCTTTTGAAAAAATGTTCAATTTAAACGTTTCCGGATATTGTCCTATCTATAATTATACCACTTCAGATTTTCAATTTTCGAGAAAATTTGCCCCCTCCACCCACTTCGGTAGCGGTTTTCGGAGGGAAGGAGATGTCGGATTCCCGTTTTTATGAATATGGGACCATTTCTCAAGGCTCCTCTTTCAAATGAATCAAAAATTATCAAAATCGGACTACGATTACTATATGAAAGGCGCGCACAAACCAAGAGAAAAAAAAAAAAAAAAGGAACACATTCGAATTGTATACCTCCTCCGTTTGGGGTTCGTCGGTCAAAAAACAATCACCAAAATCTGTGTAGGTTTACTACCAGACCGACGTTGGATACAATCGAATTGAGAACCTCCTTCTTCTGGGAAGTCGGTCAATGAGAGAACTCTTAGGACATTTACAATAAGCAATATTAATATCTACCAAAAATGTTCTGAAGTATGAATTTCATTAATTTGCCCATAAACGCAACGGCGTTTCGATTTATCATTGCTCGAATCAACTGTGCCCCCCCCAACGAGAAAATTAATAAATAAAACGATAAGAGACAGCCCTAATCAGTTAAACCTTTATTATATTTAATATGAATATAGACGTGCTCGGATTGAAATGTTTATTAGGTATATTGTTGTGCAAGAAAACAAACTCATTTTATCAATAGCTGCTTCCGTACTTATCCGTCGTTCAAGGTCACACTTATAAATAAATACATACAAAATAGTCTTTATTAAACGTGATGCTGTTGAGACGATTAGAAGAAAATGAGCTGCATATATTTTATTTACATTTGAAAATAAATAAGATTCAATACGGTTTTCTTCTGCCTCTTTACTCTTCTGCCTCTTTATTCATCTGTCATCAGAAAACAGTGAACTCAGCCCTAAGAACTCGAACGGCCGTCAAATGATAAACATTGGTAATAAAAACTGCAGAACTGACGCAGACATGGATCCAGGATTTGGTTTAATCTTAGCTCATTTCACCTGCTGAATCTTGCAGAAAATTGGAATTCTCACAAGACATTCTGTAGGTCCTCAGGGGTTATGTTGTTAATTTATTCCATTATCCTAACTTTTTAATCTACAATATTGTCTGGTCTATTGAAATATACTTCTGATTTTAAATAACCCCCTAAAGAAGTAATCGAGGGGAGTCAAATCGGGGGATATAGGCGGCCATTAAATCGTTCCACGTCTTCCAATCCACCTTTTGGGGAAATCTTCGTTCAAATTATCTCTAAAAATACGTGTGTAATGCGGTGGAGCTCCGTCTTGTTGGTACCAAATTGATATATCTATTGCATTCAGATCATTAATATCAGGGAAAAGTATTTTAATGTAGGCAGTAAAAAAAGTTCACCAAAAAACCTAGATAAACCTCACCATTAATTGTACCTTGCTCTTCCACATAGCGGAAATATGCATATCACATATTGACTTTACCATTGCGAAACTCGGAAACCGTAACTCTTTTGAAAAAAGTTTCAATTTAAACGTTTCCGGATATAGTCCCCTTTCTAATTTTCAAATCTCGAATTTTCGATTTTCGGAAAAATTTACCCCTTCCACATATCTGAAACACATATTTCAGAATGTAGCGCGGAAACGTATGATTATTGTTAAAAATGTCCAATTAAACATTTGCGGACATGGAATTTTGAATAATTCTGTCTTCTCGGATTTTCAATTTTCGAGACAAATTGTCCCCTCCACCCCCTTTGGTGGCGGTTTTTGGAGGGAAGGAGATGTTGGATTTGATTTTTCTAAATATGGAACCATTTCTCCACTCTCCTCTTTCAAATTAATCAAAAATAGTCTAAATCGGAGTACGTTTACTATGCAAAACACGCGAACAGCCATAAAAAAAATAAAAAAAGCAAACATACAACCGAATTGTATACCTTCTCGTATTTTTGAAGTCGGTCAATGCATCTATTCCATACCTATATGGACCGCACTGTATGTACCTATGTCGTATTAACCACTTTCATCATGTGATGTCATTATCTTTACATTCGATTATTAGCTAACTAATAGCTCAAAACGGCTAAATTATCTGACGACTCAAATGGACGAATGCCAAAAATTGCAGACGGCATAATTCTATCTAACCTACCCACTATTTATTATACAGCCGAATATTATTCGGGACGGAAGTTAAAAATTCCACGTCCGTATTGTGTCTACACCAACGCCGACGTTGAATAAAAATATTATTTCGGTCCAGTTTTGTGATGATGACGACTTCTCGTAGCATAATTATATTATTCTATCGAATACTTTGGTCGCTCTAGATCAGAATATGCTATCGAAAATAGCCGCATATACATGATAAATATATATTTTTTTAATAATCGGAGACAAAGAGAGTGGACAAAAAAAATTGTGCGGAGGACACACAAATGTTCTTATGGTTTTTGTCAGAAATTTATTTGTTATAGAAAAATCCATAATAAATTAAAATTTGAACACTATACATTTTTTAAACGTGACAATTGTTGCGGCACACTGTTCCTCATTAAATTAGCTAAATTTATCAATATAACAATAAAAAAAAAAACCTCCAGATAATTGTAAGTTAGGTGTTTATGAATTCACTGGCGGTGACTACCACTCGAAAGTTTACGTAGAGATAAAACTGGCAGAAATGTTCAAGTCAGTATCAATGAACACAAGAGCTCATTCATAGACCATAAAACAAATTCAAACACTATGCGCTACATCTCAATGATCATAATCAGCCATTTAATGATAATTTCAAAATATTACATAACGAAAAAAAGGATTAAAATTAAATTTACTTGAATCATTAATTAGAAAATTATTCACGTAAACATTTAATTTAATCAATTACAATTGTCATGTTGACAAAATATATTAGTGGAAATTTATTAGAGTGTTCTTATTACTTTCCTACGCTATTATATTAATGTAAATAGTAAAATGTTGTTTTTCTTAAATGGAATAGTTATAATATACTTCTCAAATAGAAATAAATAATAATCAATCACTACGTTCGATTATATACAAATAAATTTATACATGGATAAACTAATAACTAACAGTTAGAAGAAAATCCGCAAATCAATCTGTTAGTTTTTAAATTGTCACAAATCTCAAGTGGAAAACAAAAGACAACTAACAGCAGTCTGCTAATATCGTCAGACGCTTGGGTTGGAGTTGGAATGCGTTTGGATATCGCTGCGCACGCAAAATCCTGACTGTAGTAGAAACTGTTTCTGATGTTGGTGGGACTTGGAACAAAGCCATTCAACCAACCTACCTACCTACCTGGAATCGCGCGCGTCGTCCTCCAGACTCTTCTTCTGAAAAGACGTCATTGGTTTATCTTTAGAGCACGGGCTTATAATCAATCACACGACAGCAGCTGGTTAGTTGTCGTTCTATGGACAAGGATAGCTATAGCGCACCGATTACAATTTTTATGATAAAGCGATACTAAATATGACGTCACTTGCAAAGTGAAAACTGGAAAGTTTTCAAGGAAACAGCGAGATTGGAAAATCTCGTGTGTCCGTCAACTCCAACTTATCTACCGCACTTACCTCTAACATTCCACCGAATATAAAAATTACAGAACTATTATTATTTAAAAATTTTATGTGAGAAACATTTCCAATTTGCTATTTCTCATTCACAATGTTCAAGGGTGGATATATAACTTCATATCAAAGATCTAATAACATTACGAAATAAAGCAATAACATATAGATTTTCGACTAGGGAAATCTGCTATATGGATGAATCCAGGAAAGATGGCCTTGCAGGCGTGTACAGGTGCAGGGAAGGGACGAACGAACTACATACATATTGCTCCTCTGGGTCAGAAAACCAGGCGAAGCTGAAAGGCAGATATATCTATAGAAAAGCCATCTTGCACAGGTGCTGTCAGAATGCTCTGAGTTTCAGGACATATAAGAATCCAAGGGAATGGAGTAGCTAATAATTTGGCACCGTTAGACAAACGTTGTATCTTTCTTTCTGGAAATTGCTGAAGAGATGAAGGAATTATCAAGACAAAACATGATATGAGGTCACAATTTGTGCAAACAAAACATGACAGCCACCTACTAGATTTTTTCGATTCCATTTACAGAAGATTGTATTTTATTTTTTTATTAAGAAACTATTGCTTTTACGGAAACAACAAGAGTTAAAAAAGTTTTGTAATAAATTGTCCTTTTCAACACATATTTTTAAATTGATGATTTCTGTTTCTTTAAAAAGTTCTAGTAAAAATGGAATACGGGTAGCATGTTTCACCCCTTTCAAGGATTACTGCAAACTTGAAAAAATATTCACAGGTATCTTTCTGAACGTACGGAACCCTCTACACGCGAGTTCAACTCGCGCTTGTCCAGTTTTTTTTATTATTACATGTTCGTAGACGCATCAATCTACCAGATTATTTGCGATATTTTTCAAATACAATTCATGCCAAATACGATATAAACATTTTCCGAATTAAAAATTAATAATTCTGTTCCATAGTAATTCAGATAATATACATTACATAATGAGCGCATGCGACTTCAATCAATATGACGAATGACGAACAGTTCGAAAAATGTAAGAGCTGCAAGTACGTTTTATACATAAGCGGCAATGTTGCAGAGCTAAAAATATTTTCTGTCGATACACCATCAGGTGTTTATGATTAACAATTTTTTTTTCTCCAATCCTAGGGCCAGTTCTCCTAAAACTCGTAAGGAACCGTCGACCGTGTATATATGTTGCAGGTTTTAATGAAATTTTTCAAAGAAACATCAATTTGAATGGATTACGTCACCATACTGTATTCTAATAAAACATATTAAATAGAAGTAAGGTCATTCATATCCACATTCCAATAGAGAATTGTACAAATAACATTTTAAACAATTACGTTGATGAACTCACTCACATTCACGTCAATATACTCATTGGATTTATTATTAATTAAGTTATCTATTAATAATTTACGCCTCCGCTTTTCCATTCAAGTCCGACATTCAAAGGCGTGTCCAGATTCAAGCAACACACAAGTCTAGTGTGTTGTTTTGTATTTAGTGCATGGAGTGTGACTTTTCACGGAGTTAACGTTTCTTCGCACCTGTTTTTTCGAATCAAATATCGTGTAAATTAAGCTATGACATAAAGAGACCACTCTCATACATGGCGGTTTAAAAATGCTTCCAGATAAACACATACTTTATCGATGATAAAATCCGATAAAATCTAATATTTTAAGGCATCCCCTTTGAGTCTTCTCTGAGTTGCTTCGGAACATGCGGTTTTGTATGGAATGTGAAAGTAATATCAGTTGTCCTGTCTTCTGTTGAATTTATTTAAGGTTATGTTATGTTGAAATAATCTGTAATTATGATCTACTCTTTCCTTATCATATATTTGATCAAAATGGAAAATATAGTAGTCAATAAATCTTGAGAAAGAGTGAAGTCTGTATTGGTTCCTTTAATAATCTATTTGACGACCATAATAAGACCTTTACCTTGTAGCGTTACCAATAATTCCCTATTGACCATCTTCAGGCACGTACGTTAAAAGGGCTGCAACTCCCTTAGCGAACATTTTTCGACCTATGTTTATTGGAACTTTTTGCACTATTTTTAAACTTAGAATCTACTGGTGAAGTGTGGCAAGCTAATTTTGGGACACCCTGTATAACGAAATATATTAATGATTTTTTCACTTTTTAACAAAATATTTTTTTATTCAAGGCTTTGCTTGATTCTGTCAATATAAAATCATATTTACTGAATTGAAAAAAAAAGATTAGTTCAATTTTAAATAAAACCAATTTATTTGGCAACGGCGTTAAATGCACCGTTTAAGAAAAAACCCTGTCAAACCGGTCCATTAAGATGGATGATAGACTGAGCAATTTATTCCAAAAAAATAGACAGTTCCATGAAAGTGACTAAGTGAGTTCGTGGCCAATATCTGTCTCTTTTCGGTGGTCTATGGAACAACATAACCTAAACCTATCCGTTATTTTAGGTATCCTTATTTGCAACAGATAGAATATTATTAGTGATTAAAAAGTAAAGTAAAAAAAAGGAAAGGTGGTGACAAGACCCGAACTTCATATAGAAAAACTCGATCTATTTTATAAACATAGAATAAAGTAAATTTAATAAATAAACATCTGGTATAGGCTTACCTTCGCTAGGTGAAGTGTATAATTTTTTGCATATTTCTTGCGTTCCTCCTAATTCTCGTATTTTTGCTATGCCATCAGCACCCCTATGTTCCATAAGGTCTCTAAGCTGCCTAAGGGTGATGCCATATTGTGCAGGTCGGCCGTCGATGGTAGCCATTTTCTGTTACGAGTTCTGTAACAAAATAGAAATATTTTTCAATCAAAAAGGTAATATTATTACTTATATGCTTACATATTGCTGGCATAATTCAAATAAAGACAGTAGGTACATTGCCTATGATTATATAAGTAGTCAAATGAAATCATAGAAGTTGATTATCAGAGGCGGATTAAGCGATAGTGGCTTGCTGCGCACGTATACTTGCGCACAGACGCATTTTTTTATAGATTTGTGTTCGGAATCTGACATGATTTCTGTGGCGAATTTAATTTCATTTATGAGAAAAATGATCCCTAGTGCTTGAATAATTTCCGGAAAACAATCTCAACTGAGAAAAAGTTTACGGATAATACTTCAAGGCCGCAGGAGATCAGTACGAAAATGTTATATAAAAAATTATATTTAAAAGTAAATACAATTTTTGACAGTTTATAAATAAATATTTGGCCTGGGGAAATTATAACTTATTAATTTTGGAGCTAAGTCACGTGACCTATCTTTTTCTTCGGAAAATTCAGGTTGTCCTCATAGCAGCCTGTCAAAATCAAGGGATCTGATAGGCTTAAAATAATATATATCATTTTCGTTGCAATTGGGTACTTGACATTAATGGAAATTCAATATAAAGTAATGCTCAGACAATATTAGGTATACCTAACATACCAAAAATCACATTATGCAAGTTAAATTTCTCTTGGAATTTAAAATTTAATCAATTTAAATAGTTGTAATTTCAAACCCATTATCACGAGAATGCGAACGCCTATCAAAATCGACCAAGATAGTGACGTAGATCAACAAGTCGATGAACAAATCCTCCTCAGAAAGAACAGAGAACATACAATATTTTATATTCTCTCTGGTCAGATAGTGTTTTCTGCTCTAGTCCTCCCTTCTTTAATATCGTGGGACACTAACTAAGGAAGATTGTGACGTTTCAGCCGTTTTTATAATTCAAGCGGGAAATTTAAAAACAATTTTTGAATATATTTTTTTATTTGCAAAATAGACTCGTATATTTTTTTTTGGTTTAATTGAATGTATAACTACAAAATTAAAATTGTTAAAAAAATTAGTCAAGTACCCAATTGTACAACAATCGACGCTACTTTTAAGAGTCCACCCAATTCCAACTTCTTTCATTATTTTAATAGGCCATTTTGTAACGATAACACCATATTTATTATGGTGTGTAATTTGAGAGAAATATGAAAATGTCTGATACGTAACTTCCTTTTCAATACATAAGTATGTACATAAGTTTGATTCTTGCCGATTTATCTCTAAACACTTGAATACTCACAACGATAGAACGATAGAATGATTTTCTTCTACACAATGCTTAATATTCAATAAACAAACATTCTAGCACTATTTTATGAATGAATAATTCAATGATTCAAGAGACTTTATGATTCAAGTTTGAAACTGTATTATTCACCATGCATAATATTTAATTATTCTGAATTTATAGAGAAATTGATGCCGCAGCCAACAAAAGGCACAACAATATAATACATAATTGGATATGAAAGCAATGACCCTGAGTTTAATTTAGCATTAAGTACTGAGAAATGTAGAGGTGATGTCATATAATATAATTAATGAACATTGACGTCACACTTCATGATCAGATATTTTTTACAAAAAATTGGGCCGACTTCATTAGTTGGTGCATTTAGAAAAATACAAAATAATATTAATTCCTATTGGTGCTGGGTACTTTTGAAGTTGTGCCGTTGTAGTTTGTTGCTGTAGGCACCAACTCCAAAAGTACCAGGCACCAGTAATAGAATCAATATTATTTTCTATTTTTCAATGCACCAACTAATAAAGTCGGTCCATTTTTTTGTAAAAAATATTTATTTCACACTTTTGACTGTAACATAAGTCCTGAAAATTGTTGAACGTTCACTAATACCCATATACAGGGTGGTCCAAATTATAATGGAGACACTTTAACAGCGTAATCAGCAAATAAAAATATTAAAAAAAGTTCATAAACTATCCAAAACCTCTTTGTTTTGGAGATACGGGGTGTTGAAATTTTGCGAAAAAAATCGGTTTTTTATTTTTAAAGAAACTTTTCTAGATTTTGCTTTCAAACTTAGAAGGTATTGTTTCCTCTTAAAAACAAATTTATAGCATGACAAACTTGTTTTTGTTTTACCAGTGGCGTTCGTGAGACCATTTTAATTATTTTAACTAATAAAAAAGTTGTACGCCAATGGTTTATCGCAATTTTGTTAATAAATTTAAATATCCTGATCAATTCTAAACAAAAATAGTCTCTCTAGTCTTTTCGCTAAAACAAACCGTTTTCGAGAAAAAAATATTTTTTTGTTTCCATGTGAACCTAATATCTGAGGTTTGCAAATTAAATTAAGATAATTCCCGCTATTTCAATTCCTTTTTATTTACATCACATTTCCAGCAATTCATATAAATGATTATTATTATTAGAAAAACATATTACTAAACAATTTTTGAGGGGAAGGGCATGTCTAATATTGATTTTTTCAATGGGATCAATTCTCAATTCTCCTCTCTCAAATTAAAAAAAACATCAAAATCTGAGGTGTTTATAACCCTTCCCTTTTTTAAAGTCGGTCAAGTCATAGAACTTTAGTAATTATAATTTAAAATTCTGTATATTGTAGAATTGTAGAACACCGTTCATAATATGATTGAATAGTTATAAATAAAACTCAATGGTTTAGATTTTCACTAATATATTGTCAACATGACACGTGTTTCACTGACGCCGCGGCTTCTTCAGATAATGATGTCATTTTGACAATATATTACTGAAAATTGAAAATCTAATGAGTTTTATTCATAACTTAACATATGGATTTTCCTCACGTAACAGCAGAAACCATCAAAATGATTGAATACATAGGTTTATATACGCACATTTATGACACTCCTATTTTCTTCAACTAACTACACCAACAAAAACTGACAATATCCGCACCTACAGAAGTTTAAAACTCAACAAACAAGGCATATACACATATAGATAGATACACATATATATGTATAATATTATTACACACATTTGGGTAATTCAATAAACATGCTATTTTTATACTCATCAAATTAACATAAAACAGCAAGAATTGGTTAGTATCAACAACACCACCTTTTCAGTGTAGAATTACGATCATTAAAAATTTGATACATCAACCAATGTTTTAATAATTATTATTCTGGTAGACGGTGCCGAGACAAAATTATTTCATACCAACATCTACAGATGATTCGTAATAAAATTTACAGTCAAATGGGTGAGTTAGAAAGAGAGGTATTCGTATACAGAATATCAACATAATATTCAGGGTGGGAGTCATTCTCCGCTTCCTTCCTTTGACCTCGAGCGATAGATTCGCCAGGCGCCACGCATTTTGCACGCTGAAGACGAAAATATGAAAATAACTCTTTTCGAAATATGTGCTGTGTTTGTTCTTTGCCATAAATAAACTAGATTTTAGAAATTCAAGTACATAACCTTTAACTTTTAAGAAATAATACAATAAACATAACAAATCTAATATGGAATAAAGGCTTAAATAGACCAACACGTTTTGTTGAAGAATAGCCAAATCTGTGATTCAGACATATTATGTCTATGAGTAGATTTAGAAATTTTTGTCTAAAATGGGCTTCACATATCGCAAAATTGATAAAAGGCAAGTACTACTGATGGAAACCACTCGTTTAAAAAAATGGCGTTACGAATATATAACATCCATTCGAAAATACCGTTCTGAAAATCGTCCAATAATTTACTTCGACGAGACGTGGTTTGACACATATGAAACACGTTACAGAGGATGATCTGATTCATCCGGTAAGTGTACAACAAAAGCTCCATCAAATAAAAGGAACAGAATTAGATGCTATCTTACATGCAGGATCAGAAAACGGTTGAGTCCCAAATGCATTGTGGCAATTAAACGAGTCCTTTGTGGATTATCATGAGGATACGACGGCGGAGCTGTTTGAAGAATGGTTCTCCAGAATTATTGTCTTTTATCTAACATTCCTCCAAATAGCGTGATAGTAATGGACAACGCAAGCTATCATAGCCGACAGTTACAAAAGATTCCAGGCTCAAATAACACAAAATTAGAGATCCAAAACTTTCACTACAAAAAAATTAACTTGTAGAAGTTTTAAATGCATTTGCTATCAAGAAAACATCTATTTGTGACTCAAAGGCAGCGGAAGTGGGACATACAGTAGTACTACGGCTCCCTCCCTATTATTGTATTTTTAATCACATAGAGCAAATGTGGCACCAATTAGAATCAAAGGTTCGGTTAGAAAATATTTCTCCGAATAGTAATGTGGTAGAATTAATGAGAAACTGTATTCATGATATTCCCCCCGACAGTTGGAAAAATTAAGTTCGTCGTCATGTTATAACTGTTGAAAATTCATATGCTACTCTAGAAACAATTAAACCAATTATAATTAATTTTGATGACAATAGTGATAGCGAAACAGAACCAAGTAAATACAGCCATTGTATAGCATACATATATATAAGTGGTATATAAATTTAATTAGGTAGCTACTAGGTTTTGCAGTTTATGTATTATTTCTTTAGGATATTTTATGTCATTAAATATATTATATAAACATACCATGTGTGTAAGATTACTTGTTTCCTAAATACCTCAATAATTTTAATAATAATTTAATATAAAGTCCAATCCTGTAGTGTATTTATTTACTTGTAGATTGTATATATAATGGGAATACATCCGGTAGTTTTATTGCTGTCATAAAGACGATACCATTTATTGTGAAAAGAACTATACTCTCAAATTATTGTCAATAAGTAGTCTCTTCAGATGATCTGGGATTTGGGAGGACAATTTAATTAACAAAAAAAATAGAAGAGAATTTTATAGATAATGATGAAATCTGCATAAAACTCGGCAAATTTTTCAAAGATACACTGGTGATGAAACTTTGAAAATACTTTATTAGAAGGTGCACTGAAAATAAAAATCAATACTAATTCCATTGGTACTTGTGTTTTCAAAGATGTGCAGTTGTAGTTAGGATAAAATCGATTTTATTTTGTATTTTTCTGTGCACCAACTAAACATTGATCAATGTGAGCAAATACAACTCTACCGATTGTTACAAAACGGAAATTTTTAGAATTCATTTGTTGTGGTTTATGTTTTTAGGGGATGGTAGAGCTAACTTCAATATCAAGTTATCATCAACACCCAAAAAAAATCTGATGCGTCCAATCACACGACTTTCCTACCGCTCGCAGGCAAATTCCAGTGAATGAAAAAATTTTACACTATTACAATACTCTCCTTACATATCGACGATAATAGCGGTAACAAAGTAAAAAATATATATATATAAATAAAAAAATTAAGACAAACAACAATGGTCATGTAACATTGTTTCGCAAGATGAAACCTTTAGCCAGAATCTGAAGAAACTTGTGGAAAATACGGAATTTTATTCAAGCATAACTTTTTTTGTGTTCTTCCTCAGAGATGGCGCTACATGTGGGTGGTAAAGGGCTCTCAGAAGAATACTTTAGGCAAGTTTAATCAAAATCCTTAGAGCCGTTTTCGTGCTATAGTGTTGAGCAAATCACGTTTTTTGGCTATAGCTCAACACCCAGTGTATACAGGATTCTCATTCAGTGCCACCGGCGAGTGATATGGGTACCAAAAAAATTAAGAAAGAAAGCAACAAAATATACCGACCCGTTCCCGAAATAATGCTGCCACAGACAGACGAACAGACAGGCAGACCAATGGCTGAAAATATGTTTATTAGACTTAGAAAACTCTGAAACGTCAACATTTGTAAAAGTCTCGATACCGAAAATTTCACACGATTACAATACTTTCCTTATACAGCTACTTTAAGTACCGTAGGAAAGTAAAAAGTGCGACATATTTTTTTTTTCTCTAACAAATTTACGACAAATAATCCACTTCTCACTAAATCGAAATTCGATAATGGTAGTGTGCTAACTTTAAGGACATTCGAATAATGAATTCCGATACTACGATTATATTGAAGTTGCGGCATCCGTTTTTTATCATTTAGCATCAAAATGGAAATTATCAGAAGTGAAAGATCTGTTATAAATATTACTAGTAAAATTTACGTAGACATGTGCAAAGGTATGATGAGCGTAAAAACATTTTGATATTCCAATGTAATGAAAAGAAAATAAACCCCACAGTGAATGATGTACACATATACATATACACCTCATAATAACAAACAACCATATATCTTAAACACATACACATCTCACATAATTATTTGTTATTCTATTGAAATATTAAATAAAAAGAATGTTTCATATCTATTCACACAGGTACAATAATTATTTCTAGCAACAACTTTATTCAGAAAATAATGTGCGGCCAAGTCAGTGAGGAGCGCATAGCTGCGGGTTAACACTGACCGAGGAAGTTAAGCAGCGCAATACGATGGAAACGGCTTTGGACGAGTGACCGTTGATGCGGGCGCGCGTTCGAATCTCTCTGTCGCATTGCATTCTCCTCCTCTCGCAAGGCAACGGGAAACCAGCGAGAGTATATATTCCCTAGCATAGCTCTCTGGAAGGGTGTGCCCTTAAGATTTGTCTTGAGAAACATCGGTGGTTCGGAATCCACGTTAAACTGTAGGTCCCCTTGTCTGCGGTAACACTTTCAAGGCAGAGAAGTCGCCAACGCTCGAATACGAGTATGGCACTCACAGAAGAAGTCAGTGAGATTCGAACTCGAACACGAAAGGTTCCGTACCTATACTATTATTGTAAAAGGAAAATACCACTGTCTAACTAGTTACACTGCTCATGAACTACAGACTACTGATAGACGGACAGATGGATTTTGTTTTTGTTGTTATTGCGGTAAAAGAAAAATACACATTCTTTGAAAAGATAGAGCCCGCTGAGCAGACAGACAGGCTTGGTGGTAATAGTGTCCGGTTTTCACCTATAAGTTTCGGTTCGAAATCCTAAAAACTTTGTATTTTGTCTGTTTTATAAAATTTAACTTAAGTAAGGCACCATTCAAAGATCACGTAACAAAATTGTATACCTCCTCCGTTTGGTTCGTCGGTCAAAAACCCATTATTACAATTTTCAGAAATCTTCTAGATTACATCACCTTTTTTTCACAGGTTCAATATACTTCGAGTAAATGTACATTCTAATTATTGGAGATAACAGAACTTCTATACACCTAGAAAAAATCGATTTCGAAATTCGACTCAATAATACCACAACTTGTATAAAAAATTATAATCCATATTCGTAAAAATGCCTTGGAGGTTCTCCTGCGATGGTGACTCATCCGCGCTCTCAAGGCGCACGTCCATGACACGGCTCTCTTCGATTCGTAGGTCAATTTCGGGAGAATTATTATTCTCCTGTCCAAAAAGGGAAGCGAAGATTGGGGGGCTGGTGCGGGTTTGTGTAATATAGCAAACAGCGCACCATTCTTATCTCGTTCAGTAAATCCTTCAAGTCAGTAATGATAATTCAACAACGTAATCGCTTGAGAGAGTACATTCTCGATATATTTTGCTTATGATAATCGTAAGTAAGAGGAGGATAAATAAATATCTTGGCAGATTAATGTTCATGTGTTCGGTAAATATTATGTCGATAATATTGATACTGCACATTTTATATGGAATATTTAGTTAGTTCTGAATCATTAAGGCCATTATTTATTGAGCTCGATTTACTGATATTAGATCAGAAAATCGGCTGTGTCCACTCACAGGACTTTACTATCACTCTCAAACAATATAGAAATCTTCTGTTCTGATCGTGTGACCATTTATATTTTTTAGCGTGCCAAGACAAACAAACAAACAATTTGATATTCAATGGTGACATAGGCGGAACTGTTTAGCCAGAATATGAATGAAGCTTTTTCTCAGAGATAGGTACATGTTATGGTAGGACTTCAAAAAGACTATTTTAGTCTAGTTTCATTAAAATCGTTAAGAGCCGCTTTCATGACACAGTCTTGTGCGAAATACGTTTTTCAGGTATTGCCAAGCAACCAGTGCGAGCAGGATGCCCAATCGGTTTCACCTGCGAGCGGAATCGATACTCTACAAATCAAAAAGAAAATAACAACAAAATCTGTCCATCCATTCCCGAGACATAGAGACCTACAGACAGATCAATGGCTGAAAATATGTCTGAAAATGTAAATACAAGCTCTGGTTTTATCGGAAAAGACGCAGTCGCTGACGACTGAAACTGGAAAATCACGTTGATACATCTCCACTGCATTTTGAATGTTTGTGTTTTCCTAGTACGAGTCGACAGCTAAACACCTACTCTGGCTCTGGAAGCAGAACAAGCGAATGGCAACTACCGCGATTTTCTCGTTGAAACAAGAAGTGTGGTTTTGCGTTGAGAAAAGTAGCTTTCAGTATATGTTTTCCACGTCAAAGTAGAAGTGTACGTTCGATGAGCTCCAATAATACGTAATTGAATTTTGTCTCATTGTCTTTCAAGTGGTTTCTAATTAGAAATGCTTGAAATCATCAACTTTTGCGCTTTTCTGTTTATGATGTAATGTTAATAATAAAAGGAGATTCGCCTCTTCCGTTTGATAATTCATTTAAAAAAAATTGTCGATGACGTCATATCTCGAATAATAACAATTACGTCGCAATATGGGTCTTATGCCGAAAAGTGCTTTTGTTTAAAGCGTAGGTAATCGACGTGCCAGAGGATTTTTTCCAAAAACTCTCAATTTCAGAAATAATGAATTTATTCCCCACTTTTCGAAAGCAGTGTATTTATGGAAGTATAGGAACAAGAAAATAAATCTTATGATGGTGCAGTGCTAATAGGAACAGGTACTCTTAGACAGAAGAACGTCAACAGGGCTCGAACTTAATTTAATGAATTACGGTGTAAGGATAACTACTCCGTACCTGTTACGGTAATATCCTTATTACTACACTCCAACTCCACTCACCAAGGCAAGGGCCGGCCTTTGGAGGTATATTTACGAGTGAGTGATCATATTCGGCGCGCACACACACGTCGTATTAGACACACGAAACAGGATGTCCTCCATAATGGCACCATTGTGCCGCCATAACTAATTGAAATATCATCCGGGTATATTTCTCTGGTTTAATATAGGTACTTCACCCGTGAAAAATCTTCATCCTTCGTATAATTTGGTATATATCCAGGTACTTGTCTGTAAGGAAGACGGAAGAAAACATAGCCGACAGAAAATATTACACAAATACAATCCAAACTTCCCATCTCGCATTTCTCGAAATGACATTACAAAAGAATACGCTTAAATATCAAGGAAATATATATTTTTTTCAATAATATAATGATTTATTTCCCAAGAAACATAAATGTATAAATAAAAAAAAGAAGAAAAAATAAAGAATAAGCTACGATATGGTAAATTTTTTGAAATACATTTTTTTTATTACTTTTTACTTATTACTTATTTAAATTACTACGATCCAATGCTCCATAATTATATTATTATTTTTACCTATTTGTGTCAATGAAATATGTCATCTCAGTTTCGAATAGGAAGATACAAGTGTCGGCTTAATCAATTTGGGACACACTAGTATATACAAAACACATAAGCCCTACAGCGTCCATCAGGCGCTTCAAATGAAATTTTATTGGATTAAGGGCTTAATTGCTTCATTGGATGGATAATATGATGAGAGTGATAGAGAGAAAATGATAAAATGAAAATGTACACGTAGACACTTTATTTGAATGTTGATTACGAATTAATTTTCATATTATCCAGGAGATATGTAGATAGCTATATACATTATACATAGAAGTACCGAAATATAGGATATATGGGCAATTGCAATTTTCGCTATATATTGTAACAGGCATATAAAAATGACTGGCATTTATTTATTTACAACAGTTTATTTATTTCTACACTAAGTACCTATTTATTTGACAGACTAAATAACTATATACAATTTATATTCACTATTTATTTAACTTAACATTATTCATATTTAGAATTCACTATTTACAACTATGTACAATTTATATTCAACTATTTACAATTTATATTCACTGCCCCAGACTTACTCGTCTGCACCGGGCGATTGCCCCTGACTGACTAACACTAACTGACTCCGCTGCACTCTCCAATACATAGGCAAGCAGAATGGCTCTCGTATTTTCTACACCCATCTTCCGATGCAAAGCGAGCTCTCCCGAACTTGCGCGAAGTTACTAGAAGCTTCGGGAATATGTCTTGACCCAGGCATGCATGCATGGCTGACCAATACCAATAGCGGTATGCAACACACCACCCGCGTCCCACGAACGTCCGCACTCGCTAAGGCACCGATTACCGAAACCAAGTTCGTTACAATATTAAAGAGACACATGAAACCAGTAACCAAATATATATTATTAGATAGCAAAATTTTATTTACCGATAAAATTAGGCGATTTATAAAAATAAAAATTCGCAATTAGACAAGAAAGCTTTGGAAATTATCTTATTTAACGAACAATTCATATCTAATACAGAGTATTGCTTAAAAAATGCAAATAAACTGCAAAAAAGGTTAACGAGGAAAAAGGTCAGATTAATACCGAATATATTACAAGATGTAATGTAGACTTTTTTTCACTTCGTCACTTTCTTTGTAAAGTAATGCATTAATTTGTCTAAATTATTTTTTCCTGGAAGGCCATGTTCAGTGTTCAGAGAAATAGCAGGAAAATAAATCAAGCTCAAATTAATTTGCATATGCCAGATATTTTCTATTTTATTATAATATATTATAATAAACTAATAATAAAAAGCGATACGTTTTTACTAGTTCACTAACCTATCCTATATTTTGCTTTATATAAACATTTGAATTATGGATGACCTTATCACCAAAATGAAAAAAATAAACTTGCATACGTTGTGAAGTGGAACTATATTTATAGATGATAATGACTTGATTAATATTATATTTCAAGAAATTGACACATCTATGAAGAATTTCAACAAAATGATAATAAAAGATGAAAATAATATAATGATATTTTCGCTTTCAAAGTCTTTAGTTTGCTATTATAATTTTGTTAACTGAAAATCTCAAGTCTACTACCAAAGAAGATTGTCAATGTTTCCGGTGAAACACATAATAGCCCATAAAATTTTTGGTTTCGTAGAACATTATAAAATATGAACTTATTTTTTCATTGAAAAAAAAACACAATTTTCTCGTGTTTTCGTCCAATTCTCAAACTTCAAAAAAAAATCTCCACATCTACGGCTCCGTACATATAAAACTCGAGGAAGCTCTCGAGCCCGTGAAAAAAACTACTCTAGCACTTCCTGTGCAAAATCCAGCATTTACGGAAAATTGAAAATTATGCCAACAATGCATTTTTGTTAACGGACATGTATATTGCTAAGAAACTTAGTTGGCGAAACCAAATGATAAAAGTAGCCTGTATTATTGTCGAAATTGCCTTTTGCAGGATAATGAAACTCCCGTCAAAATCGGTTCAGGTTTCGGAGATTACCCCGGACAAAAAAAAAATTCTTTCAGTTTTGTAAAAAAAAGTGCAGATTCAGAGACATATGCTTATATTTGTCTAGGTATAGATACAAATGTGTGTAGAATAGGTCGGAGGACGTACTTTAAATTAGCAGAACAAAATCAATATTCGCCTATTAATACCTTTAGATGGAACTTGAAGATCCTATATAAAAATACATATCTGCAGGAATTCATTAGTATGGAATTGAGTGTTTCACTCTGTAAACAGTCAGTTGTTATATATATATATATATATATATATATATATATATATATATATATATATATATATATATATATATATATATGAACCTTTATATAAGACATAAGTAAATAAAAAGACAACAAAACCGAGAAAACTTAATGGGAAAAAAGACACGTCAAAAGTATTTTTCTAAATAGAAATCCCAGACGATCTTATATACCCTATATTATTCAATATAATAAGTGTCAGACAAAAGTTGACAAGTCCGCTAAAATAATATCTACGTATTGGAAACTGTCCAACCACAATCAATTTGAATAATGGCTGAACAGTAAAGAAAAAACGTGAGAAATTAGACGATAATTTTTGAGATCAGATGTTCTCTGGAGAACGGTGAAGCTATGAAAAATAAAGATAAAATGATGATTAAAAAAAAGATAAAAAAACTCTTACGTCAATATAGGTAGAACCAGATTGTACAAATCCAGCCGACGTAATAATTTATTGACATTCCATTTCTAGATTTATAGAGATTTCATTGAAGGGAATAAGGGAATAAATATTGTATTCCCGTAAAAATGTAAATGTAAATGTAAGGGTATTCCTTAATCATATATACAGGGTGTCCAAAATATTAAGTGTCAATATAAGAACGGTAGAAGCGACGAGGTTGTTTCCATCTCGAAGCGGGGTGGTTTGTCGAGGGAAGTCATAGGTAACGGTTTTTACCAATTTTTAAAGATGTATTTAAGAAGATTTCTGATATTATGACATTTGTGTGAATATGTTTCACGATAATCATCAAAAGATGCCTTTATTATTACTTACAAGATTCGGTCACATTGTTTTGTCTGTAAACGTTTTAATATTTACTCCAATTTCTACCTAGTTCGACTCATTACATGACGATGAAAAATTATACGTGCTCACAAATTTTCAGCTCTTCTACCTACCTACCAATCTGGTACAGAACCCTAAAAAACTGTAAAATTTGAAAATACATAGATAGGTACGAAAAACATAATTAAATTATTTTTTTAATACAACTGCTGATTCCTCAATAAGGATACACAAAAACTGGATTATTTACAGCAATTCGATTCAAAACGTTGAATCCCAAAATGACGCGTGAAAAATTCACTCTCCACTACACACTACAATATAGTGTGTGTACGTTTTAAAAATAAATTTCAATTATGTAGCGATAAATGTATATATAATATATTTATTTTAACTAGTAGCGGCCCCAACACGATTTACAACCATCAGATATATACGTACGTGTAAGTATGTTTGTTGTGGCTTTAAAATTTCCAAATGGATTCCTCACGGTTGGTTGTAAATTTGAAATAGAAACATTATTATTGTTATGTTATAGAGTGCATGCATTCTTTCAAATACGAATACTTAAAGCAAATAATAGTTTGAACGATTGAAATATATTTCTAAATATTTGATAATGATAATTAGAAATAATATCACCGACCAGAAAACAACTTGCATACGTTTTAGAATGATTAAATAAGATAAAAACAAGTCAGAGTATTTATTAGAAAAAAATTAAGACGTTCACATGCGTCCTTAAGGGAGTTGTGTTGCCTTAAACAGACAGACAGATAGACTCAAACGCATATCACCCCTCTATTTGCATGGGGAGTAAAAATAAACTAGAGATTATTTACGTATTTTTAGAGTCCAAGACGGATAATTGAATATATTCATAGGAATATAAGTGTAAATGTTTAATGATAACGAAATTTCAAAGATAATTAAAGAATTTGCCACATATAAAATATTACACAGAAGACACACGAAAGCTAGCATCCAAAATATTGTTGTAAACCTTGTACAAAATGTAAAAGCTTCTCTACAGCAAAGTTGGAAAGAAAACGAGTCGTCGACGAGACTAAAAATATTGATCTTTACATACTTTCAACTTTTGACATTTTCCAAATTTTAATATCGTTCATACAAAAATGCCAAGCAACCAACAAAAAAACAAAACACATGCGTGCAGTAGGGTGGCCGATATCGTCTGGCCTTGCTTTTATTTTACTCTGTTTGGTCAAATAAAGCGAATACATTAATTCTCAGAATATATCAAGCGATTCAGAAAAAAAAATGACTTGTCGTTGTTGGCTATTGAAAATGAGAACATGTCTATGCTAATAGAATCACATGGGAATTCCTTATGTCAAAAAACGAATGAGTGTGTTGGGATAACCAGTTAAATGAGCCCATATAAAACATAAAAAAATAACTATACATTATGAATGCTATTATAGAGTGTTAGATATTGATCTGAAAAAATACCTACATCAATTCAATTGAAATTTAGACAAGTTTAGCTTACATTTGTAGTAATTTCTGTCTTTTTAAGAGATTTCGTTATTTTTCATCGTTCAACTATGCAATACTTAACTATTACAACGACAGAGCTGGGTAGTAAATAAAAGAGGGCGTCGGAAAATGGCCGCAATCACGCGATCAAAAGGTGTGCATAAAAATAATATCGATGGTGCTTTTGCCCAGTAGTATATATATATAGTAGGCAGGTTGTCCACTTTGCGAAAATATTATATTCCTATATATAGGTATAGAAATTCTTTTATGTATCATTTTTCATTACTCTTAACATGCGACAGACATGGCAAATGAATATAATTCACATAACTAATAATGGCGCGGCCATCATTTATTTCAATCCATTAGTATTTGGTTAAAATATTAGATTCTATTTACTTTAATGAGCTCGTCGTCATTATTTTAAGTAACTGCTTCTGTCAGGAAAATGAGATTGTTTATCCACGCACGTGGCACTTTTCTTGCTTCCACGAGGCCATGTGCCCCTAACCTCAAACACTAATAGGACCGTTTCTCAAAATCCGACCTACCTCCAGGATCCACTCCCTCCACTGTCACGGGCTTTCCAATCCACCTCGAGTGCCCCTCACTCAAGTCTTCTTCACGTACAGAAAAGTTCCTTTCGAACTTTTGACCAGTTGTGAACCCGACCGAGGTTGTCATAGAAGTTTTCTATTTGAGGTTACATTAATATTTCATAAGACAACTCAAAATGGCGTCTAAAATCGCAAACTTATCTGTAGATGGTAATTGCTTCTTCCTGAGATTTTCTATTCGAAACTACTTATCTGCTTTATTGCAATGCGATACACTGCGGTCGGTCCGGAAACTTTTGATAACATTTTTGTTATTTTATACGTCGTGTAGATAAAAATGCAATGTGGGTAATTCCACGCTGGATTCTTGTATTGATAAAAAAATACCCAAGAAAATAAATCTTTAAATTGTGTTTTGCATATTACATACATTTCGATACTATTTCAACCTATATGGGTTGATTATTTTTATTTCGTAATCGTGATGAAGTTTTGCAAGTCCATATAATATTTTTAAGGATTATAATCCCCAAGTCAAATTTTATTTTCAATTATTTCAAGAGTACAATTATCAATTTTCATTTTAAAACAATTTGGAATAGTTGATTGAGATAACATATTATAAGAATAATAAATTCAAAAATCTGGTGTATCCGCTAATACCTACGACTTTCCTACAGCTCTGAAATCCCATCGACTATAAAAATCGTCCGATTGCCAAAATTTATTTTTTCCAGCGGGCCAAGACATAACAACATTGGTCATGTTCAATTTTGGCGTAGGACGAATCTTATAACGAGAATATGAATGAAAAGCAAACAAATTGACAGGACTCTAAAACCTATAAACATCTGTTGAAAAGCGGACGGCGAAAATTTTACACGATTACAATACTTATTTTTCCTACTTTTGCTACTTGGGGTAGCGGTAGGAAAATGATATGGAATTACCCAAAAGATATATTATATCATAAAATATCATATTTGAGGAAACAAGCAGCAATGGTTAAGTTTATTAATTTAGTATGGTTTCATAAATCAAATTATATATGAACCAATTATTACACATGACTTATACTAATTTACAAAATATTATAGTGATATTTATTTTCTTTTGTTTTCCTTTCAATGTAATAACGAGCGGGAAATATACAGTTTCTCAGTACGTCTAGATCCAAAGATAATAAAATTGCTGGAACCGCTTTGACACACAACACAGGCAAAACGGAAAATATTGCGCATTCGTCATTATTATTTTCCTGGGAAATAAAAAAACATCAGCTTTCTAGATATTTTGCCATGGTTGAACGGACCAGCTTTTCCCTTTTCATATCCAATGCTAAACTAAGCCATTGTTTGCTCTTGAGAGTTTTTATACCACAGTAAAAAATAAAATGAATTGTGAAGGGATTCGAATAGTTTTTATGGTCTTAATTTTACCAATGATCTTCTTCCCAAAGTTGTATAATTAACATCTCATAAGATATCTACAACATTATCAGGTCCCTTTCTTATTTTGGAAAGTGAATCTTTCGATAACATGAATCATTGCTGTGCAGACTTTGGCATTTGAAAGTACAATGTAGTGTTAGGGCCGATTTCATAATGTATTCCTAATGGGAGATTAGTTAATTCTTCAATTTGTTTAACTCATATCTTGATGACAGAATAAAACAATAACTTTTATAACGTCTGTCTTGTTCTTTGAAAATAACTTTGAATTATATGTCCAATAAAAAATAATAATGTGGGATTCAAATTAATAGCAGACATTTTTTTAAAAGGTTGTTATCAGTTGAACTGTATAACTCCTTCGTTTGGAAAGTCGATCAGATGAAAAAGCAACACCTTCATTCACCGACTACCGACCCACCAATAATACCCAACAACTCACACCATCCCCACAGAGATACAGGGCAGGTATCGACCGGCCACCGCGCGGCGCTACCATCGACACACTAAAGTATGTGTACCCTCGTCCTCGATGAGCCAGCCGCCTCCAACAGCAGCAGCAGCAAGCCGCCGCCGCCAACACGGCCATCGTCGTCATTCAATCTCGTGTACACACACTCCTGCAAACGTCTACATGGCGGCGACGGACGTCCAGTGCTGAGATATTAGGGCGCCACAACGGGGGGGGGGGCTTGAAGCGTGTTTCGATTTTCCCGCGTGTGGGATGCTCCGCTCACTGGTATGGCACACACGACGATGTGTCCCATAGTCCCATCTGCAAACACGGCACACAATTATATGCCGCCTCCCCCTGGCTGGACACAAAAAGATATTCGGACCGAGAACACCGTGCTTACCCCAGAATATATACAGGGTGTTTCATAACATATGCGCAGGACTTGAGGATGTGATAGCTCTTCGAAAAATATATATTAACTTACCGTCTAAAATGCACCATTTTCGAGATAGACAGTGTTGAAATGGAAAAAAAATATTCGTTTTTTGTGAATATTTCCGGAACCGTTTACCGTACAGAAAACGGCTTGTGTAAGAATTTTCCAATCATAATAAGCTAAGTTTAGAGTCAGAAAAAAATGTTTGTTAAGTCATAATTGGTGAAGATTTTGAAGGAGTAGTGGTTGTTTTTCTCCCCAATTTCTAGGCCAATGCAAAAAGTACGGTTTTGAGGCGCCCATTTTAATCGTCAATGTTTTCTACACAAAAAAGTTACTTTTGGTCGTGAGCTCTAAAAAAGTCGACCGTTTTCGAGAAAAATCAACTTTTATGTTGAAAAAACACAGTCAATTTTAGCTCTTCCAACGTTTACATAAATTTTGTTGCATTACTAATTAAAAAATTGTATTTCAAAAAATTTACCGTGTTTTTTCAACACAAAAGTTGATTCTTCTCGAAAACGATTGACTCTAAAGCTCACGACCAATAGTACCTTTATTGTGTAGAAAACATTGGCGATTCAGATGGCCGCCTCAAAACCGTACTTTTTCCATTGGCGTAGAAATTGGGGAGAAAAACAACCACTACTCCTTCAAAATCTTCACCAATTATGACTTAGCAAAAAATTTTTTCTGGCTCAAAACTTAGCTTATTGTGTGTGGAAAATGTTTACAGAAGCCTGAACGATAAACGGTTCCGGAGATATTCACAAAAAACGAATCTTTTTTTTCAGTTTCAAAACCCTGTATCTCGAAAATGGTGCATTTTAGAGGGCAAGTTAATGTAAACTTGTTTTCATACAAGTCCTGCGCATATATTATGAAACACCCTGTATAACACACAATATAGAGATTTATTTACTTATAGGATAGGGTTGGACCATTTTCGGATGATACGAGGTTGGTTCGTATAGTTTATAGTTTGGCATTTTCATCGATATTAGAAGGTTGTGGCTGATTAATATTCTTGCCTAATCGGCTAAATTTAAGTGGTGGGAGTGGTTCCCTTATTAAAACCGGCACAAACGGTGTCGTTGTGATCGATTTTTGACCGACGAACCCCGAACGGAGGAGGTATACAATTCGACTGTCTGCTTAATTTTTTTTTTTTTTGGTTCGTGCGCGCCTTTTATATAGTAAACGTGCTCCGATTTTGATGATTTTGGGTTCATTTGAAAGAAGGGGATTGAGAAATGGTCCCATATTCATAAAAACGCAAATCCGAAATCTCCTTCCCTCCGAAAACCGCCCCCGAAGGGGTGGTGGGGGCGAATTTTCTCGAAAATCGAAAATCTGAGTTGGTATAATTAAAGATAGGATAATATCCGGAAACGTTTATATTGAACATTTTTTCAAAAGTGCTACGGTTTTCGAGATAGACGCATGTTCAATATGTATTTTTGCTATGTGGAGAGGACAATTTCTTTCGAAAATTGAAAATTTTTCGATACTACATGAAAGATATAATTATTTGTAGCAACATTTATAATGAATTTTTTCCTTAGAGTTACGGTTTTCGAGTTAAATCGGTGTTAAAATGGTAACAACTAAAATATTCAAGCGTATTTCCGCAGCGATGTTCTGAGATCTCTATAATAACAACTACAAGCAAGGAATATACGTGGGTAATAGGATAAGTACTATCTTCATTGATATGGTATAGTGAACATTCAACGATTTTCGGGACTAATGTTACACTCAAAAGTGTGAAATAAATATTTTTTACAAAAAATTGGACCGACGTTATTAGTTGGTGCACTGAAAAGTATAAAATAATATTAATTCTGTTGGTGGTGGTACTTGTGAAGTTGGTGCCAAAAGTTATCAATCTACCTGCAACTGCACAACTTCAAAAGTACCACCACCAACAGAATTAATATTATTTTATACTTTTCAGTGCACCAACTAATAACGTCGGTCCAATTTTTTGTAAAAAATATTTATTCATAAAAAAAGTCATATATGTCTATGCCTCCAGAAGAGGTTGAATCCTATGAGATTTTGAGGTTAAGTAGAGTAGTAGCCTTGAGCTAGTTCTGGCTTCCCGTATGGTCACAATGTATAACAACTGACATATCAGAACAGAATCCGCCTCCCTATCTATTAGCCATCAACTTTATTGGTAGGATCTTCAGATTTCAGACCAAAACAACAGTTCAGTATAATAAGCTTCTGGGTTACTGGAAGAAAACCTTTCTGATTCTGAATAATTCCAGTTTTAGGTACAGATATACTTTTGTTATCTCGATAAATTATGCCAATCATAGGCGCTTGGCCGTTGGCAGGTTCTGATGGGTACCGATAAACAACGAATGAGTCCGATCGGAACATAGAGCGCTATTTATCAAAGAAGCCGATGCAAGTGACGGGTCTTATCATTGAAGTAGATCAGTAATAAATAACCTACTTCAAAAATATTCTTTACAAAAAATATTTACACAATTTTGAGTGTAACATTAAATGTAACGAAAATCGTTGAACCTTCACTTATACCAATACTCATATTATTTGCTTGAAATTGTTAATATTCAAAAATCTAAAAACATCGGCGCGGAAATACGCATATTTTCGACTGTAACTCGAAAACCGTAACTCAGTGGAAAAAAATTTCAATATAAATGTTGCTACAAATAATCTGGTCTTTAATTTGGTTGCCTCAGATTTTCAATTTTCGAAAAAAATTGCCCCATCGACATAGCGAAAATACAGATATTTGAGATTTCAACACAGCTGTAACTATAAAACCGTAACTCTTTAAAAAAATGTTCAATTTAAATGTTTCCGAATCTATAATTCTGTTGCCACAGATTTTCGGGAAAAATTGCTCCTTCCACCCCATTGGAGGGTATTTTTTGGAGGGATGGAGATTTCAAATTTGAGTTTTTACGAATATGGATAAAAGTCTTCTCTTGCAAATGAATCAAAAATCACCAAAATCGGAGTACCTTTACTATATACAGGGCGCGCACAAACCAAAAAAAAAGCATTGTCCGTTTGTGTTCATTGATCAAAAATACTAATAATGAATATCATTAAAATCGCATTTATTATTCATAAATGGATGCAATCAACGTCGCTAGGATAGTTTTTATTCGAAAATGGTACTGAATGACTCTTCGGCAACACTGTACCAAATCGTTGTTTTGACAGGAAGGATTGTAAAAATAGTCTGCTGATAAAAATGTTATATTTCAAAAAGTTGTCTATAATATCATAAACAAAAGAAACATTAATACTAGTAATTCTCCAAAAATCCTTAAAGTAAATGTAGATAATAATAAATTTTATATAATCCTAAACCGTCTCGTGTGAAAGTTCCTGGCCGATCGAATTCTTCAATTATTCAAAACTGCTCGACCTTATCTTCTCTATGCAGCAGGCGTCTAAATATAGATCCTGTTGTGAGTGGTGGTGTTTGTGTCTGTCCAATTGTCCATCATCCAATTTCCTCTAATGGAACAACCTGACATGAAGAGATCAGGGACGACCCTTAGGACTCGTCACTTATCGTACTTTTTTTTTCTCGTCCCCCCCACCAATGAATGACTGCAATTAATTCATTATCAAACATTTTTATATATATATACAGGATCGATTTTATAGTCAAAAAATTTAAGCACGCCGCGAACAGTTTTAAAAAATCATGCAGACAAACAGTCAAACTTTATATCTCCTCCGTTAGGGTCGTCAGTCAAAAACTGTTGAAAAGGGAAAGTTTTAAATAAATTTATTCGTCACCCCCTTTACAAAATAATTTCAACTAACTGGGTAATCGAACTATTTTGAAAAAAACTAAAATGATGCATTTTTGAAAAAGGCTTGTAAAGTTCTCATTTAAAAAAAATCGCTGAAAATATTGTCGGATTAACTTTTTACGAAGAATACTTTTGTATACATACCTTTTTATTATAACGTTAATGTTGTCAATGTTTTTCTTCATAAATATGACGCCATATTTGATTAGAACAGAAATAAAAATAGATCTTGTAAGTTTTTCAATGATGTATAACAATCGGTAAGAAATTACTTATATAGTTGTTGATGAGAAAATATGATTTTGGTACAAATTTGGCAAAACAGGTGAGTAAAACAATAGAACCCAAGGAGATATTACT
This sequence comes from Crioceris asparagi, assembly GCA_958507055.1. Taxonomy (NCBI): domain Eukaryota; kingdom Metazoa; phylum Arthropoda; class Insecta; order Coleoptera; family Chrysomelidae; genus Crioceris; species Crioceris asparagi. The sequence continues at coordinate 4,178,305 of OY293829.1, forward strand.
TCTAGGATGTACTAAATACCAAAATATAATTCAATCAATTAACGTTTTCATAATTCTTGTACCATGTTGAATACAAGATTTTAGACCGATCATTTTTCATCGTTCTAAAATCTGGATCGTGAATGTTTGATTATTCTTAGGGTTCCATGGGTCCGAAAAAAAAACGGAACAATTTTTGAAAACTGCATCGTGTGACGTATCAAATGGAAGGTCTTGCTGTGAAGATCCTATATGTACTTTTTGTAATTTTAAAATAAATAGTTTCCAAGTTATTCAAGAAAATAGACGAGAATTGACCATTCCCGTATCTCCGAAACTACTGAACCTAAAATGTTGAAAAAAAATACAGAAATTAGTTTTCTACTTAAAGATTATAGGAAAACCTATGAGAAGTCCATAATATTAAAATAACATGGTATATCACTCAATATTGACAAATTTGGGTCAGATTTAATAAAAACATGAAAGTACGAAACCTTCTGCAAGTGAGTTCAACTCGCACTTGTCCAGTTTTTTTTTTATTAGATACGTTTCCCATCGTCGAACTTTCATTCATATTTGGAGAATTCAAAATAGCGGTAACACAAATATTTCAGACTCTACTATTGCTGTAAATGATCGAAGGTATATGTCTTCTCTTTCAATTTCGATTTTTGAGAAAAATGTCCCCCAACCCCTTTGGCGACAATTTTTGGGGCGGAAGGAAATGTATTTTAAATTTGTTTTAAATGAGAACATTTCTCATCATTTCTTTCAAAAAGAAAAAAAATATATGAAAATCAGAGCACGTTTCTTATGCGAAACGTACAAACGAACATAAAAAAGCTGATATGATGTTTACCTCCGTAGTTTGTGCGAAGTCGATCAAAAATGATTCAAACAATACATCGATAACGCTACTAGGTATTCCAGTTGCAGGGAAACCTTATTGAACAACCTATAAAATAAATTTAAAAATAAAGGGAGATTAGTTAAGTGACGTTATCAAAGCTATTATGAAATGCATAAATCATCTGTTCAGCAAATTAGGGTATTAGTTGGTTAATACCCCATTTGTGATTTGGTTATAAAGTAGGCCCTTGATTTCGTTACCTCCCAGTATAATGATGCGCCCGTCAAATATAGTTGATTGACTCAATATTGAAAGCCATTTGATTAAGCAAAAACTTGAAAACACAAAAACAAAATTAATGTTGATTTCGAGTTAGAAAGCACAACAAGCGTTGTGTTTAGCGAAACCAATCGAATCTAGCTGAACTTTCAAACGCACCAATCATGTATAAGAAATTTGCAATTCGGTGAACAGAACGCTTCTTCTTTTTCCATCCCGAAATCATCATATGTAATTATAATCTAAGACAAATATAACCTCTTGATGAGCCGTCAATTAAACTATGTTATTTTATCCTGGTGATTCTGGTCAAGATACTTGGATAAAGTTTCGATAATTCAACAAAATTAACGCTACCATATAGCAGCTTTATAAGGAAAGTATTGTAATCGAGTAAAATTTTCGGCATCGAGATTTTTTTAAATGTTGACATTTCAGTCTTCTAAAATATTTTCAGCCATTGGTCTGTCAGCCTGTCTGTCTGTCTGTGACAGCATTATCTCGAGAACGGATTGTTGCTTTCTTTTTTTTTTGTTTAGTTCCAATACCACTCGCCGATGGCACTGAATGAGAATCCTGTATATACTGGGTGCTGAGTTATAGCCAAAAAACATGATTTGCTCAAGACTGTAGCGCGAAAACAGCTCTAATGTTTCTTCAGATTCTGGCTAAACGTTCGATCTTGCGAAAAAATGTTACATGACCATTGTTGTTCCTTTTGATCGGACGATTTTTTATTCACTGGAATTTGCATGCGCGCGGTAGGAAAGTCCTGTGAGTGGACACACCAGATTTTTTTTGTAGAAATATGATTTCCAATCAAAATAACCAGACATTTGGATAGTTTGTATACTAAGTATCCAGTTGGTATATAAAATAACCAAGTAAAGATTTTAACCGTAACATATATTATAAGAAATGTTCGTTTAATATAATAAGATAAGATGAAGCTAACAGAGAAATCTCTTGTGTAATTAAATAATATACTAGATAAATATAAATTGTAAATAAATAAGATAGCTGATAATAAGTACATTGAATCTTATACATCATATAATAAATCGGTTGATGGTTTTCTCTGTAAATACTACTGAAACTGGTTATAGCTGATAGCTGAGTCAAATTGTAGAAAAAAATGTATCCTGTAAAAATATTTTTTTCGAAAAATTGGACCGACGTTATTAAGTAGTTGGTGCACTGAAAAATACGAAATAATATTAATTCTATCGGTGCTGTTACCTTTGAAGTTGTACAGCTGCAGTTTGGTTGATACCAACCTCACATGTTCGTACGTTGGCATTGTACAGGAAACTTATGACGATTTTGATGGTTTTTGTTTAAGTGAAAGAAGAGAGTTGAGAACTGATTCCATTGAAACAAATTTAAAACATTTTATTTCTCCAACAAACTGCACCCGAAAAGGGTGAAGGGGATGTTCAAATTAAAAGAAGAGACAATATCCATCAACATTTTTCCAAAAAAAAAAAACACTTTCCGAGTTATAGCATTGGTAAAGTCTGAAATATTATATAATATGTTTCCGCGATGTTTTGAAATCTCTGAATAAGCATAAGTATGAGCCCTACGAAACCCTACCGAGATGCAAATAGCATCTGTGTGTAGACCTGAACTCAATATTGATTTAAAATCTATAACCTTAACATCATTTAAATATAAATACTAATACAATGCAAATAAACAAATAATAAAATGAAAATACAACACAACTATAAATATAAATACAACTATAAATGTAAAAATCATCATATACAAAAAATATTAAATATTAATACAGACATTTTATAAGTAATATAACAATATGTATATACAGTGAAACCTGGTTAATGGGACCTGGATAAGTGAGAAACCTCTATTATCAACAATTCCAATGTGTTCTTGGCTCTTTTTCATCGAATTATCTCTAATAATGGGACTTTTCGAATCTGGTTAAATGATTGAATTTTTTCCAGGATTTTTACTATAAAAATATATTATAACTTCGAATTATTTAAAATCCAACTCTTAATACGAATTTTCATACGACCTCTAGAAAAGTTAAATTTTTTAGATGATTATTATTGTAGATAAGTTTGGATCGATATAAACTAGTTGTTTGGCCAATATATAATTTATATATTTATGTCTAGATCATACAGTAGCTTCAGCAATAGTGTTCTCTTCCCGTAGAATACAATAATTATTTATTAGTGCTTCCAAAATATATTTTTGATATTTAACAATTGTTTCTCACTAAAATGGTTGTGTTGTTTATTAAACGTTAACGTAAATTTTGATAGCACGTTTATATATTCTTGTTACATTTGAATAAGGTGAATTCCCAACAAATAATCCAATAAAATAAGATGCTACAGAACAAAGCATGGTACAATTTTAATAAATCATTTTTTTATAGAAAACAAAAAGAAGATATTTTACTTTTTTAACAATGCTAAAAATATTTTTATTCCAATTCCAATTTGTATCAAGTATAACACCAAGGTATTCAACTTCATTTACTCTTGTTATTCTATCACATTTACAATTTAAATTATTATAACAAATATCATTATCCCGGTAGGTATATTAAGTTGAAATAATCCATTAATATAGGAATTAAATAATAATGGACCCAAAAATAGACTGACTTTATTAGTAGGTGCTTTAAAAAAAATCCCGCCCCCGTATCACGTAAAATTTAGCAACCAGTTGCAATCGCATTGTTGTCTCAATGTTGCCACTGTCTACATATAGCATATCAGACCCTCTCTATAAAATATTAGATAAATAAGTGAAAATAGCTGTTTTATAAAGAACATTATAACAAATAATTCATTATTCACAAATACATGCAATCGATGGTCTATAATGCATGCAATCAACTTCGCTTTAATACTTTTATTTGAGCATCAGCTTAGGTTCTACATTGAATGAGCGGCAACACTGTACAAAATTGACGCTTTGACAGCAACGATCGTGCGATAGTCGCGATCGCGTTGCAGTTGCTATTTACGTGATAACCCCGCCGATGGCCTGTAGTCAGCGGAAAGGTAAATTTCTCAAAATTCATTGAATTGAATTTTTTTCATTGGTATATCTACATGTTATTATATAAAATTGCCGTATGTGTCATAGCCTTGCGGTTAGAGGTTTTTGTTTTGGCTGTTGAATATAAAGCAGACAGGGTTCGCGTTCCACTTCAAGGCAGACATTTTTTTTCGCCTATTTATTTTCAATAAATATACTATATATTTTTTTAATCAGGGTCTATATTAAGATCTCCAGAAAATGTACAATTACATCAAATTTATATTGAGTATTCATGTTTTATCAATATTTCTTATTAATTCTTAATTATTTTTTATTTTTTTATCTGTGCATTTTATGGGAAATTGTTTCGTACAAAAGTTGTAGGTACTGATTATATCTATAAAATAAAATTATTTTTGATGATATTTGCACTACGGCTCTTTTTGATAATTTGTTTAAATGTTTGAACGTTCCCCATTTTGAAACTACTTACCCGATATTGCCCAATAACGAACTCGGCCGAGATATCTGAGAGATTGATTTTTGTAGCAAATTTGAACTTGATACCTCCAAAACTGCGACCTCTAAGATCGCAATAGGTACATTTCTATAAGAAATTTACCTAATACAAAATAACATTAATTCTGTTGGTGCAACTTCAAAATTACTAGCCACTGGTATTAATATTATTTCGTATTTTTCAATCCACCAACACCAAATAAAGTCGATCCTAGTTTTGGCAAAAAAAATAATGTAAACCCCATTAAAATCAAAAAAATTAACTACCTATTCTTCGCATTAAAATGTATTAGTATTAAATGACCCATTTCAGGATCATAATGTACAGCATAACATAGGTATTATTATTATTATATATATATATATATATATATATATATATATATATATATATATATATATATATATATATATATAAAATATAAATAATATAAATTTTGATACTGCCTATTATTTAGGTAAATTATTGTAACACATATTCATACTGTGGATTACTCAATTAATAGGCACTCCTATAATATGTATACATATATGAATATGAAATTAATATCAAACGTGTGTGTAATTAGTTTGTGTGTGGATCACTATACACGAACATTTTGTATAAATTATTCTTCATTAAACATTTGCATAGTAATACATTTAATTCCATATCATTTAACATCGAGTTTAACATAGACAGATCTAAAAGATTAGTCAGTTTTTTCTAATATACAATTTTAAATGGATATCAAAATTTACATTCAACTTAATCTTTATTGCAAGCCTATTTTTTTTGACCGACTTCACAAACAGAGGTAGGTATACATACAGTTCGATTGTTTGCTTTTTTACTTTTCTACCGCTACTCTAAATAACCCGAACAAGAAAAAAAATTGCAATCAAGTAAAATTTTCGCTGTCCGGTTTTCAACACATTTTTAAAATGGTCTCTAAAGGCGGCTGGCTACAACACATTACACGGCAAACTAGGCGAACGCAAACGTTTGTAATATATACCTACATATATATATATACCTGTCAAATGACATTTGCCAAGTTAGCTGTCTACGCACTACATGGCAAACTCCTCAGTTAATGTGTATAGTGTATAGTGGAACAGCAGCGATCACGAACAGATAGAAATTCGCGTCTCATTTACCGACTTCTTTCCGAACGTAGGCGAATGCAAACGTTTGCGTAGTTTGGCAAGTGCTGTTCCCTATAATACACTACTCGGCAAACTCCACATATTAGAAACGTTTAGTTTGTTTAGTTTGCCATGTAATGTATAGCCGGTTTTACAAATTTTCAGCCATTGGTAGCTATGCGATAGCTGAAAATCGACTGACAGCAACTGAGAGAAGTACGTTTGTAGTTAGATAGAAGACTTTTGGCAACAACTTCAAAAGTACCAGCACCAGGCGTCACAAGTCATTTCCGATAATTTAGGTGCATAAATTTATATTTCATAACTCAAGCAATAATTGTATATAAAATGTATTTTGTGTTTCTGCATTATTGTCGATATTTTTTCCTCTAATTTAATGAACTTCCTTAAATGCCATATCTTAGCTCGAAATCATTACGCCGCTGATTTACTCCCGTCAGTTGGATTGATCCATTTTTCGTGTTTTCAAGGCAGACGCCAACATTCGTGAGACAGAGTATATGTGCGTATGTACGTTCGGAACTTTTCGCCTCCATTATCTTGCGAACCAATGACGATATTAATATAGGGGGGTGGGCTCATTCGACGCGTAGTTAAGTATTTAAAAATTGAAAAAGTTTCCAGCTGATTTTTAACAGCAATTCAAAAATTAAGAAAGCCTGTTGCTAGCAGAACGCTAGATAGACGCCCTTACCGTCAACGATACAAGTATGCGATAGCCCCTAGTGGGTAGATGTTGTAGATACTGGTTGTAGTGGAGATAGCGCGAGCAGTTTTTTTTGCTTATTTACTAATTAATCAGTATAATATTTTTATATAAAATTTTGAAAATCAATATCTATAATAGCAACTAACAACTGGAACTGGAAATTCGGAATGAGTTTTTATGTTATCGGGAAGTAAGTTCGTCGTGTGGACCTCGAAGGACCCACTCATCCTGATGGTTTTTAAAAATGTCATATCTTAAATGTTTTAAACAAAAAAATGCCCCCACGCCCCCACCACATAGGTATCGGAAACACACACATATATTTCAGACATTACCACTGCTGTCCAAAAAATAACACTACTAGAAAGACGTTATAGTTCAGCTCAGACAAATTCGTTATATAACAGGGTAAATATAATAATTATAATATATGAGTGATTATATTATTATCAAGGATGATAAGCTCAATGTTCTAAAAATACACCAAACAAAAATGATTCATACCAATAATAAGTTCTAAATACTATATACAAGCTCCGTTGATTTTCATTATCTAATTATAATACTATAGTAAGCAAAATATAATCGCGGAAAAATATGACGAAAAATCGAAAAACAACAATATGTGTACTTTTACATTTATGCTTTATAACAACTCATATAACCCATATATATATATATATATATATATAAGCAAACCAATTGGGATGAGAAGATTTTGATTTTATGACAAACATACATCGTACAAAGACGATTTTATGGCACACTAGATTTAATTATCGACATAACACACATGACATACAAATTTAAGATATATTATATACAACATGGGGATCAGTTTACATCTTAATGACAGAGATGATATGTATAATAAAAGTCTTTTTGCTTTCCATTTTTTTTAAACAACAAAATGTCAATAAGTATAAATGCTGTTTATCGCTGGCGTGTAGTTTTATCTTTCAAGAGGATTTTCATAATTATTACCTTGGGACTTTTTATTATCAACGCATAAACCATAAGACGACTGTCTCTGTCTGTCTTTATTTATATATACAGGGTGGTGCGAATTATAACGGAGAAACTTCAACAGCGTATTCAGCAGATAAAAATAATTAAAAGAGTTCATATAAACTTATTTCCAATAAATATTTTTCACAAATAATTGGACCGACGTTATTAGTTGATCCACTGAAAAGTATAAAATAATATTACTTCTATTGGTGATAGTACTTTTGAAGTTGTGCAGTTGCAGTTAGATTGATAACTTTTGGCACCAACTTCACAAGTACCATCACCAATAGAAGTAATATTATTTTATACTTTTCAGTAAATCAACTAATAACGTCGGTCCAATTTTTTGTGAAAAATATTTATTTCACACTTTTAAGAGCAACATTAGTCCCGAAAATCGTTGAACGTTCACTATACCATATCAATGAAGATATTACCCACGAATATTCCTTGCTTGTAGTTGTTATTATTGAGATCTCAGAACATCGCTGCGGAAATACGCTTGAATATTTTAGTTGCTACCATTTTAACACCGATTTAACTCGAAAACCGTAACTCTAAGAAAAAAATGTTCATTATAAATGTTGCTACAAATAATTATATCTTTCATGTAGTATCGAAAAATTTTCAATTTTCGAAAGAAATTGTCCTCTCCACATAGCAAAAATACATATTTAACATGCGTCTATCTCGAAAACCGTAACACTTTTGAAAAAATGTTCAATTTAAACGTTTCCCGATATTGTCCTATCTTCAATTATACCAACTAAGATTTTCGAGCGGTTTTCGGAGGGAAGGAGATTTCGGATTTGCGTTCTTATGAATATGGGACCATTTCTCAATCCCCATCTTTCAAATGAATCCAAAATCATCAAAATCGGAGCTCGTTTACTATATAAAAGGCGCGCACGAACCAAAAAAAAAGCACAGTCGAATTGTAGACCTCCTCCGTTCGGGGTTCGTCGGTCAAAAACGTTTCGTTTTGTAGATACGGGGTGTCGAAATATTGCGAAAAAAACGTTTTTTCTTATTATCAAAGAAACTCTTCTAGATTTTGCTTTCAAACTTAGTAGGTATTATTATTGCCACTTAAAAACAAATTTATAGCATGATCAACACTTGTTTTTGTTTTAAAAGTGGCGTTCGTGAGACCATATTATTTTAAATAATAAAAAAAGTTGTACGCCAATGGTTAACGCAATTTAATAAATTTAGATATATTGATCAATTCTAAACAAAAATGGTCTCTTTAGTTTTTTTGCTAAAACGACCCGTTCTCGACAAAAAATATTTTTGTTTGCATGTGCTCCTAATATCTGAGGTTTGCAAATTAAATTAAGATAATTTGCGCTTTTTCAATTCGTTTTTATTTATATCACATTTGCAAACCTAAGATATTAGGTGCACATGCAAACAAAAAATTTTTTTTTGCGAAAAGATTAAAGAGACCATTTTTGTTTAGAATTGATCAGAATATCTAAATTAGTTAACAAAATTCCGATAAACTATTGGCGTACAACTTTTTTATTATTTAAAATAACTTAAACTGTGGATGTGATAAAATAAAAAGGGTAAATGAAGTTAAATACCTTGGTGTTATACTAGATGAAAATTGGAATTGGAAGAAAAATATTTTTAGTATTGTTAAAAAGTAAGATACCTTCTTTTTGTTTTCTATAAAATGAGATATATTCTTGAAAAAAATGATTTATTAAAATTATACCATGCTTTGTTCTGTAGCGTCCTATTTTATGGAATTATTTGTTGGGGTTCAGCTTATTCAAATACATTAGGGCCGATAGTAAGAATACAAAAGCGTGCTATCAAAATTTTAACTTTTGGTAAACAACACAACCTTTTTAGTGAGACACGATTGCTGAACATCAATCAGAAATATATTTTGGAAGCACTAATAAATAATTATTGTAATCTACGGGAAGAGTATACTATTGCTGAAGCATGTTTATTTTCTAGACACAAATCGCTTACAGTAAGTAAAACTAAATTAAATATTGGTCAAAAAACTAGTTTATATCGATCCAAACTTGTCTACAATAGATTAGATAACAATCTAAAAAAATTAAACTTCTCTAGAGGGCGTATTAAATTTCATATTAAGAGTTAGATTTTAAATAATTTGAAGTTATAATATACATAGATATTGTTATATTACTTAAAAAATCTGTTTTAATATTTAATACTTCCTATATCATGTGTCTTTCTTTACATTTGTAGTTGTATTTATAGTTTTGTTGCATTTTAATTTTATTATTTGTTTATTTATTGTATATTAATATGTATATTTAGATTATGTTAAGCTTGTAGATTTTAATACATTATTAAGTTCAGGTCTACACACAGATGCTATTTGCATCTCGGTAGGGGATTGTTGGACTTTATTAAGTCAGACAATCTATTAGCATACTATTTTTTAATCAAGATTTGTATGTTAACCTGAATAAAGATTATTAAGTGAAATTAAAAAATATAAATTTGTTTTTAAGTGACAATACTACTAAGATTGAAAACAAAAAAGAGTTTCTTTAAAAATAAGAAAAAACGATTATTTTGCAATATTTCAACACCACATATCTACAAAACGAAGCGTTTTTGGAGATAAGTTTATATGAACTTTTTTAATTATTTTTATCTGCTGAATACGCTGTTAAAGTTTCTCAATTATAATTCAGACCACCCTGTATATATGCAAGTACATATTTATCGTGTAGATTTTATAAGAAATAAGAAAGATTGATAAATTACTGGCCCAAGAGGCTTCTCGAAAGATAACGTTTAACGTCAAGGAATAATCGAAATACGTAAGCATGTAAAGTGATCTGCGTACACATAACGATCAAAGAGATTTTCATAGTGATAAGATTAATATCAACTTGTTTATTGAGAATGTAATGATGATGTATAATATCGAATATAGAAAATATTTTTTACAAAAAATTGGACCGACTTTATCAGTTATCAGCACTGAAAAATACAAAATAATATTAATTCTATTGGTGCTGGTAATTTTGAAGTTGTGCCGTTGTAGTTTGTAGTTGTAGGCACCAACTCCAAAAGAACCAGCGCCAATAGGATTAATATTATTTTGTATTGTGCAACAACTGATAAAGTCGGTCCAATTTTTTTAAAAAAATATTTATTGCACATTTTTGAGTGTAAAATCATGAAAATTGTTGAACGTTCACTAATACCCAAAAAGTTATAGGTAGGTTTAGCTTGTACTAGCGAAAATACGCATATCACATATTTCAAACTTTACCATTGCGAAACTCGGAAACCGTAACTCTTTTGAAAAAATGTTCAATTTAAATGTTTCCGAAAATGGTCCCCTTTCTAATTTTCAAATCTAGAATTTTCGATTTTTAGAAAAATTTGGCCCTTCCACATAGCTGAAACACATATTTCAGACTGTAGCGCGGAAACGTATGATTATTTTCAAAAATGTCCAATTTAAACATTTCCGGATATGGAATTTTCGTTAATTCTCTCGTCTCGGATTTTTGATTTTTCTCAATATAGTACCATTTCTCAACTCAACCAAAAAAAAAGATCTCACAAACTCACAACCGAATTGTATACCTTCTCCTTTTTTGAAGTCGGTCAAAAAAAGAAGATTTACTACGCTAAAAGAAATATTCACTTCACCATCTAATGAGAATGTTAAGAATATGTCTGACAGTCCGCGGGTTCAGACATTCAGAACTAAAAGTATTCATCGAAAACTGCACTTTTCAGACTTTGTATACTTATCGCCTCAATGCCCCCAATTATTGTAATAGTTCCCAAAATTATATTTTTCTCTCCACATTTCAATATCCCGGTAGATGGATAATGTTTGTCTAGAATATCTGTCCGTATGTAGAATGCAGTTTCTTGCTAATTAACAAAATAATTTTCTCAAATATCTAGTAAATCAGGAATGATATTGACGTCGGACTTGCTTCATTTCAATAAAACAGCAAATCCAATTATATCTCCTACTTTTGGATCAATCGATAAAAAATTGAGCATATTATCAAACTTTAAACAGTGAAACAAATATATGTAAACGGAAATGCGAGACGTCGGATTTACTATTACGTTTAGACTTCAGACAAGTATCATAAAATCGTTAAGGCCGTTTTCATGCCACAGTCTTGGGCGAGACATGTTTTTTCACTATTGCCTAGCAGCCAGTACAAGCAGGATGCCCAATCCGTGTCACCACCGGCGAGCCTTATCGATACCCTACAAAAGAAAGAAACCAAATCTGTTCAGCCATTCCTGAGATAGTCATGGCACAGACAGACAGGCAGACAGACCGACCAATACCTAATATTTACCAATGTTGTTTAGCTAACTTGGATGGATATAAGAAACAACTATATATATTTTATTCCAATATTTGACCGGTATTTTGTAATGATGAAGATAAAATAGTACCTAATGTAATAACTTAAAAAATTACACAATCAACTTGATTACAGCTTCCAGTAAAAATGCACATCTATTATTGTTAACTTGGCAATTGGGAAAATCAGGTCAAATGTAAAAAAACTTTATGCATTGCAGCACTAAGTTTATTGAGAAAGAAGTATATACATATTGGTTCTAAGGAAACTATTGATTGGATACCAAACCCCACCCTGATCTAAAAAAACATAACGTGCTAGAAGCGCGTCTAAAAAAAGAATGAAGAATCAACTTACTCGTAGCTGGTAGTGAAAAAAAAAATCAATTCTTATAAAATGTCATTTCAATATAAATGGTAAAATCTTCATCTGCGGATAAAAAGTTTTTTGACCGACTTCAAAAAAAGGAGAAGGTATACAATTCGGTTGTAAGATTGCTTTTTTTATGGCTGTTCGCGCGTTTTGCGTAGTAAACCTACTCCGATTTAGACGATTTTTGTTTCATTCGAAAGAGGAGAGTTGACAAATGGTCCCGTATTGAGAAAAATCAAATCCAAAATCTCCTTCCCTCCAAAAACCGCTCGCAAAGGAGCGAGACGACAGAATTAATGAAAATTCCATATCCGGAAATGTTTAAATTGGACATTTTAAAAAATAATCATACGTTTCCACGCTATAGTCTGAAATATGTGTTTCAGCTATGTGCAAGGGGCAAATTTTTCCGAAAATCGAAAATTTTAGATTTGAAAATTAGAAAGGGGACCATATCCGGAAATTTTTAAATTGAACATTTTTTGAAAAGAGTCACGGTTTCCGAGTTTCGCAATGGTAAAGTCTGAAATATGTGATATGCGCATTTCCGCTTTACAAGCTAAGCCTACCTATATCTTTTTGGGTATTAGTGAACGTTCAACAATTTCCATGACTAATGTTACACTCAAAAATGTGAAATAAATATTTTTTCAAAAAATTGGACCGACTTTATCAGTTGTTACACTGAAAAATACAAAATAATATTAATTCTATTGGTGCTGGTAATTTTAAATGGAGCAGTTATCATTTTGATTGTTGTTCATTGTTACTGATTCTAGATCCTCAACAAATGTAAAAAAGTCCCTACATGGTAACATTTTCTAAAAAGTGTAAACCTTCTAAATGGATGCAAACTTCGATGTATATACATTGATTTTCCTTGTAGATTTACAATGCAATTTGGTGAGAAAAATCAATCAAGATGAAAAAAATATACAGGGTGTCCGAAAATATTGTTAGTATAGGCCAAGGAATAACCCATTGAATTTTTACCGCATGTTTAAGTAACACCCTGTAAATCTACGCATAGCCGTAACTTCTGAAGCCAGAAACATGGAATTCTGGATAGCAGTTTCTTTTTGTGACGCGGACTTGGCAGTTGAGGGTATCTTATTAATTCTCCGCGTACGAAGTTGCGGGCACTAGCTATCTATATCTATCTATCTATACTAGCTGAACCCAGCCACGCCTTACAGTGGCTCCGTCTGGTAGAACGAACAATTTCAAAGCAATATCTATCACACAAAGTAAGTAATTAAATAAAAAATATCAACGAAATACTCGGAACTCTAAAACACATCAATTGAGACAATTCCACAACAATGAGAAATTACATAGGTACTTATTTCAAGAGATCAACTTCACGATAATTTTAATTTACATGAGGCAGGATAGATTTAAAATGCCAAGTAACTTTGACAGCTGTCAATAGAAGAAGACTGTCAAGCATAACATAACAATACCATAAAAACTTTAATACAGCGTAAGTGTATAATATACATAGATACTCAAAACTTTTCTCATTTCCATAGATTTATTTCAGAGATGAATAAGTCAAATAAATATGCTCAAATTTTGTTTGACTTCCCAAACCGACGAGCTATACAATTTGATTTGATGTTTCATTGAGATGAAGCAAGTCCGACGTCAACATCATTACCCAAAGATCCTGAAATGTGGAGAGAAAAATATAATTTCTAGAATTCGGACTATTACAATAAATGGGACAGTACCGACCTATTTGTTTGTGACTTGTGAACTAATATATCAAAAGCAGATATATCTGCAAAATTCCAGTATATTTACCTTGGAAAAGTAAGCACAGAAAGTGTGATCATTTCTAGTTCATTGTGATATAAGTCCCTATCTATACTTGAAATAATTAGCAAAGATTATTTTTATGTTGCTGTGACAGTGAGGGCATTCAATTTTTATTTCTTGAAATGCTTATTCGATAGTATAAATACTTTTGTAAGAACTGAAGAGATTCAATATTCATTCAATTCAAAATTACCGCTCTCTCTGAGATTATTGGACTTTTTCCAATAAATCTATGTATTTACATAATACGTAGCATCTAATATTACCTACATTTAATGACAAACTATTAATAGCAACTAGCTAGTTGATGGTTCATTGGTCTCCCGTGAAGAAGAAATTTGCAACGAGTACAGCCGCTCAAATACGCTAGTGAAAGTACCCATCTGAACTAATTAGCCAATATGGGTGTAAAAGTTAACCTAAATCGACAAAAAAAGAATTGAAACCTTGAAAACATTGCTTTGACGATTAAATAAAGCTTAGTCTGAGGAATGTGCACATGCTTGTAATAATATATCTCGTTAGCTGTACAGATACTGATAACACTTAGTCATATCGTCGAGGAATTCTATTAAAAACTATGATGTATAAAATGGTCATGGAACCGATGGTCAGTAAGTCCGGGAACCGTTTATCGATAGCCAATAGACATGGTGAAATTGAATCACTTACCTTATAATGTAAACCCCTAAAATAGCATTGCAGTAAAGACCAGATTCCACTCAAATTAATTTTTTTCACTCTATTTTATACTAAACAACACAAATACGCTAAACTAGAATCCAACATGCGACGAGAACAAACCAACTTCCACGGACTGTCAAATTTCAAACTTCTACGGTCGGTCACCACACACAGCCGGACCGTACGAAACGTCAAGACTGGGAGACAGAGACAGCCGCCAACCGTATGTATCACACCAACAGCTCGGTCGATAAAGAGTATACCCTGTCCCTATCGGCAGTTAAATGAGTAAATAGTAAACAAGTATACAGAGTGAACGATACACGAAATGAGCGCACTATTCTCGACGAACGCCAAGGTCTGAGGAGATCGTGGCAACACGGGTACTACTCTTTTATTCTCCCAATTTATCCGCCAAAATTAAAATTATTGACGCATCGCGCGTTGCGTCAACATATAATCACATAATTCCAGAGTAGACTTAATCATCTTATAAGTTGTAAAACGATAAAAAAAATTGTGGAACAACACAGATATAGCGAAGAAACGCTGCTTTTATGAGCAGAGTAAAAGATTAGCTGTAGTACGCAGATATAATTCAAATTTACGCAATTCCAATATAAAGGATTTGAATTTGGATCTACATTATATAGATATTACGTCTATTTTCCAGCAATCCTATGAGAAAAAATCCAAAGCAAACATATTTTTTGAAAAGTAAATTACCCGAAAATCTATTTGCTCCTTTTTTAAGATATACTTTGGTTTACAGAAGGGTTTATAATTTGGGCATTGTAAGCTAAGAAGTAGACAGTAAGCATACATAGAAAATGGTGTAACACCTACCTACTTTTTGCGAAAAATATACCAGAGATGAAATTGTTAATCCATTTGTTCTATATTTGTGAAGTTTTGTGCGCAAGGCAGTGGCCCCAGCCCAGCACAAATTTCCTATTTCATCGGATACGAGATGAGCGGATAAATAGAAATAAAAATCGTAAAGCGAAGAATCTTGGCATTTTTGGCCACTTCAATTCCTAGTCCTGTATCACCTTCTAGGGCACTTTCCACCACATAGTCCAATCATCTTCGGGCGGTCCTACCTCTAAACCGCTCCCTAATGCATCTGGGTTCGATCGACTCTCTGGCGTGTGGGGCTACGTAACTTAACACTAACCGAAAATTAGGGAGAAGAATAATCACAGAAAAACAATTTACACATTTATAGACATACTTAAAGTAACTAACCAAATACGTAACTAAAGGGAGATGCTCATCTTTTATCTCGTTTAAGTTACGGCCCTTACGAAGAGCGCAGGCGATTGACAATTTTAGGGATGAGGTCAACTGACTAACTGATTATTGGAATTTAACATATTCTAATGGTAACCTTCTAAAACGCGACTAATTCACTTCCTAACATCCGATTCTCACTCATTTACATGCTGACCACCGAACCGCTCTGCCGATAGCCCGGTTCTTCAAATAATATCGATTTTGGGGTTGATATTTCTATCATAAGCATTTGTTACGTCATTCCTTTGTATTGATCTGTTTTTGAAAGGTCAAACCGATGACGCAATCCTTGAGCCGGTTGAAGACAGCGCCACCGTGATAAAATGATTTGTCCTCATCGGTCGTTTCTGTATGACCGTGGTAAGAAGCTCTATAGACAGGAGATTCAACTGTCTATACAAAACCATGTGACGCGCTGACTCTCCAAACGACGGCAGGGTCGTGGCCTAAAATCGGGTATGCGCACTACGTTAATGCGCACGTGTCATTTGCCTCTTTGATGTATTTTTAAATTCAAATTCATGTCAAGGAAAATCTTATTGTTTGACGTTTCGATGTTTATTAGTTTTCAACTTTATATTATGGCTCACGTTTGTTGCATTGAATAATGTTTTTGCAAGTTGGAGAAATATAACAGTAGAACTAATGGCATTTTGTTTAAGAAAATCTTCTTCATATCAGTATTTTTGTTTATTGTAATGAATAGTTAATAGAATTCTGCAGAATTCTCAAAAATATCTTACGTGATTTGATGCTGCGGTCATCATTTCAAATATGTCAAAAAAGGTAGAGCAGCTGTGAAAAAAATATTTATCTGAGATCTGCATATCGAGGACAGATGCTTTGATCCAAATAATTCTATAACAATATTGAAAGACGGTGTCGAAGAGAAAGATATTAAGTGCAAATTGAGCGAGAATGACAATACGAGTTTAGAACCTATTATGAAATGCACAATAAATACATTTGGATCGTTTTTTTAATTCGGAATCCCATAAAGACAAGAAACACTTCTTAAATATTACAACCAATTCAATACCCTATAAAACGATTTTACTTTTATGAGAATAGATAATTAAAGCAGATCTTATCACTAGAACAATTCTTATGCGTTATGCTATCCAAACGATTTTCATACCTATATTATAAAACGAGGAGGTCATTTAGTATCTGTTCTATTCATATTTCGGCATAATCGCCACTCTACCACATTTCAAGTCACTCCATAGACAAAAAAGTCGCCCACTTTTTAATGATATTTTTTTTTTCTGGAGCCCGTTTTATATTGCAGTTCAGCGCGCCTTGTTTCATGTACACTCAAGCATCAAGTTTCGAATATAGCATGTTTTACAAGCAATCATCAATAGACAATGAGGAATGTAATTTTCTAAAAGCTTATGTTGATCTTCACGCATTCTAAAAGTTCAATTATCTAACCTTATTTGAATTTCACTATTTCACTTCACAGAGAGGAGACAGAGAACATAGATAAAATATGTAGATACGGAGACAGAGAAGACACATGGAGGTGCGCACTTTCGTTATGCGCAAACCCGATTTTTAGGCCACGACCCTGCCGTCGTTCACAGCGTCACTTCCTCCTAAGGTGTTATTTCTCCTGTTTAAATAGCTTCTTAGACCGTGGTCAGACGCATAAAGGGTGTTCGAGCAGGATTTCAAACCAAACTCAAACCGTCAGAGGCATGCGCATTTTAATAAGACGGAAATTCATATGCGCATGCTCCACAATCACGGAACACAGTTGGAAACTGGTCCAAACTACTGCTCGAACACCCTTATAGATAAGTGATTGTCGCATGTAACTGCAGACGTATACGTCTTTCTCTGCCGTGGCATAGATTTAAACAGGGATCGTGGTCCTTATGTACTCAGTACTCGATACCAGAGAGCTCTGTCGATACCACAAAACAGAGAAATCCTCCACGAAACGTGCTGTGTTATTGATGAAGGATGACAGCTGACAATTGGACTTGACATTTTCTATGTTTCCGTTTCCTTTCTTTCTCTTACTGTAAGATTTTCATCATGCAGGCCCAAACGCAAAAGGTAAATTTAATTTAATTATCAAATATGCATATAGGTAAACTTCACTGTTATTAAATCTTTTAATATTCATTTGCAGCCCAAAAAGGAACCCATCCACTCTGTCCAAGTTTTTGGAAGGAAAGTAAGTGATCAATCTTAACCTAACAATAATTAGTCCATGTGTAGTGTTCAAAATCCTGTTTTTCTCTCTACCAAGTACTGGCATGCTAACTATAATCTAGTTGCTGCAATAATAATGACTTGAATAATTTGAAGTGACTTACATATCAATAATATACTCGTTCGAATTTCAGAAATCAGCTACCGCTGTTGCTTATTGCAAAAGAGGTCGTGGTGTCCTTAGAGTCAATGGAAGGCCCCTTAGTCAAGTAGAGCCTAAGATGCTCCAAGACAAACTTCAGGAACCAATCCTTCTCTTGGGGAAAGTAAGTCTTCATATCGAATTTTATGTAAATTTGTTGTTAATACATTATTTACATGATGATTCTTTTATCCCGAATATGAACTCTAGTAGTATTGTAATGAAAATTGGAACTGATTTTATTTCCGTAATCATAGATTACCTCAAAGTTTATAGCGTAATTTTAATGAGTTTTTTTTTTTCAGGACAAATTCTCATCCGTAGACATTAGAGTGCGTGTAAATGGTGGTGGTCATGTTTCACAGATCTATGCCATCAGACAAGCTATATCTAAAGCTCTAGTTGCCTACTACCAAAAATGTGAGTAATTTGCAATGCTAACATACAATGGCAGTGTGTTTTGTAGAGTTTGTTACATTTCCTAGACCTATACATTACAAATTAGGGTGATAAAAATCTAGATACAATTTAAGCCAAAACCTTCGGATTTGATCTCTGGGTAGTTATCTCTGCTGTATAAAATAGTGCACCATAGGTAATTGCTGATAGGGTTTTTGAATGGGTTTTATATGAATATACCATGCCTTACTTGACCATTTATTTTATTCGCCATACTTTCAAAAGAATTTCCGATTAAAAATGATACCATGAATTGCTCTTCTGTATCTAATATCGGTTTCGTATGAATATATTTTGATAACAAGTATTTTTTACGACTAGCCATTATCCTAGTTATCATCTTTATGACTAAAATTGAACATTTTATATCACCCATGGTATCTACTCTCTTAATTTATTTTACCCCTTGAAGGCCTGTACTGTTCTCAGGATTAGATGGAACTAGAAATTTAATTAGTCTAGCTTATGGCCCTATAACATTAATATGATAGTAAAGATGTGATATTGTTAGTTTCGTACTGTATTTTGATGATAAGATTCATTATGACGTTCGAGGGTGTTTGAACATTCTTAAATTTTTATTAATGGATCATGAATATACATGTATTTTGTTTGCAGACGTGGACGAGGCTTCAAAGAAAGAACTTAAAGACATTCTTATCCAATATGACAGAACATTGTTGGTAGCCGATCCCCGTCGTTGTGAACCCAAGAAGTTCGGTGGTCCAGGTGCCCGTGCCCGCTACCAGAAATCATACCGTTAATTTAGAAGTAATATTTTGTTTATGTTTTAAGCGAACATAAATTTATATTAAAAACACATTTGTTTTATTTCACTTAATATGCTCAGTTGTTGTCTTTGAATATTCCATAGTAAAAATATTACATTTACAGGACATGAAATTTTCACAAAGTAATACTATACCGGGTAAATAAGATTCGATGCTCACCATTGGGATCTCGTAAACCGTAAGAGTTACGAAGAAGGTTAAATTGGGGCAGAGCTGCGAAATATAATGGGGATTATTATGCCAAAAATAAATTTAAAGTATCATTTTTCCTTTTTGAGAAATTGAGAACAAATTTTTACATTTTGTTATCTCTTTAATAACTTGGTTGTTATGCAGCGAATTGAAAAAACAGAAACCTTTCTCCATAGCAATTTTTTCAGTTGCATCCAGTAGCGCTCATCATTTTTTGGTACAACGTTTCGTCGATTTAATACCTTCATCAACTCAAAAAATTTAAATACTGAGCTGGATTTAAAATTGCTTTTCTGATTGCTATTTATTTCCATAACATACTGGATGCATCAGAAAAAGTTGCTATGGAGAAAGGCTTTTGGTTTATCAATTCTTTGCATAACAACCAAATTATTAAAGAAATAACCAAACGTGAAAATTGTTTTTTAGAAAAATCTCAACAATGAAAAATGATACTTAAAATTTCTTTGTTGGATATTAATCCCCATTACATTTCGAAACTTTGCCCCAATTAAACCTTCTTCGTAGCTCGTACGGTTTACGAGATCCCAATGGTGTGCATCGAATATGAATAACCGTATAATAACAATTAATTAAAAAAATCAACATCCCCATTGTAAACTTTTATCTTATCTTAATGGCTGCATCTTTTGGACTGAGCTAAACAATTCTACAATAGTACAAAACCAGAAGGGTGCATGTTCGACTCGCATTCGGTCGGTTTTTTGTGTTACACAATTTCCTAATATATTTCTTCCATTACCAATATTAATCAAAATATTTCAGTGAAGACAGACACGATTTTCCTTTCGCATTCACAGAAATTTCTCTTTATCTGAAAATCCTTCAATTTTTTTGCAGCGTACCAAAACATAGTCATATTTTTCCCAACCCAACCCAGACAGTTATATTTAGAATATTGAAACGTTCTTACCATTGCAACACCAGCACAATATATAACTTCTTTCCATAATGGTCAGTGTACTGGAGTCAATGTAAGAACACAGGCTTTTGCTTTTATTCCATAGAGTAGTATAAAAGTAGAAGAATAATCTTATACAAAACAGGAATGAAGTAATTGACGAGAAAATAGCTTCAATCCAAGAAAAGCGTCGTGGGGTGCTAAAAAACATTAGTATAGTTATTATAAAAATAAAAGGTACACGAGGCTTTCCTTGGATTGAAACTATTATTTAATCAATTTCTTCATCCCGGTTTGTAAAACATTAATTTTGTAATTAATTGTAATTTGTGAAAAATACGAAACAAGCATTTGAAACAAAAAAAGTAATTTTCTCAAATGTATTCTTTAATTTGATCTATCATTAAATACAAATCATTCTTCAGCTGATCCTGTCTTTTTGACATCTTCGACTGGATCGGAGTTCGCTGGTGGCGGTTCTATCACATCACCATTTGGGATTTTTGCTGCATTCTCGTGACTTATATCGTTCTTCAAATCATCTACAACATTTCTGGCCAACTCTCTTTCACTGTACCTTTCACGTAATGCTGAAAATAGACACAACTGCGTCTCGTACTCTCTTTTCAGTTCGCCATTGTGCCGTATCATAGTTTCCAGCTTTTTGTGCAACAAATCCTGACGTTCTTTTTCCGCTTTCATCTTCTCTTCCATACAATTGATTTTGTTCTCCAGCTGCTTCACTTCCAGGTTTCTGATTTCCAGCAAGTCTTTGGTAATGCGAACTACATCTTTCATAGAATCAATTTGTTGTTTGTAGGCTTCTATTTGCAATTCTTGGTTTTTTATAACCTTAGTTCTCTCTAGAATGATTCCTTTGGCCTTGGTTATAGTCTGTTCTGATTCAGTTTTCAGACTTTCGACCTCTTCTGCTTCTTTAACCATTTTTTGTTTCAAATTTTGAACTTTGCCTACACTTTCTTCCAATTCGGATACTCTTGCTTTGTAAATTTTGAGCTGTTCATCTTTTTCCTACAAAAATATGCAAGATTACAAAATTGGTTCTCCCTTATTGTTCATTTTTTCGTTCATTTAATCTTACGTACCTGAAGTTGTTTCTCATAACTCCCTACTTTGGTCAGCAATTCCTGTAAAAAATAATTGATTAAAATAAATTACAAAAAATCCCCCTAGCTAGTGGAAAGTTTAATTCCAGTTTTTAAATTTTCATTATTTAAAAGCAAGATTTTTATGAAAGTCAATTTTGTACTGTTATTCTGGTAAGGAACTCTTATATGTTGATCATCTAGTTCATATTTTCACTTGCAATGCGATTTACATATTGACATCATGCTCTGTATTTCATTTTTCTAAATTTTAACATGCATCTATGTATTTGGTTTTTTGAGTTCACAAATCGTTTTGATATAAAATTACCGACTTTCTATAAAAAAATTAAAATGACGTAGAATGATGCTGTTATTTGCATAAAAAATTTAAATAAGAAATCGACATGTTTGAGGTTTTTCTTCATTTGTTATTATTTTAACGTTTTCATACTTTATGAACGCAGTACTGTATATAATAACAATAAATAGACCACATTCAGAACAATGGAGAGCTGAGATTGTATCTGTAATATTAAATATCTCAAACAATTCAAGAAATGAATTAACTTAATTAAAGTGACTCTGTAGGTACGCCTTATTTTTGTTCCTAAATAATATTTAGGATAGAAAGTTCTTAAAACATGTTTTTGCTTAAAAAGCAGTGGCGTATCACTTTTCTCTCTAAAATGAATCACCGCAAATCCCGCACGAACGCTACTGGCATGAATACAAAAAATGTTTTACTGCAGTAAATGCATCTTGATGCATAGGATAGGAGATCGTACTACTAACATTTCACAAAAATATTTAGGGTCATATCAAAGTCATCATAAAACAATTTTTATAACAAACTTTAACACTCTGTTGTTCAAAAGTTAGGAACCAAAATTGATCTAAAAATAACCTCCTTAAAGGTATATTAGCAAGCTAATATGAAATACCCTGTGAAGATAACTGATGGTTTCAAATATCATATTAGCTGAAAATACTTTTACCTTTATTAGTATTTACTGTTTACGTTTCAAGCATGCCAAAATCTCCAACTTTGAAAGCTGTAGATTACATTTATAAAATCTGATCACTTTAGATTGTAGAGAATATTGTAACTCTAATAATTGTAGTCATTCTATCTCTATATGTGTTTATTACCTGCATATTATTATTTTCTGCTGCCATCTTTCACAATAACGAACGCGAAAAAAGATAGAGAACTTTGCCAGAAGATAATACAGCGGCAAACTTGGAGCGTATAGATGGTATTTTTAGATCTCAATGCTCTGGTATAATTATTTTTAGATGAGTTTCATGTACGTTCAACTTGGCGTCACAATTTTTTTTTTTTTTCGGTTGCTAGTACGATATTTAGTAATTGTTATTGAATTAATTATGTCGTCGGAATAGAACACAACACGTAATTCATATGCCTGAAGATCATTCAATATATCTCAGAGATCTGGGTTCCCTCTTTATTATCACAATTGTTAGGTAAGCTGTGATATAATATCACAGCATAGTTAAATTCTCATGATGTGATAAATTATCTTTATACTTACACTGTATGTTATTATTCTATGGGTTGACGGCGTTTCGAAAAAAAATGTAGATACTATGCAAGATTCTCATAATTATAAAGTTCTGATTTTCTAGTGTGTCCACGTCGATTACGTTACGGGGGAAATCAAGAAACATTTATCTTTACGTATAAGTACTCCTACTCTTCGTATTTTGAAATTATGTAGAAATGTACAGGATGTTTCCTGCGGAGACAACGCAATCTATTTTTTTTAAATAACAACCCGTATAATTTCATTTTAAATTCTTTATGTTTACACCAGTATAGATTTATAATGGGTTATACAGGGGTCCTCAAAATATGATCGATGTTTGAGAGAACGTCAGCAAAACGGACAAAAATATAATTTCAAAAAGTCCTCAGTGATTATCTTATAACTCGGGAAATCGATCAAAAAGGGTTTGATTGTGGCATTAACTCGGCCGGGGGCTACTGGGCGAAACAACGTCTACGATAATACATTTGTACACAATTGAGGGCATAGTTTTTTCTACAATAATCTATTTCTTTATATTATTAGTTATGTTTATTATAACTAGAATTTGTATAATTTTAAAAAAGTAGTGCGTGTTCCGATTTTGATGATTCTTCTGTCAAATTGGCAGTCCAACGTATGAGTTGGTGCCAAACGTCGTCTATCCACTTATAACTCCACAACTTCTAAATTACTATTATACCAGTAGAATTATTAGGTTTTACTTTGTATTTCCCTTGAGCCAAATAATAAAGTCGGCTCTATTTTCTGTAAGAGACATTTATTTTTTTGAAACTCTATCTTTTTTCGATAGTGTCGTATAGAAGATTACATACACGCTATTGAAACAATATTTTTCTTCTAACACTTAATTCATATATTTTCTTATGTTTTAATCCAAGTTCATAATGATAAGACATAGTATGCTTCTGTTATATACTTTTTATAATAAAGACAGTATACCATTGTGTGTCTCGACTTTTTGACCAACCTCCCAAAACGAAGAAGGGATAAAAAAAATTACAACAAAATTTGACCGACGTTATTACGTGATGCACTGGAAAATACAAAATAATATTAATTATATTGGTACTTTTGAAGTTGTGCAGTTGCAGTTAGATTGAAAACTTTTGGCACCAACTTCACAAGTACCAACACTAATTGATGTTATTTTGTATTTTTCAGTGCACCAATAGCGTCGGTCCAAATATATATTTTTTTAATTATTTCATACTTTTGAGAGTAACGTTAGTTACAAAAATCGTTGAGCGTTCGCTTATACCATTACCCATGTAGATTCTTTGCTTATCTTGTACGTACTTGTTATTACTCTGAAATCTAAAAACATCGCGGTAATACGCATATTTTAGACTTTACCACCGCTGTATCTAGAAAACCGTAACTCTGTGGAAAAAATGTTCAATATAAATGTTGCTACAAATAAACTGGTCTTTAATATGGTTGCCTCAGATTTTCAATTTTCCGAAGAAATTACCCCCTCCACATTGTGAAAATACACATATTTGAGATTTTACTCGAAAACCGTAACTCTTTTGAAAAATTGCCAATTTAAACGTTTCCAGATATTGTCCTATCTTTAATTCTGTCGTCTCAGATTTTCGATAAAAACTGAGCCTCCAACCCCTTCTTTGGAGGTAACGAGATTTTGGATTTGAGTTTTTACGAGTATGGGACCATTTCTCAAGTCTCCTCTTTCAAATGAATCAGAATCTGAGTACAGCTCGCGCACAAATAAAAAAAGCAGACAGTCGAATTGTATACATCCTCCGTTTGGGTTCGTCGGTCAATAAAATAATTCGGAACCCTTGCAGAAGGCAAGATGCTTATAAGATGAACCTACTGAGTAATAAATAAAATCAAACCAACATGAACGTTTCCAAGAATGTAATTAAAAGAGAATATAAGACATTAATAAACAATTAGGTATATCACTTATATAACCAATCGGACAATATAGGCTTATCATTTCCATAAATATTTTGACATTATGATCGGCTATTATTATTATTATATTTTCACTGATTTCGTTTGATTTTTTTCATTGTTTATTATTGAGACACACATTTATAACCACACAAATATTATAACATATACACTTATCAATTAAAAACATTCTAAACAAAAAGAAAAGATACCCTTTTTACAATAATTTAAGTTTCGCCCTTTTGCTTTTTGAAACTGACTTGCAGTATACGATTATTTAGCGAGTAACCATTTAGGTATTGAATGGCGGCCAATGCTTCCTCATAGTTTGACATGGTGACAAAACCGAAACCTTTACATTTACCAGTTGTTTTGTCAGTGATGATTTTTACGCTTTGAACAGCACCAAAGGGACCAAACAGCTGCCAAAGAAGGTTTTCTTCAGTATTCGAATCCAAGTTGAAAACAAAGAGGCTGTAGCCCTCGTAAATTACATTACTAGCTGGTCTGAAAAATAACATAAACAACTTTTTAAACTACTACCGAGTACTTTGGGTAGTCTTAAAGTATGTACATACCTTTGCCTTGCTCCAGTTGGGGTTGGTATAGGCCCATTGAATCGTTTCCGTTTATTGGCAGGTTTAACAGTTAGAGGTCCTGTGAATCCATTGCAACCTGGAATAGTTCCATTTAAATCCCTTATAGCCTGATCGGCGCTATCTTGTTCCTCGAATCTGACAAAGCCCGCACATTTGGAATCCCCTACAAGTAGACTCGATCAATTTGTTTTTCAAAAAAATGATTTAAAATCATTTAAAATTCAGCAACACTACAGCGTTAGACTATAGATACTCTATGATCATTACCATTTTCATCTACCATTACAAAGGTCGAAATAATGTTGCCGAAAGTTTGGAACAGTGCTTGTAAATCGTTCTTTGTTGTCGTTGGTGAGAGACCAGATATATATAAGTTGGCGCCCTCGTGCATGGTCCTGGTCGGCTGAAACTGTGAACAATTTAATTTATAGAATGTGTTGACTCGTTCACTCGAAAGGAAAACGATAGCACAATTGCGTGAATTATTTGACGACACTCTTCTTAAAATGTAGGCAGTTTGAGTAGATAACTTTAAAAGAGGTGAATAAGTAATTCTTCTGAACGTTTACATATTTTGCAACAATACCGGTTGACAGCGATTTTTCAGGTGTTTCAACTTTCTCACTATAAATGCAAATTCCCAGATATGCCAATTATTTATTTATATTATAATGGATAGAATGAGAATGTGTGTGTAAAATAATTATTAGTTTAAATAATCAAATAGATTTACCATTAGCGACATGTTGTTCGTCAGATGTTAAGTTGATCAATAAATAATGTCATGTCAATTGTCAAAGAACTGTCATTCCTCATTTCATGGAACCATGGAAAAGACATTGGACACTTCCGACCATTGAACTCTACATAAAGAACTGGAACGAGTACTATAGAGAACGAAAGGGAGGCCGAGAGAGATAGGTGCATTATACGATTTCTGTTGCAGTTTGACCTATTAGTGCGAATAGGGGGAAAATTGAGAATGGTGGTTAGTGGTTCATAAAAGCTGATTGCTGTCACTCAGCTGTCAATCTGCGCACTATATTTTTTCTATGTATTTTTTTGCCTGGCTGACCTGCAATTTGCAACTAGTACTAGTGATCTAAACAAACTCAGTTTTAGACCAGAATATATTAAAAATGTAAACAGACAGCCTTCATGTAGCACTGTTTTTTCATATTTCTTTGCGAAGTGTCCTTCGATGCTGCAAACAATCGGTTTAATGGTTTAAAAATCATTATGGGAGATTCCCTCTTGGTTGCGTGTTATTTTTAAATCGGCGAGTGATTATAAATTAGTATGTTTGTTTATTGTTTATAATTACGGTGAATATCTGCTCTGAAGAGACGTTTGGTTGTGTAGTGATACATTTATTTCTATTCTTGAATTGTAAAAGGTGAGTGTTGTTAGTCTACGCTCTAATTTCTGTTTAGATCGATTAAGTAGGTATTCAAAATAAATGGTTACCTATTCTATTCTAAATTCACTGTCACATACAATTGATAAGGCTTATGAATAACTTGTAGATAATTCATTGACGATAAACTGATGTAAAACTAGATTCAAATATTATTCTTCGTCATTACTTATGATACCTAGGTATATTATAAATTTCTAGAGAGCTCTGCTTTGTAGATACCGTTGGAAATATGAATTTTTGCTAATTCTTTCGGATTTGGAAGAATTGTATGATTACTATGCTGATAATATTTACCTACTTGATAGGTAGTAGTTTTGTAAATAAAACTGAAGAAACTTCAAAATCAAGTTGTATTTTCTTGAGGTAGGTACCTTTGAGAAAATCAGTTCAAGAATGTTTAACGGAGACATTTTAAATCCCACTTTCTTTATCTTCTGTTAACTCTTGATAATCATATCTACTTATATTAAAAATGATTATTTATAATATTTTTCATCTGGAATGAGACTGCACATGATATGATGATATGCTGACTATAGATTGTGAGACGCTGATGTCTCACAAATTCAAAAACATTTTTGTAAAAAATTATGGTATGATTTGATTTCCCTATTAAATAGAATCACAAAATCTTCGCATTGATGGTTGCCTAACCCTGAGGATGTGTTAAGAAGCTTTGGTTTAGGCAGCCCCTAGACGACAGTCAATAATATTGCCCAATACTTTTATTGAATGACACCTCGAACCCAAACGATCAGTGGTGATTTTACACCTAATTCAATTCAGATAAGGATAAACCAGATATTCTGGCAAAGATATTTGCATATGTTTGAAATTGTAAGTCTGGAAGGTAGATATGATGCGAGATATGGGAAATTGGTTTCCACTTCTGTTTATTCCAGCTTTGGTGAGAATATAATAATAACAAGAACAATCGCTTTCTAAATCAAAGCTCACGTACTTCTGTGACTACCCTTGTACATAATGTATACTTTCGGCATTTAGCGCAATAGAGAAACTAATCGTCTTGAGAAAATATATCTCTATTCTCAAACAAAATTATTAAAATACAAGTAATATATATCTATGTATCAGATTACATGGCTTTACAAGTCTGTGATGTTTTTTCGAAGAGCGACTTGTCGATGCCACTATCTTTGATGACTTTTTGAATTTGTTTCCTATCAGATTTAGTGGCCTTGGGCTTCCTGGTCAAGATCCTAGCATTTTCTAGAAGAATATTCATAATAGTTAAATGATTCTTTTGTTAGGGTTCAGAAAAATGAATAAAACTTACTTCCTGGGAAAGGTCCATCTGCCTGGCATGACCATACAACGGAGAAGTTTTCATAATCGGTACCAAGAACCCAGTATGGAGTGTCAATATGAACTTTAAAATAATATTATTAAAATAATTATACAGTTAATATTACGATCTAATTAAGGAATAAAAAACCCGAAATTTCATCATATTACAGGAGATTGTTATAAAACCTTAGTACAGAGAATTTAACAAAAAATGATTGTGAAACTTTATACCAACAAAACTTTTCATGAATGGCATTTTTTCCTTATACCTATTTTTTATTATCGACTGATTTATTATTAAACAAGTCTAAAATTATTTTCGATTTAACCAGGAGATTGTTTTTCAGGGAAAGAATAAGAACAAAATTGGGTTTGATATTTTTTAAAATTAAGATTAATTTTCATAGTTGGTACTGAGAGCCCAGTTTGGTGCCATTGAAATGGACTAAAATATTATAAGATTATAAATATAATTATGTCGCTAGAAAGTTCTAGAAGGGGCTACCATTTAAAAAACATATTAATATCTAGCGTTATTGAAAAAAACTGAAACATTTATTCTCTATTTGACAATTTATACTATGATACGCGATCGGCAAAGACGGTCTGTGTGGCTTTATAGAATTTTTCGGATTAATGGTCGAAATTATTCAATATTGTACTATATCATATCTACTTACTGGGCATTGTTGGGAAATTGACAATAAATTTGGCTTCTGTGGCGGATGCATTGTATGCGACTCCAACGATAGTTTCGTTATAACCAGTTCTAGAAATCATACAGAAAAATATCAACACGTTATTTTATAAGGATTTCAGAAATTTAAAAATATATACTGTGATTCATTAAAAAACGCAACTTTGTGCTGTTCTTTTTTTGGGGCACCCTGTATAGTCCCAACTAATTTCTAAATGTGGGGCTTGTATTCCCTTATAACTTTTATATTAACATCATTTTAAAATCATTGAAAATAGAGTTAGAGAAGTTATTCTATTTTGTCGCACTAATTGGACACCCTGTATATACCCGAGAAAAAAGTATAAAAAGTGATAACTGTGGCGCCAAGATTTAATGGTGTTTTCTACCCCACCTCAAAATAAGACGAAAATTAAGAATACCAATTTTCTCATTTTCGTCTCCTTTTGGAGATACCTATTTGCCCCTTATTTTCCCAACAAGCTTGCGAGATGTTGAAGCTAAATGGTGTAAAATTTGGAAAAAACGCGTTTAGAGGTACATAAAAATTTGTAATTACCAGTAAAATCACTGTAGACACCGTCTCAATGAAGCAATTTCTTCATAAATTGCCATTTTTAATTGAATATTACACTGTAAACAATTTCACTTTTTGCTCAGCCACCATATTGCAATTTCTGAAATATAAATATTCTTATGGAAACATGTTTCCATAGAATTAATACTCCCCTATTGCCAGTTACTTAATTTTAGAAGAAGAATTATCATTAAGTATTCTTGCTATAGTAGAATACGTTGTAGACAATAGAAAGAAGTATATATAAAATATTATTCAAATGAAATTTATTCGAACAAGGCAACTAAGGAATAAAATTAGATACAGATTTAGTATTTGGTGGTTGGCTAGGTTTGTGTTTTGGTGACAGGTTTGTATCCTTAATATTTGAAATTGTAGGTAAAAGTCCATTGTCTCAAAGTGGAGTGAAGTAAATTGTAGAAAAATGAAACTCGCAGTCTTCTCCACAATATATTGATTACATAATTACCATCAGAGACATGTTTCGAAACTATATAGTTTCATTATCAATCTTAAAGGTTCTGTAATAAATTTGTGCAAATTAATGATATTATGATACAGTTGAAATATATCTTAGAAAATATGGCTAATATGGTACTCACGTGGAGATGAAAAATAACTCTATCTCAAACCAAAATTCGTCAAAAAATAAAATAAAATAAAAATACAATTCAGAAGAAATCTTTCACATTATACCCCAAAAATTAAATAAAATAAAATTAAATTCTAAAACAAAAAATTAAAATTAAATAAATAATTAAATTAAAATTAAATAAATTAAATAAAAAATAGAATCAATTTTTAATTTTAATTTTTTGTTTTAGAATTTAATTTTATTTTATTTAATTTTTGGGGTATAATGTGAAAGTTTTCTTCTGAATTGTATTTTTATTTTATTTTATTTTTTGACGAATTTTGGTTTGAGATAGAGTTATTTTTCATCTCCACGTGAGTACCATATTAGCCATATTTTCTAAGATATATTTCAACTGTATCATAATATCATTAATTTGCACAAATTTATTACAGAACCTTTAAGATTGATAATGAAACTATATAGTTTCGAAACATGTCTCTGATGGTAATTATGTAATCAATATATTGTGGAGAAGACTGCGAGTTTCATTTTCCTTAATATTTGCTAAATAACTACATTTTAAAGGCAACGGTGTACTATTTGGTACATAATTTTAAAACAATAATATGACATATGACAATAATAGCGGCTAGACAAGAGTCAAGGAGTGCCAAGTGAAATTTACGTGTTTATAGTGATAAATGTGTATTTTTCAAGAAAATACTTCGTTGGGACGGTTTCTACAGTGTGATTTCTGGTAAGTGCGACTTATTTTATACCTCTACATGCGTATTTTTCCTCATTAAATACCTCTTTTGCTTTCAACTTATTGCAAGCTTGTTGGAACAAAAAGGGGCCAATATCTCCAAAAGGAGACGAAAACGAGAAAATTGGTATTCTTGATTTTCGTCTTATTTTACGGTGTTTTAACAGAAAACAGTAAAAAAGTACTAGGTTTTAGCTCGAGGTTGTGTTAAACCGAGTGGTGAAATCTAATATTTTTCCCTTGTATAATACACTATTTTATTCTGTAGCGGGAATAACGATGATTTATTATTGAAAAAAATATTACAATATATTAAAGTCAAAAAATTATCGAAGTAAAATTTGGAGTTTTAAAGTGGTAAGTGACAATTAGACATGCGTTGCTAAGGGAACCAAAGTAATCAAATATCTGTCAGTTTGATTCTGTGTTTTGATTGATATTTATGTGTATATATATATATCTACCCTGGCAAAAAGTAATCACTTTGTTCCCGCCACAGAAAAAAATATATTATCAGAGTTATATATCATAATCTTATAAAGAAGTTCGGCGATTTTCATGACTAATGTTACACTCAAAAGTGTGAAATAAATATTTTTTTTACATAAAAATAGACTGACATTATTAGTTGGTGCACTAAAAAATACCGAAATAATATTATGTCTATTGGTGCTGGTACTTGTGAAGTTGGTGCCATAAGTTACCAATCTGACTGCAACTGCACAACTTCAAAGGAACAGCACCAATAGAATTATTTTGTATTTAATATTATAATATTTATAATACCTACTTCTACGTCAATTTTCATTACTTTTCATACATCACTTATTACACGCGCAATACAATTGCCTTACGATAAGCCATAGTCCAAGGATAATATAAATGATATTATGAAATGATAAATGAATACTTTAATATTTTTCTTGATTGAAACTATTTAATTATGCGCGAAGGATTCTATATCTAGATTGTTACGCCAGATAAAAAAACTGGATTATGAACTCTGATCCAGTGGAGAACCATCATAGATCGAAGCAGGTGTTAGTAGATTAATCTAATCTAAATCTAATTATACAATTTCAGTTACATAAGTTATAGCAAAAAACAAAAAGCCTACAGAAAAGTGAATTACGTGAATATTGCATTAGAAGTTAAATTTTAAATTGAAAAACGAATTTAGGTACGAATATATTTTCACTTATATTCTCCCTAGAGCTTGAATAATTTCCAAATTTTTTTTCGAGGTGCAGTTAATTAAATATTTTTTACAAAAAATTGGACCGACTTTATCAGCTGTTGCACTGAAAAATAATATTAATTCTATGGGTGCTGGTAATTTTGAAGTTGTGCCGTTGTAGTTTGTTGTTGTAGGCACCAACTCCAAAAGAACCAGCACCAATAGAATTAATATTATTTTGTATTTTTCAGTGCAACAGCTGATAAAGTCAGTCCAATTTTTTGTAAAAAATATTTATTTCATATTTTTGAGTGTAACATTAGTCATGAAAATTGTTGAACGTTCACTAATACCCAAAAAGTTAGAGGTAGGTTTAGCTTGTACTAGCGAAAATACGCATATAACATATTTCAGAATTTACCATTGCGAAACTCGGAAACCGTAACTCTTTTGAAAAAATGTTCAATTTAAATGTTTCCGGATATGGTCCCCTTTCTAATTTTCAAATCTCGAATTTTCGATTTTCAGAAAAATTTGCCCCTTCCACATAGCTGAAACACATATTTCAGACTGTAGCGCGGAAACGTATGATTATTTTTAAAAATGTCCAATTTAAACATTTCCGGATATGGAATTTTCGTTAATTCTGTCGTCTCGGATATTCAATTTTCGAGAAAAATTGCCCCCTCCACCCCTTTGGGGGCATTTTTTGGATTGAAGGAGATTTTGGATTTGATTTTCCTGAATATGGGACCATTTCTCAACTCTCCACTTTCAAATGAAACAAAAATCGTCGAAATCGGAGTACGTTTACTATGCAAAACGCGCGAACAGCCATAAAAAAAGCAATCTTACAACCGAATTGTATACCTTCTCCTTTTTTTGAAATCGATCAAAAAGTAACAGCACCAATAGAATTAACATTATTTTGTATTTTTCATTACACCAACTAATAACGTCGGTCCAATTTTTCGTAAAAAATATTAATTGAAGTAAATAATGTATAGATATATGGGGTATGTTGTATAAAAACTGTGTGAGATAAGAAGGTTGTTACTATTTTAATGTCTACGAGAATATGAAAATACTTACACTATATTAACATCTCTGTGAATGACCTTTATTTTGCCATCATCTCTAAGAGAATATTCAGCAGTGTTACAAAAACTGTTCATTTGGAAAATGTCTTCGTATCTAGCCTGCTCATACCATTTGCCCAAATACTAGATAGATAAATTCAAACAATAAATTAAAACATATTTTCAAAATGTTCATTATTATAGTTTATAGCTGTTTGTATTAATTTACCTTAGCAACTTGAAAATTCTGTACAACTTTAACATCTGGACAGTCTGAAGATGGAGGATTTGCACTGATGCATCCAATGAGGCACAATGATGTGATATATTTGAACATGTTTTTTATTATTGATTTTCTATCAAATCGTGATCGGTAACAAATATGAAATGTATTTTGTATAGAGTAGAGATTCGGTTTTCTTTTTATACAAATAATGTTTGATAAGATGACAATCCACTCAGAACTCTCTTATCAACAGTTGATAGAGCATTTCAGTTGAATCTCCTCCGTAATTGTATAATGGAAATTGCATATCGTAAAGCAGATCTAGTATCAACTTTATTATTTATTTGTTACAAGGAAAAATATATAAATTAATAATTATCTATTAATTCCGCTGTTGCTGGTAATTTTGAATTTGTGCATATCGATGACTTTTTGACCGACTTCCCAAAAGGAGGAGGTATACAATTCGATTGTGTGCTTTTTTTTTTTTTTTTTTTTTTTTTTTTTTTTTTTTTTTTTGGTTTGTGCGCGCCTTTCATATAGTAAACGTACTCCGATTTTGATGATTTTTGATTCATTTGAAAGAGGAGGATTGAGAAATGGTCCCATATTCATAAAAACGGGAATCCGACATCGCGTTCCCTCCGAAAACCGCCCCCGAAGGGGGTGGAGGGGGCAAATTTTGTCGAAAATTGAAAATCTGCGTTGATATAATTACAGATAGGACAATATCCGGAAACGTTTAAATGGAACATTTTTTCAAAAGAGTAACGGTTTTCGACATAGAGACATTTTAAATTCTCAAATATACCTATTTTCGCTATGTGGAGAGGGCGATTTCTGTCGAAAATTGAAAATCTGTTTGCAGTACATGAAAGACATAATTATTTGTAGCAACATTTATATTGAACATTTTTCCCTTAGAGTTACGGTTTTCGAGTAAAATCGGTGTTAATATGGTAACAACTAAAATATTCAAGCGTATTTCCGCAGCGATGTTCTGAGATCTCAATAATAACAACTACAAGCAAGGAATATACGTGGGTAATAGAATAAGAACTATCTTCATTGGTATTAGTGAACGTTCAACGATTTTGGTGACTACTGTTACACTCAAAAGTGTGAAATAAATATTTTTTACAAAAAATTGGACCGACTTTATTAGTTGGTGCACTGAAAAGTATAAAATAATATTAATTCTATTGGGGCTGGTACTTGTGAAGTTGGTGCCAAAAGTTACCAATCTATCTGCAACTGCACAACTTCAAAAGTAACAGCACCAATAGAATTAATATTATTTTATACTTTTCAGTGCACCAACTAATAAAGTCGGTCCAATTTTTTGTAAAAAATATTTATGTCATCAAAGTACCAGTGCCATTGAAATAAATATTATATATATATATTTGATAAAACAGATTTTTGTTGGGGATGCAGTCATTTAATAAATAAAATTCTTTGGATTATGCCAAGCTTTCGAGAATGTTTATTCTCTTCGTCGGGGCAAAATTGGTCAATTTTGATAAAATTAACCACAAACAGGAAATATTTCATAGCCATCAATCAGAAATGTCATTAATTAATTAATTAATTATGCCAAGCTTTCGAGAATCAGAAATGTAATTAATTAATTAATTAATTAATTAAAGACATTTCTGATTGATGACTATGAAATCTTTCCTGTTTGTGGTTAATTTTATCTAAATTCACGAATTTTGCCCAGACGAAGAGAATAAACATTCTCGAGAGCTTGGCATAATCCAAAGAATTTTATTTATTAACTGACTGCATCCCCAACAAAAATCATATATATATCCACTCACCAGCAGAGATGTTAACTGAATTATGGAGTCCTGTGAAGTTAGCAACCACATTTACGAAAATTAAATATTTTATCGGAGTTCCTGGTAGATATTAGATAGTTCTAGAGTACTTTCCATGAAATTTAAATAGTTCTATCAAATTACGTGAAAAAAATTAAAAATACCAAAATGGGGGTAGCAACCACTTTTGTAGAAATTTAATATTTTATCGGAGTTCCTGTTAGGTATGGAATAGTTCTAGAGTACTTTGCAAAAAAATTTAATACTTTTATGGAATTTTGTGAAAAAAATTGAAAATACAAAAATGAGGATAACAACCAATTTTACGAAAAACATTGGAGAAATAAACTCGAATAAAACATCTTACAACAGTTTTGTTCTGAGTTCTATTTAGTATTCCAAGAGTTCTGTCGAAATGCTCGATAACATTTTTCTGTAAATTTAATAATTCAAGAGATATTCGAGAAAAATAAATTATTGAAAAACTAAAAAAAAATCGCAATAGTTCTGTTTGCAGTTCTCGCTAGAACTCTAAGAGCTCTATCAAAAATCATAAAACGAAAATATTCAATTATTTTTTCCATTATTCAAGGAAATGAGGAAAACCAAGAAAATTAAAACAGTTCTGTTTGAATTACTCGTTAGAACTCTAAGAGTTCTATAGAAATGTTCAATAACACTTTTCTGTAAATTTAATAATTTATAAGACATTCGAAAAAAAAATTATTTTTGAAAAACCAAAAAAAATCACAATAGTTCTGTTTGCAGTTCTTGCTAGAACTCTAAAAGTTCTAATTACCCGCTGACGATACAGCCTTATACTTAAGGCCAATTTTTTTTTTTCAAAACATCGCATGTTTTTCATACGTGCGTTACAACGAACGTTCTAAAATCGAACGGGATCGGTATGGTGAACGTTCAATAATTTTCTTGAGTAATGTTACACTCCAAAAAAGTGAAATAAATATTTGTTACAAAAAATGGGGCCTGCTTTATTCTAATGAATAGAATTAATATTATTTTGTATTTTTCAGTGCAACAACCAATAAAGTTGGTCCAATTTTTTGTAAAAAATATTTATTTAAGATACAGCCTACGTATGAAATAATATATTAAACTCCTCCGTTATTAGAATTCGGTCAAACAGAAAAGTCATGAAGCTTTCGGTAACTTTTCCATGTATGGTTATGTTATAATTATGTACTTATGTATGTATTTAGATAATATTTTGTTTCAGTCAAGGAAATCTTTTATTGGAATTCTCAGTACATGATAAAATACAATTCCTTGATAACAATCTCTTATTGCTTTTATCGAATATATTCGGGTAAACACTCAATTTTTTAGAAATTAGACATCGTAAAATGCTAGGAAAATCTTGTAAGTGGCTGTCACGTTCTTTTTTTTTCTTTTAGGTATATTATTTATTTCTATAAGTACCTAGAAGATAATAAGGATCCCTGTGCTCTTAAATTATGTTAAAACCATGAATCTTCACTCAAGTATTTTTATCATATAAGAAGTATATCAGTAAAAGAAAATTACAGACTGACGAAAAATTCCATTTGTAATTACAAAATAATTTGATGCGATTTTTAGAACTGCTGAATTCTTTTCAACAATATTAGTGGCAAATATGTCTTAAGTGGGCAGTTCTTGTAGACACTCTTCCATTTAGATTTTCTGAAGAAGGTTATCATTGCCTCGGGTACGCGGATGATCTATCTCCATAGCCATAAAAGACGAATTCCAAATACACTTTCACAACGCACCCAAAAGGCATTAAATATAGTAAGCGAATGGTGTAGGGAGGAAGAAATCCTCACAAAACCGCACCGAGATTTCATTTGCTGAGGAAGTTAAATACCTTGGCCTTTGTCCAGAAGCTGACATGGAACTCACACATTGAAAAAAACATACATGTGTGGTAAGAACTCGATTGCTAAATGGTTATGCACACAATGATAACCTATGAGTCCAAGATACGGCCAAAAGTAGCTCAGAAGCAGCTGTGCAAAACTTGATACTCCTGTTTATAATAGGACTTCTTAACAAAGCTCTAAAACGGTTGTGAATAAGTTGATAAGGAGCTAATTCCCAGTTTCATATATTAATAATTTATATCTTACGGTAAGTCGGAGACCTGTTGAAATTGCTATCAAAGTAGCTATTCGAAAATCCAATAATATACAGGGTGTCTCATTTAAAAAAAATGAGAAAAGTATCCTTTTGCAAATCGTGCCAACACCGCGTATTTTAAGAAAATATTTCAAATTTGATCATTGCCTAAAGAAAAGCATTATTTTCTTTAAAATAATACATGGATAAAAGTTTAAAAAGTTAATGAGCAACCCGACAATGATGGTTTAAACATAACCTGAAGATGAGCGCTAATAAGTTCGAAATGGTGCATCACAGACCCATAGTCATGCATATCGTTGAATGTGTCATTGAAAGTGCTATCTTAAATTGCAATAAAATATAGGGTGTTTCATTTAAAAAAAATGTTTTCTCACGACCCTGTATATAACAAAGTGACGATTAGAAACAGTAGCACAAAAATAAAGATCATTTTAGTAGAAACAACATTTGTATTCATTTTTATTTGTAACCCCCGTAGATTTCGAGATAAGAGGTATAGGCAGGCCCCTCTTAAACGGGCCACCCTGTACATATATACTGACATGGCGAACTAGACGAATCACCTCAGTTAATGTGTAGCGGTACAACAGCAAGTGCTGTTACACTACTCGGCAAATTCCACATATTGCAAACGTTTGCCTAGTTTGCAAGGTAATGTGTAGCCGGCTTTAAATGAATAAAATAACCAGAAATATTGCTCTAAACATCTATCGTAATCCTAATTAGTCTCAATTTATCATATGATTGTGTTTTCTGCGTTTTTGAATGAAATAATTCATTATAATTATATTTCTTAACTAGCGCTGAGAAAAAGGCAACAGTGCCAACCTGTGAGACATTTTCGAATAGATCGAAAGAAAGATTTGTAAATAAAAATGTACGTGATATTTATTTGAAACTATCGGATATGACAAATACAGATGCTTGAGCAACAGAGAATGTCAAGAAATGTAGGGAAAGGGTGTCGAATAATTGACTTGGAGCTGTATGTCAAATGAAATGATTTGCGATGAGTGCAATGAAGCTTTGTACATTCAAAATATTGAAGGAGAAACTAAAATTAGTATTGCTTTTGTTGTTCATATTTATTGATAAAAATACTGATATTGTTAAACCAATGTAACGAACGCAGTCTTTTTATTGTAGGTATACCATATGAACATACCTGTTGTTTTGAAATAATCTCAAAATCAGGTTCTTGATTACCTTTCTCATATATTCTCGTGTAAATAGTGAGAAACTAATCTTTGCCTATACTGTGCCTGACACGAACTCAGCGGCCTCTGTATCATGACAGGATTGAGAGGCGATGATGTCAAATTTAGCAGTTTCTCGTAGCATTATTTACAAATTGAGCTCAAGTTATTTTTTTTATTCAAACATTTTTCAGCAAATTTTACGATAGGATACAAAAAATAATAAATAAATTTATTTATAAAAATTTAACCTTCTACATCCATTCCAATGGGAAATAATTAAAAACAAGTTTAAAACATATAATTTTCGGGTTTTGCATACGAGACCATGCTTTTTTAAATAGGATTTTTATGAATATCGTATGGTAGAAAATTCTGAACAAAATTAGAAATGATCAGGAGACACCAGTTTATTAAACTGATTGTTTTTATGGATTTCTATACATAGGCTTGTGATCATTGAACATCCTCAACGTGAGTTTGGCTACTTCTGTGGCTATCCTGGTATTTTCTATTATGATTGTGGGCAATAGTGCAATAGAGAGAGAAAATTTGCCTTTATTCACATACATATTTTTTATTGTCCAAGTTCTACATATTATCTATATGCATTAGATTACACGTCAATACAATTCTGTACTGTTTTTTCGAAGAGCGAATTGTCAATGCCACTATCTTTGATGACTTTTTGAATTTGTTTCCTATCAGATTTAGTGGCCTTGAGCT
Organism: Crioceris asparagi; assembly: GCA_958507055.1. NCBI lineage: Eukaryota > Metazoa > Arthropoda > Insecta > Coleoptera > Chrysomelidae > Crioceris > Crioceris asparagi. Next base: position 4,217,998 of record OY293829.1, read on the forward strand.
TCCTGGTCAAGATCCTAGCATTTTCTGCAAAAATAATTCATAAAAGTTAAATTTATTCTCATGATAGGGTTCAGAAAAATGAATAAAACTTACTTCGTGGGAAAGGTCCATCTGTCTGGCATGACCATACAACGGAGAAGTTTTCATAGTCGGTACCAAGAACCCAGTACGGAGTGTCGATATGAACTTTAAAATAATATTATTAAAATAATTATACAGTTAATATTACGATCTAATTAAGGAATCAAAAAACCCGAAATTTCATCATATTACAGGAGATTTTTATAAAACCTTAGTACAGAGAATTTAACAAAAAATGATTGTGAAACTTTATACCAACTAAACTTTTCAAGAATGGCATTTTTTCCTTATACCTATTTTTTATTATCGACTGATTTATTATTAAACAAGTCTAAAATTATTTTCAATTTAACCAGGAGATTGTTTTTCAGGGAAAGAGTTAGAACAAAATTGGGTTTGATATTTTTAAAAATTAAGTTTAATTTTCATAGTCGGTACTGAGAACCCAGTGTGGTGCCATTGAAATGGACTAAAATATTATAAGATTATAAATATAATTATGTCGATAGAAAGTTCTAGAAGGGGCTACCATTTAAAAAACATATTAATATCTAGCGTTATTATGTATTTGTTTGGACCCATAGTTTCATCATATTTCAGGAGATTGAACCTTTATGTCAATACTACAGGGAATTAATAAAAAAAGAATTGTGAAACTTCATATTTCTTCCTGACGAAAATCTTTTGTCATGCATTTTATTTTAACTAACAAATTTTGACTTTAATAAAATCGTTCTCTTGTTTATTCTATATTTACAACCAATACTAAATGAAACTTGAATAAAACATGTTCAGAATCAACTGACCTAACCTAAATCTTCAACTTTGCCCGATTGTTGACATGAAAGCCCGGCCAATGATGTGAACGGCCAATCAGCATGGGAGTTGACATATATGGCCAAGAAATGACGTCAGTGTGGTCGTCATTTCTTGGATTAATGTTTGTAACACGTAATTGTGCCTATCATCTATTGTATTATTAAAACGCCTTAGACTGTGGTCACTGTTTTAAACCATTTATCATAAGAAATCCCATATAGATATATATCTATGTAATAAACATTATTAAAGCTGACAGTATGCAGATTTCTAGAAACCTATCTAATTTTAGTTAATCATGTTATATTTTATCCTAGACAAGACAAGTGTTTTCTTAGTAAATTGAATCGGAAGATCCACTTTGAACCGTATTTTTAAATGATTTTTTTTTATTTTACTAACGCCTAATTTCTTTTATGGCTACTTACTGGGCATTGTTGGGAAATTGACAATAAATTTGGCTTCTGTGGCGGATACATTGTATGCGACTCCAACGATTGTTTCAGTATCACCAGACCTAGAAAACAAACACAAATATTATTATTAACGCATCTCAAACAGTCGTCCTAGAGTTCACAGAATTAAAATATATTTAAAAAAAAACTCAATAATGACACCCATATTGATTTTTAGATTTATGGTACGCCTGCGAAGGTTTGAATTAAACATTTTATTTATTATTTTTTCCCAATACAAATTCTATTCCGCACTATAGGATTGTAACTTTAATGTCATGTCCACCGTCTTGAACTTGAACAAAAATAAATACCATTTTTGCAATCAAGGTCCCAAAAACCTCAATGATGCGGTATACCATGACATTTTAAGATAATTTGTAATGATTTTTATATATTTATATATGTATATTTATAATATTGTATGTTATAAGTATTATAACTCAGACATTAGCGCTTTATCTTTCGTTTTGTAAAAAAGGAAACAAATAAATGATTATCTACAGATCTGCCTATTGAAAATGTTTTTTTATATGTCAAAAAACAAACGACATGCCCACCAAACCTTATATTATTTAGATGGGTGATCCATTTAAAGAAACCACAGATGATGCCATGTCTCGAAAACAAGCGCAGCTATTGCAAAAAAGTACGTCACCTAACCTAACCATATATATAAATATACTAGAATACTTACATTCCACTGATATCTTGATCAACTACCTTTATTTTTCCATCATCTCTTAGAGAATATTCAGAGGTTGCACATCTGGCGAACATTTTGAATTCGTTCAGATAAGTAGCTTGCTGATACCATTTACCCAAGTACTGGATATCGGATTGAAAAAAAAAATTAAAACATATTTTTATAAAGGCGATATATTTGCTGTTTTATTTACCTTTTCAACTTGAAAATTCTGTACAACTTCTACATCAGGACAACCTAACGATATAGGATCTCCTCTGATGCAAACGATCAGACACAATACTGCGATGATATATTTCAACATGTTGTTTGTTGCTCTATCAAAAATTGATTGGTTGCAATAATGAATGATATGTAATGTTGAATAGAGTTTAGAATTTACTTTTATAAGTGAATATCTGTTTCTGTTAAGATCTTGTCAGTCCACCTGTTGTCATCATTTGATATGAATTTTTTTTTTCAATTGAATTTTCTCCGTATCTCTATAATATCAAGAATGCTTATCGTTAAATGGATCTTATTATAAAATGAATACAGTGAATTAATTCGATAAGAGATCGTGTACTCATTTTTAAGAAAATTACTTGGAGACCTTCAATTCATATTGTTTGATACTATCTTTCTCGGAAACAGTAATTATTGAAAAGTTTCTGTGAACTGTTGTAATCAAAGAGCCCAATTCTATAAGGCCACGATTTCGAAACCAAAGACACGATTTTGGACAGTTTCCGTACTCCCGGTTTTCTTTGATTCTCTATGGGCCTACTGTTATGTCGAATCGAGATCGAGGAAAAGACTAAGGCTGCAGCGTCCGAAGGTACTTTATCCTCTCACCAATGACAGCTTGGCAACTCAATAACAGTTGTGATCACTTTGTAATAAGTACATATCATATACATATCCATAATAATTGTAAGATACACTTCAGTGGGGATAATTTTTCACGAAAATGGAGAAGATAGGACAATATCCAGAAACGTTTGAATTGAGCATTTTTTCAAAAGAATTCATCGCAAATCCTCCAACAACGTTCATATCGAAAAATCCATCCATAAATCTCCGAGAGGTATAGGTATGAAACTCTTCATCAAAAAGTCCCACTCGCACGTACACAACTATAAGTATGAAACCTTTCATCAAAAAGCTCCAACCGCACGTACACATCACAAATCCTCCCAATCCACATACCTACAGATAGAAAGTTCCACAATATTTAAATTTGCATTTGACTAGGGTTGTCATTCACGAATAAAACAATCTGACAGCCCAGACTCGTTGAATTCACATTGCAATTGGGTTCGTTATGCAACACACAATACACTTGTACCACGTAGAGCATATGTTTTTTTATTAAATTTCATTCAAAATACTAACGCATAATATCTACAACAAAATTTTAACTGTGTACACTACTTCACCATATAAACTTTCACTATGCCAAGTCTCATACTCCTCCGTGGACGCTTTATGCCTTAAAAATCGTTTACAATCACGTTTTAATATATAGATTCTATTGGTATGTACTCTGGTAGCTGGTAGGTTGTTCTTTCTCGAAATAGGTATTCTTTGTAACTTAACTGCTACATCATTTCTTACAAAGTTTCAAAAATTACCAGTAACAATAGAATCTGTGCAGAAAGAAAACATTTTCGTGCATACAGGGTCTGTCCAAATAGTCGCAATCCAGAACAACTTCGTTTTTCCTTATAGAACATGTACAATTTATATTTTTTATAAATTCTACATAAAAAAATAATATTATGTTCATTATGTGAATTTAAGCCTATTTCCAATAGTTGTCGAGTTCAAAAATTTTTGACAGATAACTACCCGAATTTTAAAGTTCATATATTTTGACCTTGAAAAAATAAAGTAATAATATTCTGACAAAATCAAGTCAGAATATTGAAGATCGTATTGTACTTGTGAACGTGAAATTTCAGTTAGACTAATACCACAGATATTTTAGAGGAAATTATGAGCAAAAAATATTAAATAATCTTATTTTCCGATTTTGTTCATTTTCTACATTTTTATGTGTGGATTGGACATATTATACCTTATTTAGTCATCAAATCCTGAAAACAGACATTTTAGAAGAAGTTATGAGCAAGAAAAATATTAAATAATCTTATTTTCCGATTTTGTTCATTTTCCACATTTTTATTTGTGGATTGGACATATTATATCTTATTTATTTATATATAACTATAACCTAACCTATCACTAAAAACTGTTTAAAAATGTCAATAATTATTGCCCGAAGTGCCAATAGATGTGAAAACCATACTAATGTTAATAATCTCATTTTTTTTTTTTTTTAAATTCACTTCTGTCGGCAGTCCTTATGACTGCCACTGTTTTTTTTTTGGGACCCTATTCATGGATTTGGCACGAAAAATATTTACAATTCTGATCTGATCTAATCTATTAAACTCATAGAATATATTTTTATTCTCAAACACAGAAAATTTATACTGTTCAAATCATTTATCAGTAAAATTACTCGTATGTACAGCCATCCTGTGATACTTTTTCGAAGGTGGATCTGTTAATGCCACTATCTTTGATGACTTTTTCAATTTTATCCATAATAGATTTGGTGGGGTTGAGATCTCTGGTCAAGATCCAAGCGTAGGCTAGAAATTGAATTTGAAATGTTAGAGTTCAGAAATATAAATATATCAATATACTCACTTCCTTCCATGTCACCTTTTTCTTCACATACCCAAACAACAGAGTAGTTTTCATAGTCGGTGCCAAGAACTATGTATGGAGCATCAATTTGTACTAAAAAACAATATGATTACCAAACAATTTTTTTTTAGTCAACATTGTGACTTTATTGTTGAGATATCAAATGATGCATGACTTATTATGTTTTTTCTATGAGACGGGAGAAAAGTTTGACATTTTATCTCTGTTAACATGTGACAAAGTATCACTTTTTATATAAAATTACTTTTTTCCCGGGTATATATACACATAAATATAGCGATTTAGCCGGCAATAATTTTTGTGACGCAACTTTCGCTGCTTCTACTACGGTCTGATGATGAAGTCAGAGAATACTCGAAATTTTTAAATCAAAACACATAGTTAAATTGACAGATATTTGATTAGGTACTAAGTCTTCCTTAGCAACGCAAGTCTAATTATCGCTATAAATACAACAGTCGACCAGTTTAATACTTCAAATATTCGGTATTTTTGACTCCACCACCTTTACTACCTAGGGAGGGTAAAAATTACTCCAAATTATTTAAATAGTCTTTAAATTTGGAGTTTCCGCCTAATACTATGAAGACTTCATACATTTTAGAGTTTAGATGATGATTTGCTGCTTACTTACTACTTAGCTGATTAAATGTTCAAACTAATGACCATCTACCTCCCTACAATAATAAAGATTGTGTTCGAAACGTTCGCGCTTATTCCGAAGCATTTCCGGAGTGATTCGACGGCACTCGTTAACCATTCTTTGACGCAAATCTTCCAACGACGCTGGTTGTGTTCTGTAAACTTTACTTTTTAGATATCTCCACAAAAATAAATCGAGTGATGCTAAATCAGGGGATCGAGGAGGCTATTCAATGCTGCCTCTTCTCCCAATCCAATGCATTGGAAAATGTTGGTGTAAATACTGACGAACAATCAAAGCAGCAGCACCGTCCTGTTGAAAAAGCAAATGATCTTCATCATACTGCTGATCGTTTTCAATAATATCAGTCAAGGCAGAATCTATATTGCTATTTAAATATTTTGGGGTGGTTCTTACCCTCATTAGAGGGTAAATGTGGTGGAGTCAAAAATACCGAAGTAAGTGTCCCCTTTGAATCAAAAAGCGTTGGGTCCCTGCTTTTTCCTAAAATAATGACACAGTTCCTGAAAATGACACTGTTTCGGTTTCGATTGTCCACCCTGTCTATTGATTCTACTGGTTCTGGTATTGTTGAAGTTGGTGCCAAAAGTATTCTATGTACCTATAAATGCACTGCTTCAAAATTACCAGCACCCGAAAAGTACAAGAGTTTTTTTGATACTATCTTATTTAATATTTTATGTATGAAATTTATGTTGCACTTACCGAGCCTTGATGGGAAATGCACAATGAATTTGGCTTCTGTTGCGGATACATTATGTGCCAATCCAACGATAGTTTCAGTAACACCGGTTCTACAGAAAAGAACAAACACAAATTTTGTTATAACGAAATACTACACAATATTAAAATAAGACCCATCACCCAATGGGTTCTTCCGAGCAAATAATTGACAGGACTCACGTAATTCATTTGTTAATTGTTGAAGTTTGTTAAAGTGCCAAGTGACCCATTGAAGTTAATTATAAATTTGTGTGACGATTATATGAAAATGGCACACTAAGAGCAATTCAAATGTTTCTTTTATACACGTTTTAAAATGGTTTCAACGTTTTTAAGGAAAATTGACCTTCTCCGAAATTTGTGATATTTTGAAAGAAATAGAAAGTCTTTAGAAAAACAGTATACGGAATACGGAACCTTATCATTATTGGCATTAGAGCAATTCTCTAGACTTTCTAACTCTATTGTATCTGAATTGTATTGGTATCGTTGTTAAAAATAGATCGATTCTTTATCGATGGATTTTATACGGTGGTCCATAAGGGTTTAACTTAAAATACATATAGCAGTATTAGAAATACTTACAGCGTATTGAAATCCCTCTGAAATACCTTTATTTTACCATCGTCTGTGAGTGAATACGTGTCAACATTACATTTGGTGTTTGTTTGGAATATATATGGGTATCTTGCTAGGTGATACCATTTCCCCATAAACTAGATATCAAAACGAAAGAAAATTATCGACTTAGGTAAATATTCAATTAGTTGTTGTATTTACCTTGGTAGCTTCAAAATTCTGCATGCCTTTCACATCTGGACATGCAGTAGTTGTGGGGTTTGCACTGATGCAACCCATCAGACAAAATGCTGCGATATATTTGAACATGTTTGCCATGTTATTCTAATCAAAATTAATTATAATAAGTTATATGAGTGAAATGTGTGGAATAGATGCTGAAGTCGCCTTTTATATGAAAACGAAGTAATCAGATAACATCAAATTTCATATGAACCTACTTATTATATTGTTATCAGCAGTTACATAAATTTTAATCAAATTTTCTTCGTATATTTTGTATCTTGGAAATAATAACTTATCGACAAAATTATCATGTGATATAAAATTGGATAGAAATCTAGATACATTTGAAATTGACGTTCTCCGAATAAAATTGTAGTAGTTTATTTGTAAATAAATATTATTTATTAGCTTGAATTGAGATTATACGTCGAAATAATTATTACTACAAAATAAATCTGGAGATTGGTGAGAAAGGGCCAATGTCCAAAAATTGTATGTTTCAGCCAATTACCTATTAACAGAGATAGACAGAACACTTAATTGATAAAATACGTTTTGTTTGTTGACCACATCTTAGTTGGCCAGGGGGGTGAGCTGTGGAAGCGGTCAGAAGGGGGGATAGAACGGTTTTAACTAAACCCCGCCACAATGTACTCGTCTTTTCGCATAGAAAATATGACACCAGTGGCATCTCGTTCTTTTAGGTTTCATTTGCTATACGTCGAAATAATTAATACCACAAAATACATCTGAAGCTTGGTAAAAAAAGGTAATATCCGAAAGTTGTATTGTTCAGCAAATAAAGTTGCTAAATTTCTTGTGTTCATATGATAATCTCAAGGAAGATTTATATCCATGCTCCGCACGTGTTATAGTTTTTGACATATGTACCTATTATATACATACTGGCTTAAGTTTATCTTCTTATCAATTTCAGTTGACCCTTAAAACATTGATTTTTGTTCCTATCCCGTACTAATATTATTAAATAGGTGTGTAGGTATAATTCTTTTTTAAAGTCTAGGATTTGAAAAGCGCAAACAATATAAAAGTCTCTTTAATGAAATAACAATGATTAGGTAATAATTTCTTTACTACGCCCATGACCGACGTTTATATGTCAATAATTTTCTTTCAAAATTCAAATATATAAGTTACCAAATTTTAATTTAGACGGTCTACTTCGACGAAAAGTTACTTCTGGGTTCGTGGATTCTACTTTATTGCACAGTTTGCAACGTCTACTCATTTTTCAAGTTTTGAAACCAAAGAATATAATAGAATATTCAAGAACAACCAAAACACCAAGTATTTAAATAATGGGGTGGGAGAAAATGATATGCGATGAGGCGTGGCCGAACAAGGGATGATGTCAACACAATATATTGTTTACAGTTCCGTCTATCTCTCAGCAAATAAACTTGCAAAATTTCTTGTGTATTTTAATCGCAAGGAAGATCTATGTCCCTACTCCGCACGTCTTTGACAAATTAATTTATTATAAAATTATTTTCAAGTCCAGAATTTGAAAACACAAATAAAATAAAAATCGCTTTGATTAAATAACAATAATTAGGTATTATTTTCTCTATTACGCCCATGACTGACGTTTATATATCAATAACTTTCTTTCAAAATTCAAATGTAATCAAATTTTAACAACACCAAAGTTTTTTGCGACATTTAAAAATTCGCATTTCGGTGAATTCTCTGATAATAAATATTCCGTGCTCTTTCCGAAATTTGCTTCATGACAGCAAAATAGAAATAACAATTCTCGTCGAAAAATTTTAAGAAAAATATTCCATCGGAAATGTTTGAAGCTGAAACTCAAAATTGGCTTCTTCGGCAATTGCTAAAGCTTTTGTGGGACTAGCAGTTGAACGATTTTTTTTCATTGCTTTCTTGTAGTAAATATACCAATAAACCAAATAAATATGATGAATTCTTTCTTGTTTTGATATCTGTACGTGTATAACCTATACCATCACTGATATGACAGTCAGGGTACGCAATGGCGGGCGATAATACTCCTCTGGGTATATAGCCCCTTAATAAATAATCCTTTGTGGAAGTATAAATGTTATTATTATTATTAATCAAAGAGCGTAGGACAAAACGAAGACCGCTTTTCAACACTAGGTAAGAAAATACTCATTTTTGGCTCGGTAAACCCCGATCATACAGAAAGGTCTTGAAATGAGCGTGAAAAAGTGGTTCGCCCCATAGTACAATAAAACCAGGTATGTTCTTCGCGCAGATATGAGTCTGGTGGGTGTATTCATCGTCTTCCGAGAACTATCCCAAAGCCGCCATATTTATTGTCATTTTGTGTCTTGTGCAGAGAACACGAACACTCTTGTGCAGAGAACACTACCTCCAAGATAATGGTAACACTCAACATCTCTCTCTCTCTCTCTCTGAAAACATCTCAACAAGTAAACAATAGAATCGAAGACTCATGAAAAAAGTTTATAAATAATTTCCCACTTTATAGTTTCTAAAAAATATCAATAAGTTTTCATATCTATAACCTGAGAGCAAAGTCTCTGTTCTCTGCTATAACATCATAGTTAACGTAAGTGATTTACACCGTATAATGGAATATACTGTCAATTTTAATTAAAAAAATTAAATTTAATCATTTCTGCTTCTGATACGTAATATGGGAGAGTAACTGAAAAGCATGAATATAAAAAGATTAGTTGATGATATACACAAAAATCGTAGCAAAATGATATTCTAATTTGAATTGGAAAGCGGGATAAGACAAATATGGCGGATTTCGGATGAGGTGCGTCAAATGAACGAATACGCGTCCTTCAATTATCAATGGAACATACCAGGTCTTATTGGTTCTTATTGTACCATGGTTCGCCCTTAGGCGTCCAGTCTTTTCAGCTTCCAATTTCTGCCGTGTGGTGCGCTATCGAAAGGGGATGCTGCTTAGAACATTAACATACCAATTCAAGGGATGATGCAAAGTTGCCAGAAGATTCTTGTGTTTTAATATTTTTATTTATTCTAAAGTGTATCAAGATTATGGAAATAGATAATCAATAAGTACTCGATCACAAAAGTTTATTATTTATTGCACTGTAGTGAGCATGCGCGCCAGCGTATCAGCTTGATCGTCAACCAATACAGCCATAAACCTAACCTTGTACATTCTGTTTCACGAATCATGGCTATTGTGTGCAATCATTCACGAGCTACGTACATATCGCTATACGTCTCATCGCATCTCATTAACATGAAATTCTCTGCTACGTTTGCCGATCTAACCTACGACATCAATATGTCAAGCTTATGTCCTTTTATACAATGATAGGGCAAATGAAAATTTGTGATCGCTTTTCAGCTCTCTAATATGATGACACATGACTAGTTTACTTATCAACAATCTCATAGAAGCTGCCAGATATAATTTAACTACAAACACAAAATAAATCAATAATCGACTAGAGAAAATATATGTTTACTCTCAAAAATAAACAATACAGTTCAATTAGTCTATGAATTATTAGTATCTATGGGCAGTTATCCTGTGATACAGGTAGGAAGAGGGATCCGTCAATGCCACTATCTTTGACGGCGTGCTCAATATTATCCCAAACAGCTTTTGAGGGATTGCGCGACCTGGTCATGATCCAAGAGAAATCTGGAAGAATAATTCATAAGTGTATTAAACGTCTTATTGTAAAGGCTTTGCCAAATAAATAATACTCACTTCCTGCAGTAGGCCCTTCTGACAGGCATGACCAAACCAAACAGTAGTTTTCATAATCAGTACTCAGAGTCCAGTATGGTTGATCAATCTTGCCTTTCAAAATAATATTATGATTATTATTAAAATAATTACACGGACGACATTTAGGCCTTCTTAACGTAGGCTTAAGAGTAAACACAATATTCTATCATCTTAGAAAATGCGAGAACTATCTTGTTGTTTTTATTATTAAAAATTGAAGAACACAATAACTGTAATATTTAGCTATTGGCAATACTTAACAATATAGTATTTTCTCGATGGTTTCTGTAACTGATATAAAATACAGGGTGTTACATTTGAAGTATCCGAAAAAATCATGAACTGTCTTTGGCCTTAAGAAAATTACTCTAACATTGATAATTAATACAGGGTGACGAGTTCTATATTTGAATTTGTTTTTACTTTGTGTATGGAAAACAGAGATATCACAATCTGGACTATAGGTTGATCGATCACCTATGTGTTTTGTAAATAAATGATATACTTACTTGGCGGGTAATTAACAAATCCTTTAGCTTCTGCTGTTGTTGAATCTCCTTTGCGTCCGATTCCACGGTTAGTTTCAACTTTGCCAGATCTGGAAAACCAAAAAAAAAAAATCCCGATGGCCTGTAGTCAGCGGAAAGGTAAATTTTTCAAAATTCATTGAATTGAAATTTTAACAACCTTTTCATTGGTATACCTACAAATATTAAATAAAATTGTCATAGCCTTGCGGTTAGAGGTTTTTGTTTTGACTGTTGAATATAAAGCAGACAGGGTTCGAGTCCACTTCAAGGCAGATTTTTTTTTCGTCTATTTCTTTTCAATAAATATACTATATATTTTTTTAATCAGGGTCTATATTAAGATCTCCAGAAAATGTACAATTACATCAAATTTATATTGAGTGTTCATGTTTTATCAATATTTGTTAATTTTCTTTATTAATTTTTATGTTTTTACCTGTGTATTTTATGAAAAATTGCTTTGAACAAAAGTTGTAGGTACTGATTATATCTATAACCTAAAATTATTTTTAATAATATTTACACTACTGCTCTTTTTTGATAATTTTTTTAAATGTTTGAATGGTCGCCATTTTGAAACTACTTACCCGATATTGCCCAATAACGAACTCGACCGAGATATTTGAGAGATTGATTTTTGTAGCAAATTTGAACTTGATACCTTCAAAACTGCGACCTCTATCGTGTTAACAAATTTCGTAATATCCCATATATATATATATATATATATATATATATATATATATATATATATATATATATATATATATATATATATATATATATAAAAACTTTTGAACCAAATGTTTTTTTGGACTAACTTATAGACATATAACAACATGCCGTTGAAATTTTTTCGAAATTCAAAAGTGTGAACGATCGCAATAGGTATATTTCTATAAGAAATTTACCTAAAAATATGTACAAATTGCAGCTGAAAAAATGTAGAGGGTGCCTTCGATACAGTCCGCGAAAAAACACTAGAAAGACCTTATAAAATCCCTGTTACAGTAAGAATGTAAAAGTATTACCAATGAGTAGTAATAAAAGCTATACATTTCTCTTAATATTTGATATTTGGCAGCGTTGGCGTTAACTTATGAACAAAAGAAGTTAAGCAAACTCTGTTCAGGCCATCTTGAGTTTCACAAAATAGTGACACAGGAACGCGAAAACCGCAAGATTCTATCTTCAACAACAACCGAGATACCTGGCTGTCTCAACCAAAATGAGATGCACTGTACATGTATTAGTGCTTGTATAAAACAATTCTGTTACTTTACAGATTCTTAAATAAATAAGTGTATACAGATTCTTGAATAAAATGTAATGGGGTACTTACTGAGGTTTTAATTTGTTATAAATATAAGAAAAAATATTTTATGAAAAGAGTTAATCTATACATTTTATTAACTAGCTATATTGTTGATTCATACTGCGATAACGTCGGGGACAAATTCAAGGATCTATTTTTGTGGGCTTACTCTTCTTGGGGACAAGTTTAGGGATACTTTTTCAGGTAAAAGATTAACTAAATACTTCATTTTATTTGCGAGGACGAGTTTTGGTACGTCCCAACAAACAGCTTTAACTATTTGCTGACGCATTCAATATCTTCGTCAATAGCACCGGCTCAGACGACAACTTTCAAAAGATTTTCCAAAATATATGTAATTTAAAATAAGGAATGTCAAAATATTTTTTACAAAAAATTGGACCGACTTTATCAGTTGTTGCACTACAAAAATACAAAATAATATTAATTCTATTGGTGCTGGTAATTTTGAAGTTGTGCCGTTGTAGTTTGTTGTTGTAGGCACCAACTCCAAAAGAACCAGCACCAATAGAATTAATATTATTTTGTATTTTCAGTGCAACAGCTGATAAAGTCGGTCCAATTTTTTTGTAAAAAAATATTTATTTCACATTTTTGAGTGTAATATTAGTCATGAAAATTGTTGAACGTTCACTAATACCCAAAAAGTTAAAGTTAGGTTTAGCTTGTACTAGCGAAAATACGCATATAACATATTTCAGAATTTACCATTGCAAAACTCGGAAACCGTAACTCTTTTGAAAAAATGTTCAATTTAAATGTTTCCGGATATGGTCCCCTTTCTAATTTTCAAATCTCGAATTTTCGATTTTCAGACAAATTTGCCCCTTCCACATAGCTGAAACACATATTTGAGACTGTAGCGCGGAAACGTATGATTATTTTCAAAAATGTCCAATTTAAACATTTCCGGATATGGAATTTTCGTTAATTCTGTCTTCTCGGATTTTCAATTTTCTCCCTTTGGGGGCGGTTTTTGAAGGAAAGGAGATTTTGGATTTGATTTTCCTGAATATGGGACCATTTCTCAACTCTCCTCTTTCAAATGAAACAAAAATCGTCTAAATCGGAGTACGTTTACTATGAAAAATGCGCGAACAACCATAAACAAAAAATTGAAAAAAAGCAATCTTACAACCGAATTGTATACCTTCTCCTTTTTTTGAAGTCGGTCAAAAATAAGGTTCGTGATGAATTAGGCGTGCGATAACTGTTATTTCACTAGACGAATACGGTCGAGCAGTATTTTATTAACGCTGTTCTTAATACTGCCTTACCTTATAAATCGTGTTTGCCTCTTTAATATCGCTTATCAACGGATAAAATATAAAATACAATAATCTACATACTCGACAATATTATATTCTTTTTCTGTTTTATATTTAATTTAGAGGCAAACATTTTGAGTGCTGTAACATAGACAACGTAATTTTTGCGCTGGCCTCAAAATCGGGTACCTAAGTACGTATAACAATAATATGAAAAAAATACTTACAGCAAATTGATAGCTTGGTGAATGACTTTTATTGTGCCATTATCCTTAAGAGTATACAGGGCAGTTGTACATTTGGTGTCAACTTGGAAGATGCAAAAGTAATTAGCTTGCACATACCATTTACCCATAAACTAGAATCAAATTGAAGTATTTATCAAAATGCTGATGGTGGAGGTAAATTTCTTATAGAAATGTACCTGTTGCGATCGTTCACACCTTTGATTTTCGAAAGAAATTCAACGGCATGTTGTTATATAGGTATAAGTAGGCCCAATATATATATATATATATATATAAAGTGAGGACCAAAAGTCTGTACCCCCATCATAACTTCTTTATTTTCAATACTACAAAAAATATTAAATAATAAGTTGTAGCATTTCATTTGACCTTCTCAATAACATAATTGTAATTTATACAGGGTGTCTCAAAAAAGTCCACTGAGGTTATTCAAAAAATGATTCAACCAAGTGAAAAATGGTATAACAAGGTTAATATTACATTCACTGTGCCTATCAGCAGTTAGCAACATTAGATAGCTTCCAAAAAAGCTGGGAAGTGTGGAAGTGGAAGTGTGGAAGTTCCATTATCTTTGGTATAGTTGAAATAATATTTTAGAACCATTTATAATTAAAGAAATAATATTTGATTGATATAATACTAACATAGAAATTGTTTAGAATTTTACTACAATTTTGCCACCAATTGCCGGTTGCCGGATATATTTTCGACACATAGGACGTTCGTGAAATCTGCAGCGTGGAAATTGTGAAATAGCTTCACCAAAGATGATAACGGCTTCAACTTTGTCTTCTAATGAACGAGCCATTTTAATCAACAAGAAAAATTATGAAAAAAGTAATCAAGAAGATTATGTTAACTTTAATTTGACAGTTGTTGACAACAGAGTTAAGATTTATTTACTTGTTACTAAGGCATTCACATTATAAACAGCCGACTAAATTAACGTAAGGGATCGAAAATCAGATCAGTTTGAATTAAGTTTTTCTTTGAATTATTTCAACTTCAAGGTATAGTAAATGCTGCATGAAATCTGCATAGAATTTCACATAGAAATCGAATATCTAATAATATACAGGGGGTTCCATTTGAAAAAATAAACAAATAAGTCAATGGGCTCTTTTGAGAAACCGTGTATAAATTAAAATTATGTTATTGAAAAGGTCAAATGAAACTCTACAACTTGTATTCAATATTCTTTGATAATATTGAAAATAAAGAAGTTACGGTGGGGGTCTTTTGGTCTTTACTGTAGGTTTATATGGGATATTACGAAATTTGTTAACACGATAGAGGTGGCAGTTTCTGAAGTATCAAGTTCAAATTTGCTACAAAAATCAATCTCTTGAATCTCTCGGTCGAGTTCGTTATTGGGCAATATCGGGTAAGTAGTTTCAAAATGGCGACCATTCAAACATTTAAAGAAATTCTCAAAAAAGAGCCGTAGTGTAAATATCATCAAAAATAATTTTGTGTTATAGATATAATCAGTACCTACAACTTTTGTTCGAGGCAATTTTCCATAGAATGCACAAAAAAATAATAAAGAAAAAATAAGAAATATTGATAAAATATGAACACTCAATATAAATTTGATGTAATTGTACATTTTCTGGAGATCTTAATATAGACCCTGACTAAAAAAATATATAGTTTATTCATTGACAAGAAATAGGCGAAAAAAAAGGGCCGTATTGTAAATATCACCAAAAATAATTTTGAGTTATAGATATAATCAGTACCTACAACTTTTGTTCGAAGCAATTTTTCATAAAATGCACAAAAAAATAATGAAAAAAATTGGTGTGTCCACTCACACGACTTTCCATCGCTCGCTTGCAAATTCCAGTGAATGAAAAATTTTACACTATTACAATTATATATTACACTATACTTTCCTTAAATAGCGACGATAATACCGGTAGTAAAGTAAAAATCCTCTGGTCAAATCGTGCTACCACTCATTTTTTTCAGCATGTCAAGACAAACAACAATGGTCATGTAACAGTTTTTCGCAAGATGAAACGTTTAGCCAGAATCTGAAGAAACATGTGGAAAATATGGAATATTATTCAAGCATAACTTGTTTCTTTGTGCTTTTTCTCAGAGATGGCGTTGTGTGTGGGTGGTAAAGGGCTCTCAGAAGAATACTTTAGGTAAGTTTAATCAAAATCCTTAGAGCCGTTTTCGCGTCACTGTCTTGAGCAAATGACGTTATTTGGCTATAGCTCGACACCCAGTGTATACAGGATTCTCATTCAGTGCCACCGGCGAGTGATATTGATACCAAACAAAATAAAAAAGAAAGCAACAAAATACACCGATCCATTCCCGAGATAATGCTGTCACAGACAGACAGATAGACAGACCAATGGCTGAAAATATGTTTATTAGATATTTATTATATATATATATATATATATATATATATATATATATATATATATATATATATATATATATATATATATATATATATATATATATATATAGCCATCAATTACAAATGTCATTATTTATATTTGAATATATATAAATAATGACATTTGTAATTGATGGCTATGAAATCTTTCCTGTTTTTGGCTCATTTATTTTAAATTCACGATTTTTGCCCTGAAGAAGAGAATAAACATTCTCGAAAGCTCGGCGTCAATCAAAGAATTTTATTGAATGTATGACTGCATCCCCAAGAACATTTTTTTATTTATATATATATATATATATATATATATATATATAATGAATTGTAAATTCTTGACTGTCTAATTAATAATGAATTTTTAATGATTGGGGTTGCAGTCAGAATGCCAATAAAATTAAAACTCTTTAATCAATGTCGAGCTTTCGGTAACGCTTGTTACCTTCATCGGGACAAACTAAAATAACGAACAAATTAATTATAACAAAAAATAAAAGTAGTTCATATTATTAATATTTTTTGTTATAATTAATTTGTTCGTTATTTTAGTTTGTCCCGATGAAGGTAACAAGCGTTACCGAAAGCTCGACATTGATTAAAGAGTTTTAATTTTATTGGCATTTTGACTGCAACCCCAATCATTAATAATTCATTATATATATATATATATATATATATATATATATATATATATATATATATATATATATGTATATATATATATATATATATATATATATATATATATATATATATATATATATATATATAAAGTATATTTATTGAGGTATACCAATGAAAAAGTTTTTCATATTCCAGTTCGTGAATGTTAAGAGATTTACCTTTCCGCTGGCTACAGGCCGTCGGAATTTTTATTTTTTGTTTTACTTACCTTGGGAAGATCGAAATTCTGAACAACTTTTAGATCTGGACAGCTGGATGATAGAGGATTTGCACTGATGTAAGCCATCAGGCACAATGCTAGAACAAATTTGAACATATTTTTTGTTCTTTTTTATAAAAATTTCTTTTTAACACTTGTGGAACGTATTAATATGGAATAGAGGCAAGACTCCCCTTTTATATAAAAAAGTGCTTGATACAATCAATTTGATGTCAGACTATTCAACTGTTATCAGTATGTAATTGAGTCATTTGAATTGCATCTTAGTAAGGGTAAATATTATCTTCGATAAAAAATCAATATCTAGCTGAATCGTCTGGATCCAACGATAAGACATGAAAACGTCTATATTTTCGTTGCCTTTGCAGCTACATATCCCCCACACAGAAACAACTTTGCATATAGCATCCAACAAAGATAAGTAGTATGCGGCCCTCGTATCACGTAAAATTTAGCACCAATAATTTGTAATCGCGTTGTTGTCTCAGTGTTACCACTGTCTATATATTAGATCGTCGCTATAAAATATTGGATAAATATGTGAAAATAGCAATTTCATAAAGAATTGGATTAAAAATCATCTATTATCCCCAAATACATACATTCAATCAACATCGCTGTGATACCTTTTATTCGAGCATCAGCTTAGACTCAAGCGGCAACACTGTACCAACTCGACGACATTTTGAGAGCGAGACGATTGTGCGATAGTCGCGTTGCAGTTGCTAGTTATGTGATAACCACGCAAAATTGTTGCTGCTAGTAAGTGCGGCGACTTGAAATGTAGAAAAACAAGCTTCTTTTCGAATTACGCGAATGCTTATATTTCAATGTGAAGAGCAGTTGTTGAGTTCGAAAATAAAATGGTAAATTTCCACCACGAAACCTTTGGTACAAGGTCATTCCAATAATAAAAGTCTGGATAACGTTCTCGCATATATGTGTGTGACTCTGTTTCGGCCATTACGCACCCTATCTCTTTTTTAAGGTGTTCAACAGATCGCGGCTTGTTCACATGCATATTTTCCTTCACGCAGCCCCAAAGAACTGGGTCCATCGGTGTTAGATCGAACGATCTTGGTGGCCAGTTTCGATCGCCCAACCGAGAGATGGCACGGTCTGGAATCTTGTCCTGTTAAAAAAAAATCATCCTCATCAGTTGGATCCAATTCGGGCTATAAAAACTCATTTATTAGTTAGCGCATTTTCGAAGAAATACGGTCCATTCAATTCAATCCATATAGAAGGTTATCAATAGTTTATGTTCAATTACGGTCATTATAAAAATATAGTTAAAAAGTTAAAAACACTCCACTCTTTTTTACAATAAAATTAAGCCTTTTATATTTCTAAATGGTTTCTTTTTGCGTTTTAGTTCGGATTATTTTTAAAGCATGGTTTTTAGTTTAAGAAACTACAATTTATTTTTTTATTTTCTAGTCTCGCAAAATTAAAAGTAGTCACAACAATGTGTAGCTTGGCTGGAGTGCATTCGCCATAATTTGAATAAAGTTAAAATAATTCTATTCTATGGAGGACATTCACCATAATTTAACAATAATAATTTTTATTCAGACATATATACATATAAATCTTAATTTTTTTCAAAATAGTATGCTAATAGGCTTTCTGACTTATTTATAAGCCCTACAAAACCCTACCGAGATGCGTATAGCATCTGTGTGTAGACCTGAACTCAATAATGTTTTAAAATCTACAACCTTAACATCATCTAAATTTACATACTAATACAATACAAATAAACAAATAATAGACTGAAAATACAGCAGAACTACAAATTCAAAGATCAACATATGTTATAAAAAAAGTTAAATATTAATACAAAATGTTTATAATAATAACATAATATTATATCTTAATTATTTAAAATTCAACTTTAAATATGAAGTTTAATACGCCCTCTAGAAAAGTTTTATTTTTTTAGATTAATATGCTATCTATTTTAGATAAGTTTGGATCGATATAAACTAGTTTTTTGACCAATATTTAATTTAGTTTTACATATTTACTGCAAGCGATTTATCTCTAGAACATAAAGATGCTTCAGCAATAGTATACTCTAGTATAATTATTTATTAGTGCTTCTAAAATATATTTTTGATTGATATTCAACAATCGTTTCTCACTAAAAAGGTTGTGTTATTTATCAAACGTTAAAGTTTTGATAGCACGCTTTTGTATTCTGGCCACCGGCCTAATGTGTTTAATAAGCTGAACCCCAAAAAATAATTCCTTAAAATGGGACGCTACAGAACAAAGCGTGGTATAATGTTAATAAATCATTTTTTTTCCATGAATATACCTTATTTTATAGAAAACAAAAGAAATTATCTTACTTTTTTTCAATAATACTAAAAATATTTTCTCCCAATTCCAATTTTCATCCAATATAACACCAAGATATTTAACTTCATTTTCTTTTTATCACATTTATAATTTGAATTGGTGTATTCGAATCCTTTTTAGTTGATTGTCTAACAGCCTTATGTGATCTTTCTGTTGTTTCTGGTGTTCGTTGATATATTTACAAAATCGTTTTAAAAATGTACAGATTCAGCTAGGAATTTTATCTGTCATCTTCCTAAATATTCATTCTCTTATTTATTATATCACACAATACAATATTAGTGAGTTTTAAGTATGGAACGACTCAATTATCTTGGAATTTTTATAGGTATACTCTGGTATCTAAAGGTTTTGTAATACGGCCGATATTATGGTTGTATTTACATTATTGTCAGTTCTTCCGATTTTCTGGAAATATAATGTACCTTGTTATTTCAAATGGATCACCCCTTATATTTTTTGTTTTTTGAAATCATTAAGAAATACTGATTATTTTTCAAATAATGTTCCCTATACCTAAATGACATAATTTCAGATTTGTAGCTGCTAAATTTACATTATCTCGAAGTTGAAATAATACATTTAGGTGGCTATGAATGATACAACAAATTTCAATAAATTATTATTGTTGGTGTTTATTGAAGGTCACAATAGATCGTTTATCTGATAAAGAACAAATAGAGATTCTAATGATATTAGGATATGGTGATATGAGAAAAAACAAATAAAATAAAAATAAAACGCGGAGTAAGACAACGAGATTTCATCTCCTCCAAACGATTCACCTTGGCTCTGGAGGACATCTTTAAAATACTGAATTGGCAAAACAAAAGAATTCTAATAGACGGAGAAAGGCTAAATCAAATCAGATTTGCTGATGACATCACGTTAATAGCTACAGAACAAAGTGAACTACTTAGTATGATCGAACAGTTCAACGAAAAATCAGAACAAATAGATCCCATTTTAAAATAGTTTTTGTTACCTTTGGTTCTTGTATCGATGGATTCCGCAGCGATTTCTCAGGCCCCATACTGTCTAGAGACTTGAAACTTCGAATTCGTACCTAGATCGCAGATATCTCGCCACCTGTTAAGTTCCAAGTGTGATCCAATATTGATTAAATATATTATCTCATTCAAGCAACATCAAAAATGAGCATCAACATGGAACGACAATGAAAACTATTTTTATTGACTTTTTTTCAAAAATTCCACTTGTTCGTAAATAAAAGGTGTTAATATTAGTTTCTTATAATTTAATCGGAAATTTTCAATGAAAATTTTACGTATCTTAATATGAGCAATTCTTATATATATATATTGTTTGATTCTGAATTCTTGACTGGTTTATTATTTGATAAAATAGATTTTTGTTGGGGATGCAGTGATTTAATAAATACAATTCTTTGGATTATGCCAAGTTTTCGAGAATGTTTATTCTCTTCGTCGGGGCAAAATTCGTGAATTTACATAAAATTAACCACAAACAGGAAAGATTTCATAGTCATCAATCAGAAATCTTTCCTGTTTGTGGTTAATTTTATGTAAATTCACGAATTTTGCCCCGACGAAGAGAATAAACATTCTCGAAAGCTTGGCATAATCCATAGAATTTTATTTATCAAATGACTGCATCCCCAACAAAAATCTATTTTATCAAATATATATATATATATATATATATATATATATATATATATATATATATATAAATTTAATCTTGAAAACGGCTCTAACGATGTTGGTTCTAATTTTTAAGATTATCTATATAAGTGACTTCCCTGACAAAACGCGAGGGTATCACCATACCTCCTCGAGGTCCATAATCTTTTTCTTGAATGGTTTGGTAGATTTGGATAAAAATTTACAAAAAGGAGTTTCAAGACCCGAGAAATCGATTGGTGATACTTGCATTTTCAATGGGTGTGACCCTCGAGGTCCACAATAGCTATTTCGAGAATGGCTCCGGATTTGGGGGTCGAGAAGTCGATTGATGATATAGCTGAGTTCTGGTATGAGAAATCGATTGGTGATACTTTAATTTTTTTATGGATGTGACCGGTGAGGTCCACACTAGCTATATGTGTCACATTCATATTTATTTTGAAATCTCTAAATTATGAGCTATGTGATCGATAAAAGCAGTATTGCCCGATCTACCGATCGCAATACATTTTATCTATTTTTAAGTTTGAAATATGCAAATTTTTTAACTAAGATTAAACATCCTTATAGACCCACTCTAAATCCTGTGTTACCCGAGCAAAGTTCGGTCGCCCTGATCTTATAATTTAACTATAAACACAAAATAAATCAATAATTGGCTAGAGAAAATATATGTTTACTCTCAAAAATAAACAATACATTAATCTATTAATTATTAGTTCCTATGGGCAGTTATCTTGTGATACTGGTAGGAAGAGGGATCTGTCAATGCCACTATCTTTGACGGCGTGCTCAATATTATCCCAAACAGCTTCTGAGGGATTGCGTGACCTGGTCATGATCCAAGAGAAATCTGGAATAATAATTCATAAGTGTATTAAACCGCTTGTAAGGGCTTAGCAAAATAAATAATACTTACTTTTTGAGTTAGATCCTTTGGACATGCATGACCAAACCAAACCGTAATTTTCATAATCGGTATTGAGAACCCAGTATGGTTGTTCGACATTGTCTTTAAAATAATACTATGATTATTATTAAAATAATTACACGGCCGACATTGTGACCTTCTTAACGTAGGTTAGGAGTAAACACAAAATTCTACCATCTCAAAAAATGCGAGAACTATCTTGTTGTTTTTATTTTCAAAAATCGTAGAACTCAATAACTGTTATATTAAGCTATTGGGAATACTTAACAAAATAGTATTTTCTCGATGGTTCTGTAACAGATATAAAATACAGGGTGTTCCATTTAAAGTATCAGAGAAAAACATGTGCGTTGTTTGGCCTTAAGAAAATTACTCTAACATATTGATAATTAGCACAGGGTGGGTGAAGAGTTCTATATTTAAATTTGTTTTTACTGTCTCCTTCCTGCTATACTTACTTGGGGGGTAAATAACAATTCCTTTAGCTTCTCCTGTTGGACTTACTCTGCGTCCGATTCCATTGCTAGTTTCTACTTTACCAGATCTGGAAAACAATAAAAAAAATACGTACAAATTGCAGCTGAAAAAATGTCGCCGAAACAGATAAAACTAGAGGGTGCCTTCGACTTCGTCCGCGAAAAACCACTATAGAAATCCCTTAAAAAATCCCTATCTCAGTAAGAATGTAAAAGTATTACCAATGAGAAGTAATAAAAGCTATACATTTCTCTTAATATTTGAGATTTGGAAGCGTTGGCGTATAATCAGCAAAAGCGGCTTTTTAAACAGACATGTTTTATAAAAACTAGACTAGAATTACAAACTTGTGTCAATAATTGATTCAATTAACAAAAAAATGCTTCACAGAATTGCTAAAAACCTTATCAGCGCATCACTATATAATTATTATTCTTTGAATGAAACCAGTCCATAGTCAATATCATTTTTGTTTCATGTATCTAAAGCAGTTTTTCTCAAAGCCCCTTGTAGGCGCTGGGGACCTACAGGGGGGCGCTAAAGAGCCGAGAGAAAATTGGGAGATAAAAATGTGGCATACTTTTAATACCTGGAAAAAAAGTACAGACTTCTCCAAGTGTATCAAAACTTTTTTTTGGCGGCTACTAAACAAGACGAGGATGGACTTCGAGCTTCCTACAATATTTATTTGTCAATTACTCCAAAAGACGACAAACCCCACACTATTGGTAAATAATTAATTATGGGATAAATTTCATATTTTATACATACAATAAAATACATACTCGACAATATATTCTTTTTCCGTTTAATATTTAATTTAGAGGCAAATATTATGAACATTTCAAGTCAAGTAACTTAGACAACGTAATTTTTTCTAAATATGTAGGTATATTTTGAATATTTCTGGAATTGAGTTTTTCACATATTGGATTTCACAAAAATTATATATCCATCAACATCGGTGTACGACTGGACACTGGACAATACTAAAAAAATGGCTGCGTTTATTTAAGGTTTTTTTTTTGTTTTATTTAAAATTATGTTTGTGTTCTATCGTGATCTGGCCTAAAAATCGTATACCTATGTATAACAATAATATGAAAAAAATACTTACAGCGTATTGATTTCTCGGTTAACGACTTGTATTGAGCCATTATCTGTAAGAGTATACTCAGCAGTTGTACATTTGGTGTTAACTTGGAAGATGCAAAAGTAATTAGCTTGCACATACCATTTACCCATAAACTAGAATCAAATTGAAGTATTATCAAAATGCCGGTGGATTTTCAGGTAAATTTCTTATAGAAATAAACCTATTACAATCGTTCACACGTTTGAATTTCGAAAAAAAATTCAACGGCTTGATATCTATAAGTAGGTCCAAAGAAACATTTGGTTCAAAAAAATAATATATATACAGTTTGTTTCACGAATCATGGCTATTGTGTGTAATCATTCACGAGCTACGTACATATCGCTATACGTCTCATCGCATCTCATTAACATGAAATTCTCTACTACATTTGTCGATCTAAGCTACGACATCAGTATGTATATATAATGTACACCTATCTACTGCAGTTTAATCAAAATAATACGTAAGTTAATTATTATTAATACCTTGTATGAATCTGTTTCATGACTATTAAGATTTCATTCAAATACATTTATCAGTTGAGTAATAAAATTCAAAATTTCAGTATTACTATTTCAATTTTCACAAACTTTCTAATTTCAAAATTTATCTTACAATTTTTATTTTAAGCATTTTAATATTGATACGTACGGTTAATGTTGCTTCTGATGATACCTTCTATTCAAAAATTTTCAACGTTTAACTAAATCTCACTTGCGTAAGTACCAAATTTTTCATGTTTATACTATAATTTCATATTTTGTAAACTTTTTGTAATCCTTATGAAGAGTCAATAAAGATTCGAAAGCTCGAATAGAAAAAAAAAGTTTCTCTTATTTCCACACCCAAGACTTCAGAAGCCGGCTTTATATCTTTCCCAATCCATATCCTAGACAGTCGTTAACAAATTTCCTGAATTATATATATATATATATATATATATATATATATATATATATATATATATATATATATATATATATATGTGGCGACTGAAAGATTCTAATATTGACCCTGATTAAAACAATATTTTTATTTAAAAAAGTATATTTATTGACAAGAAATAGGCGAAAAAGACCGCGAACCCTGTCTGCTTTATACTTAACAGCCAAAACAACAACCTCTAATCACATGCTGTTCAAAATGGGAAATTTACATGTAATAACATGTATCAATGAAAAGATTGTTCAAATTTCAATTCAATGAATTTTGAGGAATTTATTTTTGTGCTGGCTAAACAAGCTGTCGGATTTTATTTTGTTCTACTTACCTTAGGAAAATCCATATTCTGAACAACTTTTAGATCTGGACAACTGGATGATAGAGGATTTGCACTGATGTAAGCCATCAGACACAATGGTAAAACAAATTTGAACATGTTCTTTGTTCTTTTTCATAAAAATTGCTTGGTAACCCTTGTGAAACGTATTAATATGAAATAGAGGCTAGACTCCCCTTTTATATAAAAAAATGCCTGATAAAATCAACTTGATATCAGACTACTCAACTGTTATCAGTATGTAATTGAGTCATTTGAATTGCATTTTAGTAAGGGTAAATATTGTCTTTCATGAATTCGATTAAAAATCAATATCTAGCTAAATCGTCTGGATCCAACGATAAGACATGAAAACGTCTATATTTTCGATGCCTTTGCAGCTACATATCCCTCACACAGAAACAACTTTGCATATAGCATCCAACAAAGATAAGTAGTATGAGGCCCTCGTATCACGTAAAATTTAGCACCAATAATTTGTAATCGCGTTGTTGTCTCAGTGTCACCACTGTCTAAATATAGTCTACTAGACCATCTCTATAAAATAAAGGATAAATATGTGAAAATAGCAATTTCATAAAGAATTGGATTAAAAATACATACATTCAATCAACATCGCTGTGATACCTTTTATTCGAGCATCAGCTTAGACTCAAGCGGCAACACTGTACCAACTCGACGACATTTTGACAGCGAGACGATTGTGCGATAGTCGCGTTGCAGTTGCTAGTTATGTGATAACCACGTAAAATTGTTGCTGCTAGTAAGTGCGGCGATTTGTAATGTAGAAAAACAAGCTTCTTTTCGAATTACGCAAATGCTTATATTTCAATGTGAAGAGCAATTGTTGCGTGCGAAAATAAAATGGTAAATTTCCACCACGAAACCTTTGGTACAAGGTCATTCCAATAATAAAAGTCTGGATAACATTCTCGCATATATGTGTGTGACTCTGTTTCGGCGATTACGCACCCTATCTCTTTTTTAAGGTGTTCAACAGATCGCGGCTTGTTCACATGCACCTTTTCCTTCACCTAGCCCCAAAGAACTTGGTCCATCGGTGTTAGATCGAACGATCTTGGTGGCCAGTTTTGATCGCCCAACCGAGAGATGGCACGGTCTGGAATTTTGTCCTGTTAAAAAAAAATCATCCTCATAAGTTGGATCCAATTCGGGCTATAAAAACTTATTTATTAGTTAGCGCATTTTCGAAAAAATACGGTCCATTTAATTCGATTCATATCAATGGTTATCAATAGTTCATTGGCCAATTACGGTCATTATAAAAATATAGTTAAAAGCACTCCATTATTTTTTTACAATAAAATTAAGCCCTTTATATTTCTCAAATGTTTCTTTATACGTTTTAGTTCGTATTGTTATTAAAGCATGTGTTTTAGAAACTACAATTAATTTTCGTATTTCCTAGTCTTGCAATGTTAAAAGTACTTACAAAAATGTCAACTGTATAGCCTGGTTGGAGCGCATTCGTCATAATTTGAATAAAGTTAAAATAATTTTATTTAATGGAGGGCATTCACCATAATTTAATAATAATAATAATTTTTATTCAGGCTAACATACAAGTATTAATTTTTAAAAAAATAACATTCTAATAGGCTTTCTGACTTATTTATAAGCCCTACAAACTCCTACCGAGATGCAAATAGCATCTGTGTGTAGACCTGAACTTAATACGCCCTCTAGAAAAGTTTTATTTTATTTAGATTAATATGCAATCTATTTTAGATAATTTTGGATCGATATAAACTAGTTTTTTGACCAATATTTAATTTAGTTTTAGATATTTACTGCAAGCGATTTATCTCTAGAACATAAAGATGGTTCAGCAATAGTATACTCTAGTATAATTATTTATTAGTGCTTCTAAAATATATTTTTGATTGATATTCAACAATCGTTTCTCACTAGAAAGGTTGTGTTGTTTATTGAACGTTAAAGTTTTGATAGCACGCTTTTGTATTCTGGCTACCGGCCTAATGTATTTAATAAGCTGAACCCCAAAAAATAATTCCTTAAAATGGGACTCTACAGAACAAAGCATGGTATAATGTTAATAAATCATTTTTTTACATGAATATACCTTATTTTATAGAAAACAAAAGAAATTATCTTACTTTTTTTAACAATACTAAAAATATTTTTCTTCCAATTCCAATTTTCCAATATAACACCAAGGTATTTAACTTCATTTACTCTTTTTTTTCTTTTTATCAGATTTACAATTTGAATTGGAGTATTCGAATCCTTTTTAGTTAGCTTTATGAGGTCTTTCTGTTCGTTGATATATTTACAAAATCGTTTTAAAAATGTACAGATTCAACTAGGAATTTAATCTGAATCATCTTCCGACATATTCACACTCTTATGGATTATATCAAACAATATAATAGTACTGAGTTTTAAGTATCGAACGCCTCAATAATTAATTATTAAAATTTTTATATACTTTTGTAATACGGCCGATATTATAGTTGTATTTACATTGTTGTCAGATCTTCCGATTTTCTGGAAATATAATGAACTTTGTTATTTCAAATCGATCACTCCTTATATTTTTGTTTTTTTAAATCCTTAAGAAATACTGATTATTTTTCATATAATGTTCTCTATACCTAAATGACATAATTTCAGATTTGTAGCTGCTACATTTACATTATCTCGAAGTTAAAATAATGCATTATGAATGATACAACAAATTTCAATAAATTATTATTGTTGGTGTTTATTAAAGGTCACAATAGATCGTTTATCTGATAAAGAACAAATAGAGATTCTAATGATATTAGGATATGGTGATATGAGAAAAAACAAATAAAATAAAAATAAATCGAGTAAGACAAGGAGATTTTATCTCTTTCAAACGATTCACCTTGGCTCTGGAAGACATCTTTAAAATGCTGAATTGGCAAAAAAAAAGAATTCTAATAGACGGAGAAAGGCTAAATCATATCAGATTTGCTGATGACATCACGCTAATAGCTGCAAAACAAGGTGAACCACAGAGTATGAACGAAGAGGTGAACAAAAAATCAGAACAAATAGGTTTAAAGATCAACATTGATAGAACTAAACATTTAACCAATGACACATCAGAATCAATATATAACCCTACAAAACCAACCAATTGAAAGAGTCCAAAGTTTTGTATATCTGTATATATCTTATGTATAAATCGCAAGTTTTCAACCAGTTTGTTCTCCCAGTGCTCACCTACGGAACACAGACCTGGGTACTCAACAAAAATATTATTCGTAGGTTTCAAGTAACACAACGAGCTATGGAAAGAAGAATCCTAAATATCAAGCTCCAAGACCGCATTACCAACACAGAAATAAGAACAAGAACGAAAGTTATAAAATATGAAGTGGAACTGGGTGGGAATTCTATACAACTTTTACATCAGGACAACCTGACGATAGAACATCTCCTCTGATGCAAACGATACTACGATGATATATTTTAACATGTTCTTCTATCAAAAATAATTGGTTACAATAATGAATGTTAGATAATATGGAATATAGTTTAGAATTTACTTTTATAGGTAAATATTTGTTTCTCTTAAAATCTTGTCAGTCCACCTGTTATCATCATTTGATAGGAACATTTTATTCAATTGAATTTTCTTCGTATCTGTATATCAAGATTGCTTATCGTTATCTTATAATAAAATGAATACAGTGAATAAATTCAATAAGAGATCCAGTATTTATTTTTAAGAAAATCACTTGGACACCGTCAATTCATATTGTCTGATGCGATCTTTCACGGAAACGGAAACGGAATTACAGTTTTCTAGTTATAGCGATTTTAGTATCTGTGTATTTTTGACATTTGTTATTATTTTCTAATGCAATCATGTCCCACTTCTAACACAACTTTAAAGATGTACCTATAGCAATTTTACATAGAAAAATGAAAAATTGCCAACGCAGACGTTTCATGATGTTAGTCATATTATATTCAACGTGATGATATTTAAATATAGATGAAAACTAATCAATCACTGAACAAAATTTTGAAATCCATCAATAAATGACTTAGAAATAGATTATTGAAATATACGTATTTTAGTAACGAACGTTTCACCTGTGACGTCATCTGACCTACCGAGATTGTCGCACCACAGAGTCGCGCCATGGCTCTTGCTCCTGTTGTGTTTATTTAAGTCGTTCGTTTTTATTTTATTTATGAATGTGTAGTTTTTAGTTCACTTTAATGGAAGAAGGCTACGTCAAAGGACAAAGTGATACTTTGCCTAATATTGATATTTACACAGTGATGGACTTTTTTTCTTCAAATCCATGTTATATATTAGTACTGAAATAAAATGAGTTAAACTCTTTCATTTTTAGAGATATTTTAATGGTTCTTTCAATTTTTTTTTTCATTTTGCTTAAATTGTTATTATCAGTCGATAAGAAAAAAATGGAAACTTCTTCGTTATTTGAAAAACTATTAATTTTGGGTATAGACAACCTTATACAAAGTCTCCCTTATTTTTACTGCTTAATACAATTTGAAAACAATGACTTTTGACATTTTTTTGGATCTAGTTTTCAATCTTCGTTTTTTGATCACTCTGTACAAATTTTTATCAAAACATCATAAAAATACTGATAAAGTAGATCTTCTTCTAGAAGAAAATCAACCCAAATTAAATATTAAAGGATTCCTCTTAGGAAAGATTGATAGGAATTAATTATGTTTTAGACTGCAAACTTAATCTTTGACATAAAATTTGAAATATGTCAAAAACGGACATTATACATAAAATGTTTTCAAAATTGTACAAGAAATCTAAAAATATGGTAATATACAGGGTATTCCATAACTTCAAGTGAGGATAGCACATTCCTCATATCATTTATTTTGTTGCTATTTTTTTTGTGTAACCTATTCAAGGATTTGGTACCAAAAATATTTATAATTCTGATCTATTATCTGAAACCTGATTCCCTACTTCACATATAGCACATATACCTGTGATCCTGTGATACTTTTTCGAAGGTGAATCTGTTAATGCCACTATCTTTGATGACTTTTTCAATTTTATCCATAATAGATTTGGAGGGCTTGCGGTCTCTGGTCATGATCCAAGCGTAGGCTAGAAATGTGTAGAATTTGAAATGTTAGGGTTCAGAAAAATAAATATATCAATATACTCACTTCCTTCCATGTCACCTCTTTCTTCACATACCCAAACAACAGAGTAGTTTTCATAGTCGGTACCAAGAACAATGTATGGAGCATCAATTTGTTCTAAAATAATAATATGACTATCAAACTAATTTTTCGCAGCCAACATTGTGACTTTATTGTTAAGATATCAAATAATGCATGAATTCTTATGTTTTTTGTTTTTTTAATTTATGTTCATATATCAGTTCTACTGGTTTTGGTACCGTTGAAGTTGGTGCCTAAAGTATTCTAACCATAAATGCACTACTTCCAAATTACCACCAGCACCAGCAGAGTAGGTACAAGTGTTCTTTGAAACTATTTTATTTAATATGTAAGTATATAATTTTGAATAAATGATTTCTGTTGCACTTACCGAGCCTTGATGGGTAATTCACAATGAATTTGGCTTCTGTTGCGGATACCATATGTGCCAATGCAACGATAGTTTCAGTTACACGGGTTCTAGAGAACATACACAAATATTGTTGTAACAAAAAACTACAGAATATAAAAATGAGACCCATTACCCAATGGATTCTTTCGAGAAAAATATCAATCCGATCTTCATTCAGCATAGGCTTTTGAACGATGTTTATGAAAGAAGTCGCGTGGGGTGAAGGGTCTTATTATTATATTCTGTATCTTTGTTTCTTTTTTATTACTAATACTAAATATATAAAAAAAACTAACAAAAAATGTCTTCAATATAAATGAAATTATTGATTGAGACTTAAAATTTATTATAATGAATGTTATTCTTCGTTTTCGTATCTATTTCATCTACTACTTCATTACATATATTTATTGCTTGAGTATTGTATCGATTAATACAGGAGTTAGTTGATTTTTCGATCCTTCCAGAACTGATAAGTAAAGTACATTTATTTGTCAAATTGACAGGCATCCAGAACAATCTCAGTCGATGTCATGACAATGTTTCAGCTGTATAAAGCTCTGATCATGAGCCAGAGTCAGTCTATGGAATCAGTCAATACTGTTTCAGTAACGCGATTGTCAAAGTGACACGTTGTGAAAAAACTTTGGAGTGAATTACCCAAGTGAACTCCCCCACACTGCTTAGCACTGGGCTAAACCTTAGAATTGATGTCAGAAGTGGGATCTTCCGCATTTAGCTGAAAATTTATGTTAAATACTAGATTATAAAGAAATGACAAATATTACAGATGTGACGAAGTTCCTAGAAATACAGGAATGAATGAGACATCAAGGAACAATTAGACAACAAGAAAAGTAAGACCAAGAAAGAAAAAGAAAACAAGAGATGATTGATCCAAAACGCCATCTCACTCTAAGTGTTCTGTTCATCTGATGAAATAAAGGAACCCTTATAATATCACTCTTATGTCCTTCTGTATGAGTTCGTTAATCTGTCACAGTCTATTTTCTTTCAATCTATTGAATGAATAAAGTTGAAATTCGGTTGTAACCTTGCCATTAAAAAAAAGTATAACACCACGAACTACTATGTACTATGTACCTATAACAACTATAACCTTATCTACTTATAGCAAAGTTCAAAGAAATCTGATATTTGTTAAGAACCAGAGGCTGGATATATTCAAGTATATACAGGGTGGGGTAGCTGGCGGCAATTGTTGGATCGTGGCTGATCTATTAGAGATAGAGCAAAATTGTTTTGATAAAAATTGCTCACGAACAGGTCGACTACATTTTGAAATAATTTTCAAAGATGGCCAAATTCCGGTTATACCGGAAACTGGCCATCATTTCGTTATATTAAATGGACACCCTGTATTTTTTGATATTTTTAAATTCCTTGTTGAAAATAAAGGTCACTTTGTCGAGCATTTGTTGGGCATAAGTCTGAAGGTTTCGAAGATATTTTCAGTTTTCTGGCCCAAAATCGTTCAAGGGGTGTGCACTCGGTTCTATACTTACAAAAATATGATCATTATGGCAAATTGTCTCGCCGATCCGAATCTGGAGGGCGCAATTAAATTCGCGGTAGCAAAAAACCCGAAAAATAATATGTAAAAAATTCATCCACTAAACGAAAGCTTGAGTCTTGCAGAATGAGGCGCTAAAATGCATCTTTTTGGACCTTAGCTTCCTAACTACATATAAGTATATATATTGTGATGGATTTTCGTTTCGCTAGCTCGCTTAGCAATTTTAAACAAGTGAAATTTTGAAAAAAATTAAAAATAGTTTTTATTGGGCATTTAAGATTTAAACCGTACCGATGAGTACCTACTATTGCTATCCTTTTCTCGATTTTAACTATACTTATATATATATATATATATATATATATATATATATATATATATATATATATATATATATATATATATATGTGTTTGCCAGCAACAGCAATTCCATAACAAATTACTGTTTGTCTACCACAGCACAAAATTAAACTTCAAATTAACAATAACGTCTGACGTCTGATAATTGCGACATAACCATAGACGATCTTCCAGAAAGTACCTATATACCAGAGAACGAGACGTATATATACGCTCCATGCTCGTGCGCAATTCCAGTGACGGATCCCATTGTCGTTCCATGTCGACATTATAATGATCTTGGTTGAATGAGATTGAATTCGATAATTATAATTACCAACATTGGATCACACTTGGAGCTTAACAGGCGGCGAGATGTCTGCGATCTAAGTACGAATTCGAAATTTCAAGTCTCTAGACCGGGGCCTGAGAAATCGCTGCGGAGTCCATTGATACAAGAACCGAAAGTAATAAAAACTATTTAAAAAAAAATCTCCGTTGTGGATTTTATACGGCGAGGTCTGGCATTCCATAAGGGCTTGACTTAAAATACCTCTAACAGTATTAGAAATACTTACAGCGTATTGAAGTCCCGCTGAAATGCCTTTATTTTACCATCGTCTGTGAGTGAATACGTGTCAACATTACATTTGGTGTTTCTTTGGAATATGTAAGGGTATCTTGCTAGCTGATACCATTTTCCCATGTACTGGATATCAAAATGAAAAAAAAAATCATCAAACTAGATAATTATTGAATTTATTGTTGTATTTACCTTGGTAGCTTCAAAATTCTGCATGCCTTTCACATCTGGACATGTAGTCTTTGTGGGGTTTGCACTGATGCAACCCATCAGGCACAATGCTGCGATATATTTGAACATGTTTGCCATGTTTTTCTAATCAAAATTAATTATAATAAGTTATATGAGTGAAATGTGTGGAATAGATGCTGAAGTCGCCTTTTATATGAAAATGAAGTTATCTGATAAAATCAAATTTCATGTTAACCTACTTATTATATTGTTATCTGCACCTACACCTACATTTCAATTGAATTTTCTTCGTATAGAAATAATTACTTATCGTGAAAAGAATCAAGTAATATGAAATCGGATCTTTACATTTGACATTGAGGTTTTCAACATAAAACTGTAGTAGTTTGTTTGTAAAAACCAGCATTAGAAAGTAATATCAATTTAAAAACTGATTGATTCAACTGTGATGTGTTCCGAATGAAATAAATTCATAAGGTTTTGCAATATTTCTATTGAATAGTATTTCAACAATATTGTACCTATCAACGATGATGTAATACAATGCGGAATGGAGTATTTGCACATCGAGTAGTAGAGTTGTCATCTTTATGCTTAGAAATTATTGTTTTTATTAAAAATCAAGATTTGTCTGCTAATACCAGAAGTTGGCTGAAATAGTATTTTTATACCCTAGGTGCGAATATGGATTTTTTTCAGGATAAAAGAAGCCACAGGCCATGCTGAACAATTCTTGAAGCCCGTAAAGCCGTTTTCACAAACATAGAGTAATAAAAAATCTGGTGTGTCTACTCACACGACTTTCCTGCCGCTCGCAGGCAAATTCCAATGAATGAAACATTTTACACTATTACAATACTTTCCTTATATAGCGACGATAATAGCGGTAGTAAAGTAAAAATCCTCTGGTCAAATCGTGCTACCACTCATTTTTTTCAGCATGTCAAGACAAACAACAATGTTCATGTGATATTTTTTCGCAAGATGAAACGTTTGGCCAAAATCTGAAGAAACATGCGGAAAATATGGAGTTTTATTCAAGCATAACCTTTTTTGTGCTTTTTCTCAGAGATGGCGCTGTGTGTGGGTGCTAAAGGGCTCTCAGAAGAATACTTTAGGCAAGTTTAATCAAAATCCTTAGAGCCGTTTTCGCGCTATTTTCTTGAGTAAATCACTTTTTTTGCTCAACACCCAGTGTATACAGGACTCTGATTCAGTGCCACCGGCGAGTGATATTGGTACCAAATAAAATAGAAAAGAAAGCATCAAAATACACCGATCCGTTCCCGAGATAATGCTGTCACAGAAAGACAGACAGACGGACAGACAGACAGACCAATGGCTGAAAATAGGTTTATTGTACATAGAAAACTCTGAAACGTCAACATTTGTAAAAATCTCAATACAGAAAATTTCACACGATTACAATACTTTCCTTATACAGCTACTATATAGTGGCGTAGGAAAGTAAAAATATGAGATAAATGATATAAAAAAAATATAAGTAGGTAATATAAAAATCAAGAGGGCGTTCTATGATATAATTTTTTTTATGATAACACCAGAATGTAATGATCTTTTGGGCTATCAGTTGCATCAAAGTTAACAGAATACTCTGTAAACTTTGGATGAATATTTACGTTTTGGAACCCTCGAAAAATTTAAGTGATGGATAAATGAAATGAATTAAATACCATCTTCAATTCATTTTATAATTACGATTTATAAGTACCTATGATCTTTCAAAAGACAGCTGTAAAAGTAAAGAAAAATTTAAATCCCTATGAATTTGTTACTAAATAAATGAATACTCGTTTCAAAAGTATCTTTAGTCATATCATCTTGAGGAATGAGTACAAATTGACCATGAATGTGAATCGTAAATTATTTTCAGCACAATACAGTCGTTAATTTACTTGCATATTTATGATGGGATGAGTTTGAATAACATTAATCTATACTTAATATATAAACGAGTAACGACTTTTCGTATGACCACAAAAATCTCGAAAACTACTTATCCAATTTCAATAATTTTTGTTTTAATGATTTTTTTATATTATAGCGGGTGACATAGGCTATATTTTATGATCCTATAGCTTTTCTAAAATAAATAAATAAATAAAGATTGGAACTACTTCTTAGCGGCGTAGGCAATGCGAAGCGACGGCGTCTATCGACAGCTGAAAAATATCTGAAAAATATATTGCTAATGCGAATAACGACTGTTATTTTTTCTTTCTTTACATATATCTTACTTTGTTTATCACTTTAATTTTTGCTCTAAAATATTTTTGTCTTGTTGAATGTTTTTTTATAATTTGTCATGTACGAGTCTTTACTATACCGACTGCTGCAGGAAGCCTCATAGTATTAGGTGATTTGCCATGATGTAAAAAGATTTCATGGTTAATACCTGCATTGTATACACTATATAAAAAGAGTCTGTCAGTGCGACTGGAATTTAAAGGTGGAGGGTTCTATACAGGAAAATCCTTAAGACATATACATAAAAATTATCAAGCTGTTCTCTCTTGGTGCATATCTGTGGATTGATCTGGGTTTGTGTTTGGACTGGTTCTACGTGCAAGTAGGTCTCATAGAAGGGTTCCATACTCAAGACTTTTGATGACTTTATGCTTTTGTACCACAATCTACGAAATTGTTTGCCCGGGAAGTGCCGGGTAAAACAGCTAGTGATTTTATAATTTAACTACAAACACAAAATAATGCAAATTGACTAGAGAAAATATATGTTTACTCTCAAAAATAAACAATCCAGTCCTATTATTCTATGAATTATTAGTAAGTGCAGTTATCCTGTGATACTGGTAAGAAGAGGGATCCGTCAATGCCACTATCTTTGATGGCCTGTTCAACTTTATCCAAAACAGCTTTTGAGGGTTTGGGCGACCTGGTCAAGATCCAAGCGTAATCTAGAAAAATAATTCATAAGTGGATTTATTCTTTCATAACGATATATGTTTTTTACAAAAAAATTGGACCGACTTTATTAGTCGGTGCACTGAAAAATGCGAGATAATATCAATTTTATTGCTGCTGTTAATTTTAAAGTGTTAAAGTTGTGACTAAATAAAAGACTTTCGATACCAAGTTCAGAGGTATTATATTCCGTAAATTTCAAAACATGACATGTGAAATAAGAAAGTTGGTACCTACGGGCTTTTGGCACATTCTGTACCTATAGCTATTGATAACTAACAATATTTTAGGTAGAATGTGCATTACCGAATAAGACAGTACACCAAATTTCAAGTTTCCAATCCTATTGGAAAATTACAAATGCACGGCCTATATAAATCACCCTGTATACATAAAACATACAGATGAAAAAATAAATAATACTCACTTTGTGTTGTAGATCCGTCGGACATGCAAGACCAAACCAAGGAGTAGTTCTCATAATCGGTACTGAGAACCCAGTATGGTTCTTCGCGCTGGTCTTTAAAATAATATTATAATTATTATTAAAATAATTACACGGCCGACATTGTGGCCTTCTTAACGTAGCTTAGGAGTAAACACAAAATTATATCATCTCAAACAGACAAGGAGTGAACACTTCTGAATTCATTTTTTGGTACTGAGTTTTCTGATGAATAATAATTAAAGCAGTTAAGATAAAAACATATGCTTTCAATGTGGCATCATTGTTTCCTAAATGTCAAAATCGAGGCAAGAAGAAGAACAGCATGCCCTTAAATTATGTATCTTATTTAGTCAGAAACTTGACCATATCTCTGACATGTTTTTTTTTTCGTAGGTGTCCGGACGTTGTGACCTTCTTAAGGTAACTTAATCCCAATATTCTACCATCTCAAAACTTCCGGGACATATCTTGTTATTTTTATAAAAAAAAATTGAAGAACTGAATAACTGTAATATTTAGCTATGGGAAATACTTAACATAATAGTATTTTCTTGGTGGTTTTTGTATTGGATGTAAAATAAAAGGTGTTCCATTTAAAGTATCAGAGAAAAACATGTGCGTTGTTTGGCCTTATTAGAAAATAACCCTAACATATTGATAATTAACACAGAATGACGAGTTCACATTTGAATTTGTTTTTACTTTGTATTTTATAAATAAATAATAACAAATGACAATCAATTATTTTTCTGTTATACTTACTTGGGGGGTAATGCACCATGCCTTTAGCTTCTCCTGTTGGACTTACATTGCGTCCGATTCCACGGCTAGTTTCAACTTTACCAGATCTGAAAAACAATAAAAAAATACGTAGAAATTGCAGCTGAAAAAATGTCACCGAAACAGGAAAAACTAGAGGGTGCCTTCGACTTCGTCTGCGAAAAACCACTATAGAAATCCCTTATAAAATCCCTATTTCAGTAGGAATGTAAAGGTATTACCAATGAGTAGTAAATAAAAGTTGTAAATTTTTCTTAATATTTGAAAAGTGAAAGCGTTGGCGTACATTTAGCAAAAATACAGACATGTTTTATAAAGACTAGACTAGAATTACAAATTTGTTTCAATTTCTTCAGTTGGGTAACAAAAGATTGCTTCACAGAATTTGATGAAAACCTTATCAGCGCATCACTATATAATTATTTTTCGAATGAAACCACTCCATAGTCATTTTTGTTTTATGTATCTAAGGACTAATTTATTGTGAAAAACCATAAATCATTCAAGCAAGTTTACGGATTACGTTTTGCAAGAAATAATTTTATTATCTATTTTATCATATATCATTTTATATATCGTCTGAAGAAGTTGGTGATATTTTTTGCCAAAAATTTATTGATTCTCTAATTTTTGAGTTTTTTATTGTTACGTAATCATAATTGGTAATGTAAAATTTTTGAGCACACGTTGTGTACCTAATTTTTTAAGTAGGTCGAATAAATATCGCTTATCAAGAGATAAAATATTTAAGTGATGGGATAAAGTTCATATTTTATCAATACAATAATCTACATACTCGAAAAGATATTCTATTTCTGTTTTATATTTAATTTATAGGCAAGCAATATGATCATTTCAAGTGCAGTAACTCAGACAATGTTATTTTCGTTGAATATGTCCATTTGAAATATTACTTGAAATAATTTTTTCACATGTTGGATTTCACAAAAATTATTTATGGGACCATTCCTCAACAGTCAACTATTTAATGAAAAAAGAATTATCAAAATCGGTGTGCGTTCACTGGACACTGCACAATACTGAAATTACCACAAATGATCGTATTTGCTTAAGGTTTTTTTTTGAGAAAATTCAAATATGTCTAAACATTTACAGGCGTATTCATAATCGAAACTTGGTCGGCTACTAAATTAAGTGCGGAGATCTAACCTTAAATTAGGTTTATGACTCTTATGTCAGTGTTATGGTAGGATAGTGTTTTGTTTTTTATTTTAATATGGTACTAGCTAGTATCAAACTAAAATTGGATTATGAATACGCTGGACAATACAAAAGTTACCTCAAATGGTCGTATTTGCTTAAGTTTTTTTGGAGAAAATTCAAATATGTTCAAACATTTACAGGCGTATTCATAATCGAAACTTGGTACGCTACTAAATTAAGTGCGGAGATCTAACCTTAAATTAGGTCTATGACTCTTATGTCAGTGTTATGGTAGGATAGTGTTTTGTTTTTTATTTTAATATGGTACTAGCTAGTATCGAACTAAAATTGGATTATAAATACGCTGGACAATACCAAAGTTACCTCAAATGATCGTATTTGCTTAAGGTTTTTTTTGAGAAAATTCAAATATGTCTAAACATTTACAGACGTATTCATAATCCAAACTTGGTACGCTACTAAATTAAGTGCAGAGATCTATCCTTAAAATAGTTTTATGACTCTTATGTCAGTGTTATGGTAGGATAGTGTTTTGTTTTTTATTTTAATATGGTACTAGCTAGTATCGAACTGGATTATAAATACGCTGGACAATACCAAAATTACCTCAAATGATCGTATTTGCTAAAGGTTTTTTTTGAGAAAATTCAAATATGTCCAAACATTTACAGGCGTATTCATAATCGAAACTTGGTACGCTACTAAATTAAGTGCGGAGATCTAACCTTAAATAAGGTTTATGACTCTTATGTCAGTGTTATGGTAGGATAGTGTTTTGTTTTTTATTTTAATATGGTACTAGCTAGTATCGAACTAAAATTGGATTATAAATACGCTGGACAATACCAAAATTACCTTAAATGATCGTATTTGCTAAAGGTTTTTTTTGAGAAAATTCAAATATGTCCAAACATTTACAGGCGTATTCATAATCGAAACTTGGTACGCTACTAAATTAAGTGCGGAGATCTAACCTTAAATAAGGTTTATGACTCTTATGTCAGTGTTATGGTAGGATAGTGTTTTGTTTTTTATTTTAATATGGTACTAGCTAGTATCGAACTAAAATTGGATTATGAATACGCTGGACAATACCAAAATTACCTTAAATGATCGTATTTGCTAAAGGTTTTTTTTGAGAAAATTCAAATATGTCCAAACATTTACAGGCGTATTCATAATCGAAACTTGGTACGCTACTAAATTAAGTGCGGAGATCTAACCTTAAATAAGGTTTATGACTCTTATGTCAGTGTTATGGTAGGATAGTGTTTTGTTTTTTATTTTAATATGGTACTAGCTAGTATCGAACTAAAATTGGATTATAAATACGCTGGACAATACCAAAATTACCTTAAATGATCGTATTTGCTAAAGGTTTTTTTTGAGAAAATTCAAATATGTCCAAACATTTACAGGCGTATTCATAATCGAAACTTGGTACGCTACTAAATTAAGTGCGGAGATCTAACCTTAAATAAGGTTTATGACTCTTATGTCAGTGTTATGGTAGGATAGTGTTTTGTTTTTTATTTTAATATGGTACTAGCTAGTATCGAACTAAAATTGGATTATGAATACGCTGGACAATACCAAAATTACCTCAAATGATCGTATTTGCTAAAGGTTTTTTTTGAGAAAATTCAAATATGTCCAAACATTTACAGGCGTATTCATAATCGAAACTTGGTACGCTACTAAATTAAGTGCGGAGATCTAACCTTAAATTAGGTTTATGACTCCTATGTCAGTGTTATGGTAGGATAGTGTTTTGTTTTTTATTTTAATATGGTACTAGCTAGTATCGAACTAAAATTGGATTATAAATACGCTGGACAATACCAAAATTACCTTAAATGATCGTATTTGCTAAAGGTTTTTTTTGAGAAAATTCAAATATGTCCAAACATTTACAGGCGTATTCATAATCGAAACTTGGTACGCTACTAAATTAAGTGCGGAGATCTAACCTTAAATAAGGTTTATGACTCTTATGTCAGTGTTATGGTAGGATAGTGTTTTGTTTTTTATTTTAATATGGTACTAGCTAGTATCGAACTAAAATTGGATTATGAATACGCTGGACAATACCAAAATTACCTCAAATGATCGTATTTGCTAAAGGTTTTTTTTGAGAAAATTCAAATATGTCCAAACATTTACAGGCGTATTCATAATCGAAACTTGGTACGCTACTAAATTAAATGCGGAGATCTAACCTTAAATTAGGTTTATGACTCTTATGTCAGTGTTATGGTAGGATAGTGTTTTGTTTTTTATTTTAATATGGTACTAGCTAGTATCGAACTAAAATTGGATTATGAATAAGTTGGACAATACCAAAGTTACCTCAAATGGTCGTATTTGCTTAAGTTTTAGAAAATTCAAATGTGTCCAAACATTTAGATTTGTTTTATTTAAAATTATTTGTAGATTCATTTTTCGCCTCGTTAAGTGGAAGGCGACTATATCTATGTATATCAATAATATGAGAAAAATACTCACAGTATATTGATGGCACGGTTAACGATGTTTATTTTGCCATCATCTCTGAGAGTATACTCAGCAGTTGTACATTTGCTGTCAACTTGGAAGATGCAAAAGTAATTAGCTTGCACATACCATTTACCCATGTACTAGAATCAAATTGAAGTATTATCAAAATGCTGATGGATTTTTTTTTGTTCTACTTACCTTAGCGTTATCCATCTTCTGAACAACTTTTAGATCTGGACAACTGGATGATAGAGGATTTGCACTGATGCAATAAGCCATCAGGCACAATGCTAGAACATATTTCAACATGTTTTTTTGTTCTTTTTCTATCAGAATTGCTTGGTAACACTTATAAAACGTATTAATATGGAATAGAGCCTAGGCTGTCCTTTTATAGGTATAGAGAAATGCATGATAAGATCAATTTGATTTCAGACTACTCAACTGTTATCATTATGTAATTAGTTCATTTAAATTGGCATGTTAGTAAGGGATTTGCTTATATTGCATGAATTCGATTAAAAATCAATTTTTGAGAAAATCGTTAGGAGCTAATGATTTTTATTGACATGGAAGCGTCTATTTTTTTCTGCGTTGCTACTAATGGCATTTTATTGTAGTGAAATATGGAAATTTTTATTTATTTATATCTACATACCCCCCACCCAGAATTACTTTGTATATGACGTCCAACAAAGATAAGTAGCATATGGCTCCCGTATCTCGTAAAATTTAGCAACCATTTGTAATCGCGTTGTTGTCTCATTGTTGACACTGTTTACATATTAGACCATAGCTATACAATATTTGATAAATATGAAAAAAATAGCAATTTTGTAAGGAACTGGAATAAAAATCATTTATTATTCACAATTACATACATTCAATCAACATTGCTATGATATTTTTTATTTGATTATTAGTTTAGGCTCAAGTTGACTGAGCGGCAACACTGTACCAACACGACGTTTTCGCAGCGTCTTTTGTGCGATAGTTACCTACATGATGGCCACGCGGAACTGTTGCTGCTTGTCAATTGCGCCGGCTTGAAATGTAGAAATACAAAGTTTTTTTCGAATTAACGTTAATATTTTTATTTCAATGTGAAGAGCAATAGTTGCGATAAAAATAAGATGGCGAATTTTCCCTGCGAAACTCATTCCAATAATAAAAGTCTTTTTTTTTTCAAGTAGCCCTAAAGAAATTGGTCCATCGGCGTTGAATCAAACGATCTTGGTGGCCAAGTGTGATCGACAAACCGAGAGATGGCAAGGTCGGGTCGGTCTTGTCCTGTTAAAAAAAATCATCCTCATCAGTTGGATCCAATTCGGGCTACAAAAACTCATTTAACGCAAACCATCAATAGTTAGCGCATTTTTAGCCGCATTTTCGAAGAAATATGGTCCAATCAATTCGCTTCACATCAGAGGTTATCAATAGTTCATTGGTCTCTATACAATTATAGTCATTATAAAATACAGTTAAATGCACCACATTCTCTTTTACAGAAATTTTTTCTTTACGTTCTAGTTTTTTTTGTTTCTGAAACTACAAATATTTCTTTTCTTATGTTTTCTATGACAAAGTTAAAAGTAGTTACAATGTCAACTTTGTAGCTTGGCTGGGACGCATTCGCCATAATTTGAATAAAGTTGAAATTATTTTATTTTATCCTGGTTAGTTGAAAGTTATGGAAATTACGTTAAAAAGATTCCGTTCACATACTCAGATATAGTTTATTTCACGAATGATGGCTCCTACCTTGAAAACACGAGTAACGGATCAATTCAAACGAGGGGAGTAAATTAGTGGCGTGACGATTTTGAGATAAAATCTGGTATCTCAATGTTTTTATACGCTTTAAAGAAATTCAAATAATTAGGGAGAAAGAAGCATGAATTGATTAAATAAGCAAAATTGTATAAAATATTTATTATTAACAATAATGCAGAAACAAAATACAATTCTTTTGCTTCAGTTATAAAATATAAATTTATTCATCTGAATTCTCTGAAATGTCACTTTGACTTTGTGGCGCCTAAGCAAATAAAGATTGCGTTGCCTTCGGACATACGAGCAGCACTCTATCATGGTATTGAATGAGATAAGTTTGAGATACTGATGTCTCGTAGCTTAGATCGACAAACATAGTAGAAAATTTCAATTTCATGATAATGAGATGCGATGAGAAGTATTGCGTGATGTACGTAGTTCGTGAATTATTACAGGCAACAGCCATCATTCGTGAAACAAACTATAGATATCGAACGATCCGTGATTTCTTCATCTGAAGTGTGCCATGCAGATATGGGAGAATGTCTAAGCATGTCTCTACTTAAATTATTTGAAATTGTTTAATATTGAAACATCTCCTGTCACTTTTTGGAGCAGAAATAATATCTTGATCTATATTGAAAGAAATACTCATTTCTGAACTGAATGTAATAAATATAACAAAAGTTTAAAGTCTCTTTCGGTCCATAGAAATATTTTTGAACTTCATTTTGCAGAAGTTTACAGTATTTGGAAATTACATAATTGAATTGAACATTTTCTCATTGTTCATTCATTCTCAGGTTGGGTTTTTGTGAATTATTTGGTAATTCTTCTTCTTCTAAAGCTTTTAGAAAGAAATAAGCTGATGCAGATGTAACAAAATTTGTCAAAATTTTCTGTTTTATGTGGCCTTTCTGTTCTTTGACATGTTTACATAATCGTTTTTAAAATTAATAAATTCAACTAGGAATTTAATTTAAATTCTCTTCACACTCTTATGGACTAAATCACACAATACAATAGTAGTTTATGCTCAAGTGCGTAAAGGGGCGAATATCTGATAATTTTGTGATTTTGCAACATGAACCTAGGTATGTGACATATTCGCTGAAGGAAATATTTAAAATCAAAGTTTTCCGAATTACTGCATACGGAATGTTCAAAATTGCTGCCCCATTGTTAAATATAAAACAGAAAGAGAATATATTTTCGATTGTGTCGATTACTGCTTTGATAAAATATGTGAACTTTATCCCATCACTTAAATATTTTATCTCTTGATAAGCGATATTATTAGAATTAATAACAAAAAACTATAAATATAATTCAGTAAATTTATTACCGACTGACTAGGATATTGATTGGAAAAAGTATGAAATTGACTTCTGCAGTCTTGGGTGTAGAAATAAAATTGACTCTTTTCTATTGGAGCTTTCGAATCTTTATTGATTCTTCTTCATCAGGATTACTTAAAGTTTACAAATAATGAAATTATAATATAAACATGAAAAATATGGTACTTATGAAAGTGAGATTTAGTTAAACATATTTTAGAATAGAAATTATCATCAGAAGTAACATAAATCGTACGTAAAATAAATTTAGAGATTAGAAAACTTTTGAAAATTTAAATTGTTATACTGAAATTTTGAATTAAGT
This sequence comes from Crioceris asparagi, assembly GCA_958507055.1. Lineage (NCBI taxonomy): Eukaryota > Metazoa > Arthropoda > Insecta > Coleoptera > Chrysomelidae > Crioceris > Crioceris asparagi. The sequence goes on from OY293829.1 coordinate 4,262,823, forward strand.
AATATTAATATTGAATGGACGAATTTATTCAAATGAAATCTAAATAGTCATGAAACAAATTCATACAAGGTATTAATAATAATTTATGTATTATTTTGATTAAATTACAGTAAATATGTTTACATTATACTCAAACTATCAATGTCTTTTTTTTATTTTTATTTAATATATTAGGTTCTTTTGTTACACGAGATATTTCAGAAAATAATCTTTTCTTAAGATCTATTTCTTTATCTAAGATCCTGACGTCAAAATTAATTTCATGTTTGGATTCTACTGCATGTTTGGCTAAAGTACAAGTGGATTTTTTAGCCTTATATCATTTTTTTGTGATGTAATAAAGGTCTTTCAAGCATCTACTTTTTTCTCCTATATATTTTTTATTACAGCTGTTTATTTTTTTTTATTTTACACCATTCAACAGAAAGTCCATTTACAGAATAGGAATAAAAGTAAATTATGTACAAAAATAAAAGAAGAAACAAAAAATAATTCTGAATGTCTGACATAAGCTACACTGCAGCATATAATTCAAACTTCACATCGAGTTCAAAGGCGAGATCGTACAAAAATATATTAAAGATCAGAGGACCTAAGGTACTGCCCTGGGGTATACCAGATGTTGAATTCATACTGACTGATCTATGACCAAGGCATGCGAAATACTGTTCTCTCTTCATGTAGAAAATTATTAAATTAACTAGTGTTGTGTCAAATCCTATATTTTGCAGTTTTGATATTAATAAACCATAATTCCATGATCTAAGTATATAGGTAGTAGGTATATATATATATATATATATATATATATATATATATATATATATATATATATATATATATATATATATATGACGTCTGTTTGACTCCCATGGTGGACAGAGTCAGCCAAGTTTTGGGTGATGGAAAACATTTTTTTTTATTGTGAATCGTTTTTTCATGAAGCCATGCTGGTGCGCATCGATAAAATTTTGTGCAAAGTGATACATAATATGCTTATGTAGAAATGTAGAATCATTTCATATATTTTTGACAAGTTATTTAAAATACTTATAGGTCTATAATAAGATATTTTGCTAGGGTCATCTTTATTAAGAATATGCGTTAATAGGGTGATTTTCCACATTTCCGGAAATACTTTGTCGGTCAGTAACAAGTTAATTATAAATGGCAGTGGTTAGGTGAAAATACATTATGCACAATCTTTTAGCAGGAAAGCTGATAGGGGAGATCCGGTCCTACTGTTTTTTTTTTGAGAGCATTCAAAGTTTCGTCTACAGAAACACTTATAAGAGTTTGGAAGTTCGTAGGCACATTTAGAAAATATATGTTTACTCTCAAAAATAATCAATACAGTTGAATGTATCCACGAATTATGTGTATGTGCAGTTATCCTGTGATACTGGTAGGAATGGTAGGAAGAAGGATCCGTCAATGCCACTATCTTTGATAGCCTGTTCAATATTATCCATAGCAGATTTTGAGGGTTTGGGCTCCCTGGTCATGAGCCAAGCGAAATCTAGAAGAATAATTCATAAGTGGATTTATTCTTTCAAAAGGATATATGTTTTTTACAAAAAAATTGAAAGGACTGGTGTACCTGTGAAAAATACGAAATAATATAAATTTAATTGGTGCTGTTAATTTTACAGGAGTATCATATTCCACAAATTTCAAAATATGACATGTGAAATAAGAAAGTTGGTACGGGCTGTTGACACACTCCGTATAGCTATTGAACTAACAATAGTTTAGGTAGAATGGGCATTACCGAATAAGACAGTACACCAAATTTCAAGTTTCCAATCCTATTGGAAAATTTCAAATACACGGCCTATATAAATCACCCTGTATACATAAAACATATAAATGAATTGTATACCTTCCTCGTTCTGATGAAGTCGGTAAAAAAAAATAATACTCACTTTGTGTTGTAGATCCTTTTTCCATGCAAGACCAAACCAAAGAGTACTTTTCATAATCGGTACTGAGAACCCAATATGGTTCTTCGCGCTGGTCTTTAAAATAATATTATGATTATTATTAAAATAATTACACGGCCGACATTGTGGCCTTCTTAAAGTAGCTTAGGAGTAAACAGAAAATTCTACCATTTCTAAACATGCGAGAACTATTTTGTCGTTTTTATTTTATAAAAATCGAAGAACTCAAAAACTGTAATATCCGAGAAAATCATGAGCCTTTGGCCTTGAGAAAATAACCCTAACATGTTGATAATTAACACAGGGTGAAGAGTTCACATTTGAATTTATGTTTACTGTTTGTATGGAAAACAGAGATATCACAATTCGGATTATTTGTTGATCACCTATGTATTTTATAAATAAATGATAACAAATGATAATTAATGATTCTCTTGCTATACTTACTTGGGGGGTAATTAACAATGCCTTTAGCTTCTCCTGTTGGACTTACATTGCGTCCGATTCCAACGCTAGTTTCAACTTCACCAGATCTGAAACAAAACAATATGTACAAATTGCAGCCGAAAAAATGTCACCGAAAAAGGTAAAACTAGAGGGCGCCTACGACACCGTACGCGTAAAAACCACACTAGAAATCCCTTAAGTATAAAATCCATATTTCAGTAAGAATCTAAAATTATTAGGTACCAGTGAATAGTAATAAAGGCTGTACATTTCTCCTCATTTTTGAGAACCGTTAGCGTTGGCGTACAATCAGCAAAAAGGAGCTTTTATGATCATTTCAAGTGCGTAAACTCAGACAGTGTTAATTTTTCAAAACATATGTCCATTTTAAATATTGAAATGATTTTTTCACATACTAGATTTCACAAAAATGAGAAAAATACCCATCAAAATCGGTGTATGACTGGACACTAGACAATACTCCAAAATTACGTCAAATGATTACGTTTGCTTACGGATTTTTTTTTGTTGACAAAATTCAAATGTGCCCGAACATGTAGATTTGTTCTATTTTAAATTTATGTGAGGTTGCCCGTTTAACCATATATAACAAAAATTTGAGGAAAATACTTACAGCTTATTGATGGCTCGGTTAACGACGTTTATTTTGCCATCATCTCTGAGAGTATACTCAGCAGTTGTACATTTGGTGTCAACTTGGAAGATGCAAAAGTAATTAGCTTGCACATACCATTTACCCATGTACTAAATAACAAATTAAAAGTATCATCAAATCGCCGATGGATTTTTTTTCTTCACTTACCCTAACAAGGTCGAAATTCTGAACAACTTTAAGATCTGGACAACTGGTTGATAGAGGATTTGCACTGATGCAATAAGCCATCAGGTACAATGCGACAACATATTTGAACATGTTTTTTGTTCTTTTTGATCAAAATTTCCTGGTAACACTTGTGAAACGTATTAATATAGAATAGAGGATAGACGCCACATTTACCTATATATCTAAAAAAAATGCCTGATAAAATTAATTTGATGTGAAACTACTCAACTGTTATCAGTAATTTATTTATAATATTTATTATTATTTATTTATTTGCCAGATAAAAATTATTACATAACATTATAAAAAAGAAATAATAATAAATTAGAAAAATAACACAAATTTTGAGGGAATTTTCATTAAGTACTGTAACAAATTCTGCAGGAAGAAATAAGATGCTTGTGCGCAGGTCTGGCGTTGAAAATACAGTAAAAAAACAACAAACGTAAAATAGAGAGGATAATGTGCTTAAATGTTATTGAGTCATTTAAATTGGATCTTATTAAGGGAAAATATTATGGTTGTTGAAAAAAGTCCATTTCTCAAATTAATTCAGGAAGGCCCTTGCATGAAATTAATTCTAGTAGTTCTTTTGCACATCATGTTGTTAATTCTAAACATTCTTCTGACATTAATAATTACATAAACATTTTATATTATGCTTCCAAAGGTCACTTGTTGAACATTTGAAAAATTTCGGGAATTCATTCTAATAATAAGAATATACTTGTCATTTCACTAAATGATATAAATAACTTTAATTGCTTACGTTTCTTTGAATCTCTCTCATTGTAATTTCCTTAAATAATTTGTTATCAAATCAAAGATTATTTGTAATTCTCCGTATCTTCGTTGATTCATTTCTTACAATACATTTTTCTACTATATTTCAAAACTATTAATCTTATTTATACTTTTAACTAATAGATGTCACTATCATAATACTTCTAATTGAGTTATTTAAAACTTTACTGTTCATTCTCGTCTTGACTATCTTTTTAAGATGTATTTCATCGTATTTGATTTTCTAATGTAATAGTTTAATAATTTTTTCCCATCATGTGGAGGCCGTTTTTTCTTTTCTTTTCATTTTTAGTCTTAGAATGTTTTATTTATTTGAATTTTTATTGGAATTAATGTTTTAATTTTCGGGATTGGGTGATGTTTATTTTAATTTTTTGTTTCCTTCCACGTGAGTATTTATCTTATATTATTTTTTTGACACATTCTTTTGTATATATTAGGTTGTTAATTATGCCAATCTTTTAGATAATTCTTGTAATATCCTGACTGAAGATGAGTCTAGGTAGGCTCGAAACATGTCTCAACCCCTAAATTTATTTTTTTAATAAATTGTGAGATGACATGGAGATTTATTTTACTCGGAAAATATTATCTCACATGAATTCGATTAAAAATCAATTTCCAAGTAAATCGCCTGGATCCAACGGACATGAAAACGTCTCTATTTTTGTTGCACTGGTCACTTTATTGAAGTGAGATATGGAAAAACTTCCATTTGTTTATATCATCCACATATCCCCCACGCAGAATTAACTTTGCATATGACGTCCAACAAAAATAAGTTATTTGCGGCCCCCGTATCTCGTAAAATTTAGCAATCAGTTATAATCGCGTTGTTGTCTAAGTGTTACCACTGTCTACATATTAGAGCGTCGCTATAAAATATTGGATAAATATGTGAAAATAGCAATTTCATAAAGAACTGGATTAAAAATCATTTATTATTCACAATTACATACATTCAATCAACATAGCTTTGATACTCTTTATTCAAACATCAGTTTAGGCTCAAGCGGCAACACTGTACCAACTCGACGTTTTGACAGCGACTTTTGTGCGATAGTGGCGTTGCAGTTGCTAGTTACATGATAACCACGCGGACCTGTTGCTTCTACAATGTGCGCCGTCTTGAAATATAAAAAAAAAATCTTTTCGAATTATGCCAATACTTACATTACATTTATATTTCAACCGGAAGAGGAATAATTGCGTATAAAAATAAAATGGCAGATTTTCACTACGAAACCATTGGTACACGGTCATTCTAATAAAAAAATTCTGGAGAACGTTCTCGCATATGCGTGACAATGTCGGTAATTAAATGCTATATCTCTTTTTCAAGGCGTTCACGAGTTTGTGGCTGCTTCACATGCACCTTTTCCTTTACGTTGCCCCAAAGGAATTGGTTCATCGGTGTTAGATCAAACGATCTTGGTGGACAATTTTGATAATCAAACCGAGAGGTGGCACAAGGTCTGGAATCTTGTCCTGTTAAATAAATCGTCTTCATCAATTCAATCCAATTTGGGCTACAAAAACTCAGTTACCGCACACCATTAATGGTTAGCGCATTTTTAGCCGCATTTTCGAAGAAATACGGTTTATTCAATTCGATTCATATCAAAAGTTATCAATAGTTCATTGGTCAATTACGGTCATTATAAAAATATAGTTAAAAGTACTCCATTCTTTTTTAAAATAAAATTAAGCCCCTTATATTTCTAAATTGTTTTTTTACGTTTTAGTTCGGATTGTTATTAGAGCGTGCTTTTTAGTTTTTGAAACTACAATTTATTTTCGTATTTTCTAGTCTCGCAAAATTCAAAGTAGTTACAAGAATGTCACTGTGTTGCCTTGCTGAAGCGCATTCGCCATAATTTGAACAAAGTTGAAATAATTCTGTTTTATGATGGGCATCATAATTTAATAATAATAATAATAATTTTTATTCAGGCTAAAATACAAATATTGATTTGAAGAATAGTATGCTAATAGGTTGTCTGATTTATTATGAGCCCTACAAACCCTTATTGAGATGCAAACAGCTTATGTGTGTAGACCTGAACTCAATAATGGTTAGAAATCCATAACCTTAATCTTAATTTACATACAAATACAATACAAATAATACAATGATTATACAACAGAACTATAAATACAACTACAAATGTAATGGTCAATATATGATATAAAAAATATTAATATAATAAATAAATATAAATATAATATTAATACAGACATTTTATAAGTAATATAACAATATGTATATACAGTGAAACCTGGTTAAGTGGGACCTGGATAAGTGAGAAACCTCTATTATCAACAATTCCAATGTGTTCTTGGCTCTTTTTCATCGAATTACCTCTGTTAATGGCACATTTCGAATCTGGTTAAATGATTGAATTTTTTCCAGGATTTTTTCGGTGTTCACCTCTATAATTGGGACTCAGTAGCTCAATCCCCTGTATAAGTAAGACATTTTATCAGGTTGGGACAGGTTTATTTCGTACGTTTTTTTTTTGTCAGTACATTATACGTATGTAATTTTAGACCTGTCTAATTGGATAACTGGATAAATGAAAATCTCTTTAAATGATACAAAATTCTTTGTCCCTTGAGATCCCAATTAACGAAGTTTCACTGTATTATAACTTCAAATTATTTAAAATACAACTCTTAATATGAAGTTTAATACGCCCTCTAGGAAAGTTTAATTTTTTTAGATGATTATTTAACCTATTGTAGATAAGTTTGAATCGATATAAACTAGTTTTTTGGCCAATATTTAATTTTGTTCTATTTACTGCAAGCGATTTATGTGTAGAACATAAAGATGCTTCAGCAATAGTATATTTTTCCCGAAGAATACAATAATTATTTGTTAAATTTTCAGCTTTTATTACTATTCATATCAATACTTTTACATTCCTACTGGAATAGGGATTTTATAAGGGATTTCCAGTTGCTTTTCGCGGACGAAGTCGAAGGCACCTTCTAGTTTTACCTGCTATGGCGAAATGTTTTGAGCTGCGGTTTGTACGTTTTTTTACTGTTTTCCAGATCTGTTGAAGTTGAAACTAGCGTTGGAATCGGACACAATGCAAGTTAAACAGGAGAAGCTAAAGGCATTGCTTATTACCCCCCAAGTAAGTATAGTAGGAGAATAATCGATTGTCATTTGATATCATTTATTTATAAAACACTTATAGTCCGGATTGTGATATCTCTGTTTTCCATTCACAAAGTAAAAACAAACTCATATATAGAACTCGTCACCCTGTGTTAATTATCACCGAGAAAATACTATTCTGATAAGTATTGCCTATAGCTAAATATTGTTGTGATTGATAATGGGATTATATAATCCCGAAACATGTCTCAACCCACTTTAATTTCAACAAATACAATGTGGAGATGACTTAGTGTTTCATTTTAACTTTCAACATCGAGATATTTTCAAGGATAAGTGATTCGGGGTATCCGACTGTATTGGAAAAATGCTCTATATTGTCGAGGAGGTGGGTGTGGCCAAACAGCATAGCAACCGCCAACCGCTTAGGCCTATTCACTACTAACATCTTTTCTATTTCATATCTCTCTCTATTTTTTTTCGTGTCGTCTATACTGATAACCGAACAACAAGTACAGAGTACAGAACACCAGCAGCAACCTTTAGCCGGAGCTCATTCGCTTTTTACTCACGAGCTTATTTGTCATCTATGCCTGCACAAAGCGTAATGGCTCGTGTTTACGTTTCGCGGCAGTTTTACCGACAGCCGATGGGAATAGCAAGCCATGATGCTCGAACAGCGAGCATCAGTGAGTCAATCACTTTTATAACATCTTTGTCTCCATTCCATAATGAGTATGGTCAGCAAACTTTACCAGATCTGAACTTCTGCCTATGGGAAAAATTGAAGGATTTGAAGATTTTTTATTTGAGAAAAATATAATTTTTTTTCAGAATTTATGCCTTATTCTAGTTCACTCATTTAAGACCTATTATAACATTTTTTAGAGGAAAATGGTTTTTCCAATTTCTCTTTAAAGATTATGCCCCATGGCGGTAAAATTGGTATTGAGCTGCAGATTAACATGTAGTGCAACAAGCGCGATTTAAACTACAAGAAAAAAATAAATAAATTAGCTTGAGAAAATATATGTTTACTCTCAAAAATAAACAGTACAGTTTTATCATTCTATGAATTATTAGTAAGTGCAGTTATCCTGTGATACTGGTATGAAGAGGGATCCGTCAATACCACTATCTTTGATGGCCTGTTCTACTTTATCCAAAACAGCTTTTGAGGGTTTGGACTCCCTGGTCAAGATCCAAGCGTAATCTAGAAGAATAATTCATAAGTGGATTTATTCTTTCATAACGATATATTTTTTAACAAAAAAAATTGGACCGACTTTCGTAGTTGGTGCACAGAAAAATACGAAATAATATTAATTCTATCGGTGCTGGTAATTTTGAAGGTGTGCAATTGTAGTTAAGTAGAACTCTTTCGGCACGGCAAGTTCAAAAGTATCATATTCCGTAAATTTTAAAATATGACAATGACATTTTTTTTCTAATGCCACAATCACTCAACACTCGTCTTTCCAGTGAAAAAATAAGCATCAAATTTTGTGCATGATTTGCAATGCAAAAGGCGTGAATACCTACAGGCTTCCAGACTTCCAGTCGTACTTATTACAGACATGAAATTGTTAGTTTAATGTCGAAACTAACATTCGGTAATGGATAACGGATGATTTCATTTTGTACCTGGAGGGTGAAATATTGCATTCAAAAATTGTGTAATTTTATTTTTTTTAAATTGCAGTTACTATTTTTGACTCAATTAAAAAAAATTATTTGAGTTTTGTTTGCATTCCCTGTACACTGTACCTCAAATAAGTCTTGATTTGCGTTATTAAATAAATATTTCTTACAAAAAATTGGACCGACTTTATTAGTTGTTGGACCGAAAAATAGAAAATAGTATCAATTCTACTAAACTACAACGGCACAACTTCAAAATTACCAGCACCAATAGAATTAATATTATTTTGTAATTTTCAGTGCAACAACTAATAAAGCCGGTCAAAAAATATTAATTTTACAATTTTGGGTGTAACATTAGTCATGAAAATATTTGAACGTTCACTAATACCCAAAAAGATATAGGCTTAGCTTGTACTTGTTATTTGTTATTCAGATATCTCAAAACGTCGCGGCGCAAATATACATATTTCAGACTGTATTGCTGTAACTCGAATATCGTAACTCAATTTAAATGTTGCTACATATAATCTTTTCTTTAATTTGGCCGTCATGTATTTTCAATTCTCAAAAAAAATGGCTCTTCCAGATAGCGGAAATACGCATATCGGATATTTTAGACTTTACGATTGCGAAACTCGGCAACCGTAACTCTTTTCAAAAAAGGTTCAATTCAAACGTTTCCGGATATGGTCCCCTTTCTAATTTTTGAATCTTGAATTTTCTATTCTCGGAAAAATTTGCCCCTTCCACATAGCTGGAACACATATTTCAGACTGTAACGCGGAAATTTAAACGTTTTCGGATATGGAATTTTCTTTAATTCCGCCGTCTCGGATTTTCAATTTTTGAGAAAAATTGAGGGAAGCAGATTTCGGGTTTGAGTTTTTCTAAATGTGGGGCCATTTTTCAACTCTCCTCTTTTAAATGAAACAAAAATCGACTAAATCGAAGTACGTCAACTATGCAAAATGCGCGAAGAGCCATTAAAAAAACAATTATACAACCGAATTGTATACCTCCTCCTTTTTTTAAAGTCGGCCTAAAACAATTGTAATAATTCAATCAAAAATATATATTTCTATTTAGTTACACATGACAAATTATTGAATAATGTTGCCAGAACCTTAAGGTAAATATTTATTTGATATTCCATCTACCAATATTCAATTTACCATCGTACATAGGTAATGAAATAGCCTACCTCGCAATGTTCTCCACCAAAAAACACATTTATTAGAAATTGTAATTTTCTATTGTGAGCACCACAAAAATTGCTACTTTCTGACAAAACTGACCTCATCAGTATAAATTCTGTTTCCTATATGTTCTTGTATTTAGGGTAATAAATAATCGCCAAAGTTTACCCAAAGCAGAAAATCAGTTCAGGAAGAGTATATGTTCTCTGGTCAAGTCTTACTCACAGAATAGTTGTTTTATCTATTCATTGTCTTATGAATGTGAAAAGGATGCTACTTATTCTAAATTTAAGCGAAGCCGTTCGTATTAAGGTTTGAGTATATCCTTGAAAATATCCTAAATTGGTTATTTGGATAATTTTTAATTTTCGAAATAAGTTTATCGAAGAATTAGTTCAAATCGTTTCTACTTTTACAGAATATCAACTTCTTAATTACAGTGGTCCCTAGATTCAATGACAACTTGGAAAAATAGAGAAGATATCCGCAAGACAAGACGTTTTTTGATATTCATTGAATATATCAATTCATATGGAGCTTAGGTATAGGGTATGCTTAAGATACTTATGGTGTCAAAAAATAGCAATTTGAAACAAGATATTTTCAATGTAACATTTAAAAAACGTCTGTGTCCATATGTTACAACATGGGACATTAAAAGTTAGCTTAGCTTTCCTTCTAACTGCTTTCCAAATTTGGATACATCATTGAAACCATGCTGGAAAAAATGTAGGTTTCTATGTGAAATAAGAAAGTTGGTACACAGTTTTGACACACCCTGCATAGCTATTGAACTAACAATATTTTAGGTAGAACGGTCATTACAAAATAAGACATTACACCATCTTTAAAGTTTCCAATTCATTCTTCGTTCTGACGAAGTCGGTCAAAAAATAAATAATACTCACTTTGTGTTGTAGATCCTCTTGCTACGCACATCCATACCAAAGAGTAGTTTTTATAATCGGTACTGAGAACCCAGTATGGTTCATCGTCCTGGTCTTTAAAATAAAATATTATGGATTATTATTAAAATAATTAGGTACATGGCCGACATTCTGACCTTCTTAACGTAGCTTAGGAGTAAACCCAAAATCATCTCAAACAGAAAAAGAGTGAACATTTCTGAATTTATTTTTTACTACTGAGTTTGTTGATGAATAATAATTAAAGCAGATAAGATAAAAAACATGCTTTCAATGTGGCATCATTATTTCCTAGACGTCAAAAAGAGCCAAAATAGCACAGTGTGTCCTTAAGGTAAAAAATGTTTCAATTTAAAGTCTAAAACTTGACCATATCACTAACATGTTGAATTTTGTTTCTTGTATGTTTCCGGACAATAGAAGTATCTAACTCCGGAGTGTCACATAAAGCCGGCTACTCACTACGCGCTACTTGCCAATTTACTTGACTTGGAATTAACTTGGCGAGTACTTGCCAGAGTTTAAGTAAACTGTACAGGCTGTCCAGAATAAGATTCACCACCTCCTATATCAGAAACTATGAGATATACGAAAAAAAGTATTGAGATCAAATATTTGTGAATTTCTTTGAATTTTTTATTTTTATTCCTTTCATATTCACAGGGTGTTTCATATATCTGATACAGGTATCAAATCTCTTATTTTAAATAGGACACCCTGTATATTTTTTGATTTTTGGATTCTTCGTAAAATTTTACGTTAACTTTGTCTAACAAACCCTATACCTAGTATTTATAGCTTTCGAAATTTTATCATTTTTGTGAAAAAAAATGACAGTTGCAGGTGTATGAATAATGCATCATTAGTAGTATTTCATTTGATAAATTGAAGAGTCACTATCATAAATCTAACAAGCAGAGGTGAACATTTGTAACCAAACTAGAAACAATCTCTGGCAATATACAGGGTGAATACGAAAGCGATGAAAACATTGAATTGAATTTTATCAATTATCTCCGATTTTTTAAATGCAAACCCCAATTTTTTTCTGTTGCACTGTATTCTACGTCTAAAAATAAGGGTACTTTCAGTTTACTTCCCTATACTTAATGTCAAGAGTTTCTGAGATATAAGCTAAAATTTAAAATTCTGTAAAATAAGAGGTGCTCATTCTTTAAAGTAGTGGTTGCTATGGAAAAAATGACATCTTGTGTGTTTAATTATTTAATGACATTTGTTAGATGTGTAAGCCTTTGTAGAACCTCAGAAGTTAATCATAGTCTTAGAATATGTATTCTGAACAAGAAAAGTTTGATTTGTTTAAAGATTTTATTAGAAACAATAGATGTATTGCCCTAACAATTAGAGAACATCGAAGAAACTTCCCTGAAAGAAGTATTCCAGAAAAATCAATTTTTCGGCGAATCGAACGAGACCTAAGAAATCACAGTGTTCTAAAATATAAAAAGAGAAACAAATTACCTAATGTTTTGACAAAAGAAATGCAGCAGAATATATCACTGTATTTTGAAGAAAATCCCGAGAATTCTTTAAATAACGCAAGCAGATATTTGGATTACGCTAGATCCACGCATCGTTAAAAATAAACAGATATATAAGTATAAATTTGCAAAGCAGCTACAAGACTTGCAGATTGGTGATCAGGATCGTCGACTGGAATTTTGTTGTACCTTGATGGACCGTCAGTTTCAACACAATGACTTTGCGGGAATCTTTTGGACTGACCCAACTGACAGTCTGACATTTGATTAAATAATCAAGATGTCATTTTTTCCATAGCAATCCCTACGTTAACGAATATGAACCTCATGTTTTACAGAGTGTTAAATTTTGGCTAATATCTCAGAAACTTTTGATATTAGGTATAGGGAAATAAACTGAAAGTACCCTTATTTTTAGACGTAGAATACAGTGCAACAGAAACAAATTTGTTGGGGTTTGCATTTAAGAAATCGGAGATAATTGATAATATTCAATTCAAAGTTTTCATCGCTTTCGTACTCACCCTGTATATTGCCAGAGATTGTTTCTAGTTTGGTTACAAATTTTCACCTCTGCTTGTTAGATTAATGATAGTGACTGTTCATTTTATCGTATGAATTACTACTAATGATGTATTATTCATACACCTGCAACTGTCATTTTTTTCACAAAAATGATAAAATCTCAGAAACTATAAATACTAGGTATAGGGTTTGTTAGACAAAGTTAACCTAAAATTTTAAGAAGAGTTCAAAAATTAAAAAGTATATTGGGTGTTTCAGTTAAAATAAGAGAGTTGATACCTGTATCAAATATATGAAACACTTTGTGGCAGAAATAAAACTAAAAAAATCGAAGAAATTCACAAATATTTTATTCCAATACATTTTTTCGTATCTGTCATAGTTTCTGAGATAGGGGGGGTAGTGAATCTTATTCTGGACAGCCTGTACATATTACGTGTGGCTCGTCAACTCAGCAAATTTTTCGGGAAGTGCACGTCGCTAGAACAAGTACTTGCTTATTGAGCAATTGGACAAGATGGACGAAACGACAGCTCTAGCAGCTTTTGGAACATTACTTTTACTAAAAAGCAAGGGCTAAAAAGGTAAAAACAAAAGAATTTCAAGCCGCCTTCTGATGAAAATTCGGTGTGTATGCATTTCCAGGCATCATGTACTTCGTTTCTATTTTTATGTAGTCTGTGTGGATGGATCCCAAATGATGGGCTCCTTCTGATAAATATCGAAAACTTTGAGAGTAATTTCGCTAGTCCACTGAATAGCTATAAATTACCTGACGTGACGACTCGCGAGTAAATGCCTGCGTGCCCGCGTAAAGTAGCGCTCACGCTTGCGCATTTGTAAAAGTTGACTCGAGGCGTTTGGCTTGGACCCAAAAACCGACAACCGATTGGAACTAAAATGTGAGTCTGCGAATCTCGAGACGAGTGTCCATACTCACAACGCCAAGTAGGTACATTACAAATACTTGACAAGTAGCGCGTAGTGAGTATCCGGCTTAATTTTCCTGTCATTGGTACTTACTTGGTGGGAAATTAACCACGGCTTTAGCTTGTGTTGTTGCAGTTGAATTGCGTGCGTATCCGACGCTATTTTCAGCTTTACCTGATCTGGAAAACAATAAAAAAACATATGTACATATTGCATCTGAAAAAACGTTGTTAAAATTAGAACCTGCCCTCGACACTAAACCAATGGAAATATCACATACAAAATCCCTATGTCAGTAAGAATTTTAAAGTATTACCAATCAATAGTTATTAAGTAAGTCAGTCTTTGAGAACTGGAAGAGTTTGCAAATAATCAGATAAAAGTAGCTTCATAAACAGAACTTTTAAAATATACCTATCTAATACTTTTCACAATATATTTTGCCTGTAATTACGTTTTAAAACAGATAATTGTGATATTCATCACTGATCCTTTGAAGAAGTTGGTCCATTTTTTTATAAAAAGTTATTGCTTCCCTATTTTTGAGTTTTTCATTAATAATCATAATTGGCGATGTAAAATCTTTGAGCACACCTGTACTTAATCTTTCAAGTAGCTCACATAATATCGCTTATCAAGAGATAAAATATTCAAGTGATAGGATAAAGTTTATATTTTATCAATTAAATAATCTACATACTCGAAAATATATTATATTTCTGTTTTATATTTAATTTTATATTTAATTATGATCATTCCATGAGCGGTAACTCGGAAAACTTTGATTTTAAATATTTCTTGAAAAAAATGATATATGGGACCATTCGGCAGCAGTCCAATATTCAATAAAATTAAAATCATCACAATCGGTGTTCGTTCACTGGGCAATACTCAAAAAACATCAAATGGGCTCAAACTTATTTTAAATTATTTCGTTAGCTTGATGATTCTCTTCGAAACATTGTGCTTCGCACAAATTTTTAAAAATGTTTACAGAATCATTGTGATAAGATTCAAGATATTTTTTTATACAGGCTGTAGTGTAAAAAACGCCCAAAAGCAGTAACCCCGTTTATTGACGGATTTTAAAAATTCAAAAAAAAAACAAATGAATGGTTCGATATACTCTCCACTCTACAATATATCTTTAATTTAAATTTTTTATATTTACCCATATTGACAGCGCTGGTAAACTTTTGTTTTTTCTTAATGGAAACATGGGTTTATTATTGTAAACATTTTTTTTTCTGAATTCAACAGTCTAATATAACTAAATATTTATCTAACAATCACATATATGATTTGACATAATTAAGTCCCTTTTTGTTTCGCATTCCTTTCCGCACATGAAGAATTGCCCTAGAAAAATATTAGATCGTGTCACTGAACTGTCGAAATCACAATGTTTTGATTATTTTTAAAATATTTTTTACAAAAAATTGGACCGACTTTATTAGTTGGTGCACTGAAAAGTATAAAATAATATTAATTCTATTGGTGCTGTTACTTTTGAAGTTGTGCAGTTGCAGGTAGAATGGTAACTTTTGGCACCAACTTCACAAGTACCAGCCCCAATAGAATTAATATTATTTTATACTTTTCAGTGCACCAACTAATAAAGTCGGTCCAATTTTTTGTAAAATATATTTATTTCACACTTTTGAGTGTAACATTAGTCACGAAAATCGTTGAACGTTCACTAATACCAATGAAGATAGTACTTATTCTATTACCCACGTATATTCCTTGCTTGTAGTTGTTATTATTGAGATCTCAGAACACCGCTGCCGAAATACGCTTGAATATTTTAGTTGTTACCATTTTAACACCGATTTTACTCGAAAACCGTAACTCTAAGGGAAAAATGTTCAGTATAAATGTTGCTACAAATAATTATGTCTTTCATGTACTGCAAACAGATTTTCAATTTTCTACAGAAATCGCCCTCTCCACATAGCGAAAATAGGTATATTTGAGAATTTAAAATGTCTCTATGTCGAAAACCATTACTCTTTTGAAAAAATGTTCCATTTAAACGTTTTCGGATATTGTCCTATCTGTAATTATATCAACGCAGATTTTCAATTTTCGACAAAATTTGCCCCATCCACCCCCTTTGGGGGCGGTTTTCGGAGGGAACGAGATGTCGGATTCCCGTTTTTATGAATATGGGACCATTTCTCAAGCCTCCTCTTTCAAATGAATCAAAAATCATCAAAATCGGAGTACGTTAACTACATGAAAGGCGCGCACAACCCAAAAAAAAAAAAAAGCACACAGTCGAATTGTATACCTCCTCCTTTTGGAAGTCGGTCAATAATACTGTGAAAGAGATGGAGTTAGGCGTACTTCTCTGGGTTCAGGAAGAGGCGAGAACGTCCACGCGTGAAATTGCGAGTGAATTGAACGACACATCCAAAGATACTGTCGACAGAATATACAAAAAAACACAAGTTTATACCGTACGTTCCGCAAAAGTGCAAGCTCTGGAGCAAAATGATCGTTTCATTTAGACGCGGTTCGAAGGAATGGTACTTTCTATAGAAAAATTATTTGGTGTGATGAGTGTATCTCTATTATTATTGTGGAAAATAATTCTCAAAAGATTTACTGCCAATGTCTGGTAATATATCTTGGGCGATCGATTAATTGGGCCATTTTTTATCTTCGGATTACTCACGCGATAGAAATACGAGTATTATGATCTTTTGAATGAAAATATCGAAAATTTTTTAGATGAGTACCCCTTACAATAGAATTTATTTTCCACAAGATGGGGCTCCTCCACATAATGCAGATGTGAATTTAAATTGGTTAAATAACAGATTTGGGTGGCAAGGTGCATTGGGACAAATGGACCTGTTCGGTGGCCTTGTCGTACCCCTGACCTCACGCCACTTGACTTTTGGTTCTGCGGTTACCTTGAAGACCAAATCTTTCTAAACCAGACCCAGAACGAGAACTACCACAGAAGAAGAATAATCGAGGTTTGTCGAGAAATACCTCCAAATATTATAATGAACGCCACTTATGGAGTGATGATATGATATGATATGAAGGTTCGTGCTGTGTAATCGTCAAGGCGTCAGACAATTTAAACAATATTAGTGATGCAGGTTTCACTAGTTTTTAAATGGCATTTGTTAATAATTACTTTTAACTTAATATTTTTTTTCCAGAAATTGTTGAATAAATATTAAGTTATGTTATACTGTTGAATTCAGAAAATAATTGTCTACAATATGACGTAAATATAAATACATGTTTGTAGTCTATATAAAAAAATTTCGTTGACGTCTTGTAGATCATATCTTACCACTTATTTGTTTTTTTTTTTGAAATTTTATGTGACCTGTGACCGTTTTTTTGGCTCAACTAATCACTTTACTTCGTCAGCGACATCAAAATATCGTTTCAACGATGCAAACTTTTAAATACAAACGATGTTTGTACCGTTTATACCACTTGCCACTGTGATGATCTTAAAACAAGTCCATATTGACAGAATGGACCGTACAATTAACGCTAGAACTCTCATACTTGCTGAGTTGCAAGACCTTGTGATTATACTGTCGTGAGGTTGCCACAAAATCGTGTGTACCTATGTATAACAATGATATGAGAAAAATACTTACCGCGTATTGATGGCTCGGTTAACGACTTTCATTGTGCCATCATCTCTCAAAGTATATTCAGCAGTTGTACATTTGGTGTCAACTTGGAAGACGCAAAAGTAATTAGCTTGTACATACCATTTACCCACGTACTAGATATCAAAATAAAAGTATTATAAAAAAGGTTGATGGATTTTTCTTGTTCTATTTACCTTAGTACGCTCGAAAACCTGAACAACTTTTAGATCTGGACAACTCGATGATAGAGGATTTGCACTGATGCAATAAGCCATCAGGTACAATGCGACAACATATTTGAACATGTTTTTTTTTCAATTTTTTATTCAAATTCCGTACGTATAAATATGGAATAGAGACTGCTAAACTCTCATTTCATATATATATATATATATATATATATATATATATATATATATATATATATATATATAAATGCCTGATAAGATCATTTCACTCCACTCAACTGTTATCATTATGTAATTTAGGTCATTTAAATTGAATCTTGTATGATTGTGTTCAAGGTAATTTACATAAAAAAAATCTGATATGGGACGATTTGTATTTCTGATATTTATATATCTCCTATGCAGAATGATCAAACTTTACATATGACGTCACCCTGCAAGTGTAGCAGCTTCTGCGTGATATAGTCACAGATTCGTACCACGTTCCTTCACGTAGCCCCCAAGAATTGGCGTTAGATCGTAAGATCTTGGTGTCCAATGTTGATCAACAAACCGAGAGATGACACGCAGGTGGCACCGTCCTGTTGAAAAAATAATAATAGTCGCTGTGTGAATGTTAGATTGGCTATTTTTGGGACTACCCACAGATTATACCGAACCCAGATAAATCTTTATATATATATATTGGGATTAATCCTTCTCAGTCGCAATCGCCAGCCATCTCTGTCATGCGCCATATCTTCTTCCATGTTCCGGTCTTTCATGGCTTGTCGCATTCCGTCGTTCCAGGACCGATGGGGACGTCCTCTTTTGTTTCTTCAGGAGGGGACCATTGAAACACCACACGCTTTGGCCATCTTGTGTCCTCCATCCTCATTAGATGGCCAAACCATCTCAAATCACTTTTCTCTACTCGTTGTATTATAGTTTCTTTTGATGTTGTCCTGTTTCTAATTTCATCGTTTCTTACTCTTTGTAATCTCGACACTCTAGCGCTTCTACGTAAGTAGTCCATCTAATAGTAACGTTCTTGTCCCACCAGATCGAATTAACTGCCCCTATCACTTTTCTTGCATTATTGATTCTCCTACCGATTCCATCCGTATCCACCGTAGCTCCTAAATATTTAAATGTGTCGACTTGTTGTATTTGTGTCTTATCGTCAATCAAGAAGTCAAATTTTGCATCTGAAGTTAGTACCAAGTATTCCGTTTTTTGTAAACTGACTTAAAATCCCCATTTCTGGTATTCCTTATATAGTCTCCTGAGCATGAACTCCATGTCAAAGGAATCTTGGGCCAATACTGCTTGATCGTCTGCGAAGCTAAGTGTCAAAAGATATTCCTCATTAATTGGAATACCCATTCCCTGACATGACCTCTTCCAATCCCTAAGAGCTATCTCCAAATAAATATTAAATTAATGAGTGGGGATAGGCAGTACCCTTGTCTCAGACTTTTCGTGGTACGTATGGGTTCAGAGAGTATTGTTCCTTGTTTTATGTAACTCATGTTATCGGTATACAGTTATTTCAATATTTCTATTAAATACTGACTTACTCCAATTACTTCTAGTGTTATCCACAATTTATTTCTCGGTACACATTATTATCTTTATTTCAGAAAAAAATATGTAATACAGCTCATTAATTTATCCATGAAGTAAATTACTCGTATGAACAGTTATCCTGTGATGTTGGTTTGAAGAGGGATCTGTCAATGCCGCTATCCTTAATGACCTGTTCAATTTTACCCTTAACAGCGTCAGATGGCTTGGGCTCTCTGGTCAGGATCCAAGCGTATTCTAAGGAAATCATGCATAATTATCTTAATTAGGGTTGGGAAAATTTTTGATAATACTCACTTTCTGGCAAAAGTTCTCTTTCCTGACACGACCAAACCAAAGAGTAGTTTTCACAGTCGGTATCAATAACCCAGTATGGAGCTTCGATCTTGACTTTAAAAATTAAATAATAAGTATCAATACAACAGTTATACTTACTGCCAATATTTTGATTGAAATTAAATTTAATGTTTATGACCACAGTCGGGAAACTTACAATTATAACCCAAATTTGTCTATTTTTAGTTAGAAATATGACAATCAATCATTTTCTTACCTGGCAATGTTGGGAAAGTCACAACAAATTTGGCTTCTGTGGCGGATACACTATATCCGTATCCAACGATGGTTTCTGTAATACCGGTTCTGGAGAAAACAGACAGACATATTTTGTTATTCTAAGGTAATTCTAAACAGATACTAATTACAGGTGAAAACTATTTAACGATTTATTTCCCAAGAAACATAAATGAAAGAATGAAACATTTGAAATATTATTTAAATTTAATTAAGTATTGATGTAAGCAATGACATCATAAGTGTGACCAGAGAAACAATAGAAGAATTATTTATTGTAATACTAATAGAACCTGGCAGATGTTGTCTTGCTCCAAACACCTACGTAAGTACGTAAACCAAGTTATATGGCGTCCGGTTAAACGAGTTAGGTGCTGATGCACTGCAGTGCCATCTACCGGTGAATTACCATCAAATAGTTAGAACTAAGATATTTTCAGTGGTCTCAAACAACTACTATACTATTTTTTATGGCGATCGGTTAAATGGTGTAGAAGTCGATGCACTGCAGCGCCATCTAGTCGCGAGTTATGACAAAGTAGATAGCATAAAAGTCTTCTCTTCGAATAACTGATGTTTCTAACTCTGCATCGAATGACATAAA
Organism: Crioceris asparagi; assembly: GCA_958507055.1. Lineage (NCBI taxonomy): Eukaryota > Metazoa > Arthropoda > Insecta > Coleoptera > Chrysomelidae > Crioceris > Crioceris asparagi. Next base: position 4,283,277 of record OY293829.1, read on the forward strand.
AAAACCTTGTCTTTGCCTGTTAGACCTTCGTTAATGAGTACCGTCTATGATTTTATACTTGGTACTATTTATAATTTTATTATTTTTTAAACCAGTGGTACAAAACGTTTTTATAAACATAAGAGGTAATGAGCTTTAGAAGACATTTCAATTTCTTGCAAGGAGGGTAGAAGCTATGGAGGTGGCATTGGTTTAGAGTTCAAAGTGCGGCAGTGAAGCCACCTGGCGTATAGGCAACCCGCGATGTATGTACATCATACGCGCGAATGCATGCTGTACTTTCCCTAATGGCATTGAAAAATAGAGATGTTTTGCTTTAACCTTCCGCTGATTTTGTTAAAATCTGCTTTATAAGTGATAAGTTCATACGTCAGGCCATGGTAATAGTGGTAGAAAGTCTTAACAAAGACAATATACGGCAGTGTATTTGTCCAATATGGTTTTGCAATATTTTTCAAATTCTACTATTTTTGAAGCAAAAAATCAGAACATCAGCAAAACTGATGATTTTCTTGTAAATTCCCTTTGTTAATGTGCGCACCGGTGTTCATACGTGACGGGTTGCCTATATTCCGCGCGGCTTCACTTTATAACTTAAGTATACTCCCTCCTTACCTTCTATCCTCCTTGATTTCTTGTATTATGATCATTGTATTAGTTCAAATTTGTGTAGGTATGTCTTACTTGATTGAATGAATAAAATATTTCTGCTCCAAAAAGAGGCAAGTGATGTTTCAGTACCATCTATACAATATCAAATCTTTCAAGCAACGACAAGCGAATATATTACCACATTGCCACACTTTGAATCATATTTTGGAATTCAAAATTATGAAAATACTTACAGCCAATTGACAGCTCGGTTAACGATCTTTATTTTGCCATCATCTGACGCAGAATAATCAGCAGTTGTACATTTGGCGTTCAGTTGGAAGATGGAAGGATAACTTTCCAGTTCATACCATCTACCCAAGCACTAGATAGCAAATTGTGGAATTATCAGTACATATTTTTTTCCAAAATTACATTTTTTTGTTGTTTTTTGCTTTATATTAAGTGGACTGCCATAGTTCAGAGAAAATACATGGTCAAACATTTAAGGCCAGAGGTCAATCGCTCTGTTCATGGTTGACATGAAACGGCTCCCTAGCCTTCTATGTTTGACCGCTGCCATTTGCTGGGCAGCATAAAAGAACTGGCAACCATTCTATATGAAATAAATTCTAAGAGTATTTACCTTAGGAACGTTGAGATTCTGTAGTACTTTAACATCTGGACAACTTGAAGATAGAGGAGTTGCACTGATGCAAGCGGCTAAACACAATGCTATGATAGATTTGAACATTGTTCGCTGCTTTGTTACAATGTAAAATGTATATGGAATGAAGGCTAGATTCGTTTTTAAATAGTTTTTATTACTTTCGGTTCTTGTATCAATGGACTCCGCAGCGATTTCTCAGGCCCCATACGGTCTAGAGACTTGAAATTTCGAATTCGTACTTAGATCGCAGACATCTCGCCGCCTGTTAAGCTCCAAGTGTGATCCAATATTGGTAATTAAAATTATCTCCTTCAATCTCATTCAACCAAGATTTTCATTTTGTCGACATGGAACGACAATGGGATCCGTCACTGGAATTACACACGAGCATGGAGCGTATATATACGTCTCGTTCTCTGGTATATAGGTACTTTTTGGAAGATCGTCTATGGTTATGTCGCAATTGTCAGACGTCAGACGTTATTGTTAATTTAAAGTTTAATTTTGTGTTGTGGTAGACAAACAGTAATTTGTTATGGAATAGCTGTTGCTGGCAAACACATATACATAAGTATAGTTAAAATCGAGAAAAGGATAGCAATAGTAGGTACTGTTTAATATTAAATGCCCAATAAAAACTATTTTTAATTTTTTTCAAAAATTTCACTTGTTTTATATTAAAAAAAACACTTGATTAGATCAATTTGTTGTCTCACCTTTTATCATTATTTATTTATGTAATTAAATTAAATTTTATACGAGTTGTGTATCAAGAAAATCGCGAAAGACTTTTATAATGAAATAATATTTGTAAAAACTTTTTTTAATTTTAAAGATAATCGCTTAGACTTATAGATTTTAATTGATGTGAAAGTAACCCTTTATTTTTTCACAACATTGGTACCTAGTAGAACTTTATATTAGTGAAATATTGGAAGATATTCACTACTGAATGAATATCTACATCTACATCTGCCGAATAAAAATCAAGAAAATATGAGAAGTACACTAGCATCTTAAAGATTCTTGAGAGACGATATATCTACGTATTGTGACAATCACTAATATCAACTACACTTATTTTGGGTATGAAGTATAATGGAGAACTTCAAAATATGCCAACTTGGTTCAACTCATTTGTTCATTTTAACGTCAATGTGAGGCCCTTAAGCTTTTCCATAAGGTCCTCAAGGAAATTAATCCAAAAAAATATCTGGTGTGTCCACTCACACGTCTTTCCTACCGTTGGTAGGCAAATTCCAGTGAATAAATAATCGTCCGATCAAAACGAACAACAATAGTTATATTATATTTTTTTGCAAGATGAACCCCTTAGCCAGAATCTGAAGACATATGTAGAACATTTATTGATTGATAATTGTTTGAAAGTTGATTTGTTCGATAGTGAATATCTGAACTTTAAAGACTTCTAGGACTACCCTTATGTACACTATTGTCACCACAGTTTATCATAACAGAATAATAATCTTTCATCTTGAGAAAATATATAATTTTATTGTCTAACATAAATACTATCAGAATAAATTATAAACTGTCTATAAATTATTCGTATGTACAGTTATCCTGTGTTGTTTTCTGGAAAGGTGCTTTGTCGATGCCACTATCCTTAATGACCTGTTCAATTTTATCCATAACATCTTTGGAAGGCTTGGGCTCTCTGGTCAAAATCCAAGAGTATTCTAGGATGATAATTCATATAAAAGGATTAATACACATATTGTGACCCAAAGAAATGTATATAATACTTACTTCCAGTCAAAGGTCCTAATGCCTGACAGGACCATACGACTGAGAAGTTTTCATAATCGGTACCAACAACCCAGTATGGAGCATCGATATGGACTGGAAAAAAAACATGCTGGTGATTAATTTGAATATCATGAAACCAGAGGCATGCACAAGAAAAAAACATTGATACTTCGATTAATTAGATAATTTAAATTACATATTTATTTATCAATGTTGAAACAACCATTTTTAAGTTGATAAGGGTCAGATAATAAACTGTAATTTCAAGTACGTAAGCTTGTTTTGTTGTTTTATATAAACACGGTGATGATGAAAACAGTAACAAGAAGGGGGAGAAAAAACTATGGTTTATGGAACATTCTGAAGATGTCTTAAAATAAACATATAAGGATGTTAAAATATTATAAAATAAAAAATTCAGCCAAGCTTTTGATATTATTTTAAAGCGTATATATCTACTGTACGGTCCATAAGGATGGAATAAATTCATAATTAGCTTTATTATGTACGTTTTCGGATATTGTCGTATCTTTAATTACACTACCTCAAATTTTCGATTTTCGAGAAAATTTGCCCACTTCACCGTCTTTGGGGGCGGTTTTCGAAGGGAAGGAGATATTTCGGATTTGCGTGAATCAAAAATCATCAAAACTAGAGTACGATTACTATATAAAACTCGCGCAAAAATCAAAAAAAGCATACAGTCGAATAATACCTCCTCCGTTCGGTGTTCGTCGGTCAAAAATGAATTTATTCCATACTTACTTATGGACCGCAGTATATTATTAAAATCTTCTTTTCTGTCATGAACGATGATAACCAATTTTTCTGTACTTACTGGGCATTGTTGGGAAATTCACAATAAATTTGGCTTCTGTTGCGGATACATTGTATGCGAATCCAACGATAGTTTCAGTAACTCCGGATCTGGAAAACAGACAAATATTGTTAGACTTATTTATAATATAGATGTCGAGCAAATCATTATTCTCTCCAAAATAAAATTTAAAGAACGGTACCGGTAGTGACACCTGTTGTTCAATAGTAGATGCACAAGTTGAAATGGATAGAAAAATGCTATGATAAATGCAGAGAAGGCAGATGCCTGTTGATATTGTTATCAGTTATTCATAGATACCTACGTAATATAATTTTATGGTTATGTCTGGATTTAAAAATTCAATGTTATGAAGTTGAGCGCATTAATTATCGTCTGCTTTCCGCTAATCTTGCTTAGAAACGTAACACAATGTTTAATGCATTTAAATGGCGGATGCGCTGAATTCGTCTGATCTTTAATAACACTTTACTTTCAAGATTGAATCAATCTCAAGAATGGCCGACATACCAATCCTAACAAAACAATACATTGTAACTGTAGTTGGCTATCATTAGCTTAAGGATATGAATTAAATATATTAAAATATATTAAGTATGTAAGTTGTTTATTTAATAGATGATAAATATTGAATAGTTTGTAAACTAGCTGGATGGTATACAAACTAACCAGTATTCATATACCGAGCTCTTTTACTAGAAATATGATTTTAGTATATAATATAAGAAATGATCGTTTAATATAATGAGATAAGATGAAACTAACAGATAAGTCACATGTTGCAAAATACTAACAAGTTCAAATATATATTTCAAAGGTATTTGACACTTTTGAAAGTTGGTCGAAATAGATAACATATAAAGAAAGAGAAAATATAATTAATCAAATAAGGTTCTCATTTTATCAATCCGATAATTCATATAGGAAAGCCTTGAATTTTATGAAAAATATCCCATTGAAATTTTATAAATTATTTTCTTTAATAATTCTTCTAAATAAAAATTCTAATTTTCGACAAAAATTACCCTCCTTAACCCATTTAAGGGAATATAAATGATGTATTTTTTTAAAGATTATTATGGTCCGGTCATCTTTGCAATGAACTAAGAATCATCAAAATTCAATCCACGATTACCTTCTTTGCAAAACTTTTTCTCATTTGTTATAATTTTATCTAGATAATGATAACACAATTGTCAATAACTCTGGAAAAATCTACCTATCTAATCATTAATAAGACCTTAGAGTAAGTGCTAGAAAATTAAATATTTACTCTATCGATTATTATTTAAAAGTCAATAATATTATCAACTATGTCACTATAAAAAATACTCAAAAATTTGGTAATAGGATATACTGTTATATCTACAACACTTTTGATTATAAATTAATATAGAAGGATGAAATTCAGGGTACCACAAAGATCTGTTCTGGGCCCTCTACTTTCTCAATATAGTATATATATGTATAAATGATATTCTTCTTTATATTAAAGAATATATGGAATTGTCTTATGACACTATTACATTTTAATTTGCTGCAAGAATACACTATAGTATTTATATCTCAGTTTCTGAAATTCTGAAAATCGTTAATACATTTTTTTCTAACAATTTCTTGATAATTTTCCATTCTACATTTGAGAGGATATATAATATTAAAAAATATTATATATAACAAAGATTCAATAAATTGAATTGGATGTCATGCTTTTTAATTCAAGAAAGGGAGTGTATAAAAAGTGAAACCAAATAAAAATCGTATTCCAATAAGTTACTTTGATTAATTTGGAAATATATAACTATTATTGGTGATAACTTTTTTATTTTTTATTGGTACATATTTATCAACATATTTTCTAGTCTTTTAGATAATTCAATAAGTTTCTTGGTACGTATATATTTGAAAAATACTCAAAAATCATCAAATGATAGTAAAATATACAAAAAACTGTTTTTTTCATTTATATATTAAGAAATCAGTTTTGTATTTAAAATTAGATGTAATTTCAATTTTTGCCGAAAGTACCAAAAATCCAACAAATTCAAACATGCGATCCTTAATTTCTGATCTCTCAAATAATATTTTTTAGTGCATCAACTAATAACTTCGGCCAATATTTTGAAAAAAAATATTTATTTCAAACTTTTGAGTGTAACATTATACATTATATATTTTAGACTTTACCACTGCTATAACTTGAAAACCGTAACACTATGGAAAAATGTTCAATATAAATTTTGCTACAAATAATCTGGTCTTTAATTTGGTTACCTCAGATTTTCAATATTTAATAAAAGAAATTCCCCCTCGACATTGCGAAAATAAACATATTTGATTTCCACATCGATGTAATTCGAAAACCGTAACTCTTTTGAAAAAATGTTCAATCTAAACCTTTCCGAATATTGTCTTGTCTTTATTTATGCCACCTCCTTCGGGAACAATTTTTGTAGGGAAGGAGATTTCGGATTTCAATTTTTACGAATACAGGACCGTCTCTCAAGTCTCCTCTTTCAAATGAATAAAAAATCATCATAATCGGAGTACGTTTAAAGCGTGCGCACAAATAAAAAAAACAGACAGTTGAATTGTATAGGTACCTCCTTCGTTTGGGATAGTCGGTCAATAACTCAATATATCTAATAAAGTCGGCTTGATTATTTCAAATAAAGTGTAAATTTCAAAATTATGGCTTCTGTTATAATCCGTTAACCGTTAAAAATATTGTATAAGAACATGAAAATACTCACAGCCCATTGACATCGCGGTTAACTACTTTTATTTTACCATCATCTCTCAGAGAATAATTAGCAGTGGTACATTTTGCATTCAATTGAAAGATGAAAGGATATCTTGCTTGCTCATACCATTTACCCAAGTACTAGATAGAGAAATTATTATCAAATTATATTTTCAAAACAAAAAAAAGTTGTAGAGTTCACCTTAGCAGCTTGGAAGTTCTGTACAGCTTTTACATCTGGACAACTGGAACTTAGAGGATTTGCACTGATGCAACAGGCAATCAGACACAATGCTGCGATATATTTGAACATATTTATTCGGTTCTCTATCAAAATTGATTGATTACAATAATAGTTGATAGAGTTTGTAGATCTTCCTTTTATACTATTATAGTTTTGTTTGATAAGAGCAATTTGATGTCATAACTTTGTTATCATTAATGAATGGAACAGTTTTCTTCTCCATGTTTGTATCAAGGAAATAGCTTATCGTGAAAATAATCTGATGATGAAATAAAACCAATGAGAATTATTGTGAAACAAATCCGATATATCCGATAAGGTAACACTTTTTAAGATAATAATTTTTTGCCAAAAATTAGAACCGACTTTAATAATTAGATTGTACACTGATAAATACAAAATCATATTGAGTGATCCAAAAAAAAAGAAAGAGAAAATGTGGCCAATTGTGAGATGAACTCGTACACGAATGGTTTCGTACCATTGTAGAAGAAAAAATCCACCTATTATGTTCATGAGATACAAGATGGACGGACAGATGGATTGACCTGGCATTGGTTGATATGATAACGGTGATAGAAATACAGAGTTCTCAGAAAATTCCAACTCTCGAAAGAGGAGAGTTGAAATATGGTCCCATATTCATAAAAACTTAAATCCGAAATCTCCTTCTCTCCAGAAACGAGGGAGTTTTTTCTCGAAAATTGAAAATTTGGGACAGCAGAATTAAAGACAAGACAATTTCCAGAAACGTCTAAATTGATTTTTTTCAAAAGAGTTACGGTTTTTGAGTTAAAGCAATGTAAAAATCTGCAATATGTGAATTTCATTCGAAAATTAAAAATCTGAGACGACTACCAAATTAATGACCAGATTATTGGTTGCAACATTTAAATCGAACATTTTCTCCATAAAGTTTCTAGATTTCTGAATAACAAGTGTAAGCAAAGAATATGCATGAGTAATGGTATGTTATAAGTGAACGTTCAATGATTTCCGAGACTAATTTTACACTTAAAACTGCGACATAAATATTTTTTACAAGAAAATTGACCATCGTTATTAGTTGGCGCGCTGAAAAATTCAAACTAATATTAATTCTATTGGTGCTGGTACTAGTGAAGTTGGTGCAAAAAGTGCACAACTACAAAAGTACCAGCACCAATAGAATTAATATTATTTTGTATTTTTCACTGCAACAACTGTTAACGTTGGTCCAATTTTTTGTATAAAATATTTATTGGCAAAAATTATTTATTTCATAATCGGTTCTGACATGTCCATGTCATATGTCATTGATAAATGTTGCTCTGCAGTAGTCGGAAAGTGTTTTACCTAGATTAAATTAAATCTAATAATTTTCAAATCGATTTTGTGAATATGTCAAACGTTAGTCTGGTATGTTCAAAAATAGTTTACCGTCTTTATTTGAAACTGTTAAACAATAAAGTGATAAGGATTCAAATGCCCCAGTTTAAAAAAAATCACGTTTAAGTTACAGAATATTTAAACAAACTTTGCTTTCATTTGCAGAAATGTTACACTTTGTTTGTGCTTTTCAAACAAAAATTACAAAATTATCCAAACGATCAGAAAATAAGAATATTGATACACAGATCATTCCGGAAATTACCTATCAGTTCACTTCAATCATTTCCAGATGTTCAAAAGTGATGTTTCAATGTTCAATGATTTAAGTGAAGACTAAATTTTCCTTATTTTCATTGCACATTTTCTTGTATTTCTCTATGTTTATTCTATCATTTTTAGTATTGGTACTTTTTAAGTTGTAAAAGAGTTGAACCATAAGATGTTAAAAGTCTCATGGCGCCTGCGATATCTTCATATACAAGCGAAAATTGATAGAAACCACTTACGAAGGAATTAAATAATTTATTCCAATTTGTCAATAATAGCCTTGATAACATCTAATCAGATATTTATCAAGGTGAACGGTACGAAATTTTGATAAATAAAATTAAAATAGTAGGTGAAAGTTTTAATCAGCGATAAAGTCGTATTGTTTCTAATTTGATACCGACAATAGAAGTAAAAATGACAATAATGGATCATTAGTAATAAATTATTGTTATATCAATAGATTTGAATGAATTGACTAATTCCGATTATTTTCCGGTGCAGAATAATTAACTCAGTCGCGTATCATGGGGTTATAGAAAAATATTTATTTTTGTGAAAGTGAAACTTCTTTTGGTTTTCAATTGGATGGATGCTATAAAACGAAATAGTGTAACGGAAGTTGAAACAAACGATATAACATAATAGACTGAGAAACAAAATACGTCTCTAATGTTATTTCCCTATACCTATTCCGTCCCTTTTTTGTGCGGTGGTTCGTAGAGAGTATGTCGAGTGTTCTATACCTGTACCAAAGATTAGAATGAATTTCTGTCTGTACCAGTCTCTTAGGTCTTGACTTATGGATGGATTTTCGTCTTATATCCTCTGTTCCAAAGTATCCCTCAAGTACTCCAAAGTTGCCTCGAAGGTAACCCGAAGTGCCCGGAAGTTTTACTTCTACAATCTGTCATCAAAGATCTTTTTTTTTATCCTAACAAAATTTCTTCTGTACGTATATAGCCACTCGTACCTACTAAAACCAAAACATCGTATGGTTGCAATCCGAACAAATCGAACGTTTTCTTTATTGTACCGATTTAAATTATTAATAAAATATGTCACCGCCTATGGCTGATTCTTGCTTAGCGGTATTATTTACTGATGTATTTGATTTAATTTCACTGTATAAAATTGTCTGAAAAACATTAGTTATAGGTTACCACAGATTATTTCTATGTTACATGAGCACTAGGTACCCGAAATAAAAAGGTAATAAATATTGTTTACAAAACATAGGACCTACATTATTAGATGGTGCACTGAAAAATACAAAATAATGTTAATTCTATTGGTACTGGTAATTTTGAAGTTGTGCCTTTGTAGTTAGATTGAAATTTTTTGGCACCAACTTCAAAAGTACGAGAATCCATAGTATTCATATAATTTTGTATTTTTCAGTGCACCAACTAATAAAGTCGGTCCAGTTTTTTTGGGAATATTTATTTATTTCAGACTTTTTACAGAAGAGAAGATAATTCGTCCTTATATAACTACTTATTCAGAGATTTCAAAAAATATCGCGGGACAACACATTATTCAGACTTTACCACTGCTTTAACTCTTAAACTTTTGTTTTCTTTGAATAATTTTCAATTTAAAAGCTGCCGTAGATAGTGTCTTCTTTAATTTTGTCGTCAGAAATTTTCAATTTTTGACTCCAGCAGGAGAAGTTTTTGAGTGGAATGACATGTTGACTTCCTATTTGTTTTTAATGGTACCAGTTTTCAATAGTCCTCTATCAAATGAAAGAAGAATCATGAAAAAATATCAAAATCATGGTTGATGGATACCTGATATAGGAATCTTACCGTAGTTTTCAATTAGCATCAACATGTCTTGATAAAGATTGTCGATATTTTGAGAAATAAAGTTATTTTACTATTAACCTTGTATATGAATAGCAAATGTTGATATCCGATTATTATATTTTGTATTTTAAGCCATGCCGAACTTTTTATCAAGAATATTCAATACATATATTGTAAAACCTAACCTAACTCATGCTTTTATTTCATCATTAAAATCATTTATATTTTTTCGTATTTCATAGTAGAAATCTTTACATCTTTCATTTTGTTAACGTACATCGCGTTCAACTTCCATCTAATTGGTGGCACTAAAAACGGTACCCGTTGAGTTTTAGTCGGTCTGTCATCGACTTGTCTGCTTTGAATTCTTCGGAAAAGCTTTGTAGTGCAAGCGTGCCGGTTACCCCCCCCCCACCCCCCGAGAGCTAAGTTTCCTACGGTATATTGAAACTAAGAGCACGTCTCTAACCAGAGCCTCCTACTGTAGGAAAATAAAAAAGCGGTTAGCCTAGTTAACCAACATCACGATGGGTACTACTAAATGTACCAGCAGAAACAACAAAAAAAGAAAAACTTTTACGGACATATCCACGAGTCATATGTGTTATGTGTATCTGATGAGTTCCTACAAGAATGATGATGTAATTCAATGCGCGATCGAGAGTATTTATTACCTACTTATCTTCTGTTTTTGATAAAATTTCATTTATACCTATTTTAACATATTTCACAATAGAAATCTTCACATCTTCAATATTAGAAATAGTGTTGTGTCGACTCAACTGGACACACTGTATATTGAGGGTCACTTATCGGGATGACAGCTAGCTATAGACCTTATAATTCAAGCTAGCATATCTCTTAAATTGGATCAAGCAATTCACATTCACAAAATTTCATTAAAATCGGTTGAACGGTTTCGTCAACGAACATCTTGACGCGGGATTTTCATTCATATATTTACAACTTATATACAACAGGTATACAATAAAAGTTCTATGGGCCAATTGGCCCACTATCCACATCCTAATATTGGCACTATTCAACAAGTCGTACAATGGCCGACTAAACTAAGAGAATAAAATAAATCTAGTATCGTTAGAAAATATTTATTTATTGTAAAACAGTTCAATTTATCTATAAATTACATTACTCGTATGTACAGTTCTTCTGTGATGTTGGTTTGAAGAGGGATCTGTCAATGCCACTATTTTTGATGACCTTTTCAATATTCTTCACCACAGCTTTGGAAGGATTAGGTACCCTGGTCAAGATCCATGCGTAACCTAGGAGAATCATTCATAAGTATGGATAGGGCCGACGAAAAAGGATAAATACTCACTTCCTGGCAAAGGTCCATCGGCCTGGCATGACCAAACCACGGAGAAGTTTTCATAGTCGGTATCGACAATCCAGTATGGAGCATCGTTCTTGACTTTGGAAGAAAATTATGAGTATCAAAATAATTACATTGCCAACATTTTTGATCTATGTACTTGAGATAGCTTTACAGTATGCCCAAAAACTCATCAAGCCGATACATTTTCAACACGTTGTTATTAAAACATTATGGAATACTATGAGATACCCGTGACTTCGTCGACGTATACTATTTACAATTCTTGTCACTTTTGAACGCATCTATTCTGTTAATTTTATCGCCTTAATCCTTGTTAAGTGTGAATTTTGTTAATAATATTATTTGTATAACATTCGGGCAATGTTTAAAAAATACTTTTCTATTGTATGTGTGATTTCGGTTTTCCGTGAAGATGGTAATAATTAATAAAATTACCGAAATAATTGTGTTTTTTTGCGGTGAAATCTGATATTGATCAGTAATTTTCTCGTAAGTATACTTACAGGGCATTGTTGGGAAATTTACAACAAATTTGGCTTCTGTGGCGGATACATTGTATGCGACTCCAACGATTGTTTCAGCAACACCGGATCTAGAAAATACAACATACAACATTGTAATACCAACTCAAGATGGGAATATCTTTACAATATGTACCTACATAAAATAAATGATCAATTTCTGATTCATAAAACACAAAATGTTTACTTGAAGAGCTGAACTGATGCTTGCGGATAAAGAAGATATTATAAAAAAATAAAATAGAATAGAAGCAGCTAAAATAACAGTTTCAAATCTCTATAATTACCAGCAATTCTTCCAATGTTATCGGCTTTAATATAAAATAGACCAAAAATATCAAATGTTATAAGCTATCGGTATTGATTCCATGTCTAACTGATTATAACGACTTAGTGCTCGACAACTGTGAAAGAAAGTATGACAAAAATATTATTTTCTATCATCTAATGTATTTGGCTCTATTTTTTCTATAGCAGCTCCAAATAACGAATAATTTCCAACTTGCTACCATGAAAATGATACTTACAGCTCATTAACATCTCGGTTAACGACCTTTAGTTTGCCATCATCTCTCAGAGAATACTCAGCAGTGGTACATTTGGCGTTCTTTTGGAAGACGAAAGGGTATCTTGCTTGCTCATACCATTTACCCAAGTACTAGATATCAAAATATCAAAAAAATATTCTCAAAATGCTATCATATTCTATTTACCTTAGCTGCTTGGAGATTCTGTACAACTTTAACATCTGGACAACCTGAAGATAGAGGATTTGCACTGATGCAAGCAATCAGGCACAATGAGACGATATATTTGAACATGTTTTTTTTGTTCCTGTAACAAAATGAGATTGTTAATGTGGGATCGAGACCAGATTCTCCTTTTATACCGAAAAAAAATGTCTGATTACATCTATTCGATGCCGGTCCCCCACTCAGTTAATGACACATTTCAATTGAATAGTCTGCATATTTATTTCAATATTTGTTTATCGTCAAGATAATCTGATGATGATATAATAAGTTTTTTTCACATTTTTGATTTACAAAAGAATTACTTAAAACTTTTAATAAATATGTACATGATACTCAATTTCATATTTCCACCTTTCATAAGGGCGGTAATGGTCGTTCCTTTGATTTTTGACTGATGAACCCCGAACGGAGGAGGTATACAATTCGACTGTGCTTTTTTTTGGTTCGTTCGTGCGTTTTATATAATCCAAAATCTCCTTCCCTCCGAAAACCGCCCACGAAGGGGGTGGATGGGGCAATTTTTCTGGAAAATCGAAAATCTGAGGTTGTATAATTAAAGATAGGACAATATCCGGACACGTTTGAATTGAAAATTTTTTCAAAAAAGTTACTGTTTTCGAGTAAGAGGCATGTTAAATTCTCAAATATGTATATTTTTGCTATGTGGAGAGAGCGATTTCTTTCGAAAATTGAAAATCTCTGGACACTACATGAAACACAGTAATATTTGCAGCAACATTTATACTGAACATTTTTACGGTTTTCGAGTTAAGCGGTGATAAAATGGTTAAATCTAAAATGCTTACGCGTATTCCCGCAGTTATGTTTTGAGATTTCAATAATAACAACCACAAGCTTATCTACAAGCAAAGAATATACGTGGATAATACGATAAGTACTATCTTCATTGCTATTAGTGAACGTTCAACGATTTTCGTGACTAATGTTACACTCAAAAGTGTGAAATAAATATTTTTTACAAAAAATGGACCGACGTTATAAGTTGGTGCACTGAAAAATACAACATAATATTAATTCTACTGGTGCTAGTACTTGTGAAGTTGGTGCCAAAAGATATCAATCTAACTGCAACTGCACAACTTCAAAAGTAACAGCACCAATAGAAATGATAATGGTTTTAGAAGTCCATTCTCGAAGTGGAGTGAAGTGGTAATAGAATTGATATTATTTCGTATTTTTCAGTGCACCAACTAATAACGTCTGTCCAGTATTTTGTAAAAAATATTTATGTTGTTTCAATTTTGTAATTTTAGCAAAAAAGGTCCCACCTCTAGTCCCATAGGTGGGGGTTTACCCATATGTTGAGTGTCTTATTTTTCTAGTGAGACCATTTCCCAATATAGCCACCTTTCGAATGAAACAAAATTTATCAAAATTCAATTCAATCGAATTTTATATCTCCTTAGTTTTTCGAAGTCGAAGTAATATGAAAAAATATTTTTCATTCTTTTTAGTTCAGGAATATAAAAGTTGTTGGTAAATTATCAACCTCGTTGAATATAAAATTGGGAAAATATTAAATTTTATTTCATTCTATGATATTCAAGCATGGTGAAATTGCAAAGTCATTAACCCAGTTAATCATTGAAATTTGGTGATGGTTATCATTTTTTCAAGCAGGTGTTTTGTACTGATCAGGTAGATTTTTCTGGTAATACCTACGTGTTACTGGTTCTGACAAAGCGTTCCTAATCTCTTTCAATCGTACCGAAATATTTTAGTTCTAAGAATATATAGAGTAACGAGTCAATAATAAATATTTTTTGCAAAAATTGGACCGACTTTATTAGTTGGTGCACTGAAAAATTCAAAATAAAATTAATTCTATTGGTACGGTTACTTTTGAAGTTGTGCCGTTACTGTTTGATAACTTTTGGCACCAACTTCACAAGTACCAGCACCAATAGAATTAATATTATTTTGACTTTTTCAGTGCACCAACTAATAATATCGGTCCATTTTTTTTAAAAAAAACCTTATTTCACACTATTGAGTGTAATATTAGTCACGAAAATCGTTGAACGTTCACTAATACCAATGAAGATAGTACTTATCTTATTATCCACGTATATTCTTTACTTGTAGTTATTATTGAGATCTCAATACATCGCTGCGGAAATACGCATAAATATTTCAGATTTAATCATTTTACCACAGCTTAACTCAAAAACCATAAGTCTAAAAAAAAAATGTTCGTTTTAAATATTTCTACAAATAATTAGGTCTTTCATATAGTACCCAAAGATTTTCAATTTTCGAAAGAAATCGCCCTTTCCACATAGCAAAAATACACATTTGAGAATTTAACATGCCTCTATTTCGAAAACCGTAACTCTTTTGAAAAAATGTTCATTGGAAACTTTTCCGGATATTGTCCTATCTTTAATTATACCACCTCAGATTTTCGATTTTCGAGAAAATTTGCCCCCTCCACCCCCTTCGGAAGCGGTTTTTCGGGAGAAGGAGATTTCGGATTTGTGTTTTTATGGATATGAGAACATTTCTCAAGCTTCCTCTTTCAAATGAATCAAAAATCATCAAAATCAGAGTACGATTACTATATAAAACACCTATTTTGCATGTACCGTATCTTATATCTAAACTCAACAGTTATCGAAAATACTTTTTTGAAAAATGTCCGATTTAAATATTGCTTCATACGATATCTTCCGCCTCTGGTCTTTTCTCGAAATCCTTTGTCGGCATCCTAGTGATCACATGCGTTACACTCTTTGTCAGCGGCCGCTCTTGAGAGCCCAATCGCTTGCGCATAAGTATCAAAAGGACGGCGGCTATACCCCTTAAACGTTATAGTAGATATTATCATTTAAAAAAAACTGAAGTTGATGGTCGTATCTTATTTTGTGGCCACCCTGTATACATGAATTTAGACCGTACTTCTGGGATGCACTGTATAATATTGTCATATTTCTTTATTTACACCATGATCTTATCAATAAAGACATAGAATTCGAATAACTTTCTTCAGATAAAAGTGGGCCAATTTTTTTGATGTGTCACTGAAAAGTGCTTTTAGCAAGTGTGTTATAATTGATTAACTTTTAACATCTAGAAGTGGTGTTATTTTCACAAAATAGAAAGTCACGTTTACTACTCTTATGGTATATCATAAAATAACTGTTAGTATGTAACTAAGTACTTATTTATTAACATTTTGGTAAATACAAATTATAATGAAAATTAGTCGATTGATATGTTTTATTCAATTTATTGAAAACGGATTTTATTAAAGTAATTAACTCATGTATTATGGCTCAAAATTTATTAGTAACTTACTTTCTTTATTCAGAGAAAACGGTGCAACAAATACCATGTTCATAGATTTTGTTTTTATATTCTTAGACAAACTATCTTCCCCTTAAGTGTTGCGCACCTTTTATGTATAATATGCTGCCTAATAAAATAAAATCATTATCCAACACAATATTATTTAAGCGTGAATTAAAAGCTGAAAACATGAAACATTGCTCCTATTGTGTATCAGAATACTTATCTTCGAATTTATTGTAAATTTTATTTTTATTTCTCTCTAAGATATATTATTAGTTTATTGGTTTCAATTTCTTTTCTACTCTGACGTGCCTCATATCATTGTACATGATCTAATAGACAATAAATTATTAGTATTTTTATTTATTACTAGCTTTTTTACCCCACACTTCCCGGGCAAACACTTTTTTAGATTCTGATACAAAAACATAAAGTCTTAAAAAGTTTTGGATTTTCCGGTATGGAACCCTCCACCTTTATGTCCCAGTCGCACTGACAGACTATCACAAAACAGTGAATTAAATATAGCGAAAAATCCACGATAATTCAGCCATAGAGCTCAGAGATATTTCTTTGGGTATTACATGTATGGAACCCTCCATCTGGAAAGCCCAGTCACACTCACAGCCACAACTAGATCATTCTAATAACATTCTACATACACACATGGTAAAAAGGCTATCAAAATCCAGCCATAGAGTTCAGAAATATACAAAAGACTTTCAGGTACAGAACCCACGGACACTGAAAGTATGACAGTATTTTTATTAAGTTATGATAAACACGTATTCAAAATTTGGTTAGAATATCTCGATGGTGTAAAAGCCAATACGGCACTTACATACAAACTACAGACGTTCAGTTTTATATAGTATATAGACTAGATTTTAGAATTATCACCCTTTAAATTCCATGACTTGTATAAGTGAATTCGAAATGTCACTCAAAAGCGATCGCAAAAATTTATTTCGAAGAAAATTTTATACCTATTTTTTTAAGCCAATTAGATACCTTGATTTTGACAGGTTAGGGCATGTGCAGCTGCTAGAATAACAAGCGTAGATTATTTTTGACAAATATGTATTTATAAACTGTCAAAAATTGTATTTACTTTTAAATATAATTTTTGAAATAAAATTTTCGTACTGAATCTCCCGCGAGCTTGAGTTATTCTACGTATTTTTTTTCCCAGTTGGGATTTTTTTAAAGAAAATTTTCATAAAATTTCCTAAATTATTCAAGCTCTAAGGAGATTATAAGTGATAAAATTTCCATTAATGTTCCATGTGTTTCATATAAATATGTTCCAAAAATATTACCAGATTTATACCAAAATCATATTTTTCAATTTTTTTCATCAATTACTAGATTTCTTCACCAATTTGTGATAGGAACATTGTTGACAAGTAAAAAAAAAACTTTTTTTATTTCCATGAAAATCCAATACAGGGTTCGTAAGGAAAACCGTGCAGTTTTTCCAGAAAAAGAATTGGAAATCAACTATCCCAACATTTGAGACAAATAATCTTCAAAAAAAAAATTCAAGATTGGTTCCTTTATTGATAATAAATACCATTAAAAGCGAATTTTTGAAAAAAAACGTTTTTTTTAAATGAATCACTCATCACTTTCTGAAAACCCCATATATACATAACCTATTTTGGCCGCACTGTATAATATTGTTGTAAACAAAGCAGCAGACTATTTCAGAGCCTCACTAAGGTGTGATATTGATTTCATTGGGACCTTGAAAGTCAAAGTATTGTATCTAACATTGCAATTTTTTCCAAAATTACTGATAGCTTTTACTATTCATGAAATCCTCAGATCGGTTACTTTGAGCACTATCCTCGTATACTTACATACAAATGTCATTGAGAGCAGTTAAACAAATCCTGCAACAAACAACTAAACTAACAGAACCAACAAAAAATCATTTGCTTGATATAATATTTTTTTTATTTCAAAACTTCATATATACAGTTTAATTTATCTATAAATTTAATTATTCGTATGTACAGTTCTTCTGTGATGTTGGTTTGAAGAGGGATCTGTCAATGCCACTATTTTTGATGACCTTTTCAATTTTGTTCACCACAGCTTTGGAAGGATTAGGTACCCTGGTCAAGATCCATGCGTAACCTAGGAGAATCATTCATAAGTATGGATAGGGCAGGCGAAAAAGGATAAATACTCACTTCCTGGCAAAGGTCCTTCGGCCTGGCATGACCAAACCACGGAGAAGTTTTCATAGTCGGTATCGACAATCCAGTATGGAGCATCGTTCTTGACTTTAACAGAAAATTATGAGTATCAAAATAGTTATATTGTATTTTGATCTATCTAAGAAAGCTAAGCAGTATGCCCAAAAATTCACGAATCTAATAGATTTTCAGGACTTTGTTATAAAACAGAAATGTAACCTAGATATTTTTATTAAAATTTTCTGAATTGCCTTAGGAGATAGGTAACTATCGATCGGTCTGGTGAAGACAATGATTGAAGTAAACGACCTGAACTTAAATGCAGTTTCAAAATGATTTAGTGAATAAATATTATATACTTACAGGGCATTGTTGGGAAATTAACAACAAATTTGGCTTCTGTGGCGGATACATTGTATGCGACTCCAACGATTGTTTCAGCAACACCGGATCTAGAAAATACAACATACAAAATTGTAATACCAACTCAAGATGGGAATATCTTTACAATATGTACCTACATAAAATAAATGATCAATTTCTGATTCATAAAACACAAAATGTTTACTTGAAGAGCTGAACTGATGCTTGCGGATAAAAAAGATATTATAAAGAAATAAAATAGAATAGAATAGAAAAAGCCAAAATAACAGTTTCAAATTTCTATAATTACCAACAATTCTTCCAATGTTGTCGGTTTTAATATAAAATAGACAAGAAATATCAAATGTTATAAGATCTCGGTATTGATTCCATGTCTAAATGATTATAAGAAAATAGTGCTCGACAACTGTGAATGAAAGTGTAACAAAAATATTATGTTCTATCATCTAATGTATTTGGCTTTATTTTTTCTATAGCAGCTCCAAATAGCCAATAATTTCCAACTTGCTACCATTAAAATGATACTTACAGCTCATTAACATCTCGGTTAACGACCTTTAGTTTGCCATCATCTCTCAGAGAATACTCAGCAGTGGTACATTTGGCGTTCTTTTGGAAGACGAAAGGGTATCTTGCTTGCTCATACCATCTACCCAAGTACTAGATATCAAAATATCAAAAAAAATATTCTCAAAATGCTATCATATTGTATTTACCTTAGCTGCTTGGAGATTCTGTACAACTTTAACATCTGGACAACCTGAAGACAGAGGATTTGCCCTGATGCAAGCAATCAGACACAATGCTACGATATATTTGAACATGTTTTTTGTTTTTGTTTCGGTATCAAAGCTGATTTATGACAAAAGTGAATTGTATAATACTGGACTGGATGCCAGGTTCTCTTTTTATACTAAAAAAAGTCTGATAAGATCAATTTGTTTCCCCTCCTCTAAACTGTTATCAACATTTAATGAATTGCACTTTTTCAAATTAATTTGGTTACTAAATTGATTTGTGTTATGATGACAAAAACTTGGACCAACTTTTTTTCAAAAATATACTGAAAAATACATGTTCTATTGGTACTAAAATTACATTAGCATGCAAGGGATGTAGGACTTTTCGGCTCCAGCTTTAATATTCTTGTATCTTCTAATGAAGACAATTCTAGTTATTCATTTGACCATTTCGAGGAAAGTTTTCTTCCACACTTTTTTTCAATGAAAATAATATCAAAAATTGGACTTTATACAAAATAATAATAATTCTGGTGGTGCTGGTAATTTTGAAGTGGTGCAGTTGTAGGTAAATAGACTAACAAATAAACTTTTTGTTTTGAAAATATTGATTTTTCATGACATGAAAATCGATAAACATTTCCTTCCGTGATTCCAAAATAAGGCGGTAAAAATCTTGTACATTCTTAGTTCTTCGTTAGACCGTAAGTTTTTTAAAAAAATTGCCAATTACGGGACGTAGAGATTATGATGGCCGGCGGATGGATAGACTTAGTATTTATTTCTCATAGCGGTAAGAGAAATACACATTCTCTTAAAATTTCAACTCTCTACTTTCTACAGTTCATGAGATACATCCGCCTTACAGACGAATGGACAGACGGATTTAGAATTTGATTTTATAGCGGTAACGCAAATACACAGTCCGTGAAAATCTTCTCATCTTCTTCTCTGTTCCTAATACGGTTCATGAGAAAGAGCCCGCAGAACCCTTTCGGGGGAAAGACATTTTGAGTTTCAGCAAAAAAAAATATGGAACACCCTTGAAAAAAAAGAATCATGAAAAATCTTGTGCAACTTGACTAATCAAAGATAAAGAAAGTAGGAATTTTTTTTCGGTGAAATTTTGTATAAATGCAAAGACATTAACTTACTAAGATTAAATTTGGCGATTGTTATCATTTATCAACAGGTGTTTTGTACTAAGCTGGCAAATTTAACAGGTATCATTGTTTGAAGTTTGAATTTTGAATGTTTTCACTAAACGTTCATGTTTATGGTATAGAAGTCCTTAAAATGATACAAGATGTTCAAGAGATTGAGTATTGGTTATAGGTAGATGAAGAGCTTTGTCAACAACTCCAAAAGTTCTATGATTTCCACATTATGTATTTTATGTCATATTCATAATCAAATGTTAGTTCGGTATTAATATCGTCAAACAACCTAACCTAGTGATGAGGTTATGACTGCGAAATCATATAATTCTTTCTATAATTTCGATTGATTCACACATTCCATTTAAATTTGTATCAAGTTAAAATCAACAGTTAAATCAGGAATACCTCAAGGTACCTTAATGAGACCAGTCCTCATTTTTCTCTACATTAATTCAAAACTTACATATATCATATATTAAAAAATATGTTGATTGTTTAAAAGATTAAAGAAAGCGGTTGTATCGATGAACTGGCAAAATTATTTTCAACTGTCATAGAATATACCTATATAGATATATAAATATCACCAAACTGAATAAAAACATGAGCAATTTCGAATGAACTTCTTAACAACTAAACTTCAGAAACCTATTGAAATTTCATATTTATTACTTCCAATCATAATAACTTCCTTGAAACTTTCCCCACACTGCTTATCAATTATTATATTCACAGCATTTTTTGACATGTTATTTTCATTGTTTCAGGTTGAAATATCCTGTGACCAGCATTCCAGATTTTAGAGATTGGAAATTCAACATGATCACGCAACAAGAAACGCTGTAAGAGCAGCCATCATATTTGCTGTGGTTGGACAGAAACAGGTGTCAAGTGTCAAAAGTTGCGGCAGCTATTATAACTATGTTTAAATTCGAGAGCAAATCTTGTGTTTTAGTGCAAGCAGGTATTTCAAAACTGTCATATTTATATGATTTTCTAGACGTGGGACAACATATTATTGTTTTTCTTGTTTTGACGTAAGAATCCGTTCATCGTACCCGCCAGATTCGATGACTATGTGTTGTGTATGTATTATGGTTCTAGTTATGTGTTAGTGACTTTAAAAAAACGAAGCAGAATATGGGTGAGAAGAATCAGAGAAGAACAAGTCAGGTGTTTGATCCACTTTCAAGATTAGGAGACTTGACTCGGTAAGAAATGTTACTATTATTGAGCGAAACAAAACAAGTTTTCAGGGTAACTTTTTACGGCAATGATTGAAATAACATTGGAAATGTCATTTTTTTGTATCAAAATCACAGTAGCTAGCTTACATAGGGTCTTGTTAGTAACCTTTTAAAATTTATCAGTTTGAACAATATAGTTTTGAGTTCATCTATACGGGTCTGGTAGTAGTAAACATGCTCAACCATTTTTTTTATAGATCATCTCATTCGACGCCATCTTCCCCCCGGCTTCTTCCTCGTCGGCAACGTGAAACCCACCATCCATCCACTTCCTCCACTACAACACAATCTTCATCTTCCCCACTTCTGTCACCTTTCGATGTCCTGTTATTGGATACATCTTCAGTTGGCTCCTCTGATGAGGGTAAGACGGTGAACTGGCAAGAAAGATGCTTGGATTTGCAGCAGGAGTTGCATCGAATCAGATCACAAGCCACCAGGACCAGAGATATGCTAAGAGACAAGGTAAAATAACTAGATTATGATCAGCAACTGAAATTAATATCAAGTTGAGAAATTTTCAGGTTGTTTTATTTGTATCTAATAGTATAATTTTATTTCACCAGTAAAATAGATTTTGCAAATACAAATTCTATAACTGGGGAAAACGTCAGATAATTCTTCACACAAAATCTTAAAAGGAAATCTATATATACACGTCACTGCTAGGTAATTAAATACTAGACATTACAAAAACTTACACAATAAATCTGTGAACCAATAAAATCCATGTACAAATACTAAATTCTGTTCTCAAGAGAACCTCAGGTGATTAAAAATCTATATAAATATGAGACAAATATTCGGGTTTTTGTGATTTCAAAGTTTTGTGACATATAGTCAAAAGATGTAATTTCCATAGTTTCTCTATGCGGAGCCAGCTTGATTCATTCATTTTCAAGCTAATGTGGTCATTTTTCCTTATTCCATAACAAAAACGAATACAGGAGTTCTGAATCCTTTGAAGGCGAAGTGAGTCAGCTTGGGTGACTGCTGGGCCATAAATGCTATCGCAATAAGATAATTTTGACAAGATGAAGGATTCGCATAGTTTAAGTTTTAACTTTGTTGAAAGAATATCCCTGTTTATGTATAGTTGTCTCAATACGTTGAATGACTGTTGGCATTCCAACGGTTTGAGGGTTTGATTTAATTTTAAATTTATTTTCTTTTTTTTAGAATATTGAAAAAAAATCTGTTTTTAAGAATGTTTTTTTACTGTTTATTTATCAGCCAAATTTCCAATTCCTATCTTAATAATAAATTATTTAAAATAAAGCACTTAATAAGCTGATTTTTTCGTTTATAATTTAAGTAATCATTTTGGGTACTTGAAGAAACAGGTGTGCGATACAATGCTTTTGGATTATTATCTAGTAGAGTTGTTGATTGATAAAATTCAGTCAAATAGGAGATAGTATATTTTGATAATGTCGTTCATAAAAATGATTTATCATCGTTTATACCTTTTTATTTGGCTAAATGGAACAAACCAATGATTATAGATTATTCAGTATTGTGTACTTATTTAAAATTTATCCAAATAAGTAAATTAAAAAAATAAGACTTCTTACAAAAACTAGAACTAACTTGATTTGGTGGTGCATTAAAAAATACAAAATAATGTCAACTCCACTGTTGCTGATAATATTGAAGGTGTGCCATTATAGGCACCAAATTCAAATGGAACACCGAATAAGATGATGAATTAAAATATATTTTTTGACAGGCAGATACATCAAATTATATTTATTTCTCTTCGACGAGGAAGAGGTATAGATTTCGACTGTATGTTCACTTTCTATGGTTATCTCTATTTTCTCACAACAATCACATGTTCTATGCAGCAGTCTGTTTATTAAATCCAATCTAAGAAGAAGCATATCAATATTGTCATTTTTTTGTTTCTTACAGGGATTTCATGGATAGGGAAAGTGGATTAC
The DNA here is from genome assembly GCA_958507055.1 of Crioceris asparagi. NCBI lineage: Eukaryota > Metazoa > Arthropoda > Insecta > Coleoptera > Chrysomelidae > Crioceris > Crioceris asparagi. Next base: position 4,307,208 of record OY293829.1, read on the forward strand.
AGCAGAATTAAAGCGCTGTTAAAGGTTCATGTGTTGACTCATCGAGTACGTTTGAAGTCTTCATCGCTTAAATTTCATTTATGCCTCATAGAATCATTTCTCTGTTTCATTTACATTAGACAGGTATCAGTGGTGGATCAATGACATTCTACATTTGTTTTGATTTCATAATAAATAGTTATTTTGGTTTGAATAAACAGATATTTCCTGCATCAGAAGTGGGATAGAAAGGTCAATACAAGCAATAAAATTGGAAATTCTTAATTCTTTTTCTTTTCAAATTCACCCATTATATCTCATGTAGATTTTCCTCACAATTCTTTATCACCTTGATGATACCCAATTTTGTTTGAAGAAGACCAAATGGCTTTCCCTAAAAAAAAAATTATTGTATTTTTTTATAATTTTCGATAATCATATGTAATTGCTATGGTCATATTACATATTTTTCTATCTCGCCCAAGCAGGTGGAATGTATAAAATTTGATTGAAAATATTATTTCAGGTGATCAGTGCTGTAAATATAAATTGAAAAAATCATAAAGTTTAAAACTGAATCATTTTAACATATATATTTCAGTGATATATATAACTATTATATTGATATTATAATTGTACGAAATTTTTATGACGTTTGTAAAATTTTCCTACAAATTATGCGAAAACAGATAAGACCTCCTTCTCTTGAAGATAATATTATTTGTTTTGCCGAAACCATTTTAGTGTTTATGTATGATTATGCATTTGATTTCACAAAATTTCATAATTTCTTGCAATTTTGATTTTTTGCAGATAAATTTTATTTAATTACTAATTATTTATTTAATAGCTTATTATTCTCAAACATTAAAGGATAGGTAAAAGAAGGGCTATAAGAAAAAGTACAAAGAATATACCTAATGATTATATTTGGATAAAAAAGGGCTACAGAAGCAGATCAGTTGAGACGGAATTGGTTCAATACTCAATGGTGTCTTGGACGAGACAGAATTTCAAATCATATTCTCTTTTTGACCTACTTACCAAAAGAAGAAGGTATTATACTATTTGATTGGCAGTTTTTTTTGTTCGTATGCGTCTTTCGCGTAGTAGGGGTGCTTCGATTTTGATGTTTTTTTTATTTGAAAGTGGTGAATTGAGAAATAGTCCCATAATATAAACAATCAAATGCAAAATCTACTTCCCCCTAAAAATCACCCCCGAAGGGAATCGAGGAAGCATTTCTCTTAAATCTAAAATTTGACAAGGCTAAAATTAAAGACGAAACCATATCCGACAATGTTTGAACTTGTAATTTTAAGAAAAATTACTATTTCCGAGATACACCAATAGTAATGGCTGAAATATGTGTGTTTCCGTTATGTTTTGAAATCTTTGTCTGTAACTGAACGTTTTTTTACTCTTTAATGTAAATATTTATTTGTAACATCAAAATTAACCACAAGTAGTAGAGTCGGTCTGTTTTATTAAATTATTGTATTTAATTTTCAGTCACTGGCGCAAAATCTAAATAACATACAAAATAACCCGCACACTATTACTTATCTATATTTTTTTCATTTTAATCATTTGACAAATAATTTCAAAAGTCCATTAATTAATCCATTTGAAACAAACGATCTTTTTAAAAAACCTTCAATTTTGCGTAATTTCTGAACACTTTGTATATTTGATTGTTTTGCTATATGGCCTAAACGTAACAATATTATTATCTACAATTTGAAAAATTCATATCATAGTTCTCTTACCGTCTACAGCATTATCGAGGGACTACATTTCCATTACAGCATCATATGTCAATAATTGACCATCATATTTTGCATACAATTTCATTTCGTAGCTTCCGCTGAATATCAATCATTGTTGCGAATCAACGACAACAATTTAATTTTTTTAAACTTTATTTCATTTTATTAACTTTTATAAACTTTGTTACCCAACTTTTTTCACGAAATACCATATAATGATTAATAAATAGGCTCAACTTGATGTTATCAGAAGCAGCAATCTTCTAGTAATAATAATCGTGGAGACTCTTTTCTTCCTTTAAATAGTATTTTGAATGTTTCACAATTTTGCGTAACAACAAACAACATTCTAGAAGGTTCACCGGAAGTATTGCTGATACATATTTACTCTTAGTGCACTACGTTGTATGGGACTATGGGACTGCACATCTTGCATTTTAAGAAAAATATTTATAGAAAATACTGCAAACTCCTGTTTACCGCATAGTAGCAGCGGAACATGATATTTAATTACTTTGGTTGTAAAGAGTTATTGTTCTTTGATATTAAAATTATTTGTGTATTTGATACTATTCAAGATTGATAAACAATTGTGTATGGTGCAATATCACACAGGGTGTTATATAAATATTGGGCATAATAGAAAATAACATCAATATTTTTCGATAATTCATAAATGGCAAATGTTAGTGTACTAGAGAACATGTTCCAAGCTTGCGGAAAAGAATACAAACATTAGGGCAGCATATTGTTCCAAACTGTAATGGTGCCATAAATTGCTTACCTGTATGGTCCTTTAGTTTGACGTCTTCTTTTATCATTTCATCATTCTTCTTTTGGTTGTCGTTTTGTTTTCTATGCTGCTTTACGTATTTGAACATGCGCGTTACATATTCCTCGGTTTCTTTCTTGAATACTCTGAATTTGAAATATTGTAATGTATGTCTGAGTATCAAGACAACCCGAGTGTTTCAGATTCTATTAGTTTCTTGAAGAATAGTCTGCCATGTTTAAAAAGTTCAGTATTTTTATTTTTCATTGTATTTACTCTCCATACCAAATGCACATATGCTAATATAACATCTGTTGTTAATTTTGATAGTTCATCTTTCAAGTTTACATTATGATCAGATTCTGCATATTTTTCCACAAATAATGAGCTGCTGAATCCATTCATGATAATAAACATTTTTCTCATTTTCGCAGACGTCAATGCACCAGGCAGCTTAGATCTTATAACTTTCCATCTATAATCTCCCATATTGAAAACATGTACAATCTATCCTTGCAGAAATCACTTATTTATTTTTGTTTTGAAGAAATAATTGATGCCCAAAATTAGAACGATAACACTTATAACCACTGAATTTGATACTTAATCAGCAGGAACTAGATTGGATACCTAAAGCATATATATTTTTATTAAGGCCGCGAACGCCCAAACGGTTGCCTTGCTTAGAGCTTAGAGTCTGGTGAGTCACCTGGCATGTAGTGTGAAGGGAAGTAATATGGAGGAAGTGACATTATTGAATAGTGCAAATAAACCCATATTAAAATTACGAAAAATAAGATGTAAAAATTTTTAATAGCTCTAAACATATATTATATAGTAATATTTTATGTCTAAATATGGTATAATATGAACATCCCACAATAAGATTTATATTTCATCTCCATATTTTTCTCTAATTGTTTCCTGTTAATGGCAGTCTTTAGGGTTTTATGTCAAATTAAGTTGATTCCACACATAAAAGAGCGAAAAAATCGAAAATAACTTCAAATTGAAAAATAAAATTTTCATGTCAAAATATTTTTTTTCCTAAATTCTTTATAAATTGCTATTTTCAGAGTTTTCTGTATAAATAAGGTATAATATGATCATTCCGAAAAAAAAACGAAAAAAAAAATAATTTCGAATGTAAGAATTATATTTCATATTAGGTACTGGTTTATTCATTTTTTCTTCTCTACGATCATTCAACAGATAGAATTGTAAAAAAATAAATTGCGAGAAAAAAAAAATTTAATTGGAAAATGTGATTTATATTTCATATTAATATTTTCTCCTCCTAAAACCTTCTTAAGGTTTTTGTCAATACGTTCGCGCCTTATTTGTTCTTCTAATTTTATGAATAAATGGAAAGTAAAAAAACAATATTATTCTATTGGTCATAGAATTGCAAACATAGGATTGTCGCGTGACAAAATAAATTGTATTTAAAGATTAGAAAAAGATCATAAAAATTTGGGAATTCTTACTAGTATTACAAACATAGGTGTACCTACCTATCTAGTGAATAAAAATCTAAAAATAGTTATTTATTATACAAGGGAAAAAAATATTAGATTTTAGAGTTCGAGGTTGTGTTGTCGACCGACTCGAAGCGGAGAAAGACGAAAAACCGAGAGCTAAAATCTAAAGTTTTTTTCCCGTATATAATACACTATTTTTTCTGTGACGGGAAAAACGATGATTTAATATCAAAAATATATTAAAATATATATATATATATATATATATATATATATATATATATATATATATACTATAAATGAATTGTGAATTCTTTACTGTCTAATTAATGATGAATTTTTAATGATTGGGGTTGCAGTCAGAATGCCAATAAAATTAAAACTCTTTAATCAATGTCGAGCTTTCGGTAACACTTGTTACCTTCATCAGGACAAACTAAAATAACGAACAAATTAATTATAACGAAAAATATTAATAATATGAACTACTTACAATCGTGAGATTAATGAAATTTACCAGCTACAAACATTTGTTATTATGCATTTAACTTTATGATTGAGTTTTTTAAATTTCATAATTACAAGTTACTATGTAATTACACATACTAAGATCAATCTATGTATGTAGCTAATAAAGATAGAACACACTTCAGAAGTTAAACACAGGAAATATCGTTTAAAAAATGGATATAATACAAAAATATGACATCATATTATACAAGATATTTTAGTTTGTCCCGATGAAGGTAACAAGCGTTACCGAAAACTCGACATTGATTAAAGAGTTTTAATTTTATTGGCATTTTGACTGCAACCCCAATCATTAAAAATTTGATTTTTTAAAGTGGTAGGCGAAAATTAGAAATGCGTTGCTAAGGAAACCTTTAAAGTAACCAAATATCTGTCAATTTAATTATGTGATTTGATTTCTATTTATGTGTATATACCGAGTGGTCCTTTTAAAGTGTTACAAAGTAATATTTAGAAAACTGATGACTTTATAAGAATGAAATTGGGAATGATGCAACAGGACGTTGACGGGCACCATTTGGAAGCATCAGTGATGTTGTAACTATCACCACTTTTTAAGGGTTCGGGGTAACTTTTAAAAATTAAATAGAAAGTTGTAGTTTTCTTTTCAAATTCGTAATTTCCAAAAAAACTACATTTAAATCAAAACATAATTCAATGTCAACGTCAATATGTCAATAACAAATTAAAAAAATTATGTAATAGCATAACAGTAAGCAGTGGTATACGGGCCATTTTCATACTAATGCTCTGCTGACATATTTTGACATCTGTAACAATTCTCGTAAATTGTCTCCGCTTTTCGAGATTTATTTTAGTGTGTCCTTTGATAATTAGTGTTCATTTTAATTTGTTAATAACATATTGACATTGACATTAAATTATGTTTTGATTTGATTTCGAATCTGAAAAGAAAACTACGCTTTTCTATTTAATTTTTAAAAGTTACCACACACCCCTAAAAAGTGGTGAGAATTAGAAAATCACCGTTACTTCCAAATGGTGCCCTCCAACGCCTCGTTGCGTGACTCCAAGTTTCAATTCTTTCAAATCAGCAGCTGTCTAGATATTACCTTGTAACACTTTAAAAGGACCACCTGGTATACCTACCCGGGAAAAAGGTACTCACTTTTTCCCCGTGGGGGACATTGAATGAAAAATTATATTTGTGACTAACAAAACCAAATTTATTAGGAGCTAACGAATAGTAGTAAATGAGGAACAAAATAAGCCAAATCATATAAAACAGAAATTTATATTCAATGTTATACTGAAATGTAAAAAATAACGTAAGGACAAGATTACCTTTGATCAAGTCACCTTTCAAATAAAAAAAAATGCTGCCATGTACGAGTCGAACTTGAACACAAAGGGTTCCGAAATCATTTAAAAAAATGCGACTATCTACCCATTACTGTCCATAAGATACAGACATCTAACAGATGCACGTACGAATTGATGGTGATTATCTGATAATTTGAACTGTCCACGTATTACGCTTTATTGTATACAGCCCGCAAACAAAATTTCAGCTATCCACCTATTACGGTTCATGAGATAGATAGAAAGACAGACAGACAGACGCTCAGCGAACTTTCAGTGACAGGGTCTCATTTTCACCAATTTAGAAGGGAACCCTTAAATCTGAATCAAAATGACTGCACCCATTCGAAAGCCATGATGCCACATACAGATATTATAAACGTTAAATTGATTTAAAAAAAAAACTAGCGACCAATCCACCTTTCAAACAAAAAAAAACTAAATCAAAATTGGTTCAAACTTTTGGATGCCACCACACACAGACATAGAAAGATCTGTGCTAATTAATTAGTAAAGTCCAGTTCCTTTTAATCTCTTCTATCCTTATCATCTTGTATTGAGCAAATATTTCTAGAATTATCATAAGAAAGGGGGTAAATTTTTTTTCTTTCAAAAAATGTGAAATAACAAAGTTTTTCTTGAAATTTATATTTTTTATTTTTTCTTTATCATCCACCCTTCGACTTGGGCTTCTTAGCAAGTGTTCCAAATTTCATTCAGCTAGGATAATTAGTTTCGGAGAAATAAGGGAATTACGACATCACTGGGTAGCGAGGCCCCTTAATTATACAAATAGAAGTATTCGACGTAGAATATACTCAAAAAAATTAGACGAGCTTTTATTTTCATCAATAAATATTGTAACGTTTAACCCTGTGCTAAACGTTGTGGGGTGAGTTCACTTGCGTACTACTCAAAATTCGCAAATTGCTTCCAATGGTTTATTTCGAACACTCAGTACACGAGCTTCTGTTGTAGTACAACTGTCACCACTTGTCACCTTGACAAACTATACTGTCACTGTCTTCACCGACAGAACTACTATTAACATCTGATTCCACAGACTGACTGCTATCAACTGACTGGCTCTGTCCCGTGATCAACACGGCTTTATATACCTGAATCATGACATGACATTCATCGAGAATGTTCTATGATTATCTAGACGCACATAATAATGTTCTAGAGCCTTGTCAAACTGACAATAGTATGACAAATTGTACCTAACATATAGTTTCTGGAAGGATCAAGAATAAATCTACTACTAATTCTAGAACTACATAATGAAATATACAAGCAACAACTATTGTAAACAAGGTAGTTGAATAAATAGCTAATAAACGAATAATAACCGTAAGTACATGACTACCTATCCACGTTACCATATGAACGACTGGTCAACGTAAATTTACTTTATTTAATTTAACATATCGAATGGTCCACGAAAAAAAAGTCATTCGAAGTAGGCTATTACAAATGATAAGGATTTCTGAGCATGTCTTTGCTCGAATCAGATGAGAATTAGTTTTTATCAATTATTGTCATGTCAAAATGTGTCGGCTTAAATCACCGAATGGTCAACGGCCGCAATAATAATTACACCCAACTGTTGTCTGTATAATTGTACAGATCTCTATGTTCCATGTCGTGATAATGATTTCATATATTATAATGTAAAAAGACGACGAATTCGCGTAGGTGTGTATCAGGCCTTAGGCTGGATTGGCACGACTAAAAAAAAGCAGCTCAATTGAAAATAAAACTTTATTATATCTTAAGTCTAAATAAGAGGATAACTCAATCTACAAACAATAGGAATAATATATTTTATTTAATTTAATTATTTAATCGGTATTCTATTTGATTATTTCTCAACAGAGACTAATTATTCAATGATTATTATGTAATAACTTTCAAATCCACCCATATGTCGCCAGCTTTTCGAAGTATAAGTTCTCTTGACACAAAGTTGAAATCCTTTTTTGTTCTATCGTTGAGAGTTACCTCAAAATTCTTTATCATATTGATGAGACCCAATTTTGTTTGCAGAAGTCCAAATCGCTTTCCTTGAAAAAAAAAAATAAGAACACATTTCAGTCCAAATCTACTTCATGTAAACAGACACGGTTTCGGATTCAAATCGAATCTAGCTCCAAACTCGATCCAGCTTTTTCTGGTATCGAATCGGATTGAGCTGGCATGTGAACGATTATGCGGACCATGGTACGGTCTTATTGTACCATGATGCGGAATGAGTTTGGATCGAGACATACGCAGTGCACCGAGACCGAGAGCTTTTTTCTACGTTGTTCCTCGTTAAAGAAAGCAAATACTATAGACAGAATAAAAATAAGCACAAACTGACAATAATTGTGACGATTTACCATCCATTGCTTGCTCGTTTTCACTTTTGTTTGACAGAGATCACGATAAACAAACGCGATTCTGACAACTGTCAAATCTCATCTGTGGTGCCAGTGCGCATGTCGGATCGAAGTCGAAGGTTGTTTGTGATCGAATTGCGTTTGCAACATATAAACAGTACGTTTATTTGTATTGGATTAAAACCGAATCGGATTCGAAACGTATTCAATCCTGCATATAAACGTAGGAAGTATTTTGGTCTTTTCCGTGATGAAAGAAGACTGAACACAACTTGAAGCCCGAAAAATCGCTTTTGCAACCGTCGCCTAAGCAACATTATTTATTCTTTACAATTTCACAATCATATCATAGTAATTTATCTCTGAATTATATAATCTATAAATATATACCCAATGACCTATTAACAGAGATAGACGGAACTGTAAACAATATATTGTGTTGACATCATCCCTTTTTCGGCCACGCCTCATCGCATATCAGTTTCTCCCCCCCATTATTTAAATACATGGTGTTTTGGTTGTTTCTGAATATTCTATTATATTCTTTGGTTTCAAAACTTGAAAAAATGAGTAGACGTTGCAAACTGTGCAATAAAATAGAATCCATGTACCCATAAGTAACTTTTCATCGAAGTAGACCGTCTAAATTAAAATTTGGTAACTTATATATTTGAATTTTGAAAGACAACTATTGACATATAAACGTCGGTCATGGGCGTAGCAAATAAATTATTACCTAATCATTTTTTATTTCATTGAGGAGATTTTTATATTGTTTGTGCTTTTCAAATCCTAGACTTTATAAAAGAAGTATACCTACAAACCTATTTAATAATATTAGTACGGGATAGAAACAAAAATCAATGTCCATTTAAGGGTCAACTGAAATTGATAAGAAGATAAACCAAAGCCAGTATGTATATAGTAGTAATTTTATATGTCAAAAACTATAACACGTGCGGAGCATGGATGTAAATCTTCCTTGCAATTATTATATGAACACAAGAAATCTAGCAAGTTTATTTGCTGAAACATACAACGTTCGGATATTGACTTTTTTTCCCAAGTTTCAGATTTATTTTGTGGTATTAATTATTTCGACGTATAGCAAATAAAACCTAAAAGAACGAGACGCCACTGGTATCATATTTTCTATGCGAAAAGTCGAGTACAGTGAGGCGGGGTTTAGTTAAAATCGTTCTATCCCCCATTCTGACCGCTTTCACAGCTCACCCCCCTGGCCAACAAAGATGTTGTCAACAAACAAAACATATTTTATCAATGAAGTGTTCTGTCTATCTCTGTTAATAGGTCATTTTATATACCTAAAGATAGTTATAGTTGGTATGTAATGTTATACCCATAAACATGTCTATGTCATATGTCATTATTTGTCATAGACCGTTGTAAAGCCAACTACTCATTACACACCACTTGACGAGTGCAAATCTCAAGTGAAAATACTCATATACAGTATACGTGTACACTAATTACGGTATTTGGCGAGTATCGTGTTCGGGCCCTTTAATGTGATTTTGTTTACTGACAATTTCTGTCAAGTAGCGCGTAATGTGGCGCCACCTTAAGCTCTAGCTAGGTCATATGACAATTGACGAGAGACATTGACATTTTGACATAGGAAGCTGCATTATTGCTTCGAAAATACTAGCAATTAGCAATAAAATAAGTGTTCTTCTTCTTGAAGTACCCTATTTACTGACTAGAAATAAAATATTTTTGGGTGTGCCGTAAAATCTTGTTCAAATACCAGAACAGTTGTGCTGTTACGTCATAGCATGACATCTTTATCTAGTGCATTAATTAAAGATTTTCATATTAGAAAAAATATGGGTGCCAAGTAACTGCCTGATACATAATTTTTATCATTATCACTATCTTAATCGGTATTTCTGAAAGGTATGGTATTTTCCGGAAGGAAAATTATAGAAATAGGACTAATTAGGAACCTGGCTTTATTCGGGCCAGGTACCTACATTACGAGTAATTCCAATGTCTAGTTAGATTTTGTCAATATTACCTACCTAGAGCATCGATCTCTTCCAGTAAACTTACCTACGCAAATTCTGGGACCTTCACCAAAGGGCAGATGAGATACAAATGGTCTTTCAGCTTTATTCTTCTTTAAGAATCGATTAGGATCAAACTTTTCTGGATTAGTGTAATACAGAGGATCTCTTTGGATTCCCATATTTGAAATAAGAACAAATGTATTCTGTTCGAGTATAACGTCAGTTCCAGGTATTTTGTAATCCTTATTACATACTCTTGGTAATATTGGAAAGACGGGATACAGTCTCAGAGTTTCTGTAACAGACAGTCATTAGGTAATATAGAGCATTCAAAATTATGCGGGTCATTTGAACTATAAATATAATTGAAAGTCTTTCATTTTAAAAGTAAAAAAATTTACTAAAATGCTGTTACATTTATATATGAAATGAAGGCACCGTTTATAAAATTATTATTTTGGAATGTTTTTTATTATAAACTGATGCAGGTTCATATACATCATTTGAAATTTGCGCAAATTAAAGATCTGCATCGGCAACCGTACAAATTTACATCTTTTCAGGAAATACTTTCCATGTATAAGAATAAAGCTCAAAGATGCTGATGAAAGACATTCAATATTTTTTTTACATTATTATCTCAGAATTAATTTAATCGAATCGACAATGCGCCCCATTTTTGACTGACTTCCCAAACAGGAGGAGGTATAAAATTCAGTTGTTTGTTCGCTTTTTAATGTAGGGCTCTTTTTTCAAAAGAGCAACGGTTTTCGAGTTGCAGCAATAAGAAAGACTGAAATAAGTGTATTTCCACTATGGGAAGGGGGCAGTTTTTTGCAAAAATTGAAAATTACTATGAGACGACCAAATTAAAGAAGAGATTTTATCTAGAACATTTAAATTTGACATTTTTCAAGTGAAGTTAAAGTTTTCTAGTTACAGCAGTGGAAAAGTCTGATATTTGAGTATTTTCACCGGGATGTTTTAAGATCCTTGAATAATAACAAGTACAACCAAAGAATATAAATGGGTAATAGGATAAGAGTAGTATCTTCTTTGGTATTAATGAACGTTCAACGATTTTCATGACTAATGTTACACTCGAAAGTGTGAAATAAATATTTTTTTAGAAAAACTGGACCTGCTATATTAGTTGGTGAAAAAGGCAAAATAATATTAATTCTGTTGGTGCTGATACTTTTGAAGTTGGTGCCAAAAGTCTTCTATCTTCTAAAATTGCACAAATTCAAAAGTACCAGCACCAATAGAATTATTAATATTATTTTGTATTTTCAGTGCATCAACTAATAGGTAATGTCTGTCAATTTTTGGTGAAAAATATTTATTAGGATTCCATATATCCGACAAGAAAACGGATCTGGGTATTTTTTCTGAAGCCACCAAACGAAAAAAAAATCAAATTTGATATTTCTCTAGAGTTAGGTGACCGTAGAATGAATAACCGAATTTTGATAATGGAGGTAGACTTTGTGTTGCAAATTTGAAGATAGAAGCAACTGGGACACTTTTTGCTTCTGGATTGCAAGATATTGAGCTTACATGTCTGGATAATTAAGAAAATACAAACGATTTAAAATATCCTTACCATCTACAACATGATCGAGGTACTCCATCTCCATTAAAGCATCATATGTCAATTGACCGTCATGTTTTGCTAAAACAGATACAATTTCTTCTCGCAGCTTCTGCTGTATATCAATATTCTTCGATAATTCATAAATGGCAAATGTTTGGGTACTTGAAGATGTTTCAAAACCTGCCGAAAAGAATACAAACATTTGAGCAGTAAATTCTTCCATACTCAAAGGTACCATAACCGTTTTGCCTGTATGGTCCTTTTGGTTTATGTCTTCCTGTGTCATTTTAACTAGAATACTAGCTAAATCAGTTACATCTTGTTTGGCGTTATGTTCTCGATACTGCTTAATGTCTTCGAACATGCGCGTAATATATTCCTCAGTTTTCTTCGGGAATATTCTGAATTTGAAAAATTGTAATATGTTTCTGGGTACCATGATAACCAGCGTGTTTCTGATTAGATTCCACTGATAATCGAAGAAGAGCCTGCCATGCTTAAGTAGTTCAGTATTTTCATTTGTCATTGTCTTACTCTCCATTCCGAATGCACAAGCTGATATAATGTCTGTTGTAAACTTGGATATTTCATCCTTTACATTTAAATTATGACCAGTTGCTGCGTATTTTTTCAATCTCTCAATGAATACTGAGCTGAATCTGTTCATGATAATGAACATTCTTCTCATTTTTGCTGATGTAAATGCACTAGGTAGCTTAGATCTGATAGTCTTCCACCTGTAATCTTCCATATTGAAAACATGTGTCGATAATGGATCTTCCCCACTGATAAATAATCCATGATTTGGGAAATTTTCAAAATCTTTAATTAATATTTTTTTAATTATTTCATCATCGACCGGTACGTAAACCGGTTTCCATAGGTAAAATATACCACCATGTTTGACGCCACGCTTTTTGAATTCCAAATAGGCATTAGAAAATAATTCTCCAAATGTGACTCTGCCAAGAAATAATTCCAACGTATTTCCCAATGGTGCATACGGTTGAATATATGGAATATTTCTGTCTTTCCAATAGTTAAATTTAGTTTTGAAGAAATAATAGATGGCAAAGATAACAACGATAGCACTTAAAATCAGTGAATTTATTACATAATCAGTAAAAGCCATATTGTATACCTGGAATTTAAAAAAATATCGATTTGCAATTTTATATTCAGATATCTCTTCAAATATTCTTAATAGATTGGAAAATATCATTAAGAACGTGTAAAATACTATTTATTCTATTGGTCATGGAAATGCCTGAAAAAATATTTGAGGCTTGACAAGAAGAAGGTATGGTTACCACACTAAATCAAAGTTAGCAAATCTTCTATGCGTTATACAGTGGGATCGTCTTCGTAAAATATGTAAAAAAAATCCCGAAGGCCTGTAGTCAGCAGAAAGGTAAATTTCTCATAATTAATTTTCATACTACATCAATAAAATTGTGTATCGTTCGATTATCTATGAATCTGAAGTAAACTATCGCTTTCTATAACATTTTTTTAACACCACGTATGTTCGTTCAATTTACATTGAAGATCTGCGATTGACTGTATTAGATTATCGAAGTCAGGATGGCTCATCGGCTTGGGAAGCTGGGTGATACGCGCGGGAGCCAGGTTCGAATCCGCATCACTGAAAGTTTTTTTTCTTCACTTTTTTTGCTTATTTCTTATAAATATCATTTTTTTATAAAATTTTCAAAACCAAGGTCTAAATTAAACTCAATAATTTCATTTTGAGCTTCCATTTTGTTAACAATATTAAAAACAAACTGATCCGGCAAACTTTGTACCGCCCAAGAGTCAATGAGTGCTGTATTCAGAGGTAGTGTTCTCTGTGTATTCTTTATCAAAGTATCAAGTTTTAGCTAAACTCAATTGAGTTACGTATATATATTGTTCTTAGTAGCGCCACCTTTTGAGGAATAGATGACTCACGATCCAATATGGTATTGGTGTTGAATACTGTTTGACATAAAGGCAGGAAAATGGCGAATGTCCAGTCTTAATTTATATAAAAAATTAATTACCTGTTTATTTTTTCAGTTAATTTTCTGTTATTTTAATAGTTATTTTGTTATTCTATGCGAATAGGAATCCAAAAAATAAGAGATATTTAAAATCGGTCCAGCCAATCTTGAGTTATAAATGGTCACCATTATTACTTTTTATTTTTTATCCATCAATTTTAGGAGAAAATACTTCAAATAAAATTTTTAGGTACAGATTATATTCTTATAAACATATAAGACCATAACGTTGAAATTTTTCGAAATTCAAAAGTGCAAACGATCGCAATAGATACATTCCTATAAGAAATTCACCTAAAAACTAACAATATGCTTTGGCTATTTGCGGCATCAATTATTTGGTTGCATAAAAGATAAGAACAAAGATGTTTTCTTGGAAAATGTAAACAAATAATAGATATATGCTGATGATTTTAAAAAAACAATGAACCCAGATATCATGCAGCCTTATGAACATGAACATGGCGTCACCAGGCGATAATGAGATATACTCAGATGCTTATTTAGCCTAATTATTAATTAAATATCTGGGAGACCGAGCAGCAGAAAATTTCCGATTAAATTATTAAAAAATCATATTAACATCTTTAATTTAAAAAATGGGTTCGGTTAAAAAAATACTTAAAGGTGATCAGAATTCGAACCGAGGATCTCTAGAATAATACCCCGAAACTTAACCGTAGCACTATTTTTTCCAATGATATTATCGGGTTCATATTGATATCTGACATATAATCTGTAAAACTCCTAAAATGAGAATATTAATTGCTGAAAACGATTTTTCTTGGAATTGTGAATACAACCAATCGATTCAATACACTCTAAAACCCATACATATGAATTTTCATCGAAATCGGTAGACCAGATTTTGAGATAGAATTTGCATATATATATATATATATATATATATATATATATATATATATATATATATATATATATTTTTTTTCTTTAGGTTTTCTTGGGATACAGGCTCAGTGGTTTGATTAACTTATTTTTATTTATTCTATACCATTATAATTAATTTTTATAAGAACAAAACGTTTCGACCATATGTGGTCTTTTTCAATTGTTAAAAATTAAGATTAGCTAAAATGCATAGTTCGTAGAAAACCAGATATATAATAAAAATTAAAATATAATTCTGTTTGGGTCGACCATTTAAAATTGAAAATTAAAACTGTATTCTATATAATTGTTGAGAGTTATATCATTCTAGCATCTTCTTCCAGTTTCTTTTTTCTTTTTTTTTTATTTTATATATTCGCAACGTGCTCCAAATTAAACATCTATTCACACGCTGAAAGACAACAGTTATAAAAGTAAATATAAAATGTTTTTTCCAAAAAAATGAACAAGAAGAATAAAAAAAAAAAGAAAAAAGAAACTGGAAGAAGATGCTAGAATGATATAACTCTCAACAATTATATAGAATACAGTTTTAATTTTCAATTTTAAATGGTCGACCCAAACAGAATTATATTTTAATTTTTATTATATATCTGGTTTTCTACGAACTATGCATTTTAGCTAATCTTAATTTTTAACAATTGAAAAAGACCACATATGGTCGAAACGTTTTGTTCTTATAAAAATTAATTATAATGGTATAGAATAAATAAAAATAAGTTAATCAAACCACTGAGCCTGTATCCCAAGAAAACCTAAGGAAAAAACATATCCAAGCTCAAGAATCTACATAAAAATCTATATATATATATATGCAAAAAACGCGCCCGAAGCAGGTAGAGGGAGTAATTTTTATCTGAGTCGACATAATTGAAGATAGGGCAATATGCGGAAACATTTAAAAAAAAAAATCCATAGTGTTACGGTTTTCGAGTTGCAGCGGTGGTAAAGTCGAAAATATGCGTATTTCCGCGACGATCTTTCTAGATTTCTGAATAATAACAAGTAAAAGCAAAAAATCTACAGGGGTAATGGAATTAGTGAACGTTCAACGATTTTCGTGACTAATGTTACATTCAAAAGTTTGAAATAAATAGTTTTTACAGAAAGCTGGACCGTTGTGCAGTTGCTGTTAGATTGAAAACATTCGGCACCAACTTCACAAGTAACAGGATCAATAGAATTAATATTATTTTGTATTTTTCAGTGCACCAACTAATAACGGCTGTCCAATTTCTTATAAAAAAATATTTTGATGACTAATATCACACTCAAAAGTGTGATATAAAAATTTCTTACAAAAAAATTGACCGACTAATTTTATTGGTTCGGCTACTTTTAAAGTTGGTGTCAAAAGTTTTGAATCTAAAACTTCACACACTTCAAAATTACCAGTACCTACCAATATGATTAATATCAAAGAGTCGGTCCAATATTTTGTAAAAGAATATTTGTATATAAATGAATTCAAATAATTCTGTTATTTACTTGGTGATATATTACCACCGCAATAAGGAATTTTCCCGAAAACTACTAAAGATAAAAATAAATTGTAACTCAATACGTAATAAGCCAATGAAATAAATAACACTATAATAGGTTATCCAAATGTCAACTATGGAATTGATAGAAGAGTTACTGTCACCTTTGCCATATAGCAAAAAATAAAGTAATAATACATAATTAATAATTTCCATTCCAAATGTTTTTAAGATAATTAGTGTAAAAACATATTTATAGATAATAATTATTTATTCGTAAATCTCACCTAATATTCGAAGATATCCACAAGTAGCTCGAGCACAATGGCAACAACACTTATGATAATTAATCCAAGAGTTATCTGAGTTTAATGTTTGTTCTTCGTCTGCATACTTTTTGCTTCGGTCAAGTCGACCTCAAATCAATGCCCTATGATATGATAAGATTGATTGATTTGTACTAATTACTAGAGAGTGCAAAATGGTCTTGAGATACTGCTTCATTAGTAGTGAGCTTCATTTTCTTTGTCATGAGACTTTTGAATTCGATCTGTGAGAACAAAAGTTCGCGCGCAGGTGTCAGCCAAGGAGGGGTTTCAAAGAGTGCTGGGTTGTGTATTCAGTATTCCCAATCATTTCCCCATCTTCAAAGGTAGTGAAAGGGGCAATTTTTACTTTCCTAAGCTACTATAGTAGCTGTACAAGGAAAGTATTGTAATCGTGTGATATTTATGGTATCGAGATTTTTACAAATGTTGACGTGTTTCAGAGTTTTTTAAGTCTAATAAACATATTTTCAGCCATTGGTCTGTCTGTCTGTGACAGCATTATCTTGGGAACAGATCGGTGTATTTTGTTGCTTTCTTTTTTATTTTGTTTGGTACCAATACCACTCGCCGGTGGCACTGAATGAGAATCCTCTATACACTGGGTGTTGAGCTATAGCCAAAAAAACGTGATTTGCTCAAGACAATAGCGCGAAAACGGCTCTAACGATTTTGATTAAACTTGCCTAGAGTATTTTTCTGAGAGCCCTTCACCACCAACATATAGCGCCATCTCTGAGAAAAAGCACAAAAAAAATTATGCTTGAATAAAATTCCGTATTTTCCACATGTTTCTTCAAATTCTGGCTAAACGTTTCATCTTGCGAAACAATGTTACATGACCATTGTTGTTTGTCTTGACGTGCTGAAAAAAATGAGAGGTAGCACGATTTGACCAGAGGATTTTTACTTTACTACCGCTATTATCGTCGCTTTGTAAGGAAAGTATTGTAATATTGTAAAATTTTTCATTAACTGTAATTTGCCTGCGAGCGGTAGGAAAGTCGTTTGAGTGGACACACCAGACTTTTCCTAAAGTTTTTATCTTATAGGATTAAAACTAGGTGGGATTATTTCATTTTGAACAAAACTCAGAGATTTTATAAAAAAAACTTTATTAATTCTATTGGTTCTACCAAATACACCAACTAATTAGTCGGTACTATTAGTAGTAAAAATATTTATTAGATTTTTTAAATATTTGTATTTTAAAGATAGTATTTGAAAAAGTTTACCCGATATAGATATTTTGATACTTGTTAAAAAAACCTACTTACAAAATAAATATTTTTAAACAAAGAAAATCAATATTAAAAAACGTATTTGTTAATAGAACTTGCATAATTTGATGACATTTTTTGACAGTATTTTTATGAGGTTAACAAATCATTGTTTGTAATTTTTAACTAGTTCTTGAATACAATGATTGGATATTTTCCAGGCGATGTTGGTCAGAATTTGATGTTGAACACAAAATAAATCTCAATTGACTATTTATATATTTTTGACTAACGTCGAAAATATGAAGAGGTATACAATTCGGTTATATATTTGTTTTTTAAATTTTTGACCGACTTCCCAAAAGGAGGAGGTATACAATTCGATTGTGTGCTTTTTTTTTTTTGGTTTGTGCGCGCCTTTCATATAGTAAACGTACTCCGATTTTGATGATTTTTGATTCATTTGAAAGAGGAGGCTTGAGAGATGGTCCCATATTCATAAAAACGGGAATCCGACATCTCGTTCCCTCCGAAAACCGCCCCCGAAGGGGGTGGAGGGGGCAAATTTTGTCGAAAATTGAAAATCTGCGTTGATATAATTACAGATAGGACAATATCCGGAAACGTTTAAATGGAACATTTTTTCAAAAGAGTAACGGTTTTCGACATAGAGACATTTTAAATTCTCAAATATACCTATTTTCGCTATGTGGAGAGGGCGATTTCTGTTGAAAATTGAAAATCTGTTTGCAGTACATGAAAGACATAATTATTTGTAGCAACATTTATACTGAACATTTTTCCCTTAGAGTTACGGTTTTCGAGTAAAATCGGTGTTAAAATGGTAACAACTAAAATATTCAAGCGTATTTCCGCAGCGATGTTCTGAGATCTCAATAATAACAACTACAAGCAAGGAATATACGTGGGTAATAGGATAAGTACTATCTTCTTTGGTATTAGTAATGTTACACTCAAAAGTGTGAAATAAATATTTTTTACAAAAAATTGGACCGACTTTATTAGTTGGTGCACTGAAAAGTATAAAATAATATTAATTCTATTGGGGCTGGTACTTGTGAAGTTGGTGCCAAAAGTTACCAATCTACCTGCAACTGCACAACTTCAAAAGTAACAGCACCAATAGAATTAATATTATTTTATACTTTTCAGTGCACCAACTAATAAAGTCGGTCCAATTTTTTGTAAAAAATATTTATGTTTATGTATGTTTTTTGCCCGTTTTGCGTAGTAAACGGGCTCCGATTTTGATGATTTTTGATCAATTTTAAAGAAGTGAGTTGAGAAATGGTCCCAAATTTAGAAAAACTTGTGAGTAGACGGGGCAATTTTTCTCGAAAATCTGAGACGGCAGAAGTAAAGATGAGACCATATCCGGTAACGTTTAAATTGAACATTTTTTCAAAAGAGCTATGGCAATTGTATAGACTGATATATGCGTATTTCCGCTATGTAAATTTTTGCCGAAAATTTAAAATATGAGAAGGCCAAATTAAAGAAAAGATTTATGTGTAGCAAGACTGAAATTGGACATTTTCTCAAAAGAAGCAACGCTTTTCGAGTTACTGCAGTGACAAAGTCTGAAATATGTTTATTTCCGCTGCGATGCTTTGAGATATCTGAATAATAAAAAGTACAAGCAAAGAATATAAATAAGTAATAAGATAGGTACTATTTTCTTTGGTATTAGTGAACGTTCAACGATTTTCATAAATATCTTTCAGCACCAATAGAATTAATATTACTTTGTATTTTTCAATGCACCAACTAATAAAGTCGATCCAATTTTTGGTAAAAAATATTTATTTAGTTCAATTTTTACAGGATGATAATTATATCGCTCAAAAACGATTTTCCCCACAATTTAATTTGCTTGCCAGGCCATGGAAGCCCTAGGCACAAAAATTTATTAAATATTCGTAGGCCATTACGCTCTATTCAAAGCTATTCTCCATCAGTTTTAAATTCCAAAACTTGCTCCATCTATCACCTGCTCGGTTTTCCTATTTTCCTGTTACCTATGGCACATTGGTGCGTAAAGTAGCTAATTATTTTATTACAGTAGTGCAGAAAGTAAATGGCTTAAAGCTCGCTGTGTTACATATGCTATATTTAGACATAATACCAATACAAACATTTTACGTCATTACGTTTCTCTCAAATCTTACAGAGAGGATCAAAAAGTGAAACTGGCAATATTCTTCTAATTACATGTAAAAATCGCTCTCAAACTCCTGCGGTGATTGCGCTAAATTTCTCCAGAGATAATAACTTTATTTCAATGATTTTTCTCCAAATTATAGATTTTAGTTGAATTAATCAAATCAGTTGAGGTTTTTCAAAATATCAAATAGCCCACCGTATATAATAAAAAAAACAGTTAAGTATTTAAAATATTTAATAATAAAACTAATTCAAAATATAAATGCATAATTTTTACGTAGGTATTCATTATTTTTCTATTGTTTCAACATCTAACCATACTCCTCCTTTGACAGCAGTTACAAATGAGTTACTGGCATACGATATAGGTATTTCCATTCTTTTATTGACAGTAACTCTGTAATTTCTTATTACAGCTATCAAGCCTACTTTGATTTGCATTAGTCCAAATCTTGCTCCTAAAAAAAAGAATAAAATTGAAAATTAAAAATTATTTCTACATACAAGTGTATGAAAACACCTTATTTCTGGAACCAAAGAGATTCGTATACATGTATGCAAAGACCAATTGTTATGGGTTCGGTTACAGCAACTACGCAAGGAAGTTACCCCCTTGATTTGAGGTGAAAGCTTTATATTACCTTTCTAAAACGTCAAGATGACATATACGAATCTAATACTTAAAATCAAAGTTTTGACTATGGCTCCAGACGATAAGTCCATATTAATAAAAGAAGTACTAATATTTAAATATACTGTAACGGCCATATATAAAAGACTGGGAATTATTTATGTCTCAATTTTATTTATTTACACACTATTATATCACATATTATTTATTGACACTATTTATATATATATATAACACGTTTTACAACCGTATTCGAACCATGCTTTAATTATTTATTTTGTTGGTAGCCCCCTACTAGAGACCAAACTACACCGAACTGGACCGTACTCCCGGTCTCTACGATACTCCGGTCTCCACCTTACTACCAGTTTGTACCGTACTATCGGTCTTTACCGTTTTCACCGTAATCACTCAACTACTTCACCGGACTAACTTGACTCCGCACTTCAACAACAAATCTTTTCCAATAAATAGGCAAGCCCCCCTCCATCTGGAAGCTTCCACCGACATTTTCCAACGCCCCGAACATTCCATCATTAGCGCGAACTCACTAGATGCTTCGGGATATAATCTTGATCTTGGCATGTATCGGTAACCAATAGCAGAATGCCTTACACTCATACCACCCGTAATGGCGTCCACACTATATCGCAAATTCGTTACAATACCATTATCTGTCAAACTGTGATTTATTAACCATGACATTATATATAGTAAAGTGACAGTTCTATGTAGTAAGTTACCTCTTTAATAAACGATTTTGAATATAGTAAAATAGTACATTATTAATCAGAATGCGAAAAAAACTGCTTTAAATTTTCCTCAAATTCAGCTTTTTTTACTATAACCTATATTTTATCCAGAACTCAGGTTTTTCGACAGCCTTTTGTCCAACCTTGTATAATGTAAAATATTACTATTAACTTACCAATGCAAACTCTCGGCCCTTCTCCAAATGGTAGAAATGCGAATGCTGGGCGTTTACTCTTATTCTCATCGCTGAATCTCTCGGGATCAAATACCTCTGGATTCGGGTAATATTCTGGATCTCTTTGAATACCTTGGAAGGGAATGTGTATCCTAGTTCCAGCTTCGATTACATGATTGGTGCCAGGTATTTGGTATGCTTTATTACAAACTCTGGGTGTGCCAGGAACGGGAGGATGTTTGCGAAGCGTCTCTTGAAAATATTAGGATTTTATATTAGTTACAGTGGTTATTTTCATTTATGTCACAGTAATAATTCACAAAGTTTATTTTTTTTCGTTTTAACCATTTTTTATTACCTTTCCTATCGGTACTCGAAGTAGCCTTGTAAGGAAAGTATTGTAATTGTGTAAAATTTTCAGTGTCGGTTTTCAACAGATGTTTATGTTTCAGAGTTTCCTGAGCCCAAAAAACATTTAGGACTCTGGCGCGATAATGACTCCAACGAGTTTTGTTTGAAAATTTTATCAAACTCAATAGTTTTTAAGTAATTTCCAAACAAGCACACTCATTTTTTGATACCTTTAATTGCATTTTTTGTACTTGTTAACTGTAATAATAATATATGTAATAAATATATCATATTATCATAATTTAAATGCTCATATTTTTTGGATTATGAATTTTCTCAAATCAAAATCACTGCACTGGATAGGTAAAAAAAAATAAACGACCAAATAGTTACAGAATTGAACTCCATCAAATAATAGGAAGAATATGTTGTATAATTTTCAAGATAACCTTGGAATTTAGGTATTAATGTAACAATATTATCTGTTTTCTTGAGATTACCAAACAATGAGACTACAAATTTTTAAATAAATTTTGTTGTAAATACGTAATTACACTTACACAAATTATAAATTTGGTACATTTTCTTGGATGAATGTTTTCTAAAAGTGCTGATAAAAATGATTGGTTAAGGTTATGGTTATGTACAATTTTTTTGAAAAATGTCACACAATACAAATTCAATACAAAATATAACAGATATTCCGCGATGGAATATGAAGTATTCAACTAGACAACTGTAGAATGTTTCCCCTTACTACTATTGTGCCTCGAGCGATAGCACACAATTTGTTTGTTAGTGAAAAAGAATTGCTTAGGAGTACATGGATTGGGACGTTTGATATTTTTACCAGAACAAGAAACATAATAGTATATTACTGCTACTTTCAAGAAACTGTTCGATTAATTTTCCCATAACATAACATAACACAAACTTACCATTAATAACTTTATCCAAATAGCTCATCTCCATTATTGCTTCATAGGTTATTTCGTCATTGTACTTCTTCAAACTTTGTTTGATCTCATCCCGCAATTTATCCTGTATATCTTGATTATCTGCTAGCTCATACAGGGCGAAAGTCATTGTAGTGGCGGATGTTTCAAATCCAGCCAAAAAGAAGACGAAACATTGGGCAGCTATCTCGTTAAATGAAAGATAAGCATCGCCATTACTTTTTGTCTCATTTGCATCTTTACTCACATCTTCATCGTCACCAACAATTGTTCCTCGATTTTTTAATTGTAACAAAAGATGCATGAAATCTTTTCTAACAATATCATTAGTTTCTCGGTAATTTATCGTGTTTCTAACAACGTTCATGAAAAAATCCTCAACATCTGCCTGGGTTTGTTTGTAATTTATCATCTGGAGATATTTTCTTGGAATCTATGAAATCGAATAAATTCCTAATAGATCCAGTTAGTATGGATGAAATTCATAACTTTTTAATTCTTTGTCCAATTTTCGAGATTCATTTAGCAAATGGTAGATTAAACACATGTTGCCATCTTGCTTATACGTCTCATACATGGGGAACAAAAAGTATTTTATATAACCCTTTTTTGAGGACAACCTGTGGTGTTATTTGAGGGAAGGGGACGTTCTTAACAAGAAATTGGTATTTCGAGAAAATTTTGTCAAAAAATTAATCTACATGTTGTTTTAGAAATAGGGTTATATAACAACCTTTTTGTTCTCCCTTACTAAAACGATAACATTCAACCGAAGACTGTAGGTAGGTGAATTTATGTAAAATGAAATCAGACGATTTTTCAACTATATTTGCAAGAAAAAAATATGAAAATTGGACTGAAAATACAAAAGATATGAGAAACTTTTGACCATGTTATGTTTTTTTGGAACCTGAGTATCATTCTGTTAACTCACCAACAAAACAAGAACTCCTTTGATCCGTCTCCAAACATTTGTATTGAATATTTTTCTGCCAAATTGTCTGAACTCGGAATCTGGATTTTTCAGGCTATTACAATCAATACCGAAGGCGCAAGAACCAATAACGTCAGTGGTGAAACGAGAAATAACCTCCTTAACATCTAAAGCATCCCGCATACGTGCATGTTCCTTCAAAATATCATCCAATCCGACCGAGCAATTGACTAAGGTTGGGAACATCATCTTAAGCTTACCTGTAACAAAAAATCATTACCATTTAACATTTCACAGAATAAAATATGAGAAAGACATACCAGATGTGAATGTCGGTGTTAGCTTTGTTCTCAGGGCTCGCCATTTTTCATCTTCTAAATTGAATAGATGACCGGTCAGTGGGTCGACTTTTTCATTTATAAACATTCCATGATTAACAAAGTGATTAAAGTCTTTTTGAAGTATACATTTTATCAGTTCGATATCCAATGGCATGAATCCGGGTTTGGAGATGGTGTAATATCCTCCATATTTTACCCTGAATTTATATATTAAGAAAGATCTCAGATCGTGTATTATGATTTTAAGTGTGTTGAAGAAGATAACATGATGTTATCAAGTATCGACTGTATTAGTTGATGTACTAAAAATATACAATAATATTAATTCTATTGATATTGGTACCTTTGAAGTTGGTGCCAAAAGTCTTCTATATAGGTAAATAGAGCAACTTCAAAATTACCAATACCAGGAGATACAAGATTTTTTTTATTGTCAGGTTTCTTATAGATATCAAGAAAACAAGGCACGGATATCTATATAATTACCCTTTAGCTTTCAAATCCGTATATATTCTAGAGAACTGTGTACCAAAAGAAGTATCCCTCAAGAATAAACCCTTGGTATTGCCCCAAAAAAACTCTGGTTCCAAATAAGGTATTCCTTTTCTTTTCCAATAAGAGTGCTTCCATTTAGAATATATTACAAATAGGCCAAGGAGTACTGTTATCAGTAATATGACAGCTGATAACATCGTGTTGCAGTACTATAAATAATGATTGTGCATTATAAGGAACCATTTGATTGTTTCTTTTATTTAGAGTTTATAAAGTATGAAGGTATATGTACAGGACTGTATTTAGGATTGAACTGCGTATAAGTAAATGAAATCTACTTTCATTTGCAATTGCATTCAATTATGAAAAAGATTTTTTACATGAAACTTGAAAACAGTATTGAGACAGATGACAATGTTTTTTTTATCCGACTTCTCTAAAGAAGGAGAAGGAGGTAAACAATTCGACTGTATGTTTGTTCTTTTTATGTATGTGCAGCGGTTTTGATGATTCTTTTTTTGACTGATTTTAAAAAAAGGAGGAGGTATGCATTTCGGTGGTATGTTTGTTTTATTTTTTTCTATTGTATGGCTCTTCGCGCGTTTTGCATAGTAAACGTTTTCCGATTTTGTGACGGCCAAAATAATGAAGAAATTATATGTAGCAACATTTAAATAGGACACTTTTCAAAAAAAGTTACGGTTTTCGAGTTACAGCAGTGCTATAGTCTGAAATATGTGTATTTCCGCCGCGATGTTTTCAGATCTCATTCAAAGAATTTACATGGGTAATGTGATAAGTAGGTACTATATTCTTTGGTATTAGTGAACGTTCAACGATTTTTGATGAATGTTACACTCAAAAGTGTAAAGTAAATATTTTTTACCAAAAATTGGACCGACTTTCTGAGTTGGTGCACAGAAAAATAAAAAATAATATTAATTCTATCGGTGCTGGTACTTTTGAAGGTGTGCAATAATTGTAGTTAGATAGAAGACCAACGTACCAAAGTACCAGCTCCAAGAGAATCAATAGTATTTTGTATTTTTCAGTGCACCAAATATTGATTTCAATTGAAGGAAGATGGTTGAAAGTTACAATTTTTTTCTTTCAAAAAATTTAATTTTCTTAAGTTCTCATAGATCACATAATTACTTGAAACATGTGTACTTGAACATTTCCTGGAAAATCTCACGGTTTTGTAGTTAGAGGCTCTAAAAGCGAGGCGCGCCTGAGCCGCGCGATCAATGAGCCTCGCGCACTACTTTGATCTCGACTCGAATCGAATCCTCGAATCCGTTTACAAATTTGAAATATGGATGAAAAAATAAAGAAAAAAACATTCTTCGATAATGAAATATTGTTGATAATATTTTTTCTTTCTAAATTAATTTAAAAAAAAAAAACATAAAAACACAACGTTAACATTTAAAAGATAACCCGTTGCCATTTCGATACTGAGCGTGCTAAAATGCAAGGAGCCTGACAGCTGTAAGAAGGAAACAAAAATTCTATGTGGATTCTACAAAATCTCGATTCCGTATCTGTATATCTGACCTAATATTCCTATTTAATTAGCTTCTTTTTTTGTCATTATCTTGCTTCAATTGTTTTCGGCTTTGTCATATTTGGTATTGTTATCTTTCATTTCATCATTTGTAATATTATGCAGTGCAACTGCTTTTATTTTTCTGATATTTTCAACAGATATAAGTTATTTAAATTGTTGTAACAAATCAAACAAACCTTTACTGTTTATCTTTCTTTGGATTTTGGACCGGTTTTGTTGACATTATATAATATATTCAATGGTATTATATATATTCACTACTAAATACTAGTTAAAAAAAAACATAATTTTATTCTCATCTAGTGTCAAAAATCTTATAGGATTCCTCATAAACAAGATATGACTTACTTTGATTACTAATTGATATAAAAATCAAAATATAAACAATCACTCTAACCTCTAACCTCACATCAACTAAAAGTGCATGTTGTATGAAATGAACACAATGAATTATGCTTAATGACTGAATTATACCATCCGACAAGCTCTCTTGTCAAGGTTGATTACATTTCTTATATCTATCTATATTTAGATTGACACTCTTGTCCAATGACAAATGTTTGTTATATGATTATACTTCCATATAGATATTATGATATCACTTACGTATTTGGTGTAGGAAAATATTCACATATTAAAAGAATCTAGGGATCACATAGGTACCTACCTACTCGAATAATAAATGATATGTAAAAATATATATTAATTGAATCAGTCAAGTTTGCTTGATTATGTATGTGTTGATTTATTTTTCAATTTGAAAAACAAATTAGTGATTAACATGAAATACAAAAACATATCAAATTATTAATAAACATTTACAGTTGTAATCTTGTTTTAGCTAAAAATAGCTCTTTTAAAAACAATTTAACGATGCCCCAAAAGCTCTCTTCTTTCAGGCGTTTAGCTAAAAAGGATGCTATATACCGCTGTTACTCTTTACTTTAAATATTAGAAATTGTCTTAGCTGGAATTATCTTTTAAGTTTCAATTTAGTCGCATAAGATGAGAGAGACAATGCCTTTGGGGCTTCCTTTGGTTCGCACATTGAATTAAGTACGAACAGAATGCTTCAAGCGAACTTATGTCAACGACAACGACTAGGCGCTACGACAGTTCGTCAGCATCGTTTGTGGTCAAGGTTTCATGTCACAGGAAGTGATGATAAAACCTCATTAACCATTAACTAACGTAATTATTTGTTCCGTCACATATCAGATCTGGTAGTACGACGAAATATTTACGGCGGATCAGATATTATAGACTTGTTTAAAATCCTGATGAAATTCAGCGATTTAACTGTCAGAAAATTACAGGGTACAAGATAATTACTACCTACAAAAGTTGACAGTTACAGGACCTTGGCTCCCATGGCCACCCCGTTCTCCCGATCTTAATCCATTCGATTTTTTTCGTTGAGGCTATTTCAGGAGTTTAGTTTCTCAAACTCCTGGTAAACAACTGGGATGAGATCATGAGAAATGATCACCATGTCCAGTGCAACGGAAATGTTTAGATATCACATTTCATGATAATTTATTAAATAAATTAGTTGGTATTAATCGAACATTTTGTTAATAAAATCCGATTTTCTCCAAAATGTAACAATAAAATAAAGTTCTTTTATGAAAATGTTGAATGAAAAAAAAAATAATTGAAAAAAGTCAAATTTCTCAACTCATTAAATGTATGAACCGGGAAATTTCGTCTCTCCTTTATATGCCAGACATGTTGAATAGAAGTTTACATATGAAAACTAGCATTATTATGAATTGGACAATTGTTGGCTTTCACTTTCAACTCGAAACTCGATATGATTTTTTTATATATAATACAGAAGGACATTTTTTTAGCTTTCACTTCTAATTCCTATCGTTTTCGGTATTAACTTTCCATACACCCCGTATATGAATCGGAGTATGTGTTCTTGCTACTTGCCACATTTTCGAATGACGAACCCCGAACGGAGGTGGTATACAATTCGACTGTCTGCTTTTTTTTTGGTTTGTACGCGCCTTGTATATACTTTGAAAGAGGAGACTTGAGAAATGGTCCCATATTCGTAAAAACTCAAATACGAAATCTCATTCCTCTAGAAAACCGCCCCCGAAAGGGAAAAGGGGGAAAATCGAAAATTCTAGATGTCAGAATTAAATATAGGACATTATCCGGAAACGTTTAAATTGAACATTTTTTCAGAAGAATTACGGTTTTCGAGTTACAGCGATGTTAAAATCTCAAATATTCGTTTTCTTGCTGTGGATGTGGAGGGATGAATTTTTTTCGGAAATTAAAAATCTGAGGTAACCACATGAAAGACAATAATATTTGTAGCAACATTTATGATGAATATTTTTTCCTTAAAGTTACAGTTTTCGAGTTACAGCGGTGGTAAAATGATAAAATCTAAAATCCTTATGCGTATTTCCGCAGCGATGTTCTGAGATCTCTACATAATAACAAGTACAAGCAAAGAATATACGTGGGTAATATGATTAGTACTATTTTCTTTGGTATTAGTGAACGTTCAACGATTTTCGTGACTAATGTTACACTCAAAAGTGTGAAATAAATATTTTTTACAATAAATTGAACCGACGTTATTAGTTGGTGCACTGAAAAATAGGAAATAATATTAATTCTATGGGTGCTGGTACTTGTCAAGTTGGTGCCAAAAGTTATCAATCTAACTGCAACCGCACAACTTCAAAAGTACGAGCACCAATAGAATTAATATTATTTTGTATTTTTCAGTGCATCAACTAATAAGGTTTTTTTTAAAAATTATTATTTCTTTTATTCATTTTATTTTGTCTCTTGCGATATAATAGATTACTAAAAATCATCAGTATTTAGGGACTTGGAAACGTGGATAAAAAATAATATAAGGTACATCAGAGTTTAAATTTGGAAAAATCGGACCCATTACAATAAATTCCTAAAGGGACTACAATACAAATGTAACCTGTAAATAATCAATATCAAGATTCCTACATTAAGATAGAATTAGATTTATGTATGTATTTAAAAAGGACCACTGACCCTTATCGGCTACCTTTTTTTTTCTGGGTGACTTATGTGATGCTTGGAACAGAGAAACCACCCCCTCCTCTTTCCCAACCAACTCCATACACACATATTTAATCACTTTTAGCATTGCCCTTTTTTGTTGAATGTTCGCATGAATTTCTCTGTTCAGCTCCGAAGCACGGCTTGCGTCCGTCGGGCCGGTTGTCCGTCCGTCCCTTCGTGTGCATGCTTTTTCACAAATACAGTGTGAAACAGCTTAATGATATAGTAGTTTATGCTACTGAGTGTGTCAATGGACGAATATCTGACAATCGTGATAATGCAACATGAGCCTAGGTATAAGTATGTAAAATTTAATAAAGGACAAGTATGATATATAGGTATCTATGTCATTACGATGCGAAGGCGAGTAGTGACAACCAGACGAGTCAGAGAGTGACTTTGACATGTACTAAGAGGCGAATGACACTATTTAAAGATTCGCCCCTTTGTTCATTTGTAGGATAAATTATTCTTTGAAACACTACCCCTGCATTGGTTGTTCAATTTGAGGGAGACATAAGTTTTCATTTCACCTGTTCAAAATAAATAATTTGAAATTTATCATTCCATGATCGAGTAGTTGTTAGCTTCTCTCGATTCAGGTATTGACATTTGGCATATGACATTTACAATTCTATGAACCGGCAGTTGTTATTCTTTGACGTTTCATATTGTTATAGATACAATTCACAGTCGCGTATTAATATCAAGGAAAATGACTGTTGATATTATCAAATCTATTAATATAATGATTTTATGAATAAATGTAATAACTGTTTTTATTGATTTCGGTAAAATATCTCATGGCTCGAAAGGATTTCTACTCGAAAATTGAACTTTCAAGATACCTATGTGTTGCAAATACTCATTATTCAAATTGTTTTGCATATTTCAAAATACTCGTTAAACATTTTCATTTTAGATTATGAAATGACATCTATCTCTAGAAATTTGAGGCTTCAAGTTCTTTCATTGATATGGGAAGCTTATTTAAAAAGTTATAGTTAAAGGAGTTTTTGCAGGTTTAATTCAAAAATAAGATTGGCTTATTTCATAATTATAATAGTTCAAGTGAGTTTTAAGGGATGTTTTTGAGGAGTGGAAGGTAAATATTTTTTTTCAATTTAATAAAAAGAGGTTGAATACCATAGTTAATATGTGAGTGAAAAATTGCAAAATGTTTTTCAACAATGCAACTGAATTGCGGCATTTTCTATTTTTTTATGTTTTTATATTAACTTTCACAAAATTTGATGAACTTCAACCATCTTAGTCTCTTATACAACTAGTTGTATGACACAGGAATGAGATCTCATGTTGAATACCATGTCATTGATGTAGATAATAAAAAGCAAAGGGCCTAGAACAGTCCCCTGTGGCACACCATGTATAATGACATGAAAATCCGATGCTGATATATTATTATCGAAATGTAAGCTCTGCTTTTGGTCTGCACGATAGGATTTGATAAGTTTCAAAGTTGGGCCTCGTATACCATATTTATAAAGCAGAAGAAGATCGTGATTCACAAGAAGCATAATGTTGACGCAACTTTGCGGCCAGATTCAAGGTCATCGACTATTCTCGAAACGATCCTGAAGATCGCCTGAACGGTGTCTCGTCCCTTGTGAAAGCAAAATTGGATCAGCTGTGATTTTGCAAAAGTGTTTTCTAGACGAATTTCAAGCATGTACATTTTCTCGCAGTAAGATAGATAGAATAGAAAATTGGACAATAATTTTTGCAATAAATTCAAATACTGGGTTGTTTCACCCTGTATATAGATATTATACACACTCACATCTAAAACCGTCCCCGCACATGATGTGATGTTATAGATTAAATTTACACATTGTGAGAGCGCGCATGTCACATCTCGTTGGAGGCGGTTATTTGGCGGCGGTGGGATTTCAACTTTCCGCCAGCCAGCCAGCCAGTGTGTCGACATCGACGGAAACTCGGCGGTGTGGTGTCACCATATTTATAGTCGTGTGATGATTTTTTATTTATTCAATTTAACTTTAAACAGTATTCAAGTGTTTAATAATTGGTTTACGTAATTTCATCTAATATAACATGTGAGATCAACAACTGTTGTTGGTGGTTGAGTGGATATGTTTATCTTTACTACTAAAATCTATTTAAACAATACCATCGTTATTCTAATACAATTATAAATCATGTGAAAGTGATATGTTGTGAGATTTCAGCAGAAAGTGACAGAATGATAATATATGTTTTGCTGGATTGAGAAAGGCAAACCGCTTGGTAACATTTTCTCAAAAGTACCTACCTGTTGAGAAAAAACATAATATTGATAATATACATTGAGAGCCTCAAGTACGTGTTCCCCTTCCCATAGCTGCTTTATTTGAAATATTGGAGAAGAAAATGTTGAATATACCTACAAAATAATTGTAGGAGTTTATTCGATTTCTTCATTTATATAGGATGTCTCAAAAAGGCACAGCGTCTTAGTTGTTATTTTTTAATGTTACAACCCTTATACCATTGGATTTTTCGATTCTATATAAAATTCTAACCAGATTTCATGTAACATATAAAATACAAAATTCAAGAATAAATATTGTGTACAAAAAAAATAGGACCCACTTTATTAGTTGATGTAATGGAAAATACAACTTCACATTTTTGAGTGTAACATTAGTCATGCAAATTGTTGAACGTTCACTAACACCTAAAAAGTTATAGGTAGGTTTAGCTTGTACTAGCGGAAATACGCATATCACATATTTCAGACTTTACCATTGCGAAACTCGGAAACTGTAACTCTTTTGAAAAAATGTTCAATTTAAAGGTTTTCCTTTCTTATTTTCAAATCTCGAATTTTCGATTTTCGGAAAAATTTGCCCCTTCCACATATCTGAAACACATATTTCAGACTGTAGCGCGGAAACGTATGATTATTTTTAAAAATATCCAATTTAAACATTTCCGGATATGGAATTTTCGTTAATTCTGTCGTCTCGGATTTTCAATTTTCTAGAAAAATTGCCCCCTCCACCCATTTTGGGGGCGGGTTTTTGGAGGGAAGGGCATTTTGGATTTGATTTTTCTCAACTCTCCTCTTTCAAATGAAACAAAAATCGT
This sequence comes from Crioceris asparagi, assembly GCA_958507055.1. NCBI lineage: Eukaryota > Metazoa > Arthropoda > Insecta > Coleoptera > Chrysomelidae > Crioceris > Crioceris asparagi. Next base: position 4,339,625 of record OY293829.1, read on the forward strand.
CTACATCGGAGTACGTTTACTATGCAAAACAAGCGAACATCTATAAAAAAAAAGCAATCTTACAACCGAATTGTATATATAAATCTTTTTTTTTGAAGTCGGTCAAAAATATAAATACAGATAGCCCAGTGGTCTAAATTCGAGCATAATTTATCAAATTTGAATTATATCGAGGTTTTATTTATCAAAAAAAGTGCGATGGCCCAAAATCAAACCCGCGCGTCTCATACATCGATAAATAGAAACGGCTAGTTTGCGTAAATTTATTTAATATAATGTATTTGTTAATTAATATACAGTGCTTTCATTTAAAAACGAACCACCCTAAATATCTTTTGACTGAGAGGAAGTTAAAAAATACAAAAAAATAGTCAGTTTAGATATACAGGGGGAAGTGTATTTTCATATTTGATAAAATTTTATCAATCACTTCCTCGTGATACATAATTTTAAAGGGCATACAATTTTCTATTCAACGGTAAAAACATGAAATGAAATGCTCAAAATGTGCGCAGTTATTGGCGAGAAAATAATAAAGCCTGTTTTGAAATTCATTTCGAACGTTTTGTGTGGCAATACTTTTGCATTACAGTGTTATTCTATTTTTAAGTTCTTGAATATTCGCAGGTAGAATTCTATACACTTTTTAAATAACCCCAGAGAAAAAAGTCTAGAGGACTTAAATCTGGAGAGCGTGCGGACCATTCCATTCCATTTGCATGGAAATTATTCGTTGAGCCATGCCCGAACTGCTAAAGCATAGCGAGGTGGAGCTCCGTCATACTGGAAATGCAAATTATCATCATTAGGTTCCATAACGCCATTTTCATCCACTTGATTTTCCAAATACTGAACGATTTAAGGGTATATTGCATCTTTTAATAGGTCCAGGTACAGTTGCCCAGTTAAATTTTCTTCGACAAAGATTGACCCAATAATTTGTTTTCCATAAACACCTACCCAAACATAGATCTTTTCCAGAAATTGAGTATGACCTTATACGTATACCTTATTGAATAAATTTCTACTGTTAGAATACTAAAAAATAAAACATGATCGTTGCTTCAAATGAAGACAGAAAAGGTGACAAGAGTGATAGTCAAAGTATTTAGTGGGGTGTGTGATAAAGAGAATGTGTCAAGGTGTAGAACATAGAAGAAGACAGTTGAAATATCATCGTAATACATGGTTCAACCGAGCAAGAGCAACCGAAGCTCCGACATGGATTCCTTAGAGGACATGCTGCGGAAGGTAAAATCTCTTCAAATATTTATAGAGCAAGCCAAAAACCTGGCTGCTCAAGTGACAGGATGAAATGCTTTGGAAATGTTAAATTCCACAGGGAAAATCATATTTTCTTTTATGACTTCTTTAAGGAACATTTTATCTTCAGCAAGTCATAAAAAATGTCATCATTTTTTGCGATCGCTTTAAAAATTAACGTTTTCGAAGCATTTCGTCCAGTTACACGATCAGCCAGTTTTTTTTTTCATCCATCTTTTGGACTACGAAAACCTGAATAGTTTCTTAAAAATACTGAATAAATAAATGTATTAGTTGGTGCACTGAAAAATACGAAATAATATTGATTATAATGTTTTTAGTTTATATTATAATGATAATTTTGAATTATTGGTGAACGTAGATAGATTAATATTGTTTTGTATTCTTCAGTGGATTAACTAATAAAGTCAGCCTAGCTTTGTAAAAAGATATTTATTTCTCAAATAAAAAAAATATAAAATGAAAAAAAATTCAAAACCTCCTTCTTTCGAGATCTCAAACTCTGAAACCGTTGAAGTTTGTGCAAAATGTTTTTTTTTTATTTTGATTTTTGAAAAATGTTTTATAAAAAAATGATACCAATATTATTTAGTATTCAGCGTAAGCCTTGATTTATAAAAAATCAATTTAAATATTTTTGCAAATAATCTTTTATTTAATCCTGCAAGAAAAGAAATGATTATCCAAACAAAAACTCCACTCCCTTTAGGGGTACTTTTGTGGGGGGAGTACATATTGTTTTTTTACAAAGAAAAATTTTAGACTAATTCTCAAACTCTCGACAATCCTCTTTTTAATGAAAACAGAATCTTCAAAAACGGCCCATGTTTATACTATCCAAAGCTGAAATATTTTTTACAAAAAATTGGACGGATCTTATTAGTTGGTGCACTGAAAAATACAAAATAATATTAATTCTATTGGTATTGATAATATTGAAGTTATGGAATTGCAGTTATATTGAAAATCTTCCACCACCAACTTCAAAAGTACAAGAATCAATAGAATAATTAATATTGTATTTTTCAGTGCACCAACTAATAAAGTCGGTCCAGTTTTTTGTAAAAAATATTTACACACTTTTAAGTGTAGCACTAGTTATCAAAATCATTCAGCGTTCACCAAAGAAGATAATGCGTTACTTATACTTATTCAAAGATTTTAAAACACGCGGAAATACACATATTTCAGAGTTTACCACTGCTGTAACTCAGAAACCTATGATTTTTTTGAAAAATGTCTAGATCTCAATTATCCGGAAAAATTTGCTTCTTCCAAATAGCCGAAACACATATTAACGCGGAAACCAATGGTTATTTTAAAAAAAAATCCAACTCAAACGTTTCCGGATATGAAATTTTCTTTAATTTGGTCAGCTCAAATTTTTGATTTTCGAAAAAAAAATCCCCACCACCCCCTTTGGGGGGAAGTTTTTCTCAATAGTCTCTCTCATATGAAAAAAAAAAACATCAAAATCGAAGCACATTTGGAAAGTCGGTCAAAAACAAACATACATTCGATTTGTATTCCTCATCTATTTTTCGAAGTCGATTAAAAATTTAAACTACAAATAACTATAAGTAATTTTTACTTATTTAACATTTTTTATTTTTCACAAAAAATGTAATATCATTTATAGAATTAATGAAAATTGTATTATGCAATAAAATATTTATGTCACTGTCATAAAAGATAGCAGCGGTTATTATAGTTTTTGTAGGTGTTTATTAACTTTAGTAAGCGGACTTTATTATTCAAGACTTCCTCAATTGAACGCAAACTTTGTGCAATCAACACTATATTATATATAAATTATATTATACCTACATCTTATTCCCTTTGGCGACATTGCAGCATCTTTGATCAATTACATTAAAAATGTTATTAGCTTTACATGAGGAAAATTTTCTGAAGCGTCAAGAGTTTTCTGAAACTTCATCAATAATAATATTTGATATATGCACCTGAAATAAGTCGATGAATAACTTCGTCTAATTTGAAGAAATGTTACGAAAGGTTAGAATTATTAGTTATAAATATATAAGAAAGTATTTACTTACTTTAAAATTTCAAAAGTCAGGAAAAAATGTGTTTCACAATATCTTTGAGTATATTTGATTGATTTTGAATCTAGTCTAAACATAAGACTCATATTTTCTTATAAATTGTGGTAAAATGAACATACAGTAGGAGTTTTGAGAAATTATAATAAGGGTTGTCTTACAATAAAAAAACTCTTCAAAGAAACTACCAACTTCATGAGATGATGATGCACTAAAAGTAATATGAATATTTTTTGCAAACAGTTGGCCTGACTTTATTTGTTGGTGCACTGAAAAATAGAAAATAATATTAATTCTATTGGTTGGTACTGGTACTTTTGAAGTTGTACAATTGTAGTTAAATAGAAGACTCTTGGCACCAACTTCACAAGTACCAGCACCAAAAGAATTAATATTATTTTGTATTTTTCAGTGCACCAACAAATAAAGTCGGTCCAATTAAAAAAATATATTTATTTCACACTTTTGAGTGTAACATTAGATATGAAAAGCGTTGAACATTCACTAATGTCAATGAATATAGTACTTATCGTATTACCCACGTATATTCCTTGCTTGTAGTTGTTATTATTGGGATCTCAGTACATCGCTGCGGAAATACGCTTGAATATTTTAGTTGTTACCTTTTTAACACCTATTTAACTCTAAGGGAAAAATGTTCATTATAAATGTTGCTACAAATAATTATGTCTTTCATGTAGTATAGAAAGATTGTCAATTTTCGAAAGAAATCGCCCTCTCTACATAGCAAAAATGAGAAACTAACATGTCTCTATCTCAAAAACCGTAACTCTTTTGAAAAAATGTTCAATTTAAACGTTTCCGGATATTGTCCTATCTTTAATTATACCAACTCAGATTTTCGACAAAATTTGCTCCCTCCACACCCTTCGGGGGCGGTTTTCGAAGAGAAGGAGATTTCGGATCTGTGTTTTCGTGAATATGGGATCATTTCTCAATCCTCTTCTTTCAAATGAATCAAAAATCATCAAAATCGGAGTTCGTTTACTATAAAAAAAGCGCGGTTAAACAAAAAAAAAAGCAGACAGTCGAATCGTATACCTCCTCCGTTCGGGGTTCGTCGGTCAAAAATAGTATTCTATTTGAATTAAGAAAGTTAGTTCCGATGTGACTGGAATTTGGAAGTGACTGTAGGTCACCATTATTTTAGATACTCGTAGATAGAACATTCTTATAAAGCCATCACTGGTAATTTTCAGAACTCGTTTCTTATTTGAATAATCAGTCCTGTGTATCTCACTCATTCATTTATCTACCCCTATCTAGGCGATTTAATTAACAAGTTTCACTTGAGTCGCATCGCACAATGTTCCTGAAAACTTCTCTATAAATATAATTGATTCAATCGTTCATATATATTCGAGAACAAAAAAAAAAAGTTTATTTGATATGCTCCAATTATTTTCTATTTGTTTCAGCTTTCTGAACTGGAACAGAGAGTTATAGAGGCAGAAGGAAGAGCAGAAGAGGCCGAAGATAAGGTAATGATTAGTAGTTATTAATATTGTTTAATAACTGTTGCCCGCAACTTTCTCCGCGTGGAATTTACTTTCAGCTCAATATCTTTGAATGAGGATACATTTTTCCTGTCATCCGATTTAAATGAGATAAATGCCTATATTCTGGTCCAAAGCAAATCTGTATCTGGTTGATGGTGAAGTTATCGAAACAAATACGATTGAAAATATCATCAAGTATTTCTGCGGATTTAATTGTAAATCGAGCAAAACATTTCGATATCACCAACAGTTACAGATAATTTATCAAAAATGGGACACCCTGTACTTTTATAGACTGCTCAACTGATCCCTAGGGAACTGTGCAGGTAGTTCAATAAATCTATTTGTATCTTGAACACTTGAACCGTGCCGAAAGAGGGGATGCCAACAAAAATCTGCATAAATATCCAACAAAATCTCAAAAGATCAGTGTCGTACCGCTATCGCAAGCTCAACAGAAACCAAAACATATTTAGGTACTTACGAATGAATGAACTGAGAGAGTGAGAAGACAGTGACATTAGATGATTGTGTGAATATTGTAATAGTTAATTTACCGCAAAATCTATCAACACTTAATTCATCAATCATCAAACTACGCTGATCAGTATATAATCAAATGACTTTGACAGTTCATTTCGATTTTCTTTGGACCAATAGGAATTAGATAACAAAACATTTATTTCTGTCAATTACTCAAAATTATACGAGCATTAACTATGGAAACGCTTCAATAACTATTAAAATATTATCATATAGAGGAAAATCTTTCACAGGTCGATTTTTGATTTTGATTTTCTTATTTTATATGCAAACAGCATCATTTTATCCCCTCCACTTTCCAAGTTATGACGTCATCGTAATTTTTTTAAACGGGAATGCCATAATTTTATATTATAAACGGAAAACTGGCAATTTTCTGTGTTCAAAAATACCAAATGTATTGACCTAAAAAAATATTAAATACAGGGTGCTAAAAATTAATATATTTTTATTTGCTGCTTTCAATTTTATACAAATTATGCATAAAAACAAGTATGCGTTTGAATCGGAGTCCTTAACAACAATTAATAAGTTCTTATATGTTCATATTAATATTATTGTTATTATTGAAAATTGAAAGCAGCAAATGAAAATATATTAATTTCTTAGCACCCTGTATTTCATATATTTTTATATACCCATGTATTTGGTATTTTTGAGCTCAGAAAATTGCCAGAAGAAGAAAAGTTGAAAATCAAAATCAAAAATCGACATGTCAGAGCTTCTTCTCTATATATTAATATTTTAGAAGTTATTGAAGCGTTTCCATACTTTATGAACACACTGTATATCGGATCTATTACAAACCGGCCGTCAGACTCGCACACGAAGGGTTCCGCTCCATTCTACAGGTACTAATTTTTTACTATATTATTTTCATTATTTGTTATTATGGCAGCCTACTTACTTTTTGACCGACTAACCCCGAACGGAGGAGGTATACAATTCGACTGTCTGCTTTTTTTTTGTTTGACCGCGCGTTTTATATAGTAAACGAACATCGATTTTGATGATTTTTGATTCATTTGAAAGAGGAGGATTGAGAAATGGTCCCATATTCACAAAAACGCAGATCCGAAATCTCCTTCTCTTCGAAAAACGCCTCCGAAGGAGGTGGAGGGGGCAAATTTTGTCGAAAATCGAAAATCTGAGTTGGTATAATTAAAGATAGGACAATATCCGGAAACGTTTAAATTGAACATTTTTTCAAAAGAGTTACGGTTTTTGAGATAGAGGCATGTTAGTTTCTCATTTTTGCTATGTAGAGAGGGCGATTTCTTTCGAAAATTGAAAATCTTTCGATACTACATGAAAGACATAATTATTTGTAGCAACATTTATAATGAACATTTTTCCCTTAGAATTAGAGTTTTCGAGTTAAATCGGTGTTAAAATGGTAACATAAAATTCTTAAGCGTATTTCCGCAGCGATGCTTTGAGATCTCAATAATAACAACTAAAAGCAAAGAATATACTTGGATAATAGGATAAGTACTATCTTCATTGGTAATAGTGAAGGTTCAACGATTTTCGTGACTAATGTTACACTCAAAAGTGTGATTTAAATATTTTTTAAAAAAAATTGGACCGACGTTATTAGTTGGTGCACTGAAAAGTATAAAATAATATTAATTCTATTGGTGCTGGTACTTGTGAAGTTGGTTCCAAAAGTTATAATCTATCTGCAACTGCACAACTTCAAAAGTAACAGCACCAATAGAATTAATATTATTTTATACTTTTCAGTGCACCAACTAGTAACGTCGGTCCAATTTTTTGTAAAAAATATTTATTAGGGTTCCATAATAAATTGTTGAAAAGCGAACCCTATTAATGTGACTCCGCTGTCCGTCCTTCCGTCTGTCATCGGGATGTATCGCATAAACGGTGAGAAATTTTTTTTTGTAAGGGAGCTCCCATTATTTTTAATTTTATTTTATTTTTATTATTTTATTAATTATATACTTACATTTAATTAATTTGAGTTATATAGACCCTTCAAATTTTGTCTCAAATATCTCGAATAGAGGTATATCCTCTCAGGGTTTGAACCTGAGAATTTTCTATCGCATTTTTGTCACTTTTTAGGACTCATTAAAAGCAAATTAGGGACTAAACCAAGATAAGTAGATTATTGAAACTTTTTGATGGTGACAAAACATTAATTTATAATAATTGATTTATAATTCATAATTGGTTAAAAGCATCAATATCACATTATCATGCCCCAACATAATTATATTGGGGTTATAACAAGAGTAGACAGAATACGCCACTGGTGCTTATCGACACAGATGAGGGGGGTTGGTGAAAGCAAATGGCGTCAATTACGCATGATTGTAACAGCTGGTGCCTAAATCGAGAGCAGGGACCTATATAGTGAGAAAAAAGCGTCTCCCTTTGCTGTAAAAAATGTCTATAGCAGCATGGAACGTATTTTTGACCGCCTTAAAAAAAAAGAGGAGATTTACAATTCGATTATTTTTTTGATGTCTCTTCGCGCGTTTTGCATAGTTAAGGCAAATATTTATTCGAATCACAAATCTTTGGTTATGGCGTATCGAATTTGATGTTTTTGTAGTTTATTGGACTTTGCTCCTTAGAATTGATTTGTAGTAAGATTGAAAACTTTTAGGCACCAAATTCAAAAGTACTGGAACCAATAGAAATAATATTATTTTGTATTTTTCGATGCACCATCTAATGAAAAACTATAAAAAATATTTGTTTCACACTTTTGACTGTAACATTAGTAATGAAAATCAATCAACGTTCACCAAAGAAAATAAAACGTTGCTCAGAGATTTCAAAACTTCACGGAAATACTCATATTTCAGACTTTCCTTCTGGTGTAATTCGGAAACCGTACATTTTCTTAAAAAATGTTCAATTCAAATGTTGTTACATATAATCTCTTCTTCAATTTTGTCGTCTCAAATTTTCAATTTTCGAAAAAATTCCCCCTCCACTCCTTTTGGGAGAAGTTTTTGAGAGGAAGGATATGTTGAATGTCGATTTTTTTTTTAATGTGACCAATGGAATTCGATGAAGATGAAGGATTGCGCTTGGTATTTTTTTTAATATTGAGCTTAGATTTGTTTTTGGTAGAATACTGCCGGGATGACTAGTTATGCTACTACCATTGATGCGGTGTTTTCACTCGTAAATCTTCCGACTGTCACGTATTTCAGTTATCACAAACCTTTTATCACAATATTTAATATTCATGATAGTATTATTGAAATTAATGTTGAAAATGATATCAAATTTTAGTTGTTTGCTATTTCCTCACCCCCCTTATTTTTAACAAAATACTTTTAAACTTTATTGCTTTGTTTAATTCCAAAATGTTACTTCTATTAAAAAGTTTCAATAATATTGATTTGCACATTTGCGAGTTTAAATTAAATCTCTTTCGATTTATTGAGTTGAGTATGTTTCGGATTATTTTTATGGAATTTTAAAGTTTGTCTGAAAAACGAAACAAACGTTTTAATTTGGTGCGGTGAACTACGGAACTAGCCACTATTACCCAGCAAAATCGGACAGAAACCGCGCCCAATTAAAATGTTTTTTTTGGTTTTTCAAACAAACTTTAAAATTCAACAAAAATAAAATAATCTATTTACAGAAAGACATGTTAGTGAAACTAACAAAATATATCTGCAGACATTTAAACTTACTAAATGTGCACACCAAAATTGATGAAACTTTTTAATAGATGAATCATTTTTAAACAAACATCAAAATTAATTTTTAAAAAGTGTGTGAATTCTCGTGGAGATGTACACACCAAAATTAATCAAACAAAAAATTTAAAGAATCATTTTAAAACAATCTTCACAATTCAGATGCATTAACCATTATGTTTATTATTTTTGTGTACTATTTTCATCAATCAAACTGGAAAATTCAGCAGATTAAAATATATTATTGAACACATAATGCAAAGATTTATTTGTAACATTCAAATAAACAAACTGCAAAGTGAAGATAAAATGTTGACGTTAACATTAAATAGATATGAATTTCGAAGTTTGTTACAAAATGTTACACCTAATTTTTAGTTTGATCAAATTTTGTGTGCACATTGAGTAAGTTTAGATGTCTTCAGATTATATTTTGTTAGTTTCATTAACATGTCTTTCTGAAAATAGTTTATTCTATTTTTGTTGAATTTTAAAGTTTTGCTTGAAAAACGAAACAAATATTTTTATATATATTATATATTTCACTTTTCTTTTTATGTATTTCCGATAGTTTAGCTACCGAAAGAGTTTATTTTAGAACAATGTTAAATGTTGTTTAATGATGTTTAAAAGAAAAACCTGTCTAAAAATGTTTGACCAAACTTAAGTATTCTAGTCAAAACATGTCAGCATATAAGAATCCCTCCAAAATGAATTACATAGTTACAACAGGTAGAAAATTGTGAGTGATTAAAAACTGTGGAACTTTAATTTGGTGGCCGGCAGTGTAAGAAAGCTTCGCATAATTCAAAATTGGCGCCAACTATATCAACACACGGCAAACAGACACTCGGAGAACACACGAGGATACGCTTATATGTTGTTGCATCAGTCACATGCACAGCACACTAGAAGTTTCGAAGGGTTACCAAGTTGCCATGGTTACCGGTCCAACTTTCACTGCTTTATTGATTTTTCGTCTCGACGCCGCTTATATGTACGACGGCCATGGCGCCGTCATTCAGCTGACACTAGAAGAAAAAGAAAAAAAAAACAGTTGAGACGAGAATACACTATAGCTATATACTTTTCGAAACACTCTCTTCATTTAACTTGTCTTTGTGTTATTATTTTTATTGAAAGTGCGAAAATTGTCCTTCATGGTGCAATGGATTTCATTAGTAGTGATATGTGAGTCTTTGTTTTATTTTTATTTATTCTTTGGTTATTTTATTATTGTATTTACTTAAAAAGAGTTAAAATAAAATAGGGATGTGCTTTTTTCTAACGTTTTATAAATATGGATTTTGTACTGTTAAACTATTGGTTGTCATTTAATTTTTAATCAGAATCAGAAGTTGTTCCTCACATTCATTTGTTTTTGACAACATATCAGAATAATGAGTAATCTTCATTGGGTGTTTTATTTTGAGGTTAAGCCCTTCTTGGCTTCATAATTATTAGAAGAAAAAAAAACAGAATGGTTTCTTGGTTTCTTACTCAATGAACAACGTGTTAGTCATACCGATCGTACTGATTCCATCTAATTATGATTGAATGATTGATTTATTGAATGAGTCAGAGTAATGACCTTTCCCATGCAAAAAGATATTAAATTTTTTTGTGAATATAAAAAAGCAGAAATGCAATGAAGTACAGTTTCGATCTAATCTCAATAACCAGTAGGAAAAAAGTTATGTTTTCAAATTTCTGTTACATATTTTGTTTTGTTTTTGTTTTTACTCTAAATTCAAAAAATGTTGCTTTGATAAATAGAATAAATACTTTTTGAAAGTTCTGTTTCTAAAATAATTTTTGAATTACACAAAAATTTATTGAGTAGGACTCCGAAGAAAAATTCATTTCTACGATTCTCTTTTAGTTGGTGTTTGGTTTATGGGTCTTTCAATCTTGGCTACCATTTTATATGTTCACATAGATCTTTTAGGGTTCCGAACTTAATGATTAAATTTAAGTCTTATATGATTACTCTTTTGTGTGGTGTGGTAATCTATTTGCTCCATATCTACATAAATAAAAATATTGTAATTTGGTACTAAAGGAGAAATCATATGGGATACCAAGTTTAACTCGGTAAACATAGTCAATTTTTTAGGAATGAATTGAGGAAACCTTTAAGAACCTACTTTTATATTATTTCGTAAATGTGAGTAAAAATAACTACCCCCTTACAATAATTGAATGAACGATAGCTATTCAATTACAAGTTCTTTGAATTTTATCGTCTAGTATTATTGGATTAGAATGGAATTCATGTAATTCACATTATTTTTCATAAATTGATGATTATCGGAACATCTTTCGCAGAAAAACGAACATTTTTATTTGTTTATGACAGATTTTATCACTTTTGTGATGAGTTTATAATGTTGAGGTCGACGTCGATAACTAGGTATTTGCAGGTATCTAGTTGTTATGAATAAATGAACAATTTAACAATTAATTGCACCAAAATATTATTTCCGGTAGATGAGAATTTATCAATTAACGGTACCTAAGTCCAAAAAATCACAGTTCCATTTTCTTATCAAAAAATTGAGTACAGACATTGGAAAATCAAAAGAGAAATGTTCTTCAAATGAATCATATGACGCACCAAGTAAAAGAGCTCATTTTCAATAATTAAAATATTTTTTTAGTTGTAAAATGTCGAAGAAATACCTATTGATGAAATATGTGGAAAATTCAGATTTCTATCTTAGCTTTGGAAGTACTAAGCCTAAAATTATGAACAAAAAATACAGAATATAGGTCTTTTCTCATAATTTACATGAAAATCCACCAGAAAACTCTTAGTACATTGAATAAAAATAATACTAGTAGCACTTCCTTTTTAGTAAATGGTACTAAGGAAATATAATTTAAGGTTACAATGCGCCAGAATTACCTAAATTACCAAAAATAAACAATATGAGCGGAACTAACGATTCTCTCCTGGAAATTCCCCTTCAAATAATGGTGTGCGGAAAATCGACCTGCAATGCCTTGATGGAATTCCCCAAACAGCTCATTTTATCGAATTCATATACCTTTTCGTTAGCTAAAGGTTTGAGGGAGCCATTTCAGCTATTTACATACAGAGTCTTACATCCCTGTAGAAATTTGGGATCATTAACCACAGGACGGTTTGAAAATGGAAAAAAAGAACGATTTTGTAATTCTGTCTTTGGAGACCTATAACAAAAATTTATATGAAGTGCCTTGGACACTGTTGTATAAACTCCCGTCTTTTTTCCTCATTAGTTTCGAGTCATCCTCTATAGCGAACGTTATATTTCAATTTTAGAAGACATATGATAACCGTTCAGGCTACTATTAATAGTATTTCTTATTATATTTTAGGTACGAATGATGGAACAAAGGTTGGCATGGTCAGTGCAAAGTGATGCAAATAGTGCACAAATCCATCGTCTGGAAGGTGAAGTTGAAGAACAACGCCAACTTAGGTTACACGACGCCAAACAAGTAAATAAATAATAATAATCAAAATATATATTCATTTACTTGGATCAAAAAGTTTTTCTCATATATTTTCTAATGTGTATTTGTAGGTAGAAGCAAAAGCTGCTAGAATAAAAGAGTGGGTTACGAATAAACTTAAAGAACTTGAATTACAGAATCAAACCTTAAGGGAACAAAATATCAAATGTAATCAACAATTGGAGCTGTTGAAAAACCATCTTGCCTTAGCTGATAGAAGAAGATCAGAGAGTAGTTCACCGGAAGGTAGACAGGTCAGTAAGAAATGTTTTGTTCTGTTCTCAGATTCTCAGCAATATTTTTTTTTACGAAAATAATATTCCACAGTTTCCACTGTTACCTAATTCAGCCAGAAGTCAAAAGCACCGCAGACATCAATCAGTTTGTTTATCGTCCAATACGAATTTCGAACCCGTCATACCCAGTACACTAGTCACTAGCATCAATTTTGGTACAAGTAATTCCAGCATGGATCCATTAACTGATGAACTTCGCGCTGCTGTAGATAGCCTTAGTTTGGGTGAGTGACAAGATAACTTTCTCACACACATTTTCATTTGGGAATTATTATAAAATCCTTTTTATGTTATATTTTCAGCCCGCATACCTAGCAGTAGTGCCAGTGATCCAGATTTAGCACATGATTATGCAGAAATCTATACACCCAGTAGAGAAAAAGTAGCATGGCCTAGAGCTCCAACGCCGCCATTACATAGATTTCCTAGTTGGGAAGATAGAATTTATCAGGTAAGGGAAACCGATTTTTCGTTTTATTTTATTCTAAAGTTCACTGAAAAGCTAGCAAAAAAAAAACGGAAAGTTCTTATCCACACCATCAGCTCATCAAATGGTGTTTCCTTCTAGTCTAGAAACCATCATCAATTTTGCTTTTTTAAAATGGACCGAAAAATAAGTGCACCCAATATAAGATAGCAGTTTTTATTATCAAATCAACATGATATGCCTATTTTCTTACCAAGAGTGCCCTTTTCAGGGTTCCGTATGTAAAAGGTGCCAAAGGGACCCTGTAAGGTTTAACCGTCGGTCTGTCTGTCAGCGGCCTGTTGGTATCTCAAGAACCATACTTAGATGCAATTTTCACTGAATGTGTACTTCTATTTTCAGTATCTCAACAAAAACTAAATCTGTCCGTCCGTTCGTCTGTGTAATATATAATAGGTAGGCAGTTCTTGTACGACGGGACGGAAACCTTCGTTTCCGAGTCCAAATCGCACTTAGTCGATTTTTGTTTTCTTAGCATTATAACGTACAAAATGTCTTAATAGTCGATTCTTGATATAAAATGAAATGATTCAATGTCAATACATTTTTTATCTGTCGGGATAAACAAAAGATTATCTCATATTAGGATGCGGAACAACATTATTGAACTTAGATCAAGATTAAATTACAAATTAATTTAATAACATGCCAACAAGATTCAGACAAAATTATAATCAAGAATAGGATTTATAAAAATATCTTAATATAGCTAGGATAGGCAACAAAGAATACAACTTTTACGTAGAACTATTGTTGGTCCTTGTCAAACCAGGTTCATTAAGCTAGCACAACAAAAGTGGCACACATAAATAAAATATTAGTGTACTAAATTCAAGTATATTTAGTGCTAATTTAGTACGCAAAAATAAAATTTATAACTCTTCAATTTTTTAAATTACGGGCAATACTGCTAGCTTAATATTAACTGAACACACTTAAACTGAATAAGATCGAATTTTAGAAAATCTGCTTTCAATAATCTAGTGCTAATTTAATACACTTGAAAAAAATTATAACTCTTCATTTTTGAAATTTATAGGCAAGTGTGCTAGCTTAATATTAAGTCAGCACACTTAAATGAAATATGGAGAAAATCCAAAACTATTCGTTAGGAATAATTAAGTGCTAATTTAATGCACAAGAATAACAATTATAACTCTTATTTTAAAGAAATTATGAGCAAGTTTGTTTGTCATTTAGCTATTCGGTTATGTCTTCACCGACACTATACATCGCCTGTGACCATTTCAGTATGAAGTGGGAATTCCATAGCCAAGGAGGTATATTTTCTCATTAGGTTGCGTAAACAAAATTTTATTTTTGATAGAACATGGAACTTGTTTTGTGAATTTTAAAGAAAAAGCAAAATGAAAATATGATTTTTTTCGCGGTTCATGGTTATTACTGTTTAAGGGAATAAAAGTCTTTAAAGTAAAATTTGTAGAAATTCATATAAAGAGGCCCAGAGAGACTTGTTATACTTATTTTATGTTGGTTGTGAAAATTCCATAGCCATGGAATGAAGATGTAGCTAGTGAGAGATAGATGGAGGTATCTCTTCTCATTAGGTTGCGTAAACAACCTTTTATTTGTCATACTTACTGCCTATTCTAGCTAGTTTAATATCGTAGATAGTACTTCTCGTCCGAACATATCCCACACACCTTACAGAACGCTCGCTTTTGGGACCGACTTCAAAAAATTCGATTGTATGTTTGCATTTTTTGTATGCCGCTTTTTTCATAGTAAACCTGCTCTGATTTTGAAGATTTTTGGTTCATTTGAAAGAGGAGAGTTCAGTAATGGTCCCATATTTAGAAATTATCAAATTGAAAATCTCCCTCCCTCCAAAAACCGTCCCCGAAGGAGGTTGAGCGGGGCAGTTTTTTCTCAAAAATCGGAGAAGGCAGAATTAAAGAAGAGACCATATCCGAATATTTTCAAGTTGAACATTTTTTCAAAAGAGTTACGGCTTTTGAGTAACAGCAATAGTAAAGTCTGAAATATTTGTATTTCCGTCGCGATGTTTTGAGATCTCTGAATAATAACAAGTACAAGTAAAGAATGGATAACAGGATAAGTAATATCTTCTTTGATATTAGTGAATGTTCAACGACTTTCATTAGTTGGTACACTGAAAAATACAAAATAATATTAATTCTATTGGTGCTGGTACTTTTGAAGTTTTTGAAAAAAGTCTTCTATCTACAATTGCATAACTTCAAAAGTATCAGCTCCAATAAAATTCACATTATTTTGTATTTTTCAAGCCTAAAATATACGCTGATGATGTTTTGATTAAATTTTGAACATCAGTGAATCGTGGATTTTTCAAGTTATAAAATGCATCTTTGTTTCCATAGGTAGCAGCAGATGGCTTAACACTGACAGGAACAACACCAAGTGACCTTGGTCCAGATCAGGCAGGATATCAAGATATACCTGTCCCAGTGTATACCACCGTTAAAGGTAGAGCTAGCCAAATTAGATCGATGCCTTTCACTGGAGACTCTTCCGATGATTCTAGTGACGGTGAAGGAAACAACACCACAGTAAGAGATAATTCAGAGAAAATAAATCACACATGGATTTTATAAACTGTTGAATAATTTCTAGGCAGTTGAAGGCACACATACTCACAGCAGAAGTTCTGGTGATACATCCGGCTCCAGTCCTGGGAAAAGAACTGCTTCTAATAGTAGTGGATCCCCAATTAAAAACAAAACTCGAGGTACTCTATCATCTTTATCTTACCTTCTCCCCCCAAATTTTTGAAACAGTATTATTCTAAATATCTAATATTTGATTAAATTAATTAAACCAATAATATCTGGTTCTTGCCATCCATAAGATTTTTTATTTATTTAAAGAAGAACAAAGCATATATTAAGTACCTAAATTGCATTTTGTTATTGGTATTGTTGCATTATAAAGGTCTTCCTTACATTTACGCAAGATCTGAATTGAATGAATTGTTTATAAGTTGTTATTTTTTTATATATAAAGGTCATATGATAAGGTTATGTCACTGCTTTTTTAGCGCAAACATACATAAATGTGACAAAATTTCGTTGATGCAGCGTTGAATCTACCCCTTCAATGCATAAATGATTGTAGGCTTGCTGACTTCAAATAACCCTATAAAAAGAAATTGCATTGGCATTAGATCATATTACCTAGGGGGGCAATATTCGTATCACTGAAACCAGAGTGCATCATACCACTAGGAAATATTTCATGCAGTAATTGATTTTTTTTAATGAGCCTATGGCACTTATGACACTTTCTTGGTAGAATCACATGTTTTCCTTATCAATATCAACCAATTAAGGCAGAAAGAACTCAGTTATTTTGGTGTGATATTGAGCACCCGCCTCATTATTGAAGAAGTATGGTCCAATGATCCCTCCATCCCAAAATCTGCACCAGATTTTAACAAGTTGTGGATGCCGGATGCATTTGTTTTTCGATAATCGCACGTGAGTTCTGTGGCAATATGGATGAAAGCCATCAAGGTGAAAATGAGATGATTTTGTTCGAAAAATCATATTCCAATAGTTGTTGATCTTTAATAATCCATTGTTCAACCATAAAAACGAGATGTCCTCTCGTGTAATGGTTCATTTTTATTAGTCAAAATCATAAACTGTCAGCTGTCAAAATGAGTTTTGTTTTTATCCTTATTTGGCAACATCTTACATCACAAGTGGCACTGGCGGCAAATTCAAATCTTGCGTGAATTTCGAGACACTCTTTATACATTTAAAATGTTTACATAAAATATCTATAAGAGGAGGTAAATACCCTTCAACGATTTGAGTGAACCGAAGAGGCGTTAACTCTCTTAAGGCCACTATGAGTTGTAGAAAAGCACTCTGTTGCATAACATTAAAATTCCATAAAAAAGGTGTTTCAGATACATCTTTCGAATCGGGTTTATCCGATGATTATGCAGTACCACCGGATGCTCTAAGCTGTGATACGACTAGTCTGGAATCATCTATGCTTCTTAGGACCTCTTCATGTTTGGATAGTCCTAAGAGAATCGAAAGTTTGGAGAAGTGTGGTTCTTTGGCTAAATTAGGTATAAGAATTAATGAGATTCTTTTTTCCGTACAAATATACTAATTATTTAAATATACTCATCTGTAGGAGGAAAATTGAAGACTTGGAGAAAAAAGTGGTTTGTTCTCAAAAATGGTATACTAACATATTATAAAAGTCAAAATGATGTAAATCGCAAACCACAAGGACAAATTGTGCTCGATGAATTGTGTAAAATAACGAGAGCAGAAGGATCGAATACATTTGAAATTGATACTGGAAAGAAGACTTACTATTTGACTGCTGATTCGATAACAGCAATGGAAGATTGGGTGAGTTTTGATTCAAATGTTCATTTTAATGTAAAATATTAAGTACCTACTCCAATCTCATCAAATTATTTTTTTCTCATATCATTCAAAAGTTCATATGCTCCGCTTTATATAGGGTATCCCACGATCATGACCTATTAGAAATTTCTGGAGAATGACAAAAGCTATCGATCTGAAAATTTTATGGCGTCTATTAGACAATTTAGACTATCTTTGAAAAATATTTTCATAAGAAAGTCACTTCCGGTTTTGCCGGAATCTCTGCACATTATTTTGAAGATTTCTAATCGATAGCTTTTGTCATTCTCCAGAAATTTCTAATAGGCCATGACCGTGGGACACCCTGTATAATAAGTTTCTGAAAGCTAGCATATAACATGCAAATATGTATGATAAAGGATATCTATCAAATGATTAATCATTATTGGATTTTTTTTCCAGGTACGAGTTCTGCAAAATGTGCAACGAAGAAATGCAACTAAGTTACTATTAAGTAGAGATGAGAATAAGCCTGTGTTACAAGGTGTATTGAAGAAAGTCAAAAATGGCATACCAAGAGAATGCTGGTGTGTTCTTATAGGGAAAATGTTCTTGTATTTTAAAAAGTCCACGGATCAGGTATATAAAAATACACATACCATTTTTGTTAATTTCTACTTCGAATGTATTGTTTCTTCTAGACGCCACATGGTCAAATCAACATGAGGGATGCTAAAGTTGAGGAAATTGAACATCTATCTGATTCAGATTCTGAAGAACAAGATACCGAGCAACCGAAATATACCATTGGTATATTTCCCACAAATCAAGCTCCCACATATTTACACTTTACTGGAAAACAGGTAAAATGGTAGCTTTAGGCGAGATATATGGTAATTTTATTTTGAGGTTTTTTTCAAATAACTCCACCAGCCAATAATCCGTGGGGTTGAGATCAGGTGATCTTGTTGGTCATGAATTGACAAAATGTCAGTTTTGATTTCTCTAAAGAAGGCCATTCACAGACCCTATTCTTTCAGATTAGCTAATCAAATTAAGGTACACTTTCATTTGACATGAGCGTGTTCTTAAATCTAATTTAATGCAAAATGTTCGTAATCAATCCTTTAGTGGAACTTTTACCGCATTCTTAATCTAATAAAGTTGCACTAGATCAATCATTGTTTATAGATCTATGTTATTTAAGTTTTAATCGTATTAGTATTTGTTGACGTGAATTAAATTTTGAGATAAATTCTCAAAATTCGCGTTCATTATATTTGACACTTGTTTGGAGTTGACACAACTGTTGTATTTTAGATACAGTAAAATTCAAATATTATTTAAGGATTTAATTCAAAGTATTCCTTATGATGAGCCTTGAATATATTGTTTTTCTAGGAAAAAGATGCTTGGCTTTATCATCTGACGGTAGCCAGTGGTGGTGGCCCAAATACCGGAACCCAATACGAACAACTCGTCCATAAGCTAATGGAAGTTGATGGAGATCCAAACTGTGTCTTATGGAGACATCCGGTGCTCTTATACGTGCCTTGCAACAAAGAATGCGCTGTTCCATCTTATTTTCCACTAACCAGTCTGTCCACTGAGACATTACAGGTATGAATATAATATATAGTCTATTTAAATTGAAGAATGTGATTATAATTTTTTATTGACCTTTCGGAAATATTTATAAACTAAAAAAATTGTGTTTTGAACTTTATGCTAAAAGGCTGGATTAGCGGCTTTTGTTATAAAAGCCCTAAAAAATAAAAGTTCGACAAGAATAGGTGAATTTTATCATAACTTTTAAGAAAATTGAAGCGGAAGGCGCTATTTTTAATTTAACACGCTTTTATTAGCTTGGTATGTATATATGTATGTACCGGAATCTTTGGATACGATTTTTCCCACTTAGAAACATCGGATCGACTTGAAACTTTGTATACTTTTAAAGGACCGATGACAATACAATAATTTCATGTTGTGTAGGTGCAAATGGGACTCCTTGATGGGAACCACCTATATATCTGAGCTCTATGGATGGATTCTCGTGGAATTTTCGATATGCATGTGTGTTGGTAGGGTATGTGATGGTGTGTGAGTGTGAGTGGGACCTTTTGGTGGAGGGTTCCATACCTATGTTTGTTTTTGATTCCTGGATGAATTTTCGTGGAGTTTTCTATCTATGTGGGTTGGGAGGTTTTGTGATGTTCTGTACGTGCGAGTGGGGCTTTTCGATGAAAGGTTCCATACTTATAGCTGTGTTCGTGCGAGTGGGACTTTTTGATGAAAGGTTTCATATCTATACCTCTCGGAGCTTTATGGATGGATTTTTGTGGAATTTTCGATATGAATGTGTGTCGGGGGATTTGCGATGGAGTTTAAGAGTGGGACAATTTGGTGGAGGGTTCCATACCGTCCTCGTATATATGACTATGATTGTTTATATCTCACTTCCTACATTCGTGCATCGCTTTAATATCAAACCGAACTAAAAAGTAGAAAATAAATAATAGTTTAAAAAACTCAAAACACGCTTAAAGAATAAAACAAAATAAAAATTAGAAAATAAATTAGATATCATTTTAATTTAAAAAAGCGTGGGGTGCTTTCTAAGTTAATTTTATAATGATTCTACTTATATCAGTGTCTATTAACATAAAATATTTACATCAATGGACATCAAGCATCCTACGCTTTTTTAGGTTAAAATGATATCTTATTTATTTTCTAATTTTTACTTTGGTTTGCTATTGTTTTTTAGTTTTTTAAACTATTATTTATTATTAATCATATTTCGATAAAAAAGGGAACAATGTTGTTCTTAGGACTTACGACTTTTAGCTGAAATTTTCGATTTGGATGTATCTTTTCAGTCCCAAATAGTATATAATCATCATTATCATCATTATATTAAGCGCTAACATCCTTCAAAATTAACAAAAATATGCGAGAAAATAGTAAAAATAAAGTCGCGATAAAGTGGGGTTAAACGAAGCGATGATTGACTTGTGCAGTATGTTCGACGTTTAAAAACTGTCAATTCCAATGTTGCCAAAACGGCCAATATAACATTTGAAGTAAATTCTTAAATATTTGACAAGGAAAGCATAATCCAAGTGGTGAAATTTTAATTCAGATTTCTGACAGCGTCATATAATGCCATTCAATAGTTCTTCTTCCTTTTCACTTAAAAGAATAACTTCAATATATGAATTGATGCATCCACTTGCCATTTAAAAAAAGTTAAAGTATAAATTTGTATAATAAGCTAACCTCAGTTGTTATTGTTATTATTTATTATACTTACTTATACAAGTCAATCATCAATTCGTTCAACCTCACTTTTTAGCGAACTTGTGTTTAGAATTTTCACGCATATTTTTGCTAATTTTGAACGATGTTACCGTTTAATACAATGCAAGGATGATTATATACTATTTGGGATTGAAAAGATACTTCCAAATCGAAAATTGTAAGATCAACATTTTCCCCTTTTTTTATTAACAAGTCAAGCTATTTTTGCCTATAACAAAAGCCCCTAAACTACACACTATAACCAAATTTATTATTTTGAATGGAAAATGGTTGCAGAGTTGTCGAATCGATTTATCATTTAACTCTATGCCAGTTGTTACGTTTGTAGGTTATGTTTCGCCTTTAATTTTGATGTTATATGATAACCCAACACAATTCGTTTATTTATGTCAAATATTTATACGATAAAAATGTAATGGTAGTTTTTTTTAAAACATATTATAATTCTTTTTGATAAGTATACTTTTTTTTAGGCTGAAGCTATAAAGTTATTCAAGTGCCTCCAGCTATTTATGTCAGCCGCTGTCGATCAGGCTGGCATCGATTATCATGTCGTCTTAGCTCAGAATGCTCTCCAACAGTGCCTCGATATGACCGAACTGCAAGCAGAACTGATCTGTGCCTTGGTAAAGCAGACCAACAGGAGCACGCCATTGCCCAAATTGGGTGTCCAGGTATCCACACAAAAGTTACTTAGAAAGGGCGTAAGTGTTGCTTGTTATTTTCAGTTTTTTCTTTGCCATACAAATAATATTTCTTACTTAATTTTTTGTATAATCTAGCTATAACATTAAAACAATTTTAAAAAAATTCAACTGTCTTTGGGGTTTGCAGCTTATCAATTTTAAACTACCTTTGTTGCTGCCATAATAAATGTTGTGAGGATTTATATTTACACATTCATGCTTTATTCATGTTGTCGGCTTGTTCTACACAAATCAAAATGTCGATATCACCTACCTGAAAGCTTGATAAATTAGATTTATTAATCACATTACATTGAACTTGAAACACAGCATAAGAAAAATATGAACTATTGGCAAAATTATAGTCGATATGTAAAGATTCAGATATTCTAAAATGTGATTAATTTGTTCTAAAAATGCATAGCTTCAATGTATAAGCTTACTGTACATGAAATAGCCGTAACAATTTAAAATCTTTACTCAAATATCCCCTTTTCCTATTGTAGCAAAATGTATGAGTGGCCTTAGATACATTTAGTTTTATTAAGAATGTTGCAGTCACCATTTTGGTTAAATCGTTTTCTTTTAGTTTTCATTTACTGTAACTTATATTTTCTCTATCAATCGATTAAGAATGTTGGTGTTTCATAATCACTTTCTCAATTTCTTTGTCCAAGAATGTTTCTTTATCCTCTTTTTACTTAGCATAGACTTGCCTGGTATTATAATTATTCTTCTATAGAATATTATTGTTCTATGTTCGGACCCCTAGTAGAAACAGTAAATATATTTCTCCATATATCTGGTGAAGACTTGAACATGTGTACTTCTTTGGCAAAGTGTAAAATAAACAATATATAGGTTGTCTCATTTTCAATAATTCTCAAGGATAAATCCGAAACTGTTCGTAATATCGAAAAAGTAGTGTGTTCTTTTCGGCGGAGATAAAAAATAATAAAATATCGAAATTACCCTATAACTGTTCAGTCACTAGATATAATATATAAAATATTTTATAATATAAAAAAGTTGGTTAAGTAAACTTTTGTTTTTAGTCATAATTTGTGTAGATAGAAGTTCGGTCAAATGTACAAGATGTCCAAAAAATTGGGCCAAACTAGAGCACTTTCTTCATTTTTAAACAATTTAACACTAATACTTACCTAAATAAAAAACATTCCAGTTGAATTTGGAAGTAGAAGTATTTTTTTTTATTAGAAACTTGTTCAACATAGTCCAGTCCGTTTTGTCCAAATTTTTAATAAAATCAAAATTTTCCTTATACGATAAAAGTTGCCTTCAAGAAGGTGTAGAATCACAATTGCAAAATAAAAAATAAAATATTCCATTTGAAATAAGAAAATTAGTATCAACTTCAGAACTGAAATATGTTTAGTAATAGTTATAATAGGCCATTTACCGTGAATAACCCTGTATATTACAATTAGATGTTAAGATGTAATAGGTTCAGTATTGTCAGTTTTTTTTTTATATTTCTTACCATTTTAAGCAGATGACACATAGCTATATCACTTTTTTGATATAACCAACAGATACGGAAATACCATGTAAGAATATCGTATCGTAACCAAACGATTCACCTCATATATGCTGGAACTTCTGTAGTAATTCACCTTTTAGATCATTGATTTTCGAAAATGGAGCCTTGAAAAACCTGATATGAATTTCTAACGCGTATGGCTAATTTCAATTTTCGATAAAAAAATACATATATAAATTTATTCTTCAACAAGTCTTTAATTAATATGAAGAACATTGCATGTCAGGTATATTTTCTTTCTCTTCGCACATCACATCGTAGACACAAATTCATCATTATCATTATCACCAGCAGCTATAGAGGGTTAGTTGAATGCACTAGGGTTTTCTCGGCAAGTGCAGTGTTCTAGGGTAATTCAACGGTTATATTGGCATTAATTGATGCCGGATTTCCGATTATGTTATTATGGTAATAGTCTAGTTTAACGGCTTTTGTTATAAAAGCCCTAAAAAATCAAATGTTTACAAAACTAGTTAGCATAACTTTTAATAAAATTGAGACGGAAGCCGCTATTTTTAATGATTTGTTAATAAAAAAGGATAAATGTTGTTCTTAAGACTTAGGTACGACTTTTAGCTGGAATTTTCGATTTGGTGGTTGGTATCTTTTCAATACCAAATAGGATATAATCATCCTTGCATTGTATTCTAATTCTAATTCTAAACACAAGTTCGCGAAAAAGTGAGGTTGAACGAATTGATGATTGACTTGTGCAGTATATTCAACATTCAAGTGCTGTTAATATCAATGTTGCCAACGCTGCCAGTATAACTTTCGCAACATTTGATTATTTTATGAATTCCATTTCCAAGAATATTTACTTAAAAAAAATAAGTGTTGGGTTTTCTGGATGCATCTTTTCATATATTGAATTTATTCATTTAAGTGAAAATGAAGACGAAGAGTTTTTTAAATAATCATGGTGTTTTAGTGAATTTCAAAAATTGTGAGAATTGTAATAACATGACATTATCTGAGATTGGCACCATATGGCGGGCGCTCTCAGATATCTGTTTTGCTCTAAAGAAAAGTAGGTATTTGTAAAAAATATTTTTTAGAAAATTTTAAAAATGAAAATATACCTTTAGATCCTTGAAATCTCAACACTTGGTTTATGCTTACGTTACCGAACATTTAAGAATATGTTCAATATCGCAAACATTATATTGGCCGGTTTGGGAATTGATAGTTTTTAAACATCGAACACACTGCATAAGTTAATCATCGCTTCATTTAACCTCACTTTTTGCGAAAGTTTAGTATTGTCTCGCATATTTTTGCTAGTTTTGAAGTTTAATAGAATGCAAGGATGATTATACTATTTGAGATTGAAAAGATACTTTATCGAAAATCCCAGCTACAAGTCGTATGACCTAAGAACTTTAGACTTACTTTCCTATGCTACTATAGTAGCTGTACAAGGAAAGTATTGTATTTGCACAAGACTGTAGCGCAGAAATGGCTCTAAGGATTTTGATTAACTAGCCTAAAGTATTCTTCTGAGAGCCCTTCATCACCGACATAGAGCACCATCTCTGAGAAAAAGCACAAAAAAGTTATGCTTGAATAAAATTCCATATTTTTCACATGTTCTACATATGACTTCAGATTCTGGCTAAGGGGTTCATCTTGCAAAAAAATGTAATATAAACATTGGTTTTCTCTTTGCACGGATGATTTTTTATTCACTGGAAATTGACTGCGAGCGGTAGAGAAGTCGTGTGAGTGGACACACCAGATTTTTATTAAGAAATCATTAAAAATAATGTCTTCCGCCTCAATGTTAATAAAAGTTATGCTAAAATACACCTATTTTCGCAAACATTTGATTTTTCAGGACCTTTATAACGAACGCTGCTAAACTAGATTTTACCATGATTATGTACTTATATTACAATAAATTGGACGTGTTTATTGATAACAAAGTTACTACATGTATCACAAAATTGCGAAATCTGGCAACAACGCCTATAACAGCGTCGAATCTAGATTTGTGCTTGCCGAGAAACCACCATATACTGTAAAATATAAACGCGATTTTAACAGTTTTGAAAATATTTGAGCGTTCCGGTACTTTTATACTGACCTGATATAGCATTTATCCTGTTGGAAGTCACGTGCATCATGTAGACATGTCGTGTCCGCACACACATCAAACCCCTGAATTGTATAGAAACACCAATACTCTTTTTCCAGCAACTGCTACTTTGTGCCACTCAAAGCCTATTCACTTGCGAAACGGCTACCCCGAGCATTAACAGTACATCATCTGATCAACAAATCGCCTTATCTAACATTCAGCCTTCCCAGGAGGAGAAATACAAGGACCACAAGGAATTGCAAAAGGAACATAAAGATTCCAAAGGTCCACCCATGTTTACCCTTCTCCAAGGTTGGCAGCTATTGGCTCTTGCTGTCAGTCTGTTTGTACCGAAAAGTTCAATGTTACTTTGGTATCTCAAGCTGCATCTGAGAAGGCAGTCGGATAATCGAACGGAATGTGGAAAGTATGCTAGCTATTGCGAAAGGGCCTTGGAACGGACCATCATTGCAGGTAGGATACTCATTATAATAATTTAAATAAACCTCTTTTTAAATAGTTTTTCTTACTTTCGGTTCTTGTATCGATGGACACCGCAGTCTAGAGTCTAGAGACTTGAAATTTAGAATTCGTACTTAGAACGCAGACATCTCGCCACCTGTTAAGCTCCAAGTGTGATCCGATAAATTGATTAATTGGTCGTGTCCACTGCAGTGTCTGATTACCAATCGATTAGTAATCAGGTAATCAAAAAGTTGACGTCTTTAATGTGACAGCTATCAGAAAACCATAGTGTACATAAAATATATTTTGTTTCAGATATTTCCCAATTCTATTATGAACCTCTATCGTTCCGTTTACCACATAATCTTTTTCATTATAAACATATTGAATAGAGAATACGTTTTCTTCTTCCATTTTCAATTCCTCTAATATGTGTAATTGTCGAATTAAATTAATTCAAATCATTTGACAAGTGTCAGTTTGACAAATGATGCATCAGTAATCAGTCGTGTCCACAAGATACCGATTTTTGATTTGATTACTAATCGATTAGTAATCAGGCACTGCTGTGGACACGACCAATATATTATCTCATTCGAACAAGATCAAACTATTTCTTCGACATTGAACGACAATGTCATACAATGGGATCCGTCACTAGAATTACGCACGAGCATGGAGCGTATATATACGTCTCTGTCATACGGGTACTCTCTGGCAGATCGTCGTATATATTATTCTATGGTTCACTGTCAGCTGTTGCAATTGTCAGACGTCAGACGTTGAGAATACTAATTTAAAATTTAATTTTGTGTTGTGGTAGACAAACAGTAATTTGTTATGGAATTACTATTGCTGGCAAACAGATATACATAAGTATTGTTCAAATCAAGAAAAGGAAAGATAGCAATAGTACTCATCGGTTCTGTTCAAATCTTAAATACCAAATAAAAACTATTTTTAATTTTTTTTCAAAAATTTCACTTGTTTATGGGTAAAATTTTATTTTTTTTTGAAGGAGGTAGGGACCTTAAACCATCTCGAATGGAGGTATTGAGCATATTGTTGAAGAATCCTCATCACCATTCATTGCCTCATTCAATGCCCGTCCACTTACTGAATGGCACTTACCATATAACTAGTTTTGATGGTTCTACAACAATAAAAGAATTTCAGGATTCTTTAGCACAAGAAATTGGTTGCAGAACAACAAACGGGTATTTATACTATTTTTCTATTACAATTTGCTTATTGGATCGTGAAAAGTGCGGCGAAAAAAACTCATTTTGTGTCATAAAACATTAAAATTACTGAAGGGTGGGTCACGATCGATGGCACCTTAAAAGTTTACGGAGAACGGGGTGTGGGATCATTCTGAAAATTTGGTTACTCTTGATCTGTATCTCTAAAATATTTTCAGTGATGCAGCGTTGCCGCTTATACCAAAAAATAGCAGCATCTTTGTTTTTTAAAATGGGATTATATTACCGCGTTTTCGAATTTGTCATTATTTTCTGATTATTTTTGCCTTATACATATCTCCAACCGTTTTCGAGATATTCATTCATAGTTTTTATCCAAAACATAGCTCTAGTTAAATGTTAATTTCTGCGGTATTTGGAATCCAAGGAAGCTGCAATTTTGTGTGCAGTTCATCAACATCATGTATATTGAGTATAAAGAAGTTTGTTCTGCGTCATACAGGGTCGTTCAGAACTGCGATTTTACTGCTGGGTACAAAAAGTGTTGAAAGTGCGTTTTTTTTTAAATGGAACACCCTGTATATTACGAAATATCCTGAAAGGTAACTAAATTCCTTTTGAATAAATATATCATGTTCGTAAACCTAAATATCCAAAATTCCGAGATGAGAGCAATTTTCTAAACAAATGTAATTATTTTTATCATATTCTTGTATGGTGGCTGTTACATTACTTTCAAACTTCCTCTTGTTCATTGGTTGAAAATCGAAGTACGTTTCATTGAATTTTCTCAACGTTCTTGCTATAATTACCTCAAATTTTCTTTGAAGAATAAACAATTTCATTCGAACATAGTTTGAATAGTTATTTCCCTCCATTTCAATATTCTTTTCAACTCACTTGCGTTGAGAAACGCACAAAGGTATTATTAATAATGCAATAATTGTCAAATTTTCGTATATAACATTCATATTATCATGACTTGTAGCCTGTTTGTATCTAGCTGTGAAATCACGAATTTTGAACAACCCTGTATAATGCAGAACAAACTTCTATATACAGAATCAATATACATGATCTTGATGAACTACATACAAAATTGCAGCTTCCTAGGAATCCTTATACCGCAAAAATAAACATTTAATTCGAGTTATGTTATGTTGAAAAAAATGGAAAATAATTAATATCTCGAAAAGCGTATATGGTATATACTCATACCTATACCCATTTCTAACGGTTTTCGAATAATAATCAGAATAATCATAAATTAATGAGAAATTCAAGAATGCGGTAATATACAGGGTGTCCCATTTGAAATAACAAAGATCCTCCTATTTTCTGATATAAGCGGCAACGCTGCATCGCTGATAATAGTTTATATCAAGAGCAATAATTACTTGTCTCAGCAAATTTTCAAAATGATCCTACGTCCCGGTCTCTGTAAACGTTCAAACGTACCATCGAGCGTGACCCACCCGATATAAATTTTCCTGCACTGTTCAAGACCCAGTATATAT
Source organism: Crioceris asparagi (assembly GCA_958507055.1). Taxonomy (NCBI): domain Eukaryota; kingdom Metazoa; phylum Arthropoda; class Insecta; order Coleoptera; family Chrysomelidae; genus Crioceris; species Crioceris asparagi. Next base: position 4,368,198 of record OY293829.1, read on the forward strand.
AATATATAAAAAATATAATGATTATTTTACTAATGTGTCTTTATAGTTTCGCTATATTTAGCGATGATCCTATTGAAAAAGATCTTGAACATACGTTAGATCAGACCGCTAAGCTATGTGACATAATATCCAAATGGGAAATAGCTCTAAGAGAAAAAGGTCTTGGTAAATTTGAGAATAGCAAAGTTATCAGGTAAATGATTTTTCTTTAAATATCCATTACATTAATACAATAATGGGGATATGCTTGACTTTTTTCAATAATGTATATATTAGGTTAACATACAAGAATCGTTTATGGTGGAAGAATTGTGCTAAATTAGAAACTGAAAAGGAAAGATTACTATTTTGTTACCAAGTGAGCAAACAAATCGTTAGTGGCCGATTTCCTGTAACTAAAGAAGCGGCTTTGGAATTTGCTTCTTTAATGGCTCAGCTGGATATGGGGGATTGTTCTTTAGCTTCAAATAAAAATAGTACTAATAATACATTAAGTCATCAAGGTAGAAAATCCAGCAGTTTTTTTAAATAAATTAATAAAAATTTATCATGCTTTGTAGGAACATCAAATGTTCATCGCAGTCCAAAATCGACCACAAATAATGATGCATTCAGTCCTCCACCAGGATCAACCATACAAACTTCAAATACTCTAAACGCCTTAAATGATGTCCATGGAATTCTGGTGGCGCATTCAAATCAGGCATTGAATGCCATTGATAAATTCTACCCTTATAGATACAGGTAAAGAGAGAACATCTTCTGGACGGAAACGAAATCAACTGTTATTTTTCTCCTTCTTTCAGAGATCAGCTTAACCAAGAGGGCCTAGCCGAGCTGCAGGCTAAGCTGATAGCCAAATGGAGAGGCCTGAAAGGACGAACCCAAGCTGACTGTGTCAGAGCTTATTTGAATTCTACTAGGAAGTGGCCTTATTTTGGAGCAACGTTGTTTCAGGTCAGTTTAAATATTTATTTTTAGCGACAGTTGCTTAACTAAGATAGTATGTGTGTTTCCAGGCAAAACTAAAGCAACAGGATTCCCCAATGATCTGGTTAGCTGTCAATGAAGATGCCATTACCGTCCTCGACTTGGCTACCATGCAACAAAAAGTCCGCTATCCGTACACAAATGTCTTGACATTTGGTGGATGCCAAGAAGACTTTATGTTAGTTGTAACACAAAACGATCAACATGCATCACAAAAACTGATTTTTTCACTCAGCAAACCGAAAATTCTCGAATTAACTCTATTAATAGCTGATTATATTAATCTGCTTATCAATAATCCAGGTACACCCCTATTAGGTACATTAAGTAGAGGCACAATTGTATCTGTGAATCAATCGGTTGTAAATCATTCGTTTCTAAATCAAACTATGACAAATCAAAGTCAACCGGATATTTTGAAATCGACGCCCGATCACAGTGTCCAAAGATCAGATTCCAGACGACGAACTCACATGGATACTGGCACAACATGATATCGAAAGCGAGCATAAAAGCTGACTTTTCTCGAATATTCTTGAATGCATACTAATGACAGCATGTGCCAAAATTGATGATTATTTTGGTTTGTATAACATTCTAGTCAAAACAATAAAATCTCTTATGATACAAAACTAAACCGTCAACCCAGTTTCTTGACCTAAAATTACATTTTATCTGAATACAATACAAAATATTGTGATCGTTTGAGGCAAAACAATAGATACCTATGTGATCTTGATGTTTTGGTCCAGGTAGTACTTGCAGCTGGAGTTACGTGGAAACAATGCGAAATAAAACTTTGTTAATATTTAATTTAAACATCCTAAAGAACAACAACAAAAGTTGCGACCCCACCACATTGAGCTGTCACCTCCATCTTGAAATATGGTGTCCAAAATAGCGTTTTTTCAGAACTTCTATATTTAAAATTCCAACGTGAACGTGAATTTATATGACAAACCTGTGCGCCTGTGTTTACTATAATGGCGTATTATCAATATTTCATTATTTATTTATTAATTTATTCCTACAAATTCGACTTCATGTATCGGATGTCCGTACAAACGTGTCATTTTGGCAACATATACTGCATCCTCTTGTTCACTTACTCTAGCACAGTTTTCTACAAACTTCAAAGAGTGTTGTTGTTGTCTTCAACCAGTTGACTCTCTTACTAAACGACGAACGACGATCATAGAAATCTCGTTGTGCATGGAAACAAAGAGTAAATAGGTTATGCTAGATTAGGTGCTTGCACTGAGCATTCTTTTTGACAATGAAAGTTAATGATTTTTATGCGTTTCTCCTCAAAGCTGTTACGTTCCATGATAGTCGTCCATAAAGTAGTACATTGCCGAACCATCGTTTTAGAAAATCATTTACGATAAAATAAACTACACATAAAATTTCACCTAATTCTAAACCAATCAAATTTATAAAAAAAGCTGTAACGAAAGTTCCGGAGAATTATTCATTGTAGGTAATTTAATTTTTATCCAGACGCTTTTATCGTCTAGTATGCACCGAAGGGAAGTTGTTTGGGGAAATATGAGTTTTAGATACTATCTATCAAGAGATGGCGACAAACTTCAAGGGGGTGGAGTCGCAATAAACTATTATCTATGTAGTTTGTTTTTGAGATCATACAATATAAAAAAGTTTCATGTCTCCTGCATTTTTGTCCAGGTGAAAATATTGCTTGTGCTGCTTCTAAAGTGTATAAATATGTAAATAGGTATTTGAGTGTGTCCATTTTTTTTCGGTTGACTGACTTACTTCAGTCTTTTATATATAAACTGGCTGAATAATTTCAAGAATATCGAGAATGAAGCCGTAGTTGTGTTGATTTTATCAATTTAGTAATAGCCTTCTAAAAGGACGGCCGAGAGGTGTTGGACGTGACAACGTTTACGATGATGTAAGTACAGCTTTAGTCGGGGGGTCAAGGCCATTATCATCTGGACAATGAAGAAGACGACATCTAATATTGTTGACAAAAAGCATTGAATTGTCCATTTCTTTTATATATAAATGGTGAAGGGAAGCAAACAAGGCAAGTTTACTTCGAACTTTCAGTCAACAGAACTCATTTTTAATCAAACATTAGATTGATGGATCAAGATTACGAATATATAGTTATGATACGTTGAATTTCATAAACATTTTAAAGAATAGTATTGATTATATTATTTATCTGTCTCCAGTTCTTCATCATACAATGTTCAGTGAAGCTATTAGGCAGGTGTGTTGTATCGACTATCCTCTGATAATAATCAGTATTTTGCATCTACATGTTTAGTATTTTTAACAACACAATCTAGATACTTAAATGCCTCTCTTCTACACACTGTTATCTTTGCACAATACAACTAATCTATCTAATCTAGAATGTGTTTTCTATTTAGGTATTTATTTATTTATTTTACTTATATCGATAATTTATTCTTTATTCCATCACCACTTCTCTGCTCATTTAAACTCGCATAGTACTTTAATGTTTATTTATGGTTGACATTAATATTATAAAATCCTGGAACCTAGAAAAATTCAAAATTAATCAACAATATAATAATTAGAATATTCGGACATTATCTGCCGTTGTTCAAATGGGAATGGAATTTTCTGTTGATTGTCTTTTGGGTTCAAAGTCTGTAGAAAATTTATAAAAGACGTCCGCATATTATATACAGTGCTGCAAAATGAGTGACCTATCAAAGGTTTTGGGAAAGCTACTTCCATTCTATTTCTGTAAATTTGCAGTGATGGATTTTCTACGAATGCCATATCTAACTAAATTAATGGCGGCTTAGAATTATTACTTTCAGTAGACACTAAACATTATTATTTCAAATTAAATTATGAATATGCTTTAGTTTGGCTTACTGTTCGTATCTGGCCTAAACATACTTCGTTATAAAGTTAACAAAGAATTACAGGGTTCTCTCTGAAAACTGAAAAAGTTAGTGCTTAATTCCGGTTAACTCCAAAGTTACAGTGAGTCATCCTTATCTAAGATGAGTAGAGTAGGTATTCCAAAAAGCCAGCACTGCCAATTTTCAGAATTACAAGACTCGTTAATAGGCCACTTACATTGAAGGACTCGGTATATGGCAATTAATTATTACAACCTATTATTTGGAAATGAATGTATATGTATGCAAAGTTGACAATAGTTACTAATATGAGATATTATATATACTAAAAACCTCCTGTATTTATATTAGTGTGGATAATTATGTATTTTCTATTAATCAAATCGTGAAGTGATAATTTTCTAGTGTAAACATTTGATATATATTAATGATTATTTCATTTAATATTTTATTTGGAAATAAAAATGTACAACATTGCCAAAGATATTTTATTTATGTTCTACTACATACTACGTTACTACGCATACTGTTTGAGTCGCTTGTGTAGAAAATTAATCTGTCAATCTTATCGCTGTCAGTCTACCTCCATCACCCATGTGAAGTGTGAAGTTAATAATCCGCAGTGTGAACCGATACTTACTCATACCCACCCACGCAGAGACAACCATGCCCACGGTCAACTCTTGCAACTCCAGTAGTAGGAGCGTCACATGTGGAGGCAAGACATTATAGATAATTTCTGTCATAGAATTAATCTATTTCTATGATCACCACAGAGTAATAGGTTAGGTTAGGTTAATGTATAAAAAACTGAACGTCTGTGTGGGAGTATGAATGTGTCGTATTAGCTCTTACACTATACGATATATCCCAACCAAATTTTGCACACGTATTTATCATACCTTAAGTAAAAGTACTGTCATACTTTCAGTGTTCGTCGGACTCTATGTGGTGGGTTCCGTACCTGAAAGTCTATTGTATATTTCTAAACTCTTATGGCTTGATTTTGATGTTATTATCACCATGTATGTAAGTAAAATGTTATTGGAATGATCTAATAGTGTCTGTAAGTACGATTGGGCCTCCTAGGTGGAGGGTTCCATACCTGTAATACCCAAAGAAGTATTTTTAAGCTCTATGGCAGAATTTTCATGGATTTTTGGCTATATTTGAGTGTAGTTTGTTATTTGCCTATTTTGTGAGAGTCTGTCAGTGTGACTATGGGACAGGTGGAGATTCTATAGCGGAAAATCCTTATGACATACCTATGTAGGAGAAATGCTCATGGTGATCTCTCTTGGTGCATATCTGTGGATGGATTTGGGTTGGTGTTCGGACTGGTTCTTCGTTCGATTAGGACTCTGAGGTAGAAGAGTTCCATACTCAGTATTTTTATGAGTTTATGTACCATACCATAGTGTTTGCCCGGGAAGTGCCAGGTAAAACAGATAGTAGGTAATATACAAAGTTACCGCAGAAAATATACACCTAGGGCAAAATTAAGTTTGAACACATTTAACCAATTACTTTTTTTTTTGTTTTCAAGTCGATTTCAATAAAATTTGGGCAAAGTACGAATTCCTCAATTCATGAATGGCTGTGTTATTTCCTATAAGGGTGACACTACAGGGCCGGATCTTGGGCTTAATTTATATTGCAGTGCTATTTTTGTCGTTGCAATAATAAGCGGCTCTGATTAGTAAACAATGAATTTCTGTAAAATAAGTTTATTTTTATCAATAAATAATCTTTACGGTAAAAAATAAATGTTAGAAAATATTTAACTTTCATATATAATACTGACATGACGCCCTGCAGTTGACATTGCGTTATGCAGCCTTCTAACCAAAATGGAAAAAAGGAATATTTTTAATTTCGTTTGTGTTATTTTATTCTTATTTGGTGTGCCGATGTTTGATGGTCTAATTGAGCTCAAATCATGTTTACTAATCATAGCCGCGCTTATTTTTGCAACGGCAAAAATAGCACTGCAATATAAATTAAGCCCTAGATCCGACCCTGTATAGGGTCATCCTTATACGAAATAACAGCAGCCATTCAAGAATTGATCGACGAGTTCGTACCGTGTCCAAATTTTATTGAAATCGGCTTTAAAACAAAAAAATATGTAGATAATAGGTTAAAATGACATGTGTTCCAACATAATTTTGCCCACTGTGTATTTTTCACTACCAGTTTCATTCTTTCAATTTAATTTTGATTCATTTAAATTGGACATTTTTGAAAATTAAATCGTTTCTGAGTTAGAGCCATATAATATACTTAAAGAGTTACAGCACTTGGAAAATGCAAGATTATCTTACCGCGATATTTTGAAATAAAATATTTTTACGTAAATTTTATACAAAGTTTATTCCAGCGATAGCTTTCTGATTGTATATTAAATATCATTAAGCTTCTCGATGAAGAAAGTAATATTAGATACTCTCTCAAAACTCTTCGCTCTACATATTATGCTGCCAATGAAAGTAAAATCTGTTCAGCTGTTTCGTTCAGACTCCAGGCAACACACTTCAATCAATTCTATTTGTTTGTGTAAATTACGTTTTCAGTAAATCATTATTAAAACGTAAAGTAACCTTCATCTAATAATGTTTATTTTCTTAATTTATCGTTTCTAATTAACAGTCGATACATCGCGCGGTATTATTAATTCCAGTAATCGATTAAAATGTGATGGGTATAATAATAAAACATGATTGTTAGTATATGAATAATAAAATTAATCAAAACGGCGATTTGTTTAATTGTAAAGGGCCTGTTCAATTTACAAAATACATAATACCTTCTTAATTATTTTAGTTGACGATAATCTGTATGCTTCTCATAAAATTAATCCAATTCACAGCACCGAACGCTGTCGGTCCGCATCAAGTTTAAATTTAGAAACGAATTCTCCAATAATATGTTGGGATTAACTCACAAATACAGACTGCGTACACATCAGTTTTCAGGCTTCATTTCATTACTGTGAAAACACGGGAATTACTGTCTTTTGTAGCATATAAAAGTGAATGTGATACGACATACTAAAAAAAAAACCTCGAAATAATGCCTTCATTATCGTCCCCTACATATTGTAAGTATTATATGCATTAAAAAATAGGTAGGTATTCTAAATTTGCTTTGAGGAATATAATTTTAATTAGCTTCCTATAGTTACTTACTGGTCATTGGACTTTCCAGCACGTTTCTTACTTACAAAGAAAGAAATGTTCTTGGGCAATACCCACGGCCACTCATTAACAAAGGCGGGCTGGTTGGATTTTGTATGTCTACTAATATGAATTTCTTTGTTTGGTAGTTTTATTTTATTCTGACGTTTGCTGCAGAACTACCGAAACAAGTACATCACTTTGTAGAAACCCTAAGAGACATCGCATTTTTTTCTTCAAAATCTTGAAAATCAATATATAGCCAATGACCTATTACGAACACTATGGTCGTGTCCGTGTCCACTTTGGAGGTAGTGTTCTCAAGGTGTCCACAGCAGTGTCTGATTACCATTACTAATTGCTTAGTAATAGCAGAGATAACCACTCTGGTAAGAAGGTCTCTGTAAGAAGTAATCAAAAATGTGACGTCTTTAATATGACAGCTCAGTCAACAGTAAACAATAGTGTAACATAACCTACCTTTTGTTTCTGCCATTTCCCCATTCGTCGTAAACTGTCGCTCCGTTTACCACATACTCTTTTTCATTATAAATATATTAAATAGAAAATACTGTTTCTTCTCCCATTTTAAATTCCTCTAATATGTGTAATTGTCGAATTGAATCATTTAAAATGTTTTGACAAACGTCAGTTTGACAAATGAGCTAAGCGATAGCGATGCATCAGTAATCAGTCGTGTTCACAAGATACAGATTTTTGATTACTGATTAAGCGATCGGTTATCAGACAGAGAATTGCTCAAGTTTTCCTTCTTTTAATAGTTTCCGAAAGTATTACCAGAGAACACGTAACACTACCTGTAATCTATTACCCGTTCTCATAGAGTAATTAGCTGTTGGAGGAATTATAGAATGACAAAACAAACAGAACATAAATCTAGCTACTTGTTGCTGGACAAAGTTTTGCAAAATTAAAAAACAAACTTCTGAAAATATTTTCAAGAATATTTTATCACATCATAGGGCTGTAAATTAAATACAGATAATTATTGTTATTTCAGCCATGGATACCGTTTATCCAGAGCCTATGTCAAGGCTTTATAGAAGAGTTATTCCTCACAAAAGGCGTGGTGGTTGTTTAAGATACAGAACTCAACCAGTTACATTTTCAGAGATTCAGGTAAATTGGCTAAGGTACCTACCTACTTATTCTTAATCAGTCACAGTGCGTTTCATACTAAGAATGCGCCACTTATGGAGCCCATCAATTTTTATATGCAATAGTCAGTAATAAGCAACAATTAATTTCAAAGTTACGAAAGAAAATATAATAAAAGGTGAATTTAAAGAGCGGTAACACTGTCTGTCGATTTTTCATTTAAAATACAATTGCCTGTACCCGGCCACACTGAATTCTCAATGTGAAACGCATCATAGTAATATTCAATATTTTATTGGAATGGGATGTGAAACTATATTTTATGGAAATGTTGATCAAATTTGTGACTTCGTACGCAAAAAAATAACAGCCGTATTCATAATCCAATATTAGTTCGGTAATAGCTAGTACCGTATTAAAATAAAAGAACAAAACACTATCCTACCATCATAACACTGATATACATATGATATATGATAAACATAATTTAAGGTTAGGTTAGTTAGATTGCAGCACAGTCCTCATTTACGAGCGTGGATTGAATTTTTTGTCAGTTGTGTGTTCTGGTGGCAATAAACCTCCGCACTTAATATAAGTATTAGCGTATTAAATTTCGATTATGAATACTGCTTTAAAAAATTCCCACATCCATTGACAGCTAAAAACGCATTTTAGAATTAAACATCTTCTATGAAAATATAAAAATTGCATTGCCTTCGGACATACGAGCAGCGCCCTATCATGGTATAAAGTATAAATAGCTTGAAATCCTGATGTCGTAGCTTAGATCGACAAACGTAGTAGAAGATTTCATGATAATCAGATGCAATGAGAAGTATCGCGTGATATACGTAGTTCGTGAAACAAACTATAGCATGGCTATTGCCTTGCCTTAGTGGTCCTGCGCACTATATCTTATTCTTAGGCATTAGTCTCTTTGTCTATGCCGTATTTATTGTAATAAACCATTATAAACATTACAGGAGGTGGATGAAGAAAACACTCCCGAGAATACTAAACCACATACGTCCACATCAAAATCAGAAGTCAATCTGCTCAATCAAAAGTTTGAAGAATTCAAAAGGATTAGAGATCTCGAATTAGTGATTATCAACAGAAACCCTGAAGTAGAATCAGCTGAGATGACAAATAATAATAATAAATAATAATAATAATATATGTGTGATTATTGATCATGATCATATTTAAATGTATTACTAATATTATCTAGTCATTATACTTATTATTGCATAGTATTTTTATATGTGTATATTTGAAATTGTAAAATAAATACCTAAATATCTGGTTTATCCACTTATAAAAGACTTGTTTCCTACCACTTGCAAATACCAATTGAATTATTCAATAAACTTCGCAGTAGAATATAAAATTTCATTTGCCAATAACTTGTTCCTGCACCGACTAATAAAGTCGGTCCAATTATATTTATTTCACACTTTTGGGTGTAACATTAGACCGTCAACGTTTACCAAAGAAATACAAATATTTCAGACTTTCCTACTACTGTAATTCGGCAACCGTATATTTCACTGAAAAATGCCCAATTTAAATGTTGCTACATATTATAATCTCTTCTTTGATTTGGCCGTCACATATTTTCGATTTTCGAAAAAAAAAGATCCATGTGTTGAATGTCGATTTTTATTTCAATGAGAACAATTCTCAATTGTCCTCTATCGAATGAAAAAAGAATCAGGAAAATGGGAGCACATTTACTAATAATAAGGCGCGAACATCCATTAAGAAACTCATGCAGACAAACAGTCGAATAATTATATAAGACACTGTTTGGTTTGTCGGTCAAAAAAATTGACTATCCCTTCAGGAGACAGGCATATAAATAGAGAATATTTTTTCTGGAAAATGGAGAACTGACTACGATACAACGAAAGAAAGCATTTTGAAATTCAGAAAATATTTTTTGTTTTCATAACATTTATTTTTTTTGTTCAGTCACCTGCCAAATACAGATTTTTAAGGACAACCATGATATAAAAACAATGGTATGACGAGGCGCATCCACGAGCATCTAGCTCCTCCCACTTTTTTCCCGTGACGTCACGACCATTGAATATAGTAGTTTATTTAAGCCAAATCTAAGGCAGGTGACAGATTCGAAGGAGCTCGAATACACGAACAGCACTCGAACATGTTCAACCTTCTCTTGTCCACGCAGTGGTGACGTTAGTGGTTAAAAATGCGCGAACTTTACCAAACTGAGCTCAAAACGTAGCATACCGTTGTATGTGTATCGTGAGGACAACTAGCGCGGGTGTGAACAAATCTTTTCGATAAGATGTATCTATCCTCTCTAACTATGCTTCATGGACAGGATCTTCAAGAACCACCTGACTGTCAATGACAGTACCCACATCCTCGACAGTTTTTGTCTAAACACATTCCAGGAGAGTTTACCAGATTCGAATAAAACATTCGCAAAATGGGTTTGTTTTGCAGTACAAGCAAGAAATTAGATCTGTCAAAATATACACTTAACCTGTATCATTGGTACCTACCTACTGTAACGAGTCTGGGATAAAGAATCGCGGCAATCGCGAGGTGATGTGTGCGATACGTCAGAGGGCGGAGCAAGTTGACGAGTAAGAACGTTAGTGGGGTTCGGTTGGTGATGGTGTATGGTGCTATTGGTGAACGCTACACGCCAAGGCCATCGTATTTATATCGACAAACATTCACTGAGTTCATGCTATTGATGGAATGTTCGCGGCGTTGGAAAAAAATCCCTGGAAGCTTCTAGGTAAAGAGGGCTTGACTATATAATAGAGATGATTTCTAACGGAGTTCATTCCGGCTGGTCCAGTTGTAAATAGTGTAAATATTAAATTTTAAGTATATATAGTAGTGTAAGTAGTAATTTCATTAATTTAGTCTGTGATAAATTTAGTGTAAATAAATAAAGTTGAGACATAAATGAATCCCAGTTATCATTTCTATATAACCAGAACCGTTACATTATTATGGAGAAGTATATACGAGACTATGCTCCAATTCCAAAGCTTGAGCTGATGTCAAACCAAATGATCATGTAAGCTGCCAATTTTTTGTCTTCCTAATTAATGATTATAAATAATATTAAGTGTGTTTTTAATTCAAGGAAGATTGGGTTACAATCTAAAGATAAGATATGAGAAAAATACGACTTTTGGATCATCACTTGGTACTCACATTATTATGTTATCGATATTCTTACTAATCGAGCACAAGATAAGTGTAAATAGATACTCGAACAACAATTTCTGATTTAGATGCCAGATTCTCACGTTCAATTTCAACCATGAAGGTGCATTTTTATTTCATATTATTATTACTCCTCCCCATTTCGCTTGCAAATGAGCAATCACAAGTAAATGCAATAAATCCTGGTAAGTTGTATAAATACCCTATTTTTGTTTTTAATGTGAACCTATTGCCGGCAAATTTCGTTTAGTCTCAAATGTTCGGACCCAAGAATGTTTGTTCGCGCCATGTAAATAGTAAACGTACTCCGTTTTTGATGATTTTTGATTTATTTGAAAGTGGAGGCTTGAGAGATGGTCCCATATCTCAAGTATGTGTATTTTTGCTATTTGGAGAGGGTGATTTCTTTCGAAATTTAAAATCTGTGGGTGGTACTACATGAAAGACCTAATTATAATGAGCATTTTTTCCTTAGAGTAACGGTTTTCGAGTTACAGCGGTGGTAATATAGTAGGTAACATCTAAAATACTTATGCGTATTTCCGCAGCGATATTAACAACTGTAATCAAAGAATATACGTGGATAATACGATAAGTACTATCTCCATTGGTATTAGTGAACGTTTTACGATTTTCGTGACCAATGTTACACTATAAAATATAAAATAAATATTTTTTACAAAAAAATTGGACCGATGTTATTAGTTGGTGAACTGAAAAATACAAAATAATATTAATTCTATTGGTGCTGCTACTTGTGAAGTTGGTGCCAAAAGTTACCAATCTACCTGCAACTGCACAACTTCAAAAGTAACAGCACCAATAGAATTAATATTATTTTGTCCCAATTTTTTGAGAAAAATATTTATAATCCAATCCATTTACTAAAAAAATAGATACATTTCATACTTGAATATTGAGAAATGAAACGAACGAACGAACCAAACGGAGGAGGTATACAATTCGACTGTTTGTCTGCATTTTTTTTATATATGTTCGTGCCGTATAAATTATAGTGTACGTGCTCTGATTTTCATGATTATTTTTTTCATTTGATAGAGGACTATTTAAAATTAGTCCCATAAAAAAATCGACATTCAACATGCCCCTCCCCTCAAAAACCTTCCTCAGAATGGGTGGAGGTGACATTTTTTTTCGAAAAGCGAAAATTTCAGACGACAAAATTTTAGAAGAGAACATATCCGGCAACGTTTAAATTCGACATGTCGATATTAAAAAATAATAATAATAAATAATAAAAAATCATAGGTTTCCAAATTACAGCAGTGGTTACGTCTGAAATATGTGTCTCCGCTATGTGGTGGGGGCATTTTTTTTGAAAATCAAAAATATGAGACGGCGAAGTAAAATATGAGATTATATGTAGCAACATTTAAATTGGACATTTTTCAATAAAATGTACGGTTTCCGAGCTACAGCAGTGAGAAAGCATGAAATATATGTAATAACGCGATGTTTCGAAATCTCTGTAAGTAACGAATTATCTATCTTCTTTGGTGAACGTTGAATGATTTTGATTACTAATGTTGTACTCAAAAGTGTGAAATAAATATTAAAAAAATTTGGATTGCTTTATTAGTAGGTGCACTGAAAATTACAAAATAATATCAATTCTATTGGTTCTGGTACTTTTGAAGTTGGCACCGGAACCTATAGAATAAATTGCAGTGAATGCCCGCTTAGCTGGCTTATTTCGATCAGAAAGTTGAGATACAATTTGGAGCTTTCTAGATAATTGGAGGAATTTCTAGAACATTCTTGATCGTTCAGAACCGTGGCATCTATTTTAGAGCTTTCTAAATCATTTCTAGAAATTTCTAGGCCATTCTAGAATTTTTTCAAACATTTCAAATATGCTCGACCAATCAGAGCCTTGGAATACATTTCAGAGATTTTCAAATTTTTCTGGGATGTTCAAGAAATTTACAGATTATTCTAAAATGTTCTAAGACATTCTCATTTGATTAGAATATAGTCTTACATTTGAGAACTTACCAAATAATCCTAGAAATTTCTAGATCAATCTAGAATTTCCTCGAACAGTCCAAATCATTTTAGTTTAATGATAATCACACATTTCTAGAAATCACATGTTTCATCTCCCGTATCTTCCACAATTTTACCCGTCTTAGCTGCAAAGTGAAATATAGGGATACAAACCTGTCATTATATATATTTAAAACTACTTGTCGGACACCCGCAAAATGGCGGCCGTCCAAAATCTGAAAAAATTGGCCATTGAGTGAATGACATCAAAAATCTGTTTGATTCATATGAAGCCACAACTTTTCTCGGGGCTCTCTCATGAGAACGCTAGACTGTGATGCAGCATGAGAGTTAATTGGCCTAATTATCTGTTTTATATTTCAGACACTATTTTAAATATAATAGCCGTTATACTGAAAGGGTTGAAGGAAATCAAACTAAACAATATTTCCATTACTTTACCAACATCAGATTTAATGTAAGTAATACAAAAGGTATTAATAATAATTTAGACAATACGCCATGCATGGCCCTATTTAAAAATGTAACGTAACTTAAGGGGCTTTATAGTGATTTTCTGTAAGACTTTTCGAAAACATTGATTTTGGCAACGTATAAATAAATCTCTTAGAATATGGCATCTACGATAAAAAAAAATTCACTTTGAAATGTATCAGGTTGAATAGTAGATATAGTCTTACAAAGTTGTCTAATAGATTAATCTGTTCAACAAATAAATCTAATCTACATCTGCAGAGGTCTAACCTTAAATTAGGTTTATAAGTCTCATGTCAGTGTTATGGTAGGACAGTGTTTTGTTTTTTATTTTAATACGGTACTAGCTAGTATCGAACTAAGAGTGGATTATGAATACGCCTGTTCGACTTTAAGCCCTGATGGGCTATGAACTTTAAAAAATTAAGAAATAACATGTTAAAAGTTCTCTTGACAGCAATAACAAGAAGTGTACCTACGTGTAGCACAGCTTACTGTTATGGTAAGCTGTGCCTATAGTGCGATCAGAAATCTAAGAAGGTTGTAAATCATCAAATACTTGAGGTATCATCACCAGGCAGTCTACAAAGAGTTGTACCTGCCCTAGCCATTACATGTTACTTCATAGGCATGTATAATTGGTTAAGATAATTATCAAGAAAAATCGCTGGAATATAATTGAGAATTGTTTATGTATACAGTATATTTTGATATATAATACAAAAACATTTATAAACATCACGATAATGAATGCAATTATGCCAAATGCCAAACTATTTCATGAGATATCTTGATCTGGACCTGGTAATATTTCAAGGGAGACACATACTCACTTTTATTGCTTATCTTTATTTCGAATAATAGGTAATACTGAGGATCGTCGGCAAATATGGATTTACGACCTTCTTAGATTTCTGGTTCTACTATACCTGCATTATTTTACTATAATAAACTATATATAGTTTGAATACTCATCGAATGGGATTTCGCCATACCTTGTCTATCTCTTTTTTTCGTTTGTAAACTAGGTGAAATAAAATTTTAACGTCATAAACCTATGTCTTGGATCAGATCAGCTGATTGTTATTTTGACGTTTGTTCTTGTTCTCTTTGACGTTTAATGTCAAACATTTCTTTTTGAAAGTGATTTAGTCCCTTTGCAAATATGTCAGTGTCAGTGATTTGAGGTTAGGAATTAAATTTAAATTATGTACGACATGCGTAAAATGACAGATGACGTCAGGAATCGTGACGAAACCCCGCACGATGGGCATGGATATTCAAACTATAGTTCGAAAATGTTATATTTCAGTGAAGGCTCCCTTAATACAAATGGTGGTAAAATATATTTCGGTGATAAGAAAGATATTGTCCTCAAAGCAACTAAAAAATCAGATTCAGTGGAAACAATAAGCTGCAAGTTTTATTGGAATGAAATTGGCTTATCCATTGAAAATTATGATTTAGATTTTGGAATAATTAAACAAATACCTTTGTATGGAGACGGTAGTCTGAAGTAAGTAGTGATATATTTTTTTAAATGTAATAAAACATAATAGTGTAATTATTTATCGAATTAGTATTATTTTTTGACCGACTTCATAAAAGGAGGAGGAATATAATTATTCGGTTTTGTGTTTCCTTTTTTTATGTATTCCTGTTCTCGCGTTTTGAATATTAATGTATTCAAAAATTGTCTAAAATTTTTGATTTATTTGAAAGAGGAAAGTTGAGAAATGGTCCCATCTTTAGAAACAACTCAAATCCAAAATATCCTTCCCTCTAAAAACCGCCCCCAAAGGGGATGGGGGGAGAGCAATTTTTTTCGAAAATCGAAAATCTTACACGGTAGAATTATAGATGAGATTATATCCGGAAAGGTTTAGTTTGATTTTTCAAAGAGTTACGGTTTTCGTGTTACAGACTGAGATCAGTGTATTTTAGCTATGTGAAGGTGTCATTTTTTTCGATAATTGAAAATATGAGACGGCCAAATTAAAGTAGAGATTATATGTAGCATCATTTAAATTGAACATTTTTCAAAAGACGTTACGGTTTTTGAGTTACAGCAGTGGTTAAGTCTGAAATATGTGTATTTTCGCCGCGATGTTTTGTGATATCTGAATAATGACAAGTACAAGCAAAGAATATACATGTGTAATAGTATAAGTACTATCTTCTTTGGTATTATTGAAAGTTTAACGATAATCATCAAAAGTGTAAAATAAATATTTTTTTCTGTGACGGGAAAAAAGTTTGACATTTTATCTCTGTTGACACGGACAAAGTAACACCTTTTATAAAACTACTTTTTTCTCAAGGTATATATACAGGGTGTATCATAAAGAATGGTTATACTCTTAAAGGAATATCCTGTGGTCAATTTTAAGTCGATTTGACAATATTTATCTATGTATATACAAAAACGTACGCTTAAAAAGTTACAGCCCTTCAAAATTGCATTAAATCCAAAATCTAAGCAGTTTCTACAAAATAATAGCTTGAAATTTATTTATCTACCAATTGTTAGGTTAAAAAATCGGCAAAAAAACAAAAAAAATCTTAAGGAATTATTCTTTTCAAATTGTCTAAAAAAGTTTTCTAAATGTGGGGGGTGCCATGCCAATTTCACCCCCTTGCCTTCAATGGAACATTCCCAACTCTATTCACAAACGATTTTTAAATCCAAGAAATAGTAGATACCAAAATTTGAAGCTATTATTTTGTTCTGTTTGGATTTTATTGCCAAAATACTTATCGATGTCATTCAACTTTAAAGGGCTGTAACTTTTTAAGGGTGTGTTTTTGTATCATACATAGATAAATGTTGTCAAATCGATTAAAAATTGACCATAGAATATGCCTTCAAGAGTATGACCATTCTTTATGATACACCCTATAGACAAACATAAATATAGCGATTTAGCTGGCAATAATTTTTCTACTAACTCCGATGAAGTCAGAAAAATCAGAGTTTTTTTTACAAACAAACAACCACTAAGTTCGCAATTTTTGAATCAAATCACAGAATTAAATTGATAGAAATTTGATTTTTTTTCAATATTAAATCATCGTTTTTCCCGGTACAGAATAAAATAATATATTATAGACGGAAAGAGCATTATATTTTATCTCAGTTTTTTTTGTCTCCCTCCGCTTGATCTAGAATTTGATACTTTCTTCCCTTGTATAATAAATAACTATTGTAACGTTTAAACCTGTGCTAAACGTTGTGGGGTGAGTTCACTTGCGTAATACTCAAAGTTCGCAGATTGCTTCTAATGGTTTATATCCAAACACTCAGTACACGAACTTCTATTATGGCACAACTGTCACCACTTGTCACCTTGACAATCTATACTGTCACTGTCTACACCGACAGAACTACTATTAACCTCTGATTCCACAGACTGACTGTTATCAACTGACTTTATAAGACTGACTCTGCCCCGTGATCGAAACGGCTTTATATACCTGAATCATGACATGACATTCATCGAGAATGTTCTATGATTATCTAGATGCACATAATTAATGTTCTAGATCCTTGTCAAACTGACAATACTATGACAAATTGTACCTCACATATAGTTTCTGGAAGGATCCAGAATAAATCTTCTATAATTCTAGAACTACATAAGGAAATATACATGCAATAACTACTGTAAGCAACGTAGTAGCATAAATAACTAATAAACGAATATTAACCGTAAGTACATGAATACCTATCCACGTTACACTATATTTAACAAAAATTTGACCAAATTTATTCGTTTGTGAACTGAAAAATTCTATTGTGAAGCTGTGCAATTGTAGTTGGATAGAAGACTTTTGGCACCATCTTCAAAAGTACCAGCACCAATAGAATTAATATTATTTTAAATTTTTCATTGCACCAACTAATAAAGTCGGTTCAATCTTTTGGCAAATAAAATAAACATAAAATATCAATGCGGTTGTTTCATTCCACAATGCTCAAGATCCACACTAGACCGACTATAAAAAGAACAGAGAAAAAGTCATTAAACTTGATTCGCGTTGCAACTAATTTGCAGGTAGTAGGTAGGTAATTAAAAGCATTACTTACCTACACGAGATCTTATTAGATCTGCTGAAAATCTGTTTCTTTGTTAAATTGAGAATAAACTTATGATTAATTGTTTTATCACACACATTAGGTGCGTTAGGCGCTAATAAGGAACAATAATTATATTCGGTCAGGACATAGGACATGCTTGCTAACTTGTGAAACAACGCTCACAGCTTTTCGCCATTTTCTTTTCAAGTGCATTCGATAGCTTTTTTTCTGCACGCAAGAGTTTGACTTGCAGTCATGAAATATAATATATGTATAAGGAAATTGTTGACGAAAAAATATATATGAAAGCAAACTTGTTTAAAAAAGGGTGAAAATGAATATTTGGATCAACATTTGTAGTTTTATCTTCCGCATTATTCATTAAAAGTTTATATTAATCATAGTTTCTTTTGTTATTGTAGAATAGGATTCAGAGTAGTCGATATACAATTTTCCCTAGATTTGGACAACACCAAAGGGCTATCAGTTGAAAATTTTGTTTTCCAAGAGCTCTCTTTCAATGCAGATCAGGTAAAACTTTGAACAAATAAACTTGACATGAAAACTTGAAATTTCTCTATTTCTCATAAAAGATTTGAAGGACGTTCTCATATTATATTAAAAAAACATCTTGTAATCGTATCAAGAATTGAAATCGTGATCAGTAATACGCATTTTGGTAACGTACACCTTAAGGGGCTCTTACACAGTCGGACATGTCCGTCAACTTGGTCGTGACCAGGTGAATGTTGATTTTCGTTTATAGGCAGACCAAATCAATATTGATGAACTTGTTGAGGAGACCAACAATGCTTTTGAGACTCGTTATAGCCGAGCGTAGCTTCTGGAAACGTGTCGTATCTAGTGTGTATTGATCGGCAAGTTGATCAACTTTGTTGTCAACATTAGTTAGCTTGAATAGGTAATTGTCTCCAAAATGATGGAAATTGGAACCACATTTTGGGGTGAAATTAATTGAAAAACCTTCAGTTTTTATTACAATTCAAGTATGTTTCAATGAGACTTGGGTAAAACTGATCTTGATGAAAAAATAATCAAACATTAGGTCAATACTGGGTGATTCCAATATTCCAGGTAAACCAGTTTTACCATTATTTCCAATGTATTAACAATAGACCAATGGCATTAATTATTTCAATTCTCCGCATGCGCGACCCATCGGCCGTAGGATACCTCTATTCAACTTTATATAGAAGCAGTTTTCTCAGGTGCCTGGATGACATAGTACATAAAGAAATTGATAGAAACGGTCACAGACAACCATTAGCATGGTTTTATTTGGGCACAGGCATATGACATTCTGTTTAAAAGAGAAACATTTCAAACGAAAGTGGCGTTGCAAACTTCCCGCCGCGCATGTATGTTCTCCAATTTTCACTTAATGCAATCGGTCTATTATTGAAGGGCTGTATCAGAATAGTTCCTATGAGACTCCCAAATAATGAAGCATGGAAGATTGTGATAGATAAATTTCATAATCTTCCTGTTCAAAAAAGGTCACGGTCAACTGATTTCGTGTTGATCAAGTTGGTTCATGAACAGTTTCCATGTGTGGTATATGAAAGTATCTTCACCAATTTTTGACCGAGTTTAATAACAGGAGCTGGCGGAGGTATACATTCGCTTGTATGTTGCCCCGACTTTGACGTTTGATGATTCTTCTTTCATTCGAAAGAGGGCTGACGAGAAATGGTCCAACAAGCAAAATATCTAAATCAAATATGTATTTCACCCAAACCCCCTCCTCAAGTGGGGTGGAGGTTTTTTTTCGAAAATTGTAACTTTGATTTGGCTTAATTAAACAAGACAATCATTCTGGATAAATTGCAAGAAGAAACAAAATCCAAAAATATATGAATCATGGTACAATTTCATGAGAACGTCCTTACGTTAAATCTTTTCAATAGATTTTTGTCCAATATATAAAAAAACTCTTTTTTTTTCAGTCTAACCTTATTAGCGGATTTTTGAGAAATCCTCAAATATCAGAACTGTTGACCAACCTGATCAATATGTTGGGAGAAATAGGTGTTATATTATACAAGATTGAAGAGAAATGTATTAAATGCATTCTGCAAGAGCTGATTCAATTTTTAGCGAATTTATTATTGCAGAATAAACCAGCTTTCAAATTAGATTGTGCATGTTTGAATGTAAGTATTACCAGTTCTAAATAGCTTTGATAAATTGAAAAAAATTACTTGACAATGTCCTACTTTGAGGGTGGCATGTCAAAAATGATGAGGTAGAAACTACCTGTCCATCATCGTCTTTTTCTCGAAAACTATTACTGATGGGTGTAATATTTTTATACTATTATGTAAATTAAGACTTTAGCTAAAAGATACAGATACTTTGGGTATCATTTTGTATAGCAAATTCTTGTTATTTAAAAAAGCAACCAATCAGATAAAGCAAAAAATTGGTAAAAGCCTTTACGACAAACCACCCCGCTTGGAGATGGACACAACCTCGTCGCTTCTACCGTTCTTATATTGACACTTAATATTTTGGACACCCTGTATATATGATTAACGAAAACCCTTACATTGCGTCGCCGGTAGTCCTTCAATATGCATACCAAAATTCGTTGTCCTAGGTCAATCCGTTATTGAGCTACAACGCCAACAGTCTACAGACAGACAGACCGATGGACTTAAGATACCATGATTTTTGACCGACTTCCCAAAAGGAGGAGGTATACAATTCGACTGTGTGCTTTATTTTTTTGTTTCTGCGCGCCTTTCATATAGTAAACGTACTCCGATGTTGATGATTTTTGATTCATTTGAAAGAGGAGGCTTGAGAAATGGTCCCATATTCATAAAAACGGGAATCCGACATCTCGTTCCCTCCGAAAACCGCCCCCGAAGGGGGTGGAGGGGGCAAATTTTGTCGAAAATTGAAAATCTGCGTTGATATAATTACAGATAGGACAATATCCGGAAACGTTTAAATGGAACATTTTTTCAAAAGAGTAACGGTTTTCGACATAGAGACATTTTAAATTCTCAAAAATACCTATTTTCGCTATGTGGAGAGGGCGATTTCTGTCGAAAATTGAAAATCTGTTTGCAGTACATGAAAGACATAATTATTTGTAGCAACATTTATACTGAACATTTTCCCCTTAGAGTTAAGGTTTTCGAGTAAAATCGGTGTTAAAATGGTAACAACTAAAATATTCAAGCGTATTTCCGCAGCGATGTTCTGAGATCTCAATAATAACAACTACAAGCAAGGAATATACGTGGGTAATAGAATAAGTACTATCTTCATTGGTATTAGTGAACGTTCAACGATTTTCGTGACTAATGTTACACTCAAAAGTGTGAAATAAATATTTTTTACAAAAAATTGGACCTATTGGGGCTGGTACTTGTGAAGTTGGTGCCAAAAGTTACCAATCTACCTGCAACTGCACAACTTCAAAAGTAACAGCACCAATAGAATTAATATTATTTCATACTTTTCAGTGCACCAACTAATAAAGTCGGTCCAATTTTTTGTAAAAAATATTTTTGTGATTTAGGAACCCCAAAACGTAAATATCAGCAAAAATCTCTAGGTCGATTTTTTACGTGAATACAATACTTCCCTTATTGAGGGAAGTAAAAACATTATTTAAGAAGAAAATCTTCAATTTTGGAAAGCTATTCAAATATATCGTGGACGCGTTGTCCCACCCAACATCCCTCGGCCATGTTTGTAACACAGCTACTAACCTATTTTTTTAAATTTCAGGTAAACAAAATCTATGAGATGCAGGAACAATTCGAGAACATCATTCAGAATTTTAATTATAACTTGAAACAATGATGGGATATTAAATTTTTTTATTAGTAGAAGTAGACAAATGAAATTGTTTTTGTTTTGGATGATCAGAGATTTGTTGAATAAAACAAACATGTTACATAAGTTTTATTTATTTTTCCTTTCCTTTCAGTCTTGTCCAATAAAATAGTTCAGCTTCTAAAAGTACAAGAGATAGGAAATGCTAATACCAAATGAAAAAGAAATAGAGAATTAAGGGGCCTTGCTACGCAGCTGTAGATTTTATGATTTTTTAACCGACTTCAAAAAAAGGAGAAGGTATACAATTCGGTTGTAAGATTGCTTTTCTTTATTTTTTTATGGCTGTTCGCCCGTTTTGTATAGTAAACGTACTCCGATTTAGACGATTTTTGTTTCATTCGAAAGAGGAGAGTTGTGAAATGGTCCCATATTGAGAAAAATCAAATCCAAAATCTCCTTCCCTCCAAAAACCATCCCCAAAGGGGGTGGAGGGGGCAATTTTACTCGAAAATTGAAAATCCGAGACGACAGAATTGATGAAAATTCCATATCCGGAAATCTTTAAATTGGACATTTTAAAAAATAATCATACGTTTCCGCGCTACAGTCTGAAATATGTGTTTCAGCTATGTGGAAGGGGCAAATTTTTCTGATAATCAAAAATTCGAGATTCGAAAATTAGAAGGGGGACCATATCCGGAAATTTTTAAATTGAACATTTTTTGGAACGAGTCACGGTTTCCGAGTTTCGCATTGGTAAAGTCTGAAATATGTGATATGCGTGTTTCCGTGTATGTGCAAGCTAAACCTACCTATATCTTTTTGGGTATTAGTGAACGTTCAACAATTTCCA
This sequence comes from Crioceris asparagi, assembly GCA_958507055.1. Taxonomy (NCBI): domain Eukaryota; kingdom Metazoa; phylum Arthropoda; class Insecta; order Coleoptera; family Chrysomelidae; genus Crioceris; species Crioceris asparagi. Next base: position 4,390,824 of record OY293829.1, read on the forward strand.
TGACCAGCGTTTTCATCATCAGATTTTAAAATCTCAAATAATTCATTATTTAGATGAAGAAAACCTGAGAAATTCTGTTCAATATGTATGAGCCTTATTCTAAGACCAATTTAAGCTAACCAAATTAAAAAGAAATTTATACAAAAAAAAGTGCCCATCCATTTCCATTTTACCCTCAAGCATTTGCTTTTATAGGTTTTTTAACATGATCTTTGTGGAGTTGATTCCATAGAATAGCTTGTTTAATTTCAACATAATCTTTTCCGACCACTCCAAGAAGACAAAATTAGTATGAAATATCATCTTTCACTCTTATAGTCAGGAAAAAACATATCTACTGATTTAAAAATATTTTTTACAAAAAATTGGACCGACGTTATTAGTTGGTGCACTGAAAAGTATAAAATAATATTAATTCTATAGGTGCTGTCACTTTTGAAGTTGTGCAGTTGCAGGTAGATTGATAACTTTTGGCACCAACTTCACAAGTACCAGCCCCAATAGAATTAATATTATTTTATTCTTTTCAGTGTACCAACTAATAACGTTGGTCCAATTTTTTGTAAAAAATATTTATTTCACACTTTTGAGTGTAACATTAATCATGAAAATCGTTGAACGTTCACTAATACCAATCAAGATAGTACTTATCCTATTACCCACGTAAATTCCTTGCTTGGAGTTATTATTGAGATCTCAGAACATCGCTGCGGAAATACGCTTGAAGATTTTAGTTGTTACCATTTTAACACTGATTTTACTCGAAAACCGTAACTCTAAGGGAAAAATGTTCATTATAAATGCTGCTACAAATAATTATGTCTTTCATGTACTGCAAACAGATTTTCAATTTTCGACAGAAATCGCCCTCTCCACATAGCGAAAATAGGTTTATTTGAGAATTTAAAATGTCTATTTCGAAAACCGTTACTGTTTTGAAAAAACGTTCAATTTAAACTTTTCCGGATATTGTCCTATCTGTAATTATACCAACGCAGATTTTCAATTTTCGAGAAAATTTGCCCCCTCCACCACCATCAAAATTCTCAGCTTTCCTCAAAAACTTTGTTGGGAAAAAAGCAAAGAAATGTAAATTACAAACTATGAAAATCGGAGTACAATTAGGTACTATATGAAAGGCGCGCACTAACCAAAAAAAAAAGCACACAGTCGAATTGTTGATTGAAAATCAAATTAAATTCAATAATGACGATATCAAATACTGCTGTAACATTTTTTGAACTATTCATAGATGAAAAACTGTCATATGGTCCAAACACATTGAAAAATTCAGAATAAAGTTATAAAGTGCATATTCAAACTGAATTACAGAGAACCCTCAGTTAATTTATATAAACCGAGGAGCTTATTTGATATTGGATCATTACATAAATCAAAATTTGTATATTCTTGTGTTTTAATGCATTTATTTCATTTAAAATGTGATTCGAGTTACTCGTTTGTTCTAGTTAAAAGTTGTTAATCACTCTCTCCATCATATCCAAATATCATTTATTTGCATTCATTTGACTTTCTTCGTATTTCCTGACGGCATCAGTTAAGTAGTACACGGTACACCTTATATTCGTGTATTGCCGGCAACATTGTGTTTCTCCCACCGCCGTAACCACTTGATGCTCGGCGCTCAGGTGTAGCCAACGCAAACAGCAAACGTCAGAATTTAGTCATTCGTTGGAAAGTACAATTTGGATTCGTAATCGTGTGCGAGAAAAATCAGCAAGCAAGTTGACGAAATTGCCGGCGTTTTTGAAAATATCGATGTATGATTAAAACTATAATTCAGTTGTTGTGAGTGAAATTAAAGATAGGTATTCTCAACACCAATGGATAATAAAATATAATAGAAACATAATTTTCATACAGTTTTTCATTATTTACAAATATGACAAAAATTGTGGATTATTTTATTGTTTTCGCATTCTACACAATTGTGCACGTTTTCGGAGATGAATTTTGTTCAGTGGACAATTTCGATAATGTTGACAATCATATGCAGTTCACAAAAGAAGCAAATTTCGAAGAATATGCGGTAATGGGAACATTCAAAGATTTGCATTGTTGTGCAAAAGGTTACAGAAGTATTATCTGGTGAGTTAAAATTTACTTGGATTTACGTATGGTCATAATGTCGTACCTTCAAATCGCTATACGTAATCGTATTAAAAAGTGGTAATTTAATGATAGAATTCCTAATAAACAAAATTATAACTTTATATAATAATAATTTTATTTGAACATTAGACATATAGATATTTGCAATTTCGCAATGATAGGCATTTAGGTACCTATTATCTTTTTTATCTGAAAAATACAAACGTGTATTGACAGTAATGTAATCAAAAGTGCGATAGTTACGGTGAATGCTATGATTTGACCGCTGATCCGAAACCGCAGAATTAAAGAAAATTCTATATCCGGAAACGTTTAAATTGGACATTTTTTAAAATAATCATAGGTTTCCGCGTTACTGTATGAAATATGTGTTTCAGCTATGAGGAAGGGGCAAATTTTTATTACCATACCATATCGGGAAACGTTTAAATTGAACATTTTTTCAAAAGAGTTACGGTTTCCGAGTTTCGCAATGGTCTTTAATATGTGACATGCGTATTTCCCCCATGTGGAAGAGACATTTTTTTCGAAAATTGAAAGTAGGTATGACACGGCCAAATTAAAGAAAAGATTATATTTATGTTGCAAAATTTAAATTAAGTTGCGGTTTTCGAGTTACAGCAGTAAAGTCTGAAATAGGTATGTTATTCCTATTTGCTCCGCGAGGTTTTGACATTTCTGAGTAATAAATAACAAGTACAAGCTATAAGCCTATATATTTTTCGGTATAAGTAAACGTTCAACAATTTTCATGACTAATGTTACTCTCAAAAATGTGAAATAAATATTTTTTACAACAAAATTGACCGACCTTATTAGATGTTGCACCGAAAAGTACAAAATAATATTAATTCTATTGGTGCTGGTAATTTTGAAGTTGTGCAGTTGCAGTGTATTGTTGTAGGCATCAACTCTAAAAGAACCATTACCAATAGAATTAATATTATTTTGTATTTTTCAGTGAAACAACTAATAAAGTCGGCCCAATATTTTAGGAAAATATCTGTGTACGTTGTGATTTATTTACTACATTATGTCGAGAACGTACAACTTTCCGCTGGCCATCTGATTATGTTTATACCAAATTGTAGAAAATTCACTCATTATAAATCTACTGGGAAGTTCATAGTATGTACCTTCATGGGCATACTGATTCTGCTGGTTTCTATAATGGTATTATCGAAAGTTGAAGACATAATATCTTATTCAGGCTAGTATAGTACCTAGTCTGTTTGGCTAATCTGCTATACTAAAATCCTCATTTATATAGATATTAGACATATTGTCACAAGATAATCGTTATCCATCCACATCTTCCTTAGGCATCTATCTATAAGTAGGATTGTAGTATTTTACTCTAGGAGATAAGAGAAACATTATTTATTGATTGAATAGTAAGTAATCACACGTTCCAGACATTCAGGCTAGAAAATTTTAGTAAATACTTTTTATCAAAAGTATATAGTACTTTTGGTACTTCGTACTTCTATGGCCTATATAGATCTCAACTCTTCTTTTTAACAATCTAGATGCAACTGCACAACTTGAAAAGTACCAGCACCAATAAATTTAATATTATCTCGTATTTTTCAGTGCACCAACTAATAAACGTCAGTCCAATTTTTTGTAAAAAATATTTATATGGTAATTTTGATGTTTTGCAGTAATGGGTAAATAACTTCTAGTCGACTTCCAAATTACGAGCAAAAGAATTAAAATAAGTTTGTATTTTTCAATGTTCAATCTATTATTTTCTTTAGTTATTCGTCGAAATCTTTAAACGTTTACTTATATTCAGTGATTTTAAAACAAAGCGCCCTTTCCTTTCCTACTCATCAATACCATATACCAAAGGTGTTTCTAATCTTTGCCAAAAGTCTTTTATTTACCTACAAATGCACCACTTCAAAATTACCAGCACCAATAGACTTATTATTATATTGTATTTTTCGGTGCACCAACTAATAAAGTCGGTCCATTTTTTTGTAAAAAATATTTATACCAATTCTTATTGATGATTGAAAAAGGTGATGCCGAAATATTTGCAAGATCCTTCCATCCTTCCATTCATTCACAGCAAGATATATTTTATTTATTACTTTTCTATTTTGTGATATTATATATATATATATATAAGGCGAAATAGGTACTCATATTCTCGGAAAGGGTCTTAAGGTACTCGTAACTACACTGTCATATCACAGCTGGAGTTTAGCTACAAAGGAAAAGGAACGTTTCACGCCAATCTGTCATAGTTCTCGGAAACTGTATAGAGAATTATCATTGTTAGGTATTTGGAAAAAAGTTAGAGACCGTTTTGACAATAGGCAATCAAGTTGAGACTTGAAAGTGTGAGGAGACACACAGATGGTCCAAGTTGAAGTAGCCGATAGGCTTGACAGAAATATAGAGAAACATATTAATTGGTGGGGCTGTCACCTGTTGACGATATTCGGCCATTATTCCAGAACTGAATCAATTCATAGTTATATAAATGAGAGAGGATTTTATTTTGTTGAGTTCGTAAAATAGGTACTTAGCGGATAAAAAACAATAAATATTTTTTACAAAAAATAGGACCGAATTTATTATATACGGGGTGTCCAATTAGTGCGAAGAAGTAGAATAACTCTATTTTCAATTATTTTCAAATGATGTAAATATAAAAATTGTAGGGGAACACAAACCTCACATTTTAAAATTAGTTGGGACTATACAGGGTGTCCCAAAAAAAACAGAACAGTAAAAAAATTGCGATTTTTAAGGATCACCCTATATATTTCTGCAGTTACAAGTGCAATGGTGTATCAATTGTCAACTAGGTATCACTTGTTTGTTTAGGAGCTCTAAACAATCGAAAATCGACATTTTTGCCCCTTTGACAGCTATTTGTGTCAAAACGGTAAAAGATAGAGAAAAATATGTTTCACATTCCTACCTTAGTTTTTTCGGGCCTATTGAACAGCGTTCTCAAAAATGGTACCGGAGGTGGCACCAAATATGGTACCATTTGGTACCATATTTGTTGAACGTTGACAAGTGATACATCATTGTACTCATTATTTTATGAGGAATTCAAAACTATAAAATATATAGAGTGAGTCATTTGATAACGGAACTATATGCTGTTCTGGTTCTTCGAGACACCCTGTATAGTACCAACTAATTTCAAAATGTGGCGCGTATGTTCCCCTATAACTTTTATATTTACATCATTTCAAAATAATCAAAAATAGAGAAGTTATTCTACTTTGTCGCATTAACTGGACACCCTGTATATAAAGCCGGTCTAATTAAAAACGGTGACCTAGGGGTACGTACGTGCAAGCTCCTTAACTTTTGTTCTATTAAAGCTATTAAAGCTTGATTTTTGTTTGAACAGTAGGTCGACAAATGAGGCACATTTAAAACATATTTTGATTAGTATACAGGATGTTCCAAAGTAAGATACACAATAATGTTGCCTTTGTTCAAACGACAGCCCCATATTTTTGTTACATTTTGAAATTTATTAGATTCCTAACGACATTGCGCATCTTCTCTATTAAAGTTGAAATAAGTAAGCTTTGACAACTTGATGTTCCACCACCACCACCACCACCACTACAAATATTTTTATCATTTAACCTGAACACGCTACCCTGCAGACACTGCAGCAATGGTCTAAAACAAAATTCCAAGCATTGTAATACAAACTATGTTTGACCCTTTGTTTTTTTTGTTTCTTTGAACGTGTGTGAAAAGCCGAAGAGAGAATCCATCATCGTTATCAAAAAATCGCATCTTCTTGCCATCCAGAATGGGTAGATTTTTACCTTACCAACCAGCGAACCAACCACACACTGTGTGAGAACTTCTGAATTTTGACGAGGGTAAACAACGTATGGTATATATATATATATATATATATATATATATATATATATATATATATATATATATATATATATATATATATATATATATATATATATATATATATATATACAAGCGAAGAAGACAAGAGAAGAACACGTAAAATACCAGTTTCTCATTCACAGAAAAACGCCGCCTAAATTATTATTGTAAAACAATTTGCTCCGACAAGCCCCGAAAGTTGTGTTCGAGTCTTCAATGTCGTTATTATAGGTAAACTTGGTATCGACGAATGACGAGGTCAATACAATAAATATGTGCAGAATTAATTCTAATGTTTTATTACTTTTATAATTTTACATGCAATTCTTTCGTTCAAGTGAATAAACGAATAAGAAAATACGGTATCTGAAGTCTAAGTAAATGATTTTTTAGCAGAAATCATGCATGAAAAAAATGAAGAAACAACAGTCAATATTTTTGCTGAATCTAGCATTCAGAGAATGTTAAATACTGATGCAGTCAGGGGACCGCAACATAGTTTGAATAAAAAAATTCTGATACTAGAATTTAATTTTGGGAAGCAAATTAGAAAAGTAAATTATTTTTATCATTAAGTATTCGAAAATAAACGACCATTTGCCCCTTAATTCTGAAGCGACTGAAAGTAGAATTTAAAAAAATACAGAATATAGGTCTTCACTATTGAAATTTACATAAATAAATATTTTTACAAAAAATTGTACCGACTTTTTAAAAAAATACAAAACAGTATTAAATCTAATGGTGCTTTTTAAAGTTATGTAGAACGTTGACATTCCATGTCATAAGAATATTTTTTTGGCATGTTGGTTGTTTTTTGGTAGCAGTTATCTCTTTTAAATAATATCTAACCTAACCGATTTCTCGGCTCTTAAAACCCCTTTTGCAATTTTTTATCCAAATCTGACGAACCATTCAAGAAAAAAATTATGGACCTCGAGGGAGACACTTATATAGATAATGTTAAAAATTAGAACCTTATCTGTATATATATTTTTCTCTCATCGTTTTTCCATAATGACGCATATAACAAAGAAACATTCTTGCTTTTAAAATCACATTTTTCTTTACACTCTCATTCGATGAATTTTCTAAGAAATAAACCTTTTAGCTTAGGTGTTGGCATTATATTATTATTATATATTATTATATATATATTATTATATATCTATATATCTATATAAAAATGTGACGATTGACATGTTATTTTTAGCTTGACTTTATAGGACGTTGTCAGGTGAGACACAAAAAGTTATCCTAATTTAAACATATTAATATGAAACTAAAATCCACGTGGGCGAAGTCGCGGGCAACTGCTAATAAAAATATTATGCATCTATACATAGATTGAAGGCATTGGTAAAATAAAATTTTGCCCGTGTCGTAAATCGTCGAACTATCATCATCATTATAATATATGAAAGCGAATAGAAGCTCGGCAAAAATCCCAGATCAATTACCAGAATTCCCAGAATAAGACGTTGCTCATCATCAGTCGTGAGAAAATGAACGTGTGTTGTTGTTAAGTCAGGTGGTCGGTCATATTCCAGGCACATTTCTTTTGTGTGGTTGAATAAAATGTAATTTTAATTGCAATATTCCCCACTGAAGGCCAATCTTCTATCTTGTAAGAAGATGCATTACTACATGGATATTTTTGTTTTATATATACAGGGTGGGCCAACGAAAACTTTACACTCCGATGTATTGACTTTAAAATCGAAATAGGGCCCCCTAACGGGGGTAAGCACAACCCCCTGATTTTAAATAGGGATGAGAGGTATTGCTATACCTTATTTCAAAGATCTCATCGAGTACTATCTGACCCTAAAATTTTACTCAAAAACTTCCATACATAACGAAACGACATGGTAAAATATTTGTAATTGACCTTGAAGAAAATTATTGTTATCAGACTGGCATTTCAGAATTTATTTATTTTCTTTTTTGGTTCAAAACAGATTAAGATCATATTATTTACTCCTTTATTTACCTTAGTTCATCGTGAATTTTTGCGTATGTTACCACCGTTTTAACTCGCTTGTGGTTTTCACTAGAAAAACATGGCGTATTCCGTAGAAGAAAGGGTGGCAATGTTAAAATTGTTTTTTAAGAATGACGACTCTGTGCGAATAACAGTTAATTCATTTAACGAACGTCATCCTGAAAGAAGTGGCTCCACTACTTACGTTTTGCAACTAGTTTCCCAATTTGAAGCTACTGGTTCAGTCGAAAATAAAAAGAGGGTGCATAAAAGCGACGAAGCGATGGAAGTGGCTGTTTTAGGTCATGTAGCAATGGATCCGACCCTCAGTACTAGGAAATTGTCTGATGCATCTGGTGTATCACGCAAAACAATAAGGAGAATCCTTAAACAACATAAATTTCATCCTTTCAAGATACGATTGGTTCAAGAACTGCATGAGGATGATTTTGATCGTCGACTCCAGTTCTGTGATATGATCAGTGAAAATATTAACAAGAATCAATAAATATTACATTTTCGATATCTGTTTTTCGGATGAGTGTTCATTTTACCTTAACGGAACTGTAAATAGGCGTAACTTTCGGTATTGGTCAGACAAAAATCCTAGACTATTTCATTAAATGCAATGCTCAACATGTACAAAATGTAAATGTTTGGGCGGGTATTTCTGGAAATAACATAATCGGCCCCTTTTTTATACCAGGTAACCTCAGTGGCGAAATTTATCAGGATTTATTAGAAAACACTATTTATCCAGCCCTCGTGTAAGTATTGGAGAATGAAGAATACGATCATTTTTCAGCAAGATGGCACACCACCTCATTTTGTACAACCTTCACGTCAATTTTTGAACGAAACTTTTCCTCAAAATTGCATTGGAAGAAGGTCACCGGATCTGTCTTCTTTGGACTTTTTTCGTTGGGGTAATCTGAAATCTAGGATTTATGCTAACCTATTCACTGAAAGATTTGCAAAATCATTTAATACATAAATGGCGTGAAATTACACCCGACATGTTGCGTAATGTACGGGGGAACGTTTTGAACAGAACTTATTTTACTGCATGGAAGTGAATGGTGGTCATTTCCAGCATTTAATAAACATACGAAAATAGGTATTTTTTTGGTTTTTAAGTACACTTTGTGTTCTCATTGTCTCTCTCCCTAGTTCAGCTGTCATTTTGTTATCGATGAAAATTTTCAAGCCAAACTTCAGGATTGGATAGTCCTCGATGAGATCTTTGAAATAAGGTATAGCAATACCCCTCATCCCTATTTAAAATCAGGGGGCTGTGTTTACCCCCATTAGGGGGTAGGAGTTACGGGACTGAAAAAAGTACCAAAGTTGTTCTCCCTCGAATCAAAAATCGACGGGTCGGAGCATTTTGCCCTATTTCGATTTTAAAGTCAATACATCGGAGTGTACATTCGTTAAATCGGTACGTAAAGTTTTCGTTGGCCCACCCTGTATATGTCGCTAATTAAAAGTGAGTTAATCTTTAACTCATAGAAAATTTTAAAACTTGACGTGATCTTTCAATTTCTGCAATTGGAATTTCCAATTTTGCATCGATAAAATATGATATTGATAATTTTATGTAGATCATGCAGATGTTACTTATTTTTGTTTATTTTGTGAGAACTTATAACCACTACAGGCTGTTAAATGATTCCAAGAATATGTAGAAATAAATCGTCGGCTATGTGATCAACCACACGCATATTCTGTCTCTGTTATTAACTTAACATTCATATACAGGGTGATTCAAGACGTTAAGATTTCTTGTGACAAATTTTCTTAGCCTCTTAGTTCTGAAAAGTTGCAGTGATGTTTATTAGAGTTCCATGCATTTGATGAAAAAAATGGAATAATTATAAGATCAATCTGTCTGTCTGTCTGTCTGTCCGAATCTACAAAACGGAGTAGGTTGAAATTTGGTACTGATACACATTCTGATACTGGAGGTTAATTTTGTAACATATTACAAAATGAAAAGTGAAATTTTCTGCAAACACATCCTGTGACAATTTAATGAAAGAACTGAGTAGCTATGAATAATTCAAATAAGTATAAATTTTTTGACCGACGGACCCCGACCGGAGGAGGTATACAATTCGACTGTCTGCTTATTTTTTTGATTGTGTGTGAAACGAAAAAATGAAATATGTTATAGAGCAATGGATTCCCTTTCATATAGTATAAAGTTTGCCAAAATCCATAAAGCGATACAAAACGACTTTATTGAGTTGACTTTCCCACTCACCCCTACCTGTTATTTTACAAGATAGGGATAGGGAAAATTATTGGAGCAAACTTACGTGAAATGATCTGTGAATTACAAATATTTAAATTTAATGGTACAATTTTTTGTTACTTTGTAAATTACGCCCCCTTGTGGTAGAGAAGGAAATTTGAAAATAATTTCCAGCACTTTCTCTTATGCGAATTTGTCATACAATTTTTTCACGTGAAGTTGTATGATATATACCTAGTTTCGGAGATACATCCGGGTACCTCTTTTAATCAGACACCCGGTATCTGAATCAGAATATCTCGTAAAAAGTAAAGATTTTCGAGATATAACTTTAAGTTGCCATTTTTCTCTCGTAATATTTTTTTTAATACTAAAATGTGAATAACTATTTTAATCAATATGTCTGATATGCTGCTCACCCTGCATCACCCTGTATATGAAAAAAACTGTCGGTGAACGTAAAAAGAATAATGGCAATTCCACTTAATCATTTATGTTCATTATATTACATATATTGTTTGCGGTATGCTTGCGTTTCGCCGAAACGGAATAATTACATTCATATTGAATTTATTTTCACATTCAATGATATATATAAGTCAATCTAAAAAAGGAAAGCATGTACGTCATTACTTAGACACTTTTAATGACTTTTTTCTGTTATGTTGATTTTTACAAATTATAAACATTATAATAGAATTGGCTTTGTCAGGTACAATACTCTAGAATTGTCTAATTGATTAAGAATTCATTGCCACTTTTCATGTTTGTAGGTTAAGTTTGGTTACTAAGTTACCAGTTGTATTTTCTTACTGCTATTATAGGTATATTTTTGACCAAAATGGAGGTGGTACATAATTCGATTGTTTGTATGCTTTTTTGACCGAGAACCCCGAACGCAGGAGGTATACAATTCGACTGTCTGTTTTTTTGTTTGTTCGCGAATTTTTATATCGTAATCGTACTCTGATTCTGATTATTTTTGATTCATTTAAAAGAGGAGGCTTGAGAAATGGTCCTATATTTATAAAAACGCAAATTCGAAATCTCCTTCTCTCTGAAAATAGCCCTCAAAGTGGGTGGAGGGGGCAATTTTTCTCAAAATTGAAAAAATTTAACATTTTTTCAAAAGAATTACGGTTTTTGAGTTACAGCAATATTAAAATCTGAAATATGTGTATTTCAATTCTGTGGAGAGGGCAATTTGTTTAAAAAATTGAAAATCTGAGGTGTCCAAATTAAAAATCAGATAATTTATAGGTAAAATTAAATTGAACATTTTTTTCCTAGAGTTAAGGTTTTCAGTTACAGCACTGGTAAAGTCTATAAATATTTTTTACAAAAAATTGGACCGACGTTATAGTTGATGCACTGAAAAGTATAAAATAATATTACTTCTATTGGTGATGGTATTTTTGAAGTTGTGCAGTTGCAGTTAGACTGATAGCTTTTGGCACCAACTTCACAAGTACCATCACCAATAGAAGTAATATTATTTTATACTTTTCAGTGCATCAACTATAACGTCGGTCCATTTTTTTGTAAAAAATATTTATTTCACACTTTTGAGTGTAACATTAGTCCCGAAAATCGTTGAACGTTCACTATACCATATCAATGAAGATAATACTTATCCTATTACCCACGTATATTCCTTGCTTGTAGTGGTTATTATTGAGATCTCAGAACATCGCGGCGGAAATACGCTTGAATATTTTAGTTGTTACCATTTAACACCGATTTAACTCGAAAACCGTAATTCTAAGGAAAAAATGTTCATTATAAATGTTGCTACAAATAATTATATCTTTCATGTAGTATCAAAAAATTTTCAATTTTCGAAAGAAATTGTCCTCTCCACATAGCAAAAATACATATTTAACATGCGTCTATCTCGAAAACCGTAACACTTTTGAAAAAATGTTCAATTTAAACGTTTCCGGATATTGTCCTATCTTTAATTATACCAACTCAGATTTTCGATTTTCGAGAAAATTCGCCCCCACCACCCCTTCGGGGGCGGTTTTCGGAGGGAAGGAGATTTCGGATTTGCGTTTTTATGAATATGGGACCATTTCTCAATCCCCTTCTTTCAAATGAATCCAAAATCATCAAAATCGGAGATCGTCTACTATATAAAAGGCGCGCACGAACCAAAAAAAAAAATAAAGCAGACAGTCGAATTGTATACCTCCTCCGTTCGGGGTTCGTCGGTCAAAAATATGCGTATTTCCGTGACGATGTTTTCATTAGATCTCAGAATAATAACAAGTACAAGCAAATAATGTACATGGGTAATAGGATAACTTCTTTGGTATAAGTGAACGTTCAACGATTTTAGTGACTAAGATTGCGCTCAAAAATGTGAAATACATAAATATATCTTGAACAAAAAAATGGACCGACTCTATTTATGTGTGCACTGAACAATACAAAATAATACTAATTATATTGGTGCTGGTACTTTTGAAGTTGGTGCCAGTAGTCTTCTATTTAACTTACAATTATTACACAACTTCAAAATTACCAGTACCAATAGAATTAATATTATTTTGTATTTTTCAATGCACCAACAAATAAATTCGATCTAGTTTTTTGTAAAAAATATTTATTATTCTGAAAGATGTATTTGACAGTAAATAAAACAACAATCTAAAAGATAAGTAATCAGATGATTTTTATTCATTCAAAATTTACTATTTTGAATGTATCGTTTATTCCATCTCAAATGTGACGTTGATCAACTGTTTTTTATTTCTTCTATATATTTAGATTATATATAAGCATTCTAAGAATAATAAAAGAAATATCCAGATCATCTCTTCTTTTTAGAATGGAATGTTGTGAGTGGATATAGCGAAAGTGGTGACTAATATTCTCGGAAGTAGCTTTCAATTAGAAATTCCAAACGAGTGTGAGAGGACATTTTAATTATATGCTTGGCACGAAAATTTTGCAGAAGAATGACAATGAACAATGTCGTAGCCTGCTGCTACTCGAGACGAGAGATGCCACATCCTTGATAATAGTATAAAGGAATGCATCGCTAGCATTGAAATGATTTTTTTTCTTCGCAACACCTGCATTGAAAGTTCAATTTTCGAGCGAGTGATTGCCGTGGCCAAAGTACTCGACATCCACAGCCTTGACAATAACTTGCAGTTTTATTACAATAATGCTCAAATTAATTTACTCTTCAGTACCAATAAAAATGGCTACGTCCGCACTGACTAAAGTGTCTTATAAACCCTTTTTTCTCAAAATATAATATCAATAATACAGAGCTCAGACCAAAGAAAATATAATAAATGAAAGTTTTACTTACATAAAACACTTAAGTTCCATTCTGAAATATTAATAAATACTAATCTTATTTTATAAAAGTGAACATCTGCGTACCTTATATACAGAGTGGCCCGAATTATAATGGAGAAACTTTAACAGCGTATTCAGCAAATAAGAATAATTAAAAAAGTTCAAATAAACTTATCTCCAAAAACGCGTTTTTTTTTAATTATTATTTTTAAAGAAACTCTTCAAGAATTTTGCTTTCAAACTTAGTAGATTGCCAATTAAAAACAAATTTATAGCATGATAAACACTAGATTTTGCTTTCAAACTTAGTAGATTGCCAATTAAAAACCAATTTATAGCATGATAAACACTAGATTTTGCTTTCAAACTTAGTAGATCGCCAATTAGAAACAAATTTATAGCATGATAAACACTTGTTTTTGTTTTACCAGTGACGTTCGTGAGACCGTTTTAATTAATTTGAATAATAAAAAAATTGAACGCCAATGGTTTATTTTGTTAAATTTAGATATCCTGATCAATTCTAAACAAAAATAGTCTCTGTAATCTTTTAGCTAAAACAAACCGTTTTCGAGAAAAAAATAATTTTTGTTTGCATGTGCATCTAATATCTTCGGTTTGCAAATTAAATTAAGATAATTCGCGCTATTTCAATTCGGTTTTATTTACATCACATTTGCGAAGCGTTTTTGGAGATAAGTTTACATGAACTTTTTTAATTATTTTTTCTGCTGAATACGCTGTTAAAGTTTCTCCATTATAATTCGGACCACCCTGTATAGGCTCTTACAGGCTTCACGAGATCATGACCAAATTTTGCACACGTATTTATCATATCTTAATTAAAAATACTGGAACACTTTCACCCATAAAAAAATGGGGTCCCTGGATATTCTAAGGGGAATATATGTATTGTTACGTGGATAGTTTATCACTTATTTTCGTGTTTCTCGTTTTCTTGTTGTCTACGTCTTTCTTGATTTTCTAGGAACTTTATCACATCCCACTATCGCCTCCCGAGGAAGACATATAACGCAGTGGTCCTTCTAATTTGCCTTTTCGATCATCAAAGTGTTTCACCACATTACGACTACATCCTCTTCCAGGTGAACGTTCCCGAACAGGTGATGGGCTTCTATCAAAGCTAATGCAATCCCACTTCTGATACCAACTGTAATGTTTAACCCTGTGCTAAACGTTGTGGGAGGGCGGTTCACTTGAGTAATTCACTCCAAAGCTCGCAGTTTGCTTCTCAAACTTTATTTTCAATACCTTGTTCACCACCTTCTGTAGCAGTACGTTTTGTAACAACATGTCACAGGACTGTTTTGTGAGAGTCTGTTCCTTGTGAACTGTAACAAGCGAAACGTCAGTAGTTACGTCCATGTCAATCAATTGAAATGATCATGGAATAAAAAAATATTTTTCTTGGAACATGTAGTATGAACAGTTTGATCTTCTCTGAAATTGAACTTCCAATACCATATCAAGTATATTTGCCCCTTTTCACACTTGTAATATAAAATACTATTAATTTCACATAATTATTTAGTTGATATGTAAACCAATTAGCGCACAATAATTACTTACACCAACTGGATTCGTCTATTAAAACAAATGCCACATGTTCAATATACACAAAAAAACGCCATTCATAAAATTGTATTTGAAATTATTTTTAACATGTTCATCTACTAAAAAGGCATGTTATGATGAATATATTAAATTTGGTGCAAGTTACTGTATTTTATTTTGTGCAGGCTTCGTAAAATTGAGGTTATGTTGTAAATCATTGGTAACATCGTGTTTCACACTCATTGCCCAAGATTTGAGCCACCGGATGGGTGCTTTTATCCACATATTAACATTTTCATTTACTCTCCATGATATCATAGATATTATAATATGTAATATCTGGAAACCGAGCTTTGCTCAGGTAAAACGGGTCTATAAGAGTTACTAAGGATATTTAAACTTATAAAAAAATGTGCATATTTCTGATTAAAATGTATTGCGATCGGTAAATACTGCTTTTATTGTTCACATATTCGTAAGTTATAGATTTCGAAATAAATATGAATGTGTAATATGAATGATAAATATACCAAAACTCAGCTGTATCAACCCCCAAACACTATACATAGGTACTGAAACTTTTATATGCGGAGCCATTCTTGAAATAGCTAGTGTGGACCTCGAGGGTCACACCGATTAAATAATAAAGTATCGTCCATCGATTTCTCGAGTCCGAAAACTCTTTTTTACTAATTTTTACCAAAATCTGCTAACCCTTTCTTGAAACAGGTAATATGTACCTTAAGGTTCGCAATATATTAGATATGTACAAATTTTCATTGAAAATTTTCGATCAATTTATTAGAAACTCATACTAACTAACATCTTTTATTTAAAAAAATGGGTTTTGTTAAAAAAACTCAAAGGTGATCAGAATTCGAACCGAGGAACTCTAGATTAATACACGGAAGCTCAACCATAGGATTATTTTTCCCTATGATGTTATTGGGTTCATATTGGTATATCACATATATTCTGTAGAACTCGTAAAATGAGAATATTAATTGCTGAAAACGATTTGCCTTGTGAATGTGAAAAAACCAATCGATTCAATACACTCTAGAATCCATACGTATGAATTTTCATCGAAATCGGTAGACCAGATTCCGAAATAAAATTTGGATAGGTATATATTATATACAAGCATTGCTCGTTTAATATAATTAGATAAGCTAGAAACGGTAAATACTGTTTCAACAATTTAGGCGATTTCGCAGAATCCGTTGGGAATACATTGTATCACTGTTCTCATTACTTTGACAATATAATAATTCTTTGATGACTAGCAATGTTCGTAATGTTTATTCATTATCTACAATGATAATCACAGTCTGTATGTACCTAGGTACCTACATCTATCTATTTTCTGCGAAGTCATTACGTAATATTATTTATCCATGTTGAGGTGCTCGCTCAAGTAAGTAGTAGCAGGTAACGGTTCAACGTAAAAAAAGTTGTTCTTACCACATTGAACCGTCTCAGGTTTTCCGACATCTTTTTATTCACTGCAACAAACAAACAGCGCGATGAACATAAAATTTTACAGTATACTTCTGCCGAGAAGTTGAACAACGAACTAGTTTTCCATCGTTTTATGGGATGTCGTGTGAAAAGCATGTGAAATATTCCAAAGAAATACTACCTACATAATATGACCGATTTCATTATCAAATTTAATCTCCTGTTAAATTTAATCCTACATTAGAACATTTTATAATTTTTTTGATTGGACTTGAAACTTCAAAGTTACTTTACAAGAATGGTAAAAACTGATGTTATACTATAATATATAATATTTTCAGTTAGAAGTTACATAAGTTGAAGAATTAACTAAACTTACGGATAGATGGTAAAATCGGCCTTCCTGGTATTAAAATTGATTCCTAGATTAAAACGAGAATTACACCATAGATATTTTTAGAAGTTGTTCATATTTTCTGTACAATATTTTTTTTTTCATAAAATTGTACCGACTTTATTAATTGGTGCATTGAAAAATACAAAATAATATTAATCATATTGGTTCTGATGCTTTTGAAGTTGGTGCCAAAGATTTTCAATCTAACTACAATTGCACAATTTCAAAATTACCAGTACCAATAGAATTAATATTATTTTGTATTTTTCAGTGCAGCAACTAAAAAAGTCCGTCAATTTTTTGGTAAAAAATATTTATTCAATGTTAAATTTATGCTTCTCATCAGTTGCCTCTTGGATTAATATTATTTAAGTATTTGAATTATATTCTTAAAATTCATTGTACGCTATTTAATCAAGAAATTGACGAGCTAATATTAGTGAATATTTTTAACTTGGATGATGTATCAATAAATAAATAGAAAAAAAATGGAAGTTTGTATGACCTTTTATTATTCCAGGAAGAAATAATTGTGTTGTTGCATGCCAATACAATATATAGAAGCATTATGTCTATTTTCAAAGTAATAAGGTATGTAGAGAT
Source organism: Crioceris asparagi (assembly GCA_958507055.1). Taxonomy (NCBI): domain Eukaryota; kingdom Metazoa; phylum Arthropoda; class Insecta; order Coleoptera; family Chrysomelidae; genus Crioceris; species Crioceris asparagi. The sequence continues at coordinate 4,408,446 of OY293829.1, forward strand.
GTATGTACTCTACTTATGTAGCGAAACACTTGCGTTTTAAATAATCTGGCACTATTCCCATACGTTGAGAATATTATTCGCTTCGGCTTTGTATTTACGCAGAAATATGTAATGACATAATGAATGAATTAATTTACCACAACTGCAGGCAAATTGTCACTTGCTTGTAAATACGGGGTGTTTATTAAAAATACTGCACAAATTAAAGTGGCTTTTTCCTGGACTATTCTAAGAATGTTTGGTCCACTGATGATCTCTGAAAAGCCGTTTTGGTTCGAAGATACGGGACGAGAAACAATTATTTCGAGGTGGAGCTAACGTATGGCCTGTTCGAACGCTGGATTTAAACCCCTTGGATTATTTTTTATGAAGCCGTCATAAGCTTATTCTAATCTAGGGGAAAATATGGTAGTTTTAAGAAATCTGATAAGGGCTGGGTGTAACTCGAAACAACCCAGGTGTTTTTGAAAGATTTTGCCCAGTCGATGACGATGTAGATTAAGAAGTTTTCCATGTCATTTTTGCTAATAAAATGTTATGATTGTCGAAAATTTTTCTTACCAGTTTTTCTCTAAAATTAAAAATTTATCTGGCTACATTTAACTTGGTGATTATTGAAAAAATTTAGCGGTTTTCGATTTCAATCAGTATGAATGTAACACGGCTAACCTGTGAGTAATTTTATCCCACTTCTGATGTTAGGAATAATTATTAAGATTATTAAGAGTATTTAATGGAATCAAACTACTATTACTAAATACTAATAAAAGAACTGACTGATACGAAAACATTTCCACGCGAGCGCGACACGCACATTTTTGTTATGTCTGCATACTCCGAAGAAATTAATTGACTTCCAGTTATTCATACTTAACATGTATCTGTGTAAAAATGAACTTTCCTCCCTACATTCTATATTATAATATTATTCCAATAATACTTGTCATATAGGATAAACAGAAAAATCTACTTACGTTCTTATCTTAGCTTATGTAATACTGAGTTTTGAAATTTCGTGGAAACTCATAATGCATTGGCAACATAAAGGAAACAATCATTCTGTTCTATGAAAAACGTTAATAGTAATTGTATGCATCTGATATCACGGGAAAATTATTGGAAATACAATAGATAATGATGATATGGAATTAATATTGTTTAGTTTTGATAAAGCTTAATTCTGTTTCAAAACATTATACAGTTTAATGTATGGATCAAATTCGATAGATAAACTCTGTTAATAATTTCTATGGAAATCAGTGGAATCAATCGATTTCATTTATGATGCTTATCCGGAAAGGCCTTGTCGAAAATGATAGGGCTTTTGAAAGGTCTAACTTTTTTATTGACCAAAAAGAGGAGGAGGTATACAATTCGTTTGTATTTTGATGATTTTTGATTTATTTGAAAGAAGAGAGTATTTATAAGAACTAAAATTCGAAATCTCCTTCCCTCTAAAAACTGTCTCCGAAGGGGGTGGAGGGGGGCAGTTTTTCTGGAAAATATCCGGGAACATTTAAATTGAACATCGAGCTTCAGCAATGGTCAAAATTAGAATATTTGTACTTACGCTATATGGAGGGGGCAATTCTTTTGCAAAAAACTGCAAATATATGACGGCCAAATTAAAGATGAGATTATATGTAACAACATTTAAATTGGTCATTTTTCAAAAGAATTTACGGTTTTCGAGTTACAGCAGTGGTAAAGTCTGAAATACGAGCAAAGAATATAGATGGTTAATAGGATAAGTACTGTCTTCTTTGATATAGTGAACGTTAAACGATTTTCATGACTAATGTTGCAAAGTTATACGTAATTGAATAAATTTTTCAAGTTCATTCATGGCGAATAATTCCATATTCCACTCTAAGTCCCCATCGTTTTCGCCTCGAATTTTCTAGAAACCCTGTAAAGAAATAAGTTGAACTTTGATAATACAAATTTTCGTAATCTCACATGAAATTTATTGGCAATATTTAGCATAAAAAATGAAAATTATGTATTATTTTATCCTAACACGAACTTCTGCTTCTCGGATATAACTTGACTACCTATTCAAACAAAAAAAAACATTTGGAGCCAATCTTTGATTAGTCTTGTGGGAATCCCCAATTAAAATTTAATCTAAGCAGCTTATTTTAGAGAGTATATTACATCAAAAAGATAACGGCAGGTCGACCGTTGACATATTTGATAATAATATATTTTGTTGCTATTATGTGGAAATAGTCACCGTTTTTTAGGTTTAGTATTGTTGAATTGTCATCAAACCTTGGTTTGAAAACTCTGTCTATTAAAAAATACTTTAAACTTTAAAACTTAAAAAAAGTAGAATCTAGTTGTAGAAAGTATAGTATTACAGAAAATTATTCTTTGGTTGATATTAAAAAAAATCTGAATCTTCTACCGCTATATTCTAAAAAGCCTAATAAGAAAAGTATTGTAATTTTAAATGTTCAATATGACCAATGTTGTTTGTCTTGGCACACAGAAAAAAATAATGATCAGATGACTTCATCTGATGATTTTTATATTCGACAGAACTCGTTTGCGAGTGGTAGGAAAGTGAACACAACAGATTTTTAGGTTTGAATCCGAACACCGTCTGACAATAAAGATGGCAGTTAAAGTGATGTGATTGAGAATGATTTGCAATAACCACCTTCAATCAAGAAAATTCGCTAGGCGTTTTGCAAACATATTGAAAAAAAAAACTAATGAACAATCAACTGATTATATGTATTGATTAAATAAGAATGAAGCTTTTTTAAATCAAAATTATAAATCATTCCGGCACTCACAAATAATGTAATCTTCTTACAATCTAAGCAATTGGAAAACCTCAAACATGAATCATATTTCTATTTTTATCTTGCAAGACGAATCTTCTAGCCAGGGTATGAATGAACAAGCAGATAAAATTTAATTTAATTTGAGCATAACTTTTTCCCAACAACGCGGCTTCTTCAAAAATGTTTGATCATGTTCTCAAGGATCTCATTTGTGTATCATTATTCTATCCAAAGGTGCCCGGAAATGATCACTTCTTGCATAATATATCAAATTTTCTACGTTTTCATGATTTTTTTTTGCGGTGAAATACATGTTGAATTTATAAACACTTGCTCTGTTTCTCTAGGCAGTTCTCCATTTGAATGAGAGAAGGATTATCAAAATCAATAGAAGTATACAAATGTGTACCTCCTTATTTTTTTATGTTGGTCAAACATTAAAATCAACGGGTCTTAGAAATGTTCTTAATTTGTATCGCATTTGTTTGTCTATGCTCTCCTCACTATACTACTAAATTTATCCACACTAATATATTTTTGTAATCGATATTTCAGATAATATTCTGCGCCGATGCCATGATACATGTGTCTATTTTATTTTGTCTTTTGATTCCCCATTCAGTTTGAACTGATGGGATTTTGTTCGCTTGAAATCGAACAACAAACGTATTTCCCAGAAATTCATTCATTTCCCAGTGATAGCGCTTCCAAATAATCAAGCAATATCCGCCTATTTTCAGTCAATATATTCGTGGAAACTCTCCAACTAGTGGAGATATTAATCAAATATCTTATCAGTTTTAAATATGATGTAACAACTGCCCATCATTTTGTTTCCATACTTTTTTTGTACTTTTCAAACTTTTCTATACTTCGAGAATTGTCTATCCAAGTCCATACCTGGTAATTTCACTTGAATTTCAATGTTTCTTCTTTTTTATTGTGAAAATACTCATTTAATTTATAAAAGCACGTTCCGCATAATCATTAATTATGGGTAGAAACAGGTTAGTATCAGTTTTTGCTTTCGTGAGTACGAAATCTTGAAATTAAGTAAATGCAATGTATTCTTTTTGACCGACATCCCAAACGGAGGAGGTATACAAATCGACTTTCTTCTTTTTTTTGGTTTATGCGCGCGCTGTATATAGAAAACGTACTCCGTTTTTTCTGATTTTTGATTCATTTGAAAGAAGAGAGTTGAGAAATGGTCCCTTATTTAGAAAAACTCAAATCCGAAATCTCCTTTCCTTTAAAAACCGCCCATGAAGGGGATAGTGGGGCAATTTTTCTCGAAAACTGAAAATTTGAGACGACAGAATTAAAGATTAGGCCACATCCGGAAACGTTTAAATTGAACATTTTTCAAATGAAGTTACGGTTTTCGAGTTACAGCACTGGTAAAGTCTGGAATATATGTATTTCCGCCGCAATGTATTGAGATCTCTGAATAATAACAAGTACAAGCAAAGAATATAAATGGATAATAGGATAAGTACTTTCTTCTTTGGTATTAGTTAACGTTCAACGATTCTCATGACGAATGTTACACTCAAAAGTGCGAAAAAAATATGTTTTACCAAAAATTAGACCGACTGTATTAGTTGGTGCACTAAAAAATACAAAATAATATTAATTCTATTGGTGCTGGTACTTTTGTACTTTGTGTCAAAAGTCTTCTATCTAACTACAATTGGACAATTTCAAAAGTACCAACAGAATTAATATTAGTTTGTATTTTTCAGTGTCCTAATTAATAAAGTCTCTCACCTCAGTATATATTGGTATCGGATTGGCCCTCCGTACGCATCATAGACGTATAACGTTGAAGAAGGAGTTGCCTGCTAACCAGTCAGCCACAAAGTCATCGTACATGGGCACCTTTTGGGCCTATGCTTATTGCATGGATAAATTTGGCACAGACGAACAGATCAGTGGCTGAAAATATGTTTTTATGCCGCAGAAGTTAAAATGAAACATAAAATTCAGTTAAAAGTCGCAAAACAATTTTTTTTTCTGATACAATATTTTTCTTACGTAAAACAACAAGAAATGCTGTTTTTCATAAATGATTATTTCAAACTAATAATAATAATAATAATCTTTATTCAGGTTAACATACAAATCTTGATTTAAAAAATAGTATGCTAATAGATTGTCTGACTTATAAAGTCCAACAAACCCCTATCGAGATGCAAATAGCATCTGTGTGTAGACCTGGACTTGATAATGTGTTAAAATCTACAAGCTTAACATAATCTAAATATACATATTAATATACAATAAATAAACAAATAATAAAATTAAAATGCAACAAAACTATAAATACAACTACAAATGTAAAGAAAGGCACATGATATAGGAAGTATTAAATATTAAAACAGATTTTTTAAGTAATAATAACAATATCTATATATATTATAACTTCAAATTATTTAAAATCCTTAATTAACTCTTAATATGAAATTTAATACGCCCTCTAGAGAAGTTTAATTTTTTTAGATTGTTATCTAATCTATTGTAGACAAGTTTGGATCGATATAAACTAGTTTTTTGACCAATATTTAATTTAGTTTTACTTACTGTAAGCGATTTATGTCTAGAAAATAAACATGCTTCAGCAATAGTATACTCTTCCCGTAGATTACAATAATTATTTATTAGTGCTTCCAAAATATATTTTTGATTGATGTTCAGCAATCGTGTCTCACTAAAACGGTTGTGTTGTTTACCAAAAGTTAAAATTTTGATAGCACGCTTTTGAATTCTTACTGTCGGCCCTAATGTATTTGAATAAGCTGAACCCCAATAAATAATTCCATAAAATAGGACGCTACAGAACAAAGCATGGTATAATTTTAATAAATATTTTTTTTTCAAGAATATATCTCATTTTATAGAAAACAAAAAGAAGGTATCTTACTTTTTTAACAATACTAAAAATATTTTTCTTCCAATTCCAATTTTCATCTAGTATAACACCAAGGTATTTAACTTCATTTACCCTTTTTATTTTATCACATCCACAGTTTAAGTTATTATAACAAACATCCTCATGTATTGTGAGTCCGTCTGTAACAGGGAGCTTATCCGCATATAGAGACACATATAAAACACTGGATTTTGACATATTTAACGACACTTTGTGATAATTAAACCATTTCCTTATAATTTTCAAGGAATGTTTGGCATTGGCTGTAACTTCATCCCAACTCTCACCACTACACATAATGACTGTGTCATCCGCAAAAGATACAATAACACCCGGTAAATTAAGATTCAATAACCCATTAATATAGGCATTAAATAATAATGGACCCAGAATTGAACCTTGAGGGACTCCACAAGTAACTAAGCTGTAAGAACTTTTAACACCATTTGATAGATAGTTACGCATCAAATCATTAACAATCCCTCTTATACCTATATCATTCAATATAATAAAAACTCGTTTCAAATATTTATTTGCTCCTTTTGTGATAATATATATGACGCCTTGGTTTCAATAGGTACAAATAGAAAGATTTTATAAATATTAATTTGTTAGAAAATAACAATCTTTTTAATTACACACGATAATTGCAGTAATGATTGTTTAGTTGCGTTGTGGAAAGTACAGAAATGTCTTATAGATAATAATGTTCGAGAAGGTACGGTTCAAAAAGTAATAATAAATCGATAAGATAAATAAAATTCTGAAAAGTCTACCATATTACCATTATTTCATTATACAGGGTTCCGCAAAAGTGTAGGATTTTGCTTTTTTAAATTAAAAAGATACTAGGTATATCCGGCAACGTTTCATTTGCACATTTTTCAAAAAATATCATAGGTTTCCGAGTTACAGCAGTGAAAAAGTCTGAAATATGTGAGTTTCCGCTATGTGGGGGTGGCATTTTTTTTCGAAAATTGATCAGATGCTCAAATTAAAGAAGAAAAAATGTACGGTTTCCGAGTTGCAGTAGTGGGAAAATGTATTTCCGCGATGTTTTGAAATCTCTAAATAAGTATGTATAAGCTGCATATCATCTTCTCTGGTGAACGTTGAATGATTTTATCGACTAATGTTACAAAAGTGTGAAATACATATTTTTTCTCAGTGCACCACCTAATAAATCCGGTCCAATTTTTTTTGGAAAATATTGATTCAGTGCACCAATTACTAATGAAGCGGGTCCTATTTTAAATATTTCTAAAAAATAAAAAATCTGTTTTAATATTTAATACTTCCTATATCATATGTCTTTCTTTACATTTGTAGTTTTATTTATAGTTTTGTTGCATTTTAATTTTATTATTTGTTTATTTATTGTATATTAATATGTATATTTAGATTATGTTAAGCTTGTAGATTTTAATACATTATTAAGTTCAGGTCTACACACAGATGCTATTTGCATCTCGGTAGGGGATTGTTGGACTTGATTAAGTCAGACAATCTATTAGCATACTATTTTTTAATCAAGATTTGTATGTTAACCTGAATAAAGATTATTATTATTATTAATATATTTTCTCAACCCTTTCTCATTATCTGTAAGTACTGCAATCATTCCTTGAAATCGACGAATTGTTGATCAATCAGTATATAACCAATTACAATTATTACTTTTTAAAGGCATAAAATCAAACATCACCTATCCAAATGGATAGGATTTCGTCTCTTTGAATTTAGGAAGACAAACGAATTTTGCCGTTATATTTTTCGGAGAATATTGAAACACAAGATTCTGTTTGGATATCGTAAACGTCTTTCTTTGCCATATAAGCAAACATAACGCCTTTGTCTCGGCGACGATGACAAATAGTCTTCAAATTGCCTAGGTAAATATGTAAACTGAAATTCTACAGTCAATACGTGAATGATCAAAAATGTTCCCACATTTGCGGGAATAGACAACAGCTATCGTTAGCACATATTATTTATTGGTCAAAAATATGTCTGCGATGATAAAAAAGCGGTCCTCAATACATTTTAATATTTATTTGAATTACATGGAAAATAATCAAATAATTTGATAATAATAGCAGAGACAGAGGATGAAAATAATGTTTTTTGGAAACAGGGGCACTGAAACATAGATAACTGTTCCAAAAAACGTTGATTAGGTAAATTTCAATTTAAAGAAGACGATAAGCAAATTCGTTAACGGGCTTAAAAATGGCAGCCGATCAAACTTTTGAAAAAATTCTCAAAAAGTAGCCATCATCAAGTGTAATCAAAAATATTAAATATAGATATAATCTGTACCTATAATTTTTGTTCGAAGTATTTCTCCCAAAAAGTGATAGAAGAAATAGTACAGACTCACGGTCTGTTTTTCTGTTTTTTTGACCGACGAACCCCAAACGGAGGAGGTATACAATTCAACTGTGTGTTTTTTTTGTTTGTGCGCGCCTTTCACATAGTAATCGTAGTCCGATTTTGATGATTTTTGATTCATTTGAAAGAGGAGGCTTGAGAAATGGTCCCATATTCATAAAAACGGAAATCCGACATCTCCTTCCCTCCGAAAACCGCCCACGAAGGGGGTGGAGGGGGCAAATTTTCTCGAAAATTGAAAATCTGAGGTGATATAATTATAGATAGGACAATATCCGGAAACGTTTAAATTGAACATTTTTTCAAAAGAGTTACGGTTTTCGAGATAGACGCATGTTAAATTTTCAAATGTGCAATGTGGAGAGGGCGATTTCTGTCGAAAATTGAAAATCTTTGGGCAGTACATGAAGGCCATAATTATTTGTAGCAACATTTTTCCCTTAGAGTTACGGTTTTCGAGTAAAATCGATGTTAAAAAGGTAACAACTAAAATATTCAAGCGTATTTCCGCAGCGATGTTCTGAGATCTCAATAATAACAACTACAAGCAAGGAATATAAGTGGGTAATAGAATAAGTACTATCTTCATTGGTATTAGTGAACGTTCAACGATTTTCGTGACCAATGTTACACTCAAAAGTGTGAAATAAATATTTTTTACAAAAAATTGGACCGACTATATTAGTTGGTGCACTGAAAAGTATAAAATAATATTAATTCTATTGGTGGTGGTACTTGTGAAGTTGGTGCCAAAAGTTATCAATCTACATACAACTGCACAACTTCAAAAGTAACAGCACCAATAGAATTAATATTATTTTATACTTTTCAGTGCACCAACTAATAACGTCGGTCCAATTTTTTGTAAAAAATATTTTATGTGTATGTTTATCATTGATTGACAGATTTTGAAGTGTTCCTATCTCATTCATGACGTAAACGTTAATAAAGCGACATTAATGCCTTTACTATTGAACCAAAAATAAATATGTTGGATATGTTATCACCACAAAAAAATTTCATTCAAAAATCCAGTTTGCTACTACAGGTATATTTCACAACAAACAAATTTACCTACTTTATACAACCAATTCTTAGAAATCCATCCGGCGCAGACTTGTCTGAACTCGTGGAAGAATCTGCCAATTAAATAGCATGATGATGTTTCAAAGCCGCCAGGTCAGCTAATTTTCCCAGCAAATTAAACAACACAGGCTAAAGTTCTACTCATCTACTCGTACTTCGACGTCTGCGCGTCCGCGCGCTGTTTTTCGATTGTCTGCTTTCAACTTTTGTTGCTTTTATTTTCCTACCCAAAATCGCAATCTCGTCGTGTCGGCATTGTTGGAACATGGCCACACACGGTTTATTTTTTCTTTACTTTTGTAGCGCAAAAAAACAAGCAGGCAGTTATTGTAGAAATGTTCTTGTTGGGTATGTATGTCTTCGCCACGTTTTGATTGACGGGCAGTTTTGTCAATTTGATTGTTTTTCTGTCGGGTAAAAAAATGTTATTGATTTTAATGGAATCTATCGAAGAACTAGATGATTACTTGATACAAACTTATTGCCATCAGTAAAAATCTGTTTTCTCCAACTACTTCCACGATTTTCCATCGAATATAAAAATCTGGTTAGGTTCTCTTGTAACTTGTTTCAGCGTATCAAGACAAACAACAATTGTCATTTTCACCGTTGATGTAGGGGAAACCGTTTGTCCAGAAGTTCGAAAATTTGACAGTTTAATTGAGCATAGCTTCTTTTTCTGCTTTTGATTTGAGCACAATTTTCTAAAAAAAATCGTTTTCGCGCCATAGTCTTGAGCGACATACGTTTTTCAGCTATTGCTTAGCAACCAGTAAAAACAGCATGTCCAGTTTGATTCATCTGCAAGCCTAATCGATACCCTACAAAATAAAAAAGAAAGCAATAAAATCGGTCCATCCATTCTCTAGATAATTCTGATCAGGTCTCAAATTTTCAGGGCATATTCTATAGAGTGATAAAAAAATCATAGGCTACTGAAAATGTCATGTCATGTCATAAACAATGGGTGTGTTCAGGTGACCAATGAAATGAACGAATAGTGGACGGTATTACGTTGCATTTTTCTGAATATATTTCAAAATTTTGCATTTATGTAAAAAAATAAAAAAAATTTAATAACTTCTATTGAATTTTATTATTAAGTAAATTGTCTTTCTCCTATATTTAAGTTAAGGTGCAAGATATCAAGGTGTGGTTTTCACTAGCTTATTTGGTCATAATTTTTCTATTTTATTATAGCAAAAAAATAATTTGAAAAATTTCGCAACTTCTGTTCTTATATTGAAGAATGCCCTCTAGTAAACATATCAAATCAAAACAAGTACCGTAGATTTGTTCGTCTAAAAAAGCTTTTTTCAACGACATATTTGCTTTGCTAAGATCCGTCCAGCGCCTTTGAGGTTACATACGTTTATTTACAGAACATTAAAACTACTTTATTTTCAGAGATAGGGAAAACCCTGAATTACAAAAAGACTTGAATTTATCTCTGTTTTAAGAAGCATATATTATTTTGTTATTTTAACTCGGTAAAGTTTCGAAAAAAGAGGAAGTATAAAATTCGGTTCTAGGTTTTTTTATGGATGTTCGCGCGTTTTGCGTAGTCAACGTACACAGATTTAGATGAATTTTGGTCTCATATTTAGAAAAACTCAAATCCAAATTCTCCTTTCCTCCAAAACCACTCCCGAAGGGGGGAGAGGGCAATTTTTCTCGAAAATCAAAAATCTCAGACGGCAGAATTAAAGATGAGACCATATCCAAAAACGTTTAAATTGAACATGTTGTCAGAAGAGTTACGGTTTTCGAGTTACAGCAATAGTAAAGTATGAAATTTGTGTTATGTTTATTTCCGCCATGTGGAAGGGTAATTTGTAGCAACATTTAAATTAAACATTTTTTCAAAGGAGTTTTCTAATTGCAGCAGTAAAGTCTGAAATATGTAGGTATATTCTTGTGTTTATAATTCGAATATCAATGGAATTGAATACCTATAAGTTTGTGTTCTCTTATCAATACTAGTTTTTGTGAAAAGTTATTTTTATCCATCTCCTTTTAACAATTTTATTTGTACAAGTTACACGTAATGCGCGATGTGTTAACTATTATAATATGCAAGACATTTACTTACTCCCTTATCTTAAAAGTATATATTCAAATGGCAAACAATGAAATATTCAATACAACAAAATAGCAGCAGAAACAATAGAAGCATTTCGTTGAATTTTGTTGTTATCAGATCCAAAGTCGTTGAGTGCGCGAGTAAAAAGGATTCGTGACTATTAAAGTTAAGGTTAAAAGACAAGGAGTAGCGATATATACCTACCTATGTTCATTATACAGGGTGGTCTGAATTATAATGCAGAAACTTCAACAGCGTATTCAGCAAATAAAAATAATTAAAAAAGTTCATATAAACTTCGTTTTGGAGATAAGGGGTGTGGAAATATTGCGAAATTTTCTTATTTTTAAGGAAACTCTTCTAAACTTTGCTTTCAAACTTAGTAGATATTTTTGCCACTTAAAAACAAATTTATAGCACGATAAACACGTTTTTGTTTTACCAGTGGCGTTTGTGAGACCGTTTTAATTAATTTAAATAATAAAAAAAGTTGTACGCTAATGTATCGCAATTTTGTTAACAAATTTAGATATCCTGATAAATCTAAACAAAAATGGTCTCTCTAGTCTTTTCGCTAAAACGAACCGTTTTCGAGAAAAAAATAATTTTTGTTTGCATGTGCACGAAATAACTTAGGTTTGCAAATGTGATGTAAATAAAAACGAATTGAAATAGCGCGAATTATCTTAATTTATTTGCAAAACTCAGAGAGTAGGTGCACATGCAAACAAAAAATATTTTTTTCTTGAGAACGGTTCATTTTAGCGGAAAGACTAAAGAGACCATTTTTGTTTAGAATTGATCAGTATATCTAAATTTATTAACAAAATTGCGATAAACCATTGGCGTACATTTTTTTTATTATTTAAAATAATTATTTTTTTCTCGAGAACGGTTCGTTTTAGCGAAAAGGCTAAAGATACCATTTTTGTTTAGAATCGATCAATGTATCTAATTATTTAATTGCGATAAACCATTCGTTTTATTATTATTTAAAATAATTAAAACGGTCTCACGAGCGCCACTGGTAAAACAAAAACAAGTGTTTATCATGCTATAAATTTGTTTTTAAGTGGCAATGATCCTACTAAGTTTGAAAGCAAAATCTATAAGAGTTTCTTTAAAAATAAGAAAAAACGATTTTTTTCGCAATATTTCAACACCCTGTATCTCCAAAATGAATCGTTTTCGGAGATAAGTTTATATGACCTTTTTTAATTATTTTTATCTTCTGAATACTCTGTTATTAAAGTTTCTCCATTATAATTCGGACCACCCTGTATATAAGTCTATGCTACTTACCGGGAATAGTTTATTGATAATCAGTTGATTAATTAATTTTGACAGTGGAAGACATGTTGCGGAAACGGAAGAATAAATTCAATAATAAAGCTATTAATAAGCTACACACCGTGAAATGAAATTGTTGCTTACTATTAGATTGGGATATTTTGTTCATATAATATATTATAAGTTAATTTGAAGTTCCACCCGATCTGTTCATGTTCTGTTCAATATTGAATTTGTTGCCTTTGAAAGGTTCTCATTTATTATATATCATGGAGGTTGAAAGGCTCACCAGTAATTGGGTTAATATTAACTTTTTCAACAAAACGCTTCTGATCCGGACGATCTGAGAAGAACAGAAGGCCAATAGACAAAACATGAGACTTGAAATTAAATATGATAATATTATTTAAGTAAATACATTCTTAGAATTTAAAACGTGACCCTATTACTAAGGCTCCTCTGTCCGTCCGTTCGTCATTTTTTTGCGATAATTGAAAATATAAGACGGCCAAATTAAAGAACAGATTATATGTAGCAACATTTAAATTGAACATTTTTCAAAAGAAGCTACGGTTTTCGAGTTACTGCAGTGGTAAAGTCTTAAATATGTGCATTTCGGCCGCGAAGTTTTGAGATCTCTGAATAATAACAAATACAAACAAAGAATATACATGGGTAATAGGATAAGATCGTCTTTGGTATTAGTGAACGTTCATCGTTTTTCATGACTAATGTTAAACTTAAGAGTGTGAAATAAATATTTTTTACCAAAAATTGGACCGACTTTAGTAGTTGGTTCACTGAAAAATACAAAATAATATTAATTATATTGGTGCTGGTGCTTTTGAAGTTGGTGTCAAAAATCTTCTTTCTAACTACAACTAACTTCAAAAGTACGCCTTAGAAGATATTGCGGAGAATATACAAATGTCGACTATTCTCTCCGCATCTCTGAAAGTACTGAGCGTGGAACGTGGAAGTTCGAAAAACATCTGTATCCAAGCCACAACCTAACCTAAAGGAGAGTCTTAAATACGGAACCTTATCCAAGCGAGCCCGTTTCGCATTTACCCACTTTTTTAAATGCAGAAGAATAATGGAAATCAGTGAACTTTTACTTATATTTAAAATGTATATTCCTCTTTTTTTTTAATTATTTTTCGATTCGAAATTGCATAATCACTCAACATATCTTAATCTTTTCCAGGTTGAAAGATGGAAAAGTTTATCCATGGAGCTTGCAGATATCCAGCTTTATTCTATTTCCGGAAAGTGCCAACCAAACTATATATGCCAAAGGTCTTAAGCAGGAGGATGCTGGAAACTACACATGCGTATTAAGAAATGAAACAGTCGTTCATAGTCATACTATACAACTTAGTATATTTGGTAAGTGCAAAACTCTTATCGATCCCATTATGAGGTTAACTCATGACCAAACGCCTACTTGAAACTATCCAAGTTTAAAAAAGCATTCCTTAAACAGAATAGCACTATAACTTTCTCTACAGCATCTAAACTATGAACTAAACCACCATTCCAATCTCGATCTTCGAACAGTTCAGCTCTAATTCGAATAGGTTATTTAAGTTGGTATTGAAGGGCACCAGTCATATAATGGTTCCCTGAGGAACACCTAGATATTTACAAGTTTATAGGTCGAGACATTAATAGTAATATTAATGTGTGACATTCATATGAATTCAGTAATTTTAATTAATAGAGCAATGTACTATAGGCACTATTGTGAATCGAAATGTCGTAGCATCCTAAATAGCTAGATATCATCGTGAAGGGAGTTCCTGCCATTTTCAACAAAAACCTCGATCAATTTCCTCTTTTTTTTTCAAAGACTCTTCATTTTTCTCATGGTAAACGAATGAATCAAGTTTGATTCCGTTTTACTTTAGTTGGAACGGTGAGAGTGTTTTTTTATCCAAAGTTTATCACTAATTAAAATTAATAGTCATGTTTAATGATTTTGCATTTGAGTTCGCAGGAAAAGAGTTTAGTGAATATTAATCTCATTGTTATAATGTTGAAGTGATTAAACATGTTAATAATATAAGCACAGATGGCGTACCGACCGGAAATGCGTTGGCTAAATAACTGTATAATAATATTATGTAGGTACATGTAAAGGTGGTTGCGATAAAAAATGCACACATAATCTTTTGTTACCGACTAGTTTCATAATTTCTTTGCAATTCAAATGTTATCTATAAGATACCTTATACAGTGTTTGTGTGCAGAATAGCTGCAACTTTCAAGTTTGTTCTATTGGCACGAAGTCTGAGTGAAGAGAATAATTGAGCCAAAATTTAAGATAATAGAATTACAAAGACGTTTTTTCACATTCATTGAAATATACAGTGTGTCCAGGGAGAAGAATGCAATTGTATTAGAATTTAGAGAACGTTATTAGATACGAATTCGGTTAAATGTGAAAAAGTTGAGCAATTTGGTAGTCTTTTATGTTATTGTAATAGCTGTTTTTTTCGTTTTCGAGATTTCCAAGAACAACTAGTTTTTACAGTTTTTAGTTTTATTTTCTTAGTAGGCGATGCTCAATGAAAAAATGAAATTTCAAAAACTTATGTGCTGAATATGAGTCATTGTCTTGATTTATTGTGTTTTTAATATATAAATATTTCTTACAAAAAAACTGTATCGGCCTTAATAAACTGGTGGGAATTGTTACCCAAATTAAAATCTCGATATTTTCGGAACGGAAAGAGGTATCGAGTTGCGGTATTCTGGTTGTGGTTCTTGACCAACTCTTTGAAAACACGAGCAGTGTTCGACCGCTGTATTTTTTTTTATTTATCCACTTATACAGGGTGAGCAAAGGAAGTCATGTTTTTTCACCAAAGTTTGGAGCTATGTCAGATTCTCAATTTTTGATCTTGGAAATTTTTTTATGCACCTTTTTGATCTTTGGGCTATCCTAAAAAAAGTGTCTCTCAAATTTTTCGAAAGTTGGTTATAACTCAAATTATGGATTTTTTAAATGCGCCAGAGAAAATATTGAAGCACTCATTGAACGTTATTGCCTCCAGTGGCGTGCAGTAAATATTTGTTAATTTGACATTATGTTATTATACAACATAATGAACAAATCCAAGTTACTACTCTTGATGTAGCCACAGGAATACACCCGTATTCCAGTGGCGTAACACCAAAAGCATTTTTAAGTAAAAAGTGCTAATAACATAAAAATTGGTATAAATTTTAACACTTTTTCTTGAATTCTATAATTTGAGTTATAACCAACTTTCAAAAAAAATTAAAAAATTACTTTTTTAGGATAGTCCACGAAAAAAAAATGAGAATCTGACAGTCCCAAATTTTTTGAAAAAAACTATTTTTCAGTACACCAACTAATAAATTCGGTCCAATTTTTTGTAAAAATATTTATTTCACACTTTCGAGTGTAACAATAGTCATCAAAATCATTCAACGTTGACCAAAGAAGATAATACGTTGCTTACACGTATGCTGAGATTTCAAAACATCGCGGAAATACACATATTTCAGACTTTACTACTGCTGTAACTCGGGAACCTATGATTTTTTTTCAATGTCCTATTTAAACGTTACCGGATTTGTTCTCAGCTTTAATTCGCCCCCTCCATCTCCTTTGGGAGAAGTTTTTGATGTGAAGTACATGTTGAATGTCGATTTGTTTTTCAGTGGGATCAATTCTCAATCTTCCTCTATCAAATGAAAAAAAGATTCATGAAAATCGGAGCACGTTTACTATTTTTTATAAGGCGCGAACTTCCATTAAAAAAAACATACAAACATGTACACCTCCTCCATTTGGTTTGTCGGTAAAAAATTATAGAAATCAGTTATTTTTAGGAATTTCCAAAATCACGTAGGTATTGAGTTTTTTTTCAGTTTAACCGACTTCTTATCTTGAACACACTGTATAGGAACAAACTTTATTACACCATTGAAACGGTATCAGTTGATCATTAAAATGATGATAAAAATCTGTTATTTATTGTCACATATGAATGCATTTACTATATGCAAATACTATTATTATTGAATCTTGTGGCTGGTGTTCTCATAAATATGCCCACGTCGAAAATTCTATGCGCATATCTTGTCCTGTTACGAAGTATTTATGTCACAAAATCCCACAATAATTACATATCTACCTCTACGACCTACGTCCGGGGTTTGATGCAATATTTTCACCAGATGTTTAGTTTTCACTTTCTTGCCGCTATAAATATAGCAGGTCTTACTGTAATAATTGAACTAAATTGTTGATTTTTGATAAGGTTCTACAATTACATATTCAAAATTTCATTTTATTTGAACCATTTGCATTGGGGAGGACTTTTAATTGTAACAAAATCATTTTAAAAATGTGGCGTGTCGAATTTGTACACGAAAAATTCCACTGTCTACCCATTTTACTTTTCGTCAGATACAGACGGGCGGACGGATAGATGTACATTGTATTTGTTCTTATAGCGGTAATAGAAATTCAAATTCTCTGAAAATTTCAACTCTCTATTTATTACGGTACATGATAGACAGAAGGAAAGGTGTCTTAGTAAGGTTCTATTTTCTATTTGGTACGGAACCCTGAAAATGTATGAATCTACATGAACCAACAAAATGACACTTTCACGACAACGTGACCAATGATTTTAACATTTCACAATTACTGAATTTCAAAAGGTCATCGAATGACAAAATTGTGAGAAAGAAAATGAAGAATACAGGGTGTTTCCGTAAAACTACCACATAAGTAGATTGAATTTTCACTTAGAACAAAGGTGGTGGTCAATTTAGGCTCTACACGGTCTTACCGTTATTATTTCAAAAAAAATTCTTTGTGAATTATTACGGCTTTTGCTCAAAATTGGTACGGTCACATTTTCAAAACAGGAAAAATAATCCAATACCAAAATTATGGAAAACTTATTCTCTTATTAGATAGGAATCATTTTGTGTTCTTATTTCATTTTTTAGTGCAACCTCTAATGAATAATTCAGTCCTTGTTTCTTTACCTAAACAGTTATTTATTTTTGACCGACGAACCCCGAACAGAGGAAGTATACAATTCGACTGTCTCCGAGTTGGCAGAATTAAAGATACCAAAATATGCCTTTAATTTGAGTTTCTGCGATGTTAAAATTTGAACTATACGTATTTTCGCTATGTGAAAGAGGCAATTTCTTTCGAAAATTCAAAATCTAAGAATGGAAAATTAATGACCAGATTATTTGTAGTAATATTTATATTGAACATTTTTTAAAAGAGTTAAAACAGTGGTAAAGTTTATAATAGTCGTATTTTCGGGACGGTGTTTTTAGATTTCTGAACAATAGCAAATACAAGTAAAGCATACATGGATAATGGTGAACGTTCAACGATTTTCCTGACAAATGTAACACAAAAAATTGGACCGACATTATCAATTGTTGTTGCTCTGAGAAATACAAAAATAATATTAATTCTATTGGTGCTGGTACTTGTGAAGTTGGTGCCAAAAGTTTTCAGTCTAACTGCAACTGCACAACTTCAAAAGTACCAGCACCAAGAGAATTAATATTATTTTGTACTATTCAGACCAACAACTGATAACGTCAGTCGAATTTTTTGTAAAAAATATTTTCTCTGCCTCTGAACAACTAATTATTGAAAGTAGTTATAATAATTATTCAAATCTAAGGTTATATAAAATTTCCTATTCGTCAACAGTAAATAACATGCTTGAAGCAATAATTGTGAAAATATGTCAAGACTTGGTATTTAATTTCATCTTTTGTTTTGTCTTTGTTCCAGAGAAAGTACCTGACGATGCAAAGATCACGTACATAACGCAGGATAGTGAAGTTGCTGTTGGTGATAATCTGAGACTGTTTTGTGAAGCATTTATTGGTAAGTTTATAAAAATGTAGGTTTTTGCCATTGAGATGAACTGGAATAAGGTATAAATGATGATAAAGTTATATTTATTACTGTTACAGTATAAATTCCAAGGTGTCAGCTAATTTATTCGACCAGCAATATATTCTTTACATCTTTAAAGATATTCTGCTGTATTCAAACACAAATCTTAGTTCAATATTGAATTAGTTTAGTTAAGCTCACACTTTTAAATCTCCAATAAAATGTGAATCTTTCATTTCTGCAAATGGTGTTTACAATTTTATCACGTGACTTTTCGTTTTCCAGAAACTTTTTATCAAATAATGTTATTGTTCTTTGTTACTTAATCCTTACTGCGACTTAAATCATTCTCTTGGACACCCTGTATAAGAAATGCAATATTCTTCGATAAAAAACGGACCTTTTATGTACAATTTAAAATTATTGATATATGATGATGATGATGCTCTGGATACCTTTTGCTTTAATTTCATCGGACACTAGAAACGGATCGTAGCGATTTCGAGCTTGTTGCTATCTATCATCAGCGCCACATAAGTGCAATCTGTGTCCGAGGCAACAAAAGCACACTGTAGATATTCACTATTCTGCAACTATATTAGCCAGTGGGGCACAATTCGCGCCACCTAGGTTTTAGGAGCTTAACTACACTATCTAGGGTTCTGTTAATAAGTAGAAGATATCTTATAATTTTTTATAAACATTTTTTGTTGTCTCATCTTTCCAGGTCAAGTGGACCTTCCCGATGCACGCAGTGAAACTTACTGGCGGAAAGTGAGCCCGAATGATACTTTGGAAAATCTACCTCCACATGTTGTTGAGAAAAAAATTAGACGGTAGGATTTTACATATTTTAATTTTTCACCATGTTTGAATGTAGACTTACATCCCTTAAATTGTTAAAAATATCTCTGATGTAGATTAACTTTTATATGTTTAATATATATATGCTTTTTTTTGTTTGTTCGCGCATTGTAAACGTACTCCTATTTTGATGATTTTTGATTCATATGAAAGAGGAGGCTAGAGAAATTGTCTCATATTCATAAAAGTTCAAATCCGAAATCTCCTTCCTACGAAAACCGCCGTTGATGGGGGGTGGAGGGGGAAAATTTTCTCGAAAATCGAAAATCTGAGGTGGTATAATCAAAGATAGGATGATATCCGGAAACGTTTAAATTGAACATTTTTCCAAAAGAATTACGGTTTTCGAGATAGAGGCATGTTAAATTCTCAAATATGTGTATTTTTGATATGTGGAAAGAGCAGTTTCTTTCGAAAATTCAAAATCTGTGAGTACTACATGAAAGACCTAATTATTTGTAGCAACATCTATAATGAACATTTTTTTCATACTGTTACGGTTTTCGAGTTACAGCGGTGGTAACATGGTAACATCAAAAATACTTTTGCGTATTTCCGCGGCGATGTTTTGAGATCTCTCTCTTCATTGGTATTAGTAAACGTTCAACGATGTGTGTTCGTGACTAATGTTACACTCAAAAGTATGAAATAAATATTTTTTACAAAAAATTGGACCGACACTATTAATTGGTGCACTGAAAAATACAAAATTATATTTTTTCTATTGGTGCCGGTACTTGTGAAGTTGGTGCCAAAAGTTATCAATCTAACTGCAACTGCACAACTTCCAAAGTAACAGCACCAATAGAATTAATATTATTTTGTATTTTTCAGTACACCAACTAATAACGTCGGTACAATTTCTGTAAAAATATATTTACATATATTGTATACAGATCTAGCGTATTCGCGATCCCTTTTAAGCAAATCGTGTTTTAGGTTCTTTTCGTAAATCTGGCATCACCAAAATATTTTTTTAATAGGTATATTCTGCCCACTTAAGTTGCTATCTACAACTTTGTCTTTGCCTTTGAAAGTATTCAAGTCTGTCTTTTTAAATAAATGAATTGCCATAGGTCAGATTTTTTTTAAAATAGCATTGTTCTAATTACTAGTCTTTTGAGAAATAAAAATTGCCTTGTATTAGGTTTTCATAAAATATGACTGTGTTCTATTATCGGAGATGTTGTATAACATAACATAAAGTTGATTATATACATCGTAATGCTGCAAAATTTGCAAAACACAGACGCCATCGTCATCGTAGTCGTTCATACACATGCGGGATTCTTTAAGTATTAGTGTTATGTTCCTACGTTCATACCGTGGTAGACCTGCGACGTTTCTGTAATTAAAATCAACTGGAAAACAATATAGGCGGAAATAATGGGCAACTCTGATGCCAGATCACGCGCTGGGATATTATGTGTTCGTTTGTCGTTTTCTTTCCTGTGTCTTTAATTGCGCCAGCAACAAAATGGCTCCTGAGGTCAATACAAAGAAAATTTATACTATACCAACATTTATTTTTGCAAATCTTTTTTTTTATAACGACTTGCGGGAGTGACTGGCCATGGATGATATAAGGAAAATTATTTTTGACTGAAAAATATAAAATATTATTAATTCTTGCTGGCAATTTTTAAGTTTGCCGTATTATGTGTAAATAGAATAAATATTTTTTACAAAAAATTGTACCGACTTTATTACCTAGTTGGTGAGCTGAAAAATACAAAATAATATTAGTTCTATTGGTGCTGTTACTTTTGAATTTGTGCAGTTGTAGTTAGATTGAAAACTTTTGGCACCAACTTGAAATGTACCAGAACCAATAATTGATATTATTTTGTATTTTCCGGTGCACCAAGTAATGATTGAAATTGAATTAACTTGAGCTAATAGAAAATAATAAAATATAATAGTTTAAAAAAACTAACAGACACGCTTTAATAGCACACCAAACTAAAAATTAGAACAAACCTCCCAACCCACATATACAGAGAAAGTTCCACGAAAATTCATCCAGAAATCAGAAACCTCAGACCTCTCCTTCTAAGAGTCCCACTCGTACTTTCACACCATCACATATCCTTCCCATACACATGCATATCGAAAATTCCACAGGAATCCATTCATAGAGCTCAGAGATATAGGTATGAAACCCCCCATCAAGGAGTCCCACTCGCATATACACACCATGAAATTATTGTATTGTCATCGGTCCTTTAGAAGTATTCAAAGTTCCAAGTCGATCCGATGTTTTCAAGTGGGTGAAAATCGTGTCCAAAGATTCCGTTACATACATACATACATACCAAGCTAATAAAAGCGTGTTAATAATAAACATAAACAATATGATCATCTCATCAATGACCAGATCGATGGTCTTTCCAGACCCTTACTGTATACCTATAAGTATAATTATTATTAACAAATTAGTTTATAATAATAGTCATCAAGGTTTATGTTAAACATTCGTATTATTTAAGTAGGTATTTGTCCTCTTAGATTAGTTAAGTACTCTCACATTCATGTTTGAAGAATATATTATAGTGTTTTTATTTTAATTTACTATGGATTTTCATCCAGTAACACCCAGTACAGTTATAAATAGATCTCTAAATGAAATGAAATTCTCAATTGGAGAAAAAGCGTTAAGGAACTTGGACAAATCGCTGCGGACTCGCATTTTCCACTCAACCGAAACTAATAAAAATACAGTCAAATTGTATAGGTACCTCGGACAAAAACGTTATTTCCAACATGTTCTTGAGCTAAAATTATATCTATTTTTATTTAAATATGTATTGATAATTTTCTAGATGAAAAAAAAAACACTTCGCACATTTGGCAACACAATACATTGGTACAGAGGTATATAAGGACTCGTAGTACCAAATTAACAGAACTAACTTAATCAAATTACTCGTCATTTTATCAATGAAGTAACATCTCATCATATTTGACGTAAAAATTATTATGAGAGCGATGATTCATAACACATTATAACAAAATTAATTTATTGATAAAAATCTGCTTGATGAACATTCTCAAACGCCTGTCTGTTCCTTGCTGTGTAAAGCTTGCAGCTGCTGAGAAAGTGTATTATCATTACTAAGCAAATTTATTTCTGATCATCACTTTATAGAGAGTTCTTTTATACTTGTGATTGAATAAGGCCATCGAACTACATATATCTACATATACTTAGATAGCAAGATAAACTTCCGCCTTTTTATAAAACCTTCCTTTGTTATTTTCTCTATGGCGGATAAAAGCACCTGTGTGCCATTGCGAAAGAAGAAACAACTAATGACTTGAAATAAAAAAAAGACAACAACCATTAATTGCTGATAATCGCTAAGTATTCCGGCCGTTCGCCAACCGCAACCAACGGCGAAGCAACACAGCTGAAGTAGTGGCAAAAACATGGCTCAAGATTATAAAACACCTTGTAGACTGGTTGTTTAGAAAGAAAACACAACAACGATCATCATTCCCACTCGGTGACTGACTGACTGGCGGCACTAAACAGGGACGGCATCGCTGGGAAATATTGAGACGGCAATATAATACGTATTAATTTAAGTGTATACCTACATATTTTTGTTCTATTTATGTATTGTAGTGTGACTCAGTTCGATAATTGGAAGCAAACATTGATGGATTTGAAAACAATTGATTAGTCAACTAAATAAATAACTTGCCGATTACAAAGGTGCCTCTTTTTTTACGTTTTGCACAGCTGCAAATTCCAGAACGATCGTTCGAGAAGGTACGAGCGTATGTTGCATAGTTTAAGCAAAGATTGGTGTTTCTAATCTTTGGTTTAAGATGGCTGTGAATCATAAAAGCAGCATTGAGGCATTCCATCATTTGTGCCATATGAGATCATCACTGACAGCGAACAGCAAGGGGTGAGCATCGGCGTGCGAGTGGGAATTTCTGCGGGTTCGGATTAGTATGTTTGTGCATTTTCATTGTAAACGTGCACTGATTTTTTTCATTGTATTTCTTTCTCAGTGGGTGAGGGGTGCAATTTTATAAAAACAAAAAAAATGAACTTTTTTTTGTAAAAAATATATTTATTTCACATTTTTGGGTATTTCATTCATTATATTATTTAAGTGCCATACTTGTATGCGAGTGTTAGCGTCTTCTATGTGTTGAAAATGTTAGCGTGGATTCCGAACCACCTATATGTCGCAATATAAATAAATCTCCAGACACACCCTTTCAGAGAGCTGTACTAGGGAAATATACCTTCGGAATTTCTGTTTTTTTTGTAAGGGATCACCTATCAGTAATACTCTTTCAAATGAACAAAAAAAAATCCCAACCGCCTGTAGCCAGCGGAAGGGTAAATTTCTCAAAATTCATTGAATTGAAATTTGAACCACATTTTCATTAGTATAATTACATGTCATTACTGCATGTGCCATAGCCTTCTGGTTAGAGGTTGTTGTTTCGGCTATTGATTATAATGCAGATAGGGTTCGCGTTCCGCTTCAAGGCTGTTTTTTTTTCGTCAATTTCTTAACAATAATTTAAATATATATTTTTTTCATCAGGGTCTCTCAGGAAAATGTACAATTACATCAAATTTATATTGAGTTTTCATGTTTTACCAATATTTCTTAAGTTTTTCTTTATTAATTTGTATTTATTTTTCTGTGCATTTTATGAAAAATTGCTACGAACAAAAGTTGTAGGTGTTGATTATATCTATAAACTAAAATTATTTTTGATGATATATACACTACGGCCCTTTTTTGATATTTTTTTAATGTTTGAACGGTCGCCATTTTGAAACTACTTACCCGATAATGCCCAATAACGAACTTGGCCGAGATATTTAAGAGATTGATTTTTGTAGCAAATTTGAACTTGATACCTCCAAAACTGTGACCTCCATCGTGTTAACAAACTAGTATCCCATATACATATGAACTTTTGAACCAAAAGTTTTTTTTGGACTCACTTATAGACATATAATAACATGCCGTTGAATTTTTTTCGAAATGTATGAACGATCGCAATAGGTACATTTCTATTAGAAATTTACCTTATAAATACGCTTGTTATTCTGGCATCTGCACGTGACAGCTGTCAAGCCAGGAAATTTGTCACTTATTAACTTCGCGACCGAATTTTTTTTTCAAAAAATTCAGGTTGTTGTCATAGTAACCGTGGAAAAGCACAAATATTTCAGGAAACCCTGAAAATTTGAATTTGTCATAGTCTTTGAGTATCAGGCCCGACATCCGTTTCATCTAAAAATTTATCTTATCCTTTATTTAATTTCAGGGAGGATAATCAAACATTCGGTGTCTACCTGTTTGTGAAAAGTATGAGAATTGAAGACTTTGGACAATACGCATGTGTTATAAACAAGCCTGGCAACGATATTTCTTATTATGTCGATGTGACAGAGAAAAGTAAGTATCTACCTTATCTTTTTTTAAGGAAGTATGATTCGGTACGTTAAATTTGAATTATTTTTTTACTCGAATAGAAAAAATAAACTAAGCTTTTTAATAGATAATTTTGATAACAAACTCGATTTTATTTCATTTTAGATAATTTGTTTTAAGTCTGACATCCCTATTCCAAACAAACAACAAAAGTTTTGATTGACTGAAATATGACATAATGTCATATTTCAACCAATGGTCGTGTCCACATCAGTGTCTGATTATCAATCGATTAGCTAAGCCCATTTGTCCACAGAAGTTTAAGTATATGCATCTGTCACACTGACGTTTGTAAATAAAATAATTTAATTCGACAATTAACCATATTAGAGAAATTGATAATGGAAGAAGAAACAGTATTTTCTGTTGAATATATTTAAAATGAAAAAGATTATGTGGTAAACGGAACGTTAGATGTCCATAATAGAATTGGGAAATAGCAGAAACAAAAGATAGTTTATGTTTCACTATTGTTCACTTTCATATAGAAGACGTCAACTTTTTGATTACTGATTACTGAGCGATTGGTAATCAGACACTGCTGTGGAGACGAACAGTCTCAACTTAGACTTTTGTTTTGTTTGCTTTTATATGGCGACGTCATAGAATTGACCTAATTCAGTAATAATTTCCTTCCTTTTTTCTTCCAGGGGAAGTAAGCTTAGAACTCGACTCAAACGAGGATTCTCTTGGTCAAGTTATACTCCTGCTGTCAATTGTTTTCGTTTTTCTGATGGCACTACTTTTGATATTCTCCAAATTTGGTCTACAATTACTGGTGTTCTTCAAAGACTCATTATTCTGTCATTCACGCGACACTGACGACATGGAAAATAATATGCACGATGTCCTGATGGTGTATGCCCAGCAAGATGCTGAATTGGTGTTGGGAGTTCTTGCTCATACCTTGGTGGAGTACAAGTACACATGTATGCTCAGATGTCTTCCAGAAACTTTCGGAACATGTGAGTATAATGAAAATTAATTCAATCTA
This sequence comes from Crioceris asparagi, assembly GCA_958507055.1. Taxonomy (NCBI): domain Eukaryota; kingdom Metazoa; phylum Arthropoda; class Insecta; order Coleoptera; family Chrysomelidae; genus Crioceris; species Crioceris asparagi. Next base: position 4,434,275 of record OY293829.1, read on the forward strand.
CCAACAAGCTAACTTCACGATTGTATACACGATATTTAAAAAACGGGACGATGAAATGCTTTAAATTTTCGAATCTATATTTCTGGCACTTTATATCGCAATTTAATAGTTTTTCATTGAATTTTTTTGTATGGTTGAGGCAATGGTAAAAATGCGGAGAAAAAAATGTTTCTCTGCATCTCACCGATAATGTAAAAGTGAAAACTTGTAATGAATAATTTTTGAATTTTAGTACTGTGAATCTCAATAAAATTTTGATATCGGAAAGAGCATTGTTCAAATGGTTTATTATTGAAATTTAACAGAAACCTATCAAGATCGAGTTCGCTATTTATTCAAAAAATAATTTCCCCACTTGGAAAATACTTATTTATTTCTTACATTCTTTTCTCTCTCTAGGGGACACAGTTCTGGGTGGGGAGTCTAAAAAATGTCGCCGTATTGTTGCCGTTCTATCACCGCCGCTACTCAATGGCAGCTGGGATTCCACTGCCATCCTACAGGCTATCAAACATCTACAATTGTATGGCACCAAAAAGTTGATATGCATCACATTGAAATCATTGCCGAGAAGTGGCGAAATCAAAAATGCACAAGGTGAAACACTTTCAAACATTATCAAATCCATACCGACTCTAGAATGGACAAGAAAGAATGATGACAAGTTTTGGTATGCATTCAGATGGAGATTGCCACCACTACGTAGCAGCCGCCGAGAAGAAGATGAAAGACTGAAACAAAGCCAACTAGATGATAATATTGTTTGAGCGTGAAGTCGTTTGTTTATTTTTTTTATTTTTTGTGATTGATATGTGACACCTATGTGTTTTCTTTCAAAGACTGTCGTACATACATTCTACGAAATATTGAGTAGGTAGTTGTGTTTTGTACTTTCGTAATTTCCGATATCCAATTGATTTTTACGTATATTATTTATTTCTCTATTTAAATTCGACTATGTATTTTTATATTTTATATACGGTTCTTAACTAGCTATAAAAATGACTATTCTTTGTGGAAAAAAAATAATTTCAGAATCTAATGAGTAATCTCTTCCATACATTTTTTTTATCCCAAAGATTTTGAATGTATATGAAAATATCGACAAAAATATGTATACAATTCAATATTATGAATAAATATGCTAAGGAATATGATCTATTTGATTTTGTTGTATAGTCGCCTTCCATTTAACGAGGCAGAAGATGAATGATGAATCTACGACAAACTAATATGTGCTATGTTACTCGGATCCTGGAAAAAAATAACGTCATAAAGACAGCCATATTTTAGAAACGATAGGATGATGAATGATGAATAAGAGAGAGACAAACATAAACATTCCAGTGGCAACGAGAATGTGCTGGTTGCCAAAAAATGAGTTTTTGTTATATGTCAATGTCATCTTGAAATAATTTCAGACATATTTTGACAGATCTGTCAGTCAAATGTTAAAAATATGGTTATTCGTTGCCAATCTGTCATTAGGTGCTTGTCAGTTTGAAGTAGAATCTTTAACCTATTTTATTAAACCTTACAGAAAATCAGATGTTCTCAATGCGCCATACTGGATATTAAATTATATAATTGTTTGGAACCGCTGATGCTAGTGATTTGCTTCGGAAATTATCAACCACCTCGATAAGTGGAATGCGACTGTATCTAGGATTTTCTTCCAGGAATTGCACAGGTTTTTGCGAATTGGGGAAAGTAATGCGCCAATAGATGGCGTTAAATAGAGGTGAACAACAAATAAATTGGCGATGAGGAAAGACGCCAACTATAAATTTAAAAATCTTTTGCGGGCTGTATGTAAGTAAGTTTTGTCTCTGATGTAAGGATTCTTTTTAAAACAAAGACTGAAAGGTGAACTCAAATGATCTCTTAATATACGAAGTAACAGAAATAAAACACTTACCTACCTACTGATAGGAGTACTATTAGAGAATGGTATATGTGTGAAAATATCACTTAATGAGAAATTTGACTTTTGGGTAGTTAGATTAAACAAAACTGCTAGAGAAGCGAATGAGATACCTATATAGTTTTAATTTGCATAAAACTATAATAATTTTAGTATCTATGTTGGACCAATTGTATCCATTAAATCTCGCTGTTCTTTCAGTAGAAAACTCACTATACCAACTAATTAAAAATAATTTTAAGTAAAATTGCAATATTTCATTAAATAAACGCAATAGAACTCCACTCAAACTTCCAATTAACGGATAAATACCTACATATAATGTTGTTTTATTGTTCACCGCTATTCCAGTATTCAATAACGATAATAGATGGGGTACACTTCCTTGATTTTCTTTGACGTATCTCGGTCGATCATGTCGATCGAGTGAAGATGTTGGTATTTTGGTTGATCGAATTCTTAAAGTCGAATAGATAATTGAGTAGGGAATCGAATCGAGTTTTAGGAAGGAGTAAGCTCCAGTTTCCTGGTAATATTACTTGGCGACATAATTTTGATGTATGTATGTATGTATTTGAATTATGGGCGTGATAAATTTGATCGGGTTTTTGACTGACGAACCCAAACGAAGGAGGTATACAATTCGACTGATTACAGATTATTTGTAGCAACCATTTAGGGTAAGTTCGCCTTTTCGCGTCCATCGCCCAATTCGCGTCCATTTGACGGATCTCCCTATGAAAACTCTCGAAATTAAGTATACTAACACACCGATAGGTCGAAAAGTCGTTCCCGCCAGTACCTCAATATATAAGAGGCAAACACACATAGACAAAAGTTCCGTGTGTCCAACCAGTCCTGTGTAGAAAAATTAGTTAGTGACGGATGTTCATCTAGAGAGCGTGGACACGTGGGTTTATGAGAGAAAAATAGTGGGTAGCGGTGCGTTTGAAGGTAAGTATTTTATTGTTTTATGTGAATTTTGGATACATAGCTATTTTTAGACATTGATAATGATAAAAAGAATTATATTAATTATTTATTTGCTTATTTTTTTTTAAGTTAACAGTTAAAATAAGGTGGACGCGAATTACTACACCGAATTTATAAAACGTGCACTTTGCGTCCGCAATGGACGCAAACAATACCTACAGGGAATAATAACAAAAACAAATCGCGTCCATTTTTTTTAATTAATTCCCTACAATTGATTTGTTTGAATACGAAATGTAGATACATTTTTGATTATGACTATAAGTTTATTACCTATTCAACTTTTAATGAAATGATTAATTTCTTTGATTCTTATATGTTTCTATTTAAGATGAGTTCTTTGACGATAAGAAAGAAGAAGGAAAAGAGAACATACACAGAAGAAGATTTAAGGAAAGCGTTGGATGAAATTGGAGAGAAGAAAAAATCGGTAAGACAAATATGCAAAGAATATGCTATTCCCAAGACCACAATATTGGACAAAATCAGTGGGCGCAGACCAGATGGAGTAAAGAAACCGGGCCCTGAACCTGCGCTAGGAGTAGATGGTGAAAAAAAGGTAGTTCAATGGCTTCTTAACATTTCCAAATGTGGATTTCCAGTGAAAAAACATGAATTGTTGGATACTGTTCAGAAAGTTATACGAGAAGGGGGATTCAAAAATAAATTTAAAGATGATCGCCCAGGTCAAAAATGGTTTGAAAAATTTTTGGCCAGAAATAAAGAAATCTCACTTAAAAATGCGGAGGGCATTAATAAAGCTAGAGCCCAAGTCACAGAAGAGTCAATCAGATTGTGGTTTAAGGAATTAGATGAATACTTGGACGGTATACAACAGAAAGATATTTTGAGTGATCCGAGAAGAATTTTTAATGGGGACGAAAGTGGTTTTGCTCTTTGTCCAAAAACAGGAAAAGTTTTAGGCCCAAGAGGGTTCAAAAACTTATACCAAGTAAAACCAAGTAACGAAAAAGAAAACATAACGGTATTATTAACATTTAATGCAAATGGAGATGTATGTCCACCTTGTATTGTGTTTCCATACATTAGACCACCAAAAGCTGTAGTGAATAGTATGCCCAAAGATTGGTGCTTAGGCAGATCGGAAACGGGGTGGATGAGAGGAGAAGTATTCTTTGAATATATCACCAACGAGTTTCACAATTGGATAGTGGATAATAACATTAAAAAACCCGTGCTTCTGCTGGTAGATGGGCATAAATCGCATATGTCCTTAATGCTAAGTATGACATGTGAACAAATGCAAATTATTTTGTATGCCCTTCCGCCCAACACCACCCATATTTTACAGCCAGCTGACGTTAGCGTATTTGCACCGGTAAAAACATACTGGAAATCTACAGTCCGCGCATTCCTATCAAATCCAGAAAATTTTAATTCTGCCGTCACAAAAACAAACTTTTGCGCATTGTTAAATGTCGCATTAAAACATCCTAACATATCCGACAACATCAAAAGTGGGTTTAAGCGATGTTGTCTTTACCCATTCGATCCAAATAGTCCAAAGAAATACTTTGGAGAATGTACAGGCCGTTGGTCAACATTCACAAGATGTTACCCACTCGGACATTAAAAGCTTTAAAAAAGTTTTAAAACACCTGAAGCCGACACTAAAACAAAAAAATATTGACATTCGAATTATTACGAAAGCAGTCAATAGTTTGAAAAAGTCTCTCCCTGCAGAAGTAGGATTTGCAGAGATTTCTATCGAAACTGAATCTGAGAAGTCACATAATATGGAACATTCAGTAGAAAAAAATAGTACTATTTTTAGTCCTATTGATTGCGAATTGGATGCAACTAAAGAAATCTCGATCTCTTCATTTCACGAAGAAACCGAAAACGAAAATGATCAAGCTAACTCAGATCCCATTGTACAGGTTCAAACAGTATCAGCCCTAATACATTCACCACCAAAACCATTAGACAAGACTTGCACACCAGAAATAACCACCAGCAATAGAAATCTAACATATGCTCAACTTGACGTGATAAATCCAGATAATTCAACTCTCGATACCAACAAAAACTATTCGTTTCCTGACTTGTCCCTTTCGACGTTACATCTTTCTGGCAGTTACCTCGACGTCGGTTCTGTTGTGTCCTTAGACGACGTATTAATTCTACCATTTGAAGATATTGCATCATCGCCCACTATGTCTAGTGTTGAAAAAGAAAGTCTTACCAAGGAACAAACTCTAGAACCGCCTTTGACTTCTTCAATGTATACAGCATCAGTTGTATCGCTACCTCCTCGAGTACCACAAGCTCCAGCAGTTGTTGGAGAATTAACACAAAAACAAAAGAAAACATCTGATCCATTTAAAAATCATCTGATGCTGCCTGAAATCTCTAATAAAGCAAGAAAAGATAATCAAAGAACTCCAGCAGCCATATCTTCTGCTGCATGGAGAAAGTATTATGAAGATAAAGAGCAGACCAAGAACGAAAAGCAGGAAGCGATACGAAAAAGAAAGTTAGAACGAATAGAAAAGCAAGAACAGAAAAAAACTTCAAAACACTCTCAAACGGTTCGTAAGACTGCTCCGAAACGAAAAAAGAGAATATCTCCTCTTCAAGAAGTCACAAAGAACACTGTAGATTTGGAAATTGAAAAAGAAAATTTACCAGCCGAGGAACGAGTGAAATGTTCTGAATGTGACGATATACTAATTTCAATGTAGAGGACGACGATGAGAAAAATATTGGCTGTGACAAATGTATTAGATGGTATCATCTGAAATGCACGCGATTAGTAGGATTAAGTTATTTAGAGGCCAAAGATAAGTCTTTTGAATGTGACTTGTGTCAATAATTAAAATTCTAGAGCCATAATAATCATACCTAGTCTCATAATTATTAAGATTTAGGATAAGACCAAATTATTGTACCGTTTTCTTTTTCTTTTCAAATTTTAAGATCTATCAATGTTTAGAAGAATATTTTTATTTTCTGCATAGTGATTTAATAATGTTGATTTGTTGATTTTTAAATAAGTATAAATCTTTAATAAATAAATTATTAAAATCAAATCTCTCTTTACATTATAAAAATATCACCCCTTATTTCCTCTTCTAAGCTGGTGGACGCCAAGTGGTCCAGCGGGTGGACGCAAATTGGATTTTATGGACGCAAACTGGGTAAATCGCCTAATTCTGAAGTTTGTCTATTTGAAAAAAAAACACAAGGTATTTCGAACAAAACTAAAAGTTACCTTAAAATGGACTATTATAATGAACACATTACATAAACTTTTCGTTGAAATTAGTGCTTGGACATTTTTATTTTCTCCTTCAAACTTGCCAACTGCCCTAAATGGACGCGAACAGGCGAAATGACCCTATATTGAACATTTTCTCGAGTTAAATAGGTAGTGGTAAAGTCTTAAATGCATATTTCCGCGAGGATGTTTTTAAATTTCTGAATAATAACAAGTACAAGCATATACTTGGGTAATGTAATATATAAGTGAACGTTAACGACTTTCGTGACTAATGTTAGAATCAAAAGTGTAAAATAAATATTTTTATACAAAAAAAATTGGATCGACGTTATTAGTAACTAAAAATACGAAATAATATTAATTCTATTGGTGCTGGTACTAGTGAAGTTGGTGCCAAAAGTTTTCAATCTAACCGATAGAATTAATATTATTTTGTATTTTTCAGTGCACCAACTAATAACGTCGGTCCAATTTTTTGTAAAAAATGTTTATTGCGATACAAAACAAAATGTAGGCTACTATTCGACTATTGAGAAGACATGTGGAACGCAAATTTTACTACAATGCAAAAAAACTGTTCATATTGCCATCTACCATTTGTTGTGATTCATGCCAAAAAAATTTGGATATTTAACGAACAAATGTAGAATGCAGCATTCTATCAGTTCTTTACGGGCTGTAAAAGGGATTGGGTGGTTGTTACCGGGAGAGTCCGAGTGCGGGTCACAATTTTATTTTTTGGGTTCAGGACCTCATTTTCCATTGGATGGCAGGATATTGTAATCGTGCTTTAGCAAGGGCAATAACAACGTAAGTAATTAACTTGTTGTTTCGTATTCAATGAAATTCACTCATATTTGAAGTCAAATAACTTTTCTTTGGTTACTTTTTTGAATAATAATCTTATAAGTACTGTTGGAAAGTTGAAGGATACTGATATTTTTTTAAAAGGAATGCTGTTTTATGATCATGATGATAACGTACGTGTCTAGGCTAATTGAAATGAAGGTCATTATTATTGAAATATCTAACCGAAAATTTCATTTCTACTTTTAAATAGAACACCCCATATTTTAGTAACCAAATTCATAAACAAAATACTAGTTTAGTTTGTTTGTTAGTTACTATGGCAACGAATATCTATGATATGAATATAGAATGAAACTGCTGGTGCCGAATTAAGAACTGTTTATGAATATGGCTTTTAATGTTTTCGTTAAATTCCGAATGTTTTGTATCATTTCAACTCGGGCTTGCTTGAGGAGGGTTCTGTACACGTACGATTTGCGCATTGGTTTTCTTGTAAATAAAACAGTACAAACCATTATAATTGAGGTGCAAAAAATTGTATGTACCAAATAATACATTTTCTCGATCAATTTAACATTTAAGTACATCCATATGAAGGAAGGTCGACAAAAAAAAACACAGATGTTCACCTGACAAATAATCAACAATTCGGATCGTCTTGTTTTGAATTGAGATATTTCACTTCAATTCCATTTGATGATTTATTATTACCCAGTCAGTTCAGTAGCATTTTACAGGATGTTCCTTAGTGATAGAGGCCTATTAGGTGTTTAAATCTTATATTTTTTTATTTTGTTTAAATTAACATAACATGAATGACTCTATAGACAAAATTATTGATCAATATAAAAAGCCGGAATACTTTCACAATCATAGAATTATACCCTAATTCGGTGGGAATGGTAGATGTTTTTAGAAAAAGTTTCATAATGGTTATCACATATTCTTACACCAGCTTTTCTGAAAAATCACGTTCATTTTTGTCATTTACATTTTTCTTTTGTTTTCACTTTTATTTTGATGCTTGAACATCATTTTAATTAGAAAGATACTTGACATGTTTTGTAAATGCCTTAAAAATAGAAAAGGAAACAATTATTTTATTTTAAATTTTTGTACAAATTACCTGTGAAAATGAGAAAACTCTAAATCTGTTAGATCTAGTGTAATGACCCCATTTTCACGTAATGTTCCGAACTCAAGAGTTCTTTTTTAACAAAACCTATTTGAGTAAATTTATTTTTAGCTTTAATAAGCTAAATTGGCCTAGTAATTAGCGCTGTATCACTTTGAAGCGTGTTTTCATTTATACCTGTACTAAAATTTCAGACAAAAAAAGTGCGGGTCCGGTTTGGCTGGAGGACGGTTGTTCGCTTCTCCTGCAAACTTTGAGTGAAGTCATTTGATCTTTTTTTATTTTTATAAAATATAAGAAATTTACCTCTATGATGACAAATATTTTTTTCAAGAAAACTTTATCAGAAGGTACATTGAAATTGGAAACTTAATGCAAATGATTATTATAATTCTTTGATGCACTTATATCTAATAATTTGCAATTTTAATTATATTAGATATGAATGTTTGATTTTTTTGGTGTCAACTTGAAGTTAATTAATAATCTTCTGAATTAATTGTTACAGGTATGCAGAACGCACTTGCCCTAAAGGTAGGATTCGAATGTAAGATAAGGGTCTACTAGTTGGAATTATCACTTTTTTTCTCGTGGCTGAGCATTTGTTGTTCCTATAGATTTTTCCTTTTTATTTTCTTCTTGAAATAATGTACACTTTTGTCGCTATCGCTATCATTTATTTCATGAGTTTCTATAGAAGTCACATTCTTCTTCAAGCAGAAAGAAGAATTCCACAAAAAAGGTGGGACTAGTTTGTAAGGCTAGGGCTTTTGAATTAGGGATTATTAGGGAATCTCGTGACCTCGACATTCTGCCCCTTCCACAGGTTTTTCATTTCAGGTTCATCTTCGTGACTTTCTATAGAAACTCCTTCCTTCCCTTCAAGCTACAAAAGGTAGGACTAGTTTTTAAGTTTAGGGCTTTTCAGATTTTCGCTCAGCCACGCTAATTTGTATTCCCACAGTTTTGTTATCATTAAAAACGGTTTGTGTTCGGAAATGTGAAGTGATATATAGTGGGTGTGGTTTCTTAAAAGTGGCCTAGAAAATGCTACTACAACATGAAAGGTAAGTACAGGCATTTTAATGATTTAATATACCTACCATTGAATAGTTGTTATTTACTAAAGTCTGTAGGTCAATATTCTTCTCCATTAACCTCGCTCTTACTACCTGAAGCATCTAAATGATCATATCTTCGAAGCCAACACGGTTAGCAGATTAGTTCATAATTTACCTACGGGTTATTCAAGAATCCTCGTCAATTTTCATTGCCAGTTATCATCACTGAGTCACAAGTCATCCATTAAAGTGCGTTTACACGGTTCAATTTGTTTGATCATCATCAAGTAATTTTGACATACCAGATTAGTTGTCATCTTGGAGAACATCTATCAATAATCACATCAGAGATATGGTTCACTAGTAGCCCTCTAATGGATATCGCCCAGCTGTCGCTGATCGTACATGTGATGATGCTGGGTGATGTATTTGTGACTATGTGACAGCGTTGTTGAAGAACATGTGATAGGTGTAGATTTATTCTGTTTGCAGGTCATTGATTTAGGTACTAGTAATGCCATGATCAGCGTACAAGAGTAGTGGGAATTTGTCAGCTAAGAGCTAAGGATGATCATTCATCTGGCAGTATCCTGGAAGTTGCCATGAAGCAGAATGATAAGTATCAAATTAAATTAAAAGGTTATTCTTAGTGCTAAAATTTTTTGCATGGCATGGGTGTAGTTTGGATTTTTTCCAGAGAGGAAACATCTATGATTATAACTGTAACTTGATCATTCCAATTTTTAATTATCTTTCAGGTACTAGGTATTAGTTTTAACAATTTCTGTTAATTGTTGAAATAGTTTCAATGTCATAGAAACACGTTATTCCCTAATCAAGTATCAAGTCATTGTATATCAATATCTTGAAGACATTGATTTTTAAAGATTTGATTGAGTAAATTAATAATATTTGTTCATTTTCATCGTGGAATAGGCCTATTATGGGGATACCACGTAAACAAAACGCACCTGTTTTACCCGACCTCATTGGTGATGTGGAACAGGGAACCTAAATGATTTTTGCGCACCTTCTTGCATATAATTTATTGTATTTAAATAGATGGCTATTTCTTACTTTTTGATGATCAGGCCGCGCCCAGTAGGCTTGCATGTAAATCTGATAAATAATTCAAGGTACTTGAATTGTGAGTTTCATAATTTCATCCCATTTGAACCCTGAACGGAGGAGGTATACAATTCGACTGTCTGCTTTTTTTTGGTTTGTGCGCGCGTTGTATATAGTAAACGTACTCCGATTTTGATGATTTTTGATTCATTTGAAAGAGGAGACTTGGGAAATGGTCCCATATTCTCCGAAATCTCCTTCCCTCTGGAAACCGCCCGCGAATGTGGAGGAGGCGGAAAATTTTCTCGAAAATCGGAAATGCGAGATGGCAGAATTAAAGATAGGACAATATTCGGAAAAGAGTTACGGTTTTCGAGTTATTGCGATGGTAAAATTGCAAAATCTAAAATACTTATGCGTATTTCCGCCACGATGTTCGGAGATCTCTACCTAATAACAAGCACAGGCAAAGAATATACGTGGGTATTAGGATAAGTACTATATTCTTTGGTATTAATGAACGTTCAACTATTTTCGTGACTAATGTTACATTAAATATTTTTATAAAAAAAAATGGATCGACGTTATTTGTTACTGAAAAATACGAAATAATATTAATTCTATTGGTTACTTGTGAAGTTAGTGCCAAATGTTATCAATCTAACTGCAACTGCACAACTGTCAAAGTAACAGCACCAATAGAATTAATATTATTTCGTATTTTTCAGTGCACCAACTAATAATGTCGGTCCATTTTTTTTTAAATATTTATCTTTATTTCAAGATACCTTCAGCTATGGGGCAAATTGGTAAAAAAATCTTCCGGACTTTATTTATGTACATTTTTCCAAAAATAATAAATACCTATATACAGGGTCATCCAAAAACCAGATAAGATTACAAAATCTTAATTTTCAAATATAAACCGTATATTCCGTATTTGAAATCTGCACAAATTGTTTTTAATCAAAATATTCAGATATCAGATATTTATACTGTGGGACAGACTCTTTTAGATGGTGCATTGAGAAATACAAAATAATATTAATTCTATAGTAGAATCAATAGAATTAATATCATTTTGCATTTTTCAATGCACCACGTAATAAAGTACGTTCTATTTTTTGTCAAAAAAATTATCGCCGCTGTAACTCTAGAACCTATAATTTTTTTGAACATTGTCCAACTAAAATGTGGCCGTATTGCCCCCTCCATCCCCTTTGGGTTACATTTTCGGGGAGAAGCACAAGTTGAATGTCGAATTTGTTTTTGTCAATGGGACCAACTCTTAATTGTCCTAGCTTCTACACATTCTGTTACGAAAATACTCGAAATATTTCAGTTATTTTTTATTTTGGGAACCTAAGTGACCAATAAATAATTGTTGTAAAAGAATAAAAGTGTTTGAAGCAGATTTTAAATTCTTTCTATTAAATGATCAAAAGTGAATTAGGCTAAATCATATTTCTGTTACTACATAGGATATTTTTTTGTATTTTTCTTTGAACGGTCATTGGTTCAGTTACAAGCTATTTCAAGGTTATCCATTATTTCCGTGATACCCTGTATATAAAAACCTTATCTATTTTATTAAAAACGAACCAAATCACGATGATATGACATAATTAGGAATAGCTTAGAGGTATTTTTGTAGAAATCTATCTGTACACAATTCTAACGGAATGTTGATAGTTTACCCAGTGACGTACATACCTTTTGTGTGATGAATTACATATTATTCAATTAAATATTTTTTTCTAGTTTATATATATATATATCCACTTTTATGTGGTACAGAAAATTAAAAAAAATCAAATGTGTACTGTATCTACTGACTTATTTATCACAGAAATTAAACAATAAAATCGAGTTTTCGCTTTTTTGTTTAATAATTCACTTATGACGGTCATCAACTGTGATTCCAATGTTATGCGCAGCCAAATCGGATTCTACAATTTGAAAATAAATTACACAATTAGGAGTTTTTGCTTCCGTAATAATATTCAGATAATTAAATGGGGCATGAGGGCGAGAGCAACTCACTTCTTTTTTTAAACTAGAGAAAATTTTCATATAGACATTCAAAGAACGCACGCAATTAATTTTTGGGCTCCGTAACGTATTTTCTATTCTATTAAGAATCATGCTTGAAGAGGGCCAAAATCTTTCTAATATATTTTCCTGATTAGTGAATCTAATTCTAATATCCGTGATGTAGAATTTGAGAAATGGATTGAACCCACTCAGTAATCCTAACTAATATTATGAATGGGAATGTTTGTTTGTTTATTTGTTACGCTTCCACATCTTTACTATTCAACATTGCATTGAATTAGAAATTCGATCCAGCTGACCGCATAGACAACTTTAAAATCCATCTAGATTTCTCACTCATCTTACCGTCGCCAAATGTCCACAGAAACCACAGTATGAATATATTTGAAAGATAAATTATTTGCTGCATTTATTACTGCAAATAATTTCTCGCATTCAATGAAATTTTGGCGAACATAATGTCGTGCAAAGTGCGCGGAGTACTGGAACTTGGTGTCATTGAAAGTTGATAATCCAGTGATATTGGATAACCTGTAAGTTGAGAAATCCATACTGTTTTCCGTCGCTTTCTGAGGTCCATAGATTTGTAGACAAACAATATCAATTTATAATAAGAATTCAAAAAACACAATGACAGCTAGCTATTTATTTCGACTTAACGGCGGTAATATTATTTTACCCTTATGACAAAATGAAGAGAATGGCAATCCTTCCACAAAAAAGACTTCAGATTTGCATTGCAAAACCTGCGTTGTAAATGCATTAATCCACTATCAAAAGTATTTAAATTTCTTGAAATGACATTAAGTGTGCATTTAAATGGATCCCTCAAAATAATTATATTAAGTAGGTATTTTGTATACACTATTCGAAATATTTAAATTTACGTTTGACCAGGGTTGTCATTCCAGAATAAACCAAACTGACATCCCTGTCTCGTTGACTTCACACTGCAATCGGGTTCGTTATGCAACACACAATACAAAATACGCTTTACCAAGGAAAACATATTTTTTATTTAATTTATTTTTAAAATATAAACGCATATTATACATTAAAATTAGACTTTCACTATGTCAAATCTCATTCTCCTCAGTGCGCGTGTTATGCGTTAAAATCCTATATAATCAGGTATTAATATATAGATTGTATTTTAGCTAAATAGAAAACTCTTTGCACCAAGTTCACAAGTACCAGCACCAGTAGAATTAATATTATTTTGTATTTTTCAGTGCACCAATTAATAAAGTCAGTCCATTTCTTGTAGAAAATATTTATTTTACACTTTTGAGTATTACATTACTTATCAAAATCATTCAACGTTCACCAAAGTTACGTTACTTATACTTATTCAGAGATTTCAAAATATCGCGGAAACACACATAATTCAGACTTTCCCACTGCTGTAACTCTGAAACCGTACATCTTTTTGAAAAATGTCAAATTTAAATGTTGCTTCTTATAATCCTTTCTCGGTTTTGGCCGTCTCATATTTTCAATTTAGAAAAAAATCTCCTACCACATAGCGAAGACACACATATTTCAGATTTTACCACTGCTGTAACTCGGAAACCTATGATTTTTTAAAAAAAGTTCCTATTTAAACGTTGCTGGATATGTTATCTTCTTTATTTTTGTCATCTCAAATTTTCTATATTCTAGAAAAATTATATAAATTTCTATGTTGTTATAGCTTAACCCGTCGTTCCATTGGCGTTATCTATTCTAAGAACCATTCATTGTGAATGGTCGGCACGCTCACATAAAAAAAATTAGAGTGAATTTTTTTTATTGAATTCCATAATGATTTTCGTGTACTTATGGGAAGGGGCAATTTGAACCTTTTGATACCCCCTATCTACGCCGCTGAGTTAGTAAACAATAATTATTATCATCTCCTTATTTTTATAATAATATAACGAGCTTATAACGATTTTCCAAAAATGTATGTGTACCTAATTTATTTTCTATATTTTTAATATGCAAAAGTGAGTGTCCGTATTTTGTGCTAGAAACGGTAGAAGTCATGGATTCCGGTTATTATTTAAAGAAAGATAATCCTAAAGCTCAAACTAATTGGTTATCGAAAATATTTTTCACGTGAGTACCTATTTTTTTTTTCACCGACTTCGCACCGATTTTATTGATTCTTTTCCTTGGAAAGAGGAGTGTTGAGAAATGTTACAACACTTACAACACTGAAGGAAATTAAAATCTAACATCATTATGTATGGAACGCCTTTTTACTCTTTAATGTAACATACAAATTAACAAACCGCATATAGAAGATAAAATTTTAAATCAAACATAAACTGCGACTGAATTTCTAAGTTTGTTTTAAAATATTTGTTTGAATTCTTCGTTTGTTTCATTTTCATCTGCACAGTTAGAACTTTATATTCCTACGAATTTGTTCATTTTGTTTTATTAATATGTTTATGCTATGAATTTTAAAGTTTGTCTGAACAAACGTTTTAATTTGGTGCGGTGAACTACGGAACTAGCCACTATTACCCAGCACAATCGTACAGAATCCGATCGCAGCGCCCGATCAAAATGTTTATTTCGTTTTCAAACAAACTTTAAAATTCAACAAAAATAAAATAATCTATTTTCAGAAAAACATGTTAATGAAACTAACAAAATATAGCTGCAGACTTAACTTACTAAATGTGCACAGAAGATTTGATCAAACTACAAATTAGGAGTAACATTTTGAAACAAACTTCGAAATTCAACTCCACGAAAGAGTAAAAAGGCATTTTTTTCAAGAATTAACATTCTTAGTGACAGGATTAAAGAACATATCAATTCCAGCTGTATATTTTTGTTCCGTTCACTCGCGATTCAAACACAACATAAATATTTTTTACAATAAATTGGACCGACGTTATTAGTTGGTGCACTCGAAAATACAAAATAATATTAATTCTATTGGTGCTGTTACTTTTGATGTTGTGCCGTTGCAGTAAGATTTATAACTTTTGGTGCCAACTTCACAAGTACCACCACCAATAGAATTAATATTATTTTGAATATTATTTTGTATGTATATTTCAGTCGGTGCATTTTTTTGTATCTATCTATCTATCTATGGGACCATTTCTGAAAGAGGAGACTTTCAAATGAATGTACAAAACGCGTGCACGAACTAAATCTGTTTTGAATACACCCTGTATGATATCAAGGTCATCTGAATTAACTGTAACATATTTCTCGATAGTGAGTAGTGTCCATAAAACTTTCAACTTTTAATCTTAATTAATCTCTGAGATGTGAATTTTTGAGAAATGCTATCTATCTGTCAAAAATTTCAGAAAATAATTTCAGGAAATAATTAATAAATATTAGCTTTAAACATAAAGTCGTATCTATAAACTGACATTATTTTTCCATTTTGAACTGAAAAATAAATTAAAATTATACACATTCCATAAGGAAACACAAAGTTGAGTACTGTTCCAACTATTTAGAAACACCCGGTATAATTGAATTTTTTTTATATTGTAAAATGTTTGAAATAAGATGGGGTTATAAACATTATCTCCTAATCTTAACAATAACCCCGTAATCGTCCGAATACGCACAAATCTTCCACCTTGTATAGTAATTCGATTAATTTTGGATAAAAACCGTAGATAAACAACAATAATAAATATTGTTAATTGAACAAATAATTATTAAGTTGTATTATCGTATTTTAGTGCATGTGCTTCACCTATCTCCAGACAACCAAAGTGAATAACACAAACTATTTCAGTTCATTTTAAATGTTGAGTGTTTTAACCACATTACTGAAAATAATATGCCAGTGCCAATATAAACAAACAAGAAGTAGTATTGTAATAAAATTATAAACGGTGGTATTATTAGTGATGTATTCAGGATATCACCTAAAACATGATAATCCCAAAGAGAAGGCTCTATTTCCATCAAAATTATTTTTCACGTATGTATATGTGCATTAGAATTTTTAACCGAATTCAAAAAAAGGATGAGGTACCTATACAATTCGGTTGTATGTTTGCTTAGTTTTATATATATATATATATATTTTTTTTTTTGAATGGCTGTTTGCGGGTTTTGCGTAGTAACCGTGGTTCGATTTTAATGATTGTTGATTCATTTGAAAGAGGAGAGTTCAGAAATGGTCCCAAAATAAGAAAAACTCAAATCCGAAAACTATTCTCACTATTTCTCACCAAAAACCGCCATCAAAAACCGCCACCAAAAAAGGTGGAGTGGATAATTTTTCTTAAAATCGGAAACTTTTGAATCGAAAAAAAATTCAAAAAAGTACAGTTTTCGAGTTACAGCAGTGGTAAATACATATGTGTATTTCCGCTATGTATTTTTTTCGAAAATTGAAAATATGCCAAATTAGAAGAGATTATATGTAGCAACATTTAAATTGGACATTTAAAAAATATTCATGGATTCAATTTTTTCTATTTTTTGTAAGCATTAAAGACCCTTGAAGTAAGTTTGTAATTCCCTATGAACAATAACTAAATTGATTGCTTAGAATATTGAATCTATAAATTTTACTCAATTTCATTTACTAGTTTGCCATTTTTTTTTTCAAAACACTTACGTTGAGAGTGCTCAAGTCCCACAGATTAACTAAAATTTTTCATTTTACCACAATAGAAGTTGATGCTTAACTTCAACATTTCCGGTACCAACATACTTTATATTATTTCAATATATACAGTTCGTTCATAAAGTATGGGAACGCTTCAATAACTTCTAAAATATCAACATATAGAGAAAAAGCTCTGACAGGTTGATTTTTGATTTTAATTTTCTACTTTTTTATGCAAACAGCATCATTTTATCCCCTCCACCTTCCAAATTATGACGTCATCATTAATTTTTTCAAATGGGAAGGCCATAATTTTATATTATAAACGGAAAACTGGCAATTTTCTGAGCTCAAAAATACCAAATACATGGGTATTAACATAAAAATATATGAAATACAGGGTGATAAGAAATTAATATATTTTCATTTGCTGCCTTCAATTTTCAATAATAAAAATAATATTAATATGCAAGGTAACTAGGAACTTATTAATTGTAGCTAAGGACTACGATTCAAACGCATACTTGTTTTATGCATAATTTGTATAAAATTAAAAGCAGCAAATAAAAATATATTTTAACTTTTACTTTTTTGGCAAACTGTATTTAATTTTTTTTTATGTTAATACCCATATATTTGGTATTTTTGAACACAGAAAATTACCAGTTTTCCATTTATAATATAAAGTTATGGCATTCCCATTTAAAAAAATTAACGATGACGTCATAACTTGGAAAGTGGAGGGGATAAAATAATGCTGTTTATATATAAAATAAAAAAATAAAAATCAAAAATCGACCTGTCAAAGCTTTTTCTCTATATGATAGTATTTTAGTAGTTATTGAAGCGTTTCCATACTTTATGAACGCACTGTATAAGGATTGAACGTACCCTTAGAAGACTATCGTCACAAGTGCCAAGTGCTTCAAGCAAATAATTTTACAATTTACTGAAACGAGTGTTGTAATAATAATAGTCTTATTTTTTGTAGGTGGATGGTGGGACTATTCTACAAAGGCCGTAAAAAAGGTTTAGAGATAGCCGATTTATATAAAACATTAAGCTCAGATCGCTCCGATAAATTAGCAGATACTCTTGATGCTCATTGGCAATCAGAACTAATTAAAGCAAAAGTAAATGGCAGCAATCCGAGCTTATTACGAGCTATATGTAAAACATTTCTATTACGTTACATGTTTTGGGGTGTGCTTCAATTTGTGTACCTTGTGGCACTCAAGTAAGTATGCTGAGAATAAAAATCTTATTTTTCGTTATGAGACTTAAATGCTTTGGTAAATTTCATATAGAAATTGTACCTGTTGCCATTGTCAGCACTTTCCAATTTCTGAAAAAATCAAGGTTATGGTACTAATATGTCAATAAAGAAGTCACACGATAGAGGTCGCATTTTTAAAGATATCAAGATCAAATTTGCTACAAAAATCAGTCGTAGAAATATCTCGGTTGAGTTCGTAAATGGATATGATCGGACAAGTAGTTTTGAAATGGCGGCCGTCCAAAAACAGCTGCTTGTTAATTCAAAAATATTTTTAATCATAGATATGATCTGTCTCTTGAATTTTTGTTTCAAACATTTACCTATCCACTGGTAACAACCCGTCGGGATTTTTGATATTTATTCGTGTGGAATATATTAATGATTTCTGAAATTAACTTTTTAAGTATCATACGTTTTTTTAATTGAAATTAGTAGTAAACACGATAGAGGTCGCGTTTATATCAGAAGTACGAATATCAAGTTTGGATATGGGTATGATCGGACCAGTAGTTTCAAAATGGCGGCCGATCAAACTTTTAAAAAAATCTCAAAAATTAAGCTTTGACTAAATTTCATTCAAAATATTTTTCAAATATGTATCTTTTGTTTAAAGGAAGTCTTCATACAATAAATTTTAGTTTTTGCTTGATCTTAATAATGATTGGAGTAATCCCTTGAATTTCTCTATCTATTTGTATTTGTAGAGCTTCTATACCCTACTTTCTTGCCAAACTCATCATATTATTTCGAGAAAATGATGCCAATACACAAGACATGTTCATCTACAGCGGCCTTTTGACAGGACTGTCGATGCTCCAGGTGTTTGTCATGCATCACACCAATTTGGGCTTGAGTCGAACTGGCATGAGAGTAAGAATTGCCGTTTCCTCTCTAATTTACCGAAAAGTAAGTGTACACTTGTCAAAACAAAGATCATTGGATGATGTTTATGCTCCGTCCACGATTTACCTTTTGCTTGCACAGCTGAAATTGCACAGTCAAAGTAGAACGTTACACAAGACGGTATTCCGTCGGCATCATTGGCCACACGGTACACGGAATGTGTGGACGGGGCATAAGACCGGCAGTCTACCGCACGAAAAACGAACAAACAGAACATATACATACATATAATAAACAAGAAAGGTCTTGGCTCAATAATATTCCGTATACCAATTTACCAAGTTCAATTCCACTAAAAGCAATTAATTCGAAATTAATTGGGATACGTGCATCACGGCCTCAGTTATGGGCACCGAGCTTCACCCGGTAAATTGTTTAAAAGTAAAACGTTTATATACTTACATTTTCTAAGTAATTTTTACACTATACAAAACAAACAAAAAAGATACAATTATTCATATTATCGATTTGGTCATATTAACGAAGGGTATAATTAATATGAAATAAATATTTATGATTAACAAAATAAACACATAAATATTGAATAGATATTAAAAAAGTAACAAATTAATTGGGCTGCAAAACTACGGTCAAGGCAGTAGCAAATATATCCGGATTTACTGACCATTGGCGCAACGTTAAACTATCAATATACAGGTTAATTAAGAACGTTTCCAAAAGCGTGGGTGTAGTTTGTTCACAGTATACGGTGGTCTTGCATAATTGATATATGATAATCATGAAAAGAG
Organism: Crioceris asparagi; assembly: GCA_958507055.1. NCBI lineage: Eukaryota > Metazoa > Arthropoda > Insecta > Coleoptera > Chrysomelidae > Crioceris > Crioceris asparagi. Next base: position 4,454,081 of record OY293829.1, read on the forward strand.
CCTTCAGAAAGATTGAACTCGATAACATTTCGTATAAAAGATGCGATTGGTATTAGGATCTATTATCCATGAATTATTCCTTAAAATCGATAAAAGCCAAACTACGTTTTGAGCTACACTGGGTTGGATGGATCCCTGTTTCATATACAGTTGGCTGACGGCTCTAAATCCATTTTCAGATAACAAAACTAAATCAACAATCGCTGGGCGAGACGGCGGCTGGCCATGTTGTTAATTTACTTTCCAATGATGTCGTTCGATTTGATTTTGCCGTCATTGCATTACACTCGTTCTGGATTGTACCCATATTGGTGGGTTTGGTATCATATTTGCTCTGGATCGAAGTGGGTATCGCTTCATTGGCTGGCATTCTTTCCATTGCCATGTTCAGTTTACCATTACAAGGTAGATTAAATTGATTACTACGAGGATAGTCCCAAAAGTAGTCGATCAAAATAATTGTTCTCATATAATTGCCGTTTATTTGAAGGTGAGCATCGAAGATCATTCAACGCGCATATCAATAAAACTGACACCATGAGGTTTGTAAAGTCAGCATATTTTTATCAATCAATTATATATGAATACACTCCGAATGTCTCCACGTAATCGTCCGGAAACAGTTAAGGGATAGAGAACATTTTCGTTATTTACTTGATTTAAATTGGGGGAATCAAACAATTACCAATCATCAAACTCAAATGAAACTCATCCATTATAAGATTGACACTATCGATCTCTCGAATATAGGATCTACTTGTTTTCAAACAGAAAGAGCCCCCTCTAGACGTCAGGCCGAGTACTTTTCGCAAGGACTATCCTCGTATATGATATGGTTGAATTTAACACTCGGATCTTTGTAGGATATCTAGGAAAATTGACAGGGAATTTGAGATACAAAATTGCAAAGAAAACTGACATCAGAGTGAAATTAATGAATGAGATAATTGCTGGAATCCAAGTAATCAAAATGTACGCATGGGAGAAACCATTTGAGAAGATCATTAAAAGAGCTAGAAAAACTGAGATTGATGATGTAACCACCACATCGTACTTGAGAGGTCTTTTTGCCAGCTGTATGGTGTTTCTTGAAAGAACAACACTCTATCTCACTCTACTCACTTATGTTCTCTTGGGCAATACAATTACAGCTGATAAAGTGTTCTCCATGGCACAATATTTCAATATTCTTCAATTGGCTCTAGCCTTTTTCTATCCAATGGCCATCACATATGGATCTGAATCTCTGGTGTCAATAAGAAGATTGCAAGAGTTTTTGGTGTTGGATGAAAAACAACAAAACAAATTTGAACTGTTACCAAAACCAGGAATTATATTGAGCAAAGTTTCAGCTTCATGGATAGAAAGTACACCAACTTTAAAAGATATTACCTTGCAAATTCCACCTGGGACTCTATGTGCCATTGTAGGACCAGTGGGAGCTGGCAAAAGTTCCATCCTTCAGGTAAGTGAAATTATTTCACAACATACAGAAGGAGGATGTGAAAATACTTGTGTCCGCGGCACAGTTTCGAATATGTATATCAATATTTAACAAAACATATATAAATCTGATATTTGTAGCTTCTGTTGGGCGAATTACCTTCCAACACTGGCAAAATAAGTATGGGTGGTGAGATCTCTTACGCATCACAAGCTCCATGGTTGTTTGCGGCTTCAATACGAAACAACATTCTCTTTGGTGAACCTTACTTGAAATCAAAGTACGATAAAGTTATCGAGGTGTGTTGTTTGTTGAAGGATTTCGAAGAGTTACCTTATGGTGACAAAACTATTGTGGGGGAAAGGGGTGTTTCACTTAGTGGCGGACAACGTGCCAGAATTAATCTAGCCAGAGCTGTCTACAGAGATGCAGATATTTACCTTATGGATGATCCTCTATCGGCAGTCGATACACAAGTCGGTAAACATTTGTTCGACGAGTGCATCTACAAGTATCTCAAATCGAAAACTCGCATCTTGGTCACACATCAATTGCAATTTCTAAAGAAGGCCAATTTGATTATTGCCATAAATGATGGACGGGTCGAGGCACAAGGGTCATTCGATGAGTTGTCCAAGAGCGATTTGAATTTCACTAAATATTTTGCTTCGGCCGATGAAGGATCGGCGGGTGTGAATGCCGATTTGTCCAGTGACAAGGCAAATATTAGTCTGGAAAGACGTGTATCCAGCATTTCACTAACTAACGTAAGTTGGTTGAATAAGTAGTATGGGGATAGAGGAATTAGGTAGAATTTCTTTCTTTTTTTTTTCAGAGCACCTTATCCGATACTATTGAAGGAATGCTTCAGCCAAATCCAGTTGAGGAAGAAACGGCTGGTGATCCAAATGCATCACCATTCAAGGATTATTTCAAATCCGCTAAAAGTTTATGTCTTATAACTATTTCGATTATAATGTTTATTGTTGCGCAGGCGGCCTGCGCTGGTGCCGATTATTTCTCAGCCTACTGGTAAGTTTTTTATCTTGCTTGCCTGTTACTTTATAAAATCTTCAACATTAAACTAGTATATTGATAGTTGTCAGAGAATGGGGTGAAAATTATTCAAAAATACATATGCTACATTATTATTTAATTTATTGATGATAGGTAAAATGTCCAAACACACATTTGAAACGTAAGTATGTAGTATTATTTAAAAAAAATGATATATAAATGCTAAGAACTTTTTACAAAATGAAACCAAAAGTAGATTTCAGGTAAAAAAAAGGTAAAAAGATGAGTATTTTTTTATAGGGTAAGCAAATTTTGATGCTTTTATAGGGTAACTTTATGTCGTAACTTGAAATTTAAGAAGCAAGTTTGAAATCCACCTGCGCCATTGGTTTCTACGCTAAAAAGTGTCAAAATAAATGTTCGTTAACTCCACAAATAAATAAGTTATTGTAACGTGCAAGGGGTACATCCGCCGGCATTGGGCCACAAAGTGGCGGCGTCCTTTTGATGCCGACAAAGGATTTCGAGAAAAGTCCAGTGGCGGCTGGTGTGATCAAATACCACAGGCGGATAGAAAGATCTGGAGTGTTTTTCGGTTATATATTTGGGAGAATTGTCGGCATGACGGGGAGTGTAAAAGAAAGTGTGAAAATCATAGTATGTGAAAATAGATTTTAATAGAAAAGTCAGAGTAAGCTAGTAAGAATATCCTATTAGATCTTCGAAATTCGTCAACCTTGTACGGTCTCGAAGCTATAATTTAGAAATCACTTTTTTATTATAAATTTTTGATGACTCCTATGAATGTTGAATTTTGGTACAGTGATAAAGTTTATTAAACATGTGGCAACTTGGCAAATGAATCCACATCAACAGTTTTAAACAAATATCTTCAGACGTAGAATATTAGTTTTTTATTCATTCCTAATGTAAAATGTCTACGCCCATGGATAAAGAGGATGTAACAGTAGTAGTCTATTTACTTTGAAAAAAATGTACTTTTGATGAGAATCACTTTTACCTTCAGTTTTTACAAATTTTGAAGTTCAATAATTCAATCAATTCAATAAAAGTCCTAAAAAATCAAATATTTGCAAAAATAGATGTATGTTATCATATCTTTTATAAAAATTGAGGCATGTTTTTGATGATTTGTTAAAAAGAAAGAGAAACTGGTGGTCTTAGGACATAGACTTTAAGCTGGAATTTTCGATTTGGAAGTATCTTTTCAATCCCAAATAGTATATAATCATACTTGCATTTTATTGAACACAAACATCATTCAAAATTAGCAAACATATTCATAAAAATAGTAAATTTGGATTCGCGAAAAAGTAAGGTTAAATGAATTGATGATTGACTTGTGCAGTGCATTTGACGTTTAAAAACTGTCATTTCCAGTGTTGCCAAAACAACCAATATAACGTTTGCGATATTGTTTTTTTAATATTCGATAACGAAAGCATAAACCAAGTGCTCTGATTTTAAGAGTCTAAAGGTATAGTTCCGTCTTAAAAATGTATTAAAAATATATTTTTACAAATATTTGCTTTAGAGCAAAAATACGATATTTCGGCAGCGTTTGATGACAAGGTGACGAAGTTTATCTTCAGGCTTTGGAAAATATGAATTGTGATTGCTTTACTAGAAGATATTGTCTATTTTTTTTCTAAATCAAATATTCTTGTAAATGGAATTCATAAAATAATCTTAAACTGCGAAAGTTATACTGACAGCATTGGCAATATTGATATTAACAGCACTTGACTCTAACGTTGAATATACTGCAAAAATAAATCAACAATTCGTTTAACCTTACTTTTTTGAAGGATGTGGATGGAAGTTTAATAGAATGCAAGGATGATTATATACTATTTGAGATTGAAAAAATACTTCCAAATCGAAAAGAACAACATTTTGCCTCCCCTTTTAGGTAAATTTCTTATAGAAATGTACCTATTGCGATCGTTCACACTTTTAAATTTCGAAAAAATTTCAATGGCATGTTGTTATATGTCTATAAGTTAGTCCAAAAAACATTTGGTTCAAAAATTTATATATATATATATATATATATATATATATATATATATATATATATATATATATATTATATTTAAAATTGGGAATGAAAAATAAATATAATAAAATGGACTCACATAGGGTGCCCTTCAACATATATATATATGGGATATTACGAAATTTGTTAACACGATAGAGGTCGCAGTTTTGGAGGTATCAAGTTCAAATTTGCTACAAAAATCAATCTTTCAAATATCTCGGCCGAGTTCGTTATTGGGCAATATCGGAAAAGTAGCTTCAAAATGGCGACCATTCAAACATTTACGAAAATTATCAAAAAAGAGCCGTAGTGTAAATATCATCAAAAATAATTTTAGGTTATAGATATAATCAGTACCAACAACTTTTGTTCGAAGCAATTTTCTATAAAATGCACAGATAAAAAAATAAAAATTAATAAAGAAAAAATAAGAAATATTGATAAAACATGCACACTCAATATAAATTTGATGTAATTGTACATTCTCTGGAGATCTTAATATAGACCCTGATTAAACAAATATATAGTATATATATTGAAAAGAAATAGGCGAAAAAAAAAAATTCTGCCTTGAAGTGGAACGCGAACCCTGTCTGCTTTATATTCAACAGCCAAAATAAAAACCTCTAACCGCAAGGCTATGACATAGGGAAATTTTTTTGTAATAACATGTAGGTATACCAACGAAAAAGTTGTTCAATGAATTTTGAGAAATTTACCATTCCACTGACTACATCGGCCATCGGGATTTTTTTATTGACAAATTGTTAATTGTTTATTTTTACCTATCTTCAATGATACTTTTGGAATTGACATAACTCAGTAGGTACAGAGCTGAAAATTTTCTTCAAGGTCACAACAAGAGGAATTAAGAAGCAAAAATCAGATACTACTGATGGATAAGTCCAGCAAATTGGTGGCACATAATACGGACACTAGCAATAATTCTGAATATGACAGCTGGATGACAGCGACGGGTGTCAATGATGCATTGCCAAGATCTAATTTTTCATTCGATCAACTACTGTTTGATGAAGTAGCCGTAGATGGTCAAGTGTATAATCTGTTGAAAACAGACACGTCCCTGTACATTTATGGTACACTCATCGTTCTGGCCATTGTGTTGACGTTGAGCAGATCAATTTTATATTTCAAAATTTGCATGGAATCTTCGAAAAATTTACACTCTGATATGTTTCATGCACTTTTAAGGGCCAAGATGAGATTTTTCGATACAAATCCAAGTGGACGAATTTTGAATAGGTTCTCCAAAGATATGGGGGCTATAGATGAAATTTTACCTAGAGTGCTGCTGGAAGCCATACAGGTGGGGGTATCTAGCTATAAGTGTATAATATCGTTGCTTACCATAGACATGTGAACACCTAGACCACGCATAGCCTCTTTCAGAGCGATCCAACGTCTCAAGATCATTATTCTTCTGGTCCATAATGGTTCGTGTAGGACTGATACGATTAACATATTTGCCAAACTTCTTATGTTTCATGGCAACTTCTGATTTATAGAGTAATAATCAAAGACATTCAGACGTAATTGATAGGTGGTCGTTGAAATAGTTATTACTGATTATTCAGAAACATCTGCAGATTAAATTATGTACCAAATTTATATTTTACAACACAAAATAAAATTTTTCATTTGTGAAATAAGGGGATCATCAGTCGATATCGATCGATTGAGTTAAGTGCGGCAACATAGGAAAATATAATTTAGGTGTCCGTATGAATTCGTCAGCTTTCGTCGCTAGTCGGAATATTGTTCGTTGTTCCATTCATAATTTGAGTGTTGCTACTACGTTTTACAAATTTATACGCTTCTACACATGTACACTGTTGCCAAAATTTCCTATAGGAAAATTTTGTCTCTCTCTTACACATGGAAAATACCAAAACAATTCTCTAACAATAACAGATCGCCTTTGGATACATGTTATGAATGAAATGCTTCGTCTAGGTGTTCAGATGTCTATGTTGCTTACAATTTTGACATAGTGTTGGCGCATACTCTCGAAACATCAATCCTAGCCTTAAAATCCACTTTTAACACTTCAAATTTGAACACTACTATTTAAACAACACATAAAATGCCGGTTGCTATGGCAGACTTTTTGAAAAATTTTAAATTACGCCCCGAAATCAGTGTATTTTTATTTTACCCAACTAAAGAAATGTAATTATAAAGATTTCTTAGTTTTTTACGGTCGTGTTACCTAATTTTCCATCTAATATTCGTAGAAATCTACTCATGAAACGCTTTGACCGACTTCATCTCCGAACAAAGGACGTTCATCAGATCTCGAAGAATAATTATTAAAGGGTAGAAATAAAGGGCTCGGTATTTAAGGACACGTTTGCAGAATAAACTATTTTATTTGACTTATAAATTAATTTATATGCACGGGAACAATATTCTCGATACATAAATTAGTTTTGCACAGAAAAAAAGACCAGCATGAGCATTTCATTTTTCACCAAGCGAGAATAGTTTTTTACCAAGCGTTAATTTGTTTTTCTGTGCGTTTAGTCATTTTACTGGGTGTTCAGACGTTTTACAGGGCGCTTATTCGTTAAACTAGGTGCTTAGTCGTGTTACTGAGCGTTTAGCTGTTTTACTGAACTTTTTTTTTATATACTGAGCGTTTAGTCATTTTACTGGGCGTTTAGTCGTCTTACTAGGCGTTTATTTTATTTGCGTTTTGTATATTTACCGAGTAATTCCATATTTTACCGGAATTTCAGATTATTATTTGAAAAATTTAATAATATACTGAGCATTCAATATGCTATAATGCAAATGCAATTATCAACCAAACAAGGATACTGGGCGGGGCATTTAAATACCGAACGTTTAATTTATAGCGATAATTAATTAATTATGTATTTTTCTCTTGTCTTTTTCGTTATTCACCACAGTTCAACATCCAATAGACAAACTATAACCTACATTTTAACTGGTAAAAATAATATAAAAAAAACCTGCACGAAAAAAAATATTTTTTTCAGATTATGCTGGTAATGATGGGTATCCTGGTCAATGTCAGTGTTGCCAATCCCTATATGATTATTGCGATTATCATACTAGGCGCCATCTTTAATTACCTGCGTAAAGTGTTCATATCCACGGCGAAGGATATCAAACATTTAGAAGGAATAAGTATGATTTTTTCTCATAATATCAAACATTTAGAAGGAATAAGTATGATTTTTTCTCATATGCAGGGTGAAATTTAAATATTTGCGGAGATTCAATTTCAGAAAAAAACATAATTATGTAACTATCAGTTAAATTTATCTTCCCATACGCAAAAAAAGATATGTGCCCTTTTCGAATTCTACAATGAATACTGTGGACACGATAGAGGTGGGATTTATAAAGGAATTAAGTTAAAGTTTGCGGTGAAAATCATTCATACAAAGATCTCGGTCGAGTGCATTAACGGACATGATCGGACAAGTAGTTTCAAAATGTCGGCCGACCAAAAAAAAGCTCAAAAAATATTCAATAATTGAATATCATCGAAAACATATCTATAATTTATAGATATGATGTTTATGCACCCACAATTTTTTTTGAATCATTTTTTCCGAAAAAACCGAAAAAATAATAAAACTTAAAAACTGTGAAATTCACCTATCGGCTGGCTACATGACGTCGGACTTTTTTTTTGTTTACGATTGGTTGGTCACTGCTCATTTTTTTTCTTATGGTGAAGATATAAGCATTTTGAGATTTGACTTATTTTTTTTTTTGATTTTGGAAACTTTTAAGATAAATCAATTAATAACATTGTATTGAATAAGATTTTACAATATTCGCAAGTATTTCAAAAATTCATCCTGTTTATAACTTTTTGACCGACTTCAAAAAAAGGAGGAGGTATACAATTCGGTTGTATGTTAAAGCTCATTCTCAATTCAATTTACAGCTAAATCACCGGTATTTTCTCATATTTCATCCACTTTGAGCGGTATAACGACAATAAGGTCATCAAAGATTGAAGATCTCCTCATCGATCAATTCGATCATCATCAGGATGTACATACATCTTCTTGGTTTATGACAATAGCATGTACCGTAGCTTTTGGACTTTGGATGGATATAGTATGCGTCATTTTTGTTGGATGTGTCACTTTCAGCTTTACACTTCTGAAATTTTGTGAGTGTACAGAGTCAAGCATATAGTAATTCAAATTTAATTCAATGTCTAAATAATAATTAATAGAGGAGACCGATGTGTTTTGAAACAAAGGTGATTTGAGAAAGCACTAATTGTCATATATCTAAGATTTGGAGTTGTAAGAATTTGATTTTGTTTCTCAGTTTGTTACTTTTCTTAACTATATTTTAAAAATTACCTTGCATTTTAGGTGAAAGTCCAGTTTTGCGCCTTCTGTTATAAAAGCTCTAAAAATCAACAAAACATGGTGTATTTTAGCATAACTTTTGATCAAATTGTGGTGGAATACGCTATTTTTAATTATTTGTTAGTAAAAAAAGGGAAAATGTTGTTCTTAGCTTTACGAATTTTAGCTGGAATTTTCGATTTGGAAGCATCTTTCAAAATTAGCGAAAATATGCGTGAAAATAGTAAAAATAATTTCGCGTAAAAGTGAGTTTGAACGAATTGATGATTGACTTTGCTGTATACTCAACATTCAAGTGCTGTTAATATCAATGTTGCCAACGCTGCCAGTATAACTTTTGTAGCATTAGATTATTTTATGAATTTAATTTCCAAGAATATTTGTTTTAGAAAAAATTAACGACAATAACAACCAAGCATGAAATATTATACAAATGTATATGTAGTTTAATTTCTTTTTTAAATGGCAAGTATTTGGCGTTCTGGATGCAACTGACTTTTCATAAATATAAATAAATTTATCATTTTTTCGCAAACTTATGTTTACTATTTTCACACTACACTATAGTTTTACCTTATTCTATTAAAGTTTTTAATTCACCTCGACCTCTGTTTGAACTTACCTCGGTATGAGCAATCATCATCTAAACGGGTAAAAAACTAACACTAGATTTGCGTGTATCTATCAAGCAAAATGTCGAAAATGTTTCAATTCCTATCGGTCTCCTCTAAAAATCAGAAAAATTGTTTGGAGCCGCTGCATTTCTTGATTTTCTTCATTGTCAAATGATGTCGAAAGGTTGGGTTGGGTTCTTGGAATATTTCGAGTTTCGAAAAAAATCTGTTACTATTTTGATAACTAAAATTGTGATTCTTTATTAAGTATCTCATTTGCTATAGAAAATTTTCGCTCGACAAGATCGAATTAATTTCAGTTTAAAAAAAATCTAAAGCTTGTGCTAGTTTTTATTAAAAAAAAGAAGTTATCTTATGTATTTTCAATTGCTGTAGATGCATATGAAGTCAATGGTGCTCTAGTTGGATTAGCAATATCTCAGTCGCTCATTCTGACAGGAATGCTGCAAGCTGGCATGCGTCAGATAGCTGAAGTAGTAAATCAGCTCACAAGTGTAGAGCGAGTTTCGCAATATACGAAAATCGAACCTGAGAAGCCATTTGAAACTCCAGAAGGTAAACATAGTTTACAGTTTCAATGTTATATGTTAACATTTTCAAATTACTAGACAAAAAACCAGTCGCCACATGGCCAAGTGATGGCTTGATTGAATTCAAAAATCTCTATTTGAAGTACGTCGAAGATGAACCACCCGTTCTGAAAGATCTCAACATAACTATTCAACCTGGAGAGAAGGTAAGGTCCATGGTACAATTAAGGTCTAATTAGTCACGTAGATTTACAACTTATTAAGAAAACATTTTCCGGGTGAGAATAATATGATATTATGTTCTATTTCCTCTAACGAATCCAAATCTCAAACATTATTTAGGTATAGTTGAGGCAACGAGAGATTCCAGATACGTCATCAGTGATAAGCATCTGAAGTAAGACGATGAATTACTTTGTCTAATTAAACAAAATGTTACAGATGTTCGAATTATTTCACAGAAATAAATGAGAAAATATGTACTCACTCTCACTGCAAGAAAGTTCGAAAAATATTAGTACGAAAAACATTTTTGTATATGAAGTTAAACCATAGAAATATTGTAAAAGAAATTATAAAAAATCTGGTGTGTACACTCACACGACTTTCCTACCGCTCGCAGGTAAATTCCAGTGAATAAAAAATCGTCCGATCAAAACGAACAACACTGGTCATGTAACATTTTTTTCGCAAGATGGAATGTTTAGCCAGAATCTGAAGAAACATGTGGAAAATATGGAATTTTATTCAACCATGTATGTGGTTGATAAAGGGCTCTCAGAAGAAAACTTTAGGCATGTTTAATCAAAATCCTTAGAGCCGTTTTCGCGCTACAGTCGTGAGCAAATCACGTTTTTTTGTCTATAGCTCAACACCCAGTGTATACAGAATTCTCATTCAGTGCCACCGTGGAGTGATGTTGGTACCAAACAAAATAAAAAAGAAAGCAACGAAATACACTGATCTGTTACCGAGATAATGCTGTCACAGGCAGACGGACAGACAGACAGACAGACATACAGACAGAACAATGTCTGAAAATGTTTATCAGACTTGGAAAACTCTGAAACGTCAACATTTGTAAAAATCTCGATACCGAAAATTTCACACGATTTAAATACTTTCCTTATACAGCTACTATAGTAGCGTAGGAAAGTAAAAAGCACGATTTTAGATTTAAATTGAAATACTATATAGAAGAATTTTGAATGATAGTACCATGCTCGAAGTTAGTGATAAGTTATTCATCAGAAAGTAGTCAATTTATCGATATTCAAGGAAAAATAATTGAATTTAAAACAATCAAGTATAGTGTACCACAGGGAACTCTGTAAGGACCCAACCTGTTCAGACCTTACCTTAATAATCTATATTATATAAAGTATAATTGATACCTTTATTAAACTTTTATATCATCACAACAAAATATTCTTTTGGTTCCATTTTACATGTCAAATAACATTTAGAAGACAATGATATAAGATCAAAAGCATGTTTTTAATCTGTTTTAATGAATCGTCACCAAATACTCGTCGCCTCAACTATATAAACGGTGCATTTCTCACTTCTTACTATTTTTTTTGATCTTCTGAAACCATGTAGGTTCTTTCAGTATGCGAAGATCCCTGAATTTTTGTTAACGATCTATATAAAATATATTGATAATCTATTTGTAATCATTACCACTACTCTAGGTTGGAATAGTTGGGCGAACAGGAGCTGGAAAATCCTCATTGATCTCAACTCTATTCCGATTAGCTCCCATAGAAGGTTCCATATTAATTGATGGTGTAGACACCAAAGATGTGGGTCTTACAGACTTGAGACAGAAAATATCTATTATTCCCCAAGAGCCAGTATTGTTCTCAGCAACAATGAGGTACAATCTGGATCCATTTAATGAATTTAATGATAGTAAACTGTGGAATGTCCTACATGAAGTAAGAAGGAAGAACTACAATAATAACTGTTTTATCTATTATAACACCTTGAACTTTATACATATAGGTAGAACTCGGAAATGCTGTAAATAGTTTGGATTTCATGGTATCAGAGGGTGGCTCTAATTTTAGTTCTGGTCAGAGACAGCTCATCTGTTTAGCTAGAGCCATATTGAGAAATAACAAAATTCTTGTACTTGATGAAGCTACCGCTAATATTGATCAGAGGTAATTTGAATTAGCCTTGAACGATAATGATCTTCAATGTTATGACAATTTAAATCGACATCGCTTAACAATTACAGTAGAATTATTTTTTTTGGTTTATTTCTTAGAAGTAAACGCTGTTATATTATGCTTTCTTATTTGTTGAATTTATTATCACGATTTTTGAAATGACAACTCGGAATACGTAGCTGACTCATGATCTGTATCGCTTTTTTCTACCTTGTTTCCCGTTTTAGGACCGATGCCTTTATTCAAGCGACCATTAGGAATAAATTCAAAAATTGCACGGTGCTGACAATAGCTCATAGACTGAACACAATCATGGATTCTGATAAAGTTTTGGTGATGAGCTTTGGTAGTGCTGTTGAATTTGATCATCCGCATAATCTTTTGAAAATACCCGAGGGCTATTTCTACAGTATGGTACAGGAAACTGGTCCCTCAATGTCAATGCAACTGAAAGATATGGCAGCTGTATCGTACAGTAGGATAACAAATGAATGAAATCCTATTAACACTGCTAAATAATTAATATGTAATATATGCATTGTTTTTTAAAAAATATGTTTTTTATTAATTAAGAAATGAGACTGGCTTCATGCTAATACTGATCGACTTCGGTGACAAAGCGAAGTAGCCAGTTTTATTAAATTTAGTCGAGATGGAGACTTTGTGGCTTCAAGTTTCATATACCGATACTTCTTTCTATTGTCTACAGCGTATTTTACTGTAGCATAGAATAAAATAAAATAAAGTAAATGGCAACAGTGTATTTCTAATCGCCTGGAAACGTATGTCCATTTCTAAGATTATTTCAGTAATTAAAGTATAATGGCTGATCTAGAAGTGAAATGTGTTTACAGTGTAAAATTCCAATTTATGAAGAAAATGCCTCGTTGAGACGATGTTTACAGTGATTTCACTGGTAAGTATGAATTTTTATTTACTTCCAAACGCGTTTCTCCCCACCCAACAACCCTTTCGCTCCAAAATCCCTCAAGCTTGTTGGGACAAAAAGGGGCCAATATCTCCAAAAGGAGACAAAAACTCGAAAATTGTTATTTTTGATTTTCGTCTGATTTTGTGGTATTTTATCAGAAAACACCATTAAATCTTGGCGCCACAGTTATCGGAAATCCCCAAATAAATACTTTTATAAGATAGCTTCTTAAAAAAAACAAAAAAAAGTTATTGCTCGACAAGCACTAAAAACGGTATGTCTTAGGATTTATATATATTTAATTTGATTTTTGCTTTTAGAATTACTGTTGCAAGCTAGGCTTTTTAATTGAATTATTGAAACATTACACTTGTACCTACAATATAATTTTCCCGACATTGTTCAACCTCTACGATCGAAAATAATAATCGTTTTTTAAACAACAACCGCCATCTATACCTCATACCCAATACTTCTTGGTTTGCCTTTGCCTATAAACGAGTAGATATGCGAAACAATAACAAAAAACAAAATATAAACAACGACTCCTTAAAATTTACTATAAATAAATATTAAAACAGTACATGGATTGTCTTACATAACAAACTATTTATGTAAAAGTCTAACTTAAATTATTCAGGAACTATGCTGATCCTTTGATAATTATCCCTAGCAATTTTGCGTAGTTGGTCAGCAGTTGTTTTGCCCGTTTCATAAACCATCTTGAAAAATATTCCATTGGGATTTTGCAGCAACACATGTGGATGATCGTATTCTGCCACTTCGCCAGCGTCCATCACAAGAACTTTATCTGAATCCATGATGGTGTTCAGTCTGTGAGCCACAGTAAGAACTGTACAGTTGACAAATTGTTTTCGAATCGTCTTTTGAATCAACGCGTCCGTCCTAGAAATTCAAATCATATCAGTCAAGAGAACAAGAGTGAGAATTTTCAACATTACTCTGTCGTTCGACTGCTCAAAATTGAACACTGGAAAGAATGTGACAAAAAAACTTTATTCTACCTTTAGGGGAATACAGTTTAGAAACAAAACTTCCCACTCGCTTGGTAGCCAACTAGCTATCGAGATTCGTGAGGTTAGATTAAATTTGGTTTGACAACATTTGGATACATTCTAGTGTTTGTACAATTAAGTCAATAACCTATTGGGATTTGCTAATGTTTAACTGCAGTATCATTTGTTATGGAATATAAAAGACTAAAACAGGTATACCACTAGCAAGTATGATGCCACCGAGTTAGTTTACTAGCTAACAATTCCACTCGCTAGCTTGTAGCGAGTAAACTAGTCCGGCTATCAACTTTCCATCGTAGATAGCTTACAAGCTGCTGCTTTGCTAGCTGACGTGATAACAATGGGCAGGGTTTATAAGCAGCTACTAAAAACAACCAAAAAGCGGCTAGTAAACTAGCACAATGTCATCGAGGTTCTTAGCTACACTTGGGCAAATGGCTTAGAGCGCTAAACAGCAAAATGCCTTAGAACTATTTCATTTCAACCAATCATACTTACTGTGGATCAACGTTAGCCGTTGCTTCATCCAGCATCAAAATCTTATTATTCCGTACAATTGCCCTTGCCAAACAAATGAGTTGCCTCTGTCCAACACTATAGTTTGCACCTCTGTCCATAACTCTGTTCTCCAATCGATTTATAATGTTATTTGCATCTCTCAGTTCAACAGCATCGATGGCATTGTACAAAACATCATCGGTATATTGATTGAATGGATCCAAATTGTATCTCAATGTGCCGGAAAATAGTACTGGATCTTGGGGTATAATGGATATGGTGGTTCTGAGTTGTTCTAAGCTAATATCTTTGGTATCAATACCATCAATATTGACCTCACCTTCTATAGGTGCCAGTCTGAATAAGGCTGATATTAATGAAGATTTGCCAGCACCTGTCCTACCTACGATACCAATCTGTAACATAGAAATACTTGTAAACAATGTGGAATATTATGCATATATAAACAAATGAAAGTTGTATTCATTTACATTAGTTATTCGTGTTTCATTCTGTAAACAGAATAGAATAGAAAATGAATTATAAAACTCATTGAAGTAATAGATATTATGAGTAGAGAGTTTGGAGTAAATGCTATCAGTAAAATAACATCATGAACCTAAACATTCTTTATGATGTGACCGTATAACATAGGAAGACTTACCTTTTCCTGTGGATTTATTGTAAAGTTAAGATTCTTCAAAACATGAGCCCCATCCTCAACATACTTCAAATACATATTTTTGAATATTATCCTGCCCTGTTCTGGCCATTGTGGTGGGGGTTTTATCGGTTGCAATGGTTGTTTTTCATTGGGTAAATTTTTGTATTCCAACACCCTCTCGACTGACATTAGCTGATTGGTAACCTCAGCTGAAGCTTTCATACCCCATTGAAGAATACCAGTGAGAGCAGTTGCTTGGGAGATGGCCAGTCCTACTTCACCACCAGTCATTCCAAATGCTGTAATTGGGTAAATATATCGTCACGAATAATATACAGTGTGTTCAAGATAAGGTACGGATATTACAAAAATCTCGATATGGGTAACTCGACAGACATTTCGTTTTCTAGTGATCATCATCAACTTTTGTCTTCCAAATATATCGAAATAAAAGCACAGCCTATATTAGTTAGCACTTTTAGCTTCCAAATCAACTTACTTTCCCCAAATATTAGAAAACTGAATGTCAAAAGTGCAGAAAATATAGCACAGAACACATCCAAGAAGAATCCAAATGCACTGCTAGTCGATATAAACATATACCAAGCACTGGAATGATAGTCTTGGTGTTTGTCGAATTCATCCTTGAGTATATCCTCAGCACCAAAAGATCTTATGGTTGTAAGACCTTGTAATGTTGCGTTTAAATGTGTAAAGACTGGACTCCTCACTGCAAGAGAATTGAAAGTTGAGTTTTATTCTAGTCATCATCAAATCTCTCAGCGTACTTACTCATTCCCTCAAGACGTTTAACATTTTTTGATGTTTTTAAATACACATGTCTAATAACTCCAAACAGGACACCCAATATTGCTATTAGCAAAATAAAGTAGGGATTAACAACTGCTATAAGGATAAGTGATCCTGCCATTTGTAGTAAAATCTGGAATACATCATATTAATAATAAGATACGATGTAGGAGTCGGTGTCAGAAGTACATGGTCTGACGTAGAGATGGCGGTTGTTATAATGATCGAAAGTAACAACCTTGATCTTTTAGCGGTACTATATATTACTAGGAAAATTGTGTGAGTGGACACACAAGATTTTATATTTTTATAAGGCCGGGTACTTCTAAGACACCTAACCTTCATAATATTACATATAACTTACCTGTCCAGAATCCAATATAACTTTCGGTAACATTTCATCAATTGAGCCCATATCCTTGGAGAACCTATTCAATATCCTTCCACTGGGATTGGTATCGAAGAAACGAATTGTAGCTCTTATAACATTACTAAATATTGAATAGTGCAATTTTCGAGAGCTCCACATTGCAATCGTATAAAATAGTACAGAACGGCTCATTGCAACTATCAATAGTATCAATAGGAGTGTACCATATATGTAGATGCATGTTTCGGTGCTCCAATATTGAAATTCACGAGTAACTGTGGCCGATGAGTCGTCATTAAATGTTGTTACATTTCTGAACTCTTCAATATTCACCCAATAGCTGACAAAGTAATCCACACAGCTGCCCAAGAACTGTGTCATTATAAAGAGAATACCTATTGTGGAAACTGCGATAATATTAGCTCCAGATAGAAGGTAATTGAACAGAAGAGATCCCTTAACTGTTCCTTTGGAGGATTGTTCTTGCATGTCTTTCATTTGGATTTGTTTCAATTTATCTCCTGTTTCTTCTTCTGCTGCTGCTTCTTCTTCTTCTTCGTCATCAGATTCGTTGGGCAGCAGATTGATGCTCATGTTACTCATCATGCTAGCAACTGAGGTTCTTCGTTTGCTCAGAGAGAGTCTGCTGCTCTGAAAACCATTTCAAGATCAATTCAATATGGGGAATAGTAATATAGGTTGTATCATGAAGGTCTCCACATATATACAATATAAACATACTAAAATACTCACTGTGTTGGAAGACATTCTAGTGAATGCAGGTCTTGTTTGTCTATCTTCTTCAATATTATCCACATCAGCTGTCAATAATTTAGCATATACGTTGTCGCTGTTTGATAATTCACCAAAAGTACCTTCATTCTCCACGTGGCCCTTCAGGAGTACAGAACAAAATTAGTAAATTCCATCTTTAAGACTCTTTGAATACTTTAGTTTGATCTTATACTTTGAGAAAAAGTAAAGACGTAAAGTTTCTGTATTGGTTCCATACTGGCACCGGTGACTCCTGAGTCAGAACGTGCTCGAAAATTGAATTTTGAAGATAGATGTTTTGCAAAAATTGATCACTTACTTTATTCAATATTAGTATGTGATCGGCATCTTTGAGAAACTGCACTTGATGTGTCACCAAGATGCGAGTCTTACAACCCAAATAACCGTTGATGCAATTATCGTACAACTGTTTGGCCACATGTACATCGACAGCAGACAGTGGATCGTCCAACAAATAAATGTCAGCTTCTCGGTACACGGCACGGGCAAGATTTATTCTTGCCTTTTGGCCACCGCTCAGAGAGGCTCCTTTGTCACCGACGATACTCTGATCACCATTGGGAAATTGTTCGAAATCTTTCTCCAGAGCACAGGCTCTAATGACGTCATTGTATCTGTTCTTGTCGTATTCGTTGCCAAAGAGAATGTTTTGACGCACCGTAGCTGCAAACACCCATGGCTCCTGGGAGGCGTAGGAGATTTTTCCGCAAATGTTCATTGTACCTTGAATAACGTCAAGCTCTCCTGGAAAATGAAGTTGTATTATTATTATCAACACACAACTTACTTGTCCACGATTTCATGTGTGGACAGTCAGCGATATCACCCTATCGCATTACAGCAAAATCTCACCAGCCCTTAGAAATTAATAACAAAAAGAACGATTTAATTTTTTTATGATTTAGCTTCACTATAAATATTTGTGTATAATTGAACATATGGAAATTTATTCAAGCATAACTTTTTTTGTGTCTTTTCTCCGAGATGGCGCTTTATGTGGGTGGTAAAGGGCTCTCAGAAGAATACTTTAGGCAACTTTAATCAAAATCCTTAGAGCCGTTTTCGCGCTACAGTCTTGAGCAAGTCACATTTTTTGGCTCAGCACCCAGTGTATACAGGATTCTCATTCAGTGCCACCGGCGAATGGTATTGGTACCAAGCAAAATAAAAAATAAAGCAACAAAATACACCGATCCGTTCCTGAGATAATGCTGTCACAGACAGACAGACAGACAAGCAGACAGACCAATGGCTGAAAATATTTTTATTAGACTTAGAAAACTCTGAAACGTCAACGAATACAATACTTTCCTTATACAGCTAAATAGTAGCGTATGGAATCAGGACTCGACAAGAATAGATATAAAAATATTGTTAACGGGTATATAAGTATCATTATTTGATCGAATAAATTTAATTAAAAATGAATTGTTTCTGTAACGAAAAGTGGTAACGGGTAGATACTGCTTAGCGATCCCGGCTGAGGACAGGTCTACTTCAGGGAAGCGACCCTGCCCATACGTGAGCCTTGATTTTCTCTCCCATCTCCCATTATTGGAGGAGGATCAAGTCATTTCTAAAAAAACATCCCTCAATTCTCACAATATCCCATACCTATCCTAAACCCATTATTAAATACTAGAATAATGAAATGTACCTAGTAACGTTTGCAGCAGGGAGCTCTTTCCACTCCCAACTGGCCCAATTACACCAAGAAGCATTCCTGCATTTAAGTGAATATTTATGTTTTCCAAAGCATTATCTGTATTAGCAATATTCCATTTGACAGTCAGATCTCGTAGACTGACAGAGTACTTGTTGTCGTTTGACGATGTGGATATTTCATGATGTTTATATTCACTGTTTAGAAGAAATCCTTCTAATCTGTTGATGGCAACAAAAAGTTCTGCAATTTCTGATATTCCTCTCACAAACATCATGCCCATTGATAAAGTTAACATGTTGTAATACGCCATAAAGACAAACACCTGAAAAAAAAACAGCGTATAGATAGTTTATTTCTGCCGCAGTTATGCATCTCAAAAGAATTGGAAAATTAGCTTAAAGTTATGATACCATGATCCCGAGTGCATTCAGAAAGTAGCCTACTTGATGGTTTTTAAAGCTCCATTAGTGTGACGTCAAGATATTGTTCTCAATGAGTTATTGATTTAAAGTCCATATTTCATAAGAAACCATAAATCTTGTTCAAAATCGTCAGTTTCCAAAAAAAAAGAATAACATTTCACGAGCACCTGTTTATTCTTACTTGGAAATTGTGATGTTTGGATACAGTTACCCGACATAACATATGTGACGTCAGAACTAATGGAGCGTATTTACATTTAGCAAGTTATCGTAATAATAATTCAACATTTTTCTAAAATTGTGAATTTTATCTGGCAAAATAAAAAAAATACATTTTCCGCAATGTCTAAATTGGGAATTTCACAAAAATCATGGGCTTCCGTGATACAGTACCAGGAATGTGCAATATTGTTAGCGCCATATTTTGAAATCACTGAATACAAGTCTAATGGGCCGATTTTTATAATGAATCCCTAATGAGAGATTAGTTAATTCTTCAGTTTGTTTAACTCATATCTTGATCACGGAATAAAAATAGTGCATTTTTCAATAACTTTTACAACGTCAGTCACCTTATCTTTCGTTCTTTCAAAGTAACTTTGAATTATATGTCCAATCAAAAAAATTATGATATTTTTAATGTAGGATTATAATTAATAGAAGATTAAATATTTGATTATGGTGGCCCTAAGCTCAACAATTTTAATGGCTAATGGTACACTCGAAAATGTGAAATAAATACAAAGTTTTTTAATATTAGTTGCACTGAAAAATACCAAATAATATCAAGTCTATTGATGCTGGTACTTTTGAAGTTGGTGCCCAAAGTTTTCACTATATTTAACTGCGAAACTTCAAAATTACCAGCACCAATAGAATTTACATTATTCAGAAATTCTATTTTTTGTAAAAAATATTTTGTGTTATATACAGTGTGTCTACGATAAGACTTGGATAGCATCAAGATCTCGATTCTGCAAAATATAACATCATACTTACTCTTGATGCCGTTATTTCTTGATTTGTTAAAACCATGCTGAGTAAAGTACAAAATAGAGACAATCTAGTAGAGAATAGAGCCAAGGCCATGAAAAGAGCACGTAGGTAGGATGATTTGGTTATAACTCTGATTTCAACTTTTCGCGCCATTTTAATTATCTTATCAAATGGTTTTTCCCAAGCATACATTTTAATAACTTGTATACCACTGATAATTTCATCCATAAGCCGTACTCGCTCATCAGTTTTCAAGGCTGTTTGTTTTCTATAGATAGCCGATAATTTACCAGTATAACCTGCAAAAGTTGAAGTGAAAAAAAAATTAAAAATTAAACAAGTGAAATTTTTGAAAAAAATTAAAAATAGTTTTTATTGGGAATTTAAGATTTAAACCCTACCGATGAGTACCTACTATTGCTATCCTTTTCTCGATTTTAACTATACTTATGTATATGTGTTTGCCAGCAACAGCAATTCCATAACAAATTACTGTTTGTCTACCACAACACAAAATTAAACTTTAAATTAACAATAACGTCTGACGTCTGATAATTGCGACATAACCATAGAAGATCTTCCAGAAAGTACCTATATACCAGAGAACGAGACGTATATATACGCTCCATGCTCGGGCGTAATTCCAGTGACGGATCCCATTGTCGTTCCATGTCGACATTATAATGATCTTGGTTGAATGAGATTGAATGAGATAATTATAATTACCAATATTGGATCACACTTGGAGCTTAACAGGCGGCGAGATGTCTGCGATCTAAGTACGAATTCGAAATTTCAAGTCTCTAGACCGTATGAGGCCTGAGAAATCGCTGCGGAGTCCATTGATACAAGAACCGAAAGTAATAAAAACTATTTAAAAAACTATGCATCACAATTTTTAGTAGTAGTATAGTCGAGTTCGGAGATTGCAATAGAACTTCAGAAATTAGTGTTGTTCCAGCGTTCTTCTGGACCCTTCTATGGTTATTTGGCTGCATATTAGTTATTAAAATAGGATATATAATAAAATAAAAAATATTAAAATATCTAGCATCATCATTTTTCTTCATCCTTTCAGATTTCTTGGAACTTATTATCTATAATAATTTCCGAACTCGACTATCGGTTGGTAGTTTACTCACTCTGCAAAGCAACTGACACAAAAAGTGTTACAACACCGAGAAGTGCACCATAGCCAGCTTCTCGATAGAGCAAATAACCTATAATTATTGTGGCTATAGGTCCAGCCCACATTTGATTGATGAACAAATGTACCATATCAAACCTGCTGACATCATTCGACAGAAGGTTCACCACCTTTCCTGCAGCAGTATTTCCTAGAGCTGTCTTACTCAGCCTTAAGGACTAGAAATGTAAGAAAAATGACATATATGAGTCCTATCATAATGCCTAGATACGGTATGTGCACCGGTTATGACCACTGCTCCTATTATAGCCACCACTCGTATTTTTGCTTTGTTATTAAACTATGGGCCTTCTAATTTAGTTAATAAGGCCTTAAATTGGTCAGCAAACATTACAGTTTGATATCCATGATCAGTGGGAATCTAACCCATAAATTATTTAAGTTAGTGTACAAGGAACAAGGACCTCCACCTAACTGGCGTTTCTTAGCAAAATTTTCAAGGAGTTAAGTTGAGTTAAGTAGCTGTAGTGATCTCAGTTTCAAGTTGAACAATGAAAAAACAATTTCTCAGACCTGAACAAGCTTTTTTGTTTATGCTATGTCGATTTCCGATAAGATTTTTTCCCGCACGATGAAGATCTTAAGGGTGGCTATAAATGGAACATTCAAAAGAAGATTATCCTTTTTTAGCTATTCTGGTGGCTATAATAGATGACTAAAAAAAATAAAGACTTGTGCAGGAAAAGTCGGAATAAAGGACCTATGCACCAATACAGCCAAGATCATTTAACGAGAGCATTACAAGCTATGCAAGATGGAATCACAGCTAGCAAAACTATGGGGTTGCCAGATCAACGCGTGACCAAATAAATGCCAAAACCTCAACATCTATGGAACAAGTAGGAGCGAAATGCGACTTGGAAAATGAAATCAAAGAAGGACTTGAAGGGTGGATATAAACAAAGGCTGCTAAGGGATTGATTCCCTGTAAATAAATCAAAAGATTTAGAATAAATTTGGTGTACCGGATCTTACGTAATAGTGGAATATGAATAAGTTTTTTTATCCAGCCTAAGTCATAGAAATGCATGAAACCAGTACCAAGTGTTCAGCAATACAGAAAAATTGAACTCATTGGTAATAGCCAGCAAGAGAGGAAGTCATTTGGTAATTAGATTCCGAAATTATTGACGTTACAGCTGAACCATGTCGTGGAAATTCTAATGGATTGTTTTCAGTAGAAGAGATGCGATTTTATGTTTGATAGTACAATAGGTATTTATTTGCTTTTTTAATATAACTGAATCAAAGAAAATATTCTCTGTTCAAGAATTTTATGGTGAGATTTATTTATTTTTGTATTGTTGATATTTTAATAGAAATAGTATTTTTTATTTAGCTTTTTACTTTTCTCACTGAAAACAATCATTAAGGTAGGTAGGTTATGTGCCTGTCGAAGTGGCCTGTAGTTTTATTATCAAGTGGTTAAATATGGCGCATGCACATGGCTGTAACCGGTGTAAAAGTGGCTATAATAGGAGAACCTGTAGTTTATTCCATTTTTCATTTTTCGCACTTCACATGGTTGGTGATGGTCTCCATTCCACTTGCGAACATGAACAGAAATGTCTTGGCTATCAATTCGCATTAATAAAAAATCCCGATGGCCTGTAGTCAGCGGAAAGGTAAATTTTTAAAAATTCATTGAATTGAAATTTTAACAACCTTTTCATTGGTATACCTACATGTTATTAAATAAAATTGTCATAGCCTTGCGGTTAGAGGTTTTTGTTTTGGCTGTTGAATATAAAGCAGACAGGGTTCGAGTCCACTTCAAGGCATTTTTTTTTTTCGTCTATTTCTTTTCAATAAATATACTATATATTTTTTTAATCAGGGTCTATATTAAGATCTCCAGAAAATGTACAATTACATCAAATTTATATTGAGTGTTCATGTTTTATCAATATTTGTTATTTTTCTTTATTAATTTTTATTTTTTTACCGGTGTATTTTATGAAAAATTGCTTTGAACAAAAGTTGTTGGTACTGATTATATCTATAACCTAAAATTATTTTTAATAATATTTACACTACTGCTCTTTTTTGATAATTTTTTTAAATGTTTGAATGGTCGCCATTTTGAAACTACTTACCCGATATTGCCCAATAACGAACTCGACCCAGATATTTGAGAGATTGATTTTTGTAGCAAATTTGAACTTGATACCTTCAAAACTGCGACCTCTATCGTGTTAACAAATTTCGTAATATCCCATATATATATATATATATATATATATATATATATATATATATATATATATATAAACTTTTGAACCAAATGTTTTTTTGGACTAACTTATAGACACATAACAACATGCTGTTGAAATTTTTTCGAAATTCAAAAGTGTGAACGATCGCAATAGGTATATTTCTATAAGAAATTTACCTAAAAAAAGTGTTTTAAACTACGTGGCATGTAATTGATAAATTCCTTAAAGTGGCTATAACCGGTGCACCTGCCCTACTGATAAATATATATTCTACTATAAAAAAATAATGCCGGGAAGAATAGGTCTAAGCTGAACAGCCTGTATATATAACAATTGGTTGTTTTCTTAGTAACTTACTTTTCTATAGACTAGGGCACAGCAAGCGGCTCTAACTTTCATCCCTGAATGGAAAACGGCCATATTATGATGATTTCCAAATAGTACAATAATAACATTAATTGTAACAATTCCACCTGCATACCATAAGGCATCGTCTTTTGTGATCATTGAACCAGGTCGAAAATAGTCCAACAGTTTGCCCAACATTATTGGTTGCATTATTTTAAATATGATTTCTTCTAAAAATATAATTACACCAAGGTACAAATATTGATGCCAAAAGGTGTGAAAGATTGCTTTCAGTAGACTTGGTTTATAGTTATTTTTCTCTTTGGCTTTCTCGAGTTGTCTCTTCCAATTTCTAAAAAAATAAGTTACTGAACAAGGATTTCATTGGGCTCTTTTGCAAACTCCATCTATTTTCATGTTGGATATATTGATAATATTTATCTTCACATTGTGATAATATTATAATGTCGTATATGAATAAAATATACAGGGTGTTTATTTGGAAACGTCCCACTTCGGGTTTCTCGAAACATTAAAAAAGAAATCGATGAAATAGAGGTATTGAGTGAGAGCTCATTTGAATAGTCATTTTTATTGATTTATTTTTATTTTCCATATCCATCTAATCGTTTTTGAAAAAAGTTGAAAATCTTATTTTCCCAAGATAGTTTTGTTCTGAAATGAACACCCTGTGTATCATTTGGTACTTACTTTTCCAAACTATCGCCTAAATAGGTACTTCTATCGCTTTTCAATGGATTATAAAGATCATCGACATCTAAGTTTTTTTTATATCCTTTCACAAAGATCGGAATATTATACCTGAAAAATTGGTGTAGATAATTAAAAGTGCAAGTCGGCCTCGATCAGGGAGGATTCCGTACCGCAAATTCATTGGCTTACTTACACGTTGTATTTTTTTCAAAATTTTACGGGCAGTAAAGATAATGGGAGGAATATGATCAATTATTGCACCTTTTTCTTCGGTTCTTCTTAGCCGTTATTTTTAGGATATTAAAAAAAATATTTGAGTTTCTATTTGAGTTGAATCATAACGTTTCCATTTGATATCTAATTATATTAAACGAGCAATGCTTGTATATTTATTTATCTCGGAATCTGGTCTACCGATTTCGATGAAAATTTATATGTGTTGGTTTTAGAGTGTATTGAATCGATTGATTGTATTCACATTCATGAGAAAAATCGTTTTCAGCAATTAATATTCTCATTTTACGAGTTCTACAGATTATATCAAGTATATCAATATGAACCCAATAACATCATAGGAAAAGGAAAAAATAGTCCTATGGTTAAGCTTCCGGATATTGATCTAGAGTTCCTTGGTTCGAATTCTGATCACCTTAGAGGTTTTTTTTAACAAAACCCATTTTTTAAATAAAAGATGTTAATATGAGTTTCTAATAATTTAATCGGACATTTTCATTGAAAATTTGTACTCATCTAATATATTGCGACCCTTAAGGTACACATTAGCTATTTCAAGGAAGGGTTAGCAGATTTTGGTAAAAATTAGCAATAAGGGGTTTTCGGAGTCGAGAAATCGATTGACGATACTTTCATATTTAATCGGTGTGACCCTCGAGGTCCATCTACACTAGCTATTTCAAGAGTTTTGGCATAAGTATTTATCATTCATATTACACATTCATATTTATTTGGAAATCTATAACTTACGAATATGTGAACAATAAAAGCAGTATTTACCGATCGCAATAAATTTTAACCAGAAATATGCACATTTTTTAATAAGTTTAAATATCCTTAGTAACTCTTATAGATCTATCTTAAATCCTGTTTTAACCGAGCAAAGCTCGGTGTTCAGATATTATCTCACATGAACCGCTTAAAGAAAATTGTTCTTTTAATTTTCTATTATGGTCCAGAAACTACGCCGAATATAAGTTAACGTTCAACACATTTTAGAAATAATTATTCTTTAAGAAAAACCAGGACCGAGTTGTATTAGTGCATTGAAAAATACAAATATTAATTCTAATATGGTGCAGGTACTTTTTGAATTCAGTACCACAAGTCTTTTTTTCTTTCTGCTTGTGGTAGCATATTAAAATTACCAAGTACCAATAGAATTAATCTTATTGACCGACGAACCTTCCCCTTATAAATAGTAAACATGCTCCGATTTTCATGATTCTTCTTTCATTTGATAGAGGAATATTGAGAATTGGTCTCATTGAAAAAAAAATAGACATTCAACATGTCATTCGCCTCCAAAACGAGACCATATCCGTCAATGTTTGAACCATTTTTCAAAAAAATCGTAGGTTTTCGAGAACAGTGGTAAAATCTGAAACATGTGTATTTCCGCCATGTTATGAAATTGCTGGATAAGAAACTATTTATTTTAAATAGATAACAGTTCCCGGAATCCGTGTTTATTACACATAATATGTGATA
Source organism: Crioceris asparagi (assembly GCA_958507055.1). Lineage (NCBI taxonomy): Eukaryota > Metazoa > Arthropoda > Insecta > Coleoptera > Chrysomelidae > Crioceris > Crioceris asparagi. The sequence continues at coordinate 4,480,730 of OY293829.1, forward strand.
TCATCTTGTTTGATTCACGCGATAGTTCATTATCGTAATTGTAGTATCAATAAAATAATAGTTATTTATTATTAAAGTGAAAAAAAAAACGAGAGCTAAAATCTAATATTTTTCGAGTGTAAAATACACAATTTTTTCTGTGACTGGAAAAACGATGATTTAATTTTGAAAAACTATTACACTATATCAAAGTCAGAAAATTATCGTGAAGTGAAAGTTTTAAAGTGGTAGGCGACAATTAGACACGCGCTGCGGGAAAAAAGTGATACTTTTTCCCCGTCACAGAAAAAAATATTTATTTATTATACGAGGTTGTGATCTCGACAAACGCGAAGCGGAGGGAGATAAAAAACCGAGAGCAAAAATTTAATATTTTTCCCGTGTATATTACACTTTTTTTCTGTGACAGGAGAAACGATGATTTAATATTGAAAAAATATTACAATATATATTAAGGTCAGAAAATTATCGAAGTGAAATTTTTAAAACTGTTAGGTACGTATAGGGACAATTAGGAAGGAAACCTTTAAAGTAATCAAACATCTGTCAATTTGTGATTTGATTTAAAAATTACGAACTTAGTGGTTGTTTGTTTGTAAGAAATTTCTGATTTTGAGTTTTCTCCGACTTCACCGAAGTTGGTAGAAGCAGCCAAAGTAGCGTCACAAATATTATTGCCAGCTAAATCGGTATATTTATGTGTAATTTATTGCGGGGAAAAAAGTACACATTTTTCCCGTGGGAAAAAAGTAATTTTATAAAAAGTGATATTTTGTCACCTGACAAACTTTTTTCCCGTCACAGAAAAAAATAATATTATTTATCTTTCAGTGCACCATCTGACAAAGTTAGTCCTAGTTAACGTTTAAGATTCAATTCAGAGGGCGTTCGAAACGCGGCTTAGATAGAATGTTCAAACGAAATATGCATAAAATGAATTTACTATTAATTATAAAAATAACAATCATTTAGAAAAATTGTATCAATATAAACTGGAATTTGGATATAATCACAGATAAACTAATGAAATGGCAAAAACTTTTTTTTTTTTCAGATAAATTTAGTTTCTAACATTAAATAGAATATTTTTTTTGTATTTTTACTTACCAAAAAAGCAACACTGATAGAAAATTCGCCTTATCCCTTGGATTTGGGTTGTACTTTTCCTTGGTTACATCCATAATTCTTGAAACTTTATTTATTCTTAGCAATAAAAATGCAATACTTTCACAGATACACTATTCAAAACATTGACTACTGTAACTACCTGAAATGAATCCTATCAGAAAAACAACAGAACTCTGTATTATGAAACGTTTTCAGTGTAACTGAGTTGACATATTATTGAATTTACTAATTGAAAAACAACTGAACACTGATAGAAAAATTCAATTTCACATTCGCGGCACTGCTGTGTTCGTCGTGATTTGTTGATTCCAAAACAGTTTATCACCTCTCAAAATCTGTTATCTTCAAAACTATTGTTTGCCAATACCGAATGATAATAATATCATCGCATCGTTGCTAATATATCAGTGTGAAAAAATATATCTGTCTGAATTACGCTGACTTGAGATAACATTCATCCAATGCCGTTTTTAATCGTGACGATGATTATTTTATACCTTTTATCAATGATGAGTCATAATATATAGAATTACCTAATGTTTTTCTTTAGCTTAAGAATGAATCTCATTTGTGGATTTGCTATTGTTTAATATGTTTTGTAATTGATTAAAACAAAAGAGCATAAATACAAAATGTTTAATATGCCAAAAATGTACAAAATATATCCGATACTTTTGTATCTTCGGTTTTAATTTTGGAATTAAAGTGTAGTTAGTAGTATTAATGTTAGTCTTCCAGCTCCGGTATGTTATTTTTAACTATATAAACATTAAAATCACAAGGTATTGATATTTCGTATGATTATCTAATATTTCTCTAGCTCAAGAACAAATATCATTTGTAAATTTGCTATTACTTAAATGTAATTCGTAAGTATATAATTAATAAATTATTTTATAACTGAATAGAACCATATATAGCTATCGACTTGATATGGATGTAAATTTATAAAATATTTAATACCGATGTCAAAAATGTACAAAACATCCGATACTTGTACAAAAGTATTTTTGATTTTGAATTTAGAATTAAAGTGTTCTAAAGTTTAGGTCTTCCAGCACCGATGAGTTATTTCTAAGTATATAAATATAAAAAAAATAGAGTTTGTACTTTTTTATCGGTACAAATCATTTAATATATTAAAAAATATAATTACAAATAAATCGACCGACTTTACTTGTTGGTGTACTGAAAAATACAAAATAATATTAATTCTATTATTGGTACTGGTAATTTTGAAGTTGTGCAATTGTAATTATTAGATAGAAGGCTTTTGGCACCAACTTCACAAGTATCAGCACCAATAGAATTAAGTTTGTATTTTTCAGTCCACCAACTAATAACGTCGGTCCAATTTTTTGTAAAAAATATTTATTTCACACTTTTGAGTGTAACATTAGTCATGAAAATCGTTGAACTTTCACTAATACCAAAGAAGAAAGCGGTTATCCTATTACCCATGTATATTCTTTGCCTGTACTTGTTATTATTCGGAGATCTAATACGTAATAAATATTTTTACAAAAAATTGGGCCGACTTCATTATTTGGTGCACTGAAAAATACAAAATAATATTAATTCCATTCGTGCTGGTAATCTTGAAGTTGTGCAAATGTAATTAGATAGAAGGGTTTTTGCACCAACTTCACAAGTATCAGCACCAATAGAATGAATTAATTTTGTATTTTTCAGTGCAACAACTAATATAGCAGGTCCAGTTTTTCTAAAAAAATATTTATTTCACACTTTTGAGTGTAACATTCGTCATGAAAATCGTTGAACTTTCACTAATACCAAAGAAGATAGCGGTTATCCTATTACCCATGTATATTCTTTTTTTGCACTTGTTTTTATTCAGAGATCTCAAAACATCGCGGCGAAATACACATATTTCAGACTTTAACATTGCTGTAACTTGAAAACTTATGGAACGTCTTTTTATGCTTTAATGTAAATATTTATTTGTAACCTCCAAATTAACAAACCGCATAATGAAAACAAAATTTTAAACTGCGGCTAAATTTCTAAGTTTGTTTTAAAATATTTATTTGAATTCTGCGTTTCTTTAATTTAGTTCCTACGAATTTGTCCAGTTTATTTTATAAATATGTTTATTGTAAAATAAAAGTTATGAATTTGAAATTTGTTTGTGTTGATGAATTTCGTTTGAAGTTTGTTTCAAAATGTTACATCTACTAAAAAGTTTCAATAATATTGGTTTGCATATTTGTAAGTTTAAATTACAACTCTGTCGATTTATTGAGTTTGTTTCATTAAAATGTTTCTGATTATTTCTATTGAATTTTGAAGTTCGTCTGAAAAACGAAACAAATGTTTTTATTTGCTGCGGTGAACTATGGAACTAGCCACTATTACCCAGCACAATCGGACAGAAACCGATCGCAGCGCCTAATTAAAATGTTTGTTTCGTTATTCAAACAAACTTTAAAATCCAACAAAAATAAAATAATGTATTCTCAGAAAGACTGTTCCTTTTTGTAAATATGCTTCTTATAGAATATAAGTTATGAATTTCAAAATTTGTTTGTGGTGTTGAATGTCGAAGTTTGTTTCAAAATGTTACTCCTAATTTTTAGTTTGATCAAATTTTGTGTGCACATTTAATAAGTTTAAATGTCAGCAAATCAATTTTTTTGGTTTCATTAACATGTCTTTCTGAAAATAGATTATTTTATTTCTGACGAATTTTAAAGTTTGTTTGAAAAACGAAATAAACATTTCAATGGAGAGATATAATTTAAACTTACAAATGTGCAAACCAATATTACTGAAACTTTTTAATAGAAGTAACAATTTGTAACAAACTTCGAAATTAATCAAGTACATAAACAAATTTGGAATTCATACCTTATATTTTATAATAAACATACTGAACAAATTCGTAGGAAAATTAAGTTCCAACCTAACCTAACCTAACTAGAAATTCATCCGCTGTTTATATTTGATTTAAAATTTTATCTTCATTATGCGGTTTGTTAATTTGGATGTTACAAATAAATATTTAGATTTAATAAATACTAAAAAAGCGTTCCATGAAAACTGTAACTCAATGGAAAAAATGTTCAATTCAAACGTTTCCGGATATAGTCTTATCTTTAATTCTGCCGTCTCAGATAAATAAATATTCATTCAATTTCATGATTCTTTTTTCATTTGATAGATGACTGTTGAGAGTTTGTCTTATTAGAAGAAATTCGACATTCAAAATGTCCTTCCCACCAAAAATGTCTCCCAAAGAGGATGGAGGGAACATTTTTTTTTAGAAAATCTAAAATTTGAGACGACAAAGTTAATGAAGAGACGATATCTGGCAACGTTTAAATTTGACGTTTTTTCAATAAGTCAGAAGTTTCCAAGTTAAAGCAGTGTTAAAATCTCAGCAACCTTTGGAAATCTCCTAATAAGTATACCCCAGCAACGTATTCTTTGCTGAACGTTGTCAGATTTTGTTGACTAATGTTACACTCAAAAGTGAGAAATAAACATTTTTTTACAAAAAAAATGAACTGACTTTATTCGTTAATGCACTGAAAAATATAAAACATTAATTCTGTTGGTCCCTGTACTTTTGAAGTTGGTACAAAAGTATTCTAGTTAACTACAACCGCACAATTTCAAAATTACCACTACCAATAGAATTAATATTATTTTGTATTTTTCAGTGCACCAACTAATAAAGACAGTTCAACATTTTGTAAAAAATATTTATAAAATATAAATATGAACACCAGCTGCTGATCAATTTCAATTTTACACCTTGTCAAACTTTGACTGTTTCATTATTATCAACTCACCTACAGATCTAAACAAACTTTTCTCCATAAAATCATTTAATTTTTATATAAATAAACATAATATATGGAATATAAATCCTCACTTATATTACTTGAACTCACATACATATCCGTTCAATCTTTTGATTCATAAATATCTGAAAATCTTCGAAAAAAAATAACTCACTATAAAGACCACCCACTCTCTGCTGATTACACTCATGAATGATATTTGATGTCGTCTTTTTATTATTTCATATGGCACATCCAGCTGGCTCGTAGAATTCATGATGTGTTAATTAATATCAATGTCATGTAACATGATGAACATTTGTAACTGGAATGAATTTGTCAATATTTTACATTAAACATAAATTGAGACTAATTGATTCGAGTGACTATGAATTTTCCAATTTATTGTGTCCAGTTTGGTACAGTTACTTTGAATAAGTTTTGGATGCACTTTTATTTTGTGGATAAACATTTGAGCACCAAAAAATAAAAAACGAATTCATTTTAACATACTGAAAAATGCGACTTCGCAATATGTAATTGTGTTTTATTTATGTTAATCTTAATGAGTCTTGAGTGAATTAAAGTAAACATAGCCAATTGTTATGTATTGGGAAAACTTTAACATAGCTACTATATACTTGTATACTTACTCACCTTCTTTAAATTATTTCTTAAAAATGAATAACAATTATAATCAATAACCCCTTCTGAGAATTGAATTGAATAATTGTCATTATTTTCCACCAGTTGTTATCTTGATTACTTTGGAGGCTTAGGAGAGCAATAAATTATGATAAAGATGGAAAGAGATTTCGGAGAGAAGGAATCCGTTCATCAATTTAAGCCCACGCACGTACGCACTGACGGATGACTTGCTTAGTGCCTGGAGTCTAGTGACTCACCTGATAAATAAAAAAATCCCGATGGCCTGTAGTCAGCGGAAAGGTAAATTTTTCAAAATTCATTGAATTGAAATTTTAACAACCTTTTCATTGGTATACCTACATGTTATTAAATAAAATTGTCATAGCCTTGCGGTTAGAGGTTTTTGTTTTGGCTGTTGAATATAAAGCAGACAGGGTTAGAGTCCACTTCAAGGCAGATTTTTTTTCGTCTATTTCTTTTCAATAAATATACTATATATTTTTTTAATCAGGGTCTATATTAAGATCTCCAGAAAATGTACAATTACATCAAATTTATATTGAGTGTTCATGTTTTATCAATATTTGTTATTTTTCTTTATTAATTTTTATTTTTTTACCTGTGTATTTTATGAAAAATTGCTTTGAACAAAAGTTGTAGGTACTGATTATATCTATAACCTAAAATTATTTTTAATAATATTTACACTACTGCTCTTTTTTGATAATTTTTTTAAATGTTTGAATGGTCGCCATTTTTAAACTACTTACCCGATATTGCCCAATAACGAACTCGACCGAGATATTTGAGAGATTGATTTTTGTAGCAAATTTGAACTTGATACCTTCAAAACTGCGACCTCTATCGTGTTCGTATTTCGTAATATCCCATATATATATATATATATATATATATATATATATATATATATATATATATATATATATATATATATATATATATATATATATATATATAAAACTTTTGAACCAAATGTTTTTTTGGACTAACTTATAGACATATAACAACATGCCGTTGAAATTTTTTCGAAATTCAAAAGTGTTAACGATCGCAATAGGTATATTTCTATAAGAAATTTACCTAAAAGAGAAACCAGTTTGGCCAAATTCATCGCTTCTTTGGGTAAATTCGAATGTGCATCGACTTATTCGATTACATTTTAAGCTAAATCGTTGAGAATGTGAATATTGCAGGGAAGAACTGCCATTTCTTGTTTTATTATATTAAAATATTTAAATGTTACTCATTGTGTTATATTTTTAATACATAATACCCCTGTGATAAAGGCACCGGCCAAGAATTTTCCTTCAAGTACTATTTTGTTGGGAAAAGTTATATATTTCATATTTTATAGTGATCAAAATTCTCGATCATATACTTAAAAACTTGTCAAAACATATAAGACGAAGAATGAAATCCTATTATTTTCAAAAAAAACATCATAAGACAAAATATTCTTGGAATAGGTCAAGGAATAACCCCTTGAATTTTTGCCGCATGTTTACCTAACACCCTGTATATATTTGGTTTTAAAAGCATGTTTTTTATTCATGAACAGAAGCGACCGGCTTCGGGCTAACACTTATCGCATTCGATCATCAAAGTTAAGTTAAGACTCGGTAAAAACCAAACAGAATATTTCATATAACGATTAACGTATTCTGATCTATTTTTTTGATGGTATTTGTTTGTTTAATCGCAAGCGTGATAAATTCGTTAAGTACGTAGTTCTTACATTGTCGTTTCATTATTTTCAGGAAACAATAACCGCTAATCCAATCAATACATTACCTTATTTGTATATTTTAGAAAATGCTTTCTGTGACATATGAGAAAAATAAAATTGGACTGGAAGATTGAACTTTTAATTTTAAAGATTTAAATTGTAATTAAGATATAGTCACTTCAAGTAACATATTAAATTTCTGAAGGTCCCTTGAAATGTCCAACGTTCTAAAATCGTAAAATTGGCAGTGATCTGACTCAGCTTATTACCAATTTAATAGGTTATGGTGAACATTTGTCACTTTTGACGTTTAAAATATTTGAAATAAATAACCAGACTTGTATTGTGATTGGTGTAGTATTGACAAGTACCTAACGTCATAATTAAATACGATTTTTAACCTACAAACATGAGAATGCCTCTTGACGTGTTTGTAGATGTCAATAATAGACTGTACCAGTTCGAACACCAACCCAAATCCATGCGCAGTCATGCACCAAGAGAGAACAGCATGAAATTCTTCTATATGTCTTTTCCGGTATGGAACCCTCCATCTTTAAGACCCATTCGCACTGACAGTTCATTGACATATTACACACAAATATAGTGAAAAATCCATGAAAATTTAACCCTAGGGCTCAGAGATACTTCTTTGGTTATTGCAGGTATGGAACCCTCCATATAGGAAGCCTATTCACACTTACAGCCACTACCAGATCATTTTAATAACATTCTACATACATACATGGTAAAAAGACCATGAAAATCAAGCCATAGATTTCAGAAATATACAATAGACTCTAAGGTGCCAAAATTTAAAGCTATAATTTTACTGTTTGGATTTTACAGCCAAAAAACTTATCGATGTAAAGCAACTTTGAGGGGCTGAGGGGACTTTTTAAAGGTTCGTTTTTGTATATAGATAAATGTTGTGAAATTGACTTAAAATTGACCATAGAATATGCCATTAAAAGTATTACCATTCTTTATAAAACACCCTGTATATATTTTTTATCTCTAATTAATTTTTCATAGGTATAACAAAAAAATATACTTGCTTTTAAAATCATTATTTATCATTGCACACTGATTTTATAAATTTTCTAAGCAATGTACCTTTAGGTAAGGTGTTGATCCTGATATCAATATAAATATATTGAACGAATCAATTATAGTTTTCAAGAAAAAGGTCATGTTTAGTTTGACTTTATGAACATGCTACCCTTCGAGTAGGACGTTAATTGTCAAGTCAAAACTTGAGATTGTCTTACATGACAAAATTCTAACTTAAATTATCAGGAACTATGCTGGTGCTTTTATAATTATCCTCAGCAATTTTACATAGTTGGTCAGCCGTTGTTTTTCCAGTTTCATTAACCATCTTGAAAAATATTCCATTGGGATTTTGCAGCAACACATGTGGATGATCGTATTCTGCCACTTCGCCACCGTCCATCACAAGAACTTTATCTGAATCCATGATGGTGTTCAGTCTGTGAGCTACAGTAAGAACTGTACAGTTGACAAATTGTTTTCGAATCGTCTTTTGAATCAATGCGTCCGTCCTAGAAATTCAAATCATGTCGGTCAAGAAAACAATAGTGAGAATTTTCAACATTACTCTGCTGTTTGACTGCTCAAAATTGAACACTGGAAAGAATGTGATTTTACTGCTAGGGGAATACAGTTTACAAACAAAACTTCCGTAAACTCCAACTAGCTATCGAGATTTGTGAGGTTAGATTAGATTTGGTTTGACGAGATTTGGGTACGTTGTAGCGTTTGTACAATTGCAAAGTCAACAAGTAACATGGTGGTTTTGTTAAAGTTAGATAGTTTACAAGCTGTTGGTTCATTAATCGACATGATGACAATGGCCAGAGTTTACAAGAAGCTAATAAAACAGCCAAAAAGCGGCTAGTAAAATAGCAGAATGTCATCAAGGTTCTTAGTTACTCTGAATAGGACACTCATGGGCTAATGGCTGAGTGCGCTAAACCGCAAGGTCCCTCCGAATTGTTTAATTTAAACCAATAATACTTACTGTGGATCGACGTTAGCCGTTGCTTCATCTAGCATCAGAATTTTATTATTCCGTATAATTGCCCTTGCCAAGCAAATGAGTTGCCTCTGTCCAACACTATAGTTTGCACCTCTGTCCATTACTTCGTTCTCCAGTTTATCTATAATATCTCTCAATTCAACAGCTTCGATGGCATTGTACAAAACATCATCGGTATATTGATTGAATGGATCCAAATTGTATCTCAATGTGCCGGAAAATAGTACTGGATCTTGAGGTATGATGGAGATGGTGGTTCTGAGTTGTTCTAAGCTAATATCTTTGGTATCAATACCATCAATATTGACCTCACCTTCTATAGGTGCCAGTCTGAATAAAGCTGATATTAATGAAGATTTGCCAGCACCTGTCCTGCCTACGACGCCAACCTATAACATAGAAAACATACGATCTGGAAGAATATTCATAGAGACAAATGAAAGTTGCATTCATTTATACTTTATACTTGTGTCATATGCATTCATGTGTTTCTAATTTCTAGAGCCAGATAACTCGAAAACTGCAACTCGTCTCAAAAAGTTGCAATTATGAAACAGCATTCAGGAGAACAAATTATAAAACTAATTGGCCTAACAGATATTAGAATTAGGAGTTTTGAAGTTAATGCATTCTCTTATAAAACAAACTCTTCATTAAATGGAAACTCTACTTATTGTAGAGTACGTTAAAATAAACTTACTTATTCTTCTTTAAGGTATTATTAAAATGTCTGTTTATGCGATGGAACCACCGAGCTGTACAAATATGGAATATAAAAATCTGTCATTATTGTACAAAAAAGTAACCTTCAAAAGTTACTCTCTATATCCATTTTCCGGACAAGACTATTGCAACACCTATTCCATATAGTTTTAGTTCAATGATTGGAACTTTTAAAGCCTATCTGCGGGAAATAGAGAGAAACTTACCTTTTCCTGTGGGTTTATTGTAAAGTTGAGATTCTTCAAAACATGAGCCCCATCCTCAGAATACTTTAAATACATATTCTTGAATATTATCCTTCCCTGTTCTGGCCATTGTTGTGTGGGCTTTATCGGTTGCAATGATTGTTTTTCGTTGGGTAAATTTTTATATTCCAACACCCTCTCGACTGACATTAGTTGATTGGTAACCTCAGCTGAAGCTTTCATACCCCATTGAAGAATACCAGTGAGGGCAGTTGCTTGGGAGATGGCCAGCCCTACTTCACCCCCAGTCATTCCAAATGCTGTAATTGGGTAAATACATCGTCACAAATAATATCCAGTGTGTTCAAGATAAGGTCCGGATTTTACAAGAATCTCGATAACGGTAATAAACAGACATTCCGTTCACTAGTGATCATTATCAACTTTGTTCTTCCAAATAGACCGAAACAAAAGCATACCCTATATTAGATAACTCCCTTAGTTTGAAAATCAACTTACTTTCTCCAAATATAAGAAAACTGAATGTCAAAAGTGCAGTAAATATAGCACAGAACACATCCAAGAAGAATCCAAATGCACTGCTAGTCGATATAAACATATACCAAGCACTGGAATGATAGTCTTGGTGTTTGTCAAACTCATCCTTGAGTATATCCTCAGCACCAAAAGATCTTATCGTTGTGAGGCCTTGTAATGTTGCGTTTAAATGTGTAAAGACTGGACTTCTCACTGCAAGAGAATTGAAAGTTGAGTTTTATTCTAGTCATCATCAAATCTCTCAGCTTACTTACTCATTCCCTCAAGACGTTTAACATTCTTCGATGTTTTTAAATAAACATGTCTAATAGCACCAAATGGTACACTCAATATTACTATTAGCAAAAGGAAGTAGGGATTAACAACTGCTATAAGGACAAGGGATCCTGTTATTTGAAGTAAAACCTAAAATAGACCAGGTTAATAACACTATTATGCTACACGCAAATCATATTTAGGAGCTAGTGCCAGAAGTACCTGGTCTGGCGTATAGATGGCGGTTTTTATTTAGATCGAAAGTATCAACCTAGAACTTTCAAAGTTGATTACGTTTTTCAGTATTTTTATAAGAAAGAGATGCCATATGATCTGCAAAGACAACTGAATGAGGTGACCATATCTGAATGGCTTTTGATACGTAAAAATTAATATTTAGGAAACTCGCATTATGAGTGGACATACCAGATTTTTATTGTTTGAAAGGTCGGGTACTTCAGAGACACCTACCTCTTTATACATATCACATACATTTTACCTACCTGTCCAGAATCCAATATAAATTTCGGTAGCAGATCATCAATTGAGCCCATATCCTTGGAGAACCTATTCAATATCCTTCCACTTGGATTGGTATCGAAGAACCGCATAGTAGTTCTTACAACGCTGCTGAATATTGAATAATGTAATTTTTGAGAGCACCACATTGCAGCTGTATAGAATAGTAAAGACCGACTCATTACAACTATGAATAACATCAGTAAGAGTGTACCATATATGTAGATGCATGTTTCAGTGCTCCAGTGTTGAAATTCACGTGTATTGGATGAGTCGTCGTTATTAATTGTTACATTTCTGAACTCTTCAATATTCACCCAATAGCTGACAAAGTAATCCACACAGCTGCCCAAGAACTGTGTCATTATAAAAAGTATAGTTATTGTCAAAACTGTGATGATATTAGCCCCAGATAGAAGGTAATTGAACAGAAGAGATCCCTTAACTGTTCCTTTGGAGGATTTTTCTTGCATGTCTTTCATTTGTATCTGTTTAGATTTATCTTCTATTTCTTTTTTCTTGTCATCAGATTCGTTGGGTAGCAGAATGATGCTCTTCTTGCTAGTGATTGAGGTTTTCCGTTTGCTCAGAGATGATCTGCTGTTCTGAAAAAAATTTCAAGTTTCATTGAATATGGGAGATATCAATATAGGTTTGACCATTAAGGACATCTTCTAGTATCAAAATACTCACAGTGATGGACGACATTCCAGTGAACTCAGATCTTGTATCTCTATCTTCTTCAACATTATCCACATCAGCTGTCAATAATTTAGCATATACATTATCACTGTTCGATAATTCACCAAAAGTACCTTCATTCTCCACGTGACCCTGCAAGAGTTCAGAAATTTGAATTAATTCATCGATTTCTATGCTTAATCAACAATATTAGTTTATTTCACAAGTGCGTAAAGCAGCGTATATCCGACAATCGTGATAATGCAACATGAGCCTAGGTAAAATGTCAAATTCACTGAAGGAAGAGCTTTAGTACATGTCACCACGAAGTTCTTGTCCAATGTAGAGTGCTGGAGTCGTGCCGGGATAAAGTTCGATACAAAGGCGTTTTCCGCCATATACGATACCATTGCATGCTGTTTGGGGTGCGGGGTGTAGAAGCGATTTTTTTTATATGACGATGGAAAGTTTCGCCTCTGTACTAGCGAGTATGATACATTTTTTTTGCGACACCTGTTATGAATGAACACTTGCAGACGAGAAAAAGATAGTACCTACTGTACGTGTCATCTGTTTCAAGTCAATATGCCAGACCAGACAGTTGAAACCAGAGTCGACGACGTTACGTCTGAAGAGGTGACCATTGGGAGAGGTGTCAGACAAGGTTGCGTATTATCACCTTTCTTATTTAACTTATAATCGAAAGCTGTTTTCAAAGAGATACTTGAGAACTCGGATCAGGGCATCAAATTCAATAGGTAGCATTTTAATTAGTAACATTCGTTTTGCCTACGATACCGTGATGCTAGCCAATAGCATTTGCAAAGCATGATGAACCTCCTCAAGACAAAACTCGTAATGTTTTCTAAAACACCGAAAAGGGTCATATTACTAATTAATGGCACAACAGTAGAACAAGTGCCGGCCATTAAATATCTGGGAATAATGTTCAATGAGAATAAAGACCCAAATATGGAAGTGCTTTCCCGAATCGAATAAGCCAGAAGAATTTTCTTACAAATGAAATCTCTCTTCACCTTCCGAGACATCAGCTTGGAGCTCCGAATGCGGTTAATGCGTTGCTACATCTTTATTCTGGTGCTCCTGTACGGTGCTGAAGTTTGGACACTTAGCCCATCACTCGATTAAAGGACTGAAACTTTCTAAATGTCCATATACCGTCGCATGTTGAAAATATTCTGGGTGCAGAGAGTAACCAACACGGTGCTAAGTGCTAAGACGGATGAACAAAGAACAGTAACTGTTAAAAACCAATCAAAGAACGGAAGCTCCTATATCTACAAAGGTCACACAATAAGGGGCGGCCGTTACCAAGTCCTACGTCTTGTTATAAAGGGACGAACTGAAGGCAAAAGATACATGGGGCAAAGACAGAACTCATGGACAGAGGAGCTCAGGCGTTGGTGAGGAAAGAACATAGCAGTGGTGATTTTTAGAGCCGCAGCAACAAAGTTTGTCACAGCATGCTAGACTTTTGGATACTTTGGTTTGAACCGATAATATGAGAAAAAGTTTATATATAGGCTATATTTCTGACTGACACCTGAGTCAGAAGATGCGTGAAATCATTTAATTTTCTCACTTATGCGGTAAAGTAACTCACAGGTCCAAACAATTAAGAACTTTAACTAATTACTAGCGTGGTGAAATAAGAATGTGACAACTTGGCTTCTATTTTGAACACTTTTATCTCGACATTCAGTGCATAAAAAAGCAGAACGGTAATAATAGACGTTACAAAAAATCACTTACTTTATTCAATATTAGTATGTGATCGGCATCTTTGAGAAACTGCACTTGATGTGTCACCAAGATACGAGTCTTACAACCCAAATAACCGTTGATGCAATTATCGTACAACTGTTTGGCCACATGTACATCGACAGCAGACAGTGGATCGTCCAACAAATAAATGTCAGCTTGTCGGTACACGGCACGGGCAAGATTTATTCTTGCCTTTTGGCCACCGCTCAGAGAGGCTCCTTTGTCACCGACGATACTCTGATCACCATTGGGAAATTGTTCGAAATCTTTCTCCAGAGCACACGCTCTAATGACGTCATTGTATCTGTTCTTGTCGTATTCGTTGCCAAAGAGAATGTTTTGACGCACCGTAGCTGCAAACACCCATGGCTCCTGGGAGGCGTAGGAGATTTTTCCGCAAATGTTCATTGTACCTTGAATAACTTCAAGTTCTCCTGGAAAATGAAGTTGTAGAATTATTGATAACTTTTCTTGCAAATTCTGCTTAAAGCCTCATTAACTAACTTCTGATATTCTCAAAATCTTACATACCGAAAACAGATTTTGAATAGTTTGAGAACTATTGGATTCAGGACGCAGGAGAAGAATAGCTCTAAAGTAATTATTAACGAATATTTCATTAGGTATCTTATTTTGAACGCTAACATGTTTCTGTGAGAAATGGTAGCGTTTAGATACTCCTTAGAGATCCCGGCTGAGGGCAGGTCTCCTTCAGGGATGCGACCATGCCCACACGTGAGCTTTTCTCTCCCAACACCTATTATTGGAGGAGGATCAAGTTATTTCTCAAAAAAATCCCGTCAATTCTCTAATATCCTATCCTAAACCCATTACTAAGCATTTATATATGTATACCTAGCAACGTTTGCAAAAGCGAGCTCTTTCCACTCCCAACTGGCCCAATTACACCAAGAAGCATCCCTGCATTTAAGTGAATATTTATGTTTTCCAAAGCATTATCTGTATTAGCAATATTCCATTTGACAGTTAAATCTTGTAGGCTGAGAGAGTACTTGTTGTCATTTGACGATGTCGATATTTCTTTGTGTTTATATTCACTGTTTAGAAGAAATCCTTCTAATCTGTTGATGGCGACCAAGACCTCTGCAATTTCTGACATTCCTCGCACAAACATCATGCCCATTGATAAAGTTAACAAGTTATAAAACGCCATGAAAACAAACACCTGAAAGAAAAAATCGGATAATTGATTCCTGTCAGCAGGTATATCAAAAGACTTGAAAATTAAGCCATAGTTTCCAAGAAATACAGCGTCATCGAAAAATAATGCCTAGGTCTTAAATAATTTAATGGTTTTAATCTTAAAATGTTCGGAAATATTAAAAGTGTTTCAATGTGAGAATTGTTTGCTGCACTGCAGATGTATACTCCATAGCAGCTTCGTACCACTTTCGTGGAATTATATCAGGAGTAACATTTGAGAAAGAAACCCAAAGGGGTAAGATCTGGACCTCTTGGAGGCCAGGAAATGGGGGCTGCTCTCCCAATCCAATCGTTTGGGAAGCGTGCGTTGAGTGCATCGCGTACTTCACGGTGGTAGTGAGGTGGAGCGCCATCTTGCATAAAAATGATTCGATGTCCAGGCTGTTATTCGATTTGTTCTATTGCTGGGAATACAAAGAGTTCCAGGAGGTTCACGTAAACTAGGCCTGAAATGGTTTTTCCTAAGAAAGGCAAAGGTCATCCTATCTGAATTTCATACGCATCATGTCTTAGCCTTTTATGCTGCTCAAGAATTAATCGAGCAATGGATATCTTTGGGCTCCTGGTTAAACCATCGCGTGTTAGCTTTGTCATCACGTGCAGTTTGTCGTGGATAACTTCTCCCAAACAACCGCTGTACACTGACTATTGACTTTGACTCCACATAGCAAATAAGGCACTGTGCTTTTTTGTTGGATGATCTGTTATTTATCCATCATGGGACAGTCCCAATAAACATCGTATTGGCGTGCTGGTGGACCTTTACGACTGCGCATCTAGTTGTGCACAAAACTTGCGTTCGTCAGTTAGCGCACAGTAAGTGATTTACTTGTTTAACATGAAAGGTTTCGATGTTATAAGGTTTTAATATCTAGGCATTAATTTTCGATGGCCTTATATATCCTGATCTCAAGGTGTTGCCACTCATCAGCATATAGCAAGTAATTGATATTTGTATAAGCCGGTATGTAAAACTATTGTCACTCATTCAGTACCAGTCATTAATAAAGAAGTTATTCTACTCAGAGCATGCAAAAGATTTTGAAAATGAATTCATAGAATATAATATTATGAGGCTGTTAATTGTGTGTATTACTCTAAAAGTTGTTGGTGTAATTCAATGGATGGAGTGGTATTTGCCATGGCATTAGTTGTTTTTACATATGTTCTACAATATGTAGTTTAATTGACCAGAGAAAGCTGATGATATACAATAATGTGATACAAATTCATATTCAAAATCATACATATGTAACATATTGGATGATTCTCATCTTATCTTGCCATAATGAGAGCAAAAGATTGATAATTTATATGTGTCCAAGATAAGACTGGGGGATAGCATTAGAATCTCGATTCAACAAAATATAACAGCATACTTACTCTTGATGCCGTTATTTCCTGATTTGTTAAAACCATGCTGAGTAGAGTACAAAATAGAGACAATCTAGTAGAGAAAAGAGCCAAGGCCATGTAAAGGGCGCGTAGGTAGGATGATTTGGTTATAACACTGATTTCAGCTTTTCGCGCCATTTTAATTATCTTATCAAATGGTTTTTCCCAAGCATACATTTTAATAACTTGTATACCACTGATAATTTCATCCATAAGTCGTACTCGCTCATCAGTCTTCATGGCTGTTTGTTTTCTATAGATGGCCGTTAGTTTACTAGTGAAGCCTGCAAAAGTTGAAGTCAAAAGGGAGAAACAAAACTATGAGCATCACAATTTTTAGTAGACATAGTCGAGTTTGGAAATAGCACATTTTCAGAAATGATAATTTTCGTTAGTTCATCAATTGGAAGCGTACTTAGGCGACTAATAAGCGTTAACAAGCAACAACAAACGTATACATCCCGTAGTGAAGAAATAACTTCCACTGCAAGCAACTTTGAGCTTCGCTGATATTCTCTTCGTCCTAGCCTTGATCCATAAAGTTTGTCCAGTGTTTATTTGATTTGAAGATGGACGAGGAGAACATGTGATATGCGATATTCAGATAGTTCAAATAGCCGACCTAAAGAGGAGATTCGTTTCCTACAAGAATCCACACAAGAATACAATTCAAAACAAACTGAAAACTGAGTCAAATTGCGCAGTCGACGCCAGTGGACGTCCCTGTCGCTCGAAGTTGGTTCTCAATTTTTGGCGTTTGTTTTCACTCGCATATGCTGCCACCTAAATACGCTTCCATTTGATGCTCAGCCTCTTGTTCTCCTGGTTATTTCTAAGGCTACATCTTTTTCTGCATATTAATTATTAAAATAACTAATAATAACACATCTAGCATCATCATCATACTTCTAACTCTCTCAGGTTTCTTAGAACTTAGTGACTACAATTTCTGAACTCGACTATATTATAGGTAGTTTACTCACTCTGCAAAGCAACTATCACAAATAGTGCTACAATACCGAGAAGGGCACCATAGCCAGCTTCTCGATAGAGCAAATAACCTATAATTATTGCAGCTACAGGTCCAGCCCACATTTGATTGATGAACATGTGTACCATATCAAACCTGCTAACATCATTTGACAGAAGGTTCACCACCTTTCCTGCAGCAGTATTTCCAAGAGCTGTCTTACTCAGTCTTAAGGACTAAAAACATAAAAAGAAAAACTTAAATTTTGGGGATGAACATATTTCATAAGATTGGGCTATTCGTTTAAAAAATAGTGAAAAAAACTTTTTTTCCGAGACAGTAATATATCCAAATCTTTCAAATAAAAAAAACTATATTCGGCGCAAGATTCCTTAGCTATTTTTTATTTATTCTAAATACACCCATTATACATGTTTAATTCATCGCTCATATTGGTCTCCACCGTCAGTGCTATGCTGAAGATTGATACTTGTATAAGATCAAATAAGAATTGATTATAAGAAACGGCTCGTCACTCTGAGACAAACTGAAGTCAGGTAACAACCTTGAAATCATAATATTTGTCTGAGTGACCGGTGCTGTATTTTGGTAATCAATTTGATTGAGCATTTATACAAAAAAATCCGCACATCTACGGCTCAATACCATTTTTGATCCGTGAAAGAAAATTCCTTAAATGAGGTGGACAAAATCAGGTTATTTTCCTAATTAGCTTACTTTTCTGTAGACTAGGGCACAGCAAGCTGCTCTAACTTTCATCCCCGAATGATAAACCACCATGTTGTGATGATTTCCAAATAGTACAACAATCATATTAATCGTAACAATTCCACCAGCATACCATAAGGCTTCATCTTCTGTGATCATGGAACCAGGTCGAAAATAGTCCAACAGTTTGCCCAACATTATTGGTTGCATTATTTTAAATATAATTTCTTCGAAAAATACAATAACTCCAAGGTACAAATATTCATTCCAAAATGTTCGAAAGATTGCTTTCAGTAGGCTGGGTTTATAGTTAGTTTTCTCTTTGGCTTTTTCGAGTTGTCTCTTCCAATTTCTAAAAAATACAATAATGCCAATTGAAAAAGTATCACATTGTGTTCTTTTTGGAAACTCCATCTATTTTCATGTTGGATATATTATTTATCATCACATTGTGATCATGTGAACATTAGAAAAGAAATTTCTGAAATACGTCAGAAATAATATCTATGGGGACAACTTTTCAACTAAAATTTGCTTCGCACCTTTGAACCGCGTGCTACCAGGGGCTACTACTCTTAAAAATCTCAAATAGTAAGAATTATCGAGTGAGAGCTCTTTTTCTAGTAATTTATTCTTAATTTTGATTTTTTAAACCAATGTTATCGTTTTTGAAAATTGTTAGAAAACTTATTTTTTCAAGACAGTTCTGTACTGAAATGAACACCCTGTATGTCATTTGGTACTTACTTTTCCAAACTATCGCCTAAATAGGTACTTCTATCGCCTTTCAGTGGATTATAAAGATCATCGACATCTAAATTTTTCTTATATCCTCTCACAAAAATAGGAATGTTATACCTGAAAAATTGACATATTTAATGGCATCAAAGTTAGCACTACCATTATAATCGAATTTCGATTTAGCGAGCAGTGGATTAATTGTCGCTTATTTGTCGTAAATTTGTTAAGGAAACTAGAAATTTGTCGCAATTCTAGTTTTTTTTGGGTGGTGATGTTAACTTGATATTAAAGTTAGCACCGCCACCCGCTAAAAACATAAAATTTTGCCCGTTTTGGACTGTATTGTGTGTGGTAGTGCTAGCTTGAACTTAAGTTAGATAATTTAATTGAAACCCGACCTATTTCAATTAGTTATGCATTGTAAATCGAGAACATTCATCTCACATATAGTGCGAGACCGAAATTGATTTACCGTGTTGTCCGCACTTTTTTAATTTTATAAAAGCCGAAAAATCAAAATCGATTCTAACTAATTAGCGACAAAAAAGTTCCACCACACTTGGAATGCAGGAAAAACTATTTTCTACTCGGTGGTAGTGCTAACTTGAGTTCAATTTACAACAAATCAGCGACAATAAATCCACTGCTCGCTGAATCGAAATTCCATAATGGTAGTGCTAACTTTAAAGTCATACATATTTATATATAGGTAATTACAAAAATCTTCTGGTGCGATTTCTACTTACCAAAAAAGCAATACTGACAGAAAATTTGCCTTATCCCTAGGATTTGGGTTGTACTTTTCCTTGGTTACATCCATAATTACTCAAGCTTTATTCTTAGTTCTTCACCAACAAAAATGCAACGTTTACCACCGATATACACAATTTAAAACATTGGCTATAGGTACTGTAACTCCCTGAAGTGAATGCTATTGCAAAAAAAAGTGTGTATCATAAGAAGCGTATTCAAGTACCTACACAATTCGATTCAGTTATAGAAAAACTGAACACTGATAAATAATTTAACATTGGCGCTCTGGTATATGTAATGATTAGGAAACATTTATCATCTCTCAAAATCTCTTATCATCAGCTGTTGGATGCCAGGGCTGAATAATTTTTTTCTCAGTTCACTAGCTAATAAAACTTGGGCCTATTTATTATAAGACATATTTATTTCACATATTTGAGTATTTCTCTTGTATTCAGCGATTCCACTATAAAGACAATTTCATAGGCACAGTATTGCTCTTTCTTGAACGGTAGAAGATGCAAAGATGATTAAATTAGAAAAAAAAGTTGCGTAATTTAGATCTCTTCAATATTCTGATTTGCAAACTGGAAAAATTTCAACCGTTCCTGAAATAATTTGAAAAAACTGAAAATCTTTGATTTTTTTTTATTTATTTCCAAATTTATAGCTCGGAGAAGAAAATTGCAATATTACATACGCACCTAAGTAACGCATCAAAACAAAGATGATAGTTGCAAATATCTATTTTTACTTTCCTACGCTATTATAGTAGCTGTATAAGGAAAGTATTGTAATCGTGTGAAATTTTCGGTATCGAGATTTTTACAATAGTTGACTTTTCAGAGTTTAAGTCTAATAAAAATATTTTCAGCCATTTGTCTGTCTGTCCGTCTGCCTGTCTGTCTGTGACAGCATTATCTCGGGAACGGATAGGTGTATTTTGTTACTTCCTTTTTATTTTGTTTGTAACCAAAATCACTCGCCGGTGCCACTGAATGAGAATCCTGTATACACTGGGTGTTGAGCTATAGCGAAAAAACGTGATTTGCTCAAGACTGTAGCGCGAAAACAGCTCTAAGGATTTTGATTAAACTTGCCTAAAATATTCTTCTAAGAGCCCTTTACCACCCACACACAGTGCCATCTCTGAGAAAACGCACAAAAAAAGTTATGCTTGAATAAAATTTCATTTTTTCCACATGTTTCTTCAGATTCTGGCTAAACGTTTCTTCATGCGAAAAAATGTTACATGACCATTTTTGTTTGTCTTGACATGCTGAATAAAATGAGAGGTAGCACGATTTCACAAGAGGATTTTTACTATACTACCGCTATTATCGTCGCTATGTAAGGAAAGTATCGTATTAGTGTAAAAATTTTTCATTCACTGGAATTTGTCTGCCAGCGGTAAGAAATTCGTATGAGTGGACACACCAGATTTTTTTCTATTTTTAAGGATATACCATACAACTTTTGTTTTTCTTATGGGTGTCATATTAGATTTTTATACCTTTAAAAAATAATATTCACGTATGCGGTAGTTCATAGTTCATAGAAAGCAAAATATTTTCTACAAAAATTCAACCGTCTTTATTAGTTGGTGCACTGAAAAATACAATTAATTCTATTGGTACTGGTAATTTTGAAATTGTGCAGTTGTACTTATATTGAAAACTTCTGGCATCAACTTCAAAAGTACCAGAACCAATAGAATTTATACTATTTTGTATTTTTCAGCGCACCAACTAATATATCTAAAGTCTGTCCAATTTTTTGTTAAAAATATTTATTTCACACTTTCACATCATTGAACGTTCACCAAAGAAGATAATACGTTGCTTATTTTAAAATAAAGCGGAAATGCACTTACATATTTCAGACTTTACCACAGCTGTAACTGGGAAACCCATGATTTTTTTGAAAATCGTCCATTTTATACGATGCCGGATATGGTCTCTTCTTCAATTTTGTCGTCTAAAACTTCGGATTCTCAAAAAAAAATTACCCCCATTGGGTAAGGTTTTATTGACGGGAAGGATATGTTGAATGTCGATTTTTTTTTTCAGCGGGATCAATTCAAATGAAAAAAGGCTCGAACATCCATAACAAAAAAAAACATGGTTAAAAATATTACAGCCGCCATGACTACGGTATATCAATAACTTGGTACTTCTTTGGCAAGTATATCTTGATTAAATATGAAGTTTGGATTTTCAGAGATTGTTAATCAGGAATACTTGTGGAAAATCACGGGTCACTGTAGAATATTCAGAAGCAGCACAACCTTCTAACAAATCCTTCAATATTTCGTATCTATTAAAATTTATCTTGATAAGATTAAGTTCAATAACCTTATTTTAATTATTTCCCACCGTTCATTACTACTATAGCAAACTTGTGATCTGCTTTGATGCATTATATGAAAATTGTTGCAAAAAATGTCTGTTTTTTATAGGATTAAACATCCCACTATTTATAAATCATGTTTCATATTTTCAAAACAATACTGATCTGAGACAATAATTATTCGTTGTTTATCATGGTTTGATACCGAAATTGCAAAATGTAAGCAGTGCTCAGTCCAATATGGATTTTTTCACAAATTCTTAATTTTATTTGCCTTTTTAATAACATTCTCCGAAACCAACATTCATAATCTCCCATAATCCTTATCAATTTTGTGGACTGTCATTGTGGGTAAAATTATTTTATAATTTTTTATCAAGAGTGTATGTGATTGCATTTGTGAGTTTGCTATTGTTTATGTTCATATAGGTAATACATATTTATTAAAGCGGTTTGTAATTGAATTAAATAGATTGTGGATTGAAGAGGGAGTAGCTTCTTAGTCCTATCCCACTGTTACCTTTTCAGACCTATTCTTCTTTTCCATTTAATTATAACAAAGTATCTAAAATTATCTCTCTGACTTTTCGGTTTTTCTTCTTCGAGTAGGTGAAACCCTACCAGGCCTTTTCACTCACAAAGTATGTCTACCGTTGATTCCTGTTCTTCCTAGCAAAACCTACAAAGGCTATTTATTATCTGTCAGGCCGATAATATGGATATGTATTCAGTGTCTTGTCAGCTTCCC
Source organism: Crioceris asparagi (assembly GCA_958507055.1). NCBI lineage: Eukaryota > Metazoa > Arthropoda > Insecta > Coleoptera > Chrysomelidae > Crioceris > Crioceris asparagi. Next base: position 4,503,736 of record OY293829.1, read on the forward strand.
TACCAGTTTCCTCGTCGTTCTTAGACATTGACTGAGCAGTTCGCGTGATTGTTAAGATGGTAGGCTTTTTAGGAATAATTTAGCGTGTCTCTACCGGGGGGTTCTGGTCTTATCAAGACTTGCTCAGCTCCCTCTTTGGCCGATTCGTCGGCTTTTTCGTTGTCTTTCTTCACTTCAAAAGAAACGAGAAGAAACTATTAAAGCATAGGTTATCATCGGCCTCACGACCTGAGCATATAAATATTTGGTCATTACAGGTTTTAATCCGCAGTTCTTGCCAAACATCTGGAATATCCACTCCGTTGATCTGCGGCTTTGATAGAACTTGAAGGTTTCTCGTTTTTGTAAACACTACCAGTATGGTTTTTATAAGAATCCACTGAGAGTTCTTCCTCTCTACGCCAGTACTTAGTATATTTAGTACCCTTTGGGTATGTTCTGATAGTGTATTTGAAAATTGTCCTCTTCTGATTACAGCTAGATCGTCTGCGTACTCCAGGCACTGACTAGCTTCGTCAAACAGTCGAACCAGAAGTGTGTTTCTCCCCATAGAAGGGACTATAGTACGCCTCCTTGTGGTCAGCCCCTGCACGCTTCATATATTGGTCGCTTACCCTAGTTTGGATGTAATAATCATGCTCCGTAGGATTGCTGATCAATACATCCGCAATGGTGAATCTCTTCTTCACTTATACCTAGTTATTGATATTTTGGTGGCATTCTATAGGAATTGTATTAATCCTGGTACTTTTGAAGTTGGTGCCGAGAGTCTTCTATTTACCTACAAATGCACCACTTCAAATGTACCAGGACATTATTATGTATTTTTCTGTGCACCAACTAATAAAGTCGGTCCAATTGTTGGTAAAAAATATTTATTTTAAAATATTCAATGCTTCTCATGAGCAATTGTTAACAAAAATATCGTTTTTCTAGTAACCCAATAATCCTTTCACATCACCTTTAATTTTTTTTAATATACTTTATCTTGAACATTATTCTCATGTGTCGTTAACCTTAGATAATATCTTAATGATATGATAATTATAATCAAGAAGATAGAAATCGATATGCCAATAATAACCATAGATAAATATTTTTACAGTAATTATTACCCTTGCTCTGTTCATAATGAAAAAAAAATGGCTTTAAAAAGTGTAGTTCATAATTTAAACAGTGTACATATATCTAATTTATTTATTTCATTTATGGGTACATTAAATACTGCTTACATTTAAATGAAATCAAACACAAATTTTGAGTTTTGCTCTTAATATTATTAAATCAGGCAAAGCCTAAATAATACAGATTTACAATTTAGAATGAAATGATCTAATAAGTTGATACTCTCTCAAATATATCACAAGCTGTATATAAGTACAATAGTATGTAAATTCATTATTTCGCCAGCTTATGGTCTTTATTTATTAACACTGAATGAACATAAAATTAATTTATAATTATTTACCCTTTAACTGCGATTGTCATTAAATATACATAAAAAAAATACAAAAAATTGGACCGACGTTCTTTGTTGATGCACTGAAAAATACAAGATAATATTAATTCTATTGGAGCTGGTACTTTTGAAGTTGTGCAATTGTAAATAAATAGAAGACTTTTGGCACCAACTTCACAAGTACCAGCACCAATAGAATTAATATTATTTTGTATTTTTCAGTACGCCAACTAATAATTTTTTTTGTAAAAAACATTTATTTCACAATTTTGAGTGTAACATTAGTCACGAAAATCGTTGAACGTTCACTAATACCAAAGAAGATAGTACTATCCTATTATCCATGTAGATTCTTTGCTTGTGCTCGTTATTATTTAGAGATCTAATAAAAACATCGTCGCGGAAATACGCATATCTTAGACATTACCACTGCTGTAACTGGAAAACCGTAACTCTATGCAAAACATGTTCAATTTAAATGTTGCTACAAATAATCTGGTCTTAAATTTGGCTGTCTCAAATTTTCAATTTTCGAAAGAAATAGTCCGCTCCATATAGCAAAAATATACATATTTCAGATTTTAACATTGACACCTTCACATCCTTCGGGGTGTTTTTAGAGGGAATGAGATTTTGGATTTGAGTTTTTACGATTGTGGGACCATTTCTCAAGTCTCCTCTTTCAAATGAATCAAAAATCATCAAAATCGGAGTACGTTTACTATATACAGCGCGCGCACAAACCAAGCAAGCAGACAGTCGAATTGTATACCTCCTCCGTTTAGGTTCGTCGGTCAAAAAGGCAAAAGAGGTAAATGAACGAATCTTCTAAAATATTGGAAGCATTTATATACTGTTAGAAATATTGGTTTTCAAGATATAATCTTGAACAATAATTTCATCAATTTTATCGTCAATTTTAAATACTTTGACAATAGGTTTGTAGTAAACGCCTGGAATTTTCAATCATTGGATGAAAAAGTGAGATTCATCATTACGCTTTATGTGACATTATAATAAATATTCAATGGGTCCACAGAATAAAAAAAAATATGGCAGCAAATAAGACATAAAATTTTATTGTAAAACAAAATGAAAATATGTATAAAATATATATTTAACTAAATTTTAGTTTGTACATATTTGAGTTAAAAAAATACGAATATTCATTAAGTAGACATGACAAATATGTGCATTTATATAAAAATACACTCATATGAAAAATATCTTTGATGCTATATTCAAAAATATCAAACGTATCACAATTTCGATGCACATGCTTCGAGATCTACATATATCTTGAAGATTGAAGACTTGCATAACACATTAAAATAACTATTATTCGATAGAAATTGCAACAATAAATTTATCAACTATTCAGGAACTGATAGAGTACGCAAGTAGGCGTCCTTGGCTACTTTTCTCAATTGTTCACTCAAATTTTTTCCCGTTTCAGCGACCATTTTGTAGAAAACACCATTCTGATTTTGAAGCAGCTGATGTGGATGATCATATTCCACAACTTTTCCAGAATCCATAACTAACACTTTATCTGAATCCATTATGGTGTTCAGTCTATGAGCAACGGTAAGCACAGTGCAGTCGGCAAACTTCTTGCGTATCGTTTTTTGAATTAAGGCATCAGTTCTGAAAGAAGAAAAAAATACAAAACTGTTCATCCAGATAAGAAAAATGATAGCAGGCATGGAACTTAATAAGAACAAGATGATTTTTTACATTGAAATTAATGTTTGTGATATAGTATCACAGGATAAAACTGAATCTCATGCCTAAGAATAGGTACTTACTGAGGATCCACATTGGCTGTCGCTTCATCCAACATCAACACTTTATTATTTCTAATGATAGCTCTGGCAAGACATATCAGCTGCCTTTGCCCTACACTATAATTGGCACCTCTGTCCATCACTCTGTTCTCCAATCTGTTGATAATATTCTGAGGATCTTTCAGCTCCACATCTTCTATGGCCTTGTAGAGAACATTATCTGGATATTGATCGAAGGGATCTAGATTATATCTGAGTGTGCCAGAGAACAATACTGGATCTTGTGGAATGATTGAAATTTTGGAGCGTAAATCTTCGAGGAGAAGATCTTTGGTATCAATATCATCGATTTTGATGGAGCCTTCAATGGTGGCCATTCGAAAGAGGGCTGCAATCAGAGATGATTTCCCAGCACCTGTTCTACCGACAATTCCAACCTTCTCTCTTGGATTTATCACAAAATCCAGATCCTTCAGCACCAATGCTCCATCATCGATGTATTTCAAGCCCATTTTCTCGAATATAATTTTTCCCTTATCTGGCCAGTTCTTGGGAGACGTTTTAGGGACCTCTGGTTGTTTTTCTTTTGGCAGAATTTTGTACTCCAAAACTCTCTCGACCGACATCAATTGATTGGCCACTTCGGCCGATTGCCTCATACCCCATTGCATCAGTCCAGTCAGAGATGTTGCTTGCGTAATGGCGAGACCCACTTCACCTCCTTGAAAACCCATATCTGAAACGGGAAACAATATGATCTTCAGGCAATTTAAAAACAAATGAATGTATTGGCGATTGAAATTCAGTCATAACTCTGGTGAAAATATTACATTTTTGTCCTATGCTGAAATTGGTAAAATTTGTTGTTCGAAGTTGGAGTGGATTGTGACGTCAGGACTAAAGCAATCTATAAGTACACTTACCTTCACCGAATGTTAGAAAACTGAACGTCACCACAGATACAAAAATGAAGCATAGTAGATCCAGATAAAATCCAAAAGCAGAACTGGCTGCAATATACATAAACCATGCGCTAGTATGACAATCCTGATGTTTATCAAATTCGAATCTTAAAGTATCTTCGGCACCAAATGATCTGATTGTTGTTAATCCTTGAAGTGTTGCGTTTAGATGTGTGAAAACAGGACTGCGCACTGAAAATTTGTGAAATAAATGATTTTTTTTGTTTATCAAACAGCGACATAAATACTTACTCATTCCTTCAAGTCTTTTGATATTTTTAGATGATTTCAGAAAGACATGTCTCATCATCCAGAAGAAAATACTACTGATTCCAACCAAAATTAGAAGATATTTATTTATTACTGTTACCAGTATTAAGGAGCCAAGCATAAGTAATATAATCTAGAATAATGTAATATAATCAAAATAATTCCAACAACTGAGAGTCAAAATAATACCTGTCCCGCATCTAATATAGCCTTGGGCAGAAGTTCATCAACAGCACCAATGTCCTTGGAGAATCGGTTGAGGATTCTCCCACTTGGATTGGTGTCGAAAAATCTCATATTGGCCTCGATCACACTGGTAAACATGATATTGTGCAACTTGAATGAACTAATCATTGCCAATTTATAAAAGCTCAAAGATCTTAATAGAGCAACGAAGAATAATACAGCCAATCCCCCACCGTATATGTACAGGCAGGTTTCAGTACTCCAATCGAATGCTGGTTTTATTGTCACATCTGAACTATTTGATTGACGTAGCTCCGTCATATTTCTTGATTCTTCAATAATCACCCAATAACTGACGAAATAGTCTACGCCACTGGCCAATATTTGGGACAAGATGAACAGAAAGCTAACAATCATAACTACACAACAATTTCCACCGGCCAGAAGGTATTTCATGAAAATTGATCCATCTACTTTGCCTCTTGATGTATCCTCTTGCATATCTTTGATTTTGACTTCTCGGTGTTCTTCTTCATCTTCTTCTTTATCATCGTCTCTTGCCAGATCCTCTTGCAGTAAGCTTTCAGAAATGCTCAACTCACTGACAGCACTTGCCATTGATGATTTTCGACCCTAAAATAATTGTTCTTCTTATTTTATTCAATAAAATTTGGCAAAAACAATATCTCACTTTAATTTTCATTCCATATCGACTACCACTATCCGTCATCTTGGATTTTTCCTCATCGGTAGGCTCAGGTTCAGCTGTAAGAAGTTTGGCATACAAGTTATCACTTTGTGATAATTCTGCGAATGTACCAGCATTCTCAATTTTGCCCTGTAATTGAAAATAAAAATAAATTTGAATGATAGTTGGCGAAAGTATTTTTTCTTCTTACATTGTTCAAAATCACAATATTTTCAGCATTTTTCAAATGGTGCACTTGATGAGTAACCAAAATCCTAGTTTTATTGCACAAATATCCATTGATGCATTCATCGTACAAATGCTTGGAAACGTGAATGTCAACAGCTGACAATGGATCATCCAGTAAGTAAATGTCAACATCTCGGTAGACAGCTCTTGCCAAGTTGATTCTAGCCTTCTGGCCGCCACTCAGTGAAGCACCTCTGTCACCAACGATGGTATAATCACCGTTTGGAAATTGTTCAAAATCTTTTTCCAAGGCACACGCCTTTACAACTTCATTGTAACGTTGCTTATCAAATTCAGCACCAAATAGTATATTTTGTCGAACTGTAGCAGCAAAAACCCATGGTTCCTGTGATGCATACGCTATTGTACCATTAATGTCTAGGCTGCCACTGACAATATCCAATTCCCCTAAAAAAAACTCTCATTAGATGAAGTATATGCTATCGAGAAGATTTTCAACATGCTTTTATGTAATTGAATCTTTCGACGTAATTTTCGCCAACTTAAAGTCGTCCGATTAATTAGAAAATTTGCACAAATTATAAGGGCCCTTGACAATATCTTGAAATAAAAAAAAGAGAAATTGAAAGATTTTTTTTTAATAAATATTGACAGTCTAAACTATTTATAACATTGTGCTTTTTATTAAACCTTTCTATTTGATTTTTAGTTATTCGTCCCTTGCTTACAGTTACTTTTGATTTATTTCTAAGACTAGTTTCAACATGACTAATGGTGAACTGATAGTGTTACAATATTTATTGATATACTTGGCTAATAAGCACAGTAAATTTTTCTTGATACGCTGACAGAAACTAGTACTCAATATTATCTATCTTACAAGCAGATCTTACCTAATATTGTTTGCAATAAGGAACTCTTCCCACTACCAACTGGTCCAATAATGCCTAAGAGACTTCCTCTTCCCACATTCAATGTAACATTCTCCAATGCAATATCGCTCATATGCTCATTCCATTTGACAGTGAGATCTTCCAGTTTTAGAATCTCCTTGTCTGAAATGTACTGGGAATCCATGTTTCGTTGAATTTTACCTGCCGTCTCAAACTCCTCGTTCAACATAAATTCCTGAAGTCGCCTAATGGCGACAAACAGTTCTGCTATCTCAGATATACCTCGAACAAACATGGAGGACATTGTTTGTGATAGAATGTTGAAATA